>JACEFO010000186.1:1232347-2464694 GCA_015342445.1 Digitaria exilis | reverse complement strand
CGATATCACTATTCATTTCTCGGAAACGGATACGGGTATCTCAGATAAGATATGGGTTGACATCGACATCTTATATATCTAATTTTAATTTTCCGGATACAGATACGGTGCGGATATTGGATGTCCGGATTCAGATACGGACGGATTTAGTGCCCCCTAAACGAATTCGAAATCGGATGCGGACAGATAATATCCGCACCGTTTGCACCCCTATGTATTGCTCTCTTGGCGACGGGTTACAACGAAGGCCGGTTGAAGCCTTGGGTGTGAAATGAGTGTAGGGGCTAAGTGCTCTAGAGATCGAGAGTCCAAAGATCTGAATCCCCCACGCAGGGGGGAAGCCTCCCCTTTTATAACCGAAGGGGAGGGCATTGTACATTAATATTTACAGAACTACCCTTGAGGACTGGTGTCCTTGGCGGTTGCTCGTTGTCGGCTTAGTGCGTTCGGACGACCCCCTCGATGGCCGCCACGCAGCTTCCTTCTTGTCCGCTTGTGTCAGCAGTGCCTCCTGCCACCTTTAACATGCACACAGAGTTGCGGCATGCCTTTCCCAGGTGCCAGGCCTGCTTGTGCTATCGGTTGATGGTCGAGGAGAAAGCATTGGGTGCACGCTTCCTCCCTTAGTGGGCCTAGCCCTCGCTAGGCTTTGACCCAGCTTCGCGGTCATCCGCCTGGCCGTGGGGTCGGGCAGGACAGAAGTCTTGGTCATCCGGGTCCAACCCTAGTACCGCAGGGGATCCAGGGTTAGGCATGATGGAAGTCCCTAACCCTAGGGTCTGTCGAGCCTACCTGGGGCTGGGCAGGACGAAAGTTCCTGACCCTTAGCCGATGGCTGCGTTCTTGATTCTCGTTGACTCCTACTGTGTGCCGACGCCGTCAGTTGGCATCGTGCCGGTGCCCCCCTAATCCGTGACCCCCATAGTAACCCCCGTCCTTGTGAAGGAGTCATAGACTCGTTCGTGAGGTCATAATCGTCCTTTGAGGGAGATGGATTAGGGGGCGATCTTCGCGATTTCCCTTATTCCCCTTCGCAGGTTTCGTGACGTGGGCGCAACTAGTGGAATGCCTCGATGGCCAAAACACGGTGCCCGGCGAGCTACTGGCGGGTTGTCTGAGCGAAGCCCCGACCCTCTCCGCGAGGAGTCGGCTGGGGGTTTGCGCACCTGACCTCATAGACCCCCGAGTGGGTGTGCCTCGTGTGGTTCCCATGTCCATCCGATGAGACTTGGGGGCTCGCGCCTTGCTGTGATGCTTAAACCGAGGCTCTCCCTGCATTGCCGTGCCTCGGAGCTTAGACGTGAGGCCTATGACCTTTGCTTGGCTTATACACCCAACCGTTCGACCAGACCCCACCCCTCACTCTTATCCTGGCCGAGGCTGCCGTTCACACCCTTCGTGGGCCGACCTTAGGCCCCCAGGATTCTGTCCATTGGGCCGTCGCTTGGCGCCACGACCCGCCTCCTTTTTGTCTTGTCCAGGCCGGTCGTGGGAGTGTGCTGGTCCCCACCACCCGTAGTGATTTGACCAGACACGGGCTGAGGGGGACAAGCCCAACACGTGCGAGATGGCGGTCAGACTTCACGCTGACACCACAGTCATGGTGGGCCCGCCTAGCCGCGGCGATGGGAAGGGCAGTTAATGCCTCCCTCCTTTCCTTGTTTCATGCGTCCACACAACCAAGGGATCCTTGGCCGCTGGATGGGGAATCAAGGGCCCTAGTTCCATGGTTGTGCGTCTCCTCGGGCTGAACGTCGCCCTAGCCCCGGCTCCATATATAAGAGATGGGGGATGGGGGGTGCAGAGGCCTCATAGTTGCTCATTTGTTCATCTTCTTCATCACCTTGCCCTCCTTTCTCGAGTTGCTCCTTCTCCCGTTCGTTTGTGCTCCCAGCTCCGTCCCGGGCACCGCGCTCGATGCCTCAGTCGCGATGTCATGTGCTTCTTCTTTGTCATCCTCCCTGCGCCGGTGGGAGCGCTCCAATGTGACGCTCGCGACTCTAGAGGCGCTCGTTGCACGCGGCTTGCTTCCTCCCCTCCCTGCGGATGCGGAGTGGATCGTGCCACCACCCAGCGACAGTACCCCCTCGCCGCCAGCGGGCTATGTGGTGAGCTTCGCCGTGTACCATCTCCACGGCTTCTCTGCGCCGACCCACCACTTTGTGCGTGAGGTGCTCCACCACTTGGGCGTGGGGCTCCACGCACTGGCCCCAAACGGGGTCCACCAGATGGCGGTGTTCGTGCCCTGTGCGAGGGCTGCCTCCGTATCGACCCTGACTTCAACCTCTTCCTCCTCTTCTTCAAGGCGGTGTTGGTGCAGCCACGCTCGGGCTTGGCGCTGTGGGAATTCTGCTTGCTTCAGATGGAGCAATCCCGCGTCGGCCTATTCCCTGGAACAAGGGGTGGTTCTATCTGAAGAACCATCCCTTGGCTCTCCTTCCAAGCTACGAGTCCACCATCACCCCATCAGCATCTGAGCTCTAACACTGGCCATAGGGCCCCAACACCGACACTCAGAAGGGGCTGAGGCTCCACCTAGAGTGCATCGACCGACTGCTGGAGCACGACCTCACCGGGGTGGGCGTCATCGAGGTCTACTACCACACCGCGTCGCTCATCTCATGTCCTGGCCTGTGCGCCTCTTTGAGATGGCTCCGATGGTCCATGAGGCGCAACTGCTGCCGAGCCTCGTCTTGAGGGCATTCCCCTCCGAGGAGGAGATCCGGGCTAGGTTCGAGGAGCTTCTTGGCAAGGAGAGGGCCGATGCCCTAGAGATCATGACCCCAGGCCAGCCTTCGATGCTCCCCGACCCGGGCACGGTGGACCTCGTGAGTTTCTCTTCTTTTGCTCGCTCTCTTTCTCCTTTCCCTCCGGCGAGGGTAGATTTTGATCGTCTCGTGGTCTCAGAATTGCAGTCCCTCGTTGCCCTTGCGGGTCTCCCCTCATCACGGGCATCCGTCCCAGAGGAGCAGACCTCCATCGAAGAGACCCGGCGGAGGAACCGCCAAACCATGGAGGCCCAGCGGGAGCGGAAGCGGGCGGAGAAGAAGGAGTGCCTCCGTAACGAGAATTGGAGGCAGGAGCGCCGCGACGAGGAGGTTGGGTCCGACCTCGAGTCCATGACCGACGACGAGTGGAATGATGGTGGTCACTCTCCTCTCCTGGACGAGCCCTCCGTGGCAGACTTCGTCACCCTGGATCGGCCCCAGGTGACGATCGTGGACGTCGAGGCGCTTCCGCCTCCACCCCTAGGAGCCCCACCTGTAGGAGCAATCCGCTCGCCCCCACCGGCCTCTCCTAGTGCGCGCATTCTCCTGATTCGCCGCCCCGCGTCGTCGGGCAAGTAAGTCCAATGTCCCTTCGCGCCTTACTCATTCAAGCTTTGTTCTTCCCTGTGCCATTATCTCACTCCCTTGGCGTAGGTGGCTTGGGGGTAGCATGCCCCCGGAACTGGCGCCGGCACGGGGGTTGTTGGGCCGTCAGAGCCGTTTTCTCCCGCCGTGGTCGATCCCTCGCGTTCCTTGGAGCGAGAGAGCCCGACCTCTCCGTCGGTAGGACCTCGTCGCCGCGACATCGTTGCAGGCGCCCGGCATTGTGGCGCCGTCCGCCGCCCCAACCAAAGGAATCCCCACCGCGACCGAGCGGTCCGAAGGGTCCCCGGTCGCCTCGCCTCCTGAGCCCGTGTCGAGCAGGCACCAACGGTCCAAGCGGCCGGCGTCGTGCCTCCGTCCGTGCATGAGGCCGCGCTTGCAGTTGTCACTGGCGTTGCGCCTGAAGCGGTGGTAGTACCGGAGGCGTCGACTGAGGCTGCTCCGGATGTCGAGGCCGCGGCCAGGCCGGTGATGCAACCGGTGCCTAGGGAGGCCCCCAGCTGGATAGTGAGACCTCACCCGTGGGGTCGGCGCAGCCAGCGACCGGGTGGCTGCCGAGCTGGACATTGAGGCCGTAGCCAGGTCGGAGGTGGCGCCGGCGCTCATGGACGTCGCGAGGCCTGCCACCACCGTTCCCTCCATTGAGGAGGTCGGGAGCGGCGATGCTCATGGAGTGTCCATGGAGGAGCTCTTTGCCGAGGCCGACACCTGTGCCTTGTCCGAGCTTGAGGCGCTGGCGGCCACAGGGCCTTCCACGTTCGCGGCGGCGGCGCTGGGGGTCCTTGCGCGGACTCTGAGTCTTCCTTGGGTGGCGGCCTGGGCGGTGACCTGGCCCGGTAGTCGGGGTGGAGGCCTGGCTCGACGGCCTAGGCAGGATCGCCTCCTTCCCCGCCGCGCTCCACGAGGAACTCGAGGCTGTAGAAGCGGATGCACGGGTCGAGCCTCAGCTGGTGGTCACCATGACTGGCCATCTCACACCGTGTGTCGATGGAGACGAAGACGTGCGCAGGCCCCTACCTGGCACGCCAACTATCGGCGGGTGGCACACGGGATACCTTACGCCTAGTGGTGGGCACAATTTCCCGAACCTGAATTAGTCGAACCCGATCCCGAATTACCTGAGCCCGAATTACGTGATCACTATTTCGGGTATGAAGTTGAGAAAGCCGAATTTATTTTGGGAAATTTGGGTAATAATCCCGGGTACCCGAATTACCCGAACTTTACTAAAAGTATAATCTATCTTTTCCTCCACATCAAAGAAACCTAACATATTTAGTTGCTAGTTCATTTGATCTATAAGTTTACTTATTTATTTGATCTATGCCACATTGATTTGAGTTTTTCTTTGATCCATATGTCATTGAGTTGTTGTATGTTAGAGAGATATGAAGAGAGAATGCAATATATTGGGTAGTTCGGGAAAACCCGAACCCGATATTTTGGGTACCCGAAAATTCGGGTAGTTGTTTTTTCGACTTAAGTTCGGGTAGTAGTTTAGAAAACCCGAATTATGAAATACCCGAATTACCCGACCCGAACTACCCGAATTACCCGAATGCCCACCCCTACTTACACCGGCGAACGGTGCGGAGGGTGTTTACATCTATAGCTACCTTTAGTTGTTTCTCTTCCTATTGCCCAGTTTCACAATGATGAACCAATCTTTATAGCGCACCATTTTGTGCACTATTGTGGCTGTCCTTAGGTACTCCCTCCGTCCCTAAAAGAGTGTCTTTCTCACTTCCCGAGAAAAACCTACGAAAAATTACATATAAAAATAGATTAAAATTTGTATTATAATATAAATACTATTAGATAGATATTTATATCTAGTTTTTATAAAAATTATTTGGAGGCTCAAATGTTGCACGTATTTTCTACAGATGAAGTCAAACTTATGGTACACACAACGACAATATTTTTTGGGGACGGAGGGAGTACATGTGTTTGCCGCTGTTTTTGCTTTGCCAGTGGGTCATGACTCATGAGCAGTAGAGAGGGTCATCCCGCCCGCCCACAATTGAGACCGATTCACCTGCAGTCGCCATCGCGTCGTCAGTCAAACCCACAGCCTAGATGGTTCAGCGGTTGCAGTTCGACATCGTTGACTTCATCCTATGTGAGATAGAGCATGTGATTGTAGATGGTTTGAAGGTTGGCAAGTTTCTATCTTACGCCCACCAGATATGCTGCATCTTAGCTATTAAAGTGGAGAAGAGGTCCAGCTCGATATCTCCAGTGCTATAAGACAATTTCCTCTAACTACAGGCCTGCAAAGCCTAATGATAGGAGACGTGGCTAGAGAGCCCTTCATGGGGTCATGCAGAGTGGACTCCCAAGCAGAGGGAGCATATAGAGGCCGATGACGAGCAACTTTTGCAGGTAGAGGTCCAGGCAGGCCTAGAGGGCATCCAGGATATACTCAGCAGTGACTCCTTGCCAGAGTCTGACTCAGATGACAAGGAGTTTGTGTTCCCCGACGCTCCTCCCTTTAATCGGGCTCACGATCACGAGGCTGGTGGTTCCAGATTAGTATCAACTACACATGCTGCTGCTATCTCTCAGGCCTTACCACAACCTCTAGCTCCTGCACCTATGGTCGATGCTCTCACTACCCTTATTCAGACAGTAGCCGACATGTTGAGCTCCATCAAGACACTTGCAGATACGATGGTGCAGATGCAGGCCCAGCAGTAGCAGCATGCATGACTGCACACCGAGCAGATGTAGGCACTTGCAGAGCATCAGAGGAGGCAGGCAGACCTTACAACGTACCAACTTTAGTATCTATTTCACCAGACTGGGGTAGCCCCTCCTCTAGCTTTGCCAGGGCCACCCTTACAAAGTATACCTCACCCAGATCAGCTCGGCTTGCCCCGTTACTTCCAGTGCGACTGATGGCGTCCCTTGGCTTCCCACAGTTTCCACCTTTTGAGCCAGTCACGTAGGGTGTGTCTCTGTGTCTTCAGGACATACCAACCACCTTTGGCACCACAACATCAGTGTTCGTGAGCTAGTTTGGGAGCACGCAGCGTGTTACGGCTGTGATGACTGTGATCACCCCACTCACTACTTCAGGGTTCAGTCAGCTTGGCAGCAACTTTAATGATTTGTTGAACATGGATACACCACAACCGGATCCGTCAGTGACAGCTCCTTAGTCAGCTCCTGCTCCTGAGACTGAGATAGAGTTAGCTCCTACTTCCGAGGTTGCTCCCACAACTCAGGGTAGTGTGACAGATGCTCCAGAGACAGATACAATATCCACTCAGAGTGTGCCAACTTCGGAGCCTCAGGGTTATTGGTGTTTCTTAGGCTCTAGAATAATATTTTGCAAGCGCATAGAATAATACGTTGTAGCATTTCACCAAAGAGTATTCCAAGGTATCATATTTCTTTCCTCAAGGAAGCAATTAGGGTAAAAAGTATTGATTGAGCTGAATGATAAGCCTTAATAGCAATATCGTGGAGATAGGGGGTATCAAGATAGTGGACAAGCCAAGCTTGACCAATGCTGGCAAGTTTGGACGACGAGCTGTTAGAAGGTCAGGAACGATCAACAACACAGGAGATTCCGAGGAGGAAAGGAGCTGGGAGTACTATGGGACGCAGGTTCCTAATGTCACTTCTAAATTCTACAGAAAAGCTACCCTAACCTTTTCATAAACTTTACCTAATGGTCGGGAAACAAGAACTTACTTCTGAAAGCATCTAGGCCCCTAGTTTAGCATTTTGGTAATTAATGACAACATCTTGTAGACTAAAAATTTTATTGAGTATATGAATTAAGGATTAGTCAGAAGAATGCGCTACGAAAACCATGGAGATGGTACTGCAAAAGTGAGAATGCTTCCGCAAAGAAAGTTGATAAGAAGTGGTAAAAGACTCAAGGCAAAGGTATATAATAGGGCTTTTATTTTGCCGGTCAAGCAGTAATTAGAGAAGTGAATTGACCGGATTTATAGGCTAGATAGCCGTACTATCAAGAGAGGTCAATCTACGATTACTTGACGAGTCAATAGTGCCATATTGCTTAAATACTTAGATTGCATGCATATAGGATAGAGTCGTTCGCTAACTGAAATCTTGCTGAAAAATTGCATGGCGGACGGTCCGGCCGAGTTTGGCGGATGGTCCACCTCTATAGAAAAAGTTGAGCAGAGCCGGTGTGCTCTTTGGTGGATTTCCTCATCAACAATGGACGGTCCAGTGTTGAGTCAGTTCTTGGACAGAGGCTCGGTGCTCTCTGGTGGATTTCAGCTATAACGGCGGACGGTCCGGCCCAGGGGACCGGACGGTGCGCCAACTAATTTTTTTAGACGTCCAATCGGTTGCACGTTCTGTGTAATTTGTTTTTGAACGGGGGACGGTCCGCCCCCTGTGGGCGCGGATGGTCCGATTTTTTAATAATGGTCGTCTCCAACACGCTTAGATGTGACATGTAGGCGTTGGATTATAACGGCGGATCGTCCGATTCTGCAAGGACGGACGGTCTAGGAGTTCACAGAAAACATTGATTTCAAACATAACGGTTGTATTTGGTGTCCCACTCTATAAATAGAGGGGTGGCCGGCGTGGGGAGCTTCTCTTGGCCATTCTACTCACTTGAGAAACACATTTAAGCTCTCTACTCCCTCTCTCTCACACATATGACTTGATATTGCATTTTTTTTGTGAGATTGAGAGACATCTAGTGGTTGCATTCAAGATTTGAGCTTTGGGGCACTAGGAACTCTTCAAGCAAAGTGATTGATGGTTGCCGCCTCATAGACGGTTTGGAGTTTAGGTTTTCATTGAGCTCTTCAAGAAGTTGTGAAGAAGCCTTTTATTTATTCTTGTGAAGAGATTCTTGAGCTTAGCCTCACCAGAGTGGTGAAAAGCATCTCTAGTGGAAAGAGGTTTGGAGAGGTTCATTGATTCCTAGATTGGCTCATATACCAAGTGGATTCTTGGTAGAGGATAAACTGGATGCTTTGAATCCACCTCAACATGGATTAGGGGTGACCGGCAAGTCATCGACACCACGGGAAAATTACTTGTGTCTTCGGTTATTTATTTGAGGCTGTTACCTGTATGCCATTAGAAAAGATCGTCATGACCTGTGTGCCACTAAAAAGTTCGCTAGTACCTGTGTGCCATCGACCTAAACTTTTTTTTGACCTATATGCCATTTCGTCCGCACTCCGTCCACTTTAATTACACCGTTAGCAGCACCTGACAAGTGGGTCTGGGCCTGGAAATGTCCAAAATGCCCTTCTGTCTAGGTGGGGTCCGCACGTCAGTTTTTTTTTCATTTTCTCCTCTCCCTCTCTTCTTCTTACTCCTTCATCCTCTGGACATAGTGAAACAGCCCGGATTTTCCAGACTGAAAACCCGACCCCCTGTACCCTTGTGGTAGTCCCTGGATCAGTCGCTACCACGTACAGAATCCGCAACAGTCGAATAGCAGTTCCAAATTTCCGATAAAGCATCACAGAGTTAAGTAAGTTATTACATTCCCGACAAAGGGTTCAAAATATACGCCACGCAGGGCTAAACAAGCAAGTAAAGGACAGCTAGCACTAGGAAGCTCGGCGGTAGGCCACCATCTTCACGTCTCTTCCACAGGCAGGCTTGAGCGTAGACCGTCGCCTAGTCGTACCAGTTGTCGAAGTTGGAGTCGAACTCCGCTCCATCTCCCAGATACTCACTCTCTGTTCCCAAGGAATGGAACAGGCACACGTCACCGACTGAATGCAGCTTTAAGTGGACTAACATGCTAATGGTATGTAATAAAGACAAGAAATATGGCTCGGGGTTTCCTAAGCAAGCGGCTTAATAATAAGAATATCTTCATCCCACCAATTCCCATATCACTGTCCCGGGCTAGTCCCATCATACGACGGGTTCCCGGCGGCATTCTCCTTGACACACACCTCCAACTCTCGGCGATGCGCAGCTTCATTCCTGGCATCTCAAGAGGGATAACCGGATCACACGGCAGGCGGAGCACAACCTACCTCTCCCCGGCTACCCCTACGCCCTCACACTCTCTCCTATAGGGGGAGAAAAGCATATCCCAAAACAATGGCCGACCATACTGAAGAACACTGCGCTATCCATGACCGAGATCACGGCTATACGTATAGATCATAACACTCTGCAGAGGTTGTACACCTGTACCCAACCCGGGCTGCGACTGGTAGCGAGCCAGTCGAGACGCAGCCCACAACTAGTAAACCTCCTAGTAAGAATGGCACCCTCCTGGTCTCCCGGGTCTGGATGCCTCCGTACGAAGACGTTGGCCCCAAGGAAATGTGAAAGCATACCACCAGAGCTGCCCATCGGGGGTGTAAGGCACGGGCACTCACCCCTCACACATACACAAACTGTGATCTCCGCATTCGGGTGCCACCTTAGCTAGGCTAGTCGTTACCGGTCACATCTCAAGCAAGTTGGCGTGTACGGTACAGTGAGCACAGGACAGTCAACAAGGTTTAAGGTACCGGTACGAGAGGCAGTCTTCTTCCTCACCCTCTCAAGTAACCTCCTACACCTGGCTCCAAGTCATAAAACCACTAGGGGGTCCAACCCCCCCTAGGGTACCCTAGGGGGCCATCTCCCCTAGAGCCCACGAGGTGACCCAGAAGTCATCTCACCCCGATATAAGATCAGGTTGTTATTACCCGCACCGGTAAGACCTAGTAAGGTCAAAATCGCCATACACCTTCCCAGTTTTATCCCCACACACACGCCAAGAATATCTACCACATATCCCGCACACAAGCAAGCAAAGCATCTCATCATCATCATATAACAAGGTACGATATGATAAGCAATAGGTAACAAGGCATACGATAAATAAGACAGGCTATGCAAGGTTCACAGCTCAAGCAACACATGCAAGCCTAGCGTATCTAATAAGCAATGCCTATAGGTAATCAAAGAAGCAGTCGGGCGTGAACCTGAGCAAGTGGGGTAGTCGTCCTCCTCGGCGAAGTAGTCCTCTTCAGTCGATGCTCCTCCGGCGGTGGCTCCTGATCGTAATTACGAGTAAGTCTAGGGGCCTATTTGCAAAGAAGAGCCAAATGGAACCCAAGAAAGACCCAACTAACTCCGATTGCATTTTTAAAGTGTTATTCATGATTTTAGAAAATTATAGAAGTTGGTTTCACATTTTTCCGAGTTAAACTGAATTAGTTATGAATTTTCTAAGTTTAAAGCATTTTCTGAATTTATTAAATGTATTTTGGAAAAAAGAAAATCCCAGGAAAAACCACATGGCGCCACGTGGCCTGCTGACGTCATCATGACATCACGCTGACGTCAGCACAGGGGCCACCGGGTGATGACGTCAGCAGTGGGCCCTGCTGACGTCATCGTTGACCGGTCAACGGTCAACGGTCAAGGGTCAGGGCTAGTGGGCCCACACGTCAGCGCGTGGGTCCCAGCGGACAGTGGGGGCCAGTCACCGACTGGTGGGCCCCCGCGGTCAGTGCGGCGCGCGGCGCGGCTCGGCCATTGGGCCGAAACCGGCCATGGGCCAGGCGCGGCCCAAAATGGCGCGGCCCAGCCAACGCGGCGCGCGGCCCAGGGATCCGCTGCGGCTGCGCAGCGATCCCGTGCGGCCAGCGCCGTGTGGCCCGCACAGCGCGAGCGCGGGGCGGCGCCGCGAGCGCGCCTGCCAGGCGTTCGGTGAAATGCCGCAATGGCATGACCGAACGCCGGCGAGCGAACGCTCGACGCGTTCCCGAGCCCGCAAGGCACCGTGTACGTGTGTGCGTGTGCGCGTTCGCGTGCGCAAGCCAACGCACCGTGCACGAGTGCGTGCGCGGGCGTGGCGAGGCGCTGCGACGCGGCTCGGCGGCCGGGATGGCTCGCCGCGACGGCGAACCGTGGAGCGGCGGCTGCGCGCGCCCACGGTCGCGTCCAAGGCGAAAAAGGCGCTAGCTTGGGCTCCTGCAAGCGGCACGACGGCCGGACAGAGGGGTAGGGGGGGTCCTAGGGCGGCGGCGCGCTAAGGGTGGCTCACGGCGACCCGCCGGAGCAGAGCGAGGCACGGCGAGGCAAAAGCTCACCTAGGGCTCGAAAAAGAAGAGTTTGGCGACGCGGGAAGTTCGACGAGGCAGTGGCGAGTCGAGGCGGTAGGCGCGAAGTCGAGGTACCGCTTGTGGTCGGCGTTCGTCCTCGTCCCCGGCTCGGCGGCGTCGACGTCGGTGCGCGGCTCCCTTGGTGGCGTGGCTCGGTGCTCCTCCTCGTCCCGCGAGGTCCGCCTTGGCTCGAGGCACGGCAAGGCACCTCCTTGCCGCGAGCCTCTCCCTTCTCCTCCTCTTCTTCCCTTCCCCCTCTTCTTCTCCTCTTCCGGTGGCGGCGGTGGAAAGGGGAAAACCCCAAATTGATGGCTAGGGTTTCAATTGAGGCTGCCTAGGGTTTAAATAGGATAGCGGCTAGGGTTTGAGGGGGTTCCCGGGGTGGTTGGTAGGGCGAGCGGCGGGGATCCTCGGCGTCCGCGCCGGTGGACACGCGGCGAGCATCTAAGGGTGTAGCGGCTAGGGTTTTGAGGGGCAAAAGGGGCTCACGGGTGCGCGGGGTAGGTAGGGCGCGAGGGCGGCTTCTAGAGGCTTCCGGGGCGCGGCTCGGCAGCGCGGGAGAGCGGCCGGCGACAGGGTCATGCGAATCGCGTGACCCTGTCGCGAGGTTGAAGGGAAAGCTGACGGGTGGGGCCAGCCCGTCAGCGAGAGAGAGTGAGAGAGCGCGGCGCGCGCGGGGAAGAAAGAGAGGGCCTGACAGGTGGGACCGGTGCGGCAGAGAGAGAGAGGGATGGCGCGGCGCGCGCGGTTCGGCGCCGACAGGTGGGACCCACCTGTCAGCGAGAGCGGGCGCGCGAGCGCGGCTGGGCCGGCGGCCTGCTGGGCTGCGACGTGAGAAAGAGAAAGAAAGAGAGAGGGAGAGAGAGAGAAAGAGAAGTGGGCTGGGCTGGTTCCTGGGTTAGGTTTAGTTAGAGCCCAAGTTAGTTTTAGGTTTAGATTTTGAATTTAAATTCAAAATCAAAACCCCACACAAAGATCCAAATAAAACCAAAGAGAGATCCAAATGCCACTCTAGCATTAACAAGGTCCTTAGGCAATAAATCCACTTTTCCTAGGAATTTTCGAGGAGAGAGAAGAAGGCAACCTTAGGGTAAACCAAACTTTTCAAGCACAAAAAAAGTTTCAAAAATTTTCACATTTTGAAATTAGTGGACTGTTACAGACTCCCCCCCTTAAAAGAATCTCGTCCTCGAGATTAAAGAGCTAACCTCGGATTCGAAGAGGTACGGGTACAACTCCTTCATCTCGGTTTCTTTCTCCCAGGTAGCTTCTCGTTCCGTGTGGTTGCTCCACAACACCTTGCATATTGGAATGCTTGTCCTTCTGGTCCCCTTTGTTGCCCGGTCCAAGATCTTCACCGGGTGCTCCAGGTATTCCAGGGTCTCCTGCAGGTCTAGCACATCCGCTGGAACTCGATCCTCTGGAACCCTCAAACATTTTCTCAACTGGGACACGTGAAACACCAGATGTACTCCTGCGAGTTCTTGCGGTAACTTGAGCTGGTAGGCCAAACTGCCAATCCTCTTCTCTATCTGGTATGGGCCGACGAACCTCGGTGCTAGCTTCCCTTTCACATGGAACCTCTTCGTGCCTCTAAGTGGGGAAACCTTTAAGTACACGTAGTCCCCAACTTCAAAGGTTAGCTCCCGTCTCCTTTTGTCGGCGTAGCTCTTTTGTCTGGTCTGGGCTATCTTGAGGTTTTCCCGGATCTTGGCCACATTCTCTTCGGCTTGTTTAATCATATCGGGTCCAAAGATGATCCGTTCTCCGGTCTCAGACCACATCAGGGGTGTCCTGCACTTTCTTCCGTAGAGAGCCTCAAAAGGTGACATCTGCAAGCTCTCTTGATAACTGTTGTTGTACGAGAATTCGGCATAGGGTAAGCTCTTCTCCCAATCCGACCCGTAGGTCAACACGCAGGCCCTCAACAGATCTTCCAGAATCTGGTTCACCCTTTCTGTCTGCCCGACAGTCTGCGGGTGATAAGCTGAGCTATACTTCAAATCAGTTCCCAGAGCTCGGTTCAAACTCTGCCAGAACCTAGAGGTGAACTCTGACCCTCGGTCCGACACTATGCTCTTAGGTGCGCCATGCAGCTTTAGGATCCGGTCTACATACAACTCTGCCAGTTGCTCTGTCCTGTGGTTTTCTTTAATGGGTACGAAGTGAGCTACCTTGGTCAAACGGTCAACAATGACCCAAATGGCGTTGTGGCCCTGCTGGGAGCGCGGCAACCCAACCACGAAGTCCATGCCAATTTCATCCCATTTCCACATAGGAATCTCCAGGGGCTGTAATAGTCCCGCTGGTCTTTGATGCTCGGCCTTGATCCTTTTGCAAGTGTCGCATCGAGCTACGTACGTGGCGACGTCCCCCCTCATATTCTTCCACCAAAAACGGTCCTTCAGATCCTGATACATCTTCGTGCTGCCCGGGTGTATGGAATACCTTGAGTGGTGCGCTTCCCTTAGGATAGCTTCTCGAATCTCCTTGTCCCGCGGTACACAGATGCGATCCCCAAGCCACACTGTGCTTTCCTCATCTACCCGGTAGTCCGTCATTTTTCCCTCGGACTGGAGTCTCAGGATTCTCTTGATCTCAGGGCATCTCTGCTGCGCTAGCTTGATTCGGTCCTCTAGATCATACTTCACCCTTAGCTCGTGGAGCTGGCCTTGTTCAACGATCTCCAGCTTCATCTTCGAAAGTTCTTCATACAGCTCAGGCCGGCTCTCCTTTACCATGAGGTTGTTGCAATACACCTTGCGGCTCAGAGCGTCTGCCACCACATTGGCCTTGCCTGGGTGATATTGTAGGTTCACATCATAGTCCTTTATCAACTCCAACCATCTACGCTGCCGCATGTTCAGCTCGGACTGGGTGAAGACATACTTCAAACTCTTGTGGTCGGTGTAGATGTCGCACTTGTTGCCAATCAGATAGTGTCTCCATATCTTCAGAGCATGGACTACCGCTGCTAGCTCCAGATCATGGGTAGGGTAGTTTTGCTCATGCTTCCTTAGCTGGCGGGAAGCGTATGCCACAACCTTGCCTCCTTGCATCAGCACGCATCCGAGTCCCTGTCTCGAGGCATCACAGTAGATTACAAAGTCCTTCCGGATGTCCGGTAAGGTAAGTACTGGGGTAGTGGTGAGGCGGCTCTTGAGCTCCTGAAAGCTGGCCTCACACTTCTCAGTCCACTCGAAAGGTGCATCTTTCCTGAGTAGCTCTGTCATGGGCTTAGCAATTTTTGAGAAGTTCTCGATAAATCTTCGGTAGTAGCCGGCCAAGCCCAAGAAACTTCTGACTTCTGAAACATTTTTCGGTTGCTGCCACCCTGATACTGCCTGAATATTCTCGGGGTCCACAGCAACTCCTTCGGCGGTCAACACGTGGCCTAGGAAAGCCACCCTTTTCATCCAAAACTCGCATTTGTTGAATTTGGCGTATAACTGATTCTGCCTCAGCTTCTCTAACACGATCCTCAGATGTTCCTCGTGTTCCTCCTCCGTCTCCGAGAAGATGAGAATGTCATCGATAAAAACCACAACGAACTTATCCAGTTCATCCATAAAGACCTTGTTCATCATGTTCATGAAGTAGGCAGGGGCATTGGTTAGACCAAAAGACACGACAGTGAACTCAAAAAGGCCATACCTGGTGGTAAAAGCCGTCTTAGGGATATCTTCTGGCCTGATCTTCATTTGATAGTACCCTGACCGTAGGTCAATCTTGCTGAAGAACTTGGCCTTCCTCAGCTGATCCAGTAGGTCATCAATCCTCGGCAGCGGGTACTTGTTCTTGATGGTGACCGCATTGAGAGCGCGGTAATCAATACACATCCGCAGGGTTCCGTCCTTCTTCTTGACGAACAACACGGGCGATCCCCATGGCGACGCGCTCGGTCGGATGTAGCCCTTCTCCTGTAGCTCCTTCAGCTGCTTCTTCAGTTCTTCTAGCTCCACTGATGACATTCGGTACGGCTGCTGTGCGATAGGCGCCGTTCCTGGCACCAGATCGATCACGAACACCACGTCCCGATCCGGCGGAAGTCCTGGTAACTCCTCCGGGAATACGTCTGGGAAATCACGCACTACTGGGACATCATCCACAGATATCTCCACCTTTGGTTCATCTTCTGCATCAGCTCTCTCCAGCATTGGACACAGCTGAGAGACTCGTGACGACTCAAGTGGTACCAATTCAACCTTCCCACCCTCTGGGTGAACCAAGGTGACAAGGCGGGGGTCACAAGAGATTACGCCCTTATGAGCAGTCAACCAATCCATCCCAAGGATCACATCTATTCCATCGGACTTTAGAACCGTCAGGTTGGCAAGGAACTCCTGACCTCCCAAAAGCATACGGACTCCCTTGCACACTAAGGTGCACCTCAAATCACCTAAGGGTGAGCTGGTGACTATAGGTCGTGCTCGCAACTCAACGGGGAGAGACTGCTTGTCCACAAACTTGGTTGAAACAAAAGATCCAGTAGCTCCAGAGTCAAAAAGAACCAAAGCAGGTACATTGTCAACTAAAAACTCACCGATCACCACGTCGGGCGTGTCCCTGGCCTCCTCCTCTGTAAGGTGGTTGAGTCGGCCTCGGACCTCTGGAGTTGGTGCTCGGGCTGGGGTAGGTGTGCTCCTTGTAGCTGATCCCGGAGCGCGTGCTGGTGTAGCGGCTCCCTTCTTCTCAGGACACTCGAACGAGCGGTGTCCGGGCTTCCCACAAGCGTAGCAGGTGTAGGCAGGCTTCTGTGCTGATGCCGGTCTGTAAAACCTCCTCCTGGCGAAGCAGTGGTGCCGTTGCCCCGGGTACTGGGGTTGGTAGAGTTGTTCCCACCAAAGCTGCGCCCGAACTGACGGGGTCCTGGTCGGAAACCTCCACCTCTCTGTGGGTAGCTGGGCACAAACCTCTGGGCAGGCCTGTCGCGGTTCTGGAACTCTGGCTTCCTCTTCTTGTTCCTGAGACTGTCCTCCAGGTCGAGCCTCTCTCGCTCGATAGCAATGGCACGGTCAATCATGCTACGGAAACTCCTGTGCTCGGAAGTGACCAGTCCCTGGCGGATCCCACGGTGCAAACCTCTCTTGAACCACAGCTGCTTCTGATCATCATTACGGGTCTCATCTGGGGCATACCTCATCATGCGCAGGAAGTGCTGCAGATATTCCTCGACACGCAGGGTGCCCTGGGTCATGGTGCGAAACTCCTGTGCCTTCTGTAGCATCACCTCCTTCGGGATGTGGTGGTCCCGGAAAGCCTTGCAAAACTCGTCCCAAGTGACGGCAGCTGGGTTGGGGTGAGTCTCACAAAAGCTGTCCCACCAGGCCTTAGCAGACCCGGTCATCTGGTGTGCGGCGATCGCCACACACGCCTCATCATCGCAATCAGTGAGATCCAGCTTTGACTCGATAACCCTCAGCCAGTCCTCTGCATCCAGCGGATCGGTAGAATGGTCGAAGGTAGGTGCCTTGAGATGGATGAATCCCTCAATCTTCTTCTGCAAGTCCACAACTGGTGGGTGACGGTGACCCTGCTGTCCCTGCTGTCCTTGGAAAGCGGCAACCATATCGGTCATCCGCTCCATCACACGAGTCTGTCTCTCCAGGATATCGGCCAGGTTGGGAGCCTGAGGTAACTGCTCCTGAACTGGCGGTACGTACCCCTGAGCTCCATTGCCTGCCGCGGGCTGCGGCGCAGGCTCAACCTCGATCTCCTCCTGGTCGTCCCTCTGCTCAGCGTTGACCACCGGTGGCGGGTCAACGGGCGCAGGCGCTGGGGCAGGTGCTGGCACAGGCGCGGGCTGCGGTGCCCGACCCCGAGCACGCCTCAAGCCTCGGCCCAAAGGCGCGGCGTCCTCCTGGGCGGCTTCCTCGAAGCGCGGAGCGAGCCTGTTGGATCTCCGGATTGACATCTTCTGCGCACAAGCGCGGGTTGCAGACAAAAGAGGGGTCAAGGGGGGTTAGCCTCACAGCCACACTAAGGGGGAGTATAACACAACAGGATTCATACAAGAAACAAAGTAGTTTGCCTAATATAAATTCTACCAAACAGGGGGAACAACGAAGAAACTCACAAGATGATTCATTAAAATCCAAACACAACAGTCAACGAATACAACAAAGCGGTGTCTCCAGGCTACTCCTAAACCCGGAGGACACACGCGGAGCGACTCTACATCGTGGTCACTTACAAAAGATGGGGTTCAACACTACCCACAAAGAACTTGACACTAAACATGACAGACTTGCCGGAAGGGGTCATCGGCTCACAAGATTATTCTAGGTATCTTACATCTCTGCCTAGGTCCTGAACTCTACTGGTCAGTCTCCTGCTCCTCCTGAGCCCGCTGAGCGCACGCCCGGTCGTACTCCTCGAGGTGTACCTCGGACCCTGGTCCCCAGAAGTACCGAAGGAAAGGATCGTCACGGCGTGGCTTCTTGAGCGCAGGTGCTGGCTCCACCTCCTGCTGCTCTCCGTCCTTGTACTCCGCGAGGACCCATGCCTCCAGATCTCTCAGTCTGCGTGCCTCCTGTCGGTGGTACTCAAGCTCCTCCTCAGTGCGAATCAGCTCAGCGTCCATCGTGTCCAGGTACCCCACGGTCTCACGTAGCTGAGTACTCTTGCGTCCGAGCTCCTGGATTCGCTCCTCCAGTTCCTCCTTCACCTTGGCGATCCTCGTCTGGTAAGTAACCCTCACGGTAAGATCCATCGTCATCAGCTGCCTGATCGCGTGAGCCTTCTGGTTGTTGAGATTCACCAGCTCTTGGAGCTCAGCTATCAGCTCCTGGATCTCCTCATCGGTGACCTCTCGGTAAGTCTGCAACTTCTGGAAGGCCTTGTCCCTGGCGGCGAGAGCCCTCCTCTTCCGGCGAGTGAGATCATCCAGGTGAATCTTGAAAGTCTTATGCTGCTCCTCCATCTCCTCCTCTAGCTCATGCTGCCGAAGTGACCCTGCCATCACCTCATCAACCAGTATCTTCTTCTCCTTGGAAAGCTGAAGGTTGCTCTGTACGAGCTCTGCCTTTTCCTTGGCGAGCTGATCCATCTTCTTCTTGAGCTCTTCCTTCTCCCTGCGTAGCATTCCCACATCCTGATCCCTGCGGTGAAGCTCCCGGTCCATGGCGTGGATGTAACGGGCAGCCACCCGAAGCTGCTCCTCTGGCTCTGCAAGGGCATCACGATGGTAGCGACGCACATTCTCCGCTAGGTGCTTCTGTGTAAAGAGCGCCTGAGGGAGGTAGCGGTAGGGGGTGTCCTCCAGCCTCTCACCGATCTCAGCGTGCACCCATCTGACAGCCTCCCTTGCTGCTGTCTGGATGGCATTGGCTGTACCTTTCTCCTGAGCTCGCACGATGGTCCCTTTGAACTCTGGCACCATAGGATCTGCTCCGATCCTCACGGTCACGACAGCCTGGCCTTCCTCCTCTGATCCCTGAACCTTCCCCTGGTAGACAGCCTTGGTGTTCAGTCCCGCCCTCTCGATCATCTCGTCTAGCAGAGCTGGGAAACCTCGGTAGCTGGCGGGGCTGATCTCAAACGGTCTCCACTCCTGGGGCTCCATCTGGACAAGGTAGAGGTCAAGTCAGCGAGAGAAGGAAGCAATTTTTCCAAAACAAAGTTCAAGGCGAGAAATCAAATTTTTCAACATACAAGGTTTTATATACAATAGAGCGTAGTAAGAGTCCTATTACTAGCGGCCAAACCTAAGGCTGCGGTCTAAGGTCAAGCTTGGCTCTGGTACCAACTGAAACAGCCCGGATTTTCCAGACTGAAAACCCGACCCCCTGTACCCTTGTGGTAGTCCCTGGATCAGTCGCTACCACGTACAGAATCCGCAACAATCGAATAGCAGTTCCAAACTTCCGATAAATCATCACAGAGTTAAGTAAGTTATTACATTCCCGACAAAGGGTTCAAAATATACGCCACGCATGGCTAAACAAGCAAGTAAAGGACAGCTAGCGCTAGGAAGCTCGGCGGTAGGCCACCATCTTCACGTCTCTTCCACAGGCAGGCTTGAGCGTAGACCGTCGCCTAGTCGTACCAGTTGTCGAAGTTGGAGTCGAACTCCGCTCCATCTCCCAGATACTCACTCTCTGTTCCCAAGGAATGGAACAGGCACACGTCACCGACTGAATGCAGCTTTAAGTGGACTAACATGCTAATGGTATGTAATAAAGACAAGAAATATGGCTCGGGGTTTCCTAAGCAAGCGGCTTAATAATAAGAATATCTTCATCCCACCAATTCCCATATCACTGTCCCGGGCTAGTCCCATCATACGACGGGTTCCCGGCGGCATTCTCCTTGACACACACCTCCAACTCTCGGCGATGCGCAGCTTCATTCCTGGCATCTCAAGAGGGATAACCGGATCACACGGCAGGCGGAGCACAACCTACCTCTCCCCGGCTACCCCTACGCCCTCACACTCTCTCCTATAGGGGGAGAAAAGCATATCCCAAAACAATGGCCGACCATACTGAAGAACACTGCGCTATCCATGACCGAGATCACGGCTATACGTATAGATCATAACACTCTGCAGAGGTTGTACACCTGTACCCAACCCGGGCTGCGACTGGTAGCGAGCCAGTCGAGACGCAGCCCACAACTAGTAAACCTCCTAGTAAGAATGGCACCCTCCTGGTCTCCCGGGTCTGGATGCCTCCGTACGAAGACGTTGGCCCCAAGGAAATGTGAAAGCATACCACCAGAGCTGCCCATCGGGGGTGTAAGGCACGGGCACTCACCCCTCACACATACACAAACTGTGATCTCCGCATTCGGGTGCCACCTTAGCTAGGCTAGTCGTTACCGGTCACATCTCAAGCAAGTTGGCGTGTACGGTACAGTGAGCACAGGACAGTCAACAAGGTTTAAGGTACCGGTACGGGAGGCAGTCTTCTTCCTCACCCTCTCAAGTAACCTCCTACACCTGGCTCCAAGTCATAAAACCACTAGGGGGTCCAACCCCCCCTAGGGTACCCTAGGGGGCCATCTCCCCTAGAGCCCACGAGGTGACCCAGAAGTCATCTCACCCCGATATAAGATCAGGTTGTTATTACCCGCACCGGTAAGACCTAGTAAGGTCAAAATCGCCATACACCTTCCCAGTTTTATCCCCACACACACGCCAAGAATATCTACCACATATCCCGCACACAAGCAAGCAAAGCATCTCATCATCATCATATAACAAGGTACGATATGATAAGCAATAGGTAACAAGGCATACGATAAATAAGACAGGCTATGCAAGGTTCACAGCTCAAGCAACACATGCAAGCCTAGCGTATCTAATAAGCAATGCCTATAGGTAATCAAAGAAGCAGTCGGGCGTGAACCTGAGCAAGTGGGGTAGTCGTCCTCCTCGGCGAAGTAGTCCTCTTCAGTCGATGCTCCTCCGGCGGTGGCTCCTGATCGTAATTACGAGTAAGTCTAGGGGCCTATTTGCAAAGAAGAGCCAAATGGAACCCAAGAAAGACCCAACTAACTCCGATTGCATTTTTAAAGTGTTATTCATGATTTTAGAAAATTATAGAAGTTGGTTTCACATTTTTCCGAGTTAAACTGAATTAGTTATGAATTTTCTAAGTTTAAAGCATTTTCTGAATTTATTAAATGTATTTTGGAAAAAAGAAAATCCTAGGAAAAACCACATGGCGCCACGTGGCCTGCTGACGTCATCATGACATCACGCTGACGTCAGCACAGGGGCCACCGGGTGATGACGTCAGCAGTGGGCCCTGCTGACGTCATCGTTGACCGGTCAACGGTCAACGGTCAAGGGTCAGCGCTAGTGGGCCCAACACGTCAGCGCGTGGGTCCCAGCGGACAGTGGGGGCCAGTCACCGACTGGTGGGCCCCCGCGGTCAGTGCGGCGCGCGGCGCGGCTCGGCCATTGGGCCGAAACCGGCCATGGGCCAGGCGCGGCCCAAAATGGCGCGGCCCAGCCAACGCGGCGCGCGGCCCAGGGATCCGCTGCGGCTGCGCAGTGATCCCGTGCGGCCAGCGCCGTGTGGCCCGCACAGCGCGAGCGCGGGGCGGCGCCGCGAGCGTGCCTGCCAGGCGTTCGGTGAAATGCCGCAATGGCATGACCGAACGCCGGCGAGCGAACGCTCGACGCGTTCCCGAGCCCGCAAGGCACCGTGTACGTGTGTGCGTGTGCGCGTTCGCGTGCGCAAGCCAACGCACCATGCACGAGTGCGTGCGCGGGCGTGGCGAGGCGCTGCGACGCGGCTCGGCGGCCGGGATGGCTCGCCGCGACGGCGAACCGTGGAGCGGCGGCTGCGCGCGCCCACGGTCGCGTCCAAGGCCAAAAAGGCGCTAGCTTGGGCTCCTGCAAGCGGCACGACGGCCGGACAGAGGGGTAGGGGGGGTCCTAGGGCGGCGGCGCGCTAAGGGTGGCTCACGGCGACCCGCCGGAGCAGAGCGAGGCGCGGCGAGGCAAAAGCTCACCTAGGGCTCGAAAAAGAAGAGTTTGGCGACGCGGGAAGTTCGACGAGGCAGTGGCGAGTCGAGGCGGTAGGCGCGAAGTCGAGGTACCGCTTGTGGTCGGCGTTCGTCCTCGTCCCCGGCTCGGCGGCGTCGACGTCGGTGCGCGGCTCCCTTGGTGGCGTGGCTCGGTGCTCCTCCTCGTCCCGCGAGGTCCGCCTTGGCTCGAGGCACGGCAAGGCACCTCCTTGCCGCGAGCCTCTCCCTTCTCCTCCTCTTCTTCCCTTCCCCCTCTTCTTCTCCTCTTCCGGTGGCGGCGGTGGAAAGGGGAAAACCCCAAATTGACGGCTAGGGTTTCAATTGAGGCTGCCTAGGGTTTAAATAGGATAGCGGCTAGGGTTTGAGGGGGTTCCCGGGGTGGTTGGTAGGGCGAGCGGCGGGGATCCTCGGCGTCCGCGCCGGTGGACACGCGGCGAGCATCTAAGGGTGTAGCGGCTAGGGTTTTGAGGGGCAAAAGGGGCTCACGGGTGCGCGGGGTAGGTAGGGCGCGAGGGCGGCTTCTAGAGGCTTCCGCGGCGCGGCTCGGCAGCGCGGGAGAGCGGCCGGCGACAGGGTCATGCGAATCGCGTGACCCTGTCGCGAGGTTGAAGGGAAAGCTGACGGGTGGGGCCAGCCCGTCAGCGAGAGAGAGTGAGAGAGCGCGGCGCGCGCGGGGAAGAAAGAGAGGGCCTGACAGGTGGGACCGGTGCGGCAGAGAGAGAGAGGGATGGCGCGGCGCGCGCGGTTCGGCGCCGACAGGTGGGACCCACCTGTCAGCGAGAGCGGGCGCGCGAGCGCGGCTGGGCCGGCGGCCTGCTGGGCTGCGACGCGAGAAAGAGAAAGAAAGAGAGAGGGAGAGAGAGAGAAAGAGAAGTGGGCTGGGCTGGTTCCTGGGTTAGGTTTAGTTAGAGCCCAAGTTAGTTTTAGGTTTAGATTTTGAATTTAAATTCAAAATCAAAACCCCACACAAAGATCCAAATAAAACCAAAGAGAGATCCAAATGCCACTCTAGCATTAACAAGGTCCTTAGGCAATAAATCCACTTTTCCTAGGAATTTTCGAGGAGAGAGAAGAAGGCAACCTTAGGGTAAACCAAACTTTTCAAGCACAACAAAAGTTTCAAAAATTTTCACATTTTGAAATTAGTGGACTGTTACACATAGCACGATTGGCCATGGTGGCGTCGATGAGGCTTGCGTCCCCGTGCAGCACGAAGAGTAAAAAGAGAGAGAGCAAAGGGGATAGCGAGCGGCAACGGAGGTGAGCGGCGGCGAATTCAAGGCGGAGATCCAGGCCATTGCCGCGCATAGGACCCTGGATCCCAACGTGTCGGGCGGCCAGTGGCATGCCGCGCGCGAAATGCCTGATGAAAGCTACGCTCAGCCGCTGCAGCTGTTGCGTTCAGCCGCTCACGCAACGCAGTGCGTGGAGCAGGCAGTAGTACGCCAGGGCTGCACAATGCCCACCCGTTCATTTTCCTCCAGCTCTGCCACAGCTAGCGAGCGAGCGCGCACGACAAGATGTTCTTAAGAGCTCAGGCGATTTACACTCAATAGCAGACGGAGCGACTGCACAGCGTGGTAGGAGTCTACGCGCGGTGGTGGCCAGGTGCCTGGGAGGCGCTTGCATGCGGCAGCCTGGGGCATGGGAGGCCCCTGCGTACGATGACCGAGAAGCAATGCGAAGCCTGGGCCCAGCAGCGAGCGCGCCAGCGAGCTCCGACCTGGTTGGCGGTGAACAAGCGAGATCTGTTTCTACCTAAAGATCATGTTCCCCCCGTGCCTGCATACTCGTGTTGCCTGTTTTTTATGAGATGAAAACTTCGTCGTCTATTAATTTTTTTGTGAGAAGAAAATTTTGTAGTCTCCCCAAGCTTATATTACCATGGCGAGCCGTACTCTGTCCAAAGGAGGAAGAAGGAGTAGGAAGAAGAGAGGGAGAGGGGAAAATAAAAAAACTAACATGTGGGTCCTACCTGGACAGAAGGTCATTTTGGACATTTCTTGGCTCGGTCCCACTTGTCAGGTGCTGCTAATGGTGAGAAATGGACGGAATACAGACGGAATGGCATAGAGGTCAAAAAAGTTTAGGTTGATGTCACACAGGTGCGAACGAACTTTTTAGTGGCACACAAGTCAAGACGATCATTTTTAGTGGCACACAGGTCAAGACTAACTTTAAGCAATTTGTTTCTTAGATATTGAAATATATCTTGCCATCATAGGTTACAAACCCTTAACATAGACTAGTTTCACTAGCTGTAGAATTTATCTTGTGTTGCTAATTAAATTTATCTAGTGTTGTGTTTTTAGTTTGAAACCCCCTATTCACCCCCGTCTAGTCGGTAATCCTCGATCCTACAACTTCGACAGTTGGTGGGAGAATGTGGTGGACTACGAAGGACGGACAGGGCGGTCACCACCTGCCGCCTACCACAATGGTGCCGTGGGGTGGAACACACTTTCTAGCTAGCACCAAGCCGGACACCACATCTGCACTCGATACTAGGATTTCTCTTGAGGCCTTTGAGAGAGATCTCTCTCAACCTAGAGAACTAACTTGAGTTCTCTAGTCTGGGCAAGAAAATCCGTAAAGGAGAGTCCAGACTAAAAGATAAATTATAAACTAAAACAGAGAGTTATACCGCTCTAAGACACTCGGACTTGGGTAAATGAAAGTGGGAATCCGAACTTGACTTAAGATATAAAGAAGATAATACTTTATTGATAATATTCAAAATAAAGGAAAAGATACAAGGGCTTTACCAGAACTCTGAGAGAAACTCTGGAACCTCTAAGCTAGGCTCGACTCGCCCCTACTCCCAAACTCTAATCCTACTCTAGAAAAAATGGTAAAGTGGAAATCTATAGAGAGCTCCTTGAAGTGTGTATTTTGGGTTGACCATAGCTTCTCCTTATATAGAAGTAGCAAGTCGGTTTAGGGGGCGAACCGCCTTAACCAACTGACTGTAGAAGGTGGGCCTAGGCCGAGCCGAAGGGGGGCCAGCCAGCTGGGTGCATGGCCGGCTAGCCAGCTTTTGGCGTCTGATGCACCGCCTCAACTCGTGGATATCTTGGATCCTTCCCTGGGGTCAGTGCTTGCGGCTATTGCATGCATATTGTGGATTTGGACCGGCTGGTGGTCCCTTTGATCTGTAAGTGGCCCTTTCGGTGCCCTTCGATCAAACCGACAACAGTTGCTCAGCTTAGATTGCTTGGACATGTGTTTGTTGCGCCCTGGATAGTTGATGTGGGAAGCTCGGCCAGGGTGGCCTGCCGGCCAGGCTTTTGCCTAGATTTTGGTGTATTTTCTCAAGTGCGCTCCTGCAATATAATATCATCCAAAACTTGTGGAAATTGTTATATTAAAGTAAAATATGTACCGAACCTTATGCAAAACTTCCATTTATTCCTGAGATCTTTGCCCAACATAGTTCGTACAAAAGGTTAGTCGCACAAAATACCTGAAGGAATAGGTGTTAAGTTAGAGGGTTAGCAAAAAGTCAGTCGTCCTTGTGTTACCCTCCACAAACGTTCTCGTTCACGTGCCAAACCTGTCAACAAAAAAAAGGGAAATATTTTTTTGTGTCAGTGATCGATTAGGCTAGCGCCGGCAGCATAGCAACTAACTATTTTCTTAACCACTTGCAGAGAAGAGAGATTTATTACTAAGCTTGTTTACTAATTAAGGCTTAGTGACTAATGAAGCAAAGAAGGGGATTAGCATAGCGGGAAAACAAGTAGAGGGAGAGGAGTTTCAGCTCACTGGTGGTTTGGTGTGAGAAGAAGGGGGCCCAATGTCGGCTCTTATAGGCGCGGCGAGGTTAGTGGTCGGCCGGTCGTGGGCTAGGCCAGCCGACCGGTGAATGGCGGCGGCTGAGCCACGGCGGTGGCCTAGGCATAGGGCTCCTACAGCTTCTGCTAGGTAGCCGATGATGAGACGCGAGCGGTGATGGGCTGCCAAGCAGCCGAAGGTGGAGTCGTCCGGCCCTGCAGGCCTCCTGTGCATGCACGTTCCTTTCCCGATGGTGCTTCTACATGTTAGTACACTGCCTACCATAGGCCTTGGGCCAGTGGAGGACAGGTAGGTCCGATGGGAAGTGTGCAATGTGGAAAGAAAATGCAGTGAAAATAAATGGGAAGTTGAAACATGCCATGATTCAATAAAATGGAAATATAATATTTAAATTATCCTATATGTAAGATACATACCAATGCCTATGACGAGGTCTTGAGTTCTGTGTCCTGAGCGGGACTATTCATACCTTCCAGTAGTGTGGCGTCGTTCGATGGCGACGCTTTCTTCCGCTAGACTTTCTTTGCCGACGGAGTCTTTTCTGTTTCTAATCAGCTTCTAGACCTATTCTCCGTTGGATTCTTCGCTTGACATTGATGTAGTTGTGCCACTTAATATCCTCTTGCATCTACAATGCCTCGATTGCTGTGGTGAGGGATTTGATGTCTGAGGTAGATGGACTTTCTTGCTTCTTCTTGGGTTCTTTATGGTCAAGAGCTTTGACCTATGCGCAGTGCTCTACCTTCGGTTTGAAGGCAAACTTCTCCTTGCACCCATTGATGTTGAGCAGGATTTTTCTGGCTCCAACATCAATGTTTGTCTTGGTGTCGATCTCCATGTAGAGGACGACAAAATCGATGGGGCGAAGAAGTACTAGATTTTCACTAGAATGTCCTCAGCTATTTCCGAAGGGTAGCGAATTGACTGATCCACAAGATGCAAACATACAGATGTAGGCACAAGGGCCTGATGATTAAGTTTGTCATACTCCACCTTGGGCATGACGCTAATGTTGGCTCCCTAGTCACAAAGTGCTCGCTGAAAGGTTTGTGCCCCAATTGAGCATGTGATTTTAGGGCATCCTAGGTCTTCTTTTCCGAGCAGGGGTTGAGTATAGCAGCATTATATTGGTTCAGCTGCCTCCTCTTTGTCTTCTGGCTTGATAGTGCTGATGGTGACTCTCTCCCATTGAGTACCTGCACGTTGTGGACAAGGCAGATCTTGTGTGGACTTTCCAGCCCGTGTAGTTACCGCACTAACATTCTCCATTGCGGGAGGTTCCAGTTGCCCGGGCAATCTTCCCAGCATTGGGATTAGGACAAGATGCATCCAGTTGAGCTACTCGAGTTTCTATCATTTTGTTAAAACTCTACTGGTTCGAAAGGGCAGCATTAAAGCCTTCTATTTGAGTGGTTGTATTCTCCATTAGTTTTTCATTAGCAAGAAATTTCTTACTAATGCTATCATTGATTTGTTTCTGACCATACCAAATATCTTTCAAGGAAGGCTGAAAATTATTGCCATGATTCATACCTTGCTGTTGACCGAAGGGAAGGTTGGACTTGAAATTCCAACCTTGCTGTAGATGAAATCCTGAATTATTGGGGTTGTTGCCAACGAAGTTCACATCCTCTAAAGTCATCGGGCAGATGTTGCCCGAGTTGCTGGAATCACCACATGTCTCGCATGTGATACATGATTCCACAATTTGGGACATCTCTTGGTTTGGAGATTCTAATTTCTTCATGAGGAGGTCCATCTTCTTGGCGACGAGCATGTCTACAGAGTCAATCTGGTGGACTCTCTTGGCACGAGTCGCCTGCCTGTCTCCCTTCCAACTCTGATTGGCGGCGAACTTCTCTATGAGCGATCTTGTTGGTGCTACATCGAACGAGAGGAATGGTCCACCTCCTACTGCGTCTATGTGCTCTTGGGATATTTCATTCATGCCATGGAAGAAGTTCTATATAATCATCCACTCTTCCATGGCATCGTGTAGACACGCTACAATATAATCTTGTCAAAGGTCCCAATGTTCTAGAATGGTCTCATCATTGAGCTGCTAAAAGCTAGATATCTTTGCTCGGAGGGCATTAGTTTTGCCCACGGGGAAGTACTTGGTGAGGAATGCATTGGAGCATGCCTCCCAGCTGTTGTTGAAAGAATCCCGGCTTGCATAGAACCACACCTTTGCCTTTCCCAAAAGTGAGAAGGGAAAGAGGCATAGGTGAATGACATCCATGGTGGAACCTTTTGGGTTGATGGTGCTGCTCACTTCTAGGAAGTGCTGCAAGTGATCGTTGGCATATATCGATGCCTTCCCGCATAATGTACTAGCCTGAACCATGTTTACCAGTGCAGTCTTCAGCTTGAAGTCTACCTTTGGCTACTTTTCATTCAGTCCCGGGAAGCTGTTGCTTGACCGGGCCAAGTATTAACGAAGAGTCCTGGGAGTGGGACTAGCCATGATAAGTGGTGGCGGTGGTGGAGCTGATGAACTATAGGGCGTAAGGTCTCTCTGTGGTGGGACGACTCTGCGTCTCACAACCCTTCCAATTCTCTCTTGATTAGGATCAAAGTTTGTCGGTAGGTTGAAACCAGTCATACATTGCCCTGCAAATATCACAAAGACAAAGAGAGCAGTGGTAAGCCTGCTAAAGTTAGTGACGATAAGACTATAAAGTCTATCAAACAATTCAACAATATCTTTATCCAATTGCTTCCCCGGCAACAACACCAGAAATGCTTATTGGTGTTTCTTAGGCTCTAGAATAACATTCTGCAAGCGCACAAAATAAACCGTTGTAGCATTTCACCAAGGAGTATTCCAAGGTATCATGATTTTCCTCAGGGAAGAAACTAGGGTAAAGAATACTGATTGATTCGAATGATAAGCCTTAATAGCTATATTGCACACTATCTCTCGCAGAGATACAAGGGTATTTGGATAGTGGCCAAGCCAAGCTTGACCGATACTGGTAAGTCTAGATGATGTGCCGTTAGAAGGTCACGAACAACCAGTGACACAGGAGACTCCGAGAAGGAAAGGAGTTGGGAGCTATGCAGGAAGAAAGGTTCCTAATGACACTTCTAAACACTAGATAAAGCTACCCTAACCTTAACCTAGAATATTACCTATTTTTCGGGAAATAGAACTTACTTGGATGGCTAGTAGGGAAGGATCTCAGAAAGGGATGAGATGGGGATCCAACAACCACCTGCACTATTGTTATAAAAACACCAAAACGTGATGGACTATGAAGGACGGATAGGGATGTCACCACCTGCCGCCTACCAAAACGGTACCATGGGGTGGAACACACTTTCTAGCTAGAACCTAGTCATACACCACGTCTGCACTGGATACTAGGATTTTTTTCGAGGCCTTCGAGAGAAATCCTGCTTAACCTAGAGAACGGACTTGAGCTCTCTAGTCCAGATGTGAAAACCCGTAAGGGATAATCCTGACAAAAGAGATAAACTCTAAACTAAGACAGAGGAAAACACTGATATTAAGCCAATTGGACTTGAATAAAAGTGGGAATACTATGCTTAACTTGAGATATAAAAAAGATAATGCTTTATTGATAATATTCAAAAAAAAAAGGAAAAGATACACTCTAAACTAAGACAGAGGAAAACACTGATATTAAGAGCTTTACTAGAACGCCGAGAGAAACTCTAGAGCCTCTGAGCTAGTCTCGACTCAACCCTACTCCCAAACTTGAATCCTACTCTAGAAAAATGGAAAAGTGAAATGTAGAGAAGAGCTCCTTCAAGTGTGCGTCTTGGAGTGTGGCCGAGGTATGATTTTATAGCAGCAGCTGGTCGGTTTGGGGGGCAAACCGACAGAGCAAACGACCTGCAGAAGATGGGCCTCATCCGAGATTTACTTAGGCCGGCCGGCCAGGCTTATGGAGGGCCAGATGGCCCTACCCGCCCAATAGCGCCGCCTTCGTTCTGAATGTCCAGGATCTCGCCCAAGTGTTGGTAAGTACGGCGGTTGCATGAGCTGTGGCGGTTTGGACTGATATGTGGGCCTCCTAATCTGCGGGTGATCCTTTTGGTGTCCATCAAATGAACCGACTGCAAATGCTTGGCTAGGATGCGCTGAAGTTGTGTTTTTCGTTTTGTGGATCGTTGACGTGGCATGGTTTGCTTAGGTGGTCGGCCAGCCGGGCTTTGGCTCGGTTTTGTGTGCTTTTTCTCCAATATGCCCGTGCAACACTAAATCATCCAAAACTTGTGGAGATTATTTGATCAAAATAAAATATGCATGGAAGCTTATGCAAAACTTCCAATGATTCTAGAGATGTTGACAGAAAATCGACCGTCAACAGTGACGATGGTTGCATAATTTTCTTTGGGAAGAACATTGATAATCTTTTTGAGATGTCTTCATTTTTCACAATGGTCAAACCAAAAGCATTTGGCTTATTAACAATAACATTTAGTCAAGAATACATGTCATTGGCTAATTCATTAGGTTACATCTCAAATTGATCAAACTTGTGCCTAATTAAGTCATATTTTTGCTAAATTATATCACTTGTGCTATTATGCAGGTCTTTAAGCTTGATCCAAATTTTATTGTCACATTTTTTTTATCACAGACCTAATTAAACACCTCAATGCTTAAATTTAAGAATGAATTTCATGCAATAGCATTGAGTTGCAACTCCTTCTCATCAGCCTTAGTGGGTTTTCTGGCTGAGCGAGAGGCTTCATTCCTAGCTTTGTCACTCTCCAAACACTTGCTCCTTTTACCTCTAAAAAACTTGACATACGAATATGACAATAGGGGTAGTTAGTGCCGTCAAAGTGTAGAGGCCTACCGATATCATTTAGCAGTGATGCTAAAGGTCAAAGAATGAGCCTCCGACTCTGATACCACTTGAAGAGACTGTGACACCCTAAGATGGGGGGGTGGAAGGGTAGGGTGAATTAGGTGTTCTAACAACTAAGGCTCCAATTGCACATATGAAAATCTATTATAATTTCAATCTAAATATTCTCTAGGTTTTCTTTATGTATTGCTATCTCTACCGCTTCAAATTTACCACCATAGGTCCAATTCTATACTAGCACGGTCAGTCTAGAAAAGGTAAATGCGGAAAGTAGTGTAAGTATGAAATATAAAATGTAAAGGGTAGAGCATGCAAACTCCTGATACTGAGATTTTTACCGAGGTATTGGAAAGCGCGTAAGCTGTCCACTAGTCCTCGTTATTGGAGTCGCTCGCAAGGGAATGCCGGTGTAAGGGCATACACTCTTTGGTCGAGTAACTCCGTGGGTGGCCACGAAACTTCCCATACGCAAGTGAGTCTTTGCTCGCCCCTCCCCATATGCTCCTCGCTGCCTTCACTTGGTAGAGCTTCGACCAACTATCCGAGGGCCTCTCCTCTCTCTCACAACCACCGACGGCACTCCACAAACATGGTTGGAGAGTCTCACAAGACTACTGTTGACAAGCGCTTAGCCGCGTCAATTAAGTACCGCAAGCGCATGGGCCGGTTTTAGCTTTTCCCTTAGAGTTTTCCACCAAGATTATCTATCCGTGGATCAAGGAGATCGCTACGCTTATCTAAGCACTAACTAAGTTGATTATTAATCTTTTTGGGTTTTGATTGGTGTATGAATAGATCTAATCTACTAAGTTTAACCTAAATAAATCTAGGGTTAAGAATGCGAGGTTAGATTAGCGAGAGCACAAGATATAGAGAACATTTGCCCCTAGGGTCTATGGATCACAAGGACAAGTAACCACCGAGTTAAAGCGCCAATCTAGTCTATCAAGCTCCGAAAGCCGATGCCCTTTCCCCCACACTCGTCACACAACAATAGGGGTAGACGCACATCAAACCTAGGGAACGAAATTCTATGTACATGATAGATCAAATTCACAAAGTATATCGGTGATTAGAAACCAAGGTCACCTTACAACCCCATGGACAAATGAGGCCTTCACCCTATAAAGCTAGTCTTGGCAACAGAGTTCATGGTGTAGAAGTCCTTGGCGAAGAACTCCGCTGTCCTGCAATCTTGCCGCAGCCATCGGCTTCCTCCGGTGTGTGTTTCGTCGATTCAGCGGCTCTCTGGTGAGAATTGGCTTTGGGTTTCTATAAGACATAAGCTTTAAATTGTCTAAGAGAACCCTAGCTCAAAGGGGAGGCTGAACCGCCACGAAAATAGGCTGGGCCGGCCTAGGCCGGCCGGCCTGGGCCCTTTCTAGCCCATCTGAGCCTCCTCTTTCTACATATGTGGGCCTTTTGACGTCGTTTGCTTCGGGATATGATTGGATCTTTGATTTGTCTACTGGATTTCCTTCGATCCCTAAGTCATCCGAGTGTGTTCTTCAAGCCTTTGCCTGTGCACATCCTTGGTGGTCGGTCACGATCTCGGTCTTCATTCATATATGCTCATTTATAGCTCAAAAACCTGCATAAACCAACATCTTCTAAAAATATATGCATATACGACAACGGGGTTAATTCACGTGCCAAGTGGCGGGTTAGTATATGAATTAGTCCAAAAACTCCACCTAAATGGCACTAGAAAGGTGTAGCAAAGGAGCGCCAACAACTACAAGCTTCAGATTACAACACTTGGTGTTCGCAAGCATTGGATAGAGCAAGAGATATGCAGACCTTGCTAAACTCTAGGCTAAACACCAAAGAGATGCACTAATAGGCTTAAATTATAACACTAATCATTATGCTAATTGCCTTGATGTTCTATTTAGCACTTTGGTGGATTGTGCACTTAAAAGTATGTGAAACACTTATCAATATTTTCCTAGAGCTCAAGCACTCTTAAAATGGCCGTGAATGCTATATTTTTATCCCCAACCAATGGAACTAGCCATTGCAAACGGTTGCAACCTTTCTGCGTACCACCGACTGATTCAATGGGTGTAGTAGGGGTACTATCGAACTACTTGGTGGTGCCACCTTAGCTAGTGTTGAAAAGGGCCATTGAATCTTGTGTCACTGACAGCTGAGCCCTCTTCCAGAACCAACTGATTCGATGCCCTTTTCTTTTGCACCACCGAACGAATTAGTCGCCCGTAAGCCGATCTTCATCTCTAGTCTTCAGTGTTCACACGCATCGACTGATTCAGTGCCCACCTCTATGACACCACCGAATTAATCGGTGCCCAGCAAAGCCTAACATCATGTTCTAGCCATAATGACCGACTAATTCAGTGTCCTTCAGTTGACCTCACCAAATTAGTCGGTGGTCACACTGAGAGAGGTCTTCTTGCCATCTTGTACACCATCAACTAATTCGGTGGGTCTTGGCATCAAGCACCGAATTAGTCGGTGCCTCTGTGACTGTGATCTTTGTAATCTTTTTGTTATTTCTTTGTGGGCCTTTTATCCATATTTTTTGCAACCATTTGGATGCCCTAGAATATGAGTAAGGATATTTTTTCACGTGATTTGGATGGCTTCAATTTGGATGACCATCATTTAGATGTTGATCATTTAAGCATTGGATGGCTTCTAAAGTATCCTTAGGACCTATAAAAATCTAAAAAAATCATCTCGAAAATCTGTTTGTCCTAACGGTTATGTTGTCAATCGATCACCAAAATAATAAACAATGGCTTAGGGCTATTTTTCTCACAGCAGGTTTGAATCCCACGAGTGGGAGGTCATGGGTACAAGTCCTGCGGCCGCGTAGAGCTTGGATTTTACACGAAAAATGCACAATATCTTGATGCCGACGGGGCAGCACCTGCCGGTGGGGCCTAAGAAAATTGCTACTTTTTCTGACTTATTTGATTTCACGGTAAAGAAAAGTTTTCCGTGTGTTTTTTAGCTCATGGCAAAGGTTTACTAAGTGCGTGACACTCGGGTAACGATCGTAATCTAGTAGCGTTGTTTGTCTAATAAGATGTTCGGAACGTGGGCTACCAAGTCATCGAGGACAGGCAACGAACCTGGCTTATAGTCTTGTCCAGCCATTGCAACACATGAAAACTCTGCATTCTATAATCTTCTAGCAGCCCACGAAAAGCAATCACTATTTATATGAAGCCACTACCGGATTTGGCAGTTTCTCGTGCGCCAAGCCAAAAACTCTCGGCAAAAGTTTTGCCTAGTGTTGCACGTGGCAAAATTCTGTCAGCAAAGCGTCCTTTGTCTATTGTTTTTTGTTGGGCACTCCAAAAAAAACCTTCGCTGTGTGCTAACGTCAAAATGTGAATTCAAGAATTCGGAACATCCGAAGAAATAGCAAAAAAAAAAAAGATTTTTAACAGAGAAGAGGGTCCCAGGTACGGATGCGAGGCACCTTTAATTTACATGCCCTGATTTATTTACCACCCTTAGAAAGTCCAGGCCCTTCAACGCAACTGCAGTTGTCTGGGAGGGGAGTGTTTTAATTTGGCCCTAGGCACGATTAGCACATCGCAGCTCTGCTTCTCCATGCAATTCACATGTGCGCACGAACGACTTGAGCTGCGCCCTGAGGATCTTGCCGGAAGGTGACCGGGCAATGCAGTCGACGAACACCACTCTTCTGACCTTCTTGTACGGCGCCACCTTATTCTGAACGAAGGAGACAACGTCCTGTGCTTGCAGCTGGTTGCTCCGTGGTTTCCTGACCACGCACGCCACAGGGATTTCGCCAGCCTCCTCGTCAGGGTACCTGGGTGATATCCAATGTAGCAATAGCATACTTGTTTTTGTCTAACGTAGTAAGAATTTGATCGAACTGAAAGTCTGAAACAGATAGCAATAGCATACTTACGGCGCAACGGCGACGTCGTGGATGTCTGGGTGGGCGGCGAGGACGTCCTCGAGCTCGGCCGGCGCTACCTGGTAGGCCTTGTACTTGATGAGCTCTTTGATCCGGTCCACCACGTGCACGAGGCCACGGGAGTCCACGAAGCAGAGGTCACCTGTTCGCAGCCACCGGCCGCCATCTTCCGAGGTGCGTGCGACCAGAGCTGCGGCCGTGGCCTCCTCGCGGCGCAGGTAGCCGCGCATCACAGAGGGACCACGAATCCACAGCTCCCCTACTTGGTTGGGCGGCAGGGCCTCCCCGGACTCCATGTCCACGATCATTGCCTCCGTGCTCGGGACCAGGCGCCCGATGGAGATGGAGATTGGCGATGGCTCCATGGAGAGCTCGACGCCGCCATCGTGGTCGTGCTGCAACGGCGCCGGGACGTCGTCCATGGTGACGATCCCCGTCGTCTCAGTTAGCCCGTAGCACTGAATTCATGAAAGCAATTTTTGGTCAAAGCTCATTGGTTGCATAGTAGCTACAGACTGTAGATAACTTATTGATAAAAGATAATTGTTATAGGTTGGTCGTAATGTGAAGGTAATATATTAAGGGGGTGTTTGGCTACCGCCGGCTCATCTTGGTCCGACTTTTAAAGGCCAACTATGAAGACTAAACATGAGTTATGGCTAATTAGTGAGATCAACTAAGGCCATTCCCAATCCATAGTGTCTATGGGTGGTGTCTATGTTGCCATATCATCAAGACACCACCATAGAAACTATTCTCTACAACCCATGGTTTCTTGGTGTGGGACCATAATAAACCCATTCTCCATTCTTTTTACCAATCATAATTGTTTCTCATTTAATATTAAGACACCATACTCCCCTAATGCATAACTTGGTAGTGCCTATTGCATAGGTTCTCTTGTAGACACTGGGTTTCTTTCTTTTCTCATTCTCTCTCTCATTTATTATAGTGACACATAAGCAAAGTGTCCTATGTGGTACGCTAATTAATGATATGAAACCATCCTAGTTGGAGGGTTGGGAATTGCCTAATTGATTCTAATTAGCATATGATTAGTCCATGATTAATATTGCAACACATATTCTAATCATGGTCAAATTAGGATCAATGGATTCATCTAACAAACTGGCCATGACTAATACAATCAGTTTTACAATCAGCTCATCTTTAGTCTATTTAATTAACCACCAAACATTAGGCTAAGGGAGAAAACTCCCCCTTAACTTATACAGTTACTTTGTGATGTAATACTCTGTTGCAACCTATAATCTCATATTAAATGTCTATTTGTCTAGTAGAAAGCGTATATAGAGGCAATGTATCAATTATTTAATTTTAAGGGTTGTACACCAACTTGTTTGCACATAACATAAAAACTTATATAGTATGGCCGGTTACAAGTTGAGACAACGCATCAACTCATTTAGATAGTATAAATGGGTAAACAACATGAGCATTAAAGATATTTTCGTAGCAATTCATTTACGTAATTTGTTTATAGGTTTGTAGATAAGTCATTGCAATGTAATATAAAAGTAGCTAGTACACATTCAATATATATTGCCATTACATAAAAGATATGCCAAAAATATATGCAACAATGTGAGTTTTGTTTTATAGATCATAAGGAATACGATGGCAAAATAAAAATATAAAATTGATACTTTATATGAATTTTGTCACATTTTGTTTAAAAGAGCATGCATGGCCTAGCGCTCACCTCCCTACCGTCATTTAAGGCGTAGGAGCCTGCATGAGGTCGTGCCAACATATGTTCAAGCAACAAATCGTCAGATGTATTTTTCAAGTATAATAATGGTTCTTTTCATTTATGTTGTGGTTGATAGGCATCACACATGCAAAAGTGGATTTGGGCCTAGGAAAACTAGTCATGTGGCCCAATTCACCCCTTATACCCTTCTCAAATTTATAAGATCCAACTAGTATTCCTATGAATTGACAAATAATAAAACTCGATTTGTTGTGTCCGCGTGCTGCTAGGTGTCTCTCTCTGCTGGCATCTAATTTTACTTCTCCTAGTATTCAGTATAAATTAAACCTAGAGAATTAACACCATATAGCTTGTGCTTTAGCTAATGTTGGTCGCTCTTGTTTAGTTGAGAAGAATAACCCTCCCTCAGTGGATGATTTCCTGGTATGTGTTATGGAGGATATCTCACTTTATGGTTAATAATGGAAACTTCTGTTTCTGCTAAAAAGAAATCTTAAATGGGAAGAAGTGTTCTTTTTATAAGCTACAGAAGGGATGGATCCTATATGTTAGCCTAAGGCTTTACTGGTAGTCTTCGGACAATAAATAAAAAAGTAATAATAGCTTACTACCGTTAGAATTGAAGGGTAACACAACATGATTTAGCAAATTATGTTCATTTTTCGTCCAAAAAGAAACGAATTCAGGAATATTTTATAGGTGCTTCGTAACTACAGTTGGACTATTACTTGAAATTACCACCTGATGTTTCGTCATTTTTAATACCTTATAAACTCGGACACCGAAAATTTGACTTTTGAATGGTGGGAATAGGTAACAGAAAAGATTCTTCCTCATAAATTCCGAGACCAAATGATAGGAGACAGTCAACTAGTTACAAATTTGTTTATGAAGAAGTCAACTATCTAGGTCTCGATCAACAAGCATGCATGCCAGGTGGTTCAAAAATGGTAATATGGTGCACTCATTAAAATGTGGAGGGCATTTAAATATGATTCCGGTCAGGTCTCTGCATTTGTATTATTATCCTTTCTACAAGTACAACACGAAAGGATTGCAGAACATGCATAAAACCATTATGCCTCACGAAATGACGATCGATGATGATGATAGGCCTATGGAAGGAACTATACAACAGACTGATGTGGACTGATACGGCTGCGTCAAATAATAAATTATTCGAAGGACTGATGCCTCTACTATTTGCGAATCATCACAACTACAAGAGAATAATAACTATACATCTTGCTTAACCTGTATTAGCATTATCGTCAAAAGTGATAAAAAATTGAACTATACTAATGCTCTTTCTTTTAAGCAATATACATGTAGGATTTACATTTTTGGCTTCCATTTGTGATGAACTGGTGATGTTTGATGATCAATGTGATTAGTTTGGAGATTGTTTGTTCCTCGTTGTACATTCGAAGACAAAAGGAGCAATAGACTATCTAGCAATGACGAAATTATTAATTCTATTGGGTAATGGGTCGAAGAAACGAGAACACGAAATATGTGTCAGAGCTATCAGTGGGTAATTAATGATCATGACTAACCTGAGCAAGGCTGACCCCAGGGAAGCACCTGCGGAAGCGCGCCATGTGCTCAAGCTTGAGCGGCGCCCCGGAAGACACCACCTCCCTGAGGCAAAAACGCCGCGTTAACGCCGACGTTGACGGCTCTCCGGCCGCGATCTTCGCCATGTGAACCACCATGGGCGGCACGGCCAGAAGCCTGGTCACTCTGTGCTCCTCCATTGCTGCCATCAGCCTCTCCACGGAGAACCTGCCCGGGACCAGCACCGCCGTGGTGCCCATTGCCGGGGTGCCGAGCACGAACGCCGAGAAGCCGAACATGTGGAACATGGGCAGCAGGCACCCGTACACGTCCACCTCGCCGTCGCGGCGGCAGCGCCAGACGCTCTCGAGGAACGCCGCCGCGGCGATCACGTTGCCGTGGGTGCTGACCACGCCTTTGCTCTTCCCCGTCGTGCCCGACGAGTAGAAGAGCAGCGCCGGGTCGTCGTGGCAGACGGGCGAGTCATCCAACGCCCACACGTCGTGCTCGTCGATGCCGGCGATGAGGTCGTCGATGAGGACGACACGTGAGGTGGCCAGGGAGCAAAGCTTTGGGGCCAGCCCGGCTGTGGTGAGCACGAGGAAAGGCTCCGAGTCGCGGGCCTGGTCAGCGAGCTCGTCGGGCGTCAGGAGCGGGTTGGAGGTGGAGAGCACGGCGCCGAGGGAGAGGATGCCGAGAGAGATGACCGGGAAGTGGAGCGAGTTGGGCGCGAGGAGGAGGGCGACGTGGCCGCGGCGGAGGCCGAGCGCGGAGAGCGCGGTGGCCGTCTTGAGGGAGAGGGTGCGCAGGTCGGCGATGGAGAGGGTAGTGCCGGTGGACGCGTCGACGAAGGCTGGGCGGTCAGGAGGAAATTGCAGTAGGCGTGGGAAGAGGTACTCGGGGAATGAGGAGGCGGTGACCGTGGCGAGCGGAGGATGGTGGCTGCTGTAGGTGCCGGTGGCGGCGCAGTAGCCGGCGGCGACGTGCGTGGCCATGTCCGTCTCCGTGTAGGCTGGTTTGCACGAAGTTACCATCGTCGCTCTGACTTTTGGCGATCTCCAGCGGCAACCTTTTATAATACAGGATTCCTGCTAATCATTCCCCGAGTAATTTTCAATTGCTCATCCGCTGTCTATTTTTTGTTGCGTGACGCCATCATTCATCGGGTTATCGAACCAACCTCTTGCATTTTGCTTTAGGCCTTTCTTGGTATGTTTTCTCCAATTTGGTTCATTCTACCTCTTCACCCCCTCGCAGGTCTGAAATCTCCGGCACAAATTAATCTGTTAGTTTTTGGTCCCTTCAACACCTAAGAGCAGGAAAGAATCAGTTGGTGGCTTCCATTCGTATGACAAAGAAGATGGATGAAAAGAAAGATGGATAAAAGGACTCACCAAGAATCAAGAAGAAACTGCAATTCGCAGAGAGACCAATTCATTCTGTCCTCTGTACAAAGGCCCACCGAATCAGTCGATGGTGTAAGAGTTGACAGAAAGAAGACCTCTCTGAGGAGACTATCGACTCATTCGGTGGTGTCAAGTGGAGGGCACCGAATCAGCCGATCATTACGGCTGGAACATACAGTTGGCTTTGGCGACGACTGATTCATTCAGTGGGATCAAAGAGAAAGGCACCTAATCAGTTGGTGCTAGTGAAGACCGAAGATGAAGATCAACTTAGAGGTCATCAAATCATTCGGTTGTGAAGGGGCAAAGGGCACTGAATCAGCCGGTTATTTAAAGGGAGTTGATGTGGTTATGGGCATAATTGGATCGAAGGGAGGGGCATAGATCAGTATGGAAGAGGCGTTCGTCAACACGGGCCTCGCGTCCGCCACGCTTGTCACACCTTTGTTGGAGCCATAGTAGGCACTTCTCTCTTGACGACGGTGATAAAGAGGTTGAGGTTGTCTTGGACTTCCCCAAGCAGTCAAGGATGTCATGGGCTCAATATCGTTGACTTGGATTGCGGCCATTTCCATCCATTCTTTAGCTTGCTTCATTGCGGGGTGCTTTGAAAACCATTAATGCCTTAGGTGGCGGAGATGATGTTTGCCATGGGGGATATGAAGATGCCACCTTCCTCTTCAAAAGCTGAATTGAGGTTCTGATTCAAGTGGCAACGACATAAAGTGCGCCCCCCCCCCCCGTTTCTTTCTCGACGTTTGTGGTGGTCTTCTTTTGTTTTGCCCGGAACGGTTAGCTCATCTTTAGGGATTGCATTGTCTTCAGTGCCGACGCCAGCGAAGACTGGTTGCACTTGTTGTGGCCCCAGGAACTTAAATCGAAGACAAGCTCGGTTGCTGTCCCATCAGGAGTGAGTTCTCTCCCTTCTTGGAACAGGTGCTCCTTGATGATTACAAGGACAATGCGCGATCCATGATGCTCATCGAATGCTGAGAAAGGTATGTGTCGGGCCAGCGACGATGACTCCATAGGAAGTTGTTGTGATGACAAGGCCCTGCTGATCTCCTTGAAGTTGTGTCAACCCCTTTGTGTGTGGGTTTGTTTCTGCCTTGATCAGAATCATCTTGCGAAGAATCTTCTAGTATGTCTATGTGGTTTTCGACATATTGAAGGGAAGTCAGTGTAGACCCAATCTTGTTGATGAAGATTGATCGGTGACCAGTTGCGGGGTTGATTTGGGTTTGACCTCCCATGGAACAATGGTTACAATCCTAGTGACAATGCCCTCATCGATGTTGGTGATGATCATGAGCCTAGTAGGAGGTCGGTATTGAAGGTGGGTGGTCGTGGCGGATTGCCCAAAAGCAGAATCTTCTCACTGAGCACGTGACGGGGTTGGGGCTCCTAGTAGTTTAGCGTGGCATAATCCACGTGGGTAGAGAGGTCATTGGCATGGCGTCGTCACAAAGCTAGCGGTGGAGTACACCATACTGATCGGTGATGCAGAACCATGAACCAATGATGAAGGTGGCGTCTTCTTTGGAATTGATATTAACGGAAGCGCATAGGCGTGCCATCAATTTCAAAATTCAGAAATTCAGACTTAGTTTTTGTTGACAAGATTATTTCAAATAAAAATGTTGGCAACTACAAAGTTTATAGCTTTTCAAAATCTACAACTTCTGTTATGTTAGTTTCTCCATCCGAGGTCATTTGAACAAAACTCAAATTTGAAGTTTGAGAAATTCAAACCTATTTCATTGGCAAAATTAATTCAAATAAAAAGTTTTTTAAGACAAATTAAAAGGGTTGATACTACAAAGTTGAATAACTTATGAAATCTAGTTTGATCATTTGTTCATTCGATGTAGTGGTAGTAATATTCTTCATAAATCTTATAGTCACTTTTCTAGTTTCATAAAACAATATGATATGTGGAAGTTGTGAACAATGTTTCTATCCATTTGTTGATTCAAGATGATTATGACCGATATAAAAGTTGTACAACTTGATAATCTATACAACTTTGTAGTTCATAACTCTTTAATTTGAATTAATTTATTGCTTCAAAATGTGTTTTGAAACTGCCTAGAGTTCTAAAAATACACTTGACAAACCAGGTCTTTGTTGAGTGCCAAAATAATACACTCGGCAAATACCTTGTTTGTCGAGTGCCAAGATATAACACTTGGCAAGCAGGTTGTTTGCCGAGTGTATTTTAAAAAACACTCGGCAAAGACTATTTTCGCCAAGTGTTTTTTTGCAGAGTGTTTTAGTATATTGCCCGTGCTAACGCAACGGTGATACATCATTGGAATAATTAATAAATTTCTCCTAGATCATCTGTAGTTCAACATTTCCTGAAAAATTTATTATTCCCTATTTGGCCCTCACTTCAACTGTTGTCCCTCATTTGGCCCCGCCGTCCTGTCTGTGGGTGACTGCCGTCAAAATCCACACATGGGGGTTGTCAGTTTTTTTTTTTGGCGATTGGACGAAAATACCTTATTTTGGCGATTGTCGGTTTTTTTGTCCCTTCACTTTATTTGCCTTGATTTATTCACCCCCTTAGACAGCCAAGGCCTTCAGCGAAACTCCACTATTCTGGGAGAGTTTTGCCCTTAGACGCGATTAGCACATCGCAGCTCTGCTTCTCCATGCATTTCACATGTACGCACGAACGACTTGAGCTGCGCCCTGAGGATCTTGCCGGAAGGTGAACGGGCAATGGAGTCCACGAACACCACTTTCCTGACTTTCTTGTACGGCGCCACCTTGCTCTGAACGAAGGAGATAATGTCCTGCGCCTGCAGTTTGCTGCTCCCTGGTTTCCTGACCACGCACGCCACCGGGATCTCGCCGGCCTCTTCGTCAGGATACCTGCGGTGATATTCAGTGCATCGTAAAGCTAGTGTAGAAAGTAAGAATTGATCTGAAAGTCTGAAACTGATGGTAACAGCATACGTACGGCGCAACAGCGACGTCCTGGATGTCTGGGTGGGATGCGAGGACGTCCTCGAGCTCGGCCGGCGCTACCTGGTATGCCCTATACTTGATGAGCTCCTTGATCCGGTCCACCACGTGCACGAATCCATGGAAGTCCACGAAGCAGAGGTCGCCGGTGCGCAGCCACCGGCCACCACCGTCCGCGACTACCAGAGCCGCGGCCGTGGGCTCCTCGCAGCGCAGGTAGCCTTGCATCACCGAGGGGCCCCGGATCCATAGCTCGCCCACCCGGTTCGGTGGGAGAGACTCCCCGGACTCCACATCCACGATCCTCGCTTCCGTGCTCGGAACCAAGCGCCCGACGGTTGGCGACGACTCGTTGGACTCGACGGTGCCGTCGTTGTCATGCTGCAACAGCGGCAGGTCGTCCATGGTGACTATCACCGTCGCCTCAGTTAGACCGTAGCACTGCAAGCAGACTAAGTTATCAGTTCCTTCATCACGAGCACTTCTTCTACCTATGAGATGCAATTCGAGCATGACTACTTTATTAGCGACATTTGAATTTTGAACAATAATGCCGACTAATAATATAATTGGTACCATACCGTTGCATTACTTATATGCTACCGTCATACAATGAGAAATGCAATTATAATTTTTCGTGGAAGAATATTAAAAGTATCAATGTCAAATAACCTTAGCTAGTATCTTTATTAATTATCTGACTGCATCTACTTCGAGAATGATGTCTTTCTTTTTCCAGTGGTGTTTAAATCACGGCGTGTGAGATAACTAAAGAAGATGGTAAATCTAAATGTTTTACTGTTGCACTAATGTTTTACTGGTATCTTTGGACCCAAAACAAACTAATTAAAGAATGCCAACACTGCAGAATTTACATTGAGCAAAGCATATCCATTTATTTTTCCCCGAAGTCGAAATGGATTTAGGAATTCTTTGGTAGTAACTACAGTTGGTCTGCTACCTGAAATTAAAGAACGACAATTATTTATATAGACGTGCAAAATCGGAGCCAAGAAAATTGACTTTTGAACGGAGGGAAAAGGTAACCAAGAAATATTCTTCTTATGTTAAAGTAAACTCCGAGTACCAATGGTTACTTCGAAAGTAGTGAAAGATACAAATTTATTTAAGACAAGAAGTCAACTATTTAGGTTGATTAACAAGCATGCACGATGCCGTTCAAGAATTGTACGCTTATTATTATTTTTAAATGTTGTGGGCACTTCAATTTGACTTAGATTAATAAATTAGTAGTTGAAGGTTCAAGCATGATACGCCTTTACGACGATTTGCATCACAACTAAAGGTGAATAGTATAACTATACGATATTAGTCGAAGGATGAGGCCTTGGAAATCACAACTACACGAGATTAATTGAACTGTACAATAAATTAGTCGAAGGATAAGGCCTCTTTATTTGGAAAGCACAACAACAAGAGAAAAATTGAACTATATATCTTGTCATACCCGGTTTTAGAAAGAAAACCGAGTACATCTCATATGTGCGCCAGGATCAAATTACACACATATGATAGACAGTGAGTGAATAACAGAAACAGTACTCAAACGAATATTTGATAAGTAAAGTATTTATTACACTCACGACTAAGGCACGAGGGCCAAAATAAACTGGTTCACACGATAACTAAAGATGATAACTCCAAAAGCACTCCACAGGCATCTGACTGGTGGAACACACGCCTAGAACTCATCAAGATCACTAAGGTACTCCGCTCCATTATTACCTTCTGATCCAATATAAGCAAGGATGAGTACACTTATGGTTGGTACTCAACAAGTGGGGGAAATATGCAAGCTATCAAGGAGAGGCTTGGTTTATAGCGGTCAGCATTTTAGTTGGTCAAGTTTTATTAACAAGCAACTATTTACTAAAATATAAGTATATACTAACCCACATCAGCATAAAGTAAGCATAAAATAAACCATGAGCATAACCAATGACATATGCATGCAATGATTTGATTTCATATTCCGATAGATTAATCACGTGAGGGTCCAGGCCGTTCATGACCGCGAACATGGCTATTATAATAGTTTTACACTCTGCAGAGGTTGTACACTTTCACCACAATTCGCGTAAAAGCTCCGAAGAACTTTAAACCCAACCATGCTGCACCACAAAGGCGCATACCACACTTCCGAGGTGTGATTGCATAGGGACGCTACGAGGCCTTTACAAAGATTCCATAGTTAGAAACGACCCGCTAAGGTTTCTGGATCGGAAGCAGGCATAACCCTCCCTAACGGGCATAGTGTCTTAGCTAAGCCCACTTCCCAGGAGGACCGGGCTATACACCGTCAACCGCCACCCCCATGCCCTTTCGGTAAGATCATTCCTAACCAAGGTTTCAAATTAATTAGCCAAGACCAGAGCCATGTAGTATTGTGGTTGTACGGTTAATCCTGGGTGGTTCTCCATGTTCCGATTAGCATGGTGATCTTGTATTAACATAACAAGATATAACAATAAGGATATTCATTAATGTTGGATAGAACCCATCATGAATCAAGGTTAAGCATCTAGGATAGCTACCCAACATAAAAGTAAACCCGGTGTATCAAGGCTTAGGTGTAAAAGACTAGTCATCCTTACATAGGACCCATCAAATTAATGCAACGCGAACATGAGGATAAACTTTATTGTCATGCAATGTGTATGGGTTCAAAAGAGTATGCTGAGGGGGAAATCCACTTGCCTTCCTCAAAGTACTGTGCTGACTTCTCCTCGTAGACTTGATCTTGATCTCCCTCGAACGGACCGTTCTCTATACGATTCGCACACGCATTCAATCAATAAAAGCAAAACAATACACCATACAACTTTTAAAGACGCAAAGACGTGTCTAGAACTATTCTTGATGAAGAGACGATCGCGTGAGCGCAAAGATCACTCAAAACGGTTTTAAAACGGTTAAGATATGGCTAAAACAAGGTTTATGGGCTTCTTTGACCTAAATCTAACTTTCCAAGGGCTTAAACAAAAGAAACCAGGAACCTAAAACATAATTTTATATAAAAACAGAAGGACTTTTGAGTAAAACTACGCAGCAGGACGGCGGGTTAAAATTTTAGAAAGATCAGGGTCTAAACTGGAAGAAACAGGACCTAGATCTAATTATTTTTGAAATAGACAAGATTGCGGGTTGATTTCTAAGAAACCCAGGGACTTTTCTGCAAAAAGACGCGGCTGACCGACGCTGACTGGTACGGGATTAAATTGGATCTAATCTCGACCATCGGATCTTGATCCAAGGGCTAGGGCTCTGTTTGGTTCACTACCAAAACTTGCCACGCCACGCCACAGTTGATTTGCCTAACGTTCGGCAAGTTTTTGGTTCGGTGCCGCAGTCGCGGTGTGCCACCACGTGACCACAGCATCGTAGTTCATTTTTTACGCCACGAGTCGCCTAAGGTCTGGCGGACGATTTGCTCGCCGCAACTTCGGCGCGGCCGCAATGGCGGCACGGTGCGGTGCGGCGTGTACCAAACAGACCCTAGAATCAAAAGGGGCAGCTCCGGCGACTGAAGGCGACGGCGCGCGGCGGAAGTTCGCCGGAGGTGAGCGAAACTCGAGCTAGGAAGCTCGGTTTTCCATGATTCAAGGCTTGGGAGCTAGCTAGGAACACAGGAACCTATTTTGGGGGTTCTAAACGAGCTTTGCGCAACCGAGGAAGCTCGCGACGAGCTATGGCGGCTCGACTACGACGGCGACGCGACACGGCCTCGAGAGAGTGAGAGGGAGAGGGAAAAACGACTCGGCGAGTTCCTCACCTTCACACGAACCTCGACGGCGAACTCAAAGCAACGGAAGTGGCCTCGAGAGCTCGGATTGTGGCGGCGTTGCGAGCTAGAGGGCGGCGGAAGCTCTGGGGTTTGAGGTCGAGGATCAAGGGTTCGAGGCGGCGCGCTTATAAAGGGTCGAGGAACCTCCGACTTGTACGCCAAGAAGCGACGCGGAGGCGTATGGCGCTCGGACTCGACGGAGTCCTGCTCGCATACGGCGCGAGCTTGAAGATGGCGCTTATAGACCGGGCCCACGCGACAGAGAGAGGAAGGAAGAAGGAAAGGGAAAGGAAAAAAACGGGCTGGGCCGATGGCTGCGCGAGCGGATTGGGACGGGAAAAAGGAATTGGGCCGCGGCTGCGAGATGGGCCAGGAAAGGGAAAGAAACTGGGTGGGGCTAGAAGAGAGAGGGAGAGAAGAGAAGGTTTGAACTTTTAAGTTTAAACTTTTGCAAACCTTTTCAAATTCAAACCAACACACAAAAATATATGCAACAACATGAATGCAACAAAAACTTTATTGACTCTAATTTAAATGTTATTTAAATATTTAAAAGCCAAGATTTGAATTTGCAATTTAATATTCCCTAAAACAATAAAAACTAAGAAAAAATTGGTTGCCTATATTAATTTTATTGTGATGACAAAATTAGGGTGTTACATATCTTTTTTAACATACTAGTATTATCGTCAAAAGTGATAAAACCTTAAATTTTACTACAATATTCTTGCTTTTAACCAATATAGAGGTAGAATTTACATTTCTGGCTTCCATATTGGAAATGGTTTGTTAATGAAAGTGATTAGTTGGAGATTATTTGTTCCTCGTAAATTTGAAGACAAAGGGATCAATAGACTATCGATAGTAGTGAAGAAACAAGAACATGAAATATGTATACCAGGCTAAGAGCTATCACCGACCGTTTTTTTTTTGATCAAGCTACCAGTGACTAATGATCTTCACTAACCTGAGTAATCCTCACCCCTGGGAACCAGGGTCACACCTGATTTTAGAAAGAAAACCGGATGCATCTCGTATGTGTGCCAGGATCAAGTTTCACACATATGATAGACTCCATGAATAAACAGAACACAAAATTATAGCAGAAATAATAAAATAAAGACAATACAAACGTTTTCTAGCAGTGGAATCTTGAACTCTTCACCACAGGCAGTTGACTGGGGTTTGCGTACGCCTAGCATCATCTTCAATAACTTCATGCACCTTGTGAATACTGAGCAGCAACAAGCAAGGATGAGTACACTTATGGTTGGTACTCAGCAAGGCCATCCAAATAACCGGAACAATTTAATTATCAACTTCAAGTATATTAATCATGTAAGGGTCCAGGCCGTTCATGACCGCGAACACGGCTGTTATAACAGTTTTACACTCTGCAGAGGTTGTACACTTTCACCACAATTCGCGTAAAAGTCCCGAGAAACTTTAGACCCAACCATGCTGCACCACAAAGGCGCATACCACACTTCCGAGGTGTGATTGCATAGGGATGCTACGAGGCCTTTCCAAAGACTCCCTATATGTATGTGTTTGCTCCCCGAAGACCACGGTTACAACGGCAAGGCCTCGCCTTCCGATCCCCGCACCTGCCATCCCGGTAAAGCCCCCAAATTCTACCACTAGCAGTGCAAACACAACACATAGTTCATCTAGTTACTTAGCCAAGACCAGAGCCATATAGTATTTTGGTTGTACAGATAATCCTAGGTGGTTCTCTATGGTTTCCAATTAACACATATGATCTAATAAAGCATAGGTAGAAAGATGGTTAGGGACACTTGCCTTTCCGCAAAAGAATACCACTGCTCAGTCTTCAACTCTTGTTCTTGACAACTTCGGAACGATGCTCCTCTAATCGTAGCAAACATCGAGCACAAGCACAAACATGCAAACAAAGAAATAGATATAACTAAGAACAATATACCAATCAAAAGAAAAGCTTTTAAAAGAACGTACTAAACAATGGGGCTCGTGTAACACCCTAAAAATACCCTATTTAAAATTTAGTAATTAATTGGCTTTTTATATTCAAGTGCTCATAATTAATGTAGGAAAAATAAAATTTTGAATAATTAAAAGCAAGTATATGGTATAGAAACATTATTGTTGCATTCATACTGGGGCATTTATTTTTAATTGTTGAATTCAAATTTGAATTTGAATTCAAATGAGTGTTTGAATAAAAGAAAAACCTTTTCTTTTTCTCTCTCTTTTTCCTTCTCCTTTTCAGCCCAGCCGGCCCACTCCTCCTGTCTTTCTTTTCTTTTTCCCGCGGCCCATCTTCTCTCTTTCTTTCTTTTTCTCGCGGCCCAACCCTTCTTTCCCCTGCGCAGCCCAGCAAGCCGCGCGGCCCATCGCAGCAGCCCATCACCGCGCCAGCCCGCTCCGCGCCCTCTCTCTTCCGCTGTGGCTGACAGCGCGGCCCCACCTGTCGGCGCCATCCTCCTCCGCCGCAGCCGCTGACGCGCTGGTCCCACCCGTCAGCCGCGTCTTCTTCCTCCAGCTGTGGCTGAGCGGGACTCCGCACCGCCGCCGACTCCGCCTCGCGTACGCCTCCGCGCGACTTGGAGCGCACGCCAAGGAGACCTCGAGCCCCAATATAAGCCGCCGCCAACCCCTCGTTCTCGAGCCGCAACCCCAAACCCTAGCGCCGCCGCAACCCTAGCTCCGAGCCGTCGCGCCGCCGAGCCACCGTTTCGCCGCCGCATTGCCGCTTAGAACCGCACCAGGAGCTTCGTCGCGAGGTAAGCAACATGCCAGGCCCAAAAGCCCTCCTTTTCCCCGCTCTGCAGTACGCGCACACGCTCGCCGGAGTTCCCAACCCGCCGCCGCGCGTCGCTAGCCCTCACCGTTGCCCAACCTTCGAGTAGAACCCCCAAAATCGACTCCCCGTCGTCTCCTCTATCTCCAGGACCAAACGCGGCGAGAAAAGGAGCTTCCTAGCCCCCAGCCGAGCCAGCTCCGGCGAAACACCGACCGCGCGCTGCCGCGAGCCACCGTTCCCAGCGAGCCGAGCGCTAGATCTGATCTGAGCCGTTAGATTCGAAACCGACGGTCCAGATCTAAACCGGGTCCGGTTCACCGTGAACCCGTGGACCGCGGTTCACGACCGGTCCACAGCACAGTAGACGGTGACGTCAGACGACGTCAGCCCTTAGCCGCCGCCGTGCCCGTTTTGCAAAAGAGCCCCTGCACTTTTCGAAAATCAACCCGCGGTCCAGCGCAGTTCAAAAGTATTTACAACCAAGTCCTTTTTCTTTTGGTTTAGCCCCTGTCCTTTTGAAAAATAGTGCCCGCCGTCCTAGATGGCAGTTTTACCCCGCAGCCCTCATGTTTTTATATGAAATTATGTTTTAGGTCCCTGGTTTCTTTCAAAAACGCCCCTGGAAGCCTAAAACCCTTACCAGCAAGCCCCTAGAGCCCGTTTTAAGCGTAGTTTCTTCGTTTTAACTCTGATTTGAGTGATTTTCGCGCTCATGTGTTCGTAGTGAAGCGTAGAGTAACTCTAAAGCCTTCTTTTCATCTTTTGTTCATGTTTGGTGTATTGTTCTAATTAAATATCTTGTTTGCATGTATGTGTGGATGCTTGTGTGGTGATCGATGTGAGTAGTTGACGAGCTGTTCGAGTTCGCCAATGATCCCGTTCCCGAAGAGCAGGTGCAGCAGCAGTTCTCTGAGGAAGGCAAGTATAACACGGACCATCCTTGTTACCTATACACCGATTAATCACATAGATCATATGCATGTGTCTAATACTGTTAACCACTAAGGATGTTCCTAGTCTTTACCTTATTCCTTGTTTACCCGGGGTTTTATGCTTTATGGTTAGACTGCGCTACGCGCTGCAACCAACATTTATTTTTAATGTCAATATTGAATTAATGTTTCACTTCAATGATGGTTAAAAGATGCTTTTTAGCAACATGGTTCGGGGAACTAGAGCATGTGCTGTGTGCTTTGTTCTAGTGTCTCTGTAAGGTTTGGTCTAGGGAATTAGAGCATGTGCTTCGTGCTTTGTTCTAATGTCTCTCCGTAAGGTCCTGTTCTTAAAGCGACAACCCAGGAACCTGATCGCCGCCGTTGGAACTATAATGGCTCTGGTCTTGGATAACTAGCTTGTACGTCTCTAGCTCGCCAGTGGTTACCGAAAGGCGTATGTGGGGAGCATGGGTGAGAGTATAGGTTCATCCATCGAGGACGGTTTTATCCGTTGGCTATGTCTCGTTAGGCAAATTCCCGTGATGTAAGCGCCCGATGTACGACAGCTTCACACGTTGCGATGATTGCGCTCTCGCTCTGGACGCCATTGACCCCCTCACGTTGCGCCCTGAGCGTACGTCAATCTCGATGCCTCGGGTTATGCTGCCTATGTTGAACCAAAACGGCTACTGTGCTTGTTAGGGTGTTTTGTGAAAGTCCTCGTAACATAAGTTCTTTTGGATTTATGTGACCGGCGGGTAAAGGGCGAAACCTCTGCAGAGTGTTGATCTATCATGATAGCCGTGCTCACAGACACGAGCTGCCTGGATCCTTTTTTATTAGAAGATGATATTAGTGGTTGATATTGGTTTGTCTATAATCACTTATACCTTATTAATGGGTTTATACTTGGGTTCTACTCATTGGTAGTAATTTGGATGATAATAAAATGTAACCACTAAAAGTGCTACTGCAGTTTAACCGTGTCCAGCCTTTTGTTCTTGCATAACCCGTGTTATACTTGTTAAGTAAGATGGTTTACTTACACTTGCAACTATTCAACAAAATCCCGGATGGGTAACAGATGGAGCAGTGAATGATCAGTCGCTTGCTGAGTTTCCGGAGGATCTGCCGTACTTCTAGCTGTGTTCAACCAGTCGGTGTCCCTGTGGATTTGAGGCTCTACTAGTTATGAAACGTTTAATAATATTAAGACTTCCGATGTGTTATTTGTTTAATACTATGTCTTGTGTTAAACTCTGATATAAACTATTTTATTCGAGCATTGTGTTCTCTGTGATTCAATATTTGTAATCTATATGTGTTCTGTGGACATCCTGGGCACACATATGGAAGCATTCAGATTTCTCGGAAATCTGGGTGTTACAGCTCGCTACTAGATCACAAGGGCGTAAGGAACGTTGAAAACGAAGCTATGGATGGAAAGGTATAACTATCGAAAGATTTATATTATAAAAGAAACAAAAGGCTATATGCTTATTTTATTTTAATTAAGAAAAGACATGTAATGAATATTTAGAGAAATATTCAGTATTAAAATTAATTCAAATTATACTTTGATATGAAAAGACGGGTTAAAGCTTAATCCATTTTATTTGCAAATATTTATATAACGATTATACAAATTAAATATTTTAACTTGCAAGAAAGCATGTGAGAGCATCTAGACGAATAACATAAGGTATCGTGTTGGACTAAACAAGTTTTATTGAAAACACATTCAAGTTGGAAATCAAACATATTAATTTTGGATTATACGAAATCGATGTTTTAACCTTAATTAGATTTTAATTTGAAAAAGAGAGTTCAATAATTGTTAATCATATTAACATCATTTGTTTATGAAATAACGGGGTATAAACCTTAATTAACTTTTAATTAGAACAGCTAGTGAAGTATATATAGTAATTAATCAAGTTAACTTTTATTCATAAAAACCGATGTATAAAGCTAGTCAAATTTTATTTAGAAAACTAGATTCAACATTGAACATTAAGCAAATTAATTATTAGTTTATGGAAAACAATATATAACCTTACTAACTTTTATTTGGAAAAGCATAAGAAGTAAACATTATTCAAATTAATATTTTAAATAAATTATAAAACATGGAGTTGGAGCTCTAATTAGATTTTATGCAATTTGTAAAACATATAATAAATATTAAACAAGTTAATATTTTATTTATTTTCAAAATATGAAACTCGGTAAGCAGCACTATAAAACAAGGCTGCAAGGGCTTAACTGCGAAGAAACATAGTTTCTAGGCGCTAAAATAGAAGAAACCGAGGACTTATACATAATTACGTGTAAAAACCCAAGGGCTAACGCGTAAAACTACTAGCCAAGGACGGCGGGTTCAAATCTACAACAGTACAGGGGCTAAACCGATAAAAACAGGACCTATATCTAATTACTTTTGAACTGAGATGGACTACGGGTTGATTTTGGAAAAACTCAGGGGCTCTTCTGCAAAATAGCCACGGCGGACCGGTGCGCGCTGGGTTGACTCGACGCGCGTTCGATCTGGGCCGTCGGATTTGGATCTAGCGGTTAAGATTTCACGGGGCGGCGCAGCTGGCCGGAGAAGACAGTGAGCGGCGGCGCACGGCGGTGGCTCGCCGGAGTCGCACAATTCCGAGGCTAGGATCAACTGTTTCGAGCGATTCTTGTCTCTGGACGAAGCTTAGGAGATGGATAATCTATTTTGGTGACTCTGGATGAGGATTGGGCGACGTTGGTGGCTCGTGATGGAGAGGCGCGGCTCGACGACAATGGCGAGCTCGCACGAGCGAGATAGAGCGAGAGAGGGAGGGCAAAGGAGCTCGGCGTGTTCCTCACCTTACCTCGAAGGTCCGAAGTGAGCTCTTGACGACGAAGAGGCGCTGCAACGGGAGATTGGCGGCGGCGACGGGAGCTCGGGGGGCGGTTGCTAGGGTTTTGGCTTGCGGGTCGAGGAAGGCTCGAGGAGGTGCGGCAGCTCATATATAGGCCGGGAGAGGCTGTCTTAGCGTGCGCCAAGGGAACGCGGCGGCGGGCGTCATGCGGACTCGAAGCAGAGTCCTTCTTGGAGACGACGCGAGGAAGGAGATGACACGCGGGGTCCACATGGCGGTGAGAGCAGGAGAGAGCTGAAGGAGATGGGCCAAGCTGCTGGGCCGCGAGAGAGGAGGAAAAAGAAGAGGCGGGCTTGGGCCGAGAGGAGGAGATGGGTTGCTGCTGCGCACGCGAGCCATTGGGCTGAGTAAAGAGAAAATAGAGATTTTGAAATGTTGAAATAAAAGTGTTCAAATGTTGAAACTGCAGTTCAAAAATGTTGAACCTAAAATAAACTTTTATTGGAAGTCAAATTTTCACTCCAAAAAATAATGCAACACCTTATTAAGCACAACACAAAACTTATTTACTTAAATTAAGAAATTGATTATTATCCTACGGTAAGTTTCCTGTAAATTAAACAAATGTTGAAAAAAAATTTAATAACTTGTGAAAATTGTTTATTAATTTTTCTTTCTAATTCACATCCCGAAATTAAAAATTTCGGGGTGTGACGAGCAGCGACGGAAGCGCGCCATTTGCTCGCGCTGCAGTGGCGCCCCGGAGGACACCACATCCGTGAGACATAGGCGGCGTCTCGTCGACGTCAATAATAGCTCTCCGGCCCGGACCTTCGCCATCTGAACGACTATTGGTGGCACCGCCAGAAGCCTAGTGACCTTGTGCTCCTCCATTGCTACCATCAGCCTGTCCACCGAGAACCTACCCGGGACCAACACCTTCGTGGTGCCCATTGCCGTTGTGCCGAGAACGAACATCGAGAAGCCGAACAAGTGGAACATGGGGAGCACGCACCCGTACACGTCCACGTCGCCGCCACCGTCGGCGCCAGACGCTCTGGAGAATCACGGCCGCGGCGATCGCGTTGCCGTGGGTGCTGACCACGCACTTGCTCTTCCCCGTTGTGCCCGACGAGTAGAAGTGCAGCGCCGGGTCGTCGCGGCACACGGGCGAGTTATCCCACGCCCACTCTTCGTGGCCATCGATGCCGGCAAGGAGCTGGTCGATGAGGACCACTCGCGTGGACATAAGGGAGACGAGCTTGGGTGCCAACTCGGCGGTGGTGAGAGCGAGGAAAGGCTCCGAGTCCTGCGCCTGGCCGGCGAGCTCGTTGGCCGTCAGGAGCGGGTTGGTGGTGGAGAGCACGGCGCCGAGGGCGAGCACGCCGAAGGAAAGGATGGGAAAGTGGAGCGAGTTGGGGGCGAGGAGGAGGGCGACGTGGCCGCGGCGGAGGCCGAGCGCGGAGAGCGCGGTGGCCGTCTTGAGGGAGAGGGTGCGCAGGTCGGCGAAGGAGAGGGTAGCGCCGGTGGACGCGTCGACGAAGGCCGGGCGGTCAGGAGGAAATTGCAGTAGGCGTGGGAAGAGGTACTCAGGGAATGAGGAGACGGTGACCGTGGCGAGTGGAGGATGGTGGCGGCTGTAGATGCCGGTGGCGGCGCAGTAGCCAGCGGTGAGGTACGTCGCCATGTGGATGTCCGTGTAGACTGGTTTGCACGAAGTTACTAATAAATACCCATCCCCCTTCGTTTTGCTTTCGTCCGATACCTCTTCACCCCCTGGTGTGTCTAAATCTCTGGCTGCATCTTTTAGTTGCTCTTACGGCTGCTATAAAAACTTTCAGAAACATTGCTTCCGTGATTGATTGCCGATTCAAAGGAACTTGATTATCGTAGGTGTACACCAAAGAGCTAGAAAGTCGACCAAAGCTTCCAATGGATCAGGCACGCATTTCCGTTGATCCGTGGATATATCTTACTCCAACGCACACGAAGCAACCAAATACTGAAGCAAGAAACGGTACAAAACAATTTTGTATTTATATGGTCTCTGGCCATAAAAGGGTTATCTATCTTATCTCTTGCTCCGACTAGGAATATCCTAGGTGACAAGTAAGCAAAAATATTTTTAAAAATATAAACTTGCTTAAAAATAAATTGGACAATGTAAATAATCTAAAAAAAGTTAACCATAACTGAGATACTGATTTTTTTCTCGTGGTCTCGCACGTTGAGGCGGATTCAAAGCTTCAACCACTCCTCAAAAAACTAGCCATTACATTAAAACAACTCGAAACACCGTTTTCGCCATTGTCCGCCTCACTAGTCTGGTATGTCCGCCCTTTCAAAAACAACGGCTATATTGTCAACAAATGCACCTCGAAGTCGATGGTTACACAATTATCTGACTATCTTTATGATATGACAGGTGGCGAACGATCCGCAATTCATTTTGACTTCCCACACGCAGAAACACCAAGTTTCTATAAAAAAAATACACAATTAGGAGGCGGACCCTCAGCCCACCATGGCCGGACTGTCTGTAGTTCATTTTGGAACCCCATCTAGAGCGGAGGAAAATTTTGTTCCGACCCGAATGATTAAACAATGTACTTCCCCCACCTCCCCCTAGTGAACCGTCCGCAGGTCAATTTTCAGCAGAACTTGCACTTGGTTAAACCCTCATAAATTTTGGCTCTGATGTTAAAATTAGATGATCTTGGACTCTATGGTAACCTTATTCAGTAGGCTACACATCCCAACTGAATGCTTTGCCCCAAATACATTGGATCAAAGCAGAATTACAAACGAAGATGCACCACAACCATCACCATCAACTATTTCTTGAGAAACTTAGTAAACTACCATTTCCTTCGCAATATTAGTATGCATATGCAAGATTTAGCTTTCAACACCTACCAAAGACTCAAGCATCATCAAGAATCCTTTTAATATTACAGCATTATATCTTATCAATCAGGTCTTTTCTCCATTGATCATCAAGACCGACAAAATGAAACACCCTATTTCAACATCCCTTCATTATTACTAAGTTTACTTAACAACGCCGCAAGAGGTACTTGTGGCATCCCTTAACATCATCATTAGATAAGTGAAGTCCATAAAAAATTCCAAGAGAGAATCATGATATGTCTTAGCCCTTAATCAAATATATAAATAATCCACAAACGCACATATATATACCGTGACATCCCCTATCAAGAATGTGTTAGAGTTATGGTGGATGGAGGGAGAGTTGAGTTTAAAAGAAAAGAGAAAAGAGAAAAGAGTTCTTTAAGCAAACTCTTGACCAAAAGTCAACAAAGCTGCTAACTTTTGAATTTTCGGAAGCCAAGAATTTCTAAATTTAGTTCACAAGATAAGCAACTTAATTGTCCATAAGTGGTGAGGAAATTTGTGGAAATGATGCTTCAATTAAATGGAAGAAAGAAATGGAGAAAGGGCACTGTTCACCGTCCGACAACAGCACTTAGCTGTTTTCGGTTTTCTCTGAAAAAGCATAGTGAGCAGCTATCTTTGGGGTGAGTTTGTGATCGATCTGTGGGTTGTCTGACTTAGGTGTCTTAAACCAAGTTGTAAAGGGAAGGCTTTGGAACAACTTTTGTTTTTGGGTCAGACTCAGAAGATGGCTGGATTAAGGAGAAAGCCACGAGAGAAAATGGTTCAGAAACTGTTTTCAGTAAATTCAGTAAACTGACAGCTGATCTGAAATTAGGCCAAATGAGCTTGAATTTGAAGTTTTCCGCAAAAACTTCCAACTAGGAAGTTGTACTCCTGAATGTGAATTTCAAATTTGTTTTTGATACCAGATGCATGTTCTATTCAAATTTTGGGAGTAATTTGAGAAATTCAGTTAATGGCTCTGACTTAGAAGTGTGTTACAGCAGCAACTTGGAGGCTCGAATTGGACTTCAATCCTTGCTCAAATGGAGTAAGTGTCAACAAGTGAAATGCAATTCACTGATCCAGCTACAAATTTGATGTTGGGAGTTTTGAAAGTTCCAGTATGCTTTGCGGAGATTTTTGGACTGCAACATCGCTGTTTGGACTGTCGAAATGGGGAAAAGGTGACGTCGGCCAGAGCTGGCAGCAGCCGGCGGCGGCGCTTGATCGGTTCACTGGCCACGCGTCGAGGCCGCTCGGGGACAGCTCGGTGAGAGGCGCAGCAGGAGGTGGCAAGCAACGGCAGCAGCTGACCGCGGTTAAAGCGCCGTCGACGGCTTCTCCTTCTCCTCTTTTCACCGCGCCGCTCCTCTGCTTTCCTCCATGGCCGCCGGCTGAACGTCGTTCGCGCGCCGCCATCCGACCCTCTCCGCCCTACTCCTCTCCACCAAAAGCTCCTCTGTCATCTCCTCTTCCGTTTCCGCTTGCTCTTGTTTCTTCTCCATCGCTCCACAGCCGCGCCACTCGGTTTTGCAGCTCCTCGTCGCCGCCTCGCCGGGGTAAGGACCCTCCTTCGTGATGGTGTTGTCACAGTCAGTTTAGCTGGAGTTTGAGGGTGCGGCAGTGTTGCTTCGAGGTCTAGGAAGGTGCTTGGGGGCTTAGTTGCTTGGGTGCGACGTTCCTCGGGCCGGGAGCGTCGTTCGCCGCCAGGGCGCGTCTCCGCCATGACCGCCGCGCGTGAGCAGCCTCACTCGGGCTCCCTCCGGCCGAGCTGTTGCGCGCGCTAGGTGTGTCTAGGGTTGCTGGTGCTCACGGGGTAGGTGTTGTTCGCCGTCTCGTCTTGGCCGCGCTGCTAGGCCCTCGCCATGGTCCTCGCCGCGCGCGCTCCCGCCATGGATGGCGTGAGGCGCTAGCGCGCGTTGTGCCGCGCGGGCTGGCTTGGCGTGCGCACAAGGTGTCGTAGGTCTTGGTGTTGCTCGCGAGCCGTTGTGGGACCAGTTAGGGCGGTGCGTTCGCCGGAGCGCGATGTGCAGTCGAGCATCGCCGCCCAGCTGCCATGAGGTTAGGGTTAGAGCTTGCCGTGGGAGCTTAGGGCTAGAATGGGTGCGCCGACGTGTGGGGTGATCGTTAGGCTACCTGTCGTCATCGGGGGACCCCGCCGCCAGCGAGCGTGCGCGGGTCAACTCCGGCGGGGGCTCGGTCCGCGCAGGAGCTCTGCTTCGCGTGGGCAGGGACCCTGGGGTAGAAGAGAAAGAAGCCGAGGGGGGGTTTTGCAAGAAAGACAAATAGGTTTTAGAATTAGATTTAATTTATGTTTTTCACTGTTGTAATTATGGAAAATTATAGAAAAATCAGAAAAATGTGAAATAAAATTTTATAGTTTCCTTAGATTTTCCTTTATGCTATAAAAATACTAAACCTTAAAATTTGTGTTGTTTAGGATTTAATAATAATACCATTCTTGGGAATTTAATTGCTAAAAATATTTAGTATAATTTTAAAAGCATTAAAAATAGGATCCATATTTTACAAGCTCACTAAAAAAGAGATGAAGGGTTATGGATTTTTGGAAAATGATTTTAGTCCACTTAATAATTCTTCTTTAGTAAATATAAAAGAAATAAGGACTATTTCACGTAGACAAATAAGACAACTTTTTCTTTAGAGAAGAATGGGTAGTTGTATTGGCTTGCAACTTTATCGAGAGGTAAAAGTTTTATGTGTTACGTTTTAAAACTGTTGCATTTCTAATCCCTGACTTGCATTGCATATTAGAACCTGAAGTCTCGGAGGTGGAGTACGTGGAACTTCCCGAAGAACAAGTTCACTACGAGGAAGTTCTAGTGATCGCTCCGGAGTCTCAAGAAATCACTAAAACCGCTAACCTTTTTGAGATTCAAGGCAAGCCCCGGAGCATCTCTACCCATTTCATTTCATAAGTTCACGAGTCCAAATATTATTCCTTTGTGTGCATTAGGTTAGGAGTTGAATGAAAACCTTTGATGCATGAAATACTCCTTTGTAGAACTACCTTTTATTGCTAGGAAATAAATTGGTTAGAAATATCCACTTAGTTATGCTTAGCAAGGTATATAAAAGATGATGGTCTAGGTTCTCACTAATCATAGATGAATCACGTAAGGTTTAATATGGAAAGAAAGTGGGCAGAAGTTGATAGAATGGATTGAGGTATGCTCTATCCTTAGCTCTGCCTACTAGTTGAAATAACTAAGGACCGATCCATTGTTTAAAAGTTTGATCAAGTGATTCTACATGGCTTCTTACTGGGTATGGGACCAGTAAAGCCAATTAGATTAGCTGGATCGTTGATAGGAAATATCGCTTACCCGTGCTTGCTGGGTCGGAGAAAGGCGGGATCGTAATCTGTAACTCACGGGGTGGTCGCCAGACATGGGGCCCACGTGGGGATGCGTTCCCGGGTTCGAGTAAGGATATTTCCGGTCTTTGGTCCAACTGATTGAAAGGTTGTTGCGAGCAGCTGGCGCAGCTGTACGTGACTGGGTGCTAGGTATCTCCTGCAGGATGTACATTGATCCGGATCGCCACAACTCTTGGTTATGAGTGCACTTGATCAGGTGTTAAACATCGTAGAGGAAACAAGTTGAACATTATATGTGAATTATTCAAAATGCTGTTTGAGCCTAGTATCACTTGTATAAAAAAGTATTTAAAACCTAGTTGAATAGTTAATACCTAATCGAGTTAAAACTGCCAAATAAGGACCCATTTTTAGTAAGCTTTTCCGCAAAAGTTGAGTCAGCCAAATAACCACAAAAAGCCTAATCATCCATCCTTGAGAGTCTTGTCTTTGGTAAGGCGGTTAAGTCTTGCTGAGTACCTTCGTACTCAGGGTTCTTCCCTTTCCGTTTTTCAGAGGATGCTCCACAACAGGAAGGCGAAGAGGAGAGCCAGAAGCCCTAGAGCATCGGTGGTCCCAGATGTCTCTAGATGAATAACGTACCCTCGGATTATAATATCCCTTCTGTTGTATAAAACTAGTTTGTGTTAAGATCCTAGTACTAAGACTTGTATTAAGGCTGCTTCAAAACTCGGTTTGTAATAATTCGTATCTTTCCGTATTTATGTAAAAAGGTAATGCCTGTTGTGTACCCCAACTTGGTGTTGATCCTGAGCTATGGCTGAGAGAATGTTGTCAGTGGATGATTCGGGATGTCCCGGGGACACTCGACGGACTACCGGGTTTTAAACTGTTTGAAGTACGTACTGGTATTATCCTAAGTGAGGGTAATCAGGCGCACTTGAGCCAGTTTAAATTGGGCGGTTCTGCCACATATACCAGTGTAGCATTTCAACCGGATGTATTCTAGGTTATTGTATTTATTTATTCCCTTCGAATAATGTATAATATGTTACTACTGAGCATAGCATATGCATATAACTCAAATCATTGGAAAGTAAAGACAGGGGTAAGTCATGGTAAATATTTGTCACAGGTTATTTATGACTATAAAGATAAAGTGACACACACAAATAAGCGATCTCATATAAAGGGTACATTAAAACCTAGGAATTATCAGAGCAATCTAGGAGTAATGTCCTTAAATAGAATCTATCAAATTAGTCAAAGTCTTATTAGTTTCATGTCTGTATTAATGTTTAAAGCCTAATATAAAGTGGAGAATACCTAGTCCAAATACATGGCCCAAATATTATGTGGCTCTTACTCGATAAACTAGCAGGGAGGATTACACATAACTCACAATATGAGTTGGATAACAAGTCTGCCACAACTTGCCATCTACGCAACAAATCTGGTAGAGAACTGACATATCCAAGAGAATCCATAATACCCAAGCACCTTGATTGCATACATGAAAACTAATCTAACCTCCTAAGGCTCCTACCCTACGGATAGTCAAGCAAAATGTTAGAATCAAGCCTAAAACACTCCAGACCTTCATAATAATATAGATGATGGATCTATTCATAAAACTCATATTACTCATGATAGCAGAATATATGAAGATCTGACTGATAAGATACACAATTATACCCAGGATCAAATATGAACTTCGATATGAAGATGTTCTTGATGATAATGATGAACTAGACTAGGCTCCTCCAATCCTAATAACTAGTGTTACAATGAGATAGTTGGCTAGGCTTCAATTGAGGTGTGTGTAAAGGGACCGTGACACCCTAATACGGGGGGGTGAATTAGGTGTCGTCTCTTAAAACTAAGGCTCCAAAACACATATAAAAACATATTTAAATTTCTATCTAAAAGTGCTCTAGGTTTTCTCTATGTGTTGATATCTCTCCCACTACAAAGTTTTGTACCCTAGGTCTAATCCTATACTAGCATGGCAAGTCTAAAAAAGGTAAATGCGGAATATAGTGCAGTATGAAATGCGCAAGGTAAATAGTAGAGAAGAGCAAACTCCCGACACTGTGATTTTTACCGAGGTATTGGAAAGCTCATGAGCTTTCCACTAATCCTCGTTGTTGGAGCCCCTCTCAAAGGAAATACCCGCACAAGGGCATAAACTCCCCTGTCGAGTAACTCCGTGAGTGACCACAGGACTTCCCCACGTGCAAGTGGGTCTCCGCTCGTCCCTCCCCAGATGCTCCTCGGCGCCTTCACTTGGTAGAGCTTCGGCCAAATTCTAAGTGTCTCTCCTCCCTTGCACAACCACCGGCGACCAGTCCACAAACTCGGTTGGAGGGTCACGCAAGACAACAAGTCCCGGATTTACAACACTTGGTACACGCAAGCACCGGTAAGCAAAGAAGTATGCAAACCTCACTAAGCTCTAGACTAAACACCTAAGAAATGCGCTAAAGGGTCTAGGCTAGCACTAATCAGTTTATAACTAATCAACTAGATCTTCTAATTAGCACTTTGGTGGATTAAGCTCTTGAAAATTTTGCAGAACACTTGCCTATAGTTTCTCCCAACTCAAGCACACTTTAAATGGCCGAGGCACCTCATATTTATAGCCTCAACCAAAGGAACTAGCCGTTGCAACATTCCTGCGTACCACCGACTAATTCGATGGGTGCAGGAGGGGTACGGTCGATTTAGTTGATGATGCCACCTCAGCTAACCGTTTGAAATATTGTGTCGCTGAAAAGTGGCCCAGCCCAACCATCGATTGATTCGGTGCCCTCTGCTGCTCCACCATCGAATGAGTCGATGGTCTCTGAGTGGATCTTCATCTTTGATCTTCTTCAGCACCGACTGATTCGATGCCTCACTTCTTGACACCATCGAATTGATCGATGCATTCCAGAGACGAACCAGCTTTTAAGATTCCATCATCGACTGGTTCGATGCCATCTTTTTGTACCATCGAGTTAGTCGATGGTCACCCAACCACTGTTGACTTGCTCTCTGATCACCATCGACTAATTCAGTGATCATGCCTTTGCACCATCGAACTAGTCAATGGTCTTCTTCATCTTCATAGCCCCTTGGTCACCGACTGATTCAGTGGTCTTCTCAGCGCACCTTCGAATTAGTCGATGGTCACTGTGTGACACTGAATTAGCCTCTTTCTTCACGGGCTTTTCTTCTATCTTTCTTACCATCTTGTGTATGTTATTTGTTGCACTTTGATGGCTTCTTTAGCATTCTTGAAACCAATAAATATCTACAAATATTTATCTAAAAAACACATTATTCCAATGGTTTTGTTGTCAATCAAACACCAAATGACAAACAATGGCCTAGGGCTATTTTCCTACAATCTCCCCCTTTTTGTGTTCAAGACAACTACTTGGTAGGATACTATGCAAAAGCAGGAACATATGCATTCAAGATACCAATTGAAACAATTATTGGAAACGCCTGAAAGAATTGAGTTGATCATAACTTGCTCTTACCATTTTGATTAAATCCCCCTTACGTGGTCATGTTGAACATAATGCCCCCTTGCTCGATTGCCACTTTTCTCCCTTTCTTGGACCAAATTCTTACAATATCCCCCAAGCTTAAAATTTACAATCTCCCCTGCACTTGAGGTTCTTTCTTTCTTGCATCCTCCCCCTTAAGGTGTACTTACTTTGGTCACTAAATTTCTCCCCCTTTGGAATGAAACACCAAAAAGGAAGACATCAAATGCACAAGGGAAAGTTCCATAGAACACGAACCTTTTGAATGTGGAAGACATGAAATCCCACCCTTTATCAAACATATGCACGACTAGTCAATTAGGGCAAGATGAGGAGTTTAATCTATATTATGTATGGAGATAGCTTATATGAAACAAGATGCATGACATCAGTGAAGGACAAAGATAACAATTTAAGGTTATATCATTTGAAGGTTAAGTCTTGTATATCTCTGGGGATTGTTCCAATGTGAGACTACACAGTACACATGATAAGCTTGCAAAATAGGTTAGTCTCAAAATGATAAACCATAAGATAGCTTCCCAAAGATGTGTGCATACAAGCAATTGAATTACTTCTGAGAGATATACACTAGTCAATAACAACATTGGAAAGTATCCAATAGCTTATAAATTTGGCGCACATAATATATTAAATAAGCTTTAAGTGTCATTTCCCTACAACTAATAAACTATGCAAGTTGCTCATGGGTTAGAGAGAGACACAAGAAAACTTGCCATATGAAAAGAAATCTAGGCAATGCAATGGAATATAGATATGATCATGCAATCCTAAACATGTGAATGGAACTAGATGCTAATTGAAATTTCATAAATTTAAATCTAGTTACCTACATTACCTTTGGAGGATTTGGGTATAGGATTTACCATAATTTCCAATATACTCCAAATCTTGATAGCTTAAAATGCTCTTCTCTTGTGGCCAAGTCTCCAGATCCTCCCTAGTCCCATGGACTCTAAGTCGCCTTTGTAACCCAAACCTTCTTAGAGCCCTTCATGGTAATGATGATTTCCTTGGGCACCCAAATAGGTGGTTCCACCCCTTTCTTTGCCACCACCTTGTTGTCTTTCTTCTTGAGTAGATATGATGTGCTCTTTGCCTTGTTAACCTTCAAATAGTGCTTGGTGTTGAGAGTGACTTCTTTCTTTTTCTTCTCCTTTTATTCCCTCTTCTTGTTCTTGCACTCATAGGAGTTGTGGCCTTCTTGATGGCATGGGTAGCAAGTCACGGTTGCACCCTTCTCAAGCTTCTTCACCATGTTAGGATGGTTATCTTGAGAAGGTTGTTTCTTGCTCGTACATGTCACTTCCTTGCCCTTGAGCCTTGCCAAATCCTTCTTGAGCTTTTCTGCCTCTTGCTTGATCTGTTCATTTTCTTGTGCAATGAGCTCATCAATTGGTTCTACAACCACACTCTCAATGCAAGTCTCATTGCAAAAGGATGGGCAAGATTTATGCATTAAATTAATGCAAGAAGTAGATGTATCCACTTCAGATTTTTCAACAATTGGTGGAATGGATGCAAGATGTGAGGAAGCATTGTTTTGTGTAAGGATAAAAACTTCGTTAGCTAGCTCATCATTGTGGTTTACCACAATTTCAAACTTTTCAACCAATTCTTCATAACTGGATGTTGAGCTATCTAGTTTGTCCTTAAGCTCATTGTTTTTAGTCATTAGTATTTTAATGTCATCCTCTTGAATACGAATGACTTTAGCAAGCTTTTGAACGGAAAGAGAGGAGTCATCATCACTTACATTGCTATCATCTTCGTCGCTATCACAAGCAACATTACCTTTAGCTATGAGACATAGATGCGATGAGCTTGATGAAGCTTTTCTTGATGAGGGCTTTGGATTTTCATCCAAATCTTTCCACTTGCCGATGCTGTTTATAGTTAGTCCTGTAAGAATTGGCAACAACTAGGGCTGGGCACTTTTTCACAGAAACCCGATAACCCAACTGAACTGAACCGAACCAAAGCCGAACCGTTGTTGGTTTGGTTTTTTCAGTATGGTGTCGATTTATGTTTTTGTAAAGTTTGGTACTAGATGTTTGTGTCGGTTTTGATGCTGCACCGAACCGAACAACCGAACAATGCAGGTATGAGCTAATTAGTCAACTGAGGCCGACAACCCAGAAACTAATTTGGCTCATCTCAGCCCACATCAGGCAAATATATACCAGGCGCCGCATCTCGCTCGTTCCTCTTCTTCACCAGTCGCCCAACCCTAACCTTCAGTCCCAGCCACCAATCCCTACACTGCTCCGTCCACTCCAGGAGCCCAGTGGCCAACTACCTAATGGCTTCTGGGAGTGCCCCGTCCAGCCTCCAGCCTCCGCTCCTCCACCGTCCAGTATAATGCGTGCAGGGCCGCGGGTGAATCGACGGTGGCGCAGCGGCATCTAGCTGCTACCTCACAGGAGATCTACGAGATTGCGAGGCAGACACAACATCAAAGGCACGCAGAAGCGTCCGGCCATGCTAGCACGCACGCGGGCACGCGGCAAGCATGCTGATTGTGTTTGCGTGCTGTCGCTTCTATCTTCGGTTGCCTTTCTTTTTTTTTTTGCCAAATGAATGGTCTGAAATTGACAAGCGTCCAGATGAATGGCCATTTTAGTTGCTTGATTCTTGCGTGATTTTAAATTCTTAATCATTAATTTCATTTCCCGATTGAATATGGTGCTCAAGTTGCGGTGCTTGTGGGATGTTCTTGGTTTGTCTCGTGGCTTGACTGCTGCGCCAGTTGAAGTTCGGTATTAGTTTGGTAGAATCCGAACACCGATCCTAATTAAGGAACACCAAATTGGTCGATTTTTAATTTTCCTAAGCACCAATCAGTTTATGTTATCTGGAAACCAAAATTTCTAAAAGCCGAATACACCGAACCGAATTATCGGTTAAAACCGAATGCCCACCCCTAGCACCAACAGTGGAATTCCTAGGACTAGATAACCCTTTTTTTGCAGCTTGCCTTTAGCTTTTTCCAAAATCTTCTACGGAATCAGTTCTAATCTCACAGCTTTCTCCATAGTCTCTAGCACTTGTCCTTGAACATGATACCTCAGCTTAGGTTTTAGACCTTTGATGAACTAGGAGATGAAATATGTGTCTCCCATCCCAGGGTCATGCATAATGATCTGGTAGTGTAGGTTTTGAAAGGCATCCACATAATCCTCTACCGTTGTGATTTGCTGGAGGTCCGAAAGCTCATCAATAGCATGTTGATAATCAAATGCCACAAACTTGTTACGCACAGCTTCCATGAACTTCTGCTAAGTTGCAATGCCTTTCTGCTTCTTGTAAACTTGCAGCCACTTCTCAGCGTTGCCATCCATATGAAGGGAGGCTGCCATGGGCTACATGCTCTCTGGGATATTCATCAAAGCGAAATAATCCTGGCACTTTTCCTTTCAAATACCTGGGTTATGGCCATCAAAACGTGGAAAACTTATCTTGGGCATGATACTACGAGGAAGCTGACGATCCCCCTGATTACCATGGAGGTCTGAAAGTATCTTCCACTGTTGCTTCATATGAAGTGGGGCTGGTAGGAGAAGCATCTTGCTGGCGTCGTTGATTCAACGTGAGATTTGCTATTGCTTGCTCATTGGCCTCAATTTGCTTGGCCATACGCTGCTGATCATCGATCATCTGCTCGATGACACCAATAGAGAGATCAAACTTGCTTTCGAACTTTTGTTGATTCTGATCAATTGACCCCACCTTAGTAAACAACAAATCCAAACTTCCCATGACTGCATCCCAACGATCTGCATATGTGGTTGCTTGTTCATCTATCCACATCAACAAGATCTGTGTTTGCACTGAAGGCTTAGGAGGAGCCATGGTGCCTGCCCTCAAGCTGAGCACAACCGATCTAGATTGATGTAACCTCGAACCATCCTCACGAGGCCCAGATCAGAAGCTTCAAGCTGAAGGAATTCGCAGCCACGTACCAGGTTCCCAAGAACAAACACAGAGGTGTTCCACGCTGTGCCTGATCTGCACCCGCCTCCAACTCCGCCAGCCGAGATAAGAGTAATCCGCCGCCGATTCGACCAATTCTCTCTGGATCACCCCGCAAGCTGAGTTCACGACATGTAGGAATCACAAGAAATCAAGGATTAAGACTGGGAATGCCGAATCCAATCTCTCGATCTACACAGTTTATGAACTCGAAACCGACAGATTTCCGGATCACAGTGAAAGCGGGCCGAGGATAGCTGAATCTGATACCACTGTAACACCTCTGGTCACCTACGAATGCCAGGGCGTGAGCAATCACAGCAAATACATAGGATTCATGGAGCCGGGCGATGAACCCTGACGCTCGAACGAGTCTTTTTCTGAATTAGCAAAGAAGAGTCTGTTACATAGTTTTCCCCTTCCTTAAGGCCAGTCTCAGTGGGGGTTTCATGGGCAATAAATGAGACGCCACATAGACAAATTTGATGACATGGCAGGCAGCACTGTAATAATGAAGAAAGAGGAAACAATAGTGATGACACGAGGGGACTCCGGTTACCAAGACATCGGGGACCTACCGGCCTCCAGACTGCGTACTCCGATGGAAAAGCGCACCTTGCCTGTCTCCACGACGCGGCTGCTGCGTCCTCCGACTGAGAAGCGATCCCCTGCCGTCCTCGGCGGCGGCGTCCTCTGATAGAGAAGTGATGCCCTGCCGGCCTCTGCGGCATGGAGAAGCGTTCCCAGCTGGTCTCCTTGGCACAGTAGCATCATCCTCGGAGGCCCCGACGGAGGAGCGCTCTCCTGCCGGCGCTGCACAGCTGCGGTACTGCTTGATGGGCGGGCAACCAGAAGAAGAGCGGCCCTGCGGCCAAGTTCTGCGAATCCAGCGTCGGAATCCACTGAGGCGGGCAACCAGAAGAAGAGCGGCCCTGCGGCCAAGTTCTGCGAATCCAGCGTTGGAATCCACTGAGGTGGGCAACCAGTTCGGAGCTGGATCTGTTCATCGCTTGCCTCCATCACAGCAACATTTCTTTTCTTTCTCTTCTCTTTACAATCATATTCCAAATCAATTCCAGGAAGAACATGGCATGTTTCTCATAAAAAAAATAACATGGCATGGCACTCGATGCTGCTGGTGTTGTGTGTTTAGATAGCCCAAAAATTCCTCGAAAAATATTGTTCATAAAAATACTGTAGATGAATAGTTTTCTATGAGTGAGAGGGATAGGATGAATAGGAAAAATTTAGATGACTAGTATTTTTTAGGAGAAATTTTTTGAAACTAGATGCAGCCTTGTCATCTCATAGCCGAGTCATAGCTTTCTGTCGTGTGCAGAACGAGGAAAGGCTATACAATCTTCATGGCACATTTGATAAACATAATGTAAAAAAATAAATGATGTATCTTGTCTATGAAATAGTGCCATGAAATTATGCATTGAGAGTGACAATTTCATCCCATGGGAAAGCTGATGCGGCTGTCTTGGTAACGGTTTTTTCCATAACACTGCCACTGAGACTGGCTTAAGAAAGAGCTCAAGACGCTGGCCAACCGGGCCCACCAACGGACATACCGCCAATTACAGACAGACAAATCCAGGTGCTGGCACTTAGGCTATCCGCACTCGTGGTACTCTATTTCTAACCGCCAAAAGGATTATATTCCTGTCTAGTCATCAAAATTCCGTACTTTATCCCAACTTCTCCCGCACATGTGGCACCCTGTATCTCATATCGTATACTAACTAAGCTATATTTTATTCAAACAACCCCAACTACCATCTCCTCTCTCTTTATTTTTTCCTTTTTTTCTATCTCCTCCCATTCTTTTTCTTTATCTTTTCTTTTCTCATTTTTCTTGTCTTCTTTTTATGTTTTGTTCCTTTTCTCTCTCTTTTGTTTTTCCCATCTTCCTTTTCTTTTCCTCACACGTCCGATGCTCTCCACATGCCCCGTCGCCGGAACCAGAAGGCACGAGACATTTCTTCTCTCCCTCCCCCCCCCTCGCGAAGAAGGCGAGCACGCCGCCGCCGTGCCATGTCCATCGAGCGGACGCCTCCACTGCGCCCCCTACCCAGCCCCTCCGCGCGGCCTTGTGGCAGAGGTGCAGTCTCTCTCTCTCTCCAGACCATGGGGCTGCTGAGCTGCGGCGAGGATGCAGAGGCTTCGCCACGGGCTGTGGGATTCGACTCGGCTGGAGCTCCACCGAACGGCTGTGGTGGCGGTGGTGTGGGGGGTAGCGTGGTGCAGCCGCAGCCTAGGAGCCCTCTCCATCTCTCAATTTGTGCTTGATTTGTGCCAATTTGTGTTTGATTTCTGTCCCTTTCTCTTCATTGTGCCTCTCCTAGCTTCCGCCGCCGCCATGCCCGGCTGCCCGTGCTCTCCCACCACCCCACTCCCTCCCCTTTCTCTTTGATTCGGCTTTTTTCCTACTTTATTTGGACTTTTTTCTTTGATTCGACATTTTGTTCTTCGATTCGGCCTCTTCTTTGCATTTTGTGCTCGCCGCCGCCACCTCGACGGCCCTGGAGCTTCGGCAGCTGCTGCTTTCTCTCTCTTTCTCTCTCTTCTGTCGCTGCGAGCACGTGCGCCCTGTGCCACATGGGCGCTTACCGTCCGACCACTGCTGCGCTGCATCTAGCGCATGGGAGGTGGTGCGGGACGATAGCGTCCCGCATAATGCACCCTGCTGCAGGGGAAAAAAGGTATCCCCATGCTGCAGCGGGGATAGCGCTTGGCATTGCGCACCCAGTGCGAACAACCTCCTTAGGCTATCCGCACTCGTGGTAATCTATTTATAACCCCAAAAGGAATATATTCCTGCCTAGTCATCGAGGTTTTCTACTCTATCCCAACTTCTTCCACACCCGTGATACCCTATATCTCATACCCTATACTAACTAAGCTATATTTTATTCAAACAACCCCAACTACCATATCCCCTCTCTTTATTTTTTCCTTTATTTTTTTTATATCTCCTCCCATTCTTTCTCTTTTCTCTTCACATTTTTCTTCTCCTCTTTTTATCTTTTGTTCCTTTTTCTCTCTCTTTTATTTTTCCCACCGTCCTTTTCTTTTCCTCACGCGTCCGATGCTCTCCACATGCCCTGCCGCCGGAACCAGAAGGCACGAGACCTTTTGTCTCTCTCTCTCTCTCGCGTCGCGAAGAAGGCGAGCATGCTGCCGCCGCGCCGTATCCATCGAGCGGACGCCTCCACTGCGCCCCACCCCATCTCCTCCGCGTGACCTTGTGGCGGAGGAGCAGTCTCTCTCTCTCTCTCTTTCTCTCTCTCCAGACACAGGACAACTGAGCTCCGGTGAGGATGCAGAGGCTTCGCCACGAGCTGTGGGATTCGACCCGGCTGGAGCTCCACCGGACGGCTGCGGTGGCGGCGGTGTGGGGGGTAGTGTGGTGCGGCCACAGCCTAAGATCCCTCCCCATCTCTCAATTTGCGCTTGATTTGTGCCAATTGTGTGTTTCATTTGTGGCGATTTGTGTTTGATTTGTGTCTCTTCCTCTCAATTGTGCCTCTCCTAGCTTCCGCCACCGCCATGCCCGGCTACCCGTGCTCTACCGCCGCCCCACTCCCTCCCCTTTTCTCTTCGATTCGGCTTTTTTCCTACTTGATTTGGACTTTTTTCTTCGATTTGACATTTTGTTCTTCGATTCTGACTCGGTCCTCGTCGATTCGGCCTTTTCTTTGCATTTTGTGCTCGCCGCCGCCGCCTCGCTGGGCCTGGAGCTCCGGCGGCTGCTGCTTTCTCTCTTTCTCTCTCTTCTGTTGCTGCGAGCGTGGGGGCCCTGTGCCACATTGGCGCTTACCGTCCAACCGCAGTTGCGCTGCATCTAGCGCATGGGAGGCGGTGTGGGACAATAGCGCCCCGCATAGCGCACCCTGCTGCGGGGGAGAGAACGGTATCCCCGTGCTGCAGCGGGGATAGCGCTCGGTGTTGCGCACCCAGTGCGAGCAGCCTTACACCAACGCGTCGGCCAAGGGGCAACCGGCCGCCACCCCACCACCAAGCCGTGCCCCCCGTGCCCCCACTCCAGGTGTTCTGCTGCTGCTCTGTTTAGTTTCTGGCGACATCGTGGCATCAATTTAGGCCTTGTTTACTTCACCAACTTGGCACACTGATACCCATGTCCCTCTAAAAAAACGTCAATTTGCCACCAACTTTCACCAACTTAGCACCAACTTTTTGAACTAAACAAACCCTAATATTTTGCTAGCTACGAACTCGATGTCTTGTTTGTTCCTAACTTTTATTATTCTTTTTATGGATTTTGCCTTCAATAAGGTCAAGCTTGGATTCCAGTTTGGCAACCTGCATAGTCGGCATAGTAACAGTCGTGGTGGACTGATGTTTTTGTATCTTAGAACGATGTTTCTAAATTAATTGTTTCAGGTGTTGCCCCGGAATCGTAATGCTATAGGCCATCGTTGTGAAATTGAGGTACTGGCGATGGGCGGCCACCGGAGCCGGAGAAGGGCGCGGCCACGGGTAGTGTGTTCTCCTTGTAGCGACCTGTCACGCGTTAACATGATCCTTCATCAATAATTGTGGCTTCAATCTTCCTGTAAAATGAAAAAAAAAACAATAATTGTGGCTTCAATCTTCCTGTAAAATGAAAAAAAAAATATTCTTCATACGTGTGGGCAGTGGGCTGGCTGCTGGTTCCTTCCGCATCGAGGATTCTATTTGCGTTTTGGGCAAGTGGCGTGCCTGATGGGCTGATGGCAATGGCCTTATTGGCCTGTTAGACACTTAATGGTAGGGAAACAGCTTGATGGTGTAACTCGGAAATACATTGCCTACCCACGTGTATCTAGAGAAATTTGTGATTTTAGCGTGAGGTAGAACAGAGAGATATTTGATATTTTGTACATTCATTTTTCTTATGGATTTCATCAATTCTAGCGCTAAATGGTTACCAAATGATGGCCCATTCATGCATATATAGTTAGTTTGCATAGGGATTTTTCTTCTTCTTTTGCATTTCTTTACAAGAATATATAGCTAGCTTTCACAACTATAGAATCGCCTAAATCAAACCCCCTTCTACAGCCGGTTTTGAGACAACAAGATGTAAAAGGTCATTACAGCGGTTGCGTTGCTCCTTATCACAGCCGATTTGTATTACCAACCGGCTATAATGAGGGGTGAGGCAATGCAGCCTGTTGGTGGTTAGAATCAGCTGCGTTGAGGGGACCACCAACAAATACCAAGCTCGTCAAGTACATCCCACGATTGGGAAGACCAGACCATATCCCAAAAAAAAAGTCACTCGTTTGGGGCTCTTTCTGTAATTTCCGGAATATTAGAAAAAAGAAAATGGTAGTCGGGCCCTGGCCACATCATATTTTGATCGGTTATTTGAAGATGTTGTTTTCTAGAAATATTTTTACTAGCTTATATAAATTCCATAAATAAAGAATATTTCCTCGATGGTGAGTAAATAGGATCAAGAGCTTACTCCATGGCGGCATTCACGATGAGCACGAGTGCCACACGACGGTGGCCTTTCGACTTCTTCGGATGCACGGGCCACGGCCAAAACATCCTCTGTGCCGTGTCGACTTCTCACGGCGGCGGGGAATGGGGCGCTTGTCGTCACTACGCACTGCGAGTACCGGCGACGATCCCATTCAACGACAAGGAGACGTACGAGCACGACACCTTCATGGCGATGGTACACATCAAGGCCAGAGTTCGCAATCCCGCTCAAAACCGGCCGGTTCCCGCGGGAACCGGTGAAACTGCCCAGGAACGGTAGCGGTTCGGGGCGGTTTCAAACCGGTTAAATTCAAAAACTTCTAATTTGAATTTTAAAATTTGAAAAATCAGATAAAAATTCTTAAAAATACTTCATGGCGTGCTGGATCTATTGGTGTCAAAATTTCTCAAATATTTGGTCATTTGCTATTTGTTTCGCGAAATACAAGTTAAATATAAAAAGAAAAAGAAAAAACGGTGGTCGGCCCAACTCGGATCACCACTTCCCAACCCCTGTAAAACACCCCGCGCCAACCCAAAGGCACCGGACCTCCCCCGCACCCTCTTTCTCTTCTTCCTCCCCACATCCGGCCCCTCCCGCTCGCATCCGCCGCTCGCCGCCGGCGTGCCGCCCTGGGAGCTCCGGTAACCGCCCGGTTAGGTCGGTAAGCCGGGCGGAGGGCGGATCTATTCGCTCCGCCCCGGTTCCCCGACTACAGCCGGCTAGCCGCGGCGGTTAGGTCGGTAACCGCCCGGGTGGGGCGGTTAGCCGAGCCACGCAGATCCACGTAGAGAGGTAATGGATGGGGGGATTTTATGTGATGAGATGGATTTAGGCTATTGCTATTGCTATGAAATGGATGGATGCAGTGATGGATATTGCTATTTTCATTTACATATTATTTTGATTTTTAGTGATGAATATGATGGATTTATGAAATGGATGTATTGATGTAGTGATTGATTTAGGTATATTTTGGTTTAGGCTTTTGTGATTTAGGAAAATATGAAATGGTTGTAGTGATGAAGTAATTTAGGCTATTGTATTTTGTTAATTTAGAAATGGGATTATGGGAGTAGGTTTTAAGTGTATTTATCTTTGGTATTTGTTGTTAACTTCACATTGATAGGTTTATGTTCGTTCCATGTTTGCAGATACACAATGTCGAGAGAGAGAGATGTTGTTTGGGAGCACGGTGAAAATCTATACCCCGGTTGGAGATGCAATTGTTGTCATACCTCCAAAGGAGGTGGTGGTGCGACTAGGTTTAAACAACATTTGGCAGGACGCGGTTCTGAGGTCATCCATTGTAGAAAGGTTTCAAATGAGGTGTGTTAGTTCTTTCAGCGTGAGCTTGAAAGGACTAAGAAGGCAACTGCTGACCGCAATCGTGAGAAGTTGAGAAAGGAGAAGGTTGCAGCGGAGGGTAACTATCCGGTAGGAGATGCTGCATATGATGAGGAGGCTGAGCTGGAGCGTGCCCTGCACCAATCGAGAGCTAAAGAGGAGTTCCGACGGGGGGTGCAACAGAGAGGAGGTGCATGCGAGCATGGAGGGGGTAGTGGTTCGAGAGGAGGGAATCTGGTGTCACGGATGTTTGGAAGGTCTAGTTCGGTGCGGCAGACTCCTGGGGTGGTGGATTATAACCTGGGGTCCGCGAGAGGATCGACGCAGCCAAGGATTGACACATGCAAGTGGACACAGAAGGGTAAGAATGCAAAGGAAGCTATTGGGAAAGCTTGGTCGAAGTTTTTTCATATTGCGGGAATACTTGGAAGACAGGCTGACAATCCATACTTTGTCAGTGCGATTAGAGAGACACAGAAGTGGGGTAAGTTTTGTTTTGAACTGAATAACACATATGCAACTGCATGTCTGTATCAAATCTCATGTTTGTCTTATGGTCGCAGGTGAAGGTATTGCGTCACCGACTGGACGGGATATTGATGGCAAGTACCTGGATCAAAACGAGAAAGACTGGATGACTCAGTACGCAAAGTTTAAGCAGGAATGGGAAATCTTTGGCGTCACGTTGATGTGTGATTCGTGGACTGGCCCAACTAAGATGAGTGTCATCAACTTTTTGATATATTTCAATGGGGTCATGTGGTTCCACAAGTCTGTTGATGCGTCTGGAAGATCTCAAGATTCTGCATATTTGCTCAATGTAACCCCGTACCTAGTTCGTTTGATTCCGAATATGTTTTAAATGTTGCTTAATAATCTGTCTATTTTTGCCGGAGATTCGAAAGGTGGTGGACGAGATTGGGCCGCAGCATATCGTTCAAGTTATCACGGACAACGGCTCCAACTATAAGAAAGCATGCCGGGATCTTGGAGAGGTGTATGAGCACATTCTTTGGATGCCTTGTCTAGCACACACTATGAACTTGATGTTAAAGGACATTGGTGAAAGGTACGAACATCAAGATACTATCGATCAATGCAAGAAAATCTCAGCTTGGTTACACAATCATGGTAATTTGAATGCAATGATGAGGCAAGCGATTGGTGGTGAGTTGGTCAAGTGGAATGCAACTCGGTTTGGGACGAATTACATGTTCCTAGATAGCATGTATCTGAAACGTGATCGTTTCATGGAATGGATGGCATCTCCCGGATTTTTATAGAGCAAATGGGCCAAGACCAAAATGGGTAGATTTACTCATTTGAGATTCTCAAGTTTGGACTGGTGGGAGGGAATGAGATTAATCATTGATTCAGTTCAACCAGTATACAAGTTGCTTCGCTTTGCTGATCAAGATAAGCGGCCAAACCTGTGCGAGGTTGTGATGACCTTCCAGAATGTCAGACAAGAAATGGAGTCTTTCTTCGGTCAAAATGTTTCAACGTGGAAAGAGTATGAATCGATTCTGAACAACTGGATGCAGGACATCATTCTATCCACGTATGTTTGTCCAGGTAAGACTGTCAGAAAAGTATCTCCAAATATGTTCTGTATTGCCTTACACCTTATGCTTATTGGCGGGATTTCCATTTTGCAGCTGCTGCCCTAAATCCTCGGTATGCATATCAATTTGCTTCAAGTCAGGAAATGTGGCGTACACTCAAGGATGCATTTAGGCGCATGACGGATATGCAGAGCACCATCCAGGCATTGCACGAGGCTGAGGTGTTTCGACATAAACATGGCGAGTTTGGCACGGAAATGGCATATAAAATGGTGCTTGACCCAAAGATGGATGGTAAACGGCAACTTAACTCCCAAGCTCCAGAGCATTGCTATGCGGCTTGCTGTTCAATGTTGCTCCTCAAGTGGATGCGAGCGGAACTGGAGTACTTTTGCCTTGCTGCATACAAAGGTTCGCAATCGTTTGTCCCACAAGAAGCTGAACAAGCTTGTCTATGTCAACTACAACCTACGCCTGCGACTTGCGGATCTCGCCAACCCCTCTCGTGATGAAGGTGATTTCGTTGACCAGTTGGCACAACTTTCATTCTATGATCATAAAAATCCGGTGCGGGAGTGGATGGAATATGGTAGATCAAACAGTGACCCAGTTCTTGATAAGGACGATGATAAAGGAGACACACCAATCCCGTCTCATATTGTAAGGGATCCGATAAACAATGAAGACCTCCGTACTTCTACAGGGGATGCATGCATTAGTGATTGGGCACGACGACATGTGGGTGACACTCACCTATGGAAGAGGAAGCTCCACATAGGGCCGAGCAAGCCTGATACAAACCGAAAGACCAAAGAAAAAGGCAAATGGAAATCAACTATAGTGCTGAGCGACGACGAAACTGATGATGGTGAGGGTGATCGTAGTCCAGATTATCAGGAGTCTCAGGATAGTAGCTCCATTGATGATGGTGATGGCAGTGACGGGGGTAGTGGCGGTGGCAGTGAAGGTGGTGGTGGCGGCGGTGGCAGTGAAGGTGGTGGTGGTGGCGGCGGTGGCAGTGATGGTGGCGGGGGCAGTGGCCATGGTGGTGGTGGCAGGGGCGGTGGTGCTCGCCGGGGTGGTGGCGGTCTTCGTTTCACAGGTATCAAGTGTACATACGTACATATGCACATATGTTTGTCAATATGAGTATTAATTGTATTATATGTTTGACTGTAGGGGAGACGGAGTTCACCCATGCTACTCAGGACGCTGATCATGGAGCACCGGAGACGCAGAGGATAATGGATTACGCCAATCCACAATACTCATCTAGCTCAATCAGCGAATCACCACAGTCCAGTTATAACTATCCTATACCTGAGTTGAGCATGCAGCCACCCATGAGATAGGTGTACGAATGGGAGGACCCCCATTGGTACAACATGTTAGTGCAAGAATGGCAGACAACATCGGCTTGGACGGGGCAAACTTGGCAAGACATCCAAGGTGAGTTGCTTCAAAGGCAAGGTTTGCAAGTCATGTCCATCGCCGAGTTTGAAATGGCGAAGCAATACTACCGTTGATCTTTTTCTATGGACATTTCTATTATGCTTGTATGGGCATTTGTATGAACAATAGTATTATGTTTGTATGACATTTCTATTAGGTTTATATGGACATTTGTATTATATTTGTATGTACAATTATATGTATGGATGTTTGTGTGTGTTTGTGGTTATTTTTTCCTTAATTTACGCATATTTCATGCCAATTTTTTCTGTCAGTCCAACCGATCGGTAACCGGTCCAAACCGACCGGTTAGCCGACACAAACCGAGCACACGGGGGATTTGAATTCAAAATTTGAATTTGTCCGGTTTTGACCGGTTCCCGAGGGAACCGGACCGGTTAGCCGCTACCGCCGGCCGGCGGTTCGGCCAACCGGTTCGGTTTTGTGAACCCTGATCAAGGCACCCATGGTGGTGGTCAGTGGCGGAACTAGGGGTGACCGGCAGGGGCCGGTGCCCCCCCACCCACATAAAAAGCCAGAACATCCTCGGTGCCCTATCGACTTCTCGCATCGGCGGGAAACAGGGCGCTTGTCATCACGACGCACTGCGAGTCCTGGCGTCAAACCGTTCAACGGGGCGAGGAGGAGGCATACAAGAACGACACCTTCGCGGCGATGGTACACATCAAGGCACTCGTGGTGGTAGCCAGTTGTGGAACTAGGGGTGGCCGGCATGGGCCGTCCCCCCCCCCCACCCAACATGAAAAAAATTAGTACCATTCATCAGATAGCTTTTAGTCTAATAGTCTCTTGAGCTCTTGTCCATGACCTGATGGCCCATGAAGAGTAGCAGTCACCAGCCCACGTACGCATACACGAGAAAGGAATACCAGAACAAGAAGTCCAACCGCCCACGTTTCATTTCAATCTAATAGCTAGCCTCATCGTCTTCATGTTGCATGGCTGCACGCCGACACGCAATGCGGATGCACGCCTCCAGTCGGCGGTGCCGGCGCAGTAGCGCACACGGCACGCACTACGCAGAGTCGCAGGCAGGTGCGACCTTGATGAAGGAGGACGACGGTGCCTGTGCAGTGCCTACTCCTCCCTGTTAGATTGGAGATTCCGGCCCGGCCTATTGTACACACGAGCCAGCGCTCCACAGGCCTCGGGTCCACTGATCCTCCCGCATCAATTACCGATGTGGGACTAAATCTAACAAATCCCCCCGTCACACATCAGGCCCAACTCTTCCATCATAACTATATGTGTGATCTTACACAAGACGTTATCACAGGCCCATGGTCTAACTCTCTAGACAACTTGTGTGACCAATGTAGAGTCTAACTTGTGTGACCCAACGAAAATATTCACGGGCTCCCCTGTCAACATGTGACCCAGAGATTTTACCAATTTACTAATCTTCGGCTCTGATACCACTTGTTAGAGTGCGGATATCGGCCCGACCTATTATACACACGAGCCGACGCCCCACAAATCTAACACTCTCACCGAAACTAACGTGAGAAATCCTATTTCTCAATTCCTATTTTTCCTATCTCTTAGATTTAATTTTTTGTCTCTGTGATTTTCATGAATTATTTTATATGGATTTTAAGAGATTGTTTGGTACTCTATATCGAAAAAGAGATTGCAACGAAGGTCACCACAAATTCAATTATTGATGATTTTAATATGGTGAAGAATTGCGCAATGAAATTTAAATAAACAAGGTATATTGACCACTTTTGTAATGTTTTATTTTTATTGTCATTGCATATTTTTATTGTCATTGCATAATTAAATACTATAGTCATAACTAGCTAGTACTCCGTCTCCGTATATGCTTCTGCGCAAACAATGAATAATTAGGATACATTATAATTTTTTGAACCAATGATTTTTTTTTGCCTCTCTTAAATTTCCGTCCAGTTCCACCACCGGTGGTGGCCGACGACAAGGTGAGCGCACCGCGCCTCTGGACCTCGTCGCGGTGCTCGACGTCAGCGGGAGCATGGCGGCGGAGGCCAACAGCAAGCTGGATGAAGCGATGGGCGCCATGGCGTCCCCCGACGCGCATGTCGGAGGACGGCAAGGCCACTGCCAGGCTCGCCGTGGATTCGCTCGTCGTCGGTGCACACGTTCGCGTTCGGCTCCGAGCACAACGAGGTGGCCCTGCACGGCATCTTGGCGGCGACACATGGCACGTTCACCTTCATCGATAGCCACCATGCGTCGTCCAATCTCCAGGACGCCCTGGCGCTGTCCGTCGGTGGGATCCGATCGGTCACTGCGCAGGAGGTTTCGATCGATGTCACATGCGAGTACCTCGACATGAGCATCACGTCGGTCAAGTCCGGCGTCTACGAGAATGATATCGCCACCGACGAGGGGGCCAGCGTCAGCGTCGGCAATATGTACGCCGACGAGGAGCGGCGCTTCCTCTTCTTCCTCGATGTCCCGAGGGAGGACGACGACGGCGGCGGCCGCGACTACATTGGCACGCGTCTCATCTCTGGTCGCTGCTGCTACATGGACATGGCGGCCAAGCAGGAAGCTTCCCTAGAACCTGGAGACGAGTACATCGATGAGATAAAGTCGACGGAGGTCGAGAAGGAGTGCCACCGCGTGGAGAGGGAGTATAGGCGGACGGGCCGCGCGTATTTTCTAGCTAGCATGAGCATGCACACGCAGCAGCGCGGCTCGTCGGCGAGGCTCCCTCGCCACCGTCGTCGTCGTCGCCGCCGGCCGGGATGCGGTTTGGGTGGCCAGGATCAGCGATGTTTGGGACACCGGGGATGGGGATGATGGAGGAGTTGTGGGAGATGCGGCGGTAGCGCGAGGCGGTGGCCAGGATCGCTTCGCTGGACGAAGGGATCATGTGTCACGTGCTCTGCTCGTTACAGCAGAACAGACGATCACAGCAAACCAAAGACATAATTTTTCTAAAGAGCAGGCAGCATGCTAACGGAAGGTTTCAAAGAAACACTTATGTGTTGGTTAGCCTTTCTCTAACCAGAAACAATTTTTTCACAAAAAAACATGAGGATGACATAGTTTTTCGGCTTTTCTAACCTGTCAGGCCAGCCCATGGTGCGGTAAGTAATAAGAAGAGGTCACCGGGCCTGAAACCTATCTATCCATCTTGTGGAAGATTGATAAACTATTCATCTTTAAAACACATTATGATGGCCCAATTAATTTTGCAAATAAATTAAGCCTGTGCATATATGTTCAACATTTTTTTGTTGAATTAACTCAACATTTCGATATTATCAATTCAATATTTATGTTAAATGCGTACAGCATTTGAAATCCCAAGTTGAAACTAATACAACGAAATGTTGCCACTGTGGAAATGAAATGTTGGACGGCGAATTCAAAATGTTGAATAGTCATTTCATCATGATCTGGGTCTTCTTTTCCAGCGAGCAGCTGGCGCCACGGGTGGCCACTGGCCAGGGGAGTCGGCTGCACGCGGGCGGGCTGGTGGCGTTAGCGCGCGGCGAGAAGGGGCGGTGGCACACGACAGCTTGGGCGGCGGCGGCACATGGCAGCTGCTGGGCGACGCATCTCGTGAGGAGCAGGCAGGGGTAGGGTGCGGAAGCAAGAGAGGCAGGCAATGGCAGTGTACGGTAGTCGGTAACAAGGGAGGTAGGCAAGGGAGGCATGCAGCAGCTGCAAAGCGCGGCAGTGCGGTTGTCGCGATAGAGCAGCAATGGTGCAGGTAGAGGAGGGCGGCGACACGCGTGGCTCCACGATGACCGGAAGGGCAGTAGGAAGGCGGTCGGGTGACAAAGAAGGGAGGTGGCGGCGCTGACATGCAGCGATATAGGGGCGGGGGCGCCGGTGTGCAGAAGATTGGGGGAGAGAGTGAGGGGATGGAAAAAGAGGGGAGAGAAAAACTAGGGTTTGAGGGGATCCAATGACAACGATTGATGTTGCGTGAACCTCAAACAGTGTGGAAGCCAAAATCTATCGAAACATGGATATGAATTCTGGCAGAGCATACACATACTATTCGAGTTTTCGGGGCAACAAGGGCCTTAATTCTCTAAAAAAAATATGGGCCTTACTTAGACAGTGAGGTTGACAGAGCGCTCAAACGTAGTGTGGTTAGTTTCCCTTGTGGTCCTATTCCTCCTACCTCATCGAGATGCAGATGAAGGTATCTTCTCCTCTCAGCCGCATTAATGGCAGTGAATTAAGAAGCACAAGATCACTCTATTTGCTGGCCAGAGTACTAGACAGGCGCATTAATTGGCGAGGTGCTAATCAGCAGAAAACTAATCATATCAAGGACAAGGCAGATACCAATTGTGTGGGGAACTGCCTACAAATCTTAGCCAGTATCAAATCCCGTGTATCATCAGCACTAACTAACACTAACACCCTGCCTTAGCATTTGATTACCTTATCCCCGTTATTATCTATGCCATCCTTCCACGCTAATCTGCTCTGGAGTCTGGACATTCCATGCCTGGCAGTAAAAGAATAATACAGCTAAATCGTACCGCCCCAGGGCTATATACTCTTTCGACGAACGAAAAAGTTCGTGTTCTTGCGTTGTTATATAGCTGGAGATAGCACAAAGCTAGTGTGTACCAACTGCCTTCATCTTATCATAGAGATTACTGCTCTGGGGAAGTTTTTATGCTTCATGTAATAAATTTCTTAGATGTTTCTGATAACTCACCTGTACACATGCCCTAGCTCTGAAGTTTTAGGAAATCAAACAATAAAGAGTTCTCTTAGATTTAATTTCTGAGTCCATGTATATGCTTGTACCACATGTCTGTCACCTATGGCAACTAGACATGAAAAGTGCATATTACAAGAAGGCTTACCTAACCAGCTCGTCTAGGATGGCTCCACATCGAGAATGGAGTATGTGGCAAAACATCAAATGAATCTTTAGGTTATATGCAATCTGTAGTTGACCAAACTATCCACATACCAAAATATAACATTAGAATTTTTTCAGATTAACTAATTCTATAAAAATAAATATATTTCATGAAAAGTTATTAAACCAAGAAAATATATTTATTTATCTTAATATATTTTGATATATAAATTTGTTCAAAACAAAGATAATTTGAATTAATTAGTACAAACTTAAAATTAGTTAGATTTTGGGACAGGAACTCACAAAGGATGGATGCATTTTGAAACAATTTTGCAAAGCATCAATGAGAAAATGAATTAGCACTGTTAGACATGTGTTGTCACTATTTAATAGTTCTAGTTATTTGAGTTAGTAATTTTTAGTTCATTAAATGAACAGAATGACATATGCCCATCGTTTTTTACACATAATAATCAGTAGTTTGCAGCCAGTAAATTGGGTTCATGTTCATGTACACTTTGTTGTGGGTTAAGGTAAAACAATCACGTACCAACCTAGTAAGTGTTTATTAACTCACTAGGGTCAACAACAATCTTAAGGCTCTGGATCGGCTTAATAGGTCTGCCTCAGCCGACCATCATATGCTAATTAAAACTCTGGATATTTGCCTTCATATCATCCCTACCCATAGCAATAATGTCAAACTATGCTCAATTTGTAAACCAAATGCAATGAGTTTTTTTAATAGACTAGATCAAACTCTGTTTTAATTTTAGCTCTATCTTTGCGAGCTGAGGCAAATTGCCTTGTCGAAGTTAGACATTACAAAACCAAGCCCTAACCGTCATGGCGAGTCGAATTGGCTCATTGGTCATGTCTAGGCCCTTATTTTGCCCAAAGAGCAAGTATAGCAAGGTAGAGTCACCAGGCAAAATAGATGCCCATGTCATCTAAATCCTAGGTGGAGTAGCAAGAAGGATCAGAGAGAATGAATAGGGCGAATCGTGAGTACCTAGCGCACAACCAGCGTATTCGCATTTTTCAACCGCCAGCGTTGTTCCCATGTCCCCATTGGTGGCTGTTCATGCAAAATCATAGTAGAACATTAATTGGCCATGGGGCCCTCCCACCACCGCCAGTTAGTGCTGCCGAGCTGGAGCGCAAGACGCCAGGCAGCAGGCGACTCTATTAGCCCTGCGCTCTAAGAGAGTCCCTGTATATCCATGCATGACACCGGCAGTCCTCTGCATTTGGAAATTGCAGTATCAATGAGATCAAAGCAGAAACAGACTGCAACTAGCAGTTAAGCACACTAATTGCAATTGATTTGAATAATCGCCCCCCATTCAAATGTCGGCGTGACAACGCGCTTGTTTAATAGTCTTCTTCCGCGGTGGCCATGTGGGCGTGGTCCAAAGCGGCAGTATATATAAGGCCATGGCCAAGATGCAGCTCAAGCGGTTGCCTTCATCGCCTTCCTCTTGTGGCATGTACCCCATACAACTATAGGAGAAGACAAGACGTAGTGCGTAGCTTGGCAGCTACAGCTATACTTAGGTGCGCTACGTGTCGTGCAGCCGATCTATAGGCTAGAACTACCGTAGTATGGTAGAGAAACAGTGGAGTTGCATTGCCATGGCCCTGGTCCGCGACCCGTCCCCGGCACTCTGCTATGTCGAGCCGTTGTCCATCGACGTCAGCCTCACCGGCATCGTCGAGATTGGGCAAGAAAACTTGCACCACCCGAAGCAGCTCATGGAGGAGTGCACGGTTCGGATCCATCCGTGGGAGCTTCCCATGGTGGCTGCTGACATCTCCTCCTCGTCCCCATCCTCGTCCGTGGTCACCTTCGACGGCCACGGAGAGGAGTACTGCGCCGCGTGGATGGACGACAACGGAAACTGCTTCACTTTTGGAGGCGATGGTGGCGGCAGAGATCTCACCGCTGCGGCGGCCACAGAGAAACGGCCTCGTGCGTATGCACCATCGCAGATAGCTGAGGAAGAAGCTGTTGCTGCGCCCAAGAAGCATTGCGGCGGCGGCAAGCGGATGGCAGCCACCAAGCAGCCTAACAAGGTGCCCACCACGAGAGCGACGAAGGAGCCCCAAAACGAAGCTGCCAAGGTGCGTATCTTCCACGGTAAATTAAGCTTATATATATATGCAATTATATTCTTCCTCCATCCAGTCTTGACTCTTGAAGTTTCTCAATTTTTTGTTCGTTGGGTTGGCAACAGAACCGCCGTGAGAGGATCAGCGAGCGGCTGAGGACGCTGCAGGAGCTGGTGCCCAGCGGCAGCAAGGTTGACACGGTCGCCATGCTCGACAAGATGTCAAGTTCATGCAGCTGCAGCTTAAGGTGCTGGAGACGGACGCGTTCTGGCCGGCACCAGGTGGCGAGGCGCCCAAGATGTCCCAGGTAAAGGAGGCGCTCGACGCTATCCTTCGTTCGGCGCCATTCTCGTAGATAGCAACGGGGGACTAACCGATTGAAGTAGCACCAAGCAACGAGCGAGTCGATTGAATGGGAGTGCCATCGTGTGAATGGACTAATATAATTATAACTGTCCATTGCTGAGTTTATCGTGTTCTTACTATCTGGCCCTTAGTCCTTACGCAAATTATATTCTTGTATTGATTCTTTCTCCCCACGCCATTAACTAAGGTTATAATTTAGTATATACAAGAAAAGTGTTATTATTGAGAGGTGCACACTTCCCCTTCGATAACTTTTCATTAATTATAACCATATGGCCATGATGCAATTAGTCAATTTCTCTCCATGTCGTTCCATGCATGTTAATCTCATTGAAATTTATGTTCCTTATTTGAGTGTTTCTCCAACATCCACATTTTTTTTCCGATGTTCCACTTCAAACTCCCCTTCAACTATCTGCTAAGGTTCGCCCTGTCTAATACAGATAACCAACTCCTATCTTTGTTGCTTGCATACTAAATGATTAGTATGCAAGCAACACATGGCATTTTGTAGTAGTCAAAGGTTTCAAAATTTGCTAGGCAGGCGGTCAGGCTCTAACTTTAAGTAGAGCTAATGCCAAAGCCAGGCTTGACATTTGTAATTTTTATAGGTTGCCAGATAATTGTTAATGTTAGTTAAAGGTAACTTGATGTGTTAATACACATAGACAATTTGATATCATCATGCATTTAAGAGTAACACAATCATAGTTCATCATTCTTTATCTCTATATTATTTTATATTAAAACATTAACCAGATCCTAAACCTCTCTAAGTGAAACAACTCCTAGATGCTGGGTGAGGCAGTGCTGCTCGGCCTCGCACCTAGCTGTTGCCTCTTTAATCAGAGGTGGTTCTAAGCTAACCGCTGGCTACAATTGTGGATCATACTTAGTGGCAATAGTCGACATATGGGTGGCGCACTTCGTCAATCGATAAGCATGAGAGCATAATGTGGCATGAATGTAACTATTAGAGCCACCAGATATAGGTGAGGACAATATGAAGAATATGGTGCCCTAATACCATCCCTTAGTCTATACCAAGTTCCTTCAAATTTTACGGAAACCAACTTCTTTTCTAGAGATTTTCCATCATTTATCGGATGCAATGTCTCAACCCTAATACTGACAATGTTGTTATTTGGGGATGTTTAGGTCCTCTAACCGTCCAATAGCACCTCAAGTTCCTTCATGTTTTAACTTTTGGCTACCTATCTTGACCTCTGGGTACCAGTCCCACCTATCCCCACCACAAGAAAAAGTGGGACATAAACATGTCATCATAAAGCGAATGCAGAAATCATCATGGATTCTGTAGCATACTTATAACTTGTAATCCCATTAATCCCATGCAAGAACTTTGAACTTTGGTGCATCTATGGTCCAAATCCTGCCATGTCACGTATTTGTCCATCGTGGACTACGAGGTAGCAAGGTGGGTTGTTGGTAGGATTAGCTCGGCTCGTCTGAAACATAGGCTTGGCTCCATGGAACCATGCTGCTGCCATGATAATTGGACCGGCTCATCAAGAAACATAGTTTAGGCCCGGCTTGATGGAATCAATCGCAGGAAGCATCACATGCTCACTTGTCTCAGTCTGACGAATTCTCTTCGCCCTGTGATCAAATACACATGGTGGATTTCCCTTTTATAAATATGGAATGAGAAGTAATAGGCTTGCCCTATTGTTGTCTGTTATCAATCCGAAATGATGTGTACTCATGTTTTAAAAATAAGGTTTTGACATAATACAATTTACTATAAATGTTTATAGAAGCATCTAGCATGCAGAGGTGTAATGACTAGTTGGCACAGCAATTGTGGATGACGACGATTTACGGTGCCGCACTGGAGAAAGTCCTCGATTACAATGCTGGTGTTGTCGGTATGTCGGTCCCATGGTGGCCTTCTTCCTCTCCACAGCACCATCCCTGAGGGAGCCTTTCCTTGTCCCCTTGTCACGGGCTCTGTCATGCATCGCTCTCTTCCTCAACTCTGCATGTGCCAGCAACCAGCGGCGGATCGATGGTAATGAAGCAAAGAAGCTACTAAATGAACTCTCCAAACCTTATAATGAAAAGCAAAGAAGCCACTACACGACTTTGATATTTTGTATGAATAAATGTGTGCTTCAATAATTGCCAACATTATAAATAACTATTCCAAGTATGACAATTGCCAACATTGTGGCCTATCAAGATTGAAATACCCTGCGTGCTATGAAGAAAAATTTACAGAAAGTGTCGTGGCATTTTCCATAAGTAACTATTCTAAAGAGAATGTTTGTTTCCAAAACAACAACAACAACAACAACAACATAGCCTTTAGTCCCGGGTAGGCTAGAGAATGTTTGTTTCCAAAGAATCAGAAAAATAAGGAAAAATGGCATAAGTTGAAGTGGGAGCTCAGTGACAAGGACTTGGCCACCCAGCATGTGGTGTGACATGGCAAGATTACGATAGGCAAGATCTAGAGTTTGCAAAAAATATGCTTGAAAAATAGGACTAGCCTTGCTACTGGTGAGTTCAATCCTTTTAGTGAAAATAACACAAAGAACGTACTAATACAAAAAAAAACGTTTTCAGAGGTGGGCACACTACAACAATACTGTCCTTTTTCTAGTAATAACGGCCACCTGAAAAAGTTATTGCAGTGCGTCGTTGCTGATGTCATCGGTGAAAGCGTTATTGTTGTGGCCACTCCAATAACGGGCACTAATGACATCATCGGGATAACTATTATTTGAAATGGAGGTGTCACAATAGTAACAGAGAGCGTTGACATCACTATTGTCCCTTATTACAAATACCATCTTTAGTAACAGTTTCCTACTGACGTCATTGTGGGACGTTGTTAAAAATAGTTTCTTTAATAACGGCTTCCACTGACATCACTGTTGGCCATTGTTAAAAATCGTGGCTAGGACTAACTTTTGAAGTGATGTCACCCGACTGTTAAGGGATGGTGATGTCATGCATCCATTATTGCAAACCATTGGAGATTTGAATGTTCAAACTATCTCGGATGTAGAAACTACCTTAACGAAAGTTGTAGTTGACAACCCAAAAAGAAACTTTGTAGTCGATAATTTTTTAATTCGAGATGATATTGTTAACAAAAAACTAATTTTAAGTCTCTCAAATTTAAAATTCAAATTTCATAAATGTCCTCAGATGGAGAAACTACCTCAACTAAAATTGTAGAATTTTTTTAGTTCAAAAATTTTTATTTGAATTCGATTCCGGCCTCAAACAAGCAGTTGTTACTAGATGAAGCATAATATGTGGAGAAAGAAAACCGTGTATTGACACAAGAGATAATGTAGTGTAGTGTAGTGCAGTGCAGTGTAGTGCAGTGGTAGATGAGCTTATATACAAGCGAGAGGTCACGAGTTTGAATCCTGCTTGAATGGTTGTCTAGCCGGTTGTGCACTCCTCCTATAATTTTTTTTCTAGTTTCGTGTGGTTTATAAAATTAGCATTTGCCGAAATGCTATTTGTAATAACGGGCATGATGACAGCATCCATCTGTTATTGCAGTGTGTATTTATAATAACAGGATTCATGACGTCATTCCACCCATTATTGCAGTGGCAATAACCTTGATAGCTTGGAATCTTGGATGGTTGGCTGGCCGGTAGGGCACTCATCCCATAAATTGTTTTAAAAAATTAGCCTTTGCCGAAAATCTATTTGTAATAACGGTCGGGACGACGTTATCCATCCGTTATTGCAGTGTCTATTTATAATAATAGGAGTCATGACGTCATTCCGCCTGTTATTACATTGCCGGTTTTTAATAACAGGCATTGTGGTCGTCACTGCAGTGTCGAGCCTATAATGACAGGGTGTGACACCCGACCCAAGTTGATATGGCCCATAGTGGCCCATGAGTGTGGTGTGCGCATGTTTAGTACCACATTGCTAGTTTAGAGAGGGTGAAGCCAACTTATAAGCCTTTGTCCCCCAGCCTTAACACCTTCGGCTTGACCCTTTTACACAAAGCGAGGACAAAAGTGTAAGCAGGGTGCTATATGTATGCGTGCCCGCCCCACGAAAGGGTTGGGCGGTGCGGCTTTGCGAGACAGGGTGTTACAAATGGTATCGGAGCCGACCCTTGTGGTTGCGTGTACGGGTCAGTGTGCGAACATAGGGCGCATAGCGCAAGTGTGCCGGTTAGGACACACGGCATGGCATATGGGTTGGCGCTGGACGTACGGTCGTGCGCTAAGAGGGAACGTTCCTAGACATTTGCTCGGGTCAGTGTGCAGACATATGACGCGTCTGGATCGGGTAGGACACACGGTATATGGGCCGGCACTGGACGGGTGAGTTGGACCGACGAGGACGTCGGGTTCTCTGAGGGGGTTGTATTGTGACACTCGGCCCAAGTTGATATGGCCCACAGTAGCCCATGAGTGTGGTGTGCGCATGTTTAGTACCACCTTGCTAGTTTAGAGAGGGTGGAGCCAACTTATAAGCCTTTGTCCCCCAGCCATAGCACCTTCGGGTTGACCCTTTTACACGAAGCGAGGACGAAAGTGTAAGCAGGGTGCTATGTGTAAACGTGCCCACCCCACGGAAGGGCTGGGCAGTACGGCTTTGGGAGATAGGGTGTTACACTGGAATTTAATAACGGCTAGATGCCAGTTATTATAGTGCCATTTTGCCCATTATTATAGGCCTCGACTATAGTAGTGGTATATTTTGATTTTTGGAGGTGGAAATCATGTCCGCTTCTGCACCGAGGCTTCTGTTAATCATGGATTAATGGAGGTGGTTTTCTGCCCACCTCTGTTAATTAGAGAAAACATATTTAAAAAGAAAAAATCCTATATGAGCTCGCGGAGCCAATCTGGGAGCGTTGAGCCCATCTAAGGTGCGCCGCCGCCAGTCGCACACCTCTGCTCCTCCACGCCGGCGCTCCTTCGTGTCTGCTCGCCGCTACTGTTGCTGGATCCTTGCCTCCTCTGCACTCTGCTTGGAGCGTTGCTGCCGCTGTCACGATTGAGGAACCACTACCACACCTGGAGTGCTGCCGCCGTTGGATATCACGGAGGACGATGTGCCCGAGGGCGTTGCTCTGCCTGGGACACCCACGCGTGCCGCTCCAACTTCGCGCTGCTTCCGCAATGCACACATGCTCGAGTCGCGCCAAGGCCCAGTGGCGGCGGCCATGGCCTCCGAGAGATGGAGTAGGGATGTGGTGGCCGGTAGGCGAGCAGAGGCACGCCGGAGACTGGGAGAGAGAGGAAGAAAGAGTTACGGTTTAACAAATCATGGAGTTCATATATATTACGAAGGGTTATCCAACTGACATGGGTCTATTGAGATTTGGCCGATTTCGGAGGCGGGCCTTATAAGGTCCCACTTCCGAAATTGATTTACGGAGGAGCCCACTTTAAGACAACCACCTCCGAAAATAGATGATTTTCTGAGGCGGTTGTTTTAAAATATCCCTCCCCATTAATAGATTTTCCTATGCCTCCGAAAATAAAAAATATCTGCGTCCGTTAATACCTAGGATTTTTTTATGTCTGCCTCTGTGGCCTTTTGTGCGGTGTCTCCTAAAATGGTTTTTATAGTAGTGATGACATGTGTCCTATTTTTGTATTTTTGTTGGGCCATACAACCTTCCACCTTCGGAAAGACTTTGTGAATCCCATGATAGCTTTTGTTAATCCCATGTCCTAGTTCACCCTGGAAAGACTTTGATGTATTTTTTGAGCCTTTTATAGATGACTTACTTGATCTTTGGAAGGGCATGTGTACCTATGATGCTGTTAGCTGCAAAATGTTTGATCTTTGTACTGTAGTGTTATGGTGCATTCATGATTATCCAGCTTGAGCAGTGTTTCAGGGTGGCTTAATTCAATGCCCTACTGCTCGGTACATCTGGCACGCCTAGCTTATATGGTTTCAATGGCACTTAACATATCACTTTATCGCACAACTTTGGTGAAAACGATTAAAGATGTAAATTTACAGTGCCGTCTTCAACATAGGTAAAAAGAGCATTGCCAACATGTGGAAACTAATTACCCATTCAACACGTGAAACTGAAACTTCAAATAAATAATGAAACTGCAAACCTGGTCTCGTGGCTGGTGGTAAATGGTAATGATGGGGCGTCCGGCAGGCTTACGTGATATGATTATGGTTGACTTTTATAATTTGGGCCACTAGAGGAGATAAAGATGACAGAGCAAGGACCTAGAGTGGAGTACTAAATTTGCGCTAGGTAGGGTGGGTAATAGACTATCTGGCTCCTTTTCTAGCTTCTGAAAGTATGAGGAGGAAATAAACTGGTTCTTTTTTGTGAATAGAATAAAAATCAATGGCGGGGATGCAACTTTTAGGGCTCATCTCTTTTCTCAGTTTTTATCTTTTTTTTTCTTAATCATCTCCATTTTCCCTTCATCTCTCGCATAATCTCCATGGATTCATGGATGTAGCAGGACTTCAGGTTACCCTGAGCCCCCTAGATCCGCCCATGGAGGAAATGGACACGGGACAACTAGCCTGTCGTTGCACACATATTTTCCCTATAGTTTCGTGTGGATTTTCATTTTTTTTAAGGTAATTTCTCCATTCATAATGTGACCATGCAAATATAAACTATCATCAAAATTGAATCTTGATGTCCTCAAGCCTCGAAAAATTGAGCTGGATGTCCCGAGACCAGGAGGTCTTTTCGGAACTCACAGCACGCTCGGAATAACAGAGAAGTTCTAGAACCTCGGCCATGATTTTCCCATTCCACCACCGAGCCATCAGCTCGTGCTCGTGCAGTTCTGCAGTGGATAGACAGACACTCTTCATCGATCTGGTGTCGCTGGGTCAAACGTATCCGCCGCCTACAGGTTGTGACGGGATAAAAGGCCAAACACGACGACAGGTGAGACGCTTGTTGGTTCGCCGCTACTTTTCAACTGACCGCACCTGCTCAGTCGCCCAGCAGTCCTCCTGTCCTGTCCGTTCTCACCTCTTTCTCCCCCCGCTCTCGTCGCGTGCGTCTCACTTCCTTCCACCTTCTTTCTTTCCTCTTGCGCCGCCCGTACCCACATCAGCGTCCAAAGCTTTTCTTCCAACGGTGCACGCACCCAGAAGCGGCGGCGGCGGCTTCGTCCAAGATCAGGAGAAGGGTCTGCGGGGGCTCGGCGAAGCATGGAGCCGGAGGGTCGTCTAGGCGTCCACCGCCGGCTGTTGGGCGTGGCCCCTGCACCGGCGGGCGACGGGGCGGACCACGGCTCATCAGGGTCCGGCTCGAGCTCAGATGCGATACGGATAATGGTGGGCGTCCTGGTGACCGTCATCATCTGCACGCTGCTCTACTGCGTCTACTGCTGGAGGTGGCGGAAACGAAACGGTGAGCGCTGCTGATCTGCTCTGCTTTCCTTATTGATGTTTTCTTGGCTGTTGCCCTGTTCCTTGCTTTCATTCCTATCCATGTGTGACGTCTCGTCCTGATTGGACCTTGTGGTCCATGTTTTGCTCAATTCAGCCATCCGGAGATCCCTGCTGGACAGCCTGTGGCCACGGTCGAGCTCGGACCTTCCGCTCATGGACCTGGCCTCCATCCTCGCCGCCACCGACAACTTCTCCAAGGCCAACAAGCTCGGCGAGGGCGGTTTCGGCCCCGTCTACAGAGTGAGCGATCAAACCACAACTACAGTTTCTCTTGCCACGCTGTGATGATGAGTTCCTTGCTTAATCACCTCCCCGTGCTCCTGTCACTCTCATCTCAGGGCGTCCTGAGCGGTGGCTCCGAGATCGCCGTGAAGCGGCTGTCGGCGCGGTCGCGGCAGGGCGCCGCCGAGTTCCGGAACGAGGTGGAGCTGATCGCCAAGCTGCAGCACCGCAACCTGGTGCGTCTGCTGGGCTGGTGCGCCGAGCGTGACGAGAAGCTGCTTGTCTACGAGTACCTCCCCAACCGCAGCCTCGACGCCTTCCTCTTCGGTACGTACGCACGCCAGCGACCTCACAGCCAGGAGCTCCTCGTCTGCTCCTCCTCGGCCACTGTACCGGCCGGCTCTGTGGGTGGGAACGTAGCTCTCGTGGTGGTTGGGCTCGGTGTCGTCACGCCATAAATTCCCTCGTACGAACTCATCGGCTAATCAATGCTCGTGTCTGATTGACAGTAGTGACCATTAAGCATGTACTAGTAGTAGCAATTAACCTGATGCACACTGGGCAACGGCACTCTTAATTGTGCCAGCGCTACGAGCAGTGTGGGTTGATTTGCGCCACCAGAAATTGTTCTCAATTTTCCAACTCGGTCGATCTGTATCAGAAAACGATCGAGCCAGCAGGTTTTTATGTGTGGTGTTTTGTGGCGGTTGCCTGCAGATCCGAGCAAGAGCGCGCAGCTGGGGTGGAGTACTCGGCACAACGTGATCCTTGGCATCGCCCGGGGCCTCCTCTACCTCCACGAGGACTCGCTGCTCAAGGTCGTGCACCGGGACCTCAAGGCCAGCAACGTCCTCCTCGACGATAAGATGAGCCCCAAGATCTCCGACTTCGGCATGGCCAAGATCTTCGAGGACGACTCCGACGCCATCAACACGGGGCGCGTCGTCGGGACCTAGTAATTAAAGACACTGTGAACTATCCTCTATTCTGCACAACAATGTTTGCATTTTGTTAATCCCTTGTTTATCACTGCAAATGCAACGCAGTGGGTACATGGCGCCGGAGTTCGCATTGGAGGGCGTCTTCTCGGTGAAGTCTGACGTGTTCAGCTTCGGAGTCCTCCTCCTCGAGATCTTAAGCGGCAAGCGGAACGGCGCATTGTACCTAGAGGAGCACCAGCAGTCCCTCATCCAAGATGTACACCATCCAAAACTCCAGCATTTCACAGGTGTGTAATGTGTAGGGCTACAAAATTCAGTGAACTGAAGTTATCTGAACTTCTGGACAGGCATGGAAGCTGTGGACCGAAGATCGCGCGGTGGAGTTCATGGACCTATCACTTGGGCGCTCATACTCAAAGGAAGAGGCGTGGCGGTGCTACCATGTCGGTCTGCTCTGCGTGCAGGAGAACCCTGAGGTCCGACCGACAATGTCCAACGTCCTTCTCATGCTCATCAGCGACCACATGAAGCTACCTGAGCCCGCCATGCCGCCCCTCTTCACACGGCTGAGGAAGATCCCCTTATCGGCGATGCCACTCACGACCAAGACCGAGTCAACGATGTCTCCCCAGTCGATCAACGACGTGTCCATCACCATGGTCGAACCACGATGAGGTCGTTCAACGATCAATTTTGGTGCGCTCAGCTTGGTGTTCCATGTATATATACTACATAGTGGGTGGTGGATTTTTTTTTGTAAGGTCTGAAAATGTAGTCATAAAAGAGACCTGCTCAAGGGAAATTGAGAGAGAGCCTTGCTTCAAGTGTAAATAAGAGTGCAATCATTTTAGAATGGGTGATATATATAACCAAGTTATTGTATGTTGCGTAGAAGTGTTTGATTCACTAAATTCTTCCTGACACCGTACCCGAGAAGACACATGTGGACAGCAGCAAGTGGAAAGGAGGAGGAAGAAGAAAGATCCCCCTTTTGGGGTATGTCGAGGCATACACATGTGACCTTCCGCCATTGGTGCGCTGCTGAAAGAAACGGGAGACCTGAAATGAAGTGGGTGCCTTATGACTTCTTGTATTCTGCTTTGGACTACCGTCGCCAGTGTTCTCACCGTGTGATAGGCACTGCAGCAGTTTCGCCGAGCTTGTGAGGTGCAGAAATGCAGGTAACGGTTATTACGGACCATTCATTTTTATGCGGCGCCGAAAGCCCGAAAGAATACTTATTCATTCGCTAGTGTTTGTTGGGCTCCTTGGGAATTTTACGTCAGCTAACCCCCCAAGAATACATGAGGTTTTAGTCATAGTGCCAATTAACCTTTGAGTCTTTGATTATCAGTGGTGACAATATGACGGGAGAACGTACATGATAGCACTATAGCAGGAGTCCGATTGTCACTGTTGGAACCGCCCCTTGATGCACTCGGATTCTTCACTCTCTCACACATAGACGGAGGAGGAAGACGATGAACAATACACACGATAATGGTGACGAACGCCCCGGCCGCACGGACGGCCTGTATGTTGGCTTCTATTCCATCTCAAGGACTCTTGGCTCACTTTACGACGGACGAGTACATGGAGTTTTATAGCCGGGCACACACCACAGGAGCACGGACTCCATGCCGGCCAACTCGCTCACGATTGGCACGACCCGACACATCGCCATACGGGAACCACTCGTTCCCACGCACGACGCAGCCGCCTCCTCCGTGCTGATCGCCATGCCCTCAACAAACTGCTAGACGCATGCACACCGCCATGCACTAACAGACTCACACGACGCACGCACACACGCTACACACACGTCCTAACTAAACAGACTCAAAACCAAGATTATTTCCAACAATCTTCCCCTAATCTTGGCTTGCCGTTGCTGGAGTTGTTGTAGCTCCCGTCGTCATCGCCACCGGCCGCCACTACGGCCTCCCGACCTGACGTTCCATATCCGCAAGCCCCATCTCTAGGCGAGCGCCGTACGCTTTGCCGCACTGGAGTTGATGCCGCTGCTCCCATCATCGTCACTGCCACGACCGCCACCACGGCCATCAGACTCACAGAGGCTTACACAAGCTCGCCACACAGGGCGCACACTTGCCACGGACCTGAACGCGCGGCCACACGCACGTCGTCCATCTTGAGCACACACTCGCGCACGACGCCACCATGAGCTCATGCTCCTGCCTTCACACGACAGACTTGAACGCGAGCACGAACTCACGCACCGTCGAACCTGCAGTTGCACACACGCACTCTAACACCACCTCATCGCCACACGCCAAGCTCTTTCTCCGTCGGCGACAAACGCCTGACGCGGCTCCAGCGACACACGCCGAGCTTCTTCTCTGCCGGCGACCATGCACAGACCGACACATGGCTCGGCAACCTCGCTGCAGCATTACCACTGGCGACCATGCACAAGCCGACACACGGCCCGGCAACCTCGCCGTGCCGCCATGCGTGCCCTCCTTGCCGTTGCGCCATGCTGCAGCCCTCCCAGCCGCGTCACGCCATGTGCCACGGCTGTGGCCGCGCCCACATGCCGCCACCGGCGACCCGCAGCACATCGTGCCCGCGCCCTGTTGCGCGCCGCACCTCGCAGCTCCGCGGCCGCACGACCTGGCCGCCTCCCGGCACCTCAACCAAGCTCTTGATACCAATTGTTGGAACCGCCCCTTGATGTACTCGGATTCTTCACTCTCTCACACACAGACGGACGAGGAAGACGATGAACAACACACACGATAATGGTGACGAACGCCCCGGCCCACGGACGGCCTGTATGTTGGCTTCTATTCCATCTCAAGGACTCTTGGCTCACTTTACGACGGACGAGTACATGGAGTTTTATAGCCGGGCACACACCACAGGAGCACGGACTCCATGCCGGCCAACTCGCTCACGATTGGCACGACCCGACACATCGCCATACGGGAACCACTCGTTCCCACGCACGACGCAGCCGCCTCCTCCGTGCTGATCGCCATGCCCTCAACAAACTGCTAGACGCATGCACACCGCCATGCACTAACAGACTCACAGTCACCAGTAGATACATGCGCGGATTGATCCCTCTGTTTCTTCGTTCATCACTCGACAATCAACCTATTCCTGCAGGTGCGGCACCCTGCCTCCAGAAAGCTACTGCCCATGCGCCCAGCGGCTTGACCCCTTCACGCCATATGGACCGGACTCGGAGCAGTGAAACACTGCCATAAAAGCAGCACAGGATTGTTCGTACGTCCGGCTGGGGCGGCCGAATGGGAGCAGAGGACTGTAGGGAAAGCGAGGCGACCTGTGTCCACTTGGTGTCGCGCTCCGTGACCACGCGTCCACGCCTGACCGGCAACAACGAACCGAGGTCGTGAACGAGCGAGAGGTCCCAGACTTGGACTCCCTGGCCTTACCAGGAGACTAGACTGGCACAAGCACGAACGTCTCATCTGTTTGCTCTCTTCTCGGTTACTCCCTCCTCCGTCCAAAAAGAATGATGTTTTTTTCGTTCAGACATCATGTTAGAGTTTAATAACCTATCTAGCCGGTCCAATAGCCAAACTCAAATGTTCCTCTCCCTCTTTCACCTCTCCTGGTCGACAGGTGCAGGAGCCGACGCCGACTGCTTCCCCCACGCCGTTGGCCGATAGGTAAGGAGAAAGAGAGGGAAAATATTAACTTGCTGATTTTTGTTTCTGTTGTACTCAACCCTATATATAAGCTTTCACAATATATAGAAATAACAATTGATGAGATGTATGGTGATAATGTTGGACAGTTTGGGTTGCACTTACCAAATGCTTGCATGACCTTCTTGAACAATATAGGAATAATCATTCTTCTCATAGTGAGGTGCACTCCCAACCCATCTAAGCAAGGTGTAGAGAGTGCTAGAAAGTTGAAGACTAGAATTACAAATAAGATCATGTTTAATAGTGGAATTGTAACAGCAAGCAGTAGCAGGCATGAGGACTGAACTGGATAGATACTTGCTTGAAGAGTGTGAAGAAGATAGCAAAGAGATATTATTTCTTGGTGGAAGGGGCAGTACGCAAGATTTCCATTAATATTGTCTGCATTGGCTCGTGATGTCCTCGTCATCGCAATCTCCACAGTCGCTAGTGAATCTGCCTTCAGCACAAGTGGACCACTACAAGGATTTGGGTCTAATGCCACGAAAACTGTGGCAACAATGTGATTTTCGTTGCAGTACATATGGCTTATTGCCACTAGCCGCTATTTTGGTTGTGATATGGGGTCATGTGGCCACTATGTTTGCGTAGTTGCAATTTCAAATTTGGTTAGTTGCAATAAAGAGAAACTATAGCAACGCATATATATTTGTTGGCATTGGGGCAACGTTATTGCCACTTTTGTTGTAATGGTTGCAATTGTTATCTTCGTCGCAACGAATATGGAGCGTTGCAAAAATAGTCTATGTTGTGGCATCACAAGCGCGAGGTGTTGCAAAGACAATGTTAGATATAGCAACGAAAATAGATTTTGTTGCAAGGGTAATCATAGATATCGCTACGCAAACCCGCGGCGTTGTAACATATTGTAGATATAGCAACGAACAATGTAATCGTTGCTAATAACAATGTGCTATTGCAACAATTGTGCGTACTAGTGACAATAGGGGTTGTTCATGACATCATCTTATTGGGCTAGCTAGGTGGGCCAGCTGCACGTATCATTTACTACCTCCTTAAAATTAAAAAAACTTAAAGATTGGTCTATTTGTGTTTATTGGGCTGAAGCCGGCATCCTACTTGAGAACATATACACATGTAGAAGCCTATAAGCAGTGGCGGACCTAGAATTACCATCAGGCCCGCGCTGAGCTTGTGTACGAGTGCAAAACAAAAGTTACATTAAAGCCAACGAGCTCCTTAGCTTCACTCAGTTGTTTGGATTAGCGCATATTTCTTGAGCAATTTTATTTTTCCTTCACGGCTGAGAATTGAAAGTTCATAGGTACAGAAAGATTTAACTGCCACAACATATATACACAAGGAAACTCCTCGACAGGACCCGAGCTGCAGCGCAACGAGGCAACCAAAGAACAAAGTTTAAAAAACGATGATTACTATTGCATCTAATGTGTCGATTATTAGCATCGGTCGCGATTAGCAGGCCAGGGGAGAGTAGTCGATGATGTTGCAAATGATGTTTAGATATTGCAACGCTTACACAAACGTTGCATTATTATGGATTCCACCAGGCAGGGTTCGTCCGTGGGTCTTTTTTGATAAAATAAAAATTGCATTTAACTGGCCCAACTCCTACCTTGTCGGCGAGTTATGCTGACTAGGCTCTCGAGGGGATGCCTCGAGAGAAGGGTTTGAGGAGAAGTCGTCGAGAATCTAGAATCGAAGGTGTCAAGAGACGATTTAGACAGGTTCAGGCCGCAATATGCGTAATACCCTACGTCCTGTATGGTGTATCTTGTATAGATGAGATGTTGCAATGCCTGATGGCGTTGCTCGATACAATGCCTGATGGCGTTGTTCGATGGTCTAATCTAGGGACCCCCTGCCCTCCTTTATATCCCAGGGGGCAAGGTTTACATGGTAAGTCTCCTAGTCAATTACAACTGAAGAGTCCTAGTAGGACAAGGTGTCATAGTAGAAGTCTAGCTTAGAGAACCTGGGGTTTCTATACCCGACATACCTTAAAAAACTAGCCCAAGTGAGATTAAACAATATCTATGTGGCCCAACTCCTATTGAAGGACCATATCTTTAAATAATGTTGGAGAAAATTAAAAAAGCGAAAAAAATTTCTTGTAGAGAAGTTTCGAACTCCAAACTACTTGCTAAGGCACCAACAGAATTGCCAATACACCAAGCATGTCTATGTGTTAGCTAATGGTAATAACGTTAATTTATAGCGATTACTTACAAGTCACCTGGTGGCTCCCATCCATCACTAGGTCACACGGCCATGCCCAACCCCGTCATCTGGCCGCAGACTCGCCCACAAAATAACCAAAAAATAGTGCGAAATTGGGGTTTGAACCCTGCACAACTGAGGATGAGGCCTAAAGGGAGCTCGTCTACCAACAAGCCACATTTCTTGTTTTTGTCATGATATATTATTTGATCAGTTTAATTACAATGTTCAGATACCATTGTACAAATGAGGCTCGGTCGTTGCCGAGGGCCATGCCAATAGCCAGACGATCCGTGGTGGTAGATCGAATGAAGAACGCATAAAGAGCTCACTTTTCTTTTCTTTAATCTATAATTACAACTTGTATTTGGTATTTCTCCTTCATATGAACTCCAAATTTGATAGTTTTTTTTTAAATTTTCTAAAACCATGCTCTTCCATTCATATAAATTGTCATTTCTCATATATTTTTAGTTCGTTTTCTACCAACTTAGTACAAAGTAGAGAATCATTTTATGACGTAGTAATTGCTAAGGTACTTCATATTTTATAATACTATTGTGAACATGAGATAATGTCCAAATTTGAATTTGCTTCTGAGTTCTAAAATATTGTGAAATATAAAATCTACGTTTTGAAACTACGCGAGAGATGTGTCCCATTTGTGAACATTGTGTACTCATTTTTTTCTAAAAAATCTTGTAAAACTTTTATTTCAAGCTTCCTCATTCATAAAATGATTCTATACTAATTTTGAATTCTCTGCCATAGATGTTCCTAGGTGGATATTTAAGCCTCATGGATGTTCATCGCTGAATATTTATCCTTTTTATACATTGTTTCTTGCCTACAGTCAATGCTTGTTCGTTACACTACAAGGTACGGGTGGAGCAAGCGAGTGTGGACCGTGGCATCATAGGTACGCCGTACCACTCCACTATGCTTTCTCGATCCACAAAATTGTTAACTATTTTGTGTTATTTAAATGTAGATTTTTTTCTTAACCCAAAAATTAACAGCTTTGTTGACCAACAAAGTTTTTAGTTATTTTATATCGACTCATAAAATTGTTAACCATTTTGTGTCATTTAAAAGTATATTTTCTTCTTTTCTTGACCTAATAAATTAACATCTTTTGTATAGAACTAGCAGTAAATTAATTAATTAGTTAGGAAATAAAAAAGAAATTTACGATTTATCAAACTAGACGCGAAATTAGGGAACATTTAACTATGACACATGGCAACTCCTAGCATTGACGATATATCGTGTGGTGTGCCTAGCCTCCCCTACTCGGTCCTGTTATATAGTATACCTAGGAGCCTGTTGGCGGTCAATATTGATGAGTTTTACCGCCAACATTTCACCAGATTTCATATAATTTGCATGTCACACATATAATAAATTGCTTAAACTAATGAATTCCACAAGTTTTGGTGTTTATTTAGTTTCAGGAGCAAGTGACAGAAAAGAGGGGCAAAATGGTCACAAAACCTGGCCGAACGGCCAATTCTTGGCCAGCCGGCCAGCAACCTTGGCCAAATGCCATGTCATCAATCCAGGGGAAAACTAACACACATGCAAAGCCCCTGAGACGTTCATCCAAGGTCGGTTTGATCCAAAGGACCGAAAGGCATAGCACATGGATAGAAGGGCCCACCTTGCATGGCCTAACTGTCTATGGTCGGTAACCGTCACAACTACCGACACCAGGAAAAGATCAGAACCATACTTGTGGAAGGCGGTGCCAGATGGCACCTATCCCTGGCCGATCGGCCAGAGGCGGGCCGAACGGCCAGGCACCGACGCCAATTCGGTTGAGCTTCGGATGGCGGTTGCATGGCAATGTAGCTTACACTCTAAGCTGATCAACCGACCTACTCAAGCTATAAAAGGAGCTGTCCCCTTCACTCTCAAGACACACCATTCCATAGGAGAAGGATAGATTCTTGAAGTTGTAGTCTACATATTTGTAGAATAGGGAGAGTGAGGGGTGAGGTCTCTAGCGGAAGCAGAGCTGAGGAGAGGAATCGAGGAGTGTCTCGATCTTCCTCTACTTCTGTGGCCACCCCTGGGGAACAAGCTTTTGAGTAAGTTAAGTTCTTCGTCTACTTTCAGTTTCTCGCTAGTTCATACTTTACTTTTAGTACTTACTTTATCCACTAGCATTTGATCTGCGGGATCCCTTGTCTGCGTGGACATTAGCCTGTCCATTTGGGTTTTCTCTGCCTTAGCGCTAGGCAGTAGTCAGTATCTTGATAGTGTAGGTGCGGTACCTAGACTTGATAGTTACCTTGGGTTGTGTTCCACCCCACGGAAAGAGAGTGGTAGGCGGCAAGTGGTGACAGCCTTGTCCGTCCTTTGTGCGACCACAACGTTCGGGTGTTTTCATAGCAGTAGTTGCAGGTTGCCGTTGAGTCCCCCTTCTACCCCGTCTGGACCCTTCCTCTTCCAGCCGCCGAAGCAGCTCAGGTTAGTAGATAAGTTTTTACTAGAGTAATTGTAGGCTATCTGAAAGTTAGGCCCTCTACCCTCAGCATTCTTTTCCTTGGTGGGGTCCGGTTAACTAGATTTAGGCTAGTCGCGTCTGCCTTTTTTGGATTCGATATCCCAGGTATCACTCCCCTGGTGAAAGGCTACATCGGTCTCTGTGCGCTTGCGGAGTTATTCTCATATAGGCTAAGGAGTGCCAACAGAGCCGCTGCACATTCACTAGGTGAGGTGGTATTAAGTAAATGTGGTCCTGCTGCTGATCGTTTGTTTAGAACATGCTGCCGGCCGAGTGCCTGGCCCAGTGGCCCAGCAATTTACCGGGAAGAGCACCACTGCACACGCACATCACAGGTCTGACCTGGCCATCTCCAACAAATCATGCATGCTTAAATTAAAACCCGTTAGTTCCGATTTTCTTTTAAACTAGTAAAGACAGACGCACGTGCGGCACGCACGTGTTTTTAGAAGGTTATAATATAATGGAAAAAGTCTAAATTACTCTCCTCAACTATAAGCAAAGTCTACATAACCCCCTAACCTATTCTTTGATTTATTTTACCCCCTAAACTATGTCATTTGGCTTATTTTACCCCCTAATATAATTTTTTTTCTATGTACAAAAGTCATATTAAGTTTAAATTTTGCAAGATTATAGTAGACATCATAATGCATGATAGAAAAATACAAAATGATTTTTTATCATTATTTTGATGGGGTAAGATATTTAATAATTAAAAAAACTAATAACGAAAAAATCATAAATTATTTTTTTGATGTACATTGTGATGTTCACTACATCATACAAAATTTGAAATTCAACTTGTGTATAGAGGAACAAAAAAAAGATAAATTATATTAGGGGTAGAATTGATCAAGTGACATAGTTAGAGGGTAAAATAAACTAAAAGATAGTTTAGGGGGTTACGTAGACTATGCTTATAGTTGAGGGAAGTAATATGGACTTTTTCCTAATATAAAAGATTTATACATATCATTTTTATTTTGTCTCAATAATTATGTTATTTGCAAAATTTTCGAACTTTTAGGAATTCTTTGTCTCAATTTTTTATATTAAAAATACTAAATCATTGCTCAATGATTGGAGGTTCCTTGGCTGTCCAGGTCGCCAAGCGCCCAATTGCCTGGCCCCTCCCTAGCCAAGTAGCCATGGACGTCGGACGGGATGAAGGAGGCTCACGCGAGGCACAACCTTTTGGGAACCCTGATTATGCCAAGAGTTGGGCCTGCTGCCGCCGGCCTGCACGCCCATGGGCCCGGCCCTAGTGGGCGCAGCCAGCTCGAGTACCACGGCCAGAGCACGGACGCGGCGTTCGACTCGGAAAAAAAAAGAAAAAAACATGGAAAATAGAACAACGGGTAGAAAAGAAGTAGTGAGAAAAAAAATTCAATTTTGGCATGGCAGAAACATTTTCTAAATATCAGTTTTGGTGAGTTGGACCCCCTTCCCACCCTTGTTGACTCTTACAGGTGGGTCCGGCGTGAGGGGTACCACGGGCCTAATTTAGGTTTGAATTGTTTTCAATTTAACTCGTTCTTTTATAGATAGATAATCTCCCCTAAATCTTAGCCCCAACATGACATATGAACTCAATCTCAAGACATCCAAGATTTCTCACACAAACTGAACTCAAGGACACCAATATTTCACACTATCAACTCAAGGCATCGAAGAATTGACATTGCATTATTGTCTTATTAGAACCGACATGTGGGTGATATGCCTAGCTATATAGATATATATATGTACAAAGTCCATGATTGAGCTACACTGGATACACATATCATGCAGTGTTGATGGATGTTGATCAATTACTTACCGAGATGGCTAGGTATAGTTCATCATATACATACCATAGTAACATTACATGTATATGTCATTGTATCAATAAGTTCTGCTCTATAGCTGCTCATGCATGCATATATTTAGAATGGATCAAACTAATATATGAATCATATGTTGTTACATTATATGAAAAAAATTAGCTATATTTACTACCATATTATGAATAGCAACTCTAATTTTATGAATCATGATTTAAAATAGTATAAAAGTTTAAATATAGTGTTATTCTATATATAATAAAAATGTTATTCTTTACAGTTTTGTATATAAAAGTTTGGTTTACTCGGAAAAATAGAGACATGTCAATATGTCATCCAAAATTGCATCGGTTGAACTCACTAGGTATAAAGCCATCTGCAGGTCTGCAAACAATGCAACTAAGATGGATGCAAAACTTGACCTTGTCCTAAGTCCAATGTGATGTTTAGCTAATAAATAACAATCTAAGTAAATCTTATGATACTGGGACTGGACCGGTAAACCTGTATTTCTGTAGTTCAATACCTCAATTGATAAAACAAGGATTTTGGCATTTATTAGTATGGTTGTTTAATCAGTTACATGTTACTGTTAGGTATCTAAAAGTCAAGCCTTGAAAAGTCTGAAATCAGCAATGCATATGTATCATTGGAGTTCTGTTCACAGCTGTAATGGAAACCAACAGTTTAATCCATACACTTGAGTACTGTTTTCTGTATGGAGGCATGGAATTTGCAATTAATTCTGAATTTTAACATATGGACATGGTATGTTTGCCTTTAGTGTGAACATTTGATCATACGTCTTGTGCATCAGTCTTTTTCATTCTGTTCTTATCTTTAAAAAACGAAGCTTAAGAATATATCCTTGTAAATGCAGTTTTCTCTAATCTTAATATAGAAAAGCATTTTACCTGATCATATTTTCTGATCCACTTTTCAGGGTCATTGTTATTTGCTTTGCTGAAATATAATCTGCTTTGGTGGTGAGGCTGGTGGACGCGGCGTGGTTAGTCCCCTTCACTTAATTTGTTGCTTTCTAGATTGCCTTTAATTTGTTGCTTTATTGATTGCCACCCGGGTTCTTTGTAAGACGGGCATGTTGATAATATTTTAATAAATTCAGTTTCATGCGCTCTTATTAATTATGGTACAGTTTTTAAAAGGATAGTTTTGTTTATTTAGTGGCATCAAGGTCTTACTATGCCGATGCCGCAATCTGAAAGTTAGTTGTTCCCACGAAACATTGACTACAATCTTTTTTCTTACTGCATGCCTATTTTTGCTGGTTTGAAGATAGGTGAGGAATTATTTGAACAAAGCTTGTGTTTTCTTCAGGTGCAGGCAACTCATGCATCCATTTATCCTTTGGGTTGGGTCACACTATATGTGAGATTCCACTTTCTTTGTTCAAGTTAGGTAATTTTTAGTTGGTTTCATGTTTTTATTTTTGTGCTATTTTTTAGGGTGCAAAGACATTGAAATTCTGCTTAGAATATTTAGTGGGTCACTTTCATTTCATGTGTGGGTTGTATTTCTATTAGATGTGATTAGTGCTCTTATTTCTAGCATGCTTACCATTCTATTGAGTTGAAATGAATTTTCCGTGATATTATTTTTCCAACTTTAATACCTTAGATTTGGACTGTTTGGTTGCCATGTTCTGATCAAAGATCCCTTTTGATCTGATTTGACCATAAACGCGACTTATTCTGATTTCTGAATCTTTATCTTTGATCACTAATAGTTCTGTCATGTTTCCTTCACCCTTTTGAATCCCCTCCTTTTTGACACGCAGAAACTATTAGAAGGTTTTGGGGACGGCCTTCAGGTGAAGCAACGTTAAGATCGTGAATGGAGGGAGTCATCAAGATCGTAGATGCTCATGGAATATTTAGGTTTTCTAGAAATTTTAGTGGTGGATGAATGGACAAGGTCTTATAGTGTTTCATTACTTATATCACCATTTTCTGAAATGCGATGTTAATAGTGATTTGATATAATATATATGCGATTTTATTAGTAATATGTGCTGCATTAAAGAATTCACATCGTTGCAGTAACCAAAGAATGTTCGTTGTGATATCTTTTAGACATATATCGACAACTCTTGTTGTGTTGTGATAGCCTCCAATCCTATAGCAACAACATATTTTGTTGTAATATACGTTAGGTATATAACAACACATCAAAATTTGTTGCGGCGGCGAGAAAGTTCATTGCAATAGTCATAACATATATAGCGACACATCAAAATAGTTGCGCTACCCTGTAACCATATAGCAACGATATATTTTGTTGCAATATCCTATGAGCATATAGCAACGACAAATGTCTAGTTGCGTCATCATTTACACTTCTAGCAACGCCACTTAATATGTTGTGGCGATCTCGTGTATTCGTATTGCAACATGTGAGATGTTATCACTACTAAACCAAAGCGTTGCGATAATGATTGTCTGCAACCATCATGTGTGGTTGCAATTACTAGTACACAAGCAACGCCAAATCATCGTTGTGTTAACAATGCATTGCCACGCCTCGTAGCGTTGCATCACGTCACAAATATAGCAATACTTCACGCAGGCGTTGTGGTATGCTATTGCATCGGAGGTACTTGCAACGCCTCCCAACGATCCAATTCGGTTGCAATGTCCCAGTATTGCAACGAAAATACCCATATCGCAACATTTTTGGGGCATTGCAGAAGTGTCAAAATTTTGTAGTGGACGTATTCTAGATGATTTTAAGAGTTCACTAACTCCATTTATGATTGAAACTCTTGTTTGTCCTCAAGATTGGCTTACAAGACAACTCCTATCAATGTTGAAGAGAATACCGAAGAGTTGACCAAACTAGAAGAAGGTGACTATTATCTATTTTTAGTGTTGTTTTCTATTTTCACTCACTCCATTTTCTATTTTCAGTGCTATTTCCTATCATTTTTCACTCACTCCTATCAATATTAATTTCTATTTCCGGACATTATTCAAGAATTCAAAAACAAAGGCCATTGTTGATGCACATGCTGTGCAGACACAAATTGAAGGCACAAAAAAAAGATGGTTACATCCACAAACATCAGCTCACAACCAAGCAAGTCCTCAAAGGAAAGCAAGAACACTTTCGGAGGTGCTCATAGGGGTAGGGTTGCGTGCGTATGTTTGTAGGGACAAGTGTGCGTGCGTGTATGTGAGTGTCTGCGTCTGTACTGTGCAATTCACAAAAAAAAAAGGAAAGCAAGAACAACAACTTGTCTAGATGGAAATGACCATGTGATCTATAAATATATATCATTTATTCTAGTCATATACCGATCTTATTTACATATATTCTATTCTTTCTTGTTTCAGTTTATATATGATCTTTCAGGCTTTGAGTGGCTGGCTGTGGAGGGGTGCTGCTGCCGTTGCATGGTGCTTTGGTGGCTTGTGCTTTGCTGTTTTATGTTTCAAACTGCTTGCTGCATTGCATTGTTATTTTCTTTGTTTTCAAACTGTCAAACTGAAATTATGGTACGTTGGTGATTGTTGAGTGTGAACTACTAGGTTCTAAAATATTGGTAATTGTTGTTTGTTGATTTGGCTGTTAAATGCATGAAAAATAAGGCAAATTGTTGTAAAAAAATCGTTGTTGAATGAGTTGCTTTTTGGTGCATCCCGGAAGTTCGGTTCCATCGGTTAGAACCGGAATCGAACCAACGTAACCAAAATCAAAATTTCTTGGTTCTTGTTTCTTAAGAACCGAACTTCATTGGCAACAGAGGAATTATTCGGTTCAAACCGAATGCCAAGCCCTAGTTTTCATTTCGAATCACACCTCCAAATGTGTTTGGTATGTATTTAATTGAACATCTTGTTTGAGCTATGTGAACAACATGAAAATTAGAATTTTTATACATTACATCATACATGAATACATGATGGCATACATTAAGGGTAGTATATTTCTATATAAACAATAATATAAATAATGTATTAATAATTATGTAAATAGTAAGTTATAATTTATGTTGGTGTACTAAATATATAATTTATATTCAGATTTAGGTGTTATTTTTACATTTATTAACATTATTTGACAATTTATACGCAAATTTAAGGTATTGGTATTATTTTTATATTGGCATAGTGGGTAATTTACATGAATTAGAGGGGGTTGCTTTAGATTATTTTTATAATTGAAGAGGTGAGTAATTTAGATACATGTTTTGGGTTTTACTTTAGTCTATTTTCATAATGGGTGAGGTGGGTAATTTATTAGAAATGATAAGAGATCATGTGGCTATTATGATTATAGTTGTCAAATTTATGGTCGGATATTTTTTTGTATGAATTTATAGAATTTTCTATTCTTTTAAATTGTCCACCTAGGATCCTATGTGGCTTCAAGGAAATACGATGTTTGCCCAGCGTATTTGGGAAAATACATGAATAGACAATTTCCAAAGCAAATTTTGAAATTAATAAAAAGTTTGAACTACAAAGTTGTACAACTTTTAAAGATGTATAACTTTTATATTAGTCATGTTTTCATTCAAACAAATATCTACATATCTCTTATAGTTACATGAAAGGGATTATAAAATTTGTGCATAATGCTGCTATCACTTAATTGTAGGAAGGAATGACCAAACTAAAAGTTGTAGATATTTAGAATTTTTTTAAATTTGTAGTTAAACTTATTTTCATTTGAACTAATTTTGTGAGCGAAAACTAGATTTGAGTTTCTCAAATTTCAACTTTGAGTGTTTTCAAACGATCTCGGATGGAGAAACTACCCAAATGAAAGTTGTAGATTTCAACAAGTTAGGAAACTTTATAGTTGACAACTGTTTAATTTGAAATCATCTTGCTAACAAAAACTAAGTTTTAATTTTTAAATTTCAAATTCAAAATATGTAAACGACCTCGGATGGAGAAACTTTCATATCGAAAGTTGTAGATTTTGAAAAGTTAGGAAACTTCATAGTTGGCAACATTTAATTTGAATTCGTTTAGGGTCTCAAACAAGCAATTTACTCTTGATTCTTGTTATAGTGCAGTGGTTAAAGACGTTACGTGCGAGGGGGGAGGTCATAGGTTCGAATCTAGCTGGCCTCATTGCGTGCAAAATTTTCATGAAAATGATGGGGATGGGGCAGTGGCTGACTGGTGGGGCCTCCCTCGGCACCGTCTGTTGCTTTATTTCGCCATGTGTCAGGAATATATAGCACGTGGGGTTTTCCATGTGCTCGAAAAAAGGCTCATGGCAAAGCCGACTTCGCCGTCTGCGCTAGTCGCCATCGGGGCTTCACTGTGGGCCGCGCACGGCAAAGCTTTTGCCGTGTCCCACTGGCACATGGTGAACTACACGATTCTTGTAGTGCTTGGTAGGATTTTGCATAGCATGATTAATCCTGCCAAGTATTTTATCACTGGACAGATAAAAAATATTGTGTTCAAGTCAATAGATGACCACTAGAAAATATATATCTGTAAAGTAAGAAAAACCAAGGTTACCTCTTCCAGGTGCATCCTGAAAGGGTTGATGATAACAAAGGTGTTGATCATTCAATATCACTATATGTTGCGCAAAAAGAAAAAAAACATCACTATATGTTGTCTACGTCACACTTAAGCCTCACCCAGCCGGTGTCTCAACTCTCAATGACAGTTATACCCTACTCCTCTAGAAGGACTACTCCCTATCAGGAGTTAGGACGAAGAGCGTTCTTATCCCTATCTGTAGTTATCTACCATGCTTCTTTGAAGTTGAATTGGACATTTGGACTTGTCATTATAGCTCACTCGACTATTCTTATCCATGATATCAAAAGTACAAACACTCCCTCTCCCGCATTGACCAAATGAATTATTTTGCCCTTGTATTGAGGGTAGTGGGTGTTGACGCCTTTTCGGGTCAACACACGATAAGCGCTAGATCGCGCGGTAGCCGGAATCTCCTCGTCGGAGCATCTGGACAGGGAGTCCGACCGTCTGTACAGGGAGTCAGACCGCCTGCAGGCAGAGGCGCTGCGAAAGCCTACGAACGCCGCCTCGGCAGGGACCCCGTCGGAGGCGGCGAACCTAGGGTTGTTCTAAGGTCGGCAAAGCTACCTAGAACGTCCTAAAACGCCATGGAGACGAAGAAGGAAGAAGGAGGGGTTGAAAAAGCTAGGGTTTGAGATAAAAAGTAAAGGTAAATATATTTGTACGATTGGGTAGAGGTCCTTAATCGGCCACGGCACTTCATAATATAGGGTGGGGAGGTCTTGCCCCGTGGGGAGTCAATTTCATAATGAAGTCCCATCAAAATACAACTCTAATTCGGATTAGAACTGCTACAGGTGGTCTGATCTCCTGTACAGGCGGCCTAACCGCCTGGGCCCGGGGTTGACCCTTGACAAAGCCATAACTCTCTCATCCAGAGTCCAAATCAGGCGATCCACATATGCATTTTGACCTTCTCGACGAGCCCTACGCAATGGTGGAGTGAAAATCATATTATGAGCACTTTCCTACAGGCGGTCTAGACCGCCTGTGACAGGCGGTCAGATCGCCTAGCACATTGCCAGACCGGCTACAGGGTACAGCCGGTCAGACCGCTTCTTACAAGCGGTTAGACCGGCTGTTGAGCCAGATCGGCATACTTGCCATTTTCAGTCGTCAACATATGCCCCCATGTTTCTTGGTAAAGGTTGTGTATCAAGAAACATTAATTCAGTCTAAGGGCGACCCTCTATTATTGGCCATTTTGTTCTAAGAGCAATATCAACATATCAGCCAAATCTTTTCAAACACTTTGCCAAACACTTGGATAACACCTTCAAATGCCCTTGGCAACTGAAATTCATGCAATCATCAACTTGAAAGGATGTTACCTTTGCCCTCTTATTACATACTCGAGCTATCTTCTTTTTAGACCTGCTCCAAAGCCTCCAAACGCTTGCCGGTCACTCAAAGGACTTCTTGGCCATAGACAAACTCATCATACGGAATAACTTTGGCAGAACCATGTCTAGAAACATGTCTTATTGCTAAACTCAACTTCACCATTAGCTTGAGCATAATATAGAGATGAATTGAGCAATTTAATACCATTGGATTCAACGAACTCACGTACCTCCTTAGATATGAATGATGTTCATTGGCAAACGAATCCCAAATCCATGTATAACATGCTCGATAATAAACTCAATCACCTCTTTCATAGTAACAAAAACAATCGGCAATTATTGCAAACCAATAATAGTAAACCCGCTTAAGGAGCCACTTCATCATGCGAGCCGATTATTGCGCACCAAAAATTTCTTCATGAACCTCTGCCATAACCAACCTAGCTTGATCAGGATATAAACATTTTAAGAGCAAACCATCCGCGGTCCGACGATATAGTTCACTATCAACCAAAGCAAACTTGAAAGCCCATCGTCGGACTTTTCAATCCATTGACCTGCTAGTATCCTGCAAATACCACCAGAGGCTTCCTCCAAATACCAACATCGGCCTCAATAGATTGAGAGGCATCCACGGCCAAATTGGTCTTTCAGAGGCACAGGCGGTCAGACCGCTTGCCATGGAGGTTAGACCGGCCTTTAGACCGGCTACACCAGGCGGTTGGACCGCCTGTCCTAGAGCAAGCATGTTGGCTTCGCAAAACATCGACTTCTTTTCTCAAAAATTTCTTTTCTGAATATTATAGCCTGATGCTTGCTGTGCCAACACATTAGCTCTAAGATTCTCTTCTCTTGGTACATGATAAATCACAAATTCATCAAAGCAAATTATAATATCTAATCATTTATCAAGATAAACATTTAGAAATTTATTTAAACATTGACATGCTTTGAATACTTGATGTACCAATAGAAAAGAAGCACCACAAGCTTACACATGTTTTACTCCCATGTAATGTAAGATCTCCAAACTGAAAAATAAAACTAATACTCGGTCTGAATAATTATGCATATATGATCCAATCGGTTAAGCGATTCAGAAACAATATCATTTGGTGATATAATAATAACACCAACACCATAACCACCTTCACAAACCGATCTATCAAAATGCAAATTGCATGGAGTAAAAGTAATATAGCCAACATTTAAATTAAGTTGCTCATTAATCAATTTTAAATAAAAATCGGCAATGATATGTCTTTATAAATTTCAATGAATCAAAGACTAAATCATATTCAATTAAAGCATAAGCCATTTGCCGATTCTATCACTCAATATTTGGTCTATGCAACGTGTATTTAATTATGTCGGCTTAACAAGCAATTATGCAAGTATTTCATAGTAAATAATGCCTCAACCTGGTATAAGCATGATGTATACAACTAAAAGTATACATCATTTCGACGTCCAATAATCTTCTACTTGCATATGCAATAATAATGTCCTTCCCTTCGGTCTTTTGAATCAAAACAACTCCAATAACGCTTTCTTCGGCCGTAATATATATAGTTCAAAAGAAACCCTTCTCCTAGGTGCCCGAAGAACCGAAGACGAAGATAAATAAGATTTTACCTCAAAAGCTCCTCGCTGTTTTGCTCCCCGAGTAAATTCAGCATCATCCTTCGACCGAAGTAAGGAGTAAGAACACCGACATAGCTTCCTCAGGATCAAAATCAGGATGATCAGGATCTTCCTCCATAAGAATATAATCACCCAAGTATGGGACATTAGCATCCAAATCCATATGCTCTGGTGACGAACTGTAATCAACAAGTTGTTCATCATCCTCAACACTGGGAACCAATGTCAACTCGTCATCACAAACCATACGAGCAGAAGAAACATCATCCGGTAGTATCTCTGCCTCAACCGGTCTGACCGGCTGTGCAGGCGATCTGACCGTCTGCTCGGTCGACTTTGAAGAACTGGCGGTCTGGACCGCCTGTACAACCGGTTGGACCGCCTGTACTGCTGGCTTCGGCTGATCATTCTTTTTGACTCTCCACTCCTTCTGAGGAAGCATAGGTCTATGCTTGTTGAAAAGCTCTTGCTTTTTTGGCTCTTGCTTCTCTGGCTCTTGCTTCTTTCTCTCCTGAAGACGCAGCCTTTGAAGTTTCCTTCTCTGTGTACAAGTCCAACCTGGAGGACGCCATCTAGGAAGAAAGTTAAACTCATTGCGGCTAACCTCATGACCATTAGCAGTGGGAATCTCTGAAATGGACTTTTCAACCAGATTGTCTAAAACAATCGGTCTTTTGTCTCCATCAAGTGTAGTAGCCTTTTACTGAGTCCACATTCTTCTCCTGAACTTTCTCCTCCATCTTCTTAGGCCGATACAACTGTTTTAGAGGAGGTGTCTTCTTCTTCTTGGACCGCCGGTCTAGACCGCTGGTAACAGGCGGTCTGACCGCCTGGGCCCGATGCCCTTGACCAGATTGACGAACAGCCAAACGGTCATGAACGGGTAGTGCAATCCTGTCCTGAACATGTCTTCTTGGTTCCCTCCATCTAGAATGCAAAGAATGTTGTAACACCGACTGATACGGCACCAACATCACACCATTGTCATCCCAAATTGGACTTAACTCCCGAGACACATGATAATACTGCACTGGCTTTAAAGATCCACCTTTAGGTGATCTCACTTCTTTTTTTAATGGCCGATCGCTTGGAACGGCCTTTTGCTTGGAGTGCTTGTCGAGAAGCATATCGAATGTGACCTTTGGCTTCATACCAGATCCTCCATCTTTAGCCACACTCACTTTCGAAGCTCCAATCTCTGAACGCTTCGTTTTCAGCGCCTTTGGACGACCATGATGTAGGCCGGTCTGACCACCTGCGGCAGCCGGTCTGACCACCTGTAGTAGAGCAGGCCCAGACGGCTACGGTCCAGGTGAAACGACCGACCTTTGCCCCCTATGTCCAGAGGCTCTCAACGTGACTTTGAATGTCTCCTTTCCATCAGAAGATTTCTCACATGTCACTTCACGGATCAATTCCTTCCCTGTCAAAGTGGGTCTTTCATCTCCCACTACCACATTCTTCCCTTTGGTAGATTCGACTTGATGCGGCCGAATCAAAACCTTAGGTTCCTACAAATCCAAAGTACTGGCCGGGAAAGAAGTTTTATCCACCTGCATGTTATGAAATCTCAAACGGCCTTCATTTATAGCCGATTGAACTTGCCGATGGAAAACATTGCAATCATTGATAGCATGCGAATAAGAATTATGAAATTTACAATATGCATGCCTTTTCACCTCTTCCAATGCAGGTATAACATGAGAAATCTTAACGTATCCATGTTTATGCAATTCATCAAAAATGCGATAACATTTAGATACATCAAATGTAAATTTTAATTCTTTTTGCCGACTCTTATGAGCCGGCCTAAGAGATGAACAAGAATACGCTTCAACTTTAGAAGGCCATGCAAATTCAGCAATATTAATATTATTATCATTATCGGTCGAAACAACGGATTTACAGTCAATAGCATGCATATTAGACCGATATGATTTAAGACCCTCCTTTTCTTTATTCATTCGGTTTTGAGCCACTTCAGCTCTAATGTGAACTTGAGCAACCGAATGATAATCACAATTATCAATTTTCTCTCTAATAGAGGATTTTAATCCTCTAAAGCATAATCGAGCAAGATCAACATCAGAAATTGATAAATTAAAGCAACGGTTTTTCATCTCTTTAAATCTTCTAAAATATTGAGAGACGGTTCCATCCTGACCTTGTTTAACCGATGCTAAATCCTGCAACGTTGTTTTGTACATAGCATTGGCCGCATCCAGCATACCAGCACGACTATCAGCAGCTGAATTTGGCATAACGGCTAATGGTGTAAGCCACTCCGGAACAACTGTCACAGTACTAGAAAGATTGGTCTGACCGGCCACTCAGGGGATCTGACCGGCTGTGCCGGCGGTCTGACCGCCTGTAAGCATTGATCCAATTGCAATGACCGTGTTCAGTCTGGACAACTGGATCAGCGCCGGAGTCTAACCATCACAAGAATTAGGTAACATACCACAGAACGTATTATCAATATTAGACCATAGTATGACAGGCACATCACTATTATGAACCGATTTCCCCTTTTTAAGTATCTCTAGTCGATCTAAACGTGCAGAGAGTTCATCAAGACTAGGCATACTATTAGCAACAATCGGGCTAACCGTATCAATAGGGGAAGACGGTTGTGAAGATGAACTTACAGTGTCGATTACCTCAATCTTATCATCGTTCATCTTGAAGGATGGCATCACAAACTCCTAAACACGTGTGACCATGTCTTGATCCTTCTTGAAGCCCTTCAAGGACTCGCTCTGGAGATACGCTAAAGCCATCAAATACTTCTGGCGTCCTTCCTCATCGAGATCTCCTATGTTAGCAGGAATATCATCTTGATTGATCTTGGATCCCATCGGGCTAGGGTTGAGTTGAACGGTTATAAAAACCAGATCTTCTGCCCCAGCGGAGTCGCCAAAATATGTTGACGCCTTTTCGGGTCAACACACGATAAGCGCTAGATTGCGCGGTAGCCGGAATCTCCTCGTCGGAGCTTCTGGACAGGGAGTCAAACCGCCTGTACAGGGAGTCAGACCGCCTGTCACAGGGAGTCAGACCGCCTGTCACAGGGGGTCAGACCGCCTGTAGGCAGAGGCGCCGCGAAAGCCTACGAACATCGCCTCAGGAGGGACCCCGTCGGAGGCGGCGAACCTAGGGTTGTTCTAAGGTCGGCAAGGCCACCTAGAACGTCCTAAAACGCCATGGAGACGAAGAAGAAAGAAGAGGGGGTTGAAAAAGCTAGGGTTTGAGATAAAAAGTAAAGGTAAATGTGTTTGTACGATTGGGTAGAGATCCTCAATCGGCCACGACCCTTCATAATATAGGGTGGGGAGGTCTTGCCCCGTGGGGAGTCAATTCCATAATGAAGTCCCATCAAAATACAACTCTAATTTGGATTAGAACTGCTACAGGCGGTCTGACCTCCTGTACAGGCGGTCTAACCGCCTGGGCCCGGGGTTGACCCTTGACAAAGCCATAACTCCCTCATCCAGAGTCCAAATCAGTCGATCCACATATGCATTTTGACCTTCTCGACGAGCCCTACGCAATGGTGGAGTCAAAATCATATTTTGAGTACTTTCCTACAGACGGTCAGACCGCGTGGCACATTGCCAGACCGGCTACAGGGTACAGCCGGTCAGACCGCTTCTTATAAGGGGTTAGACCGGCTGTCGAGCCAAATCGGCATCCTTGCCATTTTTTGTCGTCAACAGTGGATAACTCCATCTGTAAGCTTGAATTTTTAGTGTTCATTCATCTATATATCCTCAGTCATCTTCACCGATGCCACCCATCTCTACCGTGACATCCCTGGAGCCCATGTTCGCCATTCTGCCCTATTGAGATTGCGATGTGTATGTGATGTGCACGGATAAGACAAAAAGATGGATGCAATAGCTTCCATGTTAAAATATAAAATGAAGAATATGTTGCCCCGACAATATGTGAACCGTAAATGCACTAACTTACCAAAATGTTACGCTAGATTGAGCAATTTATAAGTTTTTGGATCAATTTGCACCTAATGTTACACTAGAGTGAGCAATTTATAAGTTTTTGGATCAATTTGCACATATCTGTTAAGTTGTTCCATCACATCGAGCATTTACTGCACCCACAATTTTTACAACAAAAAGTTGGGTTGTTGGGTACGGGTGGAGAAAAAGATCCTGATAGCTATTTTTTTGCCCGACGAGAACCCCACCGACCCCGTGGATAATCAGGTTTATCAATTGATGACATTTTTTTAGTTGGAAGCTTAACCATCTGGCATGTACGCTCTCGTACAAACAAACCATGTCTTTGGGAAACAGGGATGCCTTCATCTTGGCACGTAGCTAGGAGATGATAAAACATATATAAATAATTACATGAACGGGTCCAAGTGTCCAGTTGGCATCTTAATTAATTCTAAATCTTTCCTGAACTACACTGAAAGAACCAAGTAAGCAGATAACCAAGACAGACATGCGGTGCGACACGGATCACTTTCGAGCCATTTAGAGGCACCGCGACACAAAGGCGAGCGAAGCACCAAGCAGGACCAGAAGCAGACGGCCAGCGCCGAAGGGTGACGCGGCCGTCACGGCGCCATTGATCTGCGAGGATCCCACGGCCACTGGCAGCTCGTCGTCGGCTGGTAGCGCGCAGGTGGCCTGGTGGCCGGCGCCGGCCTCGTCGGCGGCCATCAGAGCCTGGATCACCGCAGTGGCCGTCTCCTGGTGCCGCGTGGCGTTCCGCTGCAGCAGCCACGTCAGGCCCATGACCTGGCAGTCCTCGCGCTTCTCCTGCCTCGTCTCGGCCGACGACGTGGCGTTGCCCTTCCCGCTCAGCTGTGCACCAACAGAAGACAGGCCAGAGTCAGTAAAACGAAATTCACGGCGAGTTGTTTACATCACGAGAGGGCAAAGATTCCCCGTGTAGGTAAAAAGGACACGGGGCGAGGGTCATGGCCGTCCTCGGGCCGTCGCTCTCGGAATAGTTGGAGCACGCCGGCATGATGTCACAGGCATCACCTACAAGTTTTCTTTCTTGGGACCCCTGAATACCTCATGTGAGTGACCATGAACTTTACCTGAGGCAGTCAGATTAGTAGCAAACTATGGAGCAAAGCAGATGATTCGGTCCTACTTGTGAGTTGTGACCGTGAGACTTTTGAGGAGAATGAAAAGAAGGGCATGGAGGATGCCAAAGTGAAAGTGGCAAAGGTGCCGGCATGGTGTTCTGGAGCAGGTCATGCTCCAGGCCCTACACATCCATGAGCCCCGGATTTCTCGCCACAAATCTCATCATTTGAGGGCATTTCAGTCAAGCGATTCACGTGCAGCGTCTCATTTGAGTAATGCTGCTACTGTGGCACTGTGCTGTGCTGAGCGAAGTGTGAACGTAGTTACTGAAGTGTCATGCGGTTAATCTTTACCTATTTAATTTCAGAGAGAGTGCAACTCTGCCGGGCTTGTATAATTTAATTAATTAAGGCAAGCATCTGTTCCCAATCCGTTGAAAAATACTATTCAGTAACTGCTTATGAAATCACCTATAGAATCTTTCCTTTTTACTTCTGAATGGAGAATATAAAAAAATAATGGGATATAGCAAACTTTATTGGAGCAGCTATATATCTCGCATCACTACTACAGGAGTTGCACTTCCGAGAAAAGATTTTCATGCCACTACTTGGTTCAGAGAATATAGATACGAAATAAACTCTTCCTGACCTGCAGATGCAAATTCTTCGAGCAGAGCCCAGCATGCAGTACAGGCCACTACAACAGCGACTTACTTGTCTACGGAGCATGTGTGAAGTGTGCTAGTCTTTTGTTTCGTTCATTACTATTATACAGAGTCTGTACTGGAGACCTTGTGAACTTTCCGTGGCATTTTCCTATATTTTGTTTGCTATCAATACATACCGGGACCGCATATTTGTCTATTCTTATGGATGCACATTCCTGATTTATTTTTTGTTAAAATCGATAAGTCCAACTTATTATTATGGATGCACATTCCTGATTTATTTTTTCTTAAAATCGATAAGTCCAACTTATGATGCATACAACAAACAAAATATGATCCGAAATATATAGATCTAACTATAGTTAAAACTAATGGTAACATTGTATTCTTCTTCTTGTTTAATTTCCTGTAGAAGTGGAACACAATACACAGAAAGCTATCAACATGTATTCTTTTGTTTGACGCAATGTACTGTTTCCCTTATCTATTCTATATAACTTAAACAGTAGAGGAAAATGGTATGCTTAAACCAATGTCAAACTTCCACGACAAAGAATGTTAAAGAGCAGGTTCGTTATCAGCAATTCAACGTTATCAATGGCAGTTTGGCAAGCATAAACAGTTATCCACCATGTAAATCTCCAATGCAGCAGACAAGAAGCATCCAAGGGGGGGAAATTAAAGAAAGCTCTCGACTGTCACCTTGTTGAGTGCCCGGAGGCACTTGGAGCATCCTTCGATCCCCGGCAGCGCGCAATCCCTCTCCAGCCTCCTCGCCATCCTCCCCTCCGGCGCCGCGCACCGCGGCCGCCGCAGCCTCACCCCGCAGTAACAGAACGCCACGTCGCACGCCGCCGTCCCGTTGCCCCCTTCCCCTTGTTGCTGCGGCCGCGGGAGCACTGCCCCCGCCGCACGCAGAGCGCGGTCCGCCGCGCCCGCGCACTCCTCGGCGTCGTCCGGGACCACCGGCATGTCCACGACGGCGGCGGCCTCCGCCACCGAAGCCTCTCCGCCGGCGACGCGGGGGGAGGACAGCGCGGTGGGCGCGTAGGCGGCGTACAGCCACGCGGCGAGCGCCGGGCAGCAACGCAGCCGCGGCGGGAGGAGCACGACGCCCCCGCTCCCGACGGCGGCGGCGTTGGCGTTGCAGGACGAGACGACGGCGGGGAGGAGCGGAGGGGAAGGGGTGAGCTGGCAGATGGATGTGGTGGCGGCGGCCTCTGACTGCTCAGGGAAGGCCGGGATTGTTGTGGAGGCACCCGTGGCTGACTGGGGCTGCGTCGGCGAGGTGGTGCTCGTGGACGGGAAGAGCAGCGACGGCTCGAACGACGCCGGGTCCGGCAATGCCGGTGACGACGCCGCGTGGAACGGCAGGAAGCGAGTGCTGATTGTGAGCAGCAACACCAGCGCCGCGGTGTAACGGTGGAGGCTCGGCATTGCTGGCTAGTTCCTCTGCTAGGAGAGCAACAAGCGAAGCTTTAGCTGCGGAGGTGTATGTGGAGAGTGCGGCGACAGTGGAGTCAGGATCTAGCACTCGAGGATTGTGATAAGACGTTTGGTGGAAGCTTTTGGATTGCGTGTGGGTGTGTTGGGGTTCCGCGTGGCCGGAGAAAGCAGCTTGTTAAGAAGCGGAACAACATGTCTGACAGTCTTTGCTATTTTCCCAAACTAGCTTACACGGCTAATTTATATAAAAAAAAATCTATTTTTGGCCATCCAACTCTTGACTTAGTTTGGTTTTGGCCATCGAACTCCAAAACCGGTTATATCTGGCCATTCAACTACTAAAACCGTTCAAATTTGACCATCGGGCTGTTTTGATGAGTGGTTTTAACTTTTTTATGTACAATTTAGTCCTTAGATCTTAACATGATTATTACTTTTTGCCCATACCATCGATTTAGGTGATTCTTGCGGTCACGTGTTCCTAACGACAACCATTATCTTTTAAAATGATATTTATATTATTTTATCACTATTTGTTATATTATTCGTTGTCATTGTGTAGAAAAATAATAAAATAAATAAATAATTATAAAATAATATAATCAACATTTTAAAACGTAAAGCTCATCGTTACGAACGCACGACCACTAGAATCACTTAAATCGGATATGCAAGAAAAAATAGTAATCATTTTAACATCCAAGGACTAAAAAGAACTAAATTAGTCCTTTTAATCATTAGATCTTAAAATAATAATTATTTTTTTCTCCTACCTCTGATTTAAGTGATTCTAGTGGCTATGCATTTGTAACGATGAACTTTATCTGTTAACATATTGATTATATTATTTTATAATTGTTTGTTTTACTTTTTTATATTGTTGTTTCTACACAATGACAAAAAAATAATATAACAAATAGTGATAAAATATTATAAAAATTACTTTAAATATAATATTCATCGTTAGGAACACGTGACCACAAGAATCACCTAAATCGGAGGTACGAGCAAAAAGTAATATTAAGATCTAAGGACTAAATTGTAAATAAAAAAAATTAAAACCACCCATCAAAACAGCCCGATGGCCAAACTTGAACGGTTTTGATAGTTGAATGGTCAAAGATACCGGTTTTGAAGTTCTATGACCAAAATCAAACTGAGACAAGAGTGGGATGGCTAAAAATAGACTTTTTCCTTTAAAAAACACCTGAATGGCCTCGCCAAAGTGATGACTGTAATCATCCACGGAACTGAACATGGATTTCTACAATTAATCATCCCGCCTCCAATAAACATTTGTCTGGTAAATGCATAGTTGATTATGGTCCCAAGACAGTAGCATATGCATATGGTCTTTACACTTGTCTCATGCAGCCAATCATGTCACTAATTTCTTCTTATTAAAAATTTTGTAGTCTTTGTATTAATCCTCACGTGATGCATATTAAAAAGTAAAACCTATAAGTTCTCATAAAAATAAAAGTAAACTACCATCAATTAGGTAAACTCAATAATAGTTTATAACAACAATAATAATAATCCTTGGATCTAATTTATTTTTAAAAAAAAATTACTTGCATCTACGGTTCGATCTTGTTTTCCAACATTCGTCACTAGCGAATAGTGCAAGCTTGGAAAGTTCACTGGACATGTCACTGCTACTCAAAAGGAAAATACAAAAGCAGGGGGCCCATGGCCCACCATGGCAAGTAACTGTCATCCGCCTCTACTAGCGAAATCAGCCAATTTTATAATTTTGTTTCTCCAAATTTTGTCAAACTTATTAAAAATACAATTCAAATTTCTAGATTTTTTTTCACTCTAATTAGTGTAAGTTGAAGTATTGTTGTATGTTCCTATGTTTCTTGGGAACAAATAAAATGCTACAAATGTTATATGCATATACATTGGTGTCTCTTAACGTAGTCTTTCGATTTAGAACACTTGACTATGGATATATTTGGTGGAGATCCAGATTGGAGAATGTTTAGTTACGGTTTCTCTCTAGAAACGTTTCCCACAAAGAAACAAATCTTACTAAAACCGTTTGGTTCATTTTCCAGATTCAGATTCTAAAAAAAGGAAAACTTGTTGTAGCAGCACCACAACGCATCAGATTTTGAGAATGGAGGCAGTGGCAAATGCTGTAATTTTAGAAAAGGAGATGAGGAGTTTGACGATAAGTAATCAGAATCACTGCGGAACCACCCTGATTCAGACACTTCCAAACGCCATAATCCTCCCGACGCTTCTCTTGTTTTTTTAGTAAACCGACGCTTCTCTTCTTTAGGCTGAGCTATGCTGTTGCTCTTGCCCACCATTAGCTAATGGGGTGGATCTATTCCACCTTACCTTGCAACCAAACACTATTAAAAGTGGAGTTGACCCATTCCGTTTCACTTTGTCCCACCAATCAAACACATGCTTTTAGTTGTAGGCTTAGAATATCCGACCTTTTAGGTTGTCAAAATTCCATTTTGTAGAGCAATTTAAATGATTAGTTGCCATATATCAGTCAAATTGATAAGAAATGACCTTCGTTGGGCAAGCAAATGGGCCCAGCTTAACCGGTTATGCAAGCCCAGAGTTTCAATATATACATCTTCACCTATTATTGCAGCCCATATTTCAAGGTGCAGCAGCTTGCTTATAGGGCGTTTGGTAGGCAGAATCGTTTCTGTTCCTCCCAGGAATCAACAGAAACGGTGACAAACCGGGTAGCATAGAAATGTTTCAGGCGCGGTTCTTTCAGGAAAAAAAATGTAGATACATAAAAATATTGTAGATATAAAAAAACTCTGTAGCTAAGTCATGATAAACGTGTTCTATGAGAGTGAGAAATATCCTGCCATGTGAGACTAACAGAGAAGAGATGCAGGGCGGACTATGCTTAGCCCAAAATTGTAGTTTATTTGGCTCAAAACCGTGGGTTTCCATGTGTTATCCCACCAAATTTATCTTTGACCCAAACAAATTTATGGGATGGAACTATCCCTAAAACCAAACAACAAGTGGATAATCTTATAAAAAAATAAAGACAAAATCATCCCATTTCTCTTCGTCGCTCATCCAAACACATGCAAAGCTCTCAAAGTGGTCTGGAAGAAGTTCTAATTATACAACTGTATACGATGTCCTTGCCAAGCACAGAAATGCTGAATCAAACAAATAAATTTAGAACTCAACAATAATCTCAAACTTATAAACTCTTAAAAGAAGTTATTCACTTATCATAATCTAATATCACTCTTAAAATATTAGACAATGAACTCATACATGAACTTATTACTTGAGCACCATCACACATCTGAGTCCTCTATCCGGTCAACGAGGTGAAACCTTACATCATGGGCATGGCCTGTAAAGGTGATGTTTTGACCAAAAGTTTTTATAAAAATATGAAATTTCAAAATGGCAACTAATAAAAATTCAAAGGTATATTTCTTATGATGGAACTACTGTCTACGATATCAATATTTATAACTTTAATCTATTCTAAAAAAAGCTCATAATCATATATTGCCATCTTTTTTCGAAAGACATATATTGCCATCTTAATATGCTTTCCATTATACTCGTTTACGGCACACCAAGTGAGGAAATACTCGCTTGAATGAAAAGTCAAAGTGAAAAGATCATCCATACATCTATTATATAATGCTTTTTTTTCCGAGGCTGCCATGGATGAACATTGATGAAATGAAAGAAGCAAATTTCACATCTTTTCTTACGAAGGAACCAGTTATTAGTTGCGGAAAAAATTTCGAGCACAACGGTCAACAGTTGTTGATCATGTGCAAGTTAACGCGTCCATGTGTCCGCAGCTACCTCTCGGCCTCTCGGGAGCCTTTTCAGTCTGACCTGCGCGCCGTGCTCTGGCTTGAGCAAGCCGACGGACACCGGCGCGTGCGAGTAGGCCGGTGAGAGCTCGATCGCGAAGCGCTGGAGGACCATGGAGAGCCCCATCTTGGCCTCCAGCAGCGCGAAGTTCTGGGCGAGGCAGGTGCGTGGTCCCCAGCCGAACGGGAAGAACGCCGGCGCGTCCCGGGACGCTCGGAAAACCCCCTCCGCGAACCTCTCCGGCCTGAACTCGTCGGCGTCAGGGCCCCACACGTCCCTGTCGTGGTGGATACACAGCAGCGGCAGCTTCAGCACCACGCCCTTCGGGTACCTTACGCCGCCGAGCTCCGTCGACGTCTCCGTCCTCCGGTGGAGCGCCGTCAGCGGGGTGTACAGCCTCAGCACCTCGTACAGCACCATAGTCGCCTGCAATTGCATTTAATCCTGTGTCACGATCACTGCTCCTACGACATGCTCTGTCAACGAGATGAGATGACATGAGATCACTGAGGACTTACAATTCTGAGGCGACTCAGGCCGTCGTACTCCGGCGTCCTGTCACCGAAGGCGTGGATCACTTCATCTCTCGCGCGCTCCTGCCACTCTGGGTGCATGCAGAGCACCACCAAAGTCCATGTGAGGAGCACCGACGTGGTCTCCATGCCGGCGAAGTAGAACAGCTTGCACTCCCCGATCACGTCGTCAGTTGTGATGCCGGTTCCGGAGTCGCCGCCGTTGCCCTTGCAGTGCTTCATGTTCGACTCCAGCAGAAGCCCGAGAAGGTCGTCACATGCTGCCTTGCCGGTCCTCAAGGCGTTCTCTCTTTTGGCCACGATGCGTCGTAGGGCCCCTTCTATCTCAGCAGCGATCTGCTTCATCCTTCGGTTGGTTCTCGTAGGCAAGAACCTGCAATGCACAGTGCATTAGTACTATTTCTCACGAGGGATTATAAAAAAGAGAGAGACGAGAAAAATTGTTCGTGAATATGAAAACGATGGTAGGGGACAGCACTCACAGGTATCCAGGGATGTGCAGCTTGTCCATGGCCCGAATGGTGAGCTCGATCTGCTCCCCCTGAAGCTGGAAGATCCTCCTGCCCTCTCGGTAGCTGCTGCCGAACGCGGCTCGGGAAATAACGTCCCCCGTCAGGTTCTTCATCTCCGGCCAGACGTCCACCTCACATTGCTCCTCACCGGCGGCCAAACTCTCCCACCTCTCCACCAGATCATGGCAACATGCGGCGAAAGCCGGCAACATGCGCTGTAAACATCAAACACAGGGCACATCAGCTTCTGTGTGCTCAGGATTCAGCTTTCCATACATTGTTGGCATAAATAGTTGTTGTTCATTGACAGTTCGTATGGACTGGGGAGAGAGGTCTTTTGTGGTCACCTTGAGTTTCTCCTGGTGGAAGGCAGGGTTGATGATCCTCCTGTGTTTGGCCCATTTCTCCCCCTCGTGGCTGCCGACACCGTTGTGCAGCCTCCTCTGGAGACGGCCTAACTTAAGCTTCCCAAAGTGGCCGAGCTTGTTCGACAGAACTTCTCGAACCAGCTGAGGCTTGGTGATGGTCACCCTGGGGACCGGTCCGAACCATGTAATCGACGTTTTACCTGCCATTTGTTGGATAAATTTCACGATGAAAAAAAATCCTTCCTAGTGAGTAGCCTTGCATTCGTAGTAGTAATTTAATTTAGGGGGTGTTTTATTGGCAAACTTTGCATTGGAGGACTAGAAAAGCGCTCACTTACCGTGCTGCTTCATTGTCTGATAGAACAGAGGCATCGCCCTTGGCACGACGTCGTGGCAGCCCAGCGGCAGCGGCCGCGACCTGGCCTCGCGTTCGAGCCGTTCGCTCAGCGGCGCGTCGCCAGCGAGGGAGCGGTACGTAGTGCCGCCGACGCCCTGCGAACGCAGGGCCCTGCCCTGTCGCCGGGGTCTCCACCACGCCCACTCCGCCGCGCGCACGGCGCAGCACACCAGCAGCACCGAAAGCAACAGCATCATCGTCGTCGTCGTCGTCGACACCGGCAACGCTGGTGAAGCTTCGCCGGGCGATCCTACGACGTTGGTCGTCGCCATTGCCAGTCGGCCTATCGGCTGGGTGGCCGTGGCTTTCTCCGGCCGTCTGGAGCACAAAACTACAAAGCCGTGTGGAGCGGAAAGATTGGCTGTTTTTTATTGGCAAGCACCGGGGCGCTGCTGGAGTGCTGTGTCTGTGTGGGTGGCTGAGTGGTAGCTGGTCACCATTCCACTAGATATAGGTAGGAAGCGCGTGCTGTCTGAATTCTTTTTCTCGACTAGGGACTTGAACCTTGTTCGAGTCTTATTTTTGCTTTGGGTCGCCTTTCAACTACGTACGGTCGGGGCAGGTAGTCTTCTCCGGCCACACGTAGCGGCTGCGCTTCCAAATTTGGACAAAAAGGTATAAGCAAATATGTTTCAGTTTCACCTTGTGGTTTCTCATCGAATTTGCTTTGTGGTACAAGGTATAAGCAAAGTTTTTTTTGTTTGAGATGCCGAAGGCTCTCCTCATGGTTGGTATGTAGAATGTTTCTATTCTGGTTTCACACAATTTGCTTTGTTCAGTTGATGCCGAGAGAGATTATAGAACGCTAGAGATTACCAAAGGTGACAAATTGATGGTCCTCCTGGGTGAAACTAAGACCATCCATTTCTTAGATCCGATGCTCCAAAATCTAAGGACGTCAGGTGCCACCGCCCCTTCCTGTATCCCCAGCGTTGCGCCGCCGCGGGAGCTTGCCCACTGCGCAGCCGGTAAGGATGGCCGCAGCGGAGCAGCACCTCTCCTCTAACTTCGCCATGCGGGTGCAGCCACATCAAGTCGGAGAGGAACGCAGTGGCGGTGACAGTGACAGTGAGTGGCTGGATACGGGGCCCCAACGACTAGGTCCACGATAGGATACACCGCCTGCCCGCCTCTCTCGCCAAAGGTGGCGTGGCAACAATGATTCGCTGGGGCACGCAGAGGCGGCGGTGGCGTTTCAGCGGTGGTAGCGGCCTCTCGCTTAGGCATGGAGGCAGAAGCAGACCGGCGACGGTGAGTACAGGATCCTCTGCATGGCCCGCGACGGCAAGGAGCTTGCTCGGGCACAGTCCGTGCTGTGGCGCTGCTCTCCGGCAGCCATCTGGTTGTGTATGGCTGGGGTGACAAGGAGACCACACGTGCAGTGGAAGTTGGTGACATGTGGTGAAACAAACGCATGGTTGCCGCCGCGAGAGTGACTTCCAAAACTACGATCCTAGTGTGCTGAGTTGAGTGCATGCTCACTAGGTGGGGATGCTCTAGGCGAAAGCCTTTCGCCTGCATTCATGTTAGTGGCCATGGCGGCTTCGCCTAAGGGTGTCGTTCTCCTCTGTGGGGGCGTCATGTCGGACACCATTTCTAGTGCACAAGGTTCTCTTGGTGAAAACTCTATCCAGCCCCTGGACGGGCGACGACAAAGCCATTGGGGTGGCACCCTCCTTAAAGGCATCGTCTCTAGAGACCAACTCAATTCGGCAGTATAGGACCTCATTGGTCACGGGAGACTGCAATTGTTGGTGGTGGCATCGCAGAGGAGGAGAGCTTCACGAGGTGAATAGTTGATTCTAAAAATTTTAGCACCAACTCAATCCGATAAAGATGTGGTTAAAACACCATAACCCCCTAAGATATGTTTCTCAATGATGTGCACCGGCACCCTATGTCTAGATCAAGTTTCGTAATCCTAGGGTGACAAACAAGCAATAACATTTCTTAGAATGTGAACTTTCTTGAATATAAATTACACAAAGTAAATAGGCTCACCCCTAATCCACGTTTAGGTGGATTCAATACTCCAGCCGCTCCTCTACCAAGAATCCACTTGTCTATAAGCCGGATGAGAATTAACGAACCGCTATGGGGAGGCGAGCACAAAGCCTCTCACAAGCACACCGAGTCTTCTCACAAGCTTTACTTGAGAATATCACTGGCTCACATCACCTCCATGCCATCTAGGTGTCGGCAAACACCAAAAGTAACAAGTCAAGACTCACTTGACCCTTCACCAAGTATCTAAAGCTCAATCACATATACAAATGCACTCAAATCTTGCCTCTCATTCTCTCTTGTATGTAACACATACACAAACTCGTGGGGAAGACTTGCACAAGCTCAAGAATACTCAAATGGAAGCCTTAGCTCTTTTCCAAGCCACAAGAAACTGGGTATATATAGCCCACTCGTCCAAACTAGCCGTACATTAAAACAGCCCAAAACGTTCTATTTTCACGGACTATCAGTCTCACAAGTCCGGATTGTCTGTCATTTGAAAACCAATGGCTGTATTGTCAACGATCACTCACAATTGGCAGACTGCCCACAGCTAATTTCAACTTCCCACATATAAAGACCTAGTTTCTGTCCAAAAATTAGAGATAGGATGTGAATTGTCCGCCATCATGACTGGTCTGTCCGCAGTTCATCATGGAACCCCATCTAGATCCAAGAACGATTATGTTCAGACACAAAGGATAAAATGGCCGACAATTTTCATCACTGTAAACCTCGGTAAAATGCTCATATCTTTTGACTCTGATGCCCAAAACAGGTGGTGTTGGACTCTATGGAAAGCTTATTTAGAAGAACACACATTCTAACCGAATTCTTTATCCTAAACACATTGGATCAAATTAGAAATGCAATCCAGGATGCACCATACCCATCACAATCATCTATTGGTTGAGCAACTTTGCAAACTACCGTTTTCTTGCCAAGGTTGCATATACAAGATCTAGATTTCAACACCTAGCAAAGCCTCTTGCATATCAAGATTCCTCTTAATAGTACGACATTATATCTTATCAATCCAGTCTTTTCTCCACTAATCACCAAAACTGGCAAAAAACAATAACACACATTTTATACCTTTGCCTTGTGCAAATCCATTTTGAGACTTCCCATATACATACCATTCCATCACAATCATTTCTTTAAGGCACTTGATGTTTATCAACATATGAAGTCCACTCTTCCATCAATATGCATAATGTTGATCGACACATTATTTCCATCTTCTCACTTGATGACACTCATCAACACATGATAGAGTTCCATTTTTATTTCTCTAAGCAATGTGATATCCTTCACCACATGAATTATATCATTCATTCTTCATGTAATTGACATGGATTACTTATAGCTTCATATGGCCTTTCATGGTCCATCGACGCTAAACCTTTACTTGCTCTTCACCATTGCCTTGGTCAATCAGTGCCAAGCCCTTTGTTTGCCCTTCACCCTTGCATGGTTCACCGCAACCGAGCCTTACTTACCCTTTACCATCTTGCCATATAAAATCATTTTTCTATCACGCATCATCAATATATTCACTTTCTCATTTTGATGGCAATAGTTGTTGATCATCAACTCAACATGTTCTTCCTCCATAGTTGTTAATCCCTAATTCATAATGCTCTTCTTTTTTATCTTTATTATCAACTTATGATGTTCATTTTATTCACATCCTCAAATTGTTGATCCTCAACAATTGAAATATCAATCATTTCATCTTGATGCCAGAACTCAACCTAACACACCATCTCATAGAAATAGTTAGTCTCGCACATACGGTTGTCATTAATCACCAAAACTCATCATAGCACAATGCTAGGGGCCTAGATCCTTGAGTTGTTGCACTCACATGGAGGCGATCTTTGTTGTTGTGGCGACCCAGGATTGCCACATGCTTGTTGAGTTGGCTCCTTGTAGTGGACTGGTTACGCTCCTTAGACGCGTCAATTGTAACCCAAAAGCGCACGGATCACTGTAGCTCTTCCCTTAGAGTATTCCTCCAAGGTTTATCAATTCATGTATCGACAATGAACTACTAGGGTTTTCTACCTATCTTAACGGATCTAATCCTAGCATGAAGCACATATTGCATATAGGGTTGAACATGTGAAAGTGATGGATGTGAACACATTGTGAGGGATGAGCGAATAATCACAACCGACCTCCTCGAGATAACACAACTTTCAGTAGCACGAGCCCACTGTTTTCTTCATTGCAATTCCGACCTAAGTGATAACCTAACCTATCTCGTACTCTGATAAGTGGACACGATCCCACAAAAGTTATGTAAGCCGACGCCTTTCCCTCCTGCACTCGTGACACAGCACTAGGGGTAGTTAATCATCAAGCAAAGAGAACCCATAAGGAGACATAGTTCCACAATACACGATCCACGGCCCTACTCCTCCCTCATACTGTCACTACACGAGGGATCCCAGTGACCGGCTTCCCGCGCACCACTAAGATGTATCCGCAAGGCTTAGACTAATCACCACGATTAGATCTAATCTTACTAAGAATATACGCTAGCCAAACTTATAGACTAATCACCATAATTACATCTAACATAAGGTAGCTAGGCATATGAATCAAACACACATCTTAGAAGATCAAAACAACGAGACAATATTAGATTAATTCATCATTAATGTATATATATATGCCTTGAATGAATTCAAAGCATGGCTCCGAAATCCCATCATGGCTTCACCACGCAGGGCCAACCAAGGCGGCTAGGTTCTAGCCAAAGCCATCTCCTAGGCAACGTCGAGGACAGTGGCCATCGGCTTCCTCCGGTGTGTGTCCCTCGATATATATATATATATATATATATATATATATATATATATATATATATATATATATTCGTGTGGACGTCGGGATCGGGGTTCCTTTTATAGTCGTGGAGACCTAGGTCAAAGGGGTGCATGAGCCGAGGTCAGATGGGCCTAGGCTGGCCAGCTAGGGGGGGCAATGGGACGGCTGGCCTGGCCTGTTCCAAGCCCGGCTCACCCTCTCCTTTCTCCTCGTGTCTCCTCTGATCTTCTGGAGTTCGTGTCCTTCTTTGATGATAGGGTTTTGCCGACGTTTTCCTTCATGATATCTTCGAGATAAGGATAAGGAGATTACTTTCCTTAATCTGCAATTGCTTCACCTTGATCCCAAAGTAAATAATCTTGGGCTGTCCTTTGGACCTTCTTGTACATGTGCAAGAGCTTCAAGTACTTGGGCTTTCGATCCGCATCATGGGCTTGATTCCTTCGGGCTCGTTGTTGGTTTTGGGCTTTGGACATAAATGCTCCATTGGGCCGTTTTCCTACAAAAACATGGCATGCTAAAAAACACAATACATATGCGAAAACGGGGTTATTACAAGTGCCAAGTAGCGGGTTAGTATAAGAATTGGCCAAAAAACTCCACCTATAAATGGCATTAAAAGTGTGTCGCTAAGGAGCACCAACGCCGACCGTGGTGGCTAGCATCACTTGGTGGTTGTCAGTTGGTGTGGGACAACGTCAAAACACGTATCTTGCGGGAACGACAACGTGGGACAACTAGGCTAGCAACGGACTATGGCGGGTCGCTCAGCATTGCTCGGTAACTCCGGTGTGGTACATCATCGAAAGACAACTCAAGTGGTAATGGGTTCGCTGTCATGGAGGTGGTGGCCACTGCGCGGGCGGTGCAACGAGATGTTGACCGGCGGGTGTGATTCTGCTATTGTCGAGGATCTTGGAAACATGGCATCATTACTCAGCATCCTGGTGCTGAGTTGATAAATTGATCCGTGACACGGAGTAATGTGGTGGAAGTGGCAAGACCCCCCTTCTTGAGGTTTCTTTTACAAGACAATGTGTGGAGGCCAATGGCGGATATGGTGAGGCCCACACGCGTTGTGAGGCGGCTTGTGTGCGGTCCAGATTCGGTGGTTTCACCGTATAATATGGTGTGAATGTTTACTTGTTTCCCTATCAGCGCGGAGCTGTGCTTTGACGTCAACTTCATGGGATGGAGAAGGTTGTTTGCTCCAATTCGACCGTACCAAGGTGTCTCATGGAGACAAGTTATGTGGCTTGCTTCGACGTCCCAAATTGACAACTTGCGTTGTCTCATATTGAATTGATTTCGGCGCGCATTGATGCCCAATCCAACTTGTCGGTTTATTTTCGTTTTTCTTTTTCCTGGCTATGGCCTTATAGGGACATGACCTTATTTTTCTGCTCTATCCTCGAAACACACTCATAGTGTGGTTCATTAAAAGGAAAAAAACTGTACAAAATGGTTTTTTTGGTCCAAGGTGCCAGCATGAAAAATCAACTAATGAATATTGCTTAGGGAAGAACCTGTATTTTATTCGTTCAGGCCATATGATTACTAAATTACTTGTGTTAAGTTTTCTTGTGTCCTATTTTACAATTATTAAAGGCAGAGATTTCCTGTATGATTTGCATTCCTTCATTTGCAATAAAAAGGAAAAACAATTCATGCATACATCAGGTATACCTAATCATATCCTATATGTTTTTTGTAAAGTCATATAGTGTGCCTTTGGCTTTTTCTGTTGCTAATTTGCCTGCTGTTTGTGACAGGACCTGTTGGAACTGTCGATAGCTTTGTTCTCTTGGGCTAGGAGGGGAGCACCAGGGCAGATGGAGGTATAACTGTACTACAGATTATCATATTTCTATGTACTAGTAAGGAATATATATAAAATATTGTTTACTCGTAGCTTTCTGTCTTTCCGCAGATACAATGCAAAATAATACTCTTAATTTATCCCATGCAAGAAAGAATAGGAAAACCCCCCAATTGTTTAGCTGGCACCCAACTTCGTAACCATTAATAATCAAATGAACAACCACCATCAGGGGAAAAGGTCAAGAGGTCTTAAAAAAAGAAAATGCATGCATGTTGGGTCAATATTGGTAATAGTAAATTACTATTGTTGCCTAGTAGTTCCCAGTTTAGACACTGCCTCTATCATCAACCACGAAACACATACTCCCTCCGTCCCAAAAACAAGTATCTTTCTTACTTCTGGAGAAACATCTTCTGTCAATTATATATAAAAATATATGAAAACTTATGGCACAATATAAATATTATTAGATAGATATTAGATATTTTTTAATAAAAATTATTTAGAGATTTAAATGTTACACCTATTTTCTACAAATTCAGTCAAACTCGCGGCATATACATCCAAAATGATATTTATTTTGGAACGGATGGAGTATACGCATACACTGCTAAGTCTAATGGTCCGTACTTTCCTTGTTTTCCTACTACTACTACCAGCAATAGTTAAGCTCTATGTATGACTTTGTTCGCAGCAGTACATTTTTCCACTGTAAATAATCTCTTATACATAAGAGAATTGAAAAGGCACAGCACGAAATTAGCCTAGCTGACGTACAGTGAAATTGTTCTGGCACATGGTCTTTTACGTGTTTACTACATAATAAAATATTACAAATGGACTTTGTTAACTACTTCCTCCATCCCAAAATATTATTCGTGTTGGCTTTTCTAAATACATAGCTTCTGATAGGCACCTAGATATATACTTATGTCTAGATATATCATAAAAGTTATGTAACTAGAAAAGTCAAAACGAATAATATTTTGAGATAGATGGAGTACTAAGGAAAAAAGCAGTGCAATATACATTGAAATACATGAGCTATAAATTCTGACACGTACAAGGCCACAAAGGAGCATACTATGAGAACCAGGTTCGTGTGAGAACTATGAGAACTCTAATATGGCCACATGATCTTGATCGAAGGGGAGCGTGTAATGAGAGGTGGGAGGGGGATTTGTAAAATCACCGTCCCCTTGAATTTGCAAAATCATACTTTTATAAAACTCCCCTCCCACCTCTCCCTTGGATCAAGATCATGTGGCTCATATTAGAGTTCTCATATTCTCACACAAAACTAGTTCTCATAGGATACGTTGGCTACTTAGATGACCCTGATTATAGTTGACACAGTAGCATACGTGTCAGGCTCTCTTGATGATATAGTACGGATTTTCTAGGTTTATAGTACAAGCCGTACTATTTTACACATTGTTCTAAGAGAACAGCTATTCTTCATTTTTCTAAAGCTGAAGGTGCTGTGCATTTATTTATTGGTTCTCATATTACAAATAAGCAACAACTTCAGGCTAAACAAGGATCCACCAATGATATTAATCATCATGGGTTTGGAAGCAAGGAGAAAGCATTGGCATATCGACACAAGGTGTTTTCCAGCAGCCGTGGGAACACCGGTCTGACCGGTTGCAACAGCCAGTCTGATCGGCCTATGCAGGATGTGGATGCGGGCTGTCATCAAGAGAAGAAGTATGACACCATCTACATCAAAATTATACGCCTCTCCAATATATTTGACAAGGTATGCTTTACAAGTAATTCCCAATCAGATCATGTCTCTTTAATTGATTCATCTATTAGTGATTCTATCATGAATATTTCTAAGATATCGATTGAGGAGAATAATTTACTTGTTAAAAGTAGTATGAGTTTAGATTGTGTCAGTCACTGTATTGTAAAGGTTAGGAAGGCCGATAGCAACGATGTTTTGGCATTTATCATTGCCAAAGTTTTTCTCTACATGGTTTGCTTGTGGTCATTCTGGATTTAAGAAAAGAAAACAAAAAATCATTGTGAAGGCCGATGTTGATTTGGTAATTAATTCCAAAGCATCGGCTATGCGAAGTGCAAAGAAAGGTATAGCCGAATGGGTCAATAGCAAATCTGAACCATTCGTTTGCTTGGCCTTAAAACCTTCTCCACAAAAGTATCATGTAGAGAAATTGAAGTATACCTTTGATTTAACTTTGTGTGATGATTTATTTGATATCTTGCTAGAGAACAATCTTATTAAGCTATTTGATCACAAAGTTATTCCATCTTCTCTTGAGTTAGAGGGTCGAAAATATTGCAAGTTGCATAATTCTTTTGGTCATAATACTAGTGATTGCAATATGTTTTTTCAATTCATACAATCGGCTATTAATATTGGACGATTGAGATTTTCTCAAACACAAGAGGATGACCAGTTGGCTTCAATTGGTCTTGATAGCAAGGGGTCAGTAAATCGGTTGAAGTTAGCCGATTTATTTGAAGATCCTATTTCAATTGCCAAAGAGAAAGATTCGAAGCTCTAAGTGATGAGAAGGACATCGTCCATAATTTGAAAGTTCAAGCAACTATTGAGGATAATGCACCTATTAAAATCCCAGAGGTTACTGGGGGGCAAATGAATTTTTCTCCATTGAATCAAGATTCTGTTACTTCAGCTGTGCTAGAACAGGAGGTCAGACCGCCTGCGACAGGGGGTCTGACCGCCTGTCACCAACAGGGAAGACCGATCTCCGAAACTGATCAGGTCGGTTCAGGTCCAAGAAATCCACCTATGTCTAAATCTGAACATCCTAAAGTGGATGTAGGTAAAGACCGTGTTAGGCACAAGGGCAAAAGGCCGGAGCTCACTTTCAATGAACTTCTGGCTAAATATAAAAAACATAATGAGGCCAAGCGTGCTAATCGGTCAAGTGATGTTAAATCATCGAGATAAACATACTTCTAGGAATTACAATTGGCAAACAAGGAGTTTCCATTCAGTAGCATCATATTTTTCTTCAGGGCCATCAATGCCAATTCCATATGCTCCACATCCCACTAATTTTTATCCTTATTTATCATGGAGGTGAGATAATTCATGGATACATACTCTTTCATATTTCAGACCATATCATATAGAATATACAGCTCCAAGAGGACCATCATGTGCTAGGCAACCGTATGTTGAAAATAACCGTTTTGATCCAAAAGATCGGTCTAGAGTTTAAAACAAGAAAAAGGTTGTCAAGCAAGTTTATGTGATGAAAAGAATGACCGCAGGGATGAAAGTTCAGATCTAAATTCAGTTAGTGAAGAGCCGATTAATGTGTCAGATACTTCGTCTAGTGATGGTAATGGAGAGGAAAAATTGCCATTGATCCTCTTAGTGCCAAATCTGAACAAAAGAAGGTGAAAAAGCCAAAATATAAGATGAGGTGTTGCTGTCCAAAACTAAAATAAAATCAGGACGTTCACTTCATTTATCGAATTTGCAAAACAAGAAGCTACAAAAGCTTAGTGCTCAAGAGTTGAGAAAGAAGGGCGTGGCATGGGTTCCTAAAAGAAGCTTTTGTACTCAAGACAAGATGAGGTTCAAGCAAAAGGTGCAACACAATTGAAGGAGAAGAGGAGGTCCGAGAGACGATCTTCAAATACAAGGTTTGCACCAAATCATCGAAATTATTGGTCACTGCATCATCCATTTGATTTTCATATGCCATATTTACCAATGGCATGGACTTCATCCTATAGTATGCTTTGTTATCCCTCATGTTGTAATTTTGATCCTTGGTTGCCATATGGGTCTTTATATCATGGAGGGTTTTCACCAAATTTTCATACACATAATAAATTGCAATATGGATTGCTCTTAATTTATAAAAGCCAAAATTCTTAGTTCATAGAGAAGATTCCAAGTTCATTATTTATATCTCTCTACACTTTATTTCGGTTGTGCATACTCTTATGGATGAATTCATATGGATGATGTTTTATATCATCCTTGGCAACATATACGGCCAATGAGCTCCTTTGGTCATCGTCCTAAAGCGGTAAGCTTCCCGATGAGCAATTACTTGTGAGGCTTTAATGCTCGGGGGGCAAGTCATTAGCAAAAGGAGTAACTTTTCACCATGAAGTTTATATTTACTAAATCGGCTTGCAAAGTGTTTTAAAAAATACAGGTGTTGTCTTTGTTTCACTAAATAATGATGTTTTGAATATTTAGCCGATTTAAGTGTTTTGCATCATTGATCGAGCCGAATGTAGAATTTTATATTCGGGTTACAAATTTTCCATTCATGAGTGAAAAGCATTTGCTTATATATAGTGGCTCATTGTTGGTGGTGCAATAAGCATTAATGTTCACATGAGTCATTACATGTTTTATGGTCATGTCTAGTGGAGTATTTAAATTTTATTATTTATCATACTTCTAGACATCAAAATTCAGAATTGTAGCTCTAGAATAGTGAGCATCAAGTCAGGCATTTTTATGAGAAAAGACCAATGTTTAGCAAAATTAAAGGGCTTATTCTACATGTGCCGGTCTGACTGCCATTGACAGCCGGTCCAACCGCCATGGCCGGTCCAACCGCTGTTGACATCCGGTCTAACCGTTATTGGGCAGGTTTGAACGAAGAGTTTACTACTTCGGCTATTGGAGTTTTATAGCTTGGTAAGGCCGAAGGAAGTAGGGGGAAAAAGTTTGTTGAATATTTTCATAATTCAAGATGCATTGAAAGACAAGATGGAAACGAGCAAGGAGGGATGCAAGAGTAATCTGGCCTTTACCAGTTTCGAGGTAATTTTGTCATATTTACTTTATTTGCCGATTATTCATATTTATTTATGGTCAAGATGACTTGTGGATGCAACTGAATTGTTCCATATTTCTTCATGCTCGATTTGAGATGTGTTGCAAAGACCCATTGACATTATTGCAATTCGGTTGCTTTATGCATTCACAGTTGCTTACATGTGTAAGAATGATCTTCTACTATATTCAGAAAATACAGCCGAGGCAGTGTGTATTCAGGCTTATTTGACTCACACAAGATGAGAGAAGCATGTTTGATGCGCTTGTGCTCGACATTGTTCCTATGCAGTTTGAATTATAACAAATATTTCTTGATACGCAAAGCCTTACCAAGAAACTGGGGGGCATATGTTGATGACCAAAAGTTGCAGCAAGCCAATCAGGCTAGGCCGGTTGGGCCCTGGAGCCGATCTGGCAAAACGACAGGCGGTCTGACCTCCTGCACAGCCGGTCTTGACCGCTTGTATGAAAGTGTTCAAAATATGAATTGGACTCCACCATTGCGTGGGCCTCGTCGAGATGATCAAAATGCATATGTGGATCACCCGATTTGGAGTCCGGATCAGGGAGTTATGGCTCTGGCAAGAATCAGTGCTGCACCCAGTCCGTTAGACCGCCTGTTCAGGAGGTTAGAACGCATATGGTAGTTCTAATCCGAATTAGAGTTGTATTTGACGGGATTTTCTTATGTAATTAACTCCCCACGGTACAGACCTTTCCACACTATAAATATAGAGGGCTATGGCCGATTGAGAGGAATCCAATCCAATCGAAACTCATATTTACCTTTTACCTTCAAACTCTAATCTTTTCCGACCTCCCTTGCTGTCCATCGTGATCTCCACGGCCATTGATGGCGTCCTAAAGATTGCTAGTCGACCTAGGGCATGTCCGGCGACGTCCACGCTGTAACACCCTAAAAGTGCTCATAAAAATGTAGGAAAATAAATTTTTAGAGAATTAAAAGCAAATATAGAGTATAGAAACTTTATTGTTGCATTCATGTTGGTGCATTTATTTTTTATTGTTGAATTCAAATTTGAATTTGAATTCAAATGAGTGTTTGAATAAAAAAAAACCTTTTCTTTTCTCTCTCCTATTCCTTCTCAAATTTTAGCCCAGCTCGGCCTATCTTCTCTCTTCGTTTCCTTCTTTTCCCGCGGCCCAGCTCGGCCCACCACAGCAGCCCAGCCGCGCGCTCTCTCACTCCCGTAGCCACTGACGCGCTGGTCCCACCTGTCAGCGCCCTTTTCCTCCTGCAGCCGCGCGCCTCTCTCTCTCGCTGCCGCTGACACCCCGGGCCCACTCGTCAGACCTTCCTTCTTCCTCCCGCCGTGTCCGAGCAGGACTCCACCGCCGCCGCCGTTTCCGCGCCGCATCCGGCCTTGGCGCGCACGCCTAGGACTCTCCTCGAGCCCCTATAAAACCACCGCCACCCCCCTGCGCCCAATCTCCCTAACCCTAGCCGCCTCCAAGCTCCGAGCGCCGCCGTCGCCTAGCCATCGCCTCGCCGCTGCATTGCCGCCAAGAGCTTGCCCCGGAGCTCCGCCGCGAGGTGAGGAACTCGCCAAGCCCCTTTACCCCCTCTCTCTCGCCCTCTCGCGCGCGCACGACCTCACCGGAGCCGTCAAGCCGCCGCCGCGCGTCGCTAGCCCCCACCGTCGCCCGAGCCTCGAGCATAACCCCCAAAACGGGTTCGCCATCTTCCCCTCTCTCTCCCAGAGCAAATGTGGCGAGCTGAGCGCCCCGATCTGTTTGCCACCGTTCGATCTAGATCTAACGGCTTAGATCTGAAACCGATCTAAACCGAGCCGGTTCACCGTGAACCCGTGAACCGCGGTTCATGGCCGGTCTACGGTCTGGTCCACCGTGACGTCAGCCGACGTCAGCATTCAGCCGCTGCCGTGGCAATTTTGCAAAAGAGCCCCTGCAGTTTTTGAAAATCAAGCCACGGTCCACCTCTATTCAAAAGTATTTACAACTAAGTCCTTTTTCTTTCGGTTTAGCCCCTGCTCTTTTGAAAAATAGTGCCCGCCGTCCTAGATGTCGTTTTTACCCCGTAGCCCTCAGGTTTTTATAGGAAATTATGTTTTAGGTCCATGGTTTCTTTCAAAAACATCCCTGGAAGCTTAAAACTTTCACCAGCAAGTCCTTAGAGCTCGTTTTAAGCGTAGTTTCTCCGTTTTAACTCCGATTTGAGTGATTTTCACGCTCATGTGTTCGTAGTAAAGCGTACAATAACTCTAAAGACTTCTTTTCATCTTTTGTTTATGTTTGGTGTACTGTTCTAATTAAGTACCTTGTTTGCATGTATGTGTGGATGCTTGTGTGGTGATCGATATGAGTAGTTGACGAGCCGTTCGAGTTCGCCGACGATCCCGTTCTCGAAGAGCAGGTGCAGCAGCAGTTCACTGAGGAAGGCAAGTATAACATGGACAATCCTTGTTACCTATACACCATTTAATCACCCTACTCATGTGACATGTGTCTAATATTGTTAAACATTAAGGTTGTACGTAGTCTTTACCTTATTCCTTGTTTACCTAGGTTTTATGCATTATGGTTAGTCTATGCTACGCGCTGCAACCAACATTTATTTTTAATGTCAATATGGAATTATTGGTTCACTTCAATGATGATTAAAAGATGCTTTTTAGCAATATGGTTCGGGGAACTAGAGCATGTGATGTGTGCTTTGTTGTAGTGTCTCTATAAGGTTTGGTCTAGGGAATTAGAGCATGTGCTTCGTGCTTTGTTCTAATGTCTCTCCGTAAGGTCCAGTTCATAAAGCGGCAACCCAGGAATTTGTTCGCCGCCGTTGGAACTATAATGGCTCTGGTCTTGGATAATTAGCTTGTACGTCTCTAGCTCGCCAGTGGTTACCGAAAGACGTATGTGGGGAGCATGGGTGAGAGTATAGTTTGATCCATCGAGGACGGATTTATCCGTTGGCTATGTCTCGTTAGGCAAAGTCCCGTGATGTAAGCGCCCGATGTACGGCAGCTTCGCACGTTGCGATGATTGCGCTCTCGCTCTGGACGCCATTGACCCCCTCACGTTGCGCCCTGAGCGTACGTCAATCTCGATGCCTTGGGTTATGCTGCCTATATTGAACCAAAACGGCTACTGTGCTTGTTAGGGTGTTTTGTGAAAGTCCTCGTAACATAAATTCTTTTGGATTTATGTGACCGGCGGGTAAAGGGCGAAACCTCTACAGAGTATTGATCTATCATGATAGCCGTGCTCATGGATACGAGCGGCCTGGATCCTTTTTATTAGAAGATGATATTAGTGGTTGATGTTGGTTTGTTCTATAATCACTTATACCTTATTAATGGGTTTATACTTGGGTTCTACTCATTTGTAGTAAATTGGATGATAATAAAATGAAACAACTAAAAGTGCTAATGCAGTATAACCGTGTCAAGCCTTTTGTTCTTGCATAACCCGTGTTATACTTGTTAAGTAAGATGGTTTACTTACACTTGCAACTATTCAACAAAATCCCGGATGGGTAACAGATGGAGCAGTGAATGACCAGTCGCTTGCTGAGTTTCCGGAGGATCTGCCGTACTTCTAGCTGTGTTCAACCAGTCGGTGTCCCTGTGGACTTGAGGCTCTACTAGTTAAGACGTTTAATAATATTAAGACTTCTGTTGTGTTATTTGTTTAAGACTATGTCTTGTGTTAAACTCTGATGTAAACTATTTTATTCGAGCATTGTGTTCTCTGTGATTCAATATTTGTAATCTATATGTGTTTTGTGGACATCCTGGGCACACATATGGAAGCATTCGGATTTCTTGGAAATCTGGGTGTTACACACGCCCTGGGGTCCCTCCTGGGCGTGAGCATCGACGGCCTTTGCTAGTTTGCTTGTAAACTAGTCGTTCTTCACCACGAAAGTGCATTAGTTATCTCTTTTTTGATTTGCTCGTAAACCTAGCCGTCCACCACTGCGTAAGTGTGGTAGTTATCCATCTAACGATTAATTTCGTGGCACCACAGCTACAGGCGGTCTAACTCCCTGTGACGAGCGGTCTGACTCCCAACGACAGGCGTTCTGACTCCCTGTACAGGCAGTCTAACCTCCTATCGTCCAGCAGCAATTCGATCCGTTTGTGATCCGCGCGATCTGGCGCTCTCGTGTGTTGACCATAGAAGACGTCAACACACATGATCATAAATTACTCCTTACAGTTTATTAGGTTCTTGGAGCATATATATGAAATAATGACTTTATTAAGTTTAGTCATTCTAAGACCTGCTAGTAAGGAGGGGCAAGACTAAAATGATGTGCTCGGATTATGAATACATTGTTTTGACCTTTTTCTGACGATATTTTTTAAAAGTTATGGGTCCTATTTGGTACAACAGTGAGGAGAAATGCTTCTCTCATAAGCTGCAAAAATATGTAAAAAAAAACCTTCCTTGTTAAGTAAGTTTGACTCGACTGCTGTGTTTTAGCAAAAATCGGGATGGTGGCCAGAGAGGTGGCCAAAATAAGCTGCAGAAATGCCCACAAGTTGGCTACAAGCAGAATTTATGCTTTCTAAACAGATCCGTAATAGTGTATTTTGGTCCCACTTCAAATTTTATAGTTTAATAAAGGTCTACTTAAATGCAAAGCCATTTCAGTAAATAGTTCAAATGCAACGTATATTTTTTTAGGAAAAATAGAATTAAACTCCGAAACAATATTTAGTGCGTGTTCTTGCGAAAATAATAAACTATGAATTAAAAAGACCAACATGTGCTTGATTCAGTCAATATTACTATGTAATAGCTAATGCTACAGTAGTGAGAAGGACTCGGCCTCATGGTAGAATGGGCCTAGGAATGAAGAAGGAGATGCAAACGACTCGGTCTGCAGGTTTGCTGGGCCGCCAGGGAAGAAGATGGGAGGGAGGAGCTGGGCCAGAAAAGGGAAAAGAAGGATTTGGCTCAGGATAGGAGAGATTGGGCGTGCTCAGTTTATCTTTATAGGAAATTATAAAATTCATTTCAATTACAAAACGTAAAGTAACTGAAAAATAAGGTGGAAAATAGTTTAGATCCTTAAAAAATTTTGTTATCCATAAACGATGCAATCAATTAGACGACTATTTTGACTATTGCAATCGACTCTTTGTGAGGAGAATTCACGAAGCAGAGATCCGAAGGCATTGAGGAGGATTAAGGGTGGTAAAGCGATGTGCCTGATTGTATCCCCATTAAGGTGTGGAGATGCGTCGGTGCCGGAACTTTAGTGCGGCTAACTAAGTTTTTTTAACTTATTTTTTGATGAAACAAGATGTTTGAAGAATGGAAGAGAAGTATGTCGCTATCGATCTTGAAGAACAAGGAAGATATTCAAAATTGTACTGACTTAGAATAAACCTGAAGAACTATGCTTCACCCGAACCCTAGGCTATGGCTCAGGAGACGCCTGAGCCCCAAAGCCATGGCCACGAGTCAACTCCCCCGCCATTGGGCGGGAGTATAAGGACAGTTGGATGCGATGAGCATTAAATGCCCATGACGCTGACGATGGTAAAGGCACGGTGCCACTATATTGCCTAACACCATCGAGGCTCGTCCCTAAGACGGGATGAGGTATGCCACCAAACGGCACTGGATGAATGGAGCACAGGACCGAATGTGGGGGATGACACCGTCACGACCGAATGTGGGGGATGACACCGCCACGACCCCCCTACACATCGTATACAGGACTAGCGGGATCTACCGACGTGGGCGAGGACACAATGAAAGACAACACCTCTCCTTATAGCTCTCTCTCTCTCTCTGGCTCAATGTACTTGGGGGCTTCTCCTTTGAGACATAAAAGGGAAGAAGGCTCCCCATGCAAAAAAAACGAGCATGAACACAACCAATTTTTTTTAATTTTAAAACCCTTAATGTGGTGGCTATTGTAATGGAAGTGCCTTGATTAATCATTATTGGAGGCGGTTAATATAACTAAAAAGCCTCGGTTAACTATTAACTAGGCGTTAATATAATTCAACCGCCTCAGTTAACTATTAACTGAGGAGGTTAATGATTAACATAGGCGGTTAATATAACACGACCGCCTCGATTAATGATTAACAAAGACTGTTATCACCGCCTCAGTAAATCCTCTATTAACTGCGACCCCAGCTCAGAGGCGATTAGAAAAAACTGCCTCTGTTAATCAGTTTTAACCTCCCCTGTTAATAAGTTCTGTAGTAGCGTCTGTGTTGTTGGGCTGGCTTCATTTAATTTACTGAATCTGTTGTACAATGCTTTCCGGTCTTAACATCTTGAGTTGTCAATCCGTTGTCACTTGTTTCAGTGGATCTTGATTCATAGTCATCTTCAATCTCTGGCTTAGTTTGTGTTAGATTGCTGCTTATATACAATTGTTTATACATAGGGACTACATACCGCTACCATGAGCCTCTGGACCAATAGTTGGGTGCTTATCTGCCACCAGATCTGCTGAACTCACCTGGGGATTTCGATCTCTTTGGTTAGCTAACATTGTGGCTGGCAATAGAGTCCAATTTAGTGCGATGAGATGATGCGATTTCATGGATGATGATCTCACTTTCCGACCATCGATCCCTGTCATCCTGGGACGTGTCGTGGCATCCCTATTTGTTGGAGCGAATTATTTTGGTTCCATGCTAGGGTATCGACCTGTGGCAGCTCCTGGTTTGCTGGTGTCGGAAAGTGCGCAGCAGAGGAGAATGTGCTTCCTGGGTGGAGACTGATGACGCTCGGCACCTCACAGGTTGCCCGGCGTGGTGGTGCGCACCCATGCCACCGCTAACGGACGTGCATGTAAAAGAACTGCACGCGTGCATCTGATCAATAAAATTAAATTAGTGTTGGAAGCAAGCAAGGCTGGACACAAGCCTGTTGGATTCTGAGTGAAGGGAGGCTGAAGGAGTAAAAAATCTTTAGGTCTGGGACATGATGCGGTTTTTAAGTTAACTATAATAGCAGTCAAATATGTATATTGGAGATTATCGTTGGTGTCCAAAACATCAGTTGTATCGATGCCTGGTGGGAGTATTTTCATGACAGAAACCTGTACTACGTGTTTGTTGTGTTTTCAAACTGATCGTCAACTTTCGCCAACTTATTTTGCCAACTTGTCACATCGAATGTTTGGACACTAATTATAAGTATTAAACATAGGTATAAAAAATAACTAATTACATAGATAGACTCCACATCGTGAGACGAATCTATTGAGCCTAATTAATTCGTCATTAGACACTGTCATGCTACAGTAATCGGCACATATTAAGCTTAATAGTTTTGTCTTGAGATGAAGAGTCCATCTGTGTAATTAGTTTTAGATAAATTACACCATCATACAACAACTTGTCAGGTGGGTGCACATTGGTCCAACAAGTTGTAAAATACTCAATATAGTGCGACAACTTGGCAGGTGCACATTGGTCCATCAACTTGTGAAATGTTCATCTTACCACAATAGAATTAAGTTCTTTTTAAAATATTAATAAAACACCAAATAATTCATATAAATCTAATTTTAATTAACTATTCATGTACATGATATAAATATAGCCTTAGCGAACTAACCAATGGCTTTTACTTATTACAATTATAGTTCAAATTAAAGAAAAAATTCCTTTATGTATACTTAAAGCACATAAATAGGCATAAATCAAGGATATATTGTTTTATAGAAATTGTCTGTCAGAATTAGAAGAAAATAATTTTATATGGATAAAAATAAAATATCTCTTATTTTCTAACAATAGTATACTTTTTAATTTATAATATGCTATGGTCAATTTTTTCGATGCAAATATACCATGTATTTGTTGTTTGTCATGGACAAATACAAGTCAACGTAACATTTGGACTCTGCATGCACTAATTTGACTAGTTGTTGCACTAAGTTGAGTATTTTACAAGTTATTGAACCAATCCGCACCTACATATCAAATTGTTGTGCTAAATTGAGCATTTTACAAGTTAGTGGACCTATTTGCACGCACGTGACAAGTTGTTATATGGTGGGTGCAATTAACTCTTAGTTTTATAACTAGCCTATATTTAGTACTCCTAGTTACTGTCAAAAGATGGATGTGACATTTCGCCAACTTTCGCCAACTTTCGTCAACTTTACACCTCTAATGTAAACAAGGCCTAAATGTCTTATAAATCCTTGTACTCATAATTTAAAAGTGTGATTGGATCCTATACAAATGTCAAATTTTTATGCCGGCATTCGTTGTGAAATCCAAGGTGACGATGTCTTGTCGGTGCCGTGAGAGTACAAGTGGAATGAGGTGTCTTGTCACTTGAAGTTGGTAAAATAGTGGAACGTTCAGGATCATGTCTCAGGGATAAGGAGCTCCAGCCAGTGTCAGTCCTCGCTAGCAGCGTCTGGGCCAATAATTGGCACACAACGTTAGTTCATCTCACAGGTCCCTTCATATTTACGAGTTCGCTCGATTCTGCAATCTCATCTGTATCGTATAGAACAAACCCTTCACGTACATGTTCTCCTTTTGAAATTGAGTGAGTGATTGATATTCTTTAGAAACCTCCACTAAAAAGCAAGTACTTACCGAACATCACCACCAACTGGGTGACGAAGACAGACTCATGCAGATGTTTTCCTTTCTTTAATTTGTTGCTTCTTTTTGGGAAGGATAGATCGTGTAACGATGTTATGAGAGTGATGGATAACTCATGATCATGAGCAATAGAAACCAATCAGTGAGCAACTGGGTATCCAATTCGAACGCCCACAATACCTTTCTGTTCTTTTTTTTTTCAAATAAATGCACTTTTCGTACCTTTAAGTCCTATGGCTTTATCTCAGTCATTGATCATATTTGTGGCGATGCTAATATGCATTATTAAACGAATCTGGTTGTATACAGGAAGGGGGTGTTGTTAGATCATGAACTTTGAAGTTACACCCACTGAACTCAATGCAACTGCATGCACAAATAAGTCTAGAAAGGATTATGTGTATTGGACTATGAATGCGGTGCATGAGTGCATCCCACATATATAGGGGTGAAATTGATACCACATACCGGAGTCATGTCGACATTTTCTGTGTCCCGAAAAAACACTCGGCAAAGAGTTTGATGACTGTACCACGAGGCAAACCATACACGGTAAACGTTTATCGAGAAAGGCAACTTTGTTGGGTGTTTTTCTCGGACACTCGGCAAAGGTATAAAAAAAACTTTTGCCGAGTGCCGTTCCGGCCCTCGGCAAAAAAAGTAGAGGGGGACAGCAGTTGACGGTGACGGAGGGTTTGCCGAGAGCCCTGATGGAGCACTCGACACAGTAATTATCAAAAAATTTGCGAAAACATTTTTTGCCGAGAGCATTTCCCTAAAAGCACTTGGCAAAGTTTAGAGCAGGTGGCAAACACCTGGTTTCCGGTAGTGAGATAATATCCATTTGCCTCATTGAGTACACGCTAAATGCGAGCCCATTCATTTGATAATGCATATTACCATCAATACGTATGTATAATCGGATTCATCTACTTATGACCCAACTCCTTATATGGAATGGTTGTACACTAATATGCATTATTAAGCATAAGAAATATGATATACATATACAAGCCCATTTCACATAAGGAGCTCGTTTGTAAGTAGATTTTGGCTGCGTAGTAAATTTTTGCCGTAAGATGATGTGCATGCGGGCCCATTGTACATAAGGAGTTGGTCCGTAACTATCACCTGTGCGTCCACTGCATTCTTGTTCTACACATATCACAACGGATAAACCCTCTTACATAAAGCAAGGATGAAACTAAGTGGTGATATACAAATACAGGCATGTTCCAGGTGAACATGAACCCTCACTGATTTTTTCCCCCGATGTTGAACAATAATTTTGTCAAAATAAAATGAGTACTGCTTTGGTCATGTTAATTACTCCATCCGTCCCAAATTGTAAGTCGCTTGACTTTTTTCACCCAACTTTGATCACTCGTCTTATTAAAAGAAAATTGTGCAAATATAGTCAAATTTGAGTCATTCTTGAAATTCTTTATTACTAAAGCTAGTCATAACAAAAAATATGGTATTTTGCAAAAGTATTTGAATAAGACGAGTGGTCAAAGTTGGTGTCAAAAAGTGAAACAACTTACAATTTGGAACGGAGTGAGTTGGTGGCAAATAACACACGTTGACAAATAGTCTATGATAACTAAGTTGTGGCATAGAGAAATCCGGTATATCCTAATAAGTGTGAGGACCATCTTTCGGAGATCCCTGCAGATTAAATATCTTATCAGTCCGTGGATTTGCAGCCGATACACGCATTACCGTGGATCCCTAAATTAAGCGAGACTTCAAATTACATATATACCTTACTTACTGACCATCCCAGCATTTTGTATTCTCATCATATCCTAAGATACACTCTCTCAGTCCCAAAATAATAGTAGTTTGAAAACCGTGTTTGTGAGGTAAACACGGTTCTCAAACTACTCTTATTTTGAAACGGAGGGAGTATACTTTATTCATCAAGCAACAATAATTTTTCTGCAAATTAAATTTATAAATTGCTGCAGCTATATGCTGGAAAATGCACCTAGTTATATTAGCATGGACGACTCGGTATCCGTTTTATGTTAACATCAATTACTTTACAGCTTGTTGTTTAGAGGGCAATCATAGCAACTCCAAATGCATTATCCTTTGATAAGAAGCTCAAACAAAAATATCATAGTTTCAAAAAGGTCATTGTGAAACTTATGAAGAAGAAAAAACATATAGAAAGAGTTGTTTTATTAAAAAAAATGGCCATTCAAAAAAAGAAAAAGAAAAAGAAAAAAACAATTGTATTTAACCAAGCAACTTAATGACATTCTAAATACTATATATATGTAATAAAATCAAACTATTAATCACCACAATAATTTGTTGAGAGGGTATATATATTATAATAACGGCGGTACAAGCCTCAATCACAAGCACAGGGGACAAGTCTCAATCACAAGCACAGGGCTCATCATCACATATAAATAAAAGGAACATATATAAGGCGACGGGTTATAGGTAGCTTCATTGTCGATCTTCATGCTGGCGCTGATCGACGACGACGGCGGCATGCATGCTTACTCTTCTTTGGGTCATCATGCCCATCGGCCGGCCGAAGACGTGCTGCAGCCTCCGTAGTTGCGGCGGCGGCTGACGGGCTCCTTCTGAGCGTTGAAGTACATGGCGGCCACCGGCAGGCCCAGCTGGTGGCGCTCGGAGAAGGCACGCGTGGTGAAGCGCACGCGCGCAGCATCCGACCCCGGCGCGAGCGCCGGTGGGGGGTTCATGGGCGCCTTCTGCTGGAACAGCACCATCACGTAGCGGTGGATGCCCACCGTCGGCCGTGGGCCCATGTACGGCACCACCACCTGACCTGCAGAAACGGTATGTGGAAGAGCGCGTCAGCATTTCAGCAAAGACGAACAAACATATTGCTTACAAAAGTGGTGGAGACACGTGTACGCTGGCGGGGCGAACTGCCGAACATGTAAACATGGATCTTTACGAAAAGTCAGAATCAATCAGGATAGCTCCACGTACGTACTCGATCTTTTGATTGGAATTCAGAAATAAATTAAAGCGAGGACCACACGGGCATATATAGGATGTAGAACAAAGTGCCATGGGCTCATGAGTCAAAGATAGGCATCTGGTTCACGACCAAACTAAGATGAATCTCAGTAACATCCCCCCGATCCAAAAAGCTACATCGACCAAGCACAGGACATGTGAAGGAACAAAAAAAAACTATTGAATAGAACATGTAGACTAAAATGCCAAGTCACCAGCGGGCATGCACGAGAGTGAGGCACATGATTGAGTGACTAGCTAGACACCAGCATATGCTAGCTGATTTGTCAGTGTAACTAAAGATGATCAGCAGGTATCGGCCAAATGGACTCAAAGCAAGGTGAGGTGGGGGTGGGGGTGAGGTGGACACCGTGGACATGCGTGTTTACACCAAGTGGTGGCCCGTTGTGCGAGCTGGTGCGGCGAGAGGCTGCTGAGGATGACGGTGTGCGGTCGACACGCGTCGCGGCCACCATCGCGCACAGTGGAGGAAGCTGGCTAACGTGTGCCGCCGGGTGGCCCCGCCGCCGCCACCCCCTGTGCCTCCCGGGCTGGACAGGTTTCGCCCTCCGCCTGGCACCTACTGCCGACCTGCAGCTAGCTATGTGCGATGGACTGACGCAAAAATGTCCCTGCACTGCACTTCTGGCCAGCACGCAACACCCTCTAGCCTACGCAACCGACTTCTAATGCTGATGCTAGGTACATAGAGTAATACTAAAGATTAAGCAAGCAACTAGTAGATAGCACTTGTACTGTACATACAAACATGTAACGAAGCATGCAGACAGTAATTAACAATAATTGTCTTGCATATGTATGGTTTGTTTCTTACCTTGAGAAGGGTCTGTTCCACCTGGAATGTTAACCACCAGCCTTTGTCCAAGGAAAGAGGTTCGTCACCAAAAAAGGAACAGAAAAAATCAGCATAAAAGGCAAGACAATATCTGGTAATAAATAAAGAGCATGCACAGTAGACAATGACAGCGGATCCGGTACATATATGCTGACAAGGATGCAAAATCACCATCTGGCAGCGATCGAGCAAAAGGTGATTAAGAACTTACCACTGGAGCATCTCCCTCAGGCTTGGCTCGCTGGGGCTCGGAGCATCTGGGTCAGTCATCACCTGATCACACATAAAAACACAGTGCGGCATGCAATCAATAACTACTCCCATTGCATAAGCATCCATAAGGTGTTTGGCATCGATGAATCAGTACTGTACTGACCAGGGTGAAGAGGTCACTGGCCCTGCCGGCGATCTGGACAGCTGGTGGATCAACGGCGATGGATGGCTTGATCTCGCAGCCGTTGGTGAGGTCCCTGATGCCGAAGCGCACCGACATGGGCACCGTCGGCACGAACAGGTCCACCACGTCGCCGATCACCCTCCCCATCACTAACGGGTCCACATGGGCAGCCATGGCTAGGAACTGAGAGAACTTGCTAACTCGATCTGATCGAGAGCTAAGGACTGGGATATGAGAATGGAGAAGGTGAGCCAGGGGTCAAGGAGTATTTATAGGCTGGGGAGGAGGGGCTGTGGTGGTGGAAGTATGACATGGACATGTTTGCTTGATGACTATGAGAAAGATAAGCATGGATGATGATGATGATGGTGCTGTTGATTGTCTGTCACGTGTACCAAACACGCCAGAGATTAGCTAGTGGAGATTGTGTGAGGGGCTCTGGCTGGTTGTCTTGCAAGGCTGGAGATTGAACCACGGATGTTGTGGGCGAGGTCTGGGGTTTGGCACCCGAGATTTCTTCTTCCACCCCGAACTGCTTGGCCTTTTTGGTTGTTCAAATTTAGAGGCGTCTCTTGTATCTAAGTGAGATGAAATGGAACCAGCGGCGAAATTGTGGGTGCGCATAGAAAACCAAACCGAAAGGGGGCTTTGTGAAATGAAACCGAAGGGGCTTTGCATTTATCGATGGTACAAGTGAACCGAAAGCCAGGCTGATGATGCCGTGCACGCTTATAGAAAAATGAAACCGAAGGGGCTTTGCATTTATCGATGGTACAGTGCACCGAAAGCCGGATGCCGTGCACGCTCATAGAGAAATGAAACCGAAGGGGATTTGCATTTATCGATGGTACAGTGCACCGAAAGCCGGATGCCGTGCACACTCATAGAGAAGTGAAACCGAAGGGGCTTTGCATTTATCGATAGTACAAGTGAACCGAAAGCAGGGACGATGATGCCGTGCACGCTCATAGAGAAATGAAACCGAAGGGGCTTTGCATTTTTCGATTGTGCAAGTGCACCGAAAGCCGAATCGATGATGCCGTGCACGCTCATAGAGAAAAGAAATGCAAAATAAAACCAAAGGGGCTTTGCATTTGTCGATTGTCCAACTAACACAACGGAAGTGGGGGGCGCTCTGTGGGCTGTGCTATGGAACAAAATGACATATATATAGAACAGAAATTTGTTTTGTTTTTCATCAAGCAATTCTACCATTTTCTCCTATTCAAATTAGCAAAAAAAAAGTGAAAGAAATAGAACCAGCCACGACTTTCTATCGATAAACAGCGGGCGAGTATGGAGAATTGACATTGTAAACAAGAGGCGCATGCACATATAGAAATGAAACCAACGGGGGCCGGCTATGCAAATAAAATGAAACCAAAGGGGCTTTGCATTTTTCAATTGTATAAGTAAAAACAACGGAAGTGATGGTGGCTTCTTTCGACTATGCTATGGAAGAAAATGGCATGTAGTAGTAAACTTTACTAAGTATTGATCGAGCAATTTTATACTTTATCTTTTTCCATTTATCAAAATCAATAATTGAACGAAATGGAACAAGTAACGTCTTCAAGACATACAGCGTGTACACATGGATAATTGGAACGGAAGGTGTGTGGCTTGGAAAATTAAACCAAGGGTAGCTTTGCTGATTGTACAAATATGCGGTGGTTGCTTCTGTCGTCTACGCCATGGAAACACGGGCATGTAGTTGTAAAATTTGTTATGTATTGATCAAGCAATTATATACTTTATCTTGTTTCAATAATCAAAAGTAAGTGAATGAAATGGAACCAGCAGTGACTTCAAGCCATAAACAACAGGAACACATGGAGAACTGAAACCAAAGGCGGGTTTACAAAATGAAACCAAAGAGGGATTTGTATTTGTGAACTATACAAGTAAGTAAATGCTCAAAAACAAACTATACAATTAAACATAGCAGAAACAATGATTATTACTTCTATCGACTATTGAAAACAATGCCATGTACTCGTCAAATTTGTTGAAGTGTGGATAGAGCAATCATGTCCTTTAATGTTGTTCAAATTTGTAGAAGTCAGTGATCCACTACTACCTAAATTGTTTGCCTCATTATGTAAGATCAAAGGATTGTTGAACCATTTGCTCTTTCACATCAACAACATGTTCAATATTCATCACATCATTTAAAACATTCTATAAAAATATGACAATAGATATGATTCCAAATTTTCAAAAGGAAAAAGTCCATATTACTCCCCTCAACTATAAGCAAAGTCTACATAATCCCCTAAAGTATCTTTTGGTTCATTTTACCCCCTAAACTATGTCACTTGTTGTATTCTATCCCCTGATGTAATTTGTCTTTTTTATTTCTCCATGTACAAGTTGAATTTTAATTTCAAATTTTGTATGATTGTAGTGAACATCACAATGTATGTCAAAAATAATATATTATGAATTTTTCGTCATTAGATTTTGTATAATATCGTGTCCTAAGGATAAATTAAATATTAAATATCTTACTCCCATCAAAATAATGAAGAAAAATCATTTTATATTTTTCTATCATGCACTATGATGTCTACTATCATCTCCCAAAATTTGAACGTGATATGACACTTGTACATGGTAAAAATAAAAAAGACAAATTGCATTAGGGGGTAAAATAGGCCAAATGACATAGTTTAGGGGGTAAAATAAACCAAACAATAGTTTAAGGGGCTATGTGGACTTTGCTTATAGTTGAGGGGAGTAATTTGGACTTTTTCCTTTTCAAAATATAAATAAACAATAGAGATATAGTACAAGAAATATTTAGTAGGACAAAAGTGGAAGACCAAAACATGTGTTGTACTCAAAGGTGAAGGGGCACAGAACATTCTGATTCTATTTCACTTGGTGTATATTCTCATTCAAAATGATAGGGATGGATTACATACTTTTTCATGACCTTTTTACCTTTAGTAACTCTGATGTATATTTTAAAAAAAACTCTCATGTAATTTACATGTGACCAACATTACAATGTAATTTCAACACTGCAAAAAAATCAAATCTTGATACCTTAGTCACACAGTTTCATGTCTCTTCTTCTGTGATCCTTGTTTATTGATCAGATTTCGCTGACAGACTTCACCAAGTTGAAGCTTTTGCTCTTGGACATGATGTAGAACTCGAAGGTCGTCTGGATGTAAACTTGAAGGCCATTCTCAGACAAGAAGTAGAACGCCTAGGGTTTTCCTCAAGTTCTCTTACAGTCATATCATAATATCCGCACCAATTTTCTCATTCTATGCCATCTAATAGCGATACATTTGAAATACAACAACCATAGTGTGTTGTTTTTATAACTATTATAAAGTTTGCAAATCAATAGCGACAATAGCAACCATATAGTGGTGTTTATTTTAGAAATATTAAAAAAAAGATAACTACAATGTACCGGTCAATTTTTGCAAATAATTAAGGTGATTTGTAAGTTTTTGTGCCAATTTTATGGGGACCCAAATGATGATGAAACATAAAAAAAAATATGCTTTAATGAACATTCTAACTACCAAGTGGAATGGAAACACCCAAAAATTGAACCTAGCAAGATGGCTATGTTCACAGTTGTTAAATAGTAACTCGAGCTTCAAGTGTCTCAAAAAACAAACAAGAAATAATATGTCCTAAATGCATATTCGTTTATAGTTCATCGTACTTTGAGATTATTTGATTGCTGGAGACTATCGAAAATAAGAAATAGAAAACACACCTAGTGGTGAAGAAACACAACTCCAACCAATAGAGGATCGTCGCATATGCAACATACAAAGTGAAGGGCTCACAAACGGAAGCGAATTAAATTGCTTAACTCTAAGGGAATCACCATGTGCAGGCACCACAGGACAAACTATGCAGTGACCAAACGCAAGATAGTGCCTGAGGGTCAGCCAAAACCACCCATGGGTCTGTTTGCATCTGAAAGTGCATTTGGCCCCATACATGGTGCCGGTGTTTTACACCAACAATGTCTGGACAGGGTACCTCAAGAAGTATATTGCGAGGCTAAGTCATCAAGAATCAAGAACTCAAAGGTGACAAGAGCCTTTAAATAGGTTCGGGCCGCAAGATGTGTAATACCCTATGCCATGTTTTGTATATTGTATTGTGTTGGATTGAATATGGATGCAGCATTTCCTGACGGTGTTGGCTATCACCAATATATGGACCCTTGCCCTCCATTATATACCCCAGGAGAGTTGGTTTACATGGCAAGTCTCCTAGTTGGTTATAATGGAGATGTCCTAGTAGGAAAAGATAGAGTTCTAATAGGAGTCTGACTTTTTCTAACTTCCATAGGGAATATGTAGTTTCTATACTATTAAGCAAGACAGACGAAGTCCCTGTACTAAGGATTCATCGGATCTAGTTGACCTACTTCCTAGAAACGCCTTTATAATGGGGACATTAAGTATGACCTAATGCTCTATCTTCTCGAAGGCTTTTTCAAAGACGAACTTTAGGATTGACTATCTCCTTTTTTATTTGTACAGATATGCAAGAATTGAAAAGCACAAGCCAAGCAGTCCTAAATGGTTCTTCCATTGATGAAAGCCATATTGATTAGCATGGACAACCTAGAGCTTGATATGTCATGATCTATCTATTTCTGTTGTTCCTTCCGCAAATATCACCTGCAATATTCAGTAGACATCATAGATGAACTTCTTATTCAAGTAGGATCATTCCTATTTGGTTGTTAGTTCAGACTCAATACTAGAAATCCCGATCCATCAGATGTTCCGGTGAGGTATTCAAAGGTACGACCATTTAACTCCTATGCCCCTGCTCCCCTCCCCCCTCTAGGCATGACAAAGATCCTTTTAGTCTCCAAGTGCCACATGTCGCTCTCCACTACCTTACCAATTACAGTTTATGACCAACTCCTGCATTGGAGGTACTAACAAGCTGTTATAAATAGGTGGTGTGGCTTCACTCCCAAGACACAACAAAAGCAGTCACTTTCTCATCATATTAGTCTCTAGATCACTGGAATCTAGGCTAAGAGTGCCTCTACTCTTTAAATAGAGTTTATTAATAATTAGCTAATGAATATTTAATTATATCAATATGGCATATTTACAATCTTAGGGTCATTAAATTCTAATATATACTCCCTTCGTTGCAAATTAAAAGTCATTCAACTTTCTTAGAGAGTCAAAACATCTTAAGCTTCACCAAATTTATACAACAAATTACTAACATTCATGATACCAAATAAGTAACATTAGTTTCTTCATTAAATATAATTTTATACTATAGTTATTTGGTGCCATAAACCTTTGTGATCCCCTATATAATTTTGGTCAAACATAAACTTGTTTGACCCTCCAAGAAAGTTGAAATGACTTATAATTTGTAACCGAGGAAGTAGAACTTAATATTATCCAAAGGCTTCTCAAACTTGTTTTTTTCTAGCATGTTGATGAACAATATGAAGTGGAGTAGCAGCGGCGGAGGGAAGGGGGGGCTGAGGGAGCCTGGCACCCCCATGCTCCCTGACACCTTAGAAAGGGCATGCAATATTAGTGTTTTTTTAGGAAAATACAATATTAATAATTACTAATCCATCTAGATCAGCTTAAAAAAAAAGCCCAACAACCCATCTATCATCAGCTAGCCTAATTTATTTTATATCTAAGCTGGTATAGACTTATGCAACTTTCTTGGAGAGATGTTCATCAGGCATAATAACATAGACATTAAAATAAACATATGATTAGCCATTGTTTATTAATCTTTTTCATATTACACATACAGATTGATTAAAATAATCACACAAAGAGATGTTTAGAGCATAGTCACATATGGATTGATCAAATAAATAGTTATTTACTTGTAGACAACCATATGGTACAACTCATATTAATTTGCTTATTATCAATCATATAGTGCAATTCATATTGATTTGCTTATTATCAATGTATACGTGCATTGTCTATATCATGGATGCGAAGCACATTTGTATCATTGGCTGCTAGCCCCGGTATGTTGGTTAGAGAGCATGGGAGACGTTAGGCGGAATATTTTAGGAGACAGACCCAACAACGACGTAGTTGGTATATACTGGTGATTGTAGTTAGCATATACGACACCAAGATGAGCCATTCCCCGCTAAAATTTGGGTGTGCTCTGCCAGCGCTTGCCCGCCCCCCCCCCCCCCCCGCCATGTCAAAATCTTGGCTCCGCCCCTGTATGTGGAGTAGCTACCTTTCTATTTTGAATTGAAATACGAGGAAATCAAGCCTTTTTGTTGATGCTATTTGAAAATTGACGCGGCTGTTGTTTTTGCATAGAGTGTTCATTTCTTCTTTCAAATATTCACTTGTAGCATACAATATCTCAACATATTGGCGTAATTTTTTGAGAAATAAGATGCAATGGAGGAGATAATTTTCTCTAGTGAAATATAAAAGAAGATAACGTGGAGTTTGTTGGTGTGCTCGCGTAAACAACTTAAAATATAATAGTATGTAAAAATATTTTAAATCCACAACATAATAACAACAACTCTAGCAACTCATGTACTAAAAAAATCCTGAGAACACTTCACCTGCAACAAATTAAATCCAAACATCTAAACAACGGACTGAAGTGAGCAAAGAACACAAATTCTGCAATTTTCATGTCACAGAGAAGCCTAGAGAGTGGAGGCAAGGGGCGATAGTCACAACTTACTTTGGCTGATAACTAGATGCCTGCACAGAGGAGTCGGCTAGCAGGCGTGACAGCGACAAGCATGGTGCCCCAATGCGCATGGGTTCCTATTCATCTTATGAAATATAGATATATCTTCAATGTCCACTTTAGCTCAATAAGTTTATCTATCTTTAAAACCCACTTTGGCCAAATAAGTTGAGAAAGAAGATTAATTCAATATAATGTCCAACATTTTCTATAAACATACTCAACATTTTTCTTAAGTATGTTAAACATTTTATTTAATCATGTTCAATATTTAGTGTTGAAATTGAGAAGACAAAATGTTGAAATATCAATTATAAAATGTTGAATGCTAAAATAAAGTATATTGAATGCTAAAATCAGATATGTTGAAGCTTCTCATCCTCTTTCATCTAAATTCTTTTGGCATGAAGGAGCATGGGACTGGCAGCGTAGCCAGGTGCAGGGAGTCACGGGCGGTGTCGCTCGGAGTAGGCACTAGCGGCAGTGTAGGGAGGATTGAGCGGTGGTGCGGTATCACATGGAGCCGCGAAAGGCGGGGAGGTGGCAGCACAGGCGGCAAGGAGACGGCGCCGCTGAACAACAAGGAGGCGGCGGCGGGAGGAACGGGGGAGAAAGAGGAAGGAGGAAAGAAAGCTTGCGTTTAGAGTGGATCCAACGGACATAATTGTTTCCACTAATCTCAAACACTAGAAGATGTTAAAGCTAAAATCTACCAAAAATGAATAGGAAATTCACTGCTCATGACCTCGTGCCAATGGCCTCTTGGCTCCCAGGGATGGAGCTTTTTTTTTTTGTAGAACTCCTAGGGATGGAGTTGAATGTGAAGCGGAGGGCCCAACTGCTATGCCGGGAATCGTTTACCTCTACAAGAGATGGGCTAAATTTTGGGTGTGACATGGGCCAAATTAGCTCCGCCATGCTAATCTAACCTTCATCATTTATTAATGTTCAACAAATATAGGGGTTGTTAAGAACATCTATGGCAAGAAAAAAAATTTAGGAGTGATATCAAAAGCAAATCAATACGGCATACAGGTGAGGAAATCACTTCTTTTAAAAATATGACTGAACTCTTATTTGTACGCTTCAAATTTTGAAGAAATATCACTCCATCTTTGTCTTAGTATGCCATTTAATTCATAGCAAGTTGACAAGAAAAACATACATTATTAATCCTTGGAATGAAAGTTGTGTAAGTTAAAGCCGAGCATAAAAGTTTCTTGGTTTATTACGTGAAATCCTATGCCTTCCGCGAAAGTGGGCTTGGAGAAAACAATAGAACCTGGCCCATGTGCAGACTTGGCCGAAACACCAAGAGGCACATTTTTTTTTATTTCTATATCTATTATTTTCTATTTGTCAGAACTAAATAGCCGAAAATTGCAAACACAAACTAAACCGCTGATTGAAACGGTTATAGCTTTTTCACTCTGCAGTAGGCCAGTAGAACCAGAGCCTTCGATGCAAACGGTAGTAGCGCCAAACCATTCAATCCGGGCCGGGAATGATAGATATAACAAACAATTTATGATAGGTACATCAAGAGACCGGAATTGATTCCGGGTCAGAAACTAATTTATTCATGATGGATACAACAAGAGACGTGGAATGATTCCACACCTCTTGACTAGTGGATTGATTTCCGGTCATTTGCTGTCACTATTATGAATAAATTAGCTCTTGAACTGGAATGAATCCTGGTCTCTTATTTTACCTATCATGAATTTCTTGTTATATTTATCATTTACGACCCAGTTTGAATCCGATGGAACCGAACAAGCCCTAAGACGGCTGGCTGGTTCCAGGCTCAAATGGTTGACTGGGCTGGAATGGTTTGTTGGTTTCAGCCCAGCCAGCCGAACACACTGTAATTTATCTGGCGGTTTGTGGGTCGGCGTCTTCTCTCTCGAAGCGTCCTTCTCTCTGTATTGTAGCGCAAGGGCGACTCCGAGACGATCCTTGGTTCCTCCGTTGGATCTGCTGGCTTCCTCGCCTTTGGTGGCCTTTTTTTGGTGCCGGTGGGTTGGGGGAGCCATGGATCCGATGGAGGGTGTATATATCCCCTACTTCTATAGTAGTTTTAGGGTTGGTGTATCTCCTGAGGTTACCCAATGGCGGCCATATAGGTGATAGGCCGGTTCTAATGGAGGTATATGGGCAGGAGGAGAACAACGACAGCATCATTTGCAGGAGGTTTGGCATCGACAATTTTTTCTTTGTTTCCTTCTTCTGCGTCGTTGCTCAAAGCTTATGTGTGCTTCTTTGGGTTATCTGCTACCTTCCTGTCAATGGATTCACCAAATCCGTGTTCTTCGCCATGGCTGTTGTTCGAAGGAGACTCAGTGCTTTTACCAGTGGAGTGTTCACCGGGCTTTTGTCCATCCTAGGAGGTTTTCCTTGGAGGTTAATGCTCCACTTGCCCCCTATGCGGGTAGGTGTTCTTGTATCCCCTTCGTGGTATTGCTGCTCATTGGCCGGAGGTTGCCGGTGTTGCAACTGGCGTCACTTTCCATAAAAGTGGGGTTTGCCCGGGGCGTTCAACGGTTGAACAACACTGTGTGCTGCCGAGGGGCTTCAAAACAAAAAGAATCTTTGTTTTGTCGATCTGGGAATCGTCCAAAAGCTTCATTCTAGAACTTTTTTATTGCAGGAGATGGAGGATGATGAAGACATTCCCAATGAACAACCTTGTGCTGAACAAGATAGTAACATCAATAAAGAACCAATAACTCGAGCGAGAATGCAACGGCTGCAACATGAGGTGAACTTGTTTCTTGTTGATTATGAACATGCAACTACTAAGAATTATTTACTACCTAATAGCAGTGCATTACTTGTGCTCAGCTTTGAAGGATATGCAAGGTATGAGTACGCTCCTCAGCACTCAGAGAAGAGCGACTTGAAGATTGCGTGTTACTGTCCAGATTTTGACTTGCAAACTTTTGGTGAATTCTGTACCAATCCAAGGAGATTCACCAGGGGTGTTCAACACCGTCTACTTTCCAACGCAACTTACGGATCGTCTTTTGGAGTTTTGTAGCATGAGCTATGTCTAATTTAGTAAAGGTTGTTCTAGGAGTGCAGTTCGGACCGGGTAACTGGTAACGAGTAACGTGCAAATCCTCCAGGTGTGAACTGATCAGCTGAGTAACGGGACGGGTAACAAGTAGCGTGCAGATCCTCCATGTCCGAACTGATCAGCTAAAGTAACGTGTAGATTTGAGTAACGGGTATTAAGTAACATGCAGATCCTCTATGTCTGAACTGATCAGCTGAGTAACGTGCCGATCTGAGTAACAGGTAACAAGTAACGTGCAGATCCTCCAGGTCCGAACTGGTCAGCTAAGTAACGTGCAAATCTAAGTACTAGGGAACGGGCAGATCCTCCTGGTCCGAACTGGTCTAGTCGTAAATTTACCCAGATACCTGTTATTTCGAACTAGGCTTGTGTGTAAGGTTACCAGCCAACTAGGAGGGTTGTTCCTAGTATAAATAGCACTTGTATGCCTGGTGAAAACCCTAACCACGAGTTTGAGATAAGAAAATAGAGAAGCCAAGTGCTCTTGTCCTTAGGGTTCTGACATTGTTGCCCCCTTGAGGATTGGGAGTGTTCTCTACCATATGTTCTTATGTTTTCCTTGGAATTTGCAAGAGCATCGCCTCTACCTTTGCGTGGTTCAGATAAGACAACGACCAATGCGTGTGGTTGGGCAAAATCCTTGTCACATGTGGTTGTTCGAGCAGCGGTTGGTGCCTCGGTTCGTCAGGTTGCACGAGTCAGTTATCCCCCCCCCACCCCCACGATCCTACACGAGAAGATCGGACAAGCCCCCACATCAGAGGAGGACCAACTTGCGGCAACGAAGGTCGTCGACGGCGAAGAGCACCGGATGTTCCTGTAATGGACTTATATGTAATTTTATTTTCTTTGCCGGGTATCCCACCAGGGGCTTAGTTGTAAGATTACTGTATCAATAAAAACCAACCCTTCTCTCAAAAAAATTTATCTGGCGGTATGCATGCCCGGCCATGGCCCATGGCCAGCGATCGTGCTCGTATCGCCACGCGGGCCATGGAGCAACTGAAGCACCACTTTAAAGGGTGGCATGATGTCATAACATTATTTAAGTATTCACCTTGTTCAAAATTATTTAAGTAGCAATTATTGTGTACGTAACTTCTTTACCACCAAATGTTATTTAAATATGAATTATCTTTTCGTGTATTTGTTAATAAATATTTTAATAAAAAGAATGATAAATGTTATGATATTCCTATATTTGGTCCGGTCTTTTGAAGGTTAAGAATGTTTTTCTTAGCTACGGATCATTTCGTCTAAATGATGGGTATCAAATCTGGTTTTGGGAAGACAAGTGGATTGATAATTCTACACTTAGAGAGCAATATCCAACTTTATTCTATATTGTCCGAAAGAAGCATGCTACGGTGGCATCTATTTTCTCGACAGTGCCTTTGAATGTTTCTTTTAGGAGATCTTTGAATGACTATAATTTAGTATGTTGGCATGATTTGGTTGCTCGTATATGCCATGTATAGTTAAATAGCAGTAATGACACCTTTAAATGGAGTCTTAACCAGTCAGGTCTGTTTACTGTTAGCTCTATGTACAATGCTTTGATTACCAATGGTAACATGCAATTTGATAAGAATTCATGTGGTATTTAAAAAAGAGGGTGGTTCTTACTAAGGATAATTTAGCACACTGAAATTGGAATGACAATAAACAATGTGTCTTTTGTTCTAGTGAAGAGACGATACAACATCTCTTTTTTGATTCCCAGGTAACCAAATTCCTTTGGAGAGCCGTACAATTTGTCTTTGAGCTACCACCACCTATAAGTATTACTCATAAGTTTGGTAATTGGCTTAGGAGGGTTGGTACTAAAGTAAAAAGACAAATTTTAATAGGAGCATCAGCTTTATATTGGGCTATATGGCTTAGTAGGAATGATATTATCTTTGATAAATCTCCTATAAAAACAAATTTGCAGGTTCTCTTCCGGGGAACACATTGGCTTCGGTTTTGGGCGCAACTGCAAAGGTCTGATGAAGACAAGAATATGATGTACGAGGCAAGTCAGGCCATCGAGATTTTGGTCGTGCAAGTGTTTGCCAACTATGGGTGGAGGTTTAGAAATAGGATTGGTCCTTAATAAGCATCTTTTCCAAACTTTAGTTGGCCCTGTCATCTTTATTTTTTAGTGTGATTGCAGAAGGATGTGCTGCAATTTTTGCAATAATCAGTCGTAGTCTCAATTGATAATTGAGGTCAAGGCGGGTACTTTTTTGTCCCATTATCTAAAAAAATGTTATGAGAAAGTCTAAAAGTGGTGGATTTTGATACAAAGAGACTAGGGAGTAACATTAGTCTCTATAAAACCCCGACCAAATCCTATTGGAACAAATTGCATCTAAAACAAAAATATTATTTTATTTCCGGAAGCATATTCATAAAGTGTGCTTTCCAATTATTTTTTTTTGCGGGTAATATCCTTTCCAATTAAGGAGACCGAAATCATCAGAATCCGTGTCCGGGGTGAAAAGTTACATTCAAATGCGATATGCTAATCTACTGAAAAAAAAAACGTGGAGGATTATATAATCTGGCGTATACATTTGTATACTTTTTGGGCAAGCAAAAGTTCAATTTCGCACTTGATCATGACCATGTAAAAAAATTGACAAACTCCAAACACATTAGCTTCCTACCATGACACGGTCGAGCCTCATGGTAACAACCGGTTGGACTGTTGGTGTTTTCTAATAGGTAACCTCATGCATTTCCACATCATTTTGAAACAATATACCAGACGACTCATACAATGGATTGTTTTATTAGTTATCTCAAAGAAATACACAATCTCTTAATTTATATATAGAAAAAAAGAAATATTGTGAGTTGCATGGCAACAACAACTCGTATAATAGTGTATAGGTTGTCTCATAGTTCTAAATTTTAGCCTATGAGGCGGTTGCCTTGTGAAACAACCACTTTATTCTCTCTCATTCCTCTCTCTCTGCCGCATCATCAAAAATTCTACGTGGATTTGCATGAGACGACACATAAGACCGTTGATGTCTAGCAATCTACTTGCCAGCCGACCGAGTGCGAAGGAGTCCTGCCCGTAAAGGAGACGGAGCGATGGATCCGAGGGACTAATTGTTGAGATTTTTTTTGCAATCTTAGAGTATAGTGACAACTAATTGTTGCGGCTAATAATGTGCATATAAAATAAGTTTCTTTGTATCTTTTTTTATGTTCCTAGGATGAAATCTGAGTATAGGGCGCAAATGATAACAGCCAGATTCAGAAAGAAGAATGGATTGGTCACTTGTCCTCATGAATTTTGATATGATTATTAATTAGCGCTGATTTTTGGACAGTCGTACAGAGGTTTTCATATATGCTTTCCAATTAATAAGGCGCCTGAAATCATCAGAATCCGAGCCCTGGTGAAAAGTCTATACTACAAAAGAACCAACAAATTGAGGACAAAATCCACCCAAAATACTACCCCTTACCCCTCACAAAACGTCCACTTTTCAGGATTGAGCGGTGGACCTAGGACGACCAAACAGGAGGGGGGGAGATTGATTTTGTCGTCCTTGTTCAAAACCTCCCCTCCCACCTCCTCATCCTTAATTTTTTTTCACCACCAAATACACCCAACAACCGAAGTAAAATAGGAAACATCCCCTCCCGCATGCTATCACTGCATCCCATTTGAACGCAAGAAGTAAAAAAAAGAAATAAAAGAAGATGCTATTAAAAGAAAGATAATAAATGAGTGTTAATAAAAGGAAATAAGATATGTGCTATTAAAAGGAAGGCAATAAATGCATGCTATTAAAAGGAAACAAAATGCATATCTTCATGGCCACCCCTTGCTCTCTTTGCAATCCAAAGGCAACAAAAATAGAAAGCCCCACATCCCTCTCCAATGCAAGAAACAAATCTCTCCACGGCCAAAATATAAGGAATCTTTCCACGGCAAAAAAATCTCTCCATGGCCAAAATAAATCTTTTCCATCGCGCTTCGTTATGGTGGCGGTGGAGGAGGATTGTCGCTGGAGGATGTGGCCATGGCCGGGGCGTTCGGGATAGTATTGACGAGGGCCAAGCCGTCGGCCACCTGTGTGTCCTGGAGACGCGCCTGATGATAGACAGTCAGACACCTACGACTTGTGTGCCAATGGGTGCTCAGCATGTCGTTGCTGCCAAGGCCAACTGACTCATCCTTCACCTCAGCCATGAGCCCATAACTCATGTCCCCGCGAAGGAGGGAGCACACGGCACCTGTAACACCCCTGGTGTTTAAAGCGTATAAGTAAGAGTGATTAAACAAACTAAGGAACTATAAACCCTGAAACTAAATCACTAGTAGGAATGAGAATTATACATGAGGATTGTTAAGTTTGTACTCGTGCTTTGGTTCTTGAAATTGAACCCAACAAAAACTTTTCTAGTACAAATCTAAACATCTTCTCTTACAAGTTACACGACAAAACTCTAAATACATACTCTCGAGACGACGCATAAAAATTTCCTAAAAAGAAATCAGGATTGAACGGCAAATTAAGTAATGCTTCGATGCCCCTAAAGGTCTTAAAGGACTAATGGCTCATGTGAAGTCAACACATGAAATAATTCCAACTAACAATATTAATGACCTTCAGAAGGCAAGGTTCTAATTTAAAAATTTTAAATAAGAGTTGTGCACATCACAAACGTCTGATCAATATGAAAGGGTTGGGAAAGTATGTTCTAATTATAAAACCAAACCACTTTCTCAAATGAAAGTTGTGTATCTAAAAAATGTCATTTGCAACCTTGGTGAGTTATGTATAACTCAGATGCTTAATCTACCAAACATAGGAAATCAAGTTTGAAAGACCAACTTAAACATGGGATGAAAAACACACGGTCACACACCCTTTTTAAAGGAGCTCACCTTGGGCTATAAATAGAATAATATTTAGAGTGCTCCTGATGTTCTTTAGTAAAATAATTGTTAATGATTTAATGTTAGGGTTAAACACTTGGACTAATAAAGCTTGTAGATCTAATCATGGCCTACATGTGGCAATCTTGAGGTTTTAATAATAAAATGAGATTTTGTTCACAATATGAGCTTTCATAAAATACAAAGGATGTAAATTAATTAATATTTAATATATGTCAAGTTGTTAACGACATAATTAAAAGTTGAGCATATAAAATAAATAAGCTTTTAACCTCCATGTATGTGTCCATGTTTTAACTTTAAGTTAAAATAAGATTTTTACTCTCAAAATAAAAGGAGGAAGGACTTTAAATTGAAAACTCTCTTTGAGCAGCGCACCTCTGATGTTTAGTGACACTATTGAAGGGTCTAAGAAAGGAGGGAGAGGTTAAATAAAATAATTAATAAAAAGGAAGATAAGGCAAAACAATGGGGTTAGAATTCAGAAATTGACCAAAAATTCAGACTGAAATTCAAAAACAAAGGTCTCGTGACACCCAACAGAAATCTCAAGATTTTGGTACTGAACTTCAAAATCTCCGACAATAAGAGTTGCTGTCATCACAGATACAGCCCTTCATAACAAATCTCGCCACGGCGTTCGTTCCGCTTGATGACCCTCGAACCAGTATGTCCGTCACGATCGAGCCTACCCAGTATGTCCGTGACGATCGAGCCTAGCCAGTATTGTCCGTGACGATCGAGCCTAGCTAGTAGTTTCAGTCACGATTCGAGGCCGCACGATAGGACCCTCGAGGCCCCGCAGTCCGTCACGATTCGAGGCCGCACGATAGGACCCTCGAGGCCCCGCAGTCCGTCACGATTCGAGGCCGCACGTTAGCGCGCTCGAGGCTCCGCAGCCAAGCTCGAGGGGGCACTCACCCTCGAGCGACGTTCCGTCACGCTCGAGGCTTCGCAGCCAAGCTCGAGGGGCACTCACCCTCGAGTGGCGTTTCCGACCGTTCGAGGCTCGGCAAGCTCGAGCTTGCGGTTCAAGCTCCAAGCGTCGTAGCGCCTGGTCGAAGTGCCCGGTCCAAGCTCGGAAGTTGTGTCCCACACCTCAAACTCCAACTTTTAATTTTACACGTTTTGAAGTTCAGTTCGAATTTTTGGAGAAAGTTCAAGGGGCTGCCAGCTCGCCCCTGGCGCGCTTTGCTCCGGCCGGAGTCCGGCCGCCACGTGGCCGGCGTGTGGCGGAGACCGCGTCGGGTCGGCCGAGCCGTGGCGGCAGCTAGCTTTTGTCCTCACGCGTTTGTCCAAGCCTTCCGTACCGTCACTTCGCGGGCGACGGCGCACTGCTGCCTCGCGCCGCGGAGCGCCATCATGACGAACTCGCTCGGCACTGGTCGCAGCCGCGCAGCGCCGCCCCGCAGTCACGATGCTCGCTCGCTACGCGCCAAGGAGCACTGTGGAGGATCCCCAGCGATCACGCCACAATCTTCCTCGCCCAATCATGTCGCGCGCGCTCTGTTCGAGCTCGGCGCGCATCAATGGCGCGTCACGTCGACCTTCTCTCCTCACGCGCGCTCCCGAGGCAACTCATTGCTCTTTTGCGTGCCTAAGCACTCCACCGAGTCTCTCATCACTTCCCTCAGTCCACAACACTGTCATTTTCTCCTCCTCGCGCTCTAGTCCGTCGTCTTCAACCTCCAGCCGCGCGGACCGAGCCTAGCTTCAAAGCCACTTTCGTCCTCGTCCCTCCACCATTCCCAAATCCCTCGCACACAGAGCTAGACCACCTTCCCTAGCTTCCAATCCCCCACTTCTCGCGAGCTATCCCCAACTCTCCGGCGAGAAATCGGATTTTCCCCAAGTCCGCATTTCCGGCCGCCGGAGCACGCGCACGTCGAGCCCCTACTTCGAGCCCTCCCCCGAAGCCGACCAAGCTTTCCGATAGCTTCTCCGAGTCCTACGGGTGCTCACGGACCCCTTCATTCCCGGCGACAGCCTCCAACCTCGCCGAAATCGAGCCCGCGGCGACCGCCCCGCCACCGCACGTCGCCGGCGTTTTACGAGCCTCTTCCGGCCTCCCAACCGTCATCGTTCAACTCGTGGTAAGCCACTGGTTCTTTTCCCCACCTCTCCGACCTCCGTTCACCGCCGTTCGCCCGGCGCAGTGATAGCCAGTAGTGGGCAGGGTTCTTCCTCGTTGAGAGCCCAGTTTCGAGCCAGGGTTCTTTCTCGATGAGAACCCAGCCAACGAGAGCCAGTAGAGTTCTTTTCCTATTCGAACAGGGTTCTTTCTCGATGAGAACTCAGTTTCGAGCTTCAGGGTTCTTTTTCGATAAGAACCCAGACCGCGGGAACCAGCAGAGTTCTTTCTGTCGAGAAGAACTCGGTCCTCGAGACCAACCGAGTTCTTTTCCTCGAAAGCAGGAGCTTAGAAGGGAAAAGAGAAATTTTGTTAAAATGTTAAGATAAAAATCACCTAGTGCAGTAACCTCGAATCATGTTTTGGCAGAACGTTTAACTTGTGCATCTCATGTAGAAGGCGCACTCGTTGACGGCTTCTACGACCTCGTCCCCATCGACGGAGAGGAGAACCTCGAAGGCGGCCGAGCCAGCGTCGACGCAGACAGCCCGGAGCGTAGCAGTCAGCTAGAGCAAGGAGGCAAGCCCCGGAGCATAACCTAACCTTTACCAATTATGCATTATGACTTCTCTATGCTTGTGCATTTACGTTCAAGGAGTTGATTGAATACCTTAGCTACACATTTCCTAGTACCTATGACTTGCAATACTAGTATGAAAGGATCGATAGGGCATTGCTTTAGGTCCGTTACAAGTCGAGTGATTTCCTGTCACTCGCGAGACATAGGAATTGCTTGTCTTACTTATGTTGGAATCATAAGGATTGACGGGCGGGATGATAGATGTAGATCTCCCGTCCGTGTATGAAAATTGATTAAGGTCGAAATGTGTGGATGAGTGTGTCAAGTTTTTGAACGTACCACATGCATGCCGATGTATGGGGATCGGTAAGCCCGGTACCAGATTGAAGCAGCTAGGGCCGATAGCCATCTCTCCTTGGAAACTTTGTTTTCCCCTGCCGTACACTTGTGGATATATGCGTGAGACTGTGAGTGAAGCAGTAAACCTTTATCCTAAGGAAATGGACCCGGTTCCGAATTGTGGATCGATGGGAAAGGTTGGGAAATGCTTGTACCTTTTATAGCAAGCAGAGTATCCGTGTGTGTTGGGTTTCCCCTGGCCAGGTAGCAGAAATTCGGTTCGAACTGTCCGCTTCTCGCGGTTAATGAGACTGCTTGACCGCCATGCTACATTGAGTAACAAGTGGAACTATGAGAATGATGAACTTGTTGTATGACATAAATTGTACTGCACCACTTGTATGATTAGACATGATGCTAATCTAGAATGGTTAAATCTACTAGAATATGATGCTAAAACATGAAAGCAAGGACCTACTCTTAGTTGCTTTTTGGCAAACAAACCCACCAGCCAAAAGCCTCTCATGGTCTAGATGTCGGTGATGTAGTTTTCACCCGACGGGTAAGCCTTGCTGAGTATTAGTATACTCAGCCTTGCTTGTGGCATTGATTTACAGGTACACCATTGGATGTCGATGCTTTGTCTTGGCCTACCCAGGTTCCACCTGGCTGGCATATCGAATGGGTTCCGTCCTCTGCCGAGGATCGGGAGGAGTAGCATCGTGGCAGGCTTCAGCACGGTGTTATTGTATCGTCGTTAGATTATCTTCCGCTGCAATGAAACTTTTATTTCCGCTGCAAGACTTTTGTACTCTGATTTACATTTGAACTTGGTTTGTAATAACTTGTGATACCTATTGGTGTAAGATAAATTGTGGAATGTTGTAATCTCTGGAACTCACCTTCGTGTGGGCGTGCTGTTGTTTCGATCGAGAAAAGAACGTGGTTAATCGGGTTTAATCCGACGGCGCTCCAGCTTATTCCGGATTAAGTGCCTGACTACTCGGTTAGTGGTCCTGGGGTACTTAACTTGGAATAATTTCGGAGTGGTCCGCCACAGCTGGCATCAGAGCCGAAACAGCGCACCGGAGAGAGCAACAAACCTTAAATAAACATTTTTGAATAAAACTTGCCAACTCGTGCTTCCGACGCGTTTTGCGAAGGAAGGTTATCTTAGGACCGCTAAGGATGTTACCTAGAGCGTGAAGCCTATGTGGGTTAAGGGATCACGATATGATAGGTGGCAAATAGTATATTATACTGACTTCCAGCACATTTCATTCTGTCATTTACTTTACGCAATGGTGGGCGCAAGGTACGGCGATTGCTGTAACGTACCACGGCACTATATGAAAATATAGTGGCGGCACATAGTCAATACGCTGTGATGGCGTATGAAAATAGAATAGTATGGTGGGCGCAAGGTACGGCGATTGCTGTAGCGTACCACGGCATCATATGCGAATATGATGGCGGCACAAAGTCAATACGCTATTTCAGTAGCGTATGAAACTGTCAATATGTTGCTCTGGTGACATATGAACATTGCCCGTTCAATGTTAAACGTTCGGGTGCCACCTCTATAGTGGGTGGTAATGTATGGAGACGCTTTCGTGAGTGCTGGCACGAAAGGTTGTTATATATGCTCTGGAATGGAATTTTCTGCAGGTACACTAACCACGATCCCGTATGTGAAACGGTTAGAGAAATTCGACTAGTTAATATAGGGAGAGACGGATATTGCCTAGCCACCGGCACTAACTTCGTATGCCAAAAGTTATTGGCATGTGTGTGGTGAGAACGAATAGGCCGCTTATGCATTGCATTTCACTGAAATAACATTGAATTTTCACACGTGGCCAAATCGAACCGCCGTCAAAATAGAATCACAACCAAAACGCTGCCGAAATCAATCTGTTTGCACCTTTAATTCGAAACTGAAAACGTTGCCAAATGAAAAAGTGTTCAACATGAAAGTTGTCATAAAGTTATGAAGTTTATGCTGAAGAAATTTCAACGAAAATGGTTCAGTAGAACTAGAGTTATGTTTAAAATGGTAACCCCCTGTCTGCTGGAATTTTCTGGGAACAACAAGTTAGAAAATGGATTTTTACACCCTCTTAACAGCAGTTTCTGCTAGAGGCTTAAAAATGAAAGTTGTCACCAATTTTTTCTAGTTTATTCTGTCAAAATTTCCACAAATTTGGTTCAACCAATTAAAAGTTATGCTCACAATACTAACTTCCTGTCTGCTCGAATTTCAGCAGAGAGTTAATTAAAAGATTGGGGTGTTGCGCCACCTAGATCACTTGTTCTGTTTTTGTGTTGAACTAAAAAGTTATTGGAAATTATCTAAACTATATTCTGGTCAAGTTGGGTAATGATTGGGCTTATAGATTTTGAGACCTACTCTGTCCATAATCTGATTATTTTCTTTAAATATATATCAGTTCTCACTTAGTTTTGATGTCTATATTGCTGCCGCCTCACTTGTAGCTTGCTCTGCTGTGGCATCTGAAATTTATAACACTTAAGTAAGCTGCATTTAAGTTAAGAAGGGCAAGACTTTTGGACCAGTAGAACTTGACATATGGACCAAATACCGACCTCCTGTCTTACTAAATATTCTGGGGACAGTCGTTAAGAATTTGAATTTTTGCACCATGTTAACCTCAAATTTGATGAAATGATGAACAGTAAACTTGTACACAAACATGTCAACACTTTGGGGAATTTTGAGAATTTTTTTGGTCTACTCAAGTTGGAGTTATGAAGCTTTAAGGTTGCAGCCAGAGATATTGGATTTCTATTATCTAGTGCATATCCTGCAACATGATTTTTGTCAAAACTTTTACCACCTGAAGATGGTCTTTCTAGGATGTAAGGTGGTTAACAAAGTTAAATTGAAATTAATAATGGAAACACCCACAAAGTTTCAGCCCCAAAATAAAAAGGGAACTAGAGTTATAGGGAAAATCATATGGTTCGGTGTGCTGAAAATCCATCTAAACCGAGAAGCCTAGATTGAAAGTTTTGACCAACTTAACCACTAGATCCGCGTCTGAGATACAAGCAATGTGTAGCTTACCAAATTCCTACTACCTGACCAAAGATGAATAACTCTGGATGTTAGATCTGTGAACTACAAATTTTCTTCCACTCATTTCCAGCTCTCATGTCTTCCACTCACTTTCTACCCCTTCGACAATTGTAGTAAATCAATGGTATGTAAACAACTTCACTCCACTCTCTTGGCCCAGTGCCTTTTATCCCTCTTGTTTCCTTTTTGTGAAATAGGAAAATTGTTTGGTGTGCTTTGACATGGACCAATTGTGAAGGTTCGGATGTCAAGCATGAGTCGTGCCTCCGTTGTTGTCTGATTCTATACAGTCTAAACTCATACCTTGATTCAGGTGTCTTCACCAACTCTCTCATACCGATTTGATTTACTTAACTTTGTTTAACATTGATACCTTGTACCGAAGTAACTTGATTCCTTAATCCTTGGATCCTATGCTGTTGATTCTTGCTCAAGATAATATAAATAATTGAAATGAATATGCAAAATTGGGTCAATGTCACTCTTTCTATGCATAATCAGTTATAGATACAATATGCATTTTGTTCCTTTATAAGCAATTCATGTGCATGGGCATTACATATCCATTAACATGTCATTTGCATCATGATAATCTTTTGGTACCTAACCACATGTGCATCTAACTCATGAATGCTTCTCCCTCCTGGTGTCAATTGGGTTGTTCCCTCTGAATTTATTGTGGTATTGTATTCCCTAACCTATGGTGCCGTGATGGAACCTAGGATCTCGTGTGTGTGCTGCAGCCACACGCTTGAGTCACTTGGAGCACACTGGTATCTCGGCATGTGGGAATATGACCCACAAAGACCTTTATTGACAACCCAAATCGATACTTCCTTACTCTCACTAATTGTTCCGCAATGATGAATTTTAATTATGTGATGTAAGGTCTACTAACTTGCATCACGGCGTGTACATCATACTCTCATAAGCATATGCACCATACGCTCATGTGCATGTGTATTATATCATGTGAACCTCATCATGAACATGCCATGTATACCATGGTAAAGTGCTTAAGTTTGGCAATTTGACAATTAAGATAAAAATTTGAGCAAGAATTTCCCAAAATTTCCATACCACACCACCTTTTCTAGGTGTATTCCCTCCTTGCCATAAGCAAATCTTTTATTGCCCCACTCTTCCTTTAGGCTCATCTTAGAATTTGGGCGGCAACCCCGTGTAACGTCATGTCATGATCATAGTATGATGTGGGCTAGTTTTAAGAATCTTTTGGGCACTCTTGTCATCTCATAACCTCGTTGTTCATTAACCCTCCCCAGAGTTTATTCCTTGTTCCTGTTGATATAAAAGTGGGTAAATCATTGTTTAATTAAGACCTACAATTGGTTAAGCGTCTTGCCCGTGACTATCTATAGTCTCAAAGATCACCTTTGCCTACTGTTTCTCCCCCCATCACCGCAGAGTCTCAAGGGCCAGTTTGACCCCCCCCCTCTGTGTCCGTGCACCGTGTACTCTGCCCCGTTCACCAGTCCACTATCACCTTCGTCGTTTCCCTACCGCTGCTGGCCAACACTCCCCCAGTCGCCATCGTACCACCATCCCGTCACCCAGGGAATCTCATCGCCGGCCCCTACCTCCTGCTGTCGACACACCACTATCGCTGCTCCGCTCCGGCCGTCGATAAATGCAGCCTCTCCAATGGCTGCCATCACTCCAAGGTGCTCCACTTGAGTCACACCACTCCACCGCTCTCGCCTCTCTTCGGCGACCTCCACGGTACCCAAGCTGCCCATTCCCCACCGTGTCCTCCGTTCTTTGACAAGCAAGCTCTGCCTCCACCTTTTTGTAAAGCCATGAGGAAGTGCCCCTCCCGGCAACCACCTTGTCGTTTAACCAAGGTCTACGGCACCAACCTCACCGAAGAAGGAGTTCGAGCAGAAGTCACCTGAGGATTCCACAAGAATTAAGTCGACGAGCAAGGAAGATTTCGACTTTTTGACACCATCCATGGCTTGCCCTTTCTTTTCCCCGATTGGCCCTGAAGTTCACTGGACAATAGTGGTGTATTACTTTTGCCTTGTGTGCCAAATCTTGATGCTCTTAGCTTCCATGTCTACATTCATCACCGCTCCCACATGAACAACGTTGATGTTGTATCGGAGATCCGGTATCAATTATCATCTCCAAGCTGTGAACCTGTAAGAAATTGGGTGCGTAGTATCTGCGTTTCTTTAACCAACACCTCTTTCTTCTAATAAAATGTCCACCTTTCCTTCCTATGCGAATCTCGGGACGAGATTCTCTTTAAGGAGGGTAGGCTGTAACACCCCTGGTGTTTAAAGCGTATAAGTAAGAGTGATTAAACAAACTAAGGAACTATAAACCCTGAAACTAAATCACTAGTAGGAATGAGAATTATACATGAGGATTGTTAAGTTTGTACTCGTGCTTTGGTTCTTGAAATTGAACCCAACAAAAACTTTTCTAGTACAAATCTAAACATCTTCTCTTACAAGTTACACGACAAAACTCTAAATACATACTCTCGAGACGACGCATAAAAATTTTCTAAAAAGAAATCAGGATTGAACGGCAAATTAAGTAATACTTCGATGCCCCTAAAGGTCTTAAAGGACTAATGGCTCATGTGAAGTCAACACATGAAATAATTCCAACTAACGATATTAATGACCTTCAGAAGGCAAGGTTCTAATGTAAAAATTTTAAATAAGAGTTGTGCACATCACAAATGTCTGATCAATATGAAAGGGTTGGGAAAGTATGTTCTAATTATAAAACCAAACCACTTTCTCAAATGAAAGTTGTGTATCTAAAAAATGTCATTTGCAACCTTGGTGAGTTATGTATAACTCAGATGCTTAATCTACCAAACATAGGAAATCAAGTTTGAAAGACCAACTTAAACATGGGATGAAAAACACACGGTCACACACCCTTTTTAAAGGAGCTCACCTTGGGCTATAAATAGAATAATATTTAGAGTGCTCCTGATGTTCTTTAGTAAAATAATTGTTAATGATTTAATGTTAGGGTTAAACACTTGGACTAATAAAGCTTGTAGATCTAATCATGGCCTACATGTGGCAATCTTGAGGTTTTAATAATAAAATGAGATTTTGTTCACAATATGAGCTTTCATAAAATACAAAGGATGTAAATTAATTAATATTTAATATATGTCAAGTTGTTAACGACATAATTAAAAGTTGAGCATATAAAATAAATAAGCTTTTAACCTCCATGTATGTGTCCATGTTTTAACTTTAAGTTAAAATAAGATTTTTACTCTCAAAATAAAAGGAGGAAGGACTTTAAATTGAAAACTCTCTTTGAGCAGCGCACCTCTGATGTTTAGTGACACTATTGAAGGGTCTAAGAAAGGAGGGAGAGGTTAAATAAAATAATTAATAAAAAGGAAGATAAGGCAAAACAATGGGGTTAGAATTCAGAAATTGACCAAAAATTCAGACTGAAATTCAAAAACAAAGGTCTCGTGACACCCAACAGAAATCTCAAGATTTTGGTACTGAACTTCAAAATCTCCGACAATAAGAGTTGCTGTCATCACAGATACAGCCCTTCATAACAAATCTCGCCACGGCGTTCGTTCCGCTTGATGACCCTCGAACCAGTATGTCCGTCACGATCGAGCCTACCCAGTATGTCCGTGACGATCGAGCCTAGCCAGTATTGTCCGTGACGATCGAGCCTAGCTAGTAGTTTCAGTCACGATTCGAGGCCGCACGATAGGACCCTCGAGGCCCCGCAGTCCGTCACGATTCGAGGCCGCACGATAGGACCCTCGAGGCCCCGCAGTCCGTCACGATTCGAGGCCGCACGTTAGCGCGCTCGAGGCTCCACAGCCAAGCTCGAGGGGGCACTCACCCTCGAGCGACGTTCCGTCACGCTCGCAGCCAAGCTCGAGGGGGCACTCACCCTCGAGCGACGTTCCGTCACGCTCGAGGCTTCGCAGCCAAGCTCGAGGGGGCACTCACCCTCGAGTGGCGTTTCCGACCGTTCGAGGCTCGGCAAGCTCGAGCTTGCGGTTCAAGCTCGAAGCGCCGTAGCGCCTGGTCGAAGTGCCCGGTCCAAGCTCGGAAGTTGTGTCCCACACCTCAAACTCCAACTTTTAATTTTACACATTTCGAAGTTCAGTTCGAATTTTTGGAGAAAGTTCAAGGGGCTGCCAGCTCGCCCCTGGCGCGCTTTGCTCCGGCCGGAGTCCGGCCGCCACGTGGCCGGCGTGTGGCGGAGACCGCGTCGGGTCGGCCGAGCCGTGGCGGCAGCTAGCTTTTGTCCTCACGCGTTTGTCCAAGCCTTCCGTACCGTCACTTCGCGGGCGACGGCGCACTGCTGCCTCGCGCCGCGGAGCGCCATCATGACGAACTCGCTCGGCACTGGTCGCAGCCGCGCAGCGCCGCCCCGCAGTCATGATGCTCGCTCGCTACGCGCCAAGGAGCACTGTGGAGGATCCCCAGCGATCACGCCACAATCTTCCTCGCCCAATCGTGTCGCGCGCGCTCTGTTCGAGCTCGGCGCGCATCAATTGCGCGTCACGTCGACCTTCTCTCCTCACGCGCGCTCCCGAGGCAACTCATTGCTCTTTTGCGTGCCTAAGCACTCCACCGAGTCTCTCATCACTTCCCTCAGTCCACAACACTGTCATTTTCTCCTCCTCGCGCTCTAGTCCGTCGTCTTCAACCTCCAGCCGCGCGGACCGAGCCTAGCTTCAAAGCCACTTTCGTCCTCGTCCCTCCACCATTCCCAAATCCCTCGCACACAGAGCTAGACCACCTTCCCTAGCTTCCAATCCCCCACTTCTCGCGAGCTATCCCCAACTCTCCGGCGAGAAATCGGATTTTCCCCAAGTCCGCATTCCCGGCCGCCGGAGCACGCGCACGTCGAGCCCCTACTTCGAGCCCTCCCCCGAAGCCGACCAAGCTTTCCGATAGCTTCCCCGAGTCCTACGGGTGCTCACGGACCCCTTCATTCCCGGCGACAGCCTCCAACCTCGCCGAAATCGAGCCTGCGGCGACCGCCCCGCTACCGCACGTCGCCGGCGTTTTACGAGCCTCTTCCGGCCTCCCAACCGTCATCGTTCAACTCGTGGTAAGCCACTGGTTCTTTTCCCCACCTCTCCGACCTCCGTTCACCGCCGTTCGCCCGGCGCAGTGATAGCCAGTAGTGGGCAGGGTTCTTCCTCGTTGAGAGCCCAGTTTCGAGCCAGGGTTCTTTCTCGATGAGAACCCAGCCAACGAGAGCCAGTAGAGTTCTTTTCCTATTCGAACAGGGTTCTTTCTCGATGAGAACTCAGTTTCGAGCTTCAGGGTTCTTTTTCGATAAGAACCCAGACCGCGGGAACCAGCAGAGTTCTTTCTATCGAGAAGAACTCGGTCCTCGAGACCAACCGAGTTCTTTTCCTCGAAAGCAGGAGCTTAGAAGGGAAAAGAGAAATTTTGTTAAAATGTTAAGATAAAAATCACCTAGTGCAGTAACCTCGAATCATGTTTTGGCAGAACGTTTAACTTGTGCATCTCATGTAGAAGGCGCACTCATTGACGGCTTCTACGACCTCGTCCCCATCGACGGAGAGGAGAACCTCGAAGGCGGCCGAGCCAGCGTCGACGCAGACAGCCCGGAGCGTAGCAGTCAGCTAGAGCAAGGAGGCAAGCCCCGGAGCATAACCTAACCTTTACCAATTATGCATTATGACTTCTCTATGCTTGTGCATTTACGTTCAAGGAGTTGATTGAATACCTTAGCTACACATTTCCTAGTACCTATGACTTGCAATACTAGTATGAAAGGATCGATAGGGCATTGCTTTAGGTCCGTTACAAGTCGAGTGATTTCCTGTCACTCGCGAGACATAGGAATTGCTTGTCTTACTTATGTTGGAATCATAAGGATTGACGGGCGGGATGATAGATGTAGATCTCCCGTCCGTGTATGAAAATTGATTAAGGTCGAAATGTATGGATGAGTGTGTCAAGTTTTTGAACGTACCACATGCATGCCGATGTATGGGGATCGGTAAGCCCGGTACCAGATTGAAGCAGCTAGGGCCGATAGCCATCTCTCCTTGGAAACTTTGTTTTCCCCTGCCGTACACTTGTGGATATATGCGTGAGACTGTGAGTGAAGCAGTAAACCTTTATCCTAAGGAAATGGACCCGGTTCCGAATTGTGGATCGATGGGAAAGGTTGGGAAATGCTTGTACCTTTTATAGCAAGCAGAGTATCCGTGTGTGTTGGGTTTCCCCTGGCCAGGTAGCAGAAATTCGGTTCGAACTGTCCGCTTCTCGCGGTTAATGAGACTGCTTGACCGCCATGCTACATTGAGTAACAAGTGGAACTATGAGAATGATGAACTTGTTGTATGACATAAATTGTACTGCACCACTTGTATGATTAGACATGATGCTAATCTAGAATGGTTAAATCTACTAGAATATGATGCTAAAACATGAAAGCAAGGACCTACTCTTAGTTGCTTTTTGGCAAACAAACCCACCAGCCAAAAGCCTCTCATGGTCTAGATGTCGGTGATGTAGTTTTCACCCGACGGGTAAGCCTTGCTGAGTATTAGTATACTCAGCCTTGCTTGTGGCATTGATTTACAGGTACACCATTGGATGTCGATGCTTTGTCTTGGCCTACCCAGGTTCCACCTGGCTGGCATATCGAATGGGTTCCGTCCTCTGCCGAGGATCGGGAGGAGTAGCATCGTGGCAGGCTTCAGCACGGTGTTATTGTATCGTCGTTAGATTATCTTCCGCTGCAATGAAACTTTTATTTCCGCTGCAAGACTTTTGTACTCTGATTTACATTTGAACTTGGTTTGTAATAACTTGTGATACCTATTGGTGTAAGATAAATTGTGGAATGTTGTAATCTCTGGAACTCACCTTCGTGTGGGCGTGCTGTTGTTTCGATCGAGAAAAGAACGTGGTTAATCGGGTTTAATCCGACGGCGCTCCAGCTTATTCCGGATTAAGTGCCTGACTACTCGGTTAGTGGTCCTGGGGTACTTAACTTGGAATAATTTCGGAGTGGTCCGCCACAGCACCGGTGCCGATGCCACCAGGTACAGGACCTAGGGTCACTAGCGTATGAGTTTCTCGATCTGTTTAGGGTTTACCCCTGCTGCACAAGATACTTCTTGAGTGATATGGCTTGACCAGGCCGGTGGCGATGGAGCTCGTCCATGATGGGTTTTGTGTGTGCGCGCGCGCGCACGCCCGATCTGCATGGGTTCCTATATATGTTTCTGTAAGATCTCTTATTTCTTGTATCAATTCTTTTTGTTGCAGGAACAATGAGAAATGTTAAGATTAGTATACATAAGGTTGATGCAACATGTCCTACTGCTGGAAGCCAGATCATTTATCTTTTTATTCAAATGTAAAAAAATGCATGCCTGGATCTGGAGCCAATGCATGGTAACAAGGCAAACTCTGCACTAGATGATCTACCGGTACATCTAGTTTGCTACTGAATGTGGTTGCCTAATAAAATAATGTCTATGATATTTATCAATTCACCTCTATATTATTTTGGGGTCTTTGTAATCAGTTGGCCATTTCTTGTCGGTAGGAAGCAAGAGAAGCACAAAGAGGTCACTGATCTGCTCTCAGAAAGTCAATGGGTTACTGATGCGACATTCTGTAATTGTTTGTGTTATTTTTACCCACATCAGAATTATGACTTGTGCGGCCTAATGTGTGGTATGTTTTTAGATTTTTTTTACGCATTGGTCTACTATATAAAGAGTCATGATTGAAATATTTTAATTTGTTTTTTTAAAGGGTAACGTGCTTATCTTATAATTAGGATTGCAAACTCTATTTTATTTACTAGAATAGGATCCGTAACTATAAACAATTTTTTCTTTTTAAGGCATTAGTGGTTTTGAATACACAATGATTTTGGTGGTGTTGTGATTTTGAAAGGTAGTAGCTTTTAAAGGGAGTAGTCCAGTGAACCTGTTTGTTCAAACAACACATTCAACTATTGGTATTTTGAAACAGAGGCAACTAAATGAATACTCAATTGAATGAGTTGAATTCTTGTTTTTCTTGAACTTTCAATACCTTCAACTACCATGGAGGATGATTTTAGATGATTGAAAACATATCAAAAGTTCCAGATAACAGAAATTTACAGTTGCAGTATCATCTTATAGCTCTGAGTTATGTAGCCTTGAGCTAATTGACTTTTAGATTTTATTGGAAGGTTCTCTGATTTGCATCAAATACCATAACTCGTTGCTCTTTTATGATTTGTCTATACTAAATTATCTTTTTATTGTTTCATAGGGAATATGGTTCGGCTCTCTACATCCTATTGGCCATTTGGATCACAAACTTCAAATTTACTTTGACAGTTATATATATGTATGCCCAGTATGGACCTTTGCATGGCAGAGACAGAGGACCTTCGGTTGAGCTATTTAGTGTAAAGACTTGTGAATTATATTGAGATCTTATGTTTTTGTGAAAACTATTTGATTTGTGACGCTAAGAGATTTTTGTATGTTTGCTTTGCTACCAAATTAAATTATCTGGCTGAGAGGTATGTGTTATTTGCAAGCATAAAACACCTTTTGGTCATTAATTTTGCTTTACTAATTAAGCTTTAGTGTTAGCGCAGGCATTATACTGATTTCTTGATATTAGCAGCTTGCATTGTGAGCTTGCAGATGCACTAAAATTGGTGCTTGAAAATATAATTCATGGCATTAGGGAGCTATGTTTCTTTGCATCTACTCTGTTTCAGTTTCAGATCATTAATGTATACCTTGACATCATTGTTAGTGTCACAACCCATCTCAGCCAATCAATCGAGGGAGGTTAAAATAAGAGCAACAATATTGTTGAAAACCACAAAAAAATAATAATGTTGTTGAACACCACTGCCAAAGTTCCAAGACATCCCAATTCTCCCCAAACTTGAAATCTGAAAGAACTTTAAGAACAAGTTTTCATGTACTTTAAATGACTTTTTGTTTATATTAAAAATAAGAAATCCTAGCTTTACATGGTCAAATTGAATGTATATGTTCTCAATTAATTAGTTTATATTTGTTTTATATTTTTAAGTTAGTTCTACTCACTATTATGCATGAAACAGTCCAGTCGTTGCCCTACAATACTAACTCACGCTCAATTCAGTGACTTAGCTTTCCTTCGTCTGGTATGCTGCAATGACGACGATGCACATCGAAAATTAGTCAAGGCCGTGGATAACCAATTGGTCACAGCACAAAATGTTAAAGTGGACAAAACAAATATTTGTGAGTTCTCTTCTCTCTGTAATTGTCATGACTTTTTAATGGGAAATTTGGATAGGTACCATCAAAAGATCACAAAGTTAGATATATACCATCACTATCTCACTTACATGTGGGGTTCACATGAGTCAATTACATGTGGGTCCAATGTTATATATCCAACGTTGCGATCTTTTAATTGTATATATCCAATTTTTCCTTTTTTAATTGTATTTAATTAACACTATGAAGAAGGCCAACAATAATATTATTTGGGTTACAACGGTTTTAATTTCAACAGGGTGCTTGGTGGCTAACAACATTAGTACTATGAATTTTTGGAAAGCCGGAATATACCCATCTCTGTCAACACTCAAAGGAGGTTAATAAGAATATCAAATTATTGTTAATATTTTTATACTTCAAGCTAAATTTTTATTGTGTAACATTTTTTTAGAATTCAGAAATTGTATACACAGACTATGGGGGTCCATGGAGGCATTAACCTCAACGTTGCAAAGCGAATAGAATGTCTTGAAAGTATCTCTGTTACATCATTGCCGAAGTTCGAAGACATCCCAAGTCTCACCAAACTAGAAATCTGAAATTACTTTAAAACAAGTTTTCATGTCCTCTTATAACTTTTTTATATTAAAAATAAAAAAGTTTAGCTCTATTTGGTTAAATTGAATGTAATTGTTCTAAATTAGTTATTTATTTTCTTTTATTTTAACAGCTCAGTCCATGTGGCACATGCCAAAACGCTAGCAGTTTCCTTTAGAGGACCTAACTTTGCCATTCAAATTCAAGAGAAAGCAGTTTCACATTGGTTTAAGCTTTGCAATGACCATCAAGAAGGAGTAGGATTAGACAATATCTAATGTAGGTATATACCTTTCTGAGCCTATTTTTTCTCAAGGGCATTTTGTACGTAGCATTGTCGAGAGGTGTTTATCAGGAGACGCGGGTTCTTGCAAAAAGAAATAAAGATATTAATCACACTAAAAAAGGTACAAAGACTATTGTCTATAGAGACATCTTGGAGTATTGAGTTGTGTTGTATTTAAAATTTATTATGTATTATAATTCCCATTTTTAATGTGCATATGCTTTTCTCGTGACTGAATAGTTATTTTTTAATATAATTTTTTTAATACCACGTGACGTGCCCAAAAGACTAGTTATGGTCAAATACGAGCAAGACAAGGACGACTACCGTGTCCCAACGCTGGACGACTACACGCCGGAGGAGATCGCCGAGACGGGCACGGAGACGATCCTGGAGACCATCGACTCGCTGCAGACGGCGTACGACGAGTTCGCCGAGTTCCGGGCATGGGTGCGCGCCGCGCTCGCGGACGGCGGCCGCGTCATGATCCAGGAGGACATGCTCTACTCGGACCCCGACGGGTGGCAGGAGATTACTGATCGTGAGTGGGCGGAGGCGCGGCAGGAGCTGGAAGATGACACGGAGGCTGGTGGTGGTCCGCTTGGCCCGCACACGTTTATGCTGTCCACGTATTTGGCTCGTCTCTACCTGTATGTAGCGCCCGCGCCCACGTTTTTGGGAACCTAATTAAGGTACAGGGTAGAGGCAGGGGCGGAGAAAAAGATTTTTAGTATAGGAGGGGCAGTGAACAAAGCAAAGTAGAACGGATAGTCATACCACCTTGTTTTACTCACGTATAATATAATAGTATCATGTTTTACAATTTTGTTTTTGCGGAAAGTACGTAGCACGTTTTACATGTCTGAACTAAAAGAAAAAAGTTACATATCTATGGGCTTAAGTTCAGCTCTACGGCTAGCATCAAGATCATAGGCTGTGACAATATCATTAGGACTAAGTGATGGAGCCAATTCGTTCTCAATATAAATTACTAAACGACCTCGCACGATCATTGGCTTATTGGAAAACGAAAACCATGGCAAACAGTAAGTACGATTTGTGTGGCGAATATTCTAGCCAACGAAATCAGTTGAACCAACTGCTCTGAAATCGGCGACGATGAGGTAGTTCGCTAAGGCTATCCCCAACCCTCCTAGTCAGTTGGTTTCCATAGAATTAATGAGGCTGCCATGTAAGCAAGAATCTGATGTGGCATAGGAATTAAAGAGGAGAGATATAAAAAAAGAGGAAGCCGGGTCGCATGCAAGACACCGGCTCGTCGCATGTTCCAAGACGAAGGAAACCAGCAAAAATAGCGTTGAGGGAGGCACATCGTTTCTTCCTCCTGAGATTCCGTCGGGGTCCTGATCTGCTGTGGCGTCGGCTCCTTTCCGCTGCCGTGCTAACCCCGCACATGAGGAAGAAATCACTCCGTCGAGCGTGAGGAAGAAATCCGCCAGTTCCTCAAATCCTTCTCCAATCAATCATCCCAGAGGAAGAAATCACCCCGCCAAGGAAGAAATCAGCCAAGTTTTTCTGCTAGCCAACTACAATATGCAATCGGTCAAATCCATCTCCAATTCATCATCCCAGATCCAGAGGAAGTTGCTGCTCTTGCTGTCGGTGCTCCTCCGTCCTCCCTGCGCGGGTGTCGATCCAGAAGCTAGCAGTTCGCAACCCCTCGTGCTCCAGTCGACCGTCTACAGGGTGTTGGTGAATGGTGATTTGATTTCCCATTCCATGGTGATGAGCGGCATCTCCTGGCAGTTTAGAGCGGTGCATCAGCTAATTCATGCCTGTACTCGATTCAATTAGCAGTGATTTTTACTGAACGTATTATGCATGGATGACTACAGAGCAAATTCAGCATAGTTGATCCTTCCGCAGGCATGAAGGAACTTTATATTTTATTTGTTGAGAAACTACTATAGACACCAGCGTTGGAGGAGAAGGTGTCTAATCGATATTTATTGCTTTCTCTCACCTCTAGACACTGCCTATGGACAACCATGGGTTCGGAATGGCCTAAGTGGGAACTCTCGTCAAAATTGGTTGATGACATGGACCCTCTGAAGTGGGAAGAAAATTGGGTGGGGAGTGGGGACGGTCCTCAGACTCTCTCCCGTGAGGACCCGCTCCCGATGGATGCCGCGTGTCCATAGAACAGATCCGACGCCTACATGTTTGATGCACGGCTCAGGCTCCCTCCAACCCCTGCGACCCGGCTGGATGCCTCGGCAGCTCGGCTCCATGTGAAACGATCCCAGACTCAAGAGCCGTCCCGCATCCGGCAAGGCCTCACGGAGTCCTGAACGCCCTTCGTTGCCGCTGCCTTCGGTCTGCCGGGAGCGCGTCGCCTATGCCTCACCCACTGCGCCGCTCGTCTGGCCGAGCCAAGCGCCACCTCGACATGACAACATCCCTCGTTCCTTGGCCGCCACCACCACCACCATCGTCATACATGGCAGAGGGACCTTGACCGCTGCAACAACGCCGGTCTGGTCATCGGCGGAAAGGAGGTGGAGCAAGAAGCTGCTCATCTTGCAATCAGTTCAGGAAAATCCTTCTCAGTTCTCATAGGCTGTCAATTGCCTGCTCAATTTCTTTCAATGTACAATAGACTGAATGTCATGCTTCATGCCTTGATCGCTCGTAATGTTCAGAATAGGTTGGCATCAGCAGTCCAGCAGACGGCACAAGTCAAAGAACATATCGTCGATCAATTGAGAAGAACAGAGGATTGGGAAACATGAACTAGCGTGACTTGCTTTCATGTCTGCGCGCATTGCTGCAACCAGCGCATCCTGCTGGCTGCAGCAGCACCACGCCGCTGCCTGTCTGCCCACCTGAGCTGGCAAGGACGCACAAAGCATGGACGCACGGAACAGGCGCGCGCAGCCTTCGATCGACGTTGCTTGTCTGCCTCCCGGCACCGCGCAGTAAGGAGCGATGGAAGCAGTGTCGGTGGCGCCGAGGACACGGAGACGCCGCTAATAACGAGCGGATAGGCGTGAGGCGAGCCACACCTTGGGCTGGCTGTTGGAGAGAGCCGAGCTGGCTTATCCTAAACAAGTAACGAGTAATCCGCTTGTGCTAGTTCGTTAGATGTGCTGCGCTCCCACGCGGCATCCATCGGGAGCGGGTCCTCACGGGGTGACGGGGGAGAGTTTGAGGACCGTCCCCACCTAATTTTTTCCCCCTCTGAAGTACAAACCTTTGAGCTTCATCATCTTGCTGATCAACCGTCAGTTCCATGCATGATGTCTCTCAAATCTGGTAGCTACAATTGGTTGATGCTCAGGGTCAGCAACCTCGGCGACAAATGGTTCCGCGCCATTCTGATTAGTATTATTTTCTACATGATCATTTGAACCACTTCTACGTCCACATTTGTTGGTACTAATTTCTTCAATATAATTAGCAGCTGGACCAACTGGCTTAAAAAAACTATGAATGGTCTTTTTCTTCTTCAATTTATCTAAACTGAAAAGGACAATTTTGGATCATAAAAAAAAATGAACAGCCCATTTAGCACAGTATTCTTGAAATATAAGTATTTGTTGCAAATAGATACACAATACTTATTAGTGACGCCGACCGCTTTTGTTGGTTAATGCGTGTTCGAAATAACTATTATGTTAGATTCATTCCCAAAATGCCCGAGCAGAAGCCATGTTCATCGGTCTGATAAAGTCCTAACATTAGGGCTACCGAACCGCCTCATGATAATGTGTGTATGTTTCAATATACGCCTAATCAAGTATGAATCCTTAGGTACGCAACATAGTTTTCGGTTGATGTTGAATGTGTGGCACCAACAATTAAGAAACACACTTGGACTCATATGAATTTAGAATCTCAACCAAAACATTTCTTATTTCCGGATGCAAACTTTATTATTCAAGTACAACCCATGAGTAATCTAGAAGATGGCGGCACCGACAATGGGTTGCTTCCAGAAGGCGGCAGGGCTCGTCAAAGCCAGCTGGTTGACCAGCTGTTGTTGTTGCCAGAAGGCGGCAGAGTTTCCCATGGCAAGTGGATTGAACGGCAGCTGCTGCTGCTGCTGCTGCAAGAAGGCCGCCTAGTTCGCAACAGCCTGCTGGCTGAATTGATGCAGCTGTTGTTGAAGCAGGTAGCTGGCGGGGTTGGCCACGGCCAGCTGGTTGAATGGAAGCACCGCTTGCTGTTGCAAGTAGGCGGCGGGGTTCACTGTGGCTAGTTGGTTGAACGGTGACAGAACCCGTTCTTGTTGTGCCGCAATGTTCTGAACTATGAGCTGCGCCAAGGATTGCTGCTGCAACAAGGCAGACTGTTGTTGGAAGAGCATGGCAGATGATGGTATGATGCTTGCTGCAAGCACCTGTTGTAGCCTGATGGACTGCACAATTGGATGTTCATATCCGACTGTTGTGATAGGTGAGAGGTACTGTGGAATAGTGGCAGCGGCTGCAGCTAGCGAGCACTGCGGAACAATGACCGCGGTGGCAGCGCTCCCTGAAAGAGCTAGGAGCGCAACGAGGGTAAATATCTTGGCTGCCATTGTTGCTAAGAGGTTTGCTAGTATGTTACGAATTCTTGGTTGCTAGGTGGTCTCAATGATATGGGTGATGGACTACCTGCACATCGAGTACCTATTTATACACATGATAGCTCGTGTATGATGCCCATGTTTTGGTCTGTACCTTGCATATTGTTAGCCAGATAAGGTTGGGATGACATGGTATCTAGTCGACTCTGGCTTCTACTGACAAATCCACTTGGGTTGTACGTCATGTGTTGCCAAAGACAACTTATACTAAGGACAAGCGAAAAGTGACTTTTATTTTGTCAGTTGTGTTGATGCACCGGTGACAATGGCATGGTCTGTCCACCTTTAAACAGGTGGAAGTCTTTGAAAATGCATGTGTTCTATTTTTTCAAAGTCAGCACGTAAAGTTGTGATTTGCTGACGTGGACACAGATCATTATGAGTTTGACCTGACTTATCCATCGATAGGATTTGTTTGGAGAGCAATCACTCGTGGTAGAAAGAGTTAACACGCTAGCTCGAGGAGAAGTTATCAAGGAATTATTCAGATAACACATCCTGACCCTAGGTCGTCACGTGCATGTATGCTACAGCTATCCCGCCCTACCAAATAGTTGCTCAAAGTCGAGCCGGTCTTTGTCGCTAATTTTACGGGGTTTTTTCCGCTTTTCTTTGCCATAATTTGGATCATCCTATGAAAATTTGGTAGTCACACATAAATTCTGATAAAATTACACAGTCGTTTTTCGTTTAGCAGTATTGATATGTTCCTAACACGCTAGCTTGATAGATCGGTCTGGCACATAACTTGGTTAATTTTTTCACATGTTATGACAAGAATCATACGAAATTATTTGCCTAAGCGCTTAGAAGCTGCATATATAGAATTCACTACTACGCACGAAAGGAACGATGGGGCGACAACGAGATCACATTTATGGGTTCCAGTTTTTTTTAATCCCACAATTGTGATGTGAACTATTAGTGGATGGCTGCTGAATTTTCGCTACATTACACTTGTTAGTGAATTGTATACACTGGTACCTTTGAGATTTAGCGGTAATGAGTCTATGGAATAATATTGTAGTTATTGTTCGCCATACTGGTAGGAAATATCGAATGGAGTGTTTGGATGTCAGTGATTGTGAAATATAAGTATTTGTTGCAAATAGATACACAATACTTATTAGTGACGCCGACCGCTTTTGTTGGTTAATCGTGTTCGAAATAACTATTATGTTAGATTCATTCCCAAAATGCCCGAGCAGAAGCCATGTTCATCGGTCTGATGAAGTCCTAACATTCGGGGCTACCGAACCGCCTCATGATAATGTGTGTATGTTTCAATATACGCCTAATCAAGTATGAATCCATAGTTACGCAACATTGTTTTTGGTTGATGTGGAATGTGTGGCACAAACAATTAAGAAACACACTTGGAGTCATATGAATTTAGAATCTCAACCAAAACATTTCTTATTCAGTTTTTTTAAAAAAAAAAGTAACTTTTTTACTGGGAAGTGTAAACCCTGTCCTAAATCACGCTTCCCAATATTTTCTTAAAAGTGTTTGAAACTTTTTTTTAATGTAGATACCCCTTACTCTCTCTATATACATGGTATGGAGACGGTCGCAGTTTGCACGTGTTACAAATCTCTTTCAATATATAAATCCTACTTTTGGATGATGATGTTTCTTTCTTGGAAGTCAGGGGCGCATGATAGTCCATGGATAGCCAGACCGGCAGGGTCAAGGCAACTACATTAGCTGCATGCGTACGTGGTCATGCGCAGCCGGTGCCATCTATCAGTCACGTGACCATCGACAGCGATCGGCCGGACTTCTTCCGCCGCTACCACCAGACTTTCTTTTTGTGTCTTTCATCAAAAAGAAAAAAAAAAGCTAGGCATGGAAAATTTTAGCACTACCAGCCGGGTCAATCACTTGTCCTCGTGAGCATGGATATTCGATTCCCAGCGGCAAGAGCCAGATTCATCGCCCCTTGACCGGCCCGGCGGCGCCCGGCAGATGATGGATGATGACCATCACCTTCCACTGCACCTGCTCGTGAAGGCTCTTGTGCTGTGCTGCTTCTGCCTCGGCCTGCTGGAGGCAACGCCCGCCACGGCTCTTTCCTTGTTTCTTTATTGTCAATTTTCTCGCACGTGGCTCATCTCATTTGAATGTACAGTAGAGTACACTAGTGCAGTGCCCTTTTCGCGCGCGATCCATGGCACGTCGGCTGTGGATTATACTCGTTTCTTCTTTTCCGTCTTCAATACAAACAAAATTAACCAAGCATGCTGTTTGGGTTTACCCCTCCAATCAATCCACAATCTAGCTACTGGAGCTACACGCCTACTCCTAACGTACAGCATAGTTGATAGCCGGATAGGCAAGAACAATAGGATCAAAACACACGCATGTCATTGATCGTCTCCCATTGCAGAGCAACCGTGATCAGATCAGATGGAGTGGTGGCTCCGGCACCAGCTGCCACTCTGCCTGTCCTCCTCGGTGGCGCCTAGCAGCTCCTCCAGGTACTCTGCCCCCAGGTCCTCCAGCTCCATCACCTCGCTCCGCCCGCTCGGCTTGCACCTGCGGCTCGCCGGCCGCAACCGCCGCGTCCGCATGGAGTTCCGGCGCTTGAGCGCCACCACGGGCGACGACCCGGCGCCGCCACACGCGGCGTCGTCCATGCCCATCCCCTCCATGGACCGCCGGACACGCTCCACGGGGAAGTTGAGCACCGCGGCCGCGCCCCGCACCGCGAACGCCGCCTGGTCGTACGCCAGCGCCGCCGCCTCCGCGCTGTCGAAGGTGCCCAGCCACACGCGCGCGCCACCGCGCGTCGAGTCCCGGATCTCCGCCGCGAACTTGCCCCACGGCCGCTTCCGCACCCCGCGGTACGGCCGCCCGCCATGCCCCGCCGCGGCTTCTCCTTCCTCCGTCACCGAGCCGGGGTGCCCCTCCTGTCCTGCAACTGCCATCCCGGCCACGTCCGGCAGGAGCATCTCCATGGTGTCGTTGCTGTGGAGAGGAAGCGTAGGGTGGTGGTGGTGGAAGCTACCCCACGGCGTGGACTCGACGGAGCCGGTGGAGGAGCCCGGCGAGTCGAGGGGCACGCCGGGATGCTGGAGCTGGGAGGATCTGCGCGTCGTCATGCTCATGCGCCGGGCGAGGAAGCTGACGATGCCGGTGCTGAGGTGCAGAGCCGGCGGGGAGCTGTGCGAGTGCGAGCTCTGGGTGGTGCCGCTGTTGCTGGTCACCATGGGATGATCAACTGGTCCGTCCCGAGTTGAATGAAAACTCAACGTTGGAAGCCTCCTTTTATACTGCTCGCCGCCGCCGGGAACAGAGGAGAAAACAGGGGATCGAGCAGCGACAGCATTGGAATCCTCGCTCCTTGTTTCCACCCCCAACCTTTGATTACTGGAGTATTATTTTTAATTGCCTCGAATGTCTTGTCTCTATACATTGGCTTAAATAGTGCCTAAACATAATTAAAATTGCTATATTTCAGCGCTATCCTATTCTCTCAAAAAAGTTGATCAACCGGTTCATAAAATGAGTGAGTGAGGGGCTGCGACCTAGCAACTTGAACCACTTGAAAATTATGATTTTCCTCTGGTGTTTTTGGCCAAGACTATTTTTGTTTTACTTAGGCCGTGTTCAATTCCAAAAAGTATTTTTTTACTTTCTATTCATCCCTCTCACATAACACGCTTTCCAAAAAATCTTTTTTCAGCTTTCCTATTCATCCCCCTCACATAACACCGTTTCTAAAACAAAATATTTTTTCTCCCTCCAACTAAACACAACCTTAACCTATTTGAATTTAGTATATATATATATATATATATATATATATACACACACACACACACACACTTTAGTACTCTTCCGTTTAAAATTGTAGTCCGTTTAACTTTTTTTGACCATAAGCTTGGCCGCTCATCTTATTCAAAAGATTATGTAAAATAACGCATTTTTTCTATGGCTTGCTTTACTAATAAAATTCCTTGAAGAATAAATGAAATTTGCTATGTTTGCACAGACTTTCTGAATAAGATAAACGGTTTGGAGTAAAAAATGTCAAGCAAACTACACTTTAGAACATAAGAAGTATATTTCAAGATCTAACCTTCCAGCCAGGTTGAACCATGGTGTGGTGCCACATGCATATTGGTGGGATAAAGTGTGCCACACTGTAGTACTCCAACACACTGAGAGCTTGTAGCAAACCTCTATGAGGTCCTAACATTTTCATTTTAACTCAGATATATAGGAATTTAAATAAAAATTGCACCACCCAATAATATTACAACTTTCTTGTGATGATTTGTTACCATTCGAATTTATTTACATGCCCACATACTCGCTCCAACCATCTAGTCTTAATGTGGTTTCGATGCTCCTACTTTTTATATTAGATTAAGGTGGTAATCATTAAAAGTGGAACATAGGAGATCTAAATATTCAGAACCAAGCTATGCAGTTATAGTTTTTTTTTTTTGAAAAGTTATCCAGTATAGTTTGTTATATATTGCAATAGTACTATACTACTATTTGAGGATCTCCAGCATGATTTGAGATGAAATTGAGACGACCCTGCGGATACGATGCACCTGCAGTAGATGACACCCAACGAGAAAAAAAGAAAACACCAGACGTGGAGCGGTTAATATTTTAAGTTTCATGTTGTCCATAGGGGCAAGCTCTCTTGGCGCACGTGCGTCACCTTATAATCGAAAAACAAAATGAAATAAAAAACAGTTGCGCATGAATTGGACGCTAGAAACAAAGCGTGCTACTTCTAGACTCTCAACTTTTATGCAATTTGGTTTGATGCAATGCAACCGGATTACCAGGCTATATAATATTCTCTTTTTTTTTTTATGAAAGTAGAATATTCCTTTTCATGAAAGGCTGGGAAGGAGGCACGCAGGGTTTGACAAGTCAGCCGCCTGGTGCTATCCCCTTCGGACACATGTCCATTGCATTTGGAGGCTGCACTTGCACAGACGAGGACACCATGCAGTGAAAAGAAACAAACCAAAAGGAAAGAAAACTAGTATAAAAGCGGTTACGCAGTCATCATTCCATCTTAGCTCGCATTTGACGACCTGCCTTTTGGTCAACGTTCAAGTCTTGCTAGCTATACACCCAAGCGACCAGACTAGTGTCCACTGTCCAGTGGTGGATATCGGGCGGCTCGGCTTAGCTCGGCTCGTCCAGCTCGATTTGGCTCGCGAGCTAATGGGAAAGGAGCGCGAGGCTACGACGGGCGAGGTTGGCCGGTGCAGTGCGATGGCGGGGGGATGCCGGCCGGCAGGGAAGAGCAAGGAAGACAAATCAAGTTTTATTAGCACGAATCCATCACAAGCAGCCGCAATCACCAAAGAAATACTCTGCCTGAACACAAGTTCCAAATAGAAAAGGAATATTGCTAGAGAATTTGAGATTAACCTCAATCCAATAAAAAATCAAAAGAAACACATGCTAAATCTGATGAAGAATCGAATTCATGGGTCATGGCAGAGGAGATTTTGTGTTGTACTTGTATAATCGATCAACACAGGACTCCACAAGCACAGCTGAGACGCGCCTGCGTCCTTGTTGCCAGAGATCAAAGGGGCTAGTTGGTTGAGTGACTATGTGTGCCAAGCCAAAATATGGGCATGGTCTATAAAATTTTGGCATCCAATTGGTTGAAAGCCAAACCTAACTTTGCCACTCATTTTTGCCCTAACTTTGGCTAATTTTTTTTTACCATGCCAATATTTTGGCATGCCCAAGATTTAGCTTGCACCATTCGGCATTCAACCAAGTAAGCCCAAAGTACCCATGTAGCGAGGAGAGATAGCAGAGGATCCGCGGCTAGCTTGCTCCATTGATGGAAAGTGCAGAAAAGGAATGAGACGTGGCATGCTCATAGAGATCTCGAAGTCCAGGGCTATGCTCATGGATGTGTGCTACCCGAGATGGAAAAGCGGCATCAACGCCACCGGCCACCGTTGGCTTCTCGGTTGTGGACAAGCTCTACAGTGCCAAAAAAAGTGCTAGTAATGCCACGTCAGCATCAGCCAGCGCCAGCCAGGCAGCGAGCCGACGCGCTGGAGGATGAAACTTGCTCGGCGCCTCGAAAACAGATAAGGGCAAGATTAATAGATACGCCGATGGCCGGCTGCAAGGATTGCTTGGCTGCCCCTGCAACCAATAGGAACATCCGAAATCTCTATCCGCTCGCTCAAGCGGGCGTTTCACCGGGCGCTCGGTCTTCTCTCTCTTATGCTTCCACGTAGGATTCTGTCGACTTAGCGCATGTTATAATACCTACTCTAAGGTTAGCGAGTCGGTAGAGACCAAGAGCTGGATGTGGATCGCTGACTTCCTTCTTTCCATCAGCTCAGCTCGCAAGCCAACTCAGGCCTGCTTGTTATCTACTTGAGCTAAAATACTAGCTTCTTATATAGCCCTAGATCCGACGGCATTGGAGCCTAAATCCATTTATCTATAATAAAACGCAGCACGTGCGTACTCCGATGGAGTGTGCTAGCAGAGCAGATCGTACATAGACGAAAAACAGTATAGCTATGAATAGTCTTTTAAATCAAAAGCCAAGTTGATAACTGTGGCCCGAGCTCAAAAGCAAGTTGGAGGATATGATTAGCGTAATTAACCTAACTTGGGTGACATTTGATGATGGCATCCACTCGCTCCACATATAGATATAGATCGCCACGTCTGAGAGAGTGAGAGCGATGTATGCAGAGCACTTGCACAGTTGCACCTCTGTACAACTATACTGCTCCCCTTTACGATTGCGACTATTAGGAAATAATACTGTTGGGCACTGCAACCTGGTTGAGTGGCTTGTTACTTCTTTTTTTTCCTCCTTATTTCAAGGCTTTATTTTCTTTGTTTTTCTACTATATCAACAAAACATGCACTGGTGATCCGGGTTCAAGTCCCATGCTAACACCGGAAACCCCTGCGTTGGCCTTTCCTCATGCAACAAAAAAAAATCAACAAAAACATGCACTTTCGTGCCATACGTTAAAGAAGGGTAGCACACACTCTTCGTTAGGTCATTCTCAATGGAGAGTTTTATATTTATATTTCTAAGATGCCATGTAAGGAAGATAATATTTAATTCACATATAAAATGGTATTATTATTAGTTGTTTCCTAGGCCAGGCCACATGCAAGACACGATTCATTTTGGACACCGTGTATACAAGATTTCACCCTATGAAACTCATTTCACATTTCTCCTTATTAACGTTTTGCCACGTCATCAAAATTGTTGACGTTAAACCCCTATTATTTGATGAGTATGAAACATCTGTCGAGAATTATCTTAGTAATGCAGTGCTTCATCACTGGATTGGTATGCCCGTCAGCCCGTGCGACCAGTCTGGTACTCGCTGTTCGAACCATCCATCCAAATTGCCTCCGGAGTGAGCAAATTCAATTTTTGCATTCCTCCGGTCCAATCTTTGTACTTCCTCAATTCTAAATTATTAGTCATTCTGGTCTTTTACCAGATTCATTGAAGATGATATGAATTTAGACAAGTATAGGTCTAGGTTCATAGAAGATGTCATTAACTTAGACACTCAAAATGGCACCTAGGATGACTAATAATTTGGAAGTGAGGGAGTACATATTTGCAAATGGGAGCGGTAAACATAAAAAAAGAGTGAAAATATATATGTATTGAATTAATCTGTTTATACATATACACTAGTAAATATACATATACAAGATGAAGAGTCATGGTAAAAAAAGTGTGAGGCCCTTTCGGTAAGCAACCGCTAGTTTGTGGTGGCAGGTGGCTACCTGTGCTATCACCAGATTCATCACTAAATGCTTCGCAACATTGATCCCGTGATCAAGTCCATCTATAAGATCAATGTATTTGTCAAATTCATCCAAGTAAAGCATCAGGGGCGCAAAGAGCAAAATATGTGATTATGCCATTAACACTTCTTCAAAGCCCATTGAGAAAAATAAAGAGAAAAATAAAGAGAAAAATGATATGGTATACATGGTCATTCATCAATCACAAAACTATAAGATTTTAGAGCGCCATGTATATATTTTACATTCAACTATAGTAACAATAGAAATTGCACTTAATTCTGCTACATCCTTATTGCAGTCTGAGTCACATTTTCAATACACCTAATTTATTTCGTGAACCATACATAACACATCTCATATTCACTTCTATTGTAGGTGCAAGAAAGCGAAGTTCATGGGGAGTTCTCCTCGTTCGGGTTATAAAAGGGGTTTAATATTTTCATAAAACTCATTTGCAAATAGAAAAGCTACAATTTTATAACAAGCATCCAAATCAAAATATAATCACATAGTTAGATTTGTTTCAACAAGAGGTTCAAAAGTAGATCTCAATCGAATATGTTTTGAATAAAAATAGTGAAGTTAGTTACGGTTAATATATATATTATTGATAAGTTACTTTCAATCGTAAATTAAAAAGTTAGAAGTTACTTTCCATTATATTTTAAGTTACTTCATATTACATACGAGAAACTACCACTTATAAACTAATTTTCTGTCCGCCCGTTCTTTAGTTCTAACAAGAGACCCTGTTTAGCTATGTCCATTTAGCTAAACAATTAGCTATATTTGGAGAGCTCTCTACAATTTCTATATTTGACCGGAGATGACTATGAACACGTGGGAGGAGGTAGTGGGTCCTGGGAGCACAATCGGTTGCGCAAGGGTATTAGTTACCATGGGACCGCATGCAAAATGAAATACAAGGCTAAAAAAAGTCACATCTTTACCTCAGACTACACATGAGCAAATATCCAAATAAAAATTAGATGGCACCATTATATTCGTCTCGATAAAACTTGAAAACAAGATCTCAGTCAAGTATATTTTGATAAAAAACTGGTGAAGTTAATTTTGTATCATACAAAATTGTGAAAATATTAATTTTTATTCATGAATGCCATTAATAAGTTACTTCATACCTACACCGTGCATGCCCAACATCTATCTAGCAGAATATTGGAGGAGCTATGTCCCAATGGATGTCCTAGCTATTTTTCATATCGAGCATAATATTAGAAATTTATATTAATAGATTTTTTAGATTGAGCAGATATTAGAAAGTTACTTTGCAGATAAAGTCGAATACTATAGAGTTACTTTCCCGTCGGAATTGGAGAAGAATAACTTTTCATGTGAGTTACTTCCTCTGTTGTGCTCCTTTGTGTTGAAAGAAGTTATCTTTGTTGAAAGGAAGTAACTTAGTAGGGCTATCTATTTAATTATTCGAAAGAAATGGAATTATTCGAAAAGGAAACAATTGTGAGTTTGTGTATGGGACAATGTGTATCTGGGTGGACGGCTCGACCGATTGACCGAGCGGTACGACGGATGTTTGACGACGCCTGAAAAAAAACTCATCTTGTTGAGCTTGATTGATTGGCTAAAAAACTTTTGCATGCCAAAAATTTAGTATGCAAATTTCTTGACCATCACTTGATTTAGTACTCGAATCTCACATTCTACTAAACTTATGATAATGTTTATGCGCAAAAAGAAAATTATGATAATGTTTTTTTAGATTTTGACATGCCAAAATTTTTGGGCTATAAACCAATCAGGCCCGTTATTTTTTCTGGTGCTGGTGGTGTGATACGCTCGGCCCGAAATGGACACTCGACCATGACAGTGTAACACCGGCACACCGCGGCTCCCAAATCCCTAGCTAGCGGCCTCGATTCCTCCCCACCAGGCCACCATGGCCATCGCGCCCTACACGCTCCGCCTCTCCCCGCCGCCGCCGCCGCCGCCGCCGCTCGACGCCCCCCTCTTCCCCCATCTCCGGCCTTACCTTTGCCGCCGCGGCTCTGCCAAAGTAGCTGCTGCAGGCACTAGCTGGGCTCCCGCCGCCGCCGGCGAATCCGACGACGGGTTCCGCGGCTGGTCTCTCCCGGACCGCGAGAGGCCGCTGGAACAGGGGAGGAGGAAGACTGGTAAGCTCATTGTTTCCCGACAAGCAGAGGGTGAAGCATCCCGCTTTCGAGCGGATCTTCTGTTTTAACTGCGGGGATTGCTGTTGCTTTGTAGGGTTTGGAAGAGCTGTCGCGGTTGGGCTGGGAGCTTCTGCGGCGATTGCCTTGGCCGGGCTGGCGTGGCAGTTCCCATCGTCCAGGAACTGTGAGTTGGCTACGATTGCCTCCATTGTGCTATTTCCACTGTTTGGGTCCATGCGATTCTGAAAGTTCAACCTATCTTTTGCTGCTCGTGCTCATATGCTTCATCCCTAGATTTTCGGAAGTACGCAATACTTTTGCTTGAATTGTATTATATATCTAAATCTAAACAAGTACGGGAACTGATAGCATTCGGCATTGTCCAAATCTGTTCATTGCCAGAATCCATGTTCTATACTGAAGTGGGCTGACCACTTTGCATCATTCATGGTATAATCCTCTTCCTGCTGAATAACTATACCTGTACTGAAAAAATAGTTTTACAAGCGGCGTGTCATGGAAATACTAGTTAGCTATTGTAGTAATGTAGTATGAATGTATGATACAAATCTGTGAAAGAGCAACAAACATCTGGAGCATCTAGTTCCAAGCGGATGTGTGAATGGGCTCACATAAATTATGTGATATAGTTGTGTGGGAGGTCCTCTCTGCCAGGGTTCATATACCTCAGAAGGTTTGAACCACAGGCACACCCATGTGCATTACATTCAAAAGCGCAAGCTCGTTCTGACACTCTCAATTAGGTTGATGCAGAACTCTGCAGACTTTGGCATTTGTAATAAGAAACGTAGGATGCATATAGGTGTTAGTGGCATTGTTCTTATGTATGGGTTGTTCATGATTCCCAAATGGGAAAAAAGATCAGTAGGATAGAAAACACTAATACTGTAACTATCACTTGATAAAACACAAATGGGAAGATAGCTGGATGGTGCTGACTTGCATAAGAGAATAGGCTAGGCCCCTAACAGAACAGCAACTAAATTACTGGTAACATTGGCTGAGAACTAGCAAACTAGACATAACAAACTAAAAGCGAGATATTGTGGTTGGTGTGCTGCTGCAACACATTTGTGTGGATTTCTGCCTTTTTCCTCGAATACATAGGAGAACTGCGTATCATTGTATTAATAGTAGAGAGAAGAGTCATACAGAGACCCAAAGAAAAGCAGCGCAGAGTGGATTTCTTCCTTGTCTTGCTGCATTGCTGGTATTTGCAAGGCCTTTTGACTTCATCTAGGTACAATGGACTGCACATACTAGCATATTCCTGGCCATAGAAAATATGATGAAGCATTGAAGAATCTTTCACATTCGTGTTACCCACGCATATATGCTACTCTTGTTGCCATTACTGCTATTCATATTGTGATGATGGATTTAATGCACCTGTTAGTTCTTCTAGGGGCTCTTTGGATCTCAAAAATTTATCAAAACTTTATTTGGTTGACAACCCAAAAACTGTTGTTGGGTAAAACATAGATAAAATAGATATACCAAAAACTGCTTTAGCTGTGTGAAATTGAAACACCTACTCATTTTTGACAAAATTTTATGCTGTGTGAAGTTGAAACACTTTTCCATTTTTGACAGAATTATACATGCCAGTTTTAGCCAAGTATCTGAAACAAATATAGCAGACATGAAGTCATTGTTGGTAAATCTAACACAGATGATTCATTTGGTTGTTGGAAACTATATTTTTCTTTGGCAGAATCAGTTTACTTGGACTGTTCTTGTGATTATAGTGGTAGGTATTTCTTGTGATTTTCAGTTTTAGAGGACTCTGTTTCTGTGTTAAGATGATTTCTATTTGGAAACAATTGCCAACTTTTGTGTAAAGATGAAAAAAAATGAAATCATGCCAATTTTCAGGTTTGCAGCGACTCATTGCTGCCCCATTGCATTATGTTCAAGAGAAATTGTCAACATTAGAATCAACAGATGCACCCAAGGAGGATGCGACTGACAATGAACATGTGGAAGATGAAGGTTTAAGTACAGCAGCATATGAGAATGCTGAACCAGTTGCTGATGATTCAATGCAAAATCATTTAACACCTGTTCGCAGCCATTTTTCATTTAGAACTCCTATAGATCCTGTACATGAGGAGGCTTTCTCTATATTGAAGAAGCTACAGGTACTTCAGAATTTTGAACTATGGCCAACCATGGTTTACTGATTTAGCTTCATGAATTGTCTCAACCAAAAATGTACTGCGTATGTGGACGCATTTTGATATGACTTGTTTTGTGCATAAGGCACTAATCCCTGTTTCATTTTATTTTCCTTAGAGCTTACCGATACACTATTGAAGAAAATGTTTTTTTTTGGTTACCTTTGAATCATATTTCATTATTTCATCTCTAAGCGTCTACAATCAAAATATCAAATATTACGTCTCATGTAAAAAATTGTTCTGACCATTCATCCTTTTTTCTTTGACCATGTATCTTCTTAAACCACTTGTTTATGATTTCTTAAATGTGATTGCATAAAGTCAAATACCACAATTGTTTAGAGGTTGTTTGCATATACACAATGTATAGCTGTTTATATATTTCAAAAGTGATATATGCTTATTAGTTATTACTATGAATGATTGTTTCATTGTGTTTTTTGAATGATGTAAATTCTTTGTTTGGCTTATTATGTAATTTTCTTCTGGAAGAAACCTTTTTGTTGTAAAGCAATATATTAATTATGTTTTCCTCATCTACTTTGCCTTTTCAGATAATCGAAAAAGATGTTAGCCCCAGCGAATTTTGCACTCGGAGGGAATTTGCAAGATGGTTTGTTAAGTTATGCTCAAAATTTGAGAGGTAATGGGCCAAGACAGTGTAAACAAATATAAAAATTGTGCATTACATTTGATTATTGGCTTCTTGACGTTACATTATTGCAATTTTGTAGGAAAAAGATGCAGCAGATTGTTCCTAATAAATTAACTTCTGGTTTAGTCCGAAGTGCCTTTGATGATGTAAATATTGATGACCCTGATTTCTTGTATATCCAATGTAAGTTCCATTTATTGTATGGAACTAATTCCAGAAAAGCATACCTTATGTCGAGAGAAGCTTTACTATGTTGTCATTGCACACTGCATTTGTCATTGTAACATTTAGTCGCGGTTTTATGAGATCATGCATTTCCTTTTCTTTTCCTTGGACTACCTTCCGCTAGTTAAATAGCACTGACACTAAAACAAAACTAATTTTCTGTATCTGTGACCGAAAGCCTTAGGAGAATCTGGTATTGTACTCAGTAAGCTATCAAACTCATTGGAAACTTCGACAAGTGGTTCTCCTAGTTGCCAGGGAAATTCTGTATTCCTACCTGAGAGGTACTTGCCTAACATATGAAAAATGATGGTTTTTACTGTTTATTTTGTAATTGTTATGTTATTCTCATTTCTATGTTTGTTGCTGTGGTCGTAGTTATATCTCTCGTTTCGATCTTGTTAACTGGAAAGTGCTTGTGGAGCATCCACGTGCATTGGGAATCGACCAAAAGGTACATATATCTTTTATCTTGTTAATTTTTTGCTGCATTTCTGTTAGATGCCTTTTTTTTTTCCATTCCTTTTGTAAATCCTGACTCTGGTTACAGTCCAGATGCTGAATCAAAATGTTCGCATTTTGGATTTGCATGCTTGCCCAGATGTGTCCCCATCCATGCTCATAGAGCTGATGGCTGGTGAGAACAGCATCATCAGCAGAGTTTTCGGTATGATGTGTTAACCTTTCTCTTCAGTTACATGCGCCCTTAATTTATTCAGGAGTGATTTTCTTGAACTTGCAAAAGAAATATGAGGAGCATTTTAGCATTTTGATTGATCGTTATAGTTTTGATTGGGAACATCTTGTTTTGGCATCTGGTGGTGAATTTATGTTCATGTTTGACTTTGTTGACAAGTGGAATATAAGCTTTCCTATCCGTGTTATTTCCTGGTCCATTACATTTCATCTCTATTAAAACAGATTGAATTGCACTTGAAAAAAACAGATTGAATTGCACTTGAAAAAAACAGATTGAATTGTATTATAAGAACTCCATTGACCATTTCATTTCAGCTCTATTAAAACAGATCGAATTATATTATTAAGAACCATTTTGCAAGTATTTATCATTTTGTATTGCGCTGGGTTTGGCCTCTATGTTCAGGTGTTTCTTTACCATGCATGTAAAATTGTAAATGTAGCACGTTTTTCTATATGATAGTTGATGTTACCATGTGTTGAGGGAAAATAATCTTCTAAGAAAGCGGAGCCCAGAACGCCTCGGAACACGGGCTCGCGAGACCCAGAAGTCCGGCGATTATCCTGGAATGTTGCCCCGAACTCCAGAAGGGGACCGGAAGGCTTTTTCCGGGAGTCACCGCCACCACCGGTGGAGAAACAACCCCTGGAGTTCATCGTGGGGCCTGCCCAAAGCCGAGGAACCCGCTTCCGAACTGCTTGGTCGGAAGAGTGGTTTCGGGAGGCGATAACCCTGGAAGGGCTACACTCACGGAAGCAACTATCCTCCGCAATTGGCCACCGCCCTTCCCCGCGGCACCTCACGTAATGAAAAATATAGGGGAAAATGATCTGGACGCCCCTCATCACCTCACCCCAGATGACAATGGGCTCAGCCTCCGTACGACAAGGGTAGAAAGAACCTGTCACTGCACCGGCCCAGGGGTAAACGGTCCTTAAGCCCAGCCCCACCCCTTGGGCTATAAATAGAGGGTTATGGCTCCTAGAAAGGACACTTGCATTAAGTCTTCTAGCTACTCGGTCCCCCAGAAGCCATCTTGGGAGCCTCCACCACACTCAAAGGGCCACAACTACTGTTTGGACTTCGATAACCACCAACACCATGCTAGCCAATTAGCTACAGTATTTGGTTAGTTTTATTTACTCTTTTAAAAAAGAGTAAAGTCCATTTTGCCCCTGTCAACATATCACAGAGTTTGGAAAACCCCCTTGAACTCGAAACTGGACAATGGGCATAATGCACCCTCACATACTTAAAACCATTCAAAAGACCCCTTCCAATTGTTAAAAGTGGAATTGAAGGTTGCTTATGGTATGGGGCGCCCACCTGTTGGTGCCCTACCTTTATTCTCTCTCATTGACATGAGCCCCACTTATCCTTTTCTTATGGGGCGCCCACCTGTTGGTGCCCTACCTTTATTCTCTCTCATTGACATGAGCCCCACTTATCCTTTTCTTCTCTACCATCCTCTCCATCGCCCCCTCTGTCTACTACTACTAGTGCGTACCAAGCCGCCGCATCCGCCATCAAGCTCGATGATATCTGCCCCCTCGCCTTCGTCCACATTAGGCCAGGCAAGCTCCGTCCCACTGCCGCCATCTGCCTCAAGCCTATTGAGATCCACCTCGCCACCATTCAAATCAGGCCAGGCGAGCTTTGTCACGTCGCCATCGTCCACATCAGACTGGATGAGGCAAGCTCTACCGCGCCGTCGCCATCCACATCAGGCCGGGGGAGCTCTGCCCCCATCACTGTTCACATCAGGCCAAGCGAGCTCTACCACCTCCGCCAATTCACATCAGACCATTGGTTTGAATGTGCCACTGAGGAAGGTGAGCGGCCTGTGGAGACGACCACATGAGGAGGGTGCAAGTATCAGCAATGGCGAGTATTGCAGCGGGAGCAGGGGCTAAGGGGGCGGTGGAGGATCCATAGCGGTGGTAGGCTGCTTCGTGCCTTCGCCGGTGCCCGGGCCATAGGGGGAAACAAAGGAATGGAGGGCAATGGCGAATAAAAAAAATTCTTACATGCGGGTCCTTCATGTAATCATGTTAAATCAGCAAATTTGCCTAAAAAACAACTTTGACTGGTCTAGGGGGGTAACATGTCTGGTTTGGAGAGATGGGTGTGTGTGATATCTGGTATTCTGAGTTCAGGGGGGTAAAATAGATTTTACTCGTTCAAAAAAATATCTAATGGAATAAACATGTCGTTATCTGGCGCTGACATGCATGAACTTACCTAATAGTACCAGATATGTTATTCATTCTTCCTCTGTTTCTGTTAACTTGTGAATTTGATTTAATCTTGACAATGCTGATTTCATATATGAGAAGATCAGCTATGACCTGTTTCAATATGTTATCCTAACTTTCCTTATGATCATGGATTTGATAGGAAATACTAGACGGCTTCAACCACACAAACCTGTAACAAATGCACAAGCAGCTGCTGCTCTGACTAGTGGTCGAATGGAAGAGGCAATTCGTGATGAGTTAAACAGACTAGAAGCAGAAAACCAAGCCCATCTTTCTGCCATGGCTGAAATAATGGAGGAATTAATTAGTAGAGGCGTTATACAACAACAATGGGAAGAGAAGATGAAAACAGAGCAGCAAAGAGTTTTTGAAGTTGACAAGGATCTTCAACATGTGTTGCATGAGCTTGCAAATGAGAGGATAGACAGAGAAAATGAACTAGAAGACTTGTTGAAAGAAAAGGCAGCTCTAGATCGCCGGAATCAGGAACTCATAAATTTAAGGTCAGAAGTTGATGGCATGTATGATAGATTGGCAGCTGAGAATGCAGAGGTCATGGCTTATCAGCAGAATTTGGAAAACCTGTCATCTGACATGACGAGCAAGCATCAAGCTGTCAGTGAAGCTAAATCATATCTTGAAGCTGAGAAGGAAGCTCTTACAATGCTAAGGTTTGTCCTCTATACGCCACGTCCTGTTTTGGTTTTCATAGATTTCAGCATGTTTGAAACTTAACGCCTGTGATGTGGTCAAACACTCATGGTATTATACCTAGGAAACACGCATGAATCCTTGGTTGGAGTAGACAACTTATTCTGGATTTGGCCATGTTTGACTGGGGTGCAGCTCCTTTAGAATGAGCTTTTCTGTGGCAGCATTGAGATGCCACTAGGTTGGAAAGCCAAGCTTATATCTTATTTGGCAATCTGGTCTTTTCTTGTGTTAGCTGGCTGGTCAATCGGTACGTTGTGGATGAAGGCTTATCTATGTTTTTCTAAATTTCTCAATTCTGATTCTTGGGAATTTAAAATGAAACTGAATAGCATCAAACAAAAATGGAATTATTTATTCTTAGATAAGTAGCTATACATTGAACTATGGATTATGCTATCCGGATATGTAATTAGTATTTGAAACCTAAAATTTGAAAATTCTGGTATTTATAACATGCATAGCTTTACAGTTTGTTTGTCCAAAGTTCAGTTTTCTAAAACTTGAAATACTCAAACTTCGGTACATATTTTAGAACTTCACTAGCGCAATGCACATGCATTGCTACGGTGAATTACTGATTATGTTATTTTATTTTGAAACTTGCTTGAATGAAAGAAAGGACAATGAAATTTAGTTTGTCTGAGGATTATATTGAAACATACATAGAACAGACTCTAGGGCCTACTATTGTTGTTTAACTTGCAAGAAAAAAAACATAAAGGCACATCACATACTTGGTCCAAAAATTGTGATCATCTATGCCATATGCATCAGGATCCCATGTTCGACCGCATGACCTTTGGCCGTGCCCTGGATCCCATGTGCGAATGGGCAGAAAGCATATTCGACCCAAATAACCCCACTGCAAGGCCAGCATCTTTCCTGATCCTCGGCCACTCGATCTAATCAGTGGTCATTGGTCAATATGCTCTCCACGCCAAACAAAAGTCCGCAGCTGATCTTCTCTCAAACCCTAGCCCGTAGCGTTGTCTGCAGTCTCTCCCCTGCCCTTTGTGCCTAAGAGTGACGTCGGTGCCATGACACTCCCGCCAGCAGTCTCGTGCAATGACGAAGTGAGCAAACCTCCATCAAGGGGATCCACAGTGCCGTGCAAATAGCTGTGACCTATGATGCACTGATTCCGACACACGTATTGGATATGATACGCGATACAGCGACATGGTACATAAAATAAGATAGCATGGTTCCAAGCAACACAGGGTGGTGGTCACCAGGCTCGGTCGAAAGTATACTTGGTCCAATGAGAGACAATCCCCAACTCTTGTCGTGTTAGATCGAGCCTTCTGCTCTGTGGAATGGGAGGGCATTTTCCCTGACTCGGTCTTACAGAGTGCAGTCGCAGGAGTTTCTGATCACTGTCCCCTTATTCTTGGCCTTAAGATGTGTGCCCCTGGCAGGCGGCGTTTCCACTTTGAAAGTTTTTGGCCTAAAATCGCTGGCTTCTATGATGCTGTCCAGCAGAACTGGGATGCTCCAGTACAATCTAGTTGTGCTGTTGAGCGCCTTTTTCTGAAACTGCAGCGGCTGAGCAAAGGTCTACAGAAGTGGGGGCCGCGCAAAGTTTGTAATATCAAGGCTCAGCTTGAAATGGCCAAAGAAAACCCCCATCGTCTGGAATTGAGAAGGATTCTAGGGTGCTTTGAGAAAGTGGAGTGGTTGCGCAGAAGGCTTAAGCTGCATTGTCTTGGGTTGGCATCACTTGAACGAACTATCGCGCGATTGCATTCAAGAATCTTATATCTCCAGGAGGGTGACGCCAATACTGCCTTCTTTCACCAAGAAGCCCGTTTACGGAAAAAGAAGAATTTTTATCTCAAAGTTGTAGGTTGGGGGGCAACTGGTTCTGTTTCAGGAAGAAAAGCAGGATATTGACTATTATGTTTGAATTCTATGATTCCATTCCTGGGAGACCTAAGGAGAGAGATTTTGCTATTGATCTTGCTGAAATTGGCACCTATCAACATGACCTTTCACTCCTTGATGTTCCTTTCTCAGAAGAGGTAGTTTGGGCTACCATAAAGGACACGACATTGGACAAGGCCCCTGGGCCAGATGGGTTCACTGGAAGGTTTTATAAATCATGCTGGGAGTATTATCAAGGGAGATCTGTTAATGGCACTGGATGCTATTTATAGGGGCCATGTGTTCAAGTTCAGGCTCCTCAACACGACTTTTATCACCCTGCTGCCTAAAAAGGTGGATGCAGCCGAGGTGAATGATTTTCGACCCATGTTTAATTCACTGTTTTGCCAAGTTGATTACAAAAATGTTGGCCAATCGACTAGCCCTATTGCTCTCCACCCTTGTCTCTACGAAGTGTATTTGTAGGGGGTGGGGGGGGGGTAATATACAAGGTAACTTCATTTTGGTACAACAGATGGTGAAGGCCCTTTACAGAAAAAAGGAAGCTCATATCCTGCTCAAATTGGACATCTCTAAGGCTTTTGATTCTGTATCCTGGTCATTTCTCCTGGAAATTCTGCAGTACGTGGGATTTGGAAGAAGTGGCGCAAACTCATTTGTCTACTCCTGTCCACTTCTTCCACTCAGATTTTGGTAAATGGGGAGCAGGGAGAAAACATTTACCATCACCGGGACCTAAGACTGGGGGACCCACTCTCTCCCATGCTATTCATATTGGTTATGGATGTCTTGAATTCACTGGTCGGATACGCCTCTCGGGAGGCAATGATTGAACCTCCTCTAGCCATTCAGCATGTTCGGCATCGGATCTCCTTTTATGCAGACGATGCTGTTCTCTTTCTTAGACCCCGAAGTTTGGATCTTCATGTAATCAGGCATATCCTAGATTTATTTGGGCATGCATCGGGTCTCTGAACAAATCTATCCAAGAGTTCAGTTTTCCCCATCAACTGCTCTGAGGAGGAATTGGCTCTCATTGCTTAAGTTCTTTCTTGTTCTATAAAAGAATCACAATTGGCAAGCCAACCAAAGAGGTGTTGCTGCCTTTAATTGACAAAGTGGCTGATTATTTTCCTGGATGGAAGGCTTCACTAATGAATAGAGCTGGGAGATTGGTGATGGTGAGAGTGGTTCTGACAGCTGCTCCAATCTATCATATGCTAGCCATAGATCTCCCTAAATGGGTTTTCAAGGTTGTTGACAAAAGGAGAAGAGGCTTCTTGTGGAAAGGACAGGAACAGGCCATGGTGGAGATTGCTTGGTAGCATGGAAAAAGGTGCAGCGGCCAATGACATATGGAGGGCTTGGAATTCTCAATCTGGAACTTCTTGGCTCGTGCTCTAAGAGCTCGGTGGCTCTGAGCAGAGAAAACTGACCATTCCAGGCCATGGGCTGGTCTCCCAATTCAGGTATCTTGGAATGCCCAGGCTCTTTCATATCGCTGTGGATGCTATGGTTGATAATGGGGAGGTAATCTTGCTTTGGACGGATAGGTGGCTTGATGGTCACACAGTGGCGGAATTAGCACCTAAGGTTCCAAAAGGAGTGACAAAGCAAAGGACCGTGCTTAGGCCCTCCAAAATCGTCAGTGGATTGATGACATCAAGGGGGCTCGAACAGTCCAGGTTTTATATGAGTTCCTCTAGATTCTGGATTTAGTGGAGGGCACTGTCCTACAGTCAGATGTTTCAGATCGATGTATCTGGAAGTTCACAGTCCGAGCGTTATAGTAGTAAATCAGCTTATGCAGCTTTCTTCGAGGGTTCCATCAAGATTGGACCGTGGCAAAGGATTTGGAAAAGTTGGGTTCTGCAGCGTTGTAAGTTCTTCCTATGGCTGGTGTTTCACAACAGATGTTGGACGGCGGATCGCTTGGCTGAGTCGGGACTGCCCCACCCGGAGACCTGCCCTTTCTGTGACCAAAATGCAGAACCAATTCACCACATTTTGGTTGGCTGTGTCTTCTCCCTCCAGGTCTGGGTCCGGGTGTTCCAGCGTTGGGGTCTAATTCACTTGGTGCCCGAAGCTCCTGGGACACGATTCTTTTGGTGGTGGAGGCCCACCTCTCGGGCTGTTCTTAAGGAGGCACGTAAAGGCCTCAACTCTTTTGTAATTCTGGTCGCCTGGGAAATCTGGAAATGCCGTAATGAGCGTCTTTGAGCATGTTAGGCCTAATATCCATGAGGTTTTGAGGATGTGAACGCAGAGGGTGGCCTTTGGTGCATGGCAGGGGCTTCTAATATCCATGAGGTTTTGAGGATGTGAACGCAGAGGGTGGCCTTTGGTGCATGCCAAAATGGTTTATCAAGGCTATAAACAAAATTCGTCGCGGTTTCACTTGGAAAGGTGGTGATCAAAGCTAATGGTGGGTCATGTTTGGTCGCTTGGGAAAAAGTGCAGCCGCCTTTGGAGCTTGGGGGTTTAGGCTTTCTGAACCTAGAATTCATGGGATGGGCGTTACAAATGAGGTGGCTGTGGTACAAGAAGTCTGGGGCTGATCGCCCGTGGAAGTGTTTGGACATCAGTATACACCCAAACGCTATCGCGCTGTTCAACATGTCGCTGACAACTCAGATTGGAAGGGGCACCTCAACTTGGTTTTGGCTAGATAGATGGTTCATGGGCTGCCGTCTGAGTGATCTGGCGCCTGAAGTTGTGGCTGCAGTCCCTCCAAATATTAGGGAGTGTCGGACTGTGAATGAGGCACTAACCAATCGATCGTGGGCAAGAGACATTGCTGGGGGGTTATCTATGGTTGGATGGTATGATTACTTCCATCTTTGGGATGCTCTGTATGACTTGGCTTTGAGTGATGAAGAGGACCAATACCTATGGCGCCTTGAAGCCTCTGGCCAATTCTCCTCCAAGTCTGCATACCGTGCTTTCTTTCATGGGGCGATTTTCTTTGAACCGTGGAAGCTTATCTGGAAAACATGGGCACCTGGGAAATGCAAGACCTTTGTGTGGTTGGCTGTTAATAACAAGTGTTGGACTGCTGATCGCCTTAGAGGCAGAGGGCTCCCTCACCCAGCCGTGTGCCCGCTTTGTGATCAAGAGGAGGAAACCGCACAACATATGCTCATCTCTTGCGTTTTTGCCCAGGAATTCTGGTTTGAAGTTCTCTCTTTAATGGACTTCGCCGCAAGGGCACCCGGCCCTAGGAAGTGAGCCTAGCAGAATGGTGGCGGGAGGCTAATTCAAGAGTGCCCAAGGAAAAAAGAAAAGGGTTCAACTCGATTGTTATCCTTGGAGCGTGGCTGTTATGGAAGCAACGCAACGCTTGTGTCTTTGATGGAGTTAGTCCTTCCTTAAATGGAATGGTCAAGCATTTTGAGAATGAGGTGCATCTCTGGTGTATTGCCGGAGCCCGAGGGCTGAGTGCGCTGGGTCGCAGAATACCCAATCTCTAGGGTAGCTCTGGTTTGGTGGTCAAGTTGATCTTGTAAGAGTGTTTTCTAGGTTACATCCTTCCTATGTTGTTAGCCCCTCAAAGCCCGGCCCGGAGTGAGGTGGCGTAGTTTGTAAGGGACCGTTTTTTTCCTCTCTATTAATATAAAGATACGCAGCTCTCCTGCGTATTCAAGGAAAAAAAAAAGGTTGTTGCCCGTGGGAGCTTAGGCCCTAGTTCCCTGGTCGCTTCTTGCTTTGTTGTGGCGCTGATTTAGAGTTGTGGTCGTGGTGTGTGTTGGGAGTGAGGCCCATGTAAGGTCTTTCCAAGACCTTGAACCTTCTTCTACCTTAATGAAATGATGTGTAGTTCAAGAAAAAAAGCAACACAGGGCAACAGAGCAGATAAATAGTAAAACACACAGTAGTAGCACAACAGTCTACAGGAGTTCAGCCTAAATTATTACAAGCCAAAGTTCCAGATTAACTAAATAAAAGAAAAGATACTAAAGAAACTTCTTCCTCAGACTTCTTGAATAGTTGAATGTCTACCAAGCCTTCTTCCACATTTTCAACTAACACTGCCTTCTCAAAAGATACAGTCTCCATCTCGGGTAGTTGTAGCAGAGACCATCGAGATGGCGTTGTGCCATCTCTTTGTACGCCAGACAAGGCCACTGGCTTGACTGGTGCGTCGGGCATTGGCGGTGTAGAACCTGGTGGTGCCAGTTTTGCAGAGTCTTGAGCGAGGGAGCGGAGGAAATACCGCTCCTTGGAAGTGGCCGTGGTGGACGGCTTGTCGTGCGCCAGATCGTTGACCACCTGATCGCGGCGCTCATAGGCAACCGCCAAGGACATGGCGCCCTCGAGCAAATCTGGCTTCTGTAGCCCGACGTCAATACTCATGGGTTCCTGGAGGCCGGCGCTGAAGATGGTGATCTGCTGGCGCTCATTGACGTTGTCACGACGTGCCAGCAGTGTGAAGAACTGCTCTTGGTAGTCCTTCATGGAGCCGATGCGGCCCAGATGCATGAGCTCGCCTAGCAGGTTGCTCCGCGCCGGCGGCTCGAAGCGTTTGTTGACTGCATCCATGAAATTCGTCCAGAACGGCTTGCCACGGTTCTTCTCGAGCCGGTAGTACCATTAGCTGGCGGTGCCTTTCATATAGAAGTTGGCTGTCCAGACCTTTTGATCCTCCGGCGTGGCATGGGTGTGGAAGACTGTTCCGCTTTGTGCAACCAGTCGAGGGGGTCCTCAGATGGGTGGCCCAGCTTCCAGATGAGTTCCTTGAACTCATAGCACAACATACTGTTGGGATATACTCCTACTCCACCACTGGGCAGTGTTGCCTACCTCTAGCTACAGCTGACTACAGAGCACGGCCGAAAAGAACTGGAGCACTACCTGCTCTTAATGTCAGAGCTACTAGAACAAGTCTAATTAGGGGGGTGTTTGCCTCCCTGGAACTAAATTTTAGCCTGACTTTTGGATACCGGTTAGGAAGACTTATGAAAATAATTGTATAAGTCATGGCTAATTGTCTAGATGAATCCATCAATCCTAATTAGCCCATATCTACTGTAGCATCACATGGGCTAATCATAGGCTAATTAGGATCAATAGGTTCTTAACGTTGAAAAAAGGATCAATAGGTTCATCTTGCTGATTAGCCATGACTTATGCCATTAGTTTTGTAATTAGCTCATATTTAGTCTTCCTAATTAGACTCAAACACCGGGCTAAAAATATAGCTATTGGGACCCAAACACCCCTCAACACAACATTGTTAATTGTTATGAATAGCACTTGTATTCATTATAAGGGCACTAGGCCCAAATATATACAGGTACAGGTGTGGGGAAATATACACAAAGACCCCTTATACAATGGGGAAATACATAAATACATATACATCTAACATTAATGACCTGATATGCATGTTGCTTCACTGCCATAGATTTTATTTAAAATGTTTGCTCGCTACGGCATCCCAACTATACAGCATTTATCAAACGTTGCTAGCATGGCGCATATTAAGTTCAAACTAACTTAACTGGCCTCTGGTTCTCGGAGTTAAAGAGAAAAGAAATAAACGTTCCTTTTTACAACTGATGTACTACAACTGTTTGATGTCAGGACTTGGGTGGAAGAGGAAGCAGCGCGAGTCCATGAACGAGCTGAGACACTCAAGAAGGCTGTAAGAAGATGGCGAATCCCAGTAGATTGATCCCTACAAACCAGCTGGGCATGGCATCGTTAAAGACGTGCACAAAATTTTTGGTGCTCTTCGGTTTTAGGACATCTGCCGTGACATCTCAATAATTCTCAGTGGTACAGAATGGTCTGACGCGTCTTATTCCTGAGATCCTCACTTCGTGTTGACTTCTGGCTGAGAGTGTCATTGTTCTTTGGTGTTTTCTACTGATATGTTGCTGTCATCAGAGGGCACCCTGTAAACTCTCATCTTTCTGCCGTCTAATGTACAGACATTTTGTTGCCTCGATGTTCTCAAGTCGCAGTTGGATCACGATTGCATGGAAACAGTGCTGCTCTGTTAAGCATGGAACCATATTGCCCTTTTCAGATTTCGTGCTACAATCTTTACTGGAACCTTAGAGGATGGTGGTTTGTGTTCGGATGAAGCACGCAGTGTGGTAATTAGCCGCATAAAGCTGATTACACATCTATGTGGGAAGTGCAGTCCTGTTTAACTTGTACGTTTTACGAACAAGTAAACAGCCTACCTCGCAAAATTGTGGCTGCTGAGTACTGACTTTAGATACTACGTCTGCTATAAACAATCCTTCATTTAAGTGTACTAAGTTAAAAATTTGAAACCTTGCACCTTTTTACTGCTGTATATAACTGTGTTTTTAACGAGTTTAACGCATTATTAGTTCACAAATTTTATGATTATACGTAAGGACATAATCTAATTGAACAATTATGAAACAATTTAGCAGTTTGGTGTTGATTGGTTACTGGGTCACACATGAGTAAAACACCGTTAGAATGGCAGCGCTGATGTGTAGGTGGTGTATTTTGTTAAAGAGGTAATCTAAACATAGAGGCTCCATTTAGCTATATACTTCTATATTTAAATGCGGAGGACCATAAACACTGGGAGGGAGGACTGGGGAACCGCCAGCGGCCTGGAGAGCAACATTGGTTGGGCAAGGGTTGTAGTTACCATGAGATCGCATGCAAAATGAAATACAAAACTAAAAGAAAGTTATAACTTTACCAAAAAAAACATCTAAATAAAATTAGATTGCACTATTATATTTGTCTCGATAAAAACTTCAAAACAAGATATCAGTCAAGTATATTTGGTAAAAGTGGCGAAGTTACTTTTGTATCACATAAAAATGTGAAAATGTTATTTTTTTTACTCATGGATGTCATCTAGCAGAATATTTAAGTAGCTACGTCCTAATGGACATATATGTTAACTAGCTATTTTTCATATCGAGCAGAGTATTAGAAGTTACCTCCACTTAAACTTAAATGGAGAGGCCTCTCGTAGCTTAAACGTCATAAAATGTTAAAAAAGATTGATTCTATGTAAGTTGTCATTTCTAGATAGGTGGTCTAAAATAAGATAAAGAACAAAGAGTAAATTTCACTGTGGATCCGTAAACTTTTCCCATAGTCCCATATAGGTCTATGGATTATAAAAGTGATCATCCAGATCCACGATCTCTTTACGAATCGGTTTGGGAAGGACTGAAATTGCAGGAGAAGCCTGCAATAATATGAGAGGGGCACGGTTGTTCACGCCCTTGCTGTAATTTGTTGCTATCTTGGCATTGCCACGTAAGCAAAATGGGGCTCGGTGGACACTCTTGGACCACTACGTGTCTCATTCCTCCCTCACCTTGCTCCTGGTTATCTTTCTCCACCATTGTTCTTGCCTTCTCCGCGCGTGTACATCTAGAGAAGGACCACGACGACTTCCCCTAGCGTGAGCTCCCCCACGACTTGACCCGGCGTGCCACCACGACCGGTGCATGCGCTGGCAGTGAGGTACAAGAGACAAGACGCGTGTGGCCGCGGCCATGGCGCACGCCATGTAGCTCCAGCCGCCGCTGGGCGCGTGGGGGACGGAGGCCTTGCGGGTACGGCGGCCGGAACAACGGAACTCACTGCACCCAGACCAATTTTCAACCTACTCTGCTGTCTGCTCTTTCTTTCCGCGAGAATAGAGCCTCACATCGAGCTGAAATTCACGTGGACATGGAGGGGGGCTTTTGTAATTTGTTGCCATGTTCGCCACATAAGCACAATGGGCCTCGTGGATACTTGGACCTCCGCAACCACTCTTTAATAGATTGTGGAAAGTTTGTGGACGGAGATGAGACTTGGAGAAAAGTTTATGGACCCATGGTGAAATTTACTCAAGAACAAATATACGTCAGTTCCTTTCAGACTTTAAATTGTTTTTCCTCTGTTGTGAACTTCAATGTAAAGTGATAAATTCCATACGATTCAATGGAGTACAAATATACAAATGTCCAATGTTCGTTCGTACTTCATTTTCAGTAACGGAAAGAGCAAACATTTTTTAAAAGAGTTAATTGCGTCATTAGTCCATAAACTTGCCGAGTGGGTGCACTTAGGTACATCATCTTCCAAATTGCTTATTTAGAAAGAACAACTTGGCATGTGGGTGCATATAGGTACATCATCTTCCAAATTGTTTATCTAGAAATAACAACTTGGTATATGGGTACAGATAGGTCACCTGGATGACATGTAGCCATGTAGGGAAAAAAATCATGTGGTGGGTTACATGTTATCTGGTACTTTACTGAAAAAGTCTTTGCATATCCTCCAATTTATCGTAAAAATAAAAAAAATCAGCTTATCCTCTCCTAATCATTTTGTTCTCAAGCTTGAGATATCGATTCTACTCTTTGTTCCATTCTTTTCGGTTTATATTGAACCATGGCACATTCGTACTCTGCTTTATTTTTCATTAGAGAAAAATTAGCTAACTTTTATCTCAATTAGTGGAAAGAAAAATGAGATATTACAGCTGGTGACCTAACACTAAACCAAATCTTCTTTTATCAACAACGCTAAAAGAAATATGCAAAATCCTAATTAGCGAAGTATGAAGAGAATCGATAACTCAATGTAATCGTGAAAGATCGTCTGCCTACGTGTTTTGCGACGTGTGTCTTCACCTTGAAATTTATACGTGAGGTCAAAACCCTCCGTCAAAACCATCTCCCGTGAACACCCAAAGAAAAGATGGACGGATAAACTAATGAGCAAATAAACTAAGGGTATATTTGTAATAATAGTCACCATGATTACATAAGCATCCACGCCCTTGCTGTAATTTGTTGCTATCTTGGCATTGCCACGTAAGCAAAATGTGGCTCGGTGGACACTCTTGGACCTCTACGTGTCTCATTCCTCCCTCACCTTGCTCCTGGTTATCTTTCTCCACCATTGTTCTTGCCTTCTCCGCGCGTGTACATCTAGAGAAGGAACACGACGACTTCCCCTAGCGTGAGCTCCCCCACGACTTGACCCGGCGTCAGCGCCACCACGACCGGTGCATGCGCTGGCAGTGAGGTACAAGAGACAAGACGCGTGTGGCCGCGGCCATGGCGCATGGGGGACGGAGGCCTTGCGGGTACGGCGGCCAGAACAACGGAACTCACTGCACCCAGACCAATTTTCAACCTACTCTGCTGTCTGCTCTTTCTTTCCACGAGAATAGAGCCTCACATCGAGCTGAAATTCACGTTGACATGGAGGGGGGCTTTTGTAATTTGTTGCCATGTTCGCCACACAAGCACAATGGGCCTCGTGGATACTTGGACCCAGGGCCGGCTCTATGGTTTCACGGCCCCCTGAGCGAACTAATGTCATGGGCCCTTTAGACTATGTATTTTTATAATATAATAAAGATAGTAATAGTACTAATAACATATTTAATTATATCGAAGAACAATGTCAATAGTACAATCTAAAACTGAAAAAAAAAATAGTAGATTACCTCAAATAATAACTAAGCCACACGACTCCATCATCAATTATGCTTAATCCTTTATAAAAAAGCTCCTGCGAGCATTTTTTGATGCAAAATCATTAATAACATCATCCAGATTGATGATGTCCAAGATATCCTTCTCAATGCTGCACATAGCCAAGCCGTTCAACCTTTGTTGTAACATAGTTGTCCTCAAACAATTTTTCATTAGTTTTAATTTTGAAAAGCTTTTTTCAGCTGAGGCTACTGTCACTGGTACAGTTAACAGGATCCGATATGCAACTGAGACATTTGGATAGCAATCTAAATCAGAAACATACTGAAGAATCTCAGGTGCTGACATATTACCATCTGGCAAAGTTTGTTGCAACACTTTCAGTTCGGAGAAAAAATCATCTACTTGGACATCAGATGAGTTATCATCAGAAAAAACTTCTGCGAAATGAGTGCAATGTCTTCGTAGGTCATTGTCGTCCAAGGCTTTCAGATTTTCTGAGCTGAATAAGAAACCAAACACCTTTTCAAATGTCTTCAACTGCTCAAATCGACTAGTCAAAGAAGCAATTGCAGCATCAACGATGACAATAAAGTAATTAATTCGAAAGGATTCCATAGCTGAGAATTGTTGTTCTTCATCTTAATCATCTATTTCATTAAAATGCCTCTTCCTTTTACCTTGGCGTTTTATAGGGAATTTTGGCTCTATGTCCATATCAGATGCAATGGCTTTTGCAACATCAATACTAGAGTTGAAGCCCTCATCTCTATACTTTTGAAAATATGAGATGACCCCTTCAATTTGTTTTAGGGTAGCATCAATGCACACAATCTTAGACTGCAACTTCTTGCTCACCATGTTTATAGAAAATAAAACATCATGCCAAATTACGATACCAAGTAGAAATTCAAAATTCTCAAGTGTAGTGACCAAAGATTCAGCATCACTTACTGCTGTTGGATCATCCGTGGAAGTCTCTGCCACTTTCTGCAAGGCTGATCTTATTTGGGGAGTCTGGTACCTGATAGGTTGCACACTTTTTATTCGACTCTCCCAACGAGTATTAGATAAAGGTTTAAGGGTCAGCTTTGAAACATTATCAAGCAAAATCTTCCACCTTTTAGTAGAACGTGCAAACAATGCATATATCCGTTGTATGACACCGAAGAATGAAATAGCTTGTCTGCAAGATTTTGCCATATCACAAAGAGTGAGATTCAGACTATGACATGCACATGGCATGTATAATGCTTTGGGGTTAATTTCAAGCAAACGATTCTGAACACCTTTGGTGTGACCCTTCATATTGGAGCCATTGTCATAACCTTGCCCTCTCACATCAGCAACATTCAAATCCATGTCATCCAATGTATCTATCAATACATTAAAAAGCCCCAATCCTGATGTGTCATCAACCTTTAAGAACCCCAGAAAAAACTCCTCCACTCTCAGAATGCGACTTGACATATTGACACAACGCACAATTAGGGTCATCTGTTCTTCATGGCCCGCATCTGGGGTACAATCCAATATAACAGAGAAATACTTAGCAGCCTTGATGATTTTTAAGATATATTCCTTTATGGCATCAGTTAGAGTAGAAATTAACTCATTCTGAATATTGTGGCCAATATAATGATGGTGAAATTCATTACTTTGAATGCGTCTAATATGTTCTTGCATCACAGGATCATACTCAGCAAGCATTTCAACTATGCCCAGAAAATTACCATTATTAGCTTGATAAAGCTTCTCATTTGATCCTCGAAAGGCCAAATTATGTTTAGCAAGAAACTTCACAGCAGAAATTATTCTTACCAAAACTTGTCTCCAACGCTCCTTTTCTTTTGTGATTTCACGTTGCATATCATCATCAATTGTTTTATTTCTAGATAGCCTCAATCGAAGATCATTCCATGTGTTCATGTTTGTCAGATGCTCAAAACTTCTCTCATGTTCTTTGAGTCTTCTACTAAGACGCTTCCAGTCCTTCAAACCATCAGATGCCAACAAAGACTTGCTCTGATTGGACTTGAACAACTTGCAGCAAAAACAGTAAACCTTGTCCACATGTTTGGAGTAAACTAACCACTTTCTATCAACAACCTCACCATTGGTTAACTTTCTAGAGTAGTTAGCATACGAAAAATGTCTACCAATGGCATCCTTAGGGAACTCCAGATCCAGCTCTCTCACAGGCCCCTTTTCAATTAATATATCTCTTTTACAATTGTCAAGATTATCCCATGTCCTAGGATCGAAGATAGATGAAAGGGAATCTGGTTGCTCTTGCTCACCATCTTGCGGTTGTGGACTTTCAGTATCAGATGAGGGCTGCACATTTTCCTCTGTTATATTATCCCCATCAACATCAACTTCTGCAATTGAATTTAGTTCCCCTGTAGCATCTTCATTAGCCTCCACTTCTGAATTTAAATTATGATCATGTTCCTGCCTGTGATCAGGGTGCGGATCATCTTCCTGCCTGTATTCAGGGTGCTGAGCTTGCTGTTCATTAGCATCAGCACTACTGGAAGATGAAAGAAATTTAAGTAAAGCACCCCTTTGTGATTCAATAAACTGATCATCTCGTTTTCTTTTCTTCCTTTTCTCAGAACCCGACAAATGCTTCTTAGGTAACATTGTATGATTGATTGATTTCAACGCCTAAATTACAAATGAAATAATTATATAAACATTAGAACTAGAAGTTTTAAACCCTAGAAATCTAAAACCATAACTGGTGAGTAAGATACAAGAACTAAGAATGCAAGATTATAGATTAACTCACGTTTATACCAATCGAAGCAGAGAAAGGCTGAGGGAGAATCGTCGGACTCCTATCCTGTGTGCCGATGCGGCGATGCCGATGCAGAGTGCCGCTGCCGACTGCCGAGTCGCCGAATCGAGCGGATAGGCGACGGACGTGCAGCAGGAATCGGAAGCGTCGCCTTTTGCCTGGCCCGTGTCCTCGTGCGTGAGGTATTAGGCTGCTGGTTCCTACGTGGGCTGCTCGGCTGCTAGTTTGTGGGCTTGGAATGCAGGGAGGTATATACCTTATACATATAAAATTTTGGGCCCCCTTCCACCTTGGGCCCCCGGCCGTCGCCTCTGTGGACTAGGCCCAGAGCCGGCCCTGCTTGGACCACCGCAACCACTCTTTAATAGATTGTGGAAAGTTTGTGGACGGAGATGAGACTTGGAGAAAAGTTTATGGACCCATGGTGAAATTTACTCAAGAACAAATATATGTCAGTTCCTTTCAGACTTTAAATTGTTTTTCCTCTGTTGTGAACTTCAATGTAAAGTGATAAATTCCATACGATTCAATGGAGTACAAATATACAAATGTCCAATGTTCGTTCGTACTTCATTTTCAGTAACGGAAAGAGCAAACATTTTTTAAAAGAGTTAATTGCGTCATTAGTCCATAAACTTACCGAGTGGGTGCACTTATTTAGAAAGAACAACTTGGCATGTGGGTGCATATAAGTGCATATAGGTACATCATCTTCCAAATTGCTTATTTAGAAAGAACAACTTGGCATGTGGGTGCATATAGGTACATCATCTTCCAAATTGTTTATTTAGAAATAACAACTTGGCATATGGGTACAGATAGGTCACCTGGATGGCATGTAGCCATGTAGGGAAAAAAATCATGTGGTGGGTTACATGTTATCTGGTACTTTACTGAAAAAGTCTTTGCATATCCTCCAATTTATCGTAAAAATAAAAAAAAATCAGCTTATCCTCTCCTAATCATTTTGTTCTCAAGCTTGAGATATCGATTCTACTCTTTGTTCCATTCTTTTCGGTTTATATTGAACCATTGCGCATTCGTACTCTGCTTTATTTTTCATTAGAGAAAAATTAGCTTTTATCTCAATTAGTGGAAAGAAAAATGAGATATTACAGCTGGTGACCTAACACTAAACCAAATCTTCTTTTATCAACAACGCTAAAAGAAATATGCAAAATCCTAATTAGCGAAGTATGAAGAGAATCGATAACTCAATATAATCGTGAAAGATCGTCTGCCTACGTGTTTTGCGACGTGTGTCTTCACCTTGAAATTTATACGTGAGGTCAAAACCCTCCGTCAAAACCATCTCCCGTGAACACCCAAAGAAAAGATGGATGGATAAACTAATGAGCAAATAAACTAAGGGTATATTTGTAATAATGGTCACCATGATTACATAAGCATCCACATGGTTTTTTTCCCACATGCCATCCAGGTGAGCTATATGCACTCACATGCCAAGTTGTTGTTTCTAAATGAGCAATTTAAAAGATAATGTACCTAAATGCACCCACTCGCCAAGTTTGTTTATTAACAACGTAATTAACTCTTTTTAAAATTCACCGAGTCCATCAAGAATCACTCTTGGTAATCTTTGAATCGAGATCCAACCGTTTAGATCAACACTTTTTCTTTCCTTCCTCTTTCTTCTTCTTCGAGCGGTTTTCTTTAGCCCACCACCGCTTGGCATGACACAACACCCCTGTCGCGAGCTCCTGCAACCCAGCTCTGGTGGCTCACATCACCTCCTCTGCTACTGCCACCCGACGCGAACCCATTTGGCCCAACCCCACTCCCCCCCCCAATTGCCTTCACTGCCAACTAGGGGGTCCTGTGCTGCCTGGCTTTGACGGTGTTCTCACCACCTCTGCTCTGCCATTTCTTCCACTTCCATTGTCGGCCGACGAGCCACCCCGAGCTTCTTATGTGGTCGACCATGGAGGTAACCACCCACTTGGAAACCTCAAACACTAACCATGAATTCTTGTTCCAGTTCAAGTTCTAGTGCAAAGTTTGAATGATCGAGATTCGAGAGATAGCTAATCATAAATGTTTGAGGAGTACATCTCAATAGAGCAAATAAAGGCTATTTGGCAAAAGTGTTACCATACCACCGAATAATGAACGCATCAACCGCCAACTTACATTGTTTGTCCATGTATGATTCCTGGGACCCATCTGCCAAGTTTTCGTTTCCAAATAAGCAAATATGTCATTCTAAATCTGGGTCCCTTTTATGTTTCCAATAGTGCCACATCATAAAAAAATTAAGTTGAATAAAAATGATGTAGTCTTATTTACACCGTTTTATATGCTGGTTGTAGCATGTAATTATTGCCTTATGCTACGAAACAAGGTTTCATTTCAATTCTCGAGGCATCATCAATTAGTTAATACTATAAAAATGTGTAGAGGTTAAAACACTTCTCACGTCATAACTCTCATTTTGGACTCACTCGTCAAGGTCGAAGGGATAGACGATGCAAACCATATATCACGAGTTAAAAAAATATTTCTGGCAAGTACGTACCAAATTTTTTCCAACTGCCCCAATCGCTTATCGGCCACACACATGTCCGTGTTTTGTACCGGCATTCCGGCATGCTACTTAAGCGGCTTCCGCAAGATCAAGAACTCAATGAAATGCACTGGGGAGTCAAGACACAGATTTATACATATTCAAGCCGCCAAACTAGCCTAATACCCAATTCATATTGGGCTGTAGTATATTGAGTCATGTGATGGATTGGTTTGGCGTTGGGTGCTTCACCTATATGTTGTATGATAACTCGCGATCTAAGGACTCATGCGCTCCTTTATACATTACATGGGCCGAGGTCACATATTAAGTCTGTAGCCGGTTACAAAAATAAGAATTCTAGTCATAGCAGAAAATCCATCTTTATGCCTTTCTTTGGTACCATGGGGTTTTATACTACCCGACAAGCCCCGCACACTTCATTCATGTTGCTCGTTGACTTTTTTTTCTTGACACGTAGGAAAATTGTGTATCATTGTATTAATAAAAGAAGAAGAGTCATACAAAGACTAAAACACCCACACCCACACATACCCACTCCCATCAACACCAATACACCCACCCTACTAGAACTAAAAACCCTTAATCACCTGTAACCAAGAGAGGTGAGACCTATAACCATCTAGACAACACCTCTAGTTGTAGCTATGAGCACGGATAATCCCTTAGGCCAGTCTCAATGGGGGGTTTCATGGGCGTTAAATTCACTACCACATCAACAGTTTTGCTGACATGGTAGGGTAATTAAGAGGGGGAGTTTCATAGGATGTGAGGGGAGTTTCATCACCATGAAACTCCTGTGGCACAGTTACCTAGTTTTCAGTCTAGGTAACTATGTCCATGAAACCCCCACTGAGACTGGCCTTACTTCCAGCCAAAGACCAAAGATGGGCTTCATCCCTAGCAAGGGACAGCGCAATAGGCAAACTAGGTGCTGCCCCATTAAAGACATAATCATTTTTATGCTTCCAGATGGTCCAGGTGCCAAGGATAATAATAGAATTTATACCCTTTCTTCCATAACCAGTGCATTGTCCCACCAATCATCAAAGCATGAATCGTTAGGTTGTGGGGCAAGCAAATTAAGGCTGACATTATGGAGAATATCAAACCAAATTGCCTTGCAAACACATACCCAATTAAAAGATGTTCAGTATTCTCCTCTTCTAGATCACAATAAACATTGATCCGGGTTGGGAAGGCCTCGCCGCACCAATCTGTCAGTATTGAGCACCAGTTATGAGCAACCAACCACATAAAGAACCGAAACTTAGGAGGAGCCTATGATTTCCATTTGCGCTTATATGATGCAAAGTCAGTAGCTCCTTCAAAGAGTGCATCATCGGCAGACTTTGAAGTGTCACTTCCCAATGTTGAGAGACTCCAAATATGTTTACCTGGGATCCCCCCTTGGAATTCCACTCCTTCCAAAGATTCAAGGTATTCCGTCAGTGCATCAAAAGATATGTCTCCTTGAATCTCTTCCACCCACGTCTCATCCGTCAAGGCTTCCGTAGCTGTACGTTTACCTAATCTTCATTTAGGCACTAAAGTGCACACAAGTGGTGCGAGATTTTGAATACATTTGCCGCCCGGTTCTTCATCGATTTTATATTCGCTATTTTTTTAGGTGCTCACAGAGCCACGTACACAACGATTTATGGATACATAGATCTAACTAGAATCTTTCTCTCATTCTATAAGAAACTAGAAATAAAGTAAACCTATTTGACAGGATAACTGAATCACTTTCGGAAACATTATTCAAGAAATTAAATCCATGCAAACCCATAATTCAGTACATATAGAAGCATTCAATGATTATAATATTTCACACGATAATATATTTTGTTCACTATCTCTTTTGTTTTTTTACCTTTGTATCCTTTGTTTTATAAGCCTTTCATATTAATTTTAATCTCTATATCGAATAATTTTTTATTAAAGCCTCATGCTTCTATAAGAAAATAGACATAATTGAAAATAAATAAAAAGGAAGAAAAACAATGGGTTTACTACTTTTCTTATTCTTAATGGATCACATGCGATGGCATGCCAACTTTATTATGGGCTAGTACATCATAAGGACATCTATCTAGAATAATGGAACACCAACAAATAGTTGCTGGAGGAACGCAAGTGGGATCATCATAGTCATCGGGTTGAACATGAATGGTAGTTGTTGTTGTTGCATAACCCGTGAGATGGCACCACAATGGCATTCTTGAAATGGCATCATGCTTGCAATCATCATTTGAGTGCCATATTGCTGAAGTGGCAAGGCCCACGGTTGTTGAAGCATCGTTGATGCTAGTGATGCAAAGCTACCCATTGCGAAAGGTTGTTGCGTCATGCAGTGCTGCATGCATAGGTTCATGGTAAAACTACCCATGGTGAATGGTTGTTGCGTCATGCAATACTGCATGCATGGTTTGATAGCGAATGACTGTTGTGTCATGCAGTACTGCATGCATGGGTTCATGACGAAGGACTGTTGTGGCATGCAGTACTCCATGCATGGTTTCATTGATGAGGACATCACTTCTACGGATATACACGAGACTTCACCGCTGGACATCCAAACCATTGAAGGTCCAATTACAAGAGCTCGTGCGAGACAATTAAATTTAGAGGTGAGCTCGCTCCTAAATGTTCCTATTAATAGTTTTGAGAATGAGTTACTACCTATTGTTTATAATGTGATTAGGAACCAAGGAGAAGATCAACAAACACATGGAGTATGGCTTGGAGGCGTGGAGGACCAGCGAGGGTCGGCCAAGCTACGTGGAGGACCATTACAACTCAAGTTCGAGTCCACCTCGGAGTCCAGGAGCTGTCTTCGGTAAAACGGACGCCCAGGTCACATACGGACCAATATCGACGATCCACATATGGTTGGAAAGAAGATTTTATAGATCTTCCAATGGCTTTGGTTTGAGGCCCAAATTTATCCAGAGTCATCGGGAATCATCCAAACAAGATGGCGTCCCGAATCTGTCCCGGTGCTGCGTCACCGTCTTTTGGCCTTTGGGCCTTGTATCGTCGTGGAGTCCATTAGGGGGCGTGTCCACGGGTCATCCACGACCCTAAGCTCTATAATTCAGTAGCCGCCACCTTTCTTAGGGTTTGGGTTTTGCTTTAGATTAATCTGTCTTTGAACAGTCGCCGTCTTCGGTTTGTAGAACCCCAACTTGTGTGCTTAATCATTCAACCGCAGATTGTCATCAATATTGAGAGCTGCGTTCTTTCAAGTTATTGCTTGTGTTCTTTGTTTCGCTTGCAGGGATTAGCCTTCTTGGCGAGGTCAACTGGGTTGTGACACGGTTGATAACCAGAGGAGTCGTGGTGCTAAGATTGCAGGGTTCGAGTTGCTGACTTGAAGCCGGATCGGTGTGTTTCACTCCGCCCAAACGAGAGTTATCCTTACCTACGGAAGATCGGCCACCTACGTCTTATCATTCATGGAGCTTGATTCTATCACTTGTGGCAAGTGCCATGGGACATGGGTAGCGGTAGTGGTGCTTGCACAAAAAGCAACAAGTGCAAACAGGGCAACAATCTTGGATGCCATTGTGTTGCCTTTTGCTTCCTGAACGCAGGTAAGATGGTGATGTTAGTGATGATTGCCTATTCATTTAGTTTCTATTTATAGATGCTTACATGATATATAAGCGTTTTGGCATTAGCATAACTGAAATATGGACACCTAATAAGCCGTAGTGACATGGAATTTTTTCAAATTTGGACATTACCCTAACTGTTTTTTGGTGACATATTATTGCGTCCATGATAATCAACATGGATGTGACATGGAAAGGGAAATTTGTTGTTCTTACCTTTAATAATAGGGCCAGAGAGGTATGATAAGTTTATTATGGATATGACAACCATACTAGTTTGTTTTACTTTTGCTAAAGTAGGTTGATCTCATTATCACTAGCTGAGGTGGATTGAGAAATTTCTACAACAAAATTTTCTAGGGCTGATGTGGTTTACATGTCATAACTCATATATAGATGGAGTCCCGATGGTCTTTTGCAACATAATTTGTCTAGGCTGGTGCCCCTTACATGTCATAGTTGATAAAAGAAATTTGTGGTGGTCTTCTACAACAGAATTTGTCAGGATAATGTTCTTTACATGTCATAACTGATAAAAATACTTGTTCCCTCAAATATCAAGTGGACACATGATTTGATGGACCTCATTTATCTTAGCATTCATGTGCCTAATGTTTTCTTTGATTCTTTGCTTGGCAACAAAATCAAGTTGTAGTATTATTTTTTTGACACTAGGCAATAGTGACGTCTCTAAAAGCTATTCGTGGCCGAACGTAGAATTTCGCGTCATTAGGTTCCAGGTTTGGGTATGCGATAGGAATTAATAAACTAGCAGTCATTGTGTCGGGCGGAATCATTATGGTTGACTGTCTCCCCATGTGAGCCTGGGTGCATAGGCATGAGTTCTATACAATCTCTATGTATGTAATATATGAAGTATATATGAACCTAGAGCTAACTCTAATTTCTTCTCCCTAGCTTAGTTATCTTCGAATGAGTTCATATGTGTCACACTATCTAAGTGGCAGAGGCACAATCTGGGTCGTCTAAGCCACAACCCACGCTTGAATATTGGCCCAACTCTTATTAGGCATTTGGATTTTATCCTACAAGCTTGCCGGAGCACACGTCAAAAGTACACTTTTTAGGGTTGAGCCTGAGGCCAGTCTTTCTTATATTCGCGAATGTTTCGCGGAGGTCTTTGATAAGGTCAACCTCGCACTTGCTTTTCACGACCATGCTGTTGATGTATACTTCGAGGTTTCGTCCCACTTGGGAGTCAAAAACAATCTGAACCAGGCGAGCGAAGGTGGCGCCCTTGTTGTGGAGCCTGAAGGGCATTCACAAGTAATAGTATGTCACGTCGGGGGTTATCAAGCTGGTGCATGGTTGGTCCTCCTCGGCCATCGACATTTGGTGCAAGCCTGAGTATGTGTAGATGAAGCTTAGCCACTCAGACCTGGCGGTGGAGTTGACTATCTGATCCATGGGGGCCATGGGAAGTCATCCTTGGGGTAGGCTTTGTTCAGTAGTGTGAAGTTGACACACATGCACCACTTCTTGTTGCTTTTCTTGAAGAGGACTGGATAGGCGAGCCACTCTGGGTAGACTACCTCCCGGATGACTTGTGTTTCCAGGAGCTTCTAGACTTCTGACTGGGCCGCCTACTTCCGTTTCAAAGACATTTTGCGGACCTTCTATTTTCGTGGATTTTGCTTGGGGTCAACATCGAGCTTCTGCTCAATGATTTCCCAGTCGACTCCTTGTAGATCCGAAGGGGTGCAGGTGAAGACGCATGTGCCCGAAGGAGATTCATGAGGGCAGCCTCCTCTAGCGCGGGGAAGAAGGTCCGCCGCAATCTGGACTTTGTATCTTGGTCTATCTTCTAACAGGGGCAATATCTTAGTTTCCTCTTCTGGTGATGCTTTCGAGACAAATCTGATGATTGTTTGAAAGAGGGTGGTGGGGGCTGCATCTCTAGGATGGCCTGGATCTTGTCTGGGTTGGCTTCAATGAGAAATGAGGTATCCAAGGAGCTTGCCAGAACGCGCACAGATAGTACACTTTTTGGGGTTGAGCCTCAAGCTGGTCTTCCGTAGATCGGCAAATGTTTCATTGGGGCAGGCCTTGTTCAACAGCATGATGTTGACACACATGTGCCACTTCCTGTTACTTTTCTTGAGGAGACAATCAATAAAAGCATGAGTTTGTCACAACTTGCCATCAATGAGCTGGACAATCAAGTCTGTCACAACTTGCCATCTACCCCACAAATCTAGTAAAAAATAGATATTATGAAGAAATTCATATATGTAGGCACTATGCCTACATACCAAAAAGGTATTCTTATCCCATCGGAAACTCCCACCCTATGGATAGACAAGCAAAGGACTAAGAATCACGGATAAAGCACACTCAAGAGTATTACAATAACATGGATGGCTATTCTATTCATATAAAAGATATAACTTATGAAAGCATAATATATTAAGATAAATACTATAAATATAGCACAAACTTCATATAACATATTTGAGTATTTGATAAAGATTGGAAAAAACACGGATACAAAGTCGTACCCAAGATCAATGATGACCTTATAAACAAGTTTATCAAGTTGATGAACTAGACTTGGCTCCTCTAATCCAAGATTTAGGGTTACAATGAGAGCTTGCAAGGCTAAGTACATATGGATTGTCGGTATGGTCTATGTGTCAAAGGAGAGGGGGACCTCTCCTTATATACACCTCCAAGATCGGTTAGGGGTTCTCCAAATATGGTAGTAGGCATTAACGACCTAGGAAGCTGTCATACAATGCAATCACCTCTCCAAAGGGGGCTCGAACCGCCATAGTGGTGGGCCGGTTGATCCATGGAGACACCCTAGGCTCCCACCTCAGCCACTGCCTTTTGTGTGGTAGGCTTTGGTGAAGGCCCAATATCTTCTATATCGACAATAGCTTTTGTTTGACTTCTCTTGTGAGACTTTCCACCAATTTTGAGGATGGAATATTCTTTATTCTTTTATATGCTTTTCTCTCACCCTAAGTTCCTAAAATCATATAAAGACAAAATACAAGTGCAACTAAGTTATATTAAACAAATTATGCTAGTAAAGTTGTATTTTCAGATGTTAATGAAAATATTTAGCACTCAAGGACCATCAACAAACTCCCCAACCTACCCTTTGCTCCTCCCGAAGCAAATTTAACTTTTTAGGTTGTTGGTAAGGAGTTACTACAATGCTTCACTTCCAACTTTTGTCTTTCATAGTCCTAAAGTAATCTTTCTTTTACCTTATTCTGGGGAGCTTATAATGTCGCTTATCCTCACGGTCAAGATCCAGAAAGGTTTTCAAGCACTCTTTACTTCCCTTATATCAACTCTCAATCTGGAGGTTTTGCGAGCTTTTAAAGCAAAAGCAAGGTTCCTAATATGATATCTCAGATCACTTGAATGTGTATAATTCCTCACTAGAGACTTTTTCCTATCTCTAATAAGCTGATATATGGAGTTGTAGGTAAATGAATTGGCCCACTTACTTCTCATATATTGCTAAGTCAAAGATCATATCCGAAGAAAATACAACTCACAACCTTTAATCAAGTAGTGCATGTGTGTGAGAGAACTCTTTTCTCCTATACTAACTCCTATTTTTTCTTTTTTGATAAAGGCTATATTTTCCTCACTTATTTTTTTTACTCATGCCTTGTAAGCATGTGGCATGCCTTTATTGGATTATGTATATTTTATCTCTTTTTTAGCCATGCCTTCTTTGGGTCATGGATCTTTACTCTCATGGTACACCCTTTTTGGGTGTATATATTTTATTCTCTCTATTTTTGCATAGCCCACATCTTTTGAGATTTTGAAGAGAGTAGCTTTCATATACATTGAGTGGACAGTGTATGTGTACGTGAACTTAAATCAAAGGAGTATAATGACTATATAGGCCTCCATGACATTACTGACCTAGAGAACTGCCATACAACCGCCTCACCAAAGGGGGCTCGAACCACTATATTGGTGGGCCGACCAATCCCTGGGGCTGACTAGCAACTGTGCTTGTTGCCTCATCCACCAAGTTGGCCTGGTTAGCTTTGGTGAAGGCCCAATCTCTTCTATCTTGATGATAGCTTCTGTTGGACTCATCTCTTGGACAAAATATTCTTTATTATTTTATACTCTTTTATCTTAGTTATCAGCCTGAGTTCCTGAAATTATACAAAGACAAAATACAAGTGGAACCAAAGTCATACTAAACAAATCATGCTACTAAAGTAGTATTTTCTTGATATGTTCATGAAAATATTTAGTAGTTAAGGACCATTTCTAGGATAAAATATTCTTTATTATTTTATACTCTTTTTCTCTCAGTTATCACCTTGAGTTCCTGAAATTATACAAAGCCAAAATACAAGTGGAACAAAAGTCATACTAAACAAATTATGCTACTAGAGTAGTATTTTCTTGAGATGTTCATGAAAAGATTTAGCACTTAAGGACCATCAACAGTGGGGGACAACATAGAATGTATTGAGGAGCCACATGCTGAAGATGTCATTGTATTGGTACGGGATGTCCACGTCATCAAGGACAATGTCTTTGGTGCGTGCGTAGGCACCTAATCTAAAGGTAACTGACAACTCGATCTGTCCTAGTGCCTTGATGGCGCGCCCTCTGAAGCCATGTGGGGGGGGGTACCATCTTGTCACAATTGGGTCTGAGAAAGGCCCACGATGTCGAAAGAGGAGATGAATAGGGGTTGGTGGAACTCCCTCAGTCGATTAAGATGCACCACACTTCTGCCCCATTGATGTTGGTGGAAACAACGAAAGCATCACGATGAGGATAAACTATGGCATGGAAACCCTCCTTTGTGAAGTTGCGGTAGGACCCGGAGGTTGTTTCAGGTGATGTGCTTCACCTCTAGCACGAAGTTGCGGTGTTGTCGCTTGGATTCCACTTGATGCCTTGTCTGAGTTGGGGAGGATCATGCGGTGGTTTCCAATGACGTGTTGGACGCCTCGAGACGGCGGCTCTTGCTTGGGTGTTAGGAGAGACGCTTGAGCAGTGCCCTGTGGTGGCTATTGGGCTTGCGAAGCGGCCTGGGAGGTGTATACTAGGGTACATGCAAGTATGGGTGTGGGTACACCATAGCTGATGCTCGGTGCAGAGCATGGACTGGCTAGTGTGTCGTGCAACATGGAGAGTGGATCTCTCAAAGGAATCCCCCTCCTTGCATGTTGCTTCATTGCAAGAGTTGGTGTGGGGGATAATCCCGTGTCGAGTGCCCGCTGGGCTTGTTCGACGTTGTAGACCTCTCGGTGGGGCCTGAAGTTGGCCTCTCAGCGATGAGCATGATCCTCCTTGTCACAGGGGCGTTCGGAGTGATGGTCCCGACAACGCACATTCGCCATTGCTTTGATGGCCCCTTTCCTGTGCCTCTCACAGCTCATCTTCCTCCGCTCGCACGTACTCTTCAAGCATGCATGAGTTTGACACATTGGCGGGATGTCGTCGAGATAGCTTGGAATGTAGGGGACCACGCCGAAGTCCTTCCTTTGCGACGTCGATGATGGCCGTCTCGCTGAGCCCGCTGGCTTGGCACTTGGCATGGATGGACCTCTTGATGTAGCTACGTAGGGTTGGGAGCAGATGTCCGAAAGTGACAGGGTCATTGTGGTTCCCCTGAAAGTTCTTGAGCAGTGCCTCCCGGAGCTATTCCCAAGAGCATGTTCTCCTCGGTTCTAGGGTGGTGTAACAGGTACCAGCAATGTTAGGGATTGCCATGATGAGGCTTTTCGCCATCATGATCTCGTCTCCCCCGACAAACTGAATGGCCACTTCGAAGCTCATGCTTCAGGCCTTCAGGTCGGATTTACCGTCGTATGGAATGACTTGTAGCATCTTGAATCCGCGAGGCCACAACGCCGCTTGCAGCCCATCGGGTAGGGGTGACTTGGAGTCATATATGGTGCTCCTTTGGGCGGTATGTTATTTCTTTGGCTTCCCTCCTTGATGAGATGGGTCTTCCTCTATGCTTCCCTGTCGGGAAGTTCCATGACTATGTGCTTCTTCTTTGAGGTGTTGTAGCTCCGCTCTCTGCTCGCAAGCCCTCTTGGTTGTGGTTGCCCTCTAATGTAGATATTCCTCTTCGGGGCTTGTGTGTCACATCGGATCTGGTCGTGTCCCGAGCGGGATGTGTTCTTTTGCGTGAGGTCGACAACCTCCTGCAGCAAGTCCACCTCTTCCTCCAATTCTCGGTCGAGCTATTACGAAGAGGTCTCCCGAGAGAGGCTTCTGTTGAGTGAGGGTTCACTTTCATCTTCTTGGTCCTCATCCCCACTGGTGTTTGTAATGTGGCCATCATTTAGGAAGAGACGCTAATTCTCGACCTCGTCCCCATTCAGGGGATCTTCTATCCTCTTGGTCTCAACGCCGGGGGGTTTGGCTAGCGGGTGCCTGGCGACCTCCCAGCAGGGTGATGTTGTCAGAAGGCTCGATCGTAGTGCCGACAGTCGTCTTGGTCTCGGCTGTCGGCTTTGGCCCCTTCTGGGTTGCGGGAGCCATGAGGCTTCTCAGTCATTCGTCCCCACTAACAATGGCAACTGTTGGTGATTATTGTAGCCCAAACAATGTTGGTGGGCCCTGGGAGAGGTGGATGGCTCTCTCAAGAGCTTCTAGGGACTGAGTGGCTGGATAATATTTCAAGTGTCCCTTTTGGACCTCTAAGGTCTCATATTTATAGGGCTAGGAGCAGCCATTAAGACTGTTTTATCCCTGGGCGATATAGAGGAACGACCTTTGTTTGACCCCCCCCCCTTAGCGGGCCACTTGGTTCTTCCCCTGGCAGGCCGTTCCAACTAGGTGCGAGGGAGGGCATCTTGGGTTAGCGGCCAGCATGGCGAAACCGTTGGGCCGAATCCGGGGTGGAGGCTATGCCCATGCTGAGAATTGGCCGCATCCCCTGAGCTCACTGGCCTGGATTCCATGGGCCTGGACCAATGTCCCCAACACTAAGCTATCCGATGTGAACGAAACCGGTTGCCCTATTCATTGCGGGATGTTCCAAAAGAAAATAATTGTGGGATGAAACAGGTAAACATGACATAAAATGTAATTACTCCATTCAAAATTATAGTTCGCTTAACTCTTTTACCTTTATTTATTTGCTCATCTTATTTTAAAAAATTATATAAGTATAGTGAAATTATGTTTTTTTAAAATTTATATTAATAAAACAAGTAAACAAATATAATACTTCATATAATTAAACAAGCCAACAAATATAATACTTCATATAATTTTTGAATAGTATGAGTGGTGAAATTTTGGAGAATTAGTTAAATAAATTATAATTTTGAACGTACTTTCTAAAGCGTGCAGGTGCAGCCATTACGCGTCCGTTCTCCGGTCGCACCCCTCTTCCATCCAATACACGAGGCAGATCCAACCGTTCAAGGCTTCAAGCAACCTTATCTCCTCCACAGCCACAGCTGCGCCTTCTTCTACGTCCGAGCTCAGCCGCTTTCTCTCTCTCTTCCTCTCGACCTCCGATTCTTGCGGCAAGAATCTTGCCCGTCCAGTTCTGGCGGGTATTGGTGGAGGCCGACGACGAGGTGGTTCCTCCTACTCCCTCTCTCGTATTGAGGTATGGTTCTGGCTGGGTTCGAGTTTCGGGTTCGTGGTTGTCGGAGGGAAGTCTTCATGGCCAGCGGGCTTTAGAGGAGCGCCTGGCGGCGGCGGTAGGCACGCCGGCGGTGGATGGTCGAGGATGGTGAGGAAAGGTGGCGTTGGCGCCGTCGGCCGGGCAGCGGACAACAACCCGCGGTAAGGGCCGACGGCGGGGGCGAGTGGCTTGTGGTGGCGCGGTCGGCAGCACCATTGCCGGCAGGTTCATTGAACATGCCGTCGCCCTTAATCTTATTGTCAGATGAATTTCTCGAATTGTTAACCAAAATCTTTTCATTGCTGCCTGTGAACACTGAAATCCAATCCTTTCCTTCGGGAACTGTATACTGTTTAGTTGTGTTAGTTGTCTGCGTCATAAAGTTGTAATTCGATTCATTTTCTAACAATTGTTAATATTATTATATCCAATTTGAAAGTGCTTGCATGGATTTCTATTAGTTTCTTCACTGAATTTGGTTGCTGTTTCAATATTGGGCCACCTCGTAGGATTTTTGAAATTTCGTACCAAGGGCTTTTATTTGGGAGTGTTCACTGGATTCTAATTTGTTCCATATTTTGATTTGGTATTTGATTCTCCAACAGGTGGCCCTGCTACTGGAAGGCATTGTGTTCTCAAGCCTTATGACTGCGAGGAAGTCTTGCTAAGAGTATATCGCCATGGCATCTCCTGCTTCCGTCACAAACCTTGGAAGCAGTGGGAGGCCTGGCCTGCTTCCAGCGGCTGTTGCAAGGAGGTCGCACCTGGTCACAAGGATCAGTTTCACTGGGTTTGACGGCATTCGGCGTTGGCATTATGAGCCCGGGAGGCTGTGCAGGTGCATGGTCATCACTAATCTGATCGGGGAGAAGAGTGTCCAGTTCTCGTCAAGAGGGAGTGTCAGTGTGAAAGCTGATGATGACAATGATATGCTTCTGAAGCCGCCACAGAAGCCAGTCCCGCCACAAAAACCTATTCTGCCAAACGGGCCACCAGAGGGCATGAAGACAGCATCACTGCCTGATCGGAAGCCAACAGGAGCAACTTTAGATGACAGAGAGAAGGTCAGGGAGTCATTGGACGCTGTATTGGAGAAGGCAGAAAAGCTTGAGGCCTCAAGCTCCGGAAATGGAAATGGTGGAAATGCCATGTCCAGACAGAATGACGTTTCAATGCGCAATGGTCCAGGGGTAACTGCAGCGGACGAGGGTGGAAATTCGAGGAAGACAAAAACACTAAAGAGCGTATGGCGAAAGGGAAACCCCGTACCGACTGTACGCAAGGTGATTAGAGAGCAACCACGAACAGAAAGTAGGAATCAGTCTGAACCTGCCGCTAAACCTCCAGTGTCATCTCCATCCAAACCGGTGCCTCCACTACTATCAAAGCCTTCTGTAGCACCGCCACCTCGTCGGCCTGTCAAGTCTGATACATCTAAGGACAAAAAAGGACCCATCCTTATAGATAAATTTGCTTCCAAGAGGGCAACGATTGATCCAATTGTTCCTGAGGAATTATTGGATCCACTAAAGCCAGTGCGAGGCCCACCAGCAAAAGTCAGAGTTGATCGTCGCAAAAAACCGGAAACACAAGCTGGTTCCCGCCGACGGTTGTCCAGTGATGATGGGTTAGTTGATGAGGATACTGCTGATGTGCCAATTTCTGGTGTCCCAGTGCGCAAGGGTAGAAGGTGGAGCAAGGCCAAACGTCGGGCTGCAAGGCTTGAGGCTATGAAAGCTGAAGAGCCAGTCAGAGTTGAGATCCTTGAAGTAGGCGAAGAAGGTATGCTGATTGAGGACTTGGCATATGAATTGGCAGTTAGTGAATCAGAAATTTTGCGCTTCTTATCTGTGAGAGGAGTTATGCTTGATAATGTTCAAACTCTTGATAAAGATTTGGTTAAAATGGTTTGCATGGAATATGATGTTGAAGTACTAGAAAGTGGTCCCATGAAAGTGGAGGACATGGCAAAGAAAAAGGACTTCCTTGATGACGAAGATTTAGATAAATTGGAAGTGAGACCTCCCATTGTGACTATCATGGGCCATGTTGATCATGGGAAGGTACCAAGTTTGATGCCAAATTTTGGAACTCCCATATTTTCTGATGTATTGGATGCGTAACACTAGTACTTTTGTTTGCAGACAACTTTGTTGGACTGGATACGCAAGAGCAAGGTAAATTCACAATAGCTTCTCTTTTATATGTTCCTTCCTTCTGTAATTGATGTGGAAGCTTATGGTTTATTCTGGACATAGTGATAGACATTCCTATTTTCTATGCATTATTGATCTAACCAAAGTTCCCTTACATACAGGTGGTGGCATCTGAAGCTGGAGGTATAACACAAGGGATTGGAGCATATCAAGTGCTTGTACCAGTTGATGGAAACCCTCAAGCCTGTATTTTTCTGGATACTCCGGGTCATGAGGTATACAATTTGTTTTACAGTTCACGTTTCTGTCCTGTTGCAAGTACACCGATGGACAATACCATCCTAATTCTTTGATATGGCAGGCATTTGGCGCAATGAGAGCTAGAGGAGCTAGAGTAACTGATATTTGTATCATTGTTGTGGCTGCGGATGATGGTGTTCGGCCACAAACAAGTGAGGCTATTGCACATGCAAGGGCAGCAGGAGTGCCTATTATAATAGCAATAAACAAGGTATTTTCAAATCTTTTTTTATCCATTTGTAGAAATTGTTACACCGACCCTTCTTATGATTTAGTCAATTCATTTAAGTAGATAGACAAGGAGGGAGCTAATCCAGAAAGAGTCATGCAAGAGCTTTCCCAAATTGGACTTATGCCAGAGATGTGGGGTGGTGATACCCCAATGATTCAGGTTGCTGATTATCACAATTTTAAAACATAAGTTCAACAGTATGGCTTCTTATTACCGTTTTGAGCTGTTTTAATTGATATCTGCCAGATAAGTGCTCTTACTGGTGACAATGTTGATGAACTTTTGGAGACTGTCATGCTTGTTGCTGAGGTACATTTCTGCCTGCACAATGTTTTAAATAATCTATTCAGCTTCTTATTGACTTAAACGTTTTGTGTGCAATTTTAAAGTTGCAAGAATTAAAGGCGAATCCTCATAGAAATGCAAAGGGCACTGTTATTGAAGCATGCCTTGACAAGGCCAAAGGGCCTCTTGCCACCTTAGTTGTTCAGAATGGAACCTTAAACAAGGCTGATATTATTGTGTGTGGTGAAGCTTTTGGAAAGGTTGGTTCCTTAATTTTTTATATATTGCATATGATACTGTGTCGGAAATATAAGGTAGCTTTAGAAAAAGCAAACTCTAGGACATATTGTGGATTAATTGGTATATGATATCATACTAATATTGTGATAGATCCGTGCAATGTATGATGACCGCGGTGAGCTTGTTGACAAAGCAGGACCATCCAACGCTGTGCAGGTTTTTCTTTCCCTATTTGCTTCAATTTTCTCTCCTGTGATTCCTTCCTACTTCCCAATTATAACATATTTGAATTAAGGATTTTTACTGGAATTGCATTTTTATTGCTTCGTGGCAAAATTATATTAGCTATTGTGAATTTTTCTTTATTTACTAGAGGAAATAAATAAGGAAATTAAAGCATTAGATTTTGATTCAGGTTTTCAGCATTGTGCCCCAATTATTGTGATAGGTGTCCATAATGTTGTACTATGAGAATGCATGAAGCCCCTCCTTTATTTTATAAAATATTAGCACAATAAAGCTGGATCTTGATAAGTCATATAGATTGCCATGATAATTCCCCTTTATTTTTCTGCATTTATTGGTCAGTTATTTGAGAAAGGCTAAATGCCAGGTTAGTGAGGGATTACACAACTTATAGCTTTCTAGCAGTCATGGCTGAACTTTAATGTGTCACTTGTGCTTGTCATATATTCACCTAAACAAAGTGAAAATAGATGTGTGTTCCAAACATGCATTGTACCATCCGTTTTCTTTAGTAATACCAATGACGCAATGGTCTTGAACTGGCAGTGTTATATAAGCATCCTGATTTTTTCTCAAAAAATGTTGACAGGTTATTGGCCTGAATAATGTTCCCCTTGCTGGTGATGAATTTGAGGTTGTTGACAACCTTGATGTTGCGCGCGAAAGGGCGAATGAGCGTGCCGAAGCACTACGCTTAGAAAGGATATCTGCAAAAGCTGGTGAAGGGAAAGTCACTCTATCATCGATAGCAGCATCAGTTTCATCAAAGCAAGCTGGAATGGATACACATGAGCTAAATGTTATCCTTAAAGTTGATTTTCAGGTAGTGGCAATACTTGCGAGCAATGTGGACCTTTGTTTAATATCTTGCTCCCTTTATCTAAACAAAGTAACAATCGATCAACAGGGTACGATTGAGGCCATTAGGCAAGCTATCCAAGCGCTACCACAAGAAAATGTCTCTCTGAGGTTTCTACTTCAAGCTCCTGGAGATGTGAGTGTTAGCGATGTTGATCTGGCTGTTGCTTCGGAAGGAATTATATTTGGCTTTAATGTCAAAGCTCCAGGATCAGTTAAAAGCTATGCTAATAAGAAAGGTGTTGAAATTCGGCTGTACAAGGTGATCTATGATTTGATTGATGATTTGCGGAATGCCATGGAAGGTCTTCTTGAACCTGCTGAGGTAAATATACACTGTTTTCTTGAAATGTTAAGCCAGTCGATTTGATGAAGTCTAAAAGCCAATGGGCTGTGTTATTACAAATTGAGGTCAATTTGTTTTCAAAGTCGGTATATCCTTTACTTTAGGCAGAACAGTTGATTTGATCCTTTAACTTTCATCTCCTGCTCTAAATTGTCCCTCAACTATCAAAATGTGAAATCTAACCCTTAACATTTTGTCTTGAATGAATATTCCTTACTTTCTCGATTAGGATGCTAGCTGGAAGCTTTCCTGTTTTGCAAAGACAAATTATATTAGTGAACTACATGTATATTCATCCTCAAGCATATTTCTTCTCTAGGAGGAAGTACCAATTGGTACTGCGAAAGTTCGAGCTGTTTTCAGCAGTGGGAGTGGCAAGGTGGCAGGTTGCATGATCACCACAGGAAAAGTTGTTCAAGATTGCAATGTTCGGGTCCTTCGTAAAGGGAAAGAAGTATATGTGGGTTCACTTGATTCCTTGAGAAGGGTGAAAGAAACTGTTAAGGAGGTACACATAATCATCAAAATTCATACTGCAGCTCACTTCCTGGCTAATACATCAATTGCGGAAACACATTTCATCCTTTATTGAAACCTGTTTTCATTACTCTACACAAACAAACAAAAAATCTGAAGTGGAGAAAAAAATATTTCAGCATTATTTGGCTTGTTTAGTTCGCAAAATGTTGCAAAAAATATTTGCATTGGGCCACGTGCTGAGAGAGCAAGTGCACCTTTTGCAACTATTTGTGAAATTTTGCGATCTAAACAAGGCCTTTGTTATATTCACATGCATGTGTTTTTACATGTGAACAAAACTATGCTCACCCATGTGAACTGGATTTTCCTTTCAACTAGGTTGGTGCAGGGCTAGAGTGTGGTATTGGGGTAGATGACTTTGATGAATGGGAGGAAGGCGATGTTGTAGAAGCATTCAATACTGTAAAAAAGGCAAGAACACTTGAGGAGGCCTCTGCAACCGTGACTGCTGCTCTGAAGGATGCAGGTGTCCAGCTGTAGAACTGGCAATGATGATAAGAGAGGAGAAGGTTTAACAGCTAGAGCTGCCTGTGGCCAATATTTTTTTGGCAACGAAGCTGGAGCGCATTGGTCGAGCTGAAGAACGATAAGTATGTACTTGTACAGAAGCAATTTTTGCAGACAATTCATGGTGTCTGAGCTCGACATGTCAGGCCTCCAGAGAGCTGCATCTGCTGCTGCAAATTGATGTACATAGAAAAGATGGGATTAGCTGTTCTTGCCCCTTTTAGCTTGCCTCTAACAGGTAGATAATGGGTGTCTAATTTTGCTACTATTGATTTTTGACACGAGAAATAACCTGCAACGGTGATGCCATCATTGTTAAATCATCCGTCATTCATACTCTTCATTATAGGTAAAAGATGTATTTTCAGGAGAAAAGATGAATAAAGAATTGAAGGGAGTGGGAAAGGGGTTTGCTCTCCTCATGTGTAGCAGTTTGCCTTGAATCTATTACAAAAGATTGGTTCATGTTCGTGGTCTGTTTTCTCCCACTTAGCCTGTTGTTTTTTTAACGAACGCTTAGGCTGCTCATGGTTCTATGGATTATGTGAAGTTAAAGTTTTAGTTTGACTACGTAGTATAAGAATTGCAAATAGTAAAGATAGACTGAAGTTTGGAAGTGCTGCCAATTTCTTTCAGTACGCATCGACTTTGTGCCTTCCATGTGCCACACCAAGAGTATTGCCAGATTAATTGATGGTTACCCCTTTGCTTTTGTAAGTCTCTTAGCACAATTAAGATCGCTTCCAAGGTTTATCTTGCGTGGTTTTCCACCGTGTTACTGTGTTTTTTTTCTATACGTACGTGATTTTTTTTTAATATGTCAGTTAATTCACTGTACGGATTTTAATCAAGATATTTTGCTGAGCTTCTCAATCTACGTCTCTTAAGAAATGTATAATGTTTATAGCTGTATGCAATATAACTTCTCATAAATGAAACCGAGCATACTTAATTTGTCATAAGTACTAAAATAACTTTTAGGTCCTATAGCATCATGTGCGACCCATTTTTGCTTAAATCTGCCATAATAGCTAACGCAGGTTTGAAATGAAGATATTTGAGTTTCCACGTAAGTTGTTTGCCCTCAAGATCATTTCTGAAAATACTAAAAAAATCATGTTAATTCTGGTTCAAAAGTACTATTTTAACAAGTTATATTCTAACAGAGGTATTACGGTGAAAATCTAAGTTGCTTCACAAAGGGTGTACTAAAATCATGTTTTCAATTTAATTTTTTTTTCCAAAAGCATTCTAGTTGAGGTCAAACAATGCAATGATGCTAGAGATGATACACATGCATGCTCATTATCATGTTAACCAAATTTGGTTCATTACAAGAAATATCATTTCATAGGATGTTAACAAATATTGGCGAAAGTGGATTGTTGGGTTGTGAAAATGCGAGCTTGGCAAGCTTCATCAGAATTCAGAACTCACACAAGTACAGAATGAGCTTGTGGACCTTCTTGTCGTTAGGTGTATTTTGTGCTTGCTTAGCTATTGCCCATTGGATTGCATCACCTTTCCAAGGAAAAGTCAATACATTTGCACTCGATGTTTGCTTCAGGGACACTCACCCTGCTCATGTTCTGACCCAAATTTTGATCTCGCTGATGAGACCTTGTCAAGATGAGGATCTTGCACCCGATGAGCTACCGAACTCAGAACTCTAGCTTGCTTTGGTTGGCCGTTTGCCTAGCTCTGCTACTCGTCGGTCGACTGGACGGGCAGTTTGAACGACAAGCAACACTGAACAGAAGAATCCACATATAGGCCTATGCTTTTGCGTGAGTACAGCAGCTTCAATTCACCAAATATAATCCCTCTTTGCAGGGAGCTCTTCCGTTCAAGTTAGGCTATCATGACTTCAACTTGTTGGTTTAGGGGTTAACGGGGAAAGTTGGCATTCTCAATGGTAATAGTGGCGCTTTAAGGATTCCTAATCAATTTGTGTGGCGATTTAAGTCCGGATCTATTGGGAGATGCCGTGACTTTTTGGAATCATGGATCCCACCACGCTGCATATGCATCCTCATCGAGTGGATGACATTCTTCCTTATATATATATATGGACGATTGCTCTATCATAGGGTACATTTGCTTCAGAGTGGTTGCTGCAGACATCATGGAAAAGCTGAGATTAAAAGTTAATTATGTACCCTGATATACCTTAATCAGGGCTCTGCACTACGTCAAATGAGCCATATATAGGTTAACACGGGATATAAGTAGTGGGCCCTGGTTGTCATTGGACGGAACTATGACGGTAATATTGGTTGTTACAGACATACAAAAGACCGTTGCACGTAATACGTCGAGGACATGACCTGAACTTGCCTGTTAAGCTATTTTCTATTTATATATCTTTTAAAAAGAATATTTTATCCTAATTATAGGGATTCTCGCCTCTATAATAATTCTTTTTGCACCCATCATCCTATCTCATCCTCTATATATACCAACTACCATATATTTTATTCAACCATTTCAACAACCATCTCCTCTCTTCTCACATATTTTTTTTTCTTTTTTTCTTTTCTTCTTTCCTTCCCTTTTTTTTTCTTTTCCTTTCGTTTCCTTCTTCTCTCTCTTTTTCTTCTCCCCTCCTTCCCTTTATCCCCTCCTCTCCTTTTCCCCATGCCGCCGCTTGCCTCCCCTTTGTTTGCTCATTCGCCCCTTCTCCGCCAACGCCCGCCCCTCGCATCGCTTTCTCGGTGGCGTGGTCTTCTCCGGTGGCGTCCAATCCCATGTAGGGCGTGTGGGACATTGGCGACAGGTGATGCGGGTGGCTCCGGGACCTCAGTGCTTTGTGTGGCTCGACTGGGAGCGGCAGATCCATGGGCGGCAGATCGAGCAACGGCACGTCTCTGTCCCCATCTCCTCTCTTCGCCGCCCACCTTGTGGCACGCTCCCTCAACCTCGACGATGATGGCCATGGCCGTGCTCAACAATGAAGAGGGTAGCGGAGAGGCAGAGGAACGGGAAGCCTCGACGCCACCGCCGCATAGACTGCGTCGTGTTCGAGCCATGGGACGTTCGAGCCAGGAGAAGAATGAATTGTTCGACTCGATTCGGCCGTGGGGAGCTAGATGGCGGCGGCAAACGACGTGCGTGTCTCCTCCTCCTGTCTGCTCTGCCTCCTCCTGCAGCAAGCGTGAGCGAGGAGCTCTCTCTCTCTATCTCTCTCCTCAAGCGAGGCGAGGCAAGCAAGGACTAGCGGCCGCAAGGTACGACACGAGGTCCCCTGCCTCTGCTCCCTCGTCTGCGGGGTCTCCCTCGTCGCCCTGTCGTATGTAACGTGCGCCCACCACTCCGCTTGGAATAGACAAAGCACTTCTTTACCAGAGACTATTGCGGACGTAGGTGCAGAAGGTTCTCCGCTATGCACGTTCTTGAGGGAACGATAGAGAAGCTATCCTGGGCTGGTGCAGACAGCCTTACAATTTACACACAATACGTAACTAGCCACAACAACGATGCATGCAGAAGCCAAAACCTAGATACTATTCGATAATTGTCTAGCCACAACAATGCGCCCAGTAGCTAAAACCTATATTAATTGGTAAACAAAAACTCACCAGCAAAACCAAGTCGCTCGAATGTGAGACATCCTTGATCCGAAGCCACTGAAAAATAAAAAGAGTTTGGGTAAGAGATTTGTTGTATTGCGTGTATACTGAATTTTTACAATGCCTCAGGGCTCATAGTTATACCCTAGAACTATGACTCCTAGGTGATTACGACAAACACATTACTTGAATTAAAAGAAACTAAATATTCCTAAAAATGAGACTCAGAAAATGAGTCGGTAGATAACTCCAGCTTTCCGGATATTCGAAAATTCCTTGGCCATGACGCCAATCAAACCGACTTTCTCATCTCAATCTCGATAATATCTTCAATTCTCTGTCGCCCCCCCCCCTTCTCTAGTATTCTTTGGCCCACCACTGGCCCAAATCGGATACGATACCATCGACTGACCTTCAAGACCTATCGGATGGATCCTTGACCGAGCCTCTTCTATCCTGGTCAAACCATCTTCGCCTCCTTTTGACGCCGCTCTTGACACGTGTCAAAAAAACGATATCAACAACCACATAACATCCATCTAGAGGAAAAACCTAGCTAGCTAGACTGGGATGTTTCATTTGATCCCGTTTACAAAGCCCATATTTGGTAAATGCTAGTTGAGATCACAATGACTGACGTCATGCCCACGAACACCGAGATCCATTATGTTCCTGAGCAACATGTTGTAAATGATGGAAGTGTTCTAGTGTTGTTGTGGTGTATGTACATGATGTTTTGGTGTTTTACAATATGTGTGTTTGTCAAGGTTTATGTGACTTGTAATGTATGTTCTTATTTATATAAAATTTGTTTGAGTTTCAAGATGCAACTAGAAAGAAGACTATCCTTACGGGGTTAGATGTTCAGTGTGTAATGGGCTTTAAAATAGAGGTAATTAGGTTTGTTACATAAATGGTTGTGAACTTCATTCTATAAAGTATGTTAAAGATCTTCATTCTACTCACAATTAAAAACTGATAGGTGGGCCTATTGACGGGCCATATGAGGGTTGAAAACAGTCGGGATATATCCCGTACCGACCGGTTTCGTTTTCTACATTATGATTTTGTTTCCGACCGTTTCCGTATTTAGCAAAACTTAAAAGTTGCCATATTCAACTAATTTTATAATCATTCTTCGTCATTTTTGGGTCTCTTTAATTTCATAAATGTGGAAAAATATCCCGTATCGACCACTTTCTTTTTGTGCATTATGATTTCGTTTCTGACCGTTTTCATCCCTTCATTGGTGACACAACTTTAGTAATGGTCTTCACTGATGTCATTACCTTTGACATGTCAGCTATAATGCACCTCTCATCATGGGTGTTGTGCCCATTACCTTTGGTGTTCTATGTCTGTTACCAATACGGAGTTCTCATGTAGCGTCAATTCCTGTACACTAAATTATATTATTTGATTTGTTAGCACTGTAATTTCACACACTAATTACCGATAAAAATAAGAACATTATAAAGTGTTTCCTAGTCCACATGGCATTAAATATGGATAATATTTCAATACTTTGCACGATAGAAAATAATATCAGCATGGGAACACTATGCTAGGTCCAACTCATTGTGCAATAACACCATATTACTAAATTAATCAAAATTTGAACATTATGCTTACTATTTCAATCCCTTGGTCTTGGCTAATAAATGTGAATTTTTATCTTATGCTCACTGTTTCTTTTGTCTTAACAAAATGAATTGGACTTCACTCCTTGATGACTGCATGATTGATGGGCACTTTGCATGTACAAATGTTCTCTTTTCTGTTACGGACTTACGGTCTATTCTGAAATACCTGCCCGTCAATAATCCACCTATAAAATACGTCAATTCAGAAGGTTAAATCATGAAAATGACAGGTCGCATTTTCAAACTGACCAGATCAAAGAGAAGCAAGCTCGGCTTGTTCTTGGACATTCTGGTGTAAATGAGGAGTGTGCGGTGTAGCTCAATCTTCAAGTGCACAAGTGTTGCAAAAAAACAATCTAAAGAACAGTATAAACCTCAATTGGCCTTGCATAGCTGCATAGCCTGGATGTACACTAACTGTATCCATTAACTGTATCTATACATATTGTCTCAAGCTATACCACATTAAAAGAAAAGAAGACATGCCGCAGCGTGAGTGTGAACATTACTACGTTCGCTTGCATCAAGGGATGGCTGAAATGTCAGCAGACAGTGGAGTTATGCTGAATTTTCTATCCTTGCTGAACACATCCGTATGGTGACACGGTCAGATACCTCTTAATAAAAGAAGCACACAAGAGAAAAAACATGTGTTGTACGAATATTGCACCAATGGCCAAGGAAGTCCAAGCACTACCTATATCCAGGCACAAATATGTAAAACTTGGGAGGTTCTTACACAAACTGAATCATGAAAATTGACGAAATGCGCTGCCTTACTAACATGATGAGAAAGTTGCAAACTTGGCCAAAAGTTGAGCACAGATTGTAATCCGCAATGAGCTGAGCATATTCTAGAATTACAACATCAAGAAAAAGCAGAAATAAAGAAGAGCAAGATCACCATGTACATCTACAATCCCCAGCAGACACACTCTGCTCTGCGTCACCCCCACCAATAAACAGAGCAAGGTTGCCGACGAGAGCAAGCAACCCTCCATCTCCAAGTGCTCTTGTCCTTCACTAGCTAGTAGGCGCGGGCGTTGGCGGCGATCCTTGGCGACGCCGGGAGCGGGCTGCGCATGGGCGACCTCGGCGCCGGCGGCTGCGGGAGGCGGCGCCCCTCGGCGTCGTAGTAGATGGCCCCGGAGAAGTCGAGCGGCTGGCAGCGCTCCCCCATGAGGATCTCCTTCCTCCACAGCTCGGCCTCGGCCTCCCTCGCCGCCTTTCCCGAAGGCACCAGCGACAACGTCTTCTTCCATGGCGCCACGGCGGCGCGGGGCGACTTGCCGCCACCACCTCCGGCGGCGGCAGCCATCCTCCTCGCCGCCCGCTGCAGCCGGCCCACCAGCGCCGCCACCGCCTGCAGGAGCGTCGCACCCATCGATAGATGTTCTCTGCTGCCTCTGGTGCGGAGGAAGGAAGAAGAAGGAACTGTGGCCTGGCAGGCTTGAGGAGGGAGGCGGCCGTTTGGTTTTGCTCGCCATATATAGCCGGCGAAGAAGTGGCGGGCCGGGGGGACAAGTCAAACAAGCTGCTCGATAGGAGAAGATAGTTTTTTTTTTTTAAAAAAAAAAGATATCGGAGAAGATAGTTGTTAATGGGGCAAGCATGGCGAATGAACCATTCGCTCCCCAAGGGGTAACGACAGCGACAAGGCGGCTCAATCCTCGCCTGCGAAGTTGCACAATTGGGGATTCGTTTGACAAAACAAAACCATCTGGTGTTTTGCTTATACAAATATATAATCTTCTTGAGCCGCAATGGCGGCGGATTGGAGAGTGACCCCGACCTTTAGCGGGATCGGCAGCGCGCAGTGAACATGTACCAGAAAACGCACGCCGTGCATCACTCCATCTCGTCCCTGTCAACGTACGTCGTCAGGCCCCCATCTCTGACGTGCAAAATTGGCTCTTTCCACCAACAAGAAGCCGTCCAAATGGTACGTACGTAGGAGTACGTAGGAAGGTGGTGTTTACCCACAAGGCACACCTGGTGTAGTTTATCTGAATTCTAAACCCCCTCCAGCAGGATTGATCAGCGAGCCTACGTGTCCTTCCAAGCGCCGACCTCGGGTTTCCTCTTCGTACCGGCGAGCGGCGCCATGGAAATGATGCGAACTATTTACTTGTAATTATGTATTGCGATCACCATCATGCTGCCGCTGATGAGATGACTGGTTTACTTGCAGGGTATAAATTCTAATGTTGTTGCGTCATCGGAGACCCGCAGGGGCGGACCCAAACAGGCTCCAGTGAGGGCACAGGCCCTCACTCATTTTTCTGGTTTCAGTTATATGATAAAGTTTTTCACTATTAAGGCCCCACCTCAGCTAGAATTAGTGTCCTCACTGCCCCAGCCCATCTCGTGTCAAAGGCCCCCCGTTTAAATGTTTCGTCTCCCACAACTCTGCTCTATCTGCTTACTATGTGCGATAGATGGCTGACAGCTCACAGGCTTTCTACTCGCGTTGCTTGCTGATTTGACTCGAACACATAATGAAAGGAGCGTAGTTCCATAGGTCCACGACTGCATCATCAAAATGAGCTCTAGTGGTCTAATTGCAAGCTAAGTGATCGTGTTAATTATTTTGGAGATTTGTTCTGCGATTTCTTGCTGATTACTCACATCAGTTTCCCTAATTAATTAATCTAATAATTGATTCCAAGACTTAGGCCAGTCTCAGTGGGAAGGTCATGGAAGAATGTCATAGCATTAAATATCATGTCACAACAACAAACTTGCTTACATGGCAGGGTTATTATGAGGAAAGAGGAGGGAGAGGTTCATGAGATGAGAGGGGAGGGTCATCACCATGACCCTTGGGTCTCCAAGTTTGCAGTCTTGGTAATGGTGTGATGACCCTCTCACTGAGACTGACCTTAGGACCTCTGGTTGCTCTTTCAATTCTTAGCTCAGTAGCCAAAGCACTAGTCAATAAAGTAAAAAATTGCAATCAGTTACTTTCCGCTATGAAAATTATTAAGAATGCACTATTTAAATGGTGACAACTATTTGAGCCATTCCGTAATATGTTTTGTCAAGCAAGAAATGTTTTACATGATTCCAAATGAAGTGATCGTGAAACATTTCTAAAAGATGAAAGACCGAAAAAACAACAAAGAATGGAGTCTGGAGCCTGAGGCCACTTCTATTTTACCAGTTTTACTATGTTTTCTTTATCTAGTTATCCTGTCATCGTTTTTAAGGTACATATCTGCACACCTGTCCGGGGTATACTATTTTGAGGACATGATCAAAATGATTGTTTCATTTATCCCTCTAAAGGATACTAGTAGCACTATATTATTATGTATTATAATTTGCAACAAAAAGTTACTTTGAGAATGTTAGTTTACTGTTTATACAAAATTGTAAAAACTATCTAATTATTTTCTACATGTGGTGTTCCTATCATTATGAGGGTGTCCCACCTCATTTTTTGTGCTGGGTCCGCCCCTGGAGACCCGATCATTTTACCCTAGAGAAGGTACGAGGCCAGATCGTTTTACTGTAGAGAGAGAGAGAGGACAGAAGACCAAATCTTTTAATTGTAGAGGAAGGCTTGAACAACTTTGATATGGTGGACAGGTGGTATTGCTATTAGCATATGTAGTATACCGCGTCATGTTTGGAACCGGGCTGATAACTGGTTAAAGCTCGTATGCTCGAAAGGAAATCTGACAAAGCCCGCTCGACGCCAGCCATATCGCTTTCATGGAGTTTCAGAAGCAAAAGAAGGGAGACTGAATCCCTGAATTCCTCGAGAAGGCTTCAAAAGCACACGGCTGGTACTAAGCTTGTACTAAAAACGCGGCTGCTCTATATGGGTCATTTCCTATGACCAATATTGAGCCTTCTAAGTATTCTTTTTCTTCTTAACGAAAAACGTGCTAGGCAAGTCATCAAAAAAGAATTCCTCAAGAAAGCTTCAAAAAAGATAACGAAGAATTACCTAGTGCTGTTAGGGTTTCATTCCTTTTTTTTACATCACTGAATTTCTGGACAGTAATTTTACCGGCTCTCCTTTATTTTGTTTGTTTCTGAAATTTAATGAGAAGCGATATAAATTGCCAAGACGCCAACAGGGAGTTTTACACGCTAGTTTGGGCTTTCCACAATCCGGACATGGAAAATTTTGTGATTTAATTAGTAGGTTCAACTACTGCAGTCGAAACGACCAATCCAGTCAAGTCGAATAAGAAAATCGACCGACACGCCAATAAACAACAGATCAGGGAGTAGGTTGTCGCTACAAGTCAATATTTCTCGGATGTACGCGGAGGAGGATGCATAAGCCCTATCGATGGTTGATCGCCGAACTCCACTGGCATTAGCTCGGATATTATGTTAGGTGGCAACCAAATCACTCACGAATCACTTCACCAAACACGTGTATCATTGCGAGAGTTTAGGTATGGACGCATGATGAATCTAAATGAATCTAAAGTATCCTAACGCTAAGGAAACATCCTGTACCTAACAACGGCCTGCAAAGATTCCAAAGTGCGTGTCATCGTCATTCCAGAGATACTGCCTCCCAACTGCAAATCTAGTGGAGCATGAACGATCTGCAGTGATGTCATGTGTTGGGCGCGCAAGTGATGGGGAACCCGATCCCCTTGTTCCAGGCGGCACTTTTGATATTCGTGGTGTTCTTTCCGAATCTTTTATTTTCAGGGTGTTGTTTTCCATATTTTCCTGGACCTTGCCCACTTATTTCCACTTATGTATCACTCCAACCTACGTTCATAAAGTCATCCATGTACTATATATACAACCCACGAATCTTTGCACAAACTTCGATGGATTTTTACAGAATGGGTGGAAAAATGATATGAAGGAACTTTGATGCACGCACAATCTACCATGTGAATGCTTATAGAATATTGAACCGAAAAATTTTAAGGTTAGCTCTCTCAATGCCTCGGCAAAATTTGATCCATAGCAGTTAAAAGTATACAGATGTGTCCGCTAATCACCTACTTATCCGTTCTTACTGGTAATTTTGTATATAATAAATTCAACATTTCAATTTTGCACGGAAGTAAACACATATATAGGTTCACCTGTAACTTGATCAGGGGGCATATTAGCATGATCCAGTTGACCTGAATTATGCAGCTGGCGATGAGATCCTCAGAGGTCTTCTGTCAGTGTGTTGGTCAACTTGCACCATCTTCCTGGACTCGTGATCATCCCTGCTACTACGTGGCCATGCAGAGAGGGCAGTTGCCTGGCTGAACGTGTTGAACTTCCTAAGTTAGACCGATCTATTTGTTGCTCGCCTCGATTTGCCTTTGATCCAGTTGACTGCTCTATATGTTCCTAAGTTGGCCATGCGTTCCTGATCATCCATCAGTTCCCATTTCAGATTCTGCTCACAGGTCTTAGGCTGTCTGGGTCAACAAGAGACCTCAAGAACCAAACTGCATTGACATATAGCGGCACACCGCATACCTAACACAGCTTCTCCTGGTTTCCTGCGCTAGAGTCAAGATATGCACACATCACAGGCTACTAGTTCAAGCCTGCAAGGTTACATCCCTAGATAAGGCTGCACTAGTAGTAGCGAGGCTACTAGTCCACTAATAAAGACATTTTCACTGGAGCGAGTTGTTGAAACAACCTTCTAATTACAACCTTGAAGTTCGTATGAACTCGTGAAAACGAGAACTCGATGGGATTATTTTTAAAAAAACGAAAAAATTGATGAATTAAATTATACAAATAATAAAAAAACCATGTGGGAATTAATATTCTCATCAAGGCCAAGTATGGCCCATTGATTTCCCCATGACGCGTCACCCGCTTTGGCAGCGCATGCATATCATGTCTCTATCTTTCCGGCAAGGCGCAGGGTGCAGGGCACATCGTACCCATGCATGCTTGTTTGCGTTGCCGTCGTGGCAAATCCTTGTGGACACGGCAGCATGCTCTGACCAGTGACCATCGTTGATGCTCATATGTGGGGCTTCAAATTCAATTTTTTTATTTCCTAATTCAATCCACAGCAGAGCGTGGATCACAGCTCGGACTGCTAGGTGCTCTCGTCCACGATACCATGCATTTATGAAGGCCGGGCATCACATCACGGCGCACTCCATGTTTGAGGCATTGCTGATTCAAAAAAAAAAATTATCATTCTCTTTTAATGTTATCTTCTGTTGATGACAAAAATGACTTAAAGCCGATCAGGCTGGGACAAACGATCTAGACCATTTGTACATGCGGTTAGACCGGCTGGACCCTGTAGCCGATCTGGCAATGTGCCAGGCGGTCTAACCGTCTGTCACAGGCGGTCTAACCGTCTGTCCCCGAGTCCGAGTAGAATCAGGGTTTTACACGTTTTTAGATCTATACAAGGACTTCCTTGCGGGGCAAGACCTCCCCACCCTATAAATATAAAGGGCCGTGTCCAATTGAGGACCTCTACCCAATCGTACAAATCATTGTCTTACTTTTTATCTCCAAACCCTAGCTTTTCCAACTCTTTTGCTTTCCTTCTTCGTCTCCACGGAGTTTTAGGACGTTCTAAGTGGCCTTACCGACCTTAGAACAACCCTAAATTTGCAGCCTCCGACGGGGTCCCTCCCGAGGTTGTGATCGTAGGCTTTCGCGGTGCCTCTGTTACAGGCGGTCTGACCGGCTGCACTCAGGAGCTTCGGCGAGGAGAATCTTGACGACCGCGCGATCTAGCGTTTTCGTGTGTTGACCAGAAGTACGTCAACATCTTCATTTGTATCATGAGGTTGTATCGAAATTTCCCTCTAGTACAAGTAACTTTTTTTTATAAAAATAATATAAAGGAAACTTTTGCTAATCCTTATTTTAAAAGCCTTACACCGAGTGGATACAGTAAAGAGCTTGAACAACTGCTCCATGTGAATATACAGGACACACACGATGTAACAAATGAGATACATAAAAGAAAGTGTACAAGTGATACTTAAAAGTCAAGTAAAAGTAATTGTAGTATCTGTATGTCTCGGTATTAACTGTCGCGGAAATATCAGCGAGTTTACTCGAATTTTATGCAGCTGGAGGCGTAACCTTGATCAAGAGTCGGATGGTTTCTATAGCATTAATTAGGAAGCCACATATGACATTTTGCTTATGTGTCACTCTAATAAATGAGAGAGAGAATGAGAGAAGCAAGAAACTGGGTCTTGCATGAGACCCGGTGTCTACACGAGAATCTATGGAATAGACACTACCAAGTTGTGCATTGGAGAAGTATGGTGTCTTCATAATAAATGTGAAACAAATATGATTGGTGAAGAGAATATGGAGTGAGTTTATTAGGATTCCACACCAAGGAACCATGGGTTGTGGAGTATAGTTTCTATGGCATTGTCTTGATTGTATGGCAACATAGACACCCTCTGTAGACACTATGGGTTGGGAATAGCGTTACACACAAAGTCGTGGTCCTCTCCTCACTAGCTACATGGAGTGGGGCCAATTGACTGCCTGAACTAACGTGTTGAACTTGGAGTCAGACCGACCTTTCAATTAAGGCTGCCATCCTCTGCAGACATGAACTGCGCTTCAAAAGGTTGCTGCTCGCTTCCGGTAAATTCGCCATCCCTCGAAGCTTTAGAAAGCACTTGTAATAACTAGGCCCTGTTTATAGTTAACAAAAGTCAAAAAAAAATCACACTGACAACAATGTTTCTTGTTCGGTTAATCCCCTTCTCAAGGGGATTGGAGGAAATTGAGCGAGATTTTTTACTTATAGAGGATTTAATCCCTCCTGATCCCCTACAAGCTCTTCCTAACACGCTTCTTAGTGTCAAAATTTTTAGACACTTTGAAGCAACTAAATAGACCCTACAAGATATTAGCACATACTCCCTTTGTTCTTAAAAAAAAAGAAAAGAGTGGTTTGAGAACCGTATTTGTAAGGTAAACACGGTTCCTAAACTATTTTTTTTTATGGAGGGAGTATATTAGAGAAGAAAATGTCTTCCGGTACGTTGGGGTAAAAAAGCAAGGGACTTTTACCTGTATGCCACTGAAAAAGATCGTCGTGACCTGTGTGCCACTAAAAAGTTCGTTCGCACCTGTGTGCCATTGACCTAAACTTTTTTTGACCTCTATGCCATTCCATCCCTATTCCGTCCATTTCTCACTGTTAGCAGCACCTGACGAGTGGGACCGGGTCTGGAAATGTCCAAAATACCCTTCTGCCCAGGTTGAACTTCTAATGCTTGCAAAAAATACCAAATGAGCAAATATTTAAAAAAAATTTACACCAATAGATTACACGTACCTTGAAATATTTTTAGAAATTTTTTCAACATTTTTCATTTTTTGAATTGAAATTTAAATATTTTAAATTTAACCGGTTTGAAACCGTCCGGACCGCTACCGGTCCGGGGCGGTTTCACCGAGAACTGTGGGAACCGGACCGGTTCCCAGCGGTTTCGTAAACCTGGATTGCACGGCAACGACCGTAGGATTCGATTCTGCCCCCAAAGATTGGTTTGGTCGGGTCGAATGCAGCCTCGTCGTCGTTCCTGCGCCACACACATTCTTTTCCTGGTTCGGTTGCCTTCCTACCCAGATCCGAGGAGTACTCCCACTCTGTAGCACAGCTCACTACTAGCTCGTTAGGTCGTACCATTTTCTAACTCCTGAAATTTGCTGGAACTTGCATGAGACCGCATGTTTATTCTTTATACGTCAACAGAAGAACTGGAAGTCCAGGCGCATGGGAAATTGCAGCAGCAATCCGTCGACCGCTGTTCCATTCTCCATCCTGGCATCGCCCACGCTAGAGGAAGAAGGAGCAGGGTTCACAAAACCGAACCGGAGGGCAGAACCGCCGGCCGAACCGCCGGCCGGCGGTAGCGGCTAACCGGTCTGGTTCCCGCGGGAACCGGTCAAAACCGGACAAATTCAAATTTTGAATTCAAATGTACAGGAAATCCTAGTTGAATCGGTTTGAACCGGTAAGCCGCCCAGTTTGACCGGTAAGCCGAGCAGTTTGGGCGGTAAGCCGGCTGGTATGGACGGTAAGCCGGCTCAATACATAATTTGTCATGTTTTGAAATTTAACTAAAAGTTGAAAAAAATAAAAGAAAAATTTCTAAAAATATTTCAAGGTGCGTAGAATTTAATGGTGTCAAAATTTTTCAAATATTAGTGTATTTAGTATTTTTTGTGTGCATTAGAAGTTCAATGAGCCGATTTTTTTCTTTTCCTTTTTTTTGTTGAATTTCTAATGCCTGCAGAAAATATCAAATGAGCAAATATTTGAAAATTTTTTACACCAATAGATTACATATACCTTGAAGTATTTTTAGGAATTTTTTTGATATTTTTCTATTTTAAATTTAAATTTGAATATTTTAAATTTAAATTGAATATTTTCAATTTGGATAACCATTATTTCGATATTGGTTATATAAGCATTTGGATGGCTTCCAAAGTATCTTTGGGATATAGAAATATCTACAAAAATCATCTTGACAAATTGTTAGTCCCATTGATTATGTTGTCAATCAATCGCCAAAATCACAAACTATGGCCTAGGGCCATTTTCCTTACACTGCTTCTCAAAATGCCAGGTCCCAAGGGAGTCATCTCCGTTCGGGGTGACCTCAAGAAGTCCTACGAGTGCGACAACGAGGATGTCGACCTCACCATGAAAGTCGCCGCTGACGCCGCACAGAAGGAAGTCCTCCTGCTCCACGCCCCTACCGCTGAAGCAGGACCCAAAGAGAAGCTCGACAAAGAGAAGGCCGGCAAGCGGGTTGCCTCGGCAGACGAAGTGGCCAACAAGGAGATCGACCTTCACACCAGCGACCCGTCCAAGAAGGCCACCATTGGGGCTGGCCTCGACCCCAAATAGGAAGACGTGCTCGTCAACTTTCTACAGGCCTACTGGCGCATCTTCACATGGAAGCCATCTGACATGCCAGGTGTCCCCAAGGAGTTGATCGAGCACGCCTTGAACGTCAACAAGAACGCCAAGCCGCGCCGCCAACACCTACGTCGGTTCGCCCAGGATAGGAAGGAAACAATAAAGAAAGAGCTCAAAAAGCTCCTAGCCGCAGTATTTATTAGGGAAGTGTACTACCCCGATTGGCTGGCAAATCCAGTCCTTGTACCAAAACCAAATAAAGAATGGAGGATGTGCGTTAACTACACCGATCTCAACAGGCATTGCAAGCCTGACCCTTTTGATATGACCCTGTTGACACTGGATTTTGATAGGCAAATCCGAATTGGAAAATAGTCCATTATCATGTGCTAATGTGTTAAAGAAGATGGCATTCTGGTCAGCCAGGGAACCAATGCGTACATGTATGTGGAGGTGGTTATATAAAACAAGAGAGCCATCGGCAGCAAGCGTATACAGGAGCCGATGGGTAGCATCACTTGCCGATTTGCCGATGGAGTTGGAGACGATAGATAGCAGTGTTTGCTGATGGCTGATGATTAACGGTGGTTTCCCATGAATGGCAGTATATGCCGATGGATCTGGAGGCCAGTTGATTGAGAACTTGCACATGAAGGAGCACTGGCGGAGAAGCTAATAAGTAGCACATGTTGATCCAGATGGAGAAGAATCGGCAAGCAAGCAATCAGAAGAACCAGTAACAATCGGCAGGGAGTTCCCTAGCGTGAATCGGCAATCAGCAGAAAGGAATCGGCGAGCAAAGAAGCAATGGGGTTGATCAGACGGAGAAATCGGCAAGCAGAGAAATCGGCATGCAAAAAGAAGCAAGCGGCCGATTAAGAAACATGACGAAGTTGTATATGCGTTTCCACTGCGACGCCGTCAGTACTAGTTCCTGTCCTTTACGAGAAGAAGTCTGAGTTGATCACGTACTCGTTTTTTTTACGGATATACTGAAGAAGGCTTAATCGATAAGGATTCTACACAAGAAACGATAGAGTCCATGTATCTAGTATTTCCTTTTATTTAGATACTAATTAAAGTAATCGAGTTGTAATTGGTTTAGTCAGGAAATTGATCTATACGTGAGTTACACGTCTAGGTTCTAGTCCAACAGCCCTATAAATGTAAAGGGTGCACGGTTATTGTAAGGTTTTTTATCCACGATCAAATAGACAAACCCTAATTTTTTCCAGTACCTTTACTTTTATCAAGTCGGTGACTTCGCTATTTTCTTTTCACGAGTTCTTCGAGCACGTCAAGGGTGATTAGATCTCAGGGCTTGCCTCGTAAGTTCTGTCTTTTACCGAGTAATCCTTAAGCTTTAGCAACCAGCATATCGTTGTTGCTTCGTTTAAGTTATTCAACAGTTATCGGATAAGTATCTAGGCTTCAGTAACCGGCATATCGTTGTTACTTCGTTTAGATTTTATTCAACCTTTATCCAGCTTGGTACACGCTTTGGTCGGCTTTTACCTGTGTTATCTCGTTGCATCTCTTATCACAACCGACTAGAAATTTTTTCACCGGGGCGGTTTCACCGGAAACCGTGGGAACCGGACCGGTTCCCAGCGGTTTCGTAGACCTGGGGAGTACTCCCACTATGTAGCACAGCTCACTACTAGCTCGTTAGGTCGTACCATTTTCTAACTCCTAAAATTTGCTGGAACTTGCATGAGACCGCATGTTTATTCTTTATACGTCAACAGAAGAACTGGAAGTCCAGGCGCATGGGAAATTGCAGCAGCAATCCGCCGACCGCTGTTCCATTCTCCATCCTGGCATCGCCCACGCCAGAGGAGGAAGGAGCAGGGTTCACAAAACCGAACCGGAGGGCCGAACCGTCGGCCGGCGGTAGCGGCTAACCGGTCCGGTTCCCGCGGGAACCGGTCAAAACCAGACAAATTCAAATTTTGAATTCAAATGTATAGAAAATCCTAGTTGAATCAGTTTGAACCGGTAAGTCGAGCGGTTTGGGCGGTAAGCCGGCCGGTTTGAACGGTATGCCGGCTCAATACATAATTTGTCATGTTTTCAAATTTAACTAAAAATTGAAAAAAATAAAAGAAAAATTCCTAAAAATATTTCAAGGTGCGTAGAATTTAATAGTGTCAAAATTTTTCAAATATTAGTGTATTTAGTATTTTTTGTGTGCATTAGAAGTTCAATGAGCCGATTTTTTTTTCTTTTCCTTTTTTGTTGAACTTCTAATGCCTGCAGAAAATATCAAATGAGCAAATATTTAAAAATTTTTGATACCAATAGATTACATATACCTTGAAGTATTTTTAGGAATTTTTTTGATATTTTTTCATTTTAAATTTAAATTTGAATATTTTAAATTTAACCAGTTTGAAACCGCCCAAACCGCTACCGGTCCGGGGCGGTTTGACCGGTTCCCGCGGGAACCGGCCGGCTTTGAACGGGATTGCGAACCCTGGGAAGGAGTAGGAATAAGAGAGGGAGAGGAAAAATGAAAAAAAAACTGACGTGCGGGCTTCACCTGGGCAGGGTATTTTGGACATTTTTGAACCCGGTCCCACTCGTCAGGTGCTGCTAACGGTAAGAAACGGACGGAACGCGGACGGAATGGCACAGAGGTCAAAAAAGAGTTTAAGTCGATGGCACATATGTCACGACGATCTTTTTTTAGTGGCATACAGGTAAAAGTCTCAAAAAGCAGATGCCTGCACAAATGCTAGTGTACCGAACACATCGGCCCCGTTTTCTTGATTCAAGATTTGTACACGTCCGTCACAGGCTACTACTAGTACATGGCTCATGGCTGGGTGGCTCGCTGCCCTTTTCTTTTTCTTTTTCCTTTTCCTTTTCCCCTCTTCTTTTTTTTATTTAGAAGATGATGGTTCTTTACCAGACCCCGTTGCTTGACATTTTCCCAGCGCCAAGGGATGTAAACAACCAAGTATGATCGGCAGTGCTTGCTGCAGTAGCGCTGCAGCACCCTGCAGGTGATAGGCCTGCACTGCGGTCGATTGCTTTCTAGACAAGGCTTTGCTTCGGTTGATGGCTGGCGAATGCAAACAAATACGCTGCAGCCTGCTGGACGAGGAAAGGGGGGAAAGGACGAATGGCTGCATTTTTCTAAACCGTTGGATCAGAAACAGACGGATCATATCATTCGTCGCCTGAAATTATGGCTATTTTGAAAAATAACATATCCCATATCTTTTGAAAAGAATTATTTGACGAGGGTAAAGCTAAAACGTGAAGGTTGCATAAAAGGACATGGAAATTTTGTTGATTTGGTAGATGGAGATTTTAGTCAGAAGCCAATCCCAGTCAAGCCACCTGCGGTTTGTTTCCTTAGCTCCATCAAATTAATCGTATCGTTGCATTAATATGCGCACGTTGGATGACTGGTTAGTTTACTTTAGAGTAAATTACATTCACCATACAACAATTTGTGAGGTTGTATCATTTTAGTCTAACAAGTAGAAAACTATACAAATGGATACACAAACTTGTCAAATGCGTGCATATACGGTCGTATGTACTCCAGGTTGATGTATTTTTACCATTGTGGTACGTAACCTGAAGGGTTTTATGCATGTAACCCCCTATATTTCTCTCCCTTCTCATTTAAGTCTTAATTATGCACATAACTCTTTTTCCGTTTGTGAGAACCTTAAAAAATAATTGATGATGTGTGACAAGAGAAAGTGTACCGCAACTTACATGTTGATCTAATTTTATCCTCGTATATGTGTGTGTCATATATATGGAGCCCTAAGTTAGCTTTTAATTTCCTATAATTTTCTGTAGTTGATTATAGTAATAAGATAAACCTTAGTACTAAGTATATTTGTAGCATTTAATTTTTAAAAAATCCTTTACTTCTATGTAGACGGTAATATTTTTTGTTCCATACATCACATTATTTGTCAACATTTAGAGACTAACACAACTCTCTTTTTATATTTTACTGCCAAAACAAGAAGAGCTAATAAAGTGTAATGTAGACACAACAACTTCAAAGTGACTTTCTCATTGAACTATGATTTAAAAACTAGATAAAACACCTTTTATTAAAGTTTTAAAAATTAGAGAGAAATTGGGATGAAAATAAGGGGTCACATGCATAAAACTACCCACTTCATGTGCTACCATAGCAAAATACATCACAATAGCGTATTTGTGACCGTATACGTACACATTTGACAAGTTTGTGTATCCAATTGCACGTTTTTTTAGTTGTTGGACCAAATTGATACAACCTTACAAGTTGTTGTATGATGCATGTAATTTACTCTTTACTTTAATATATCTGTGCCCACCAACAAGGATTCCAAAGCGCAGCGTCATCTTCGTTCATGCAATTTCCCTTCTGAATTCCTCCTGAAGCACCTGCCAAAAGGAAGCAAAACAGAGTCTACAGTAGTGTAGTGTTGCATTGACCATAATACTTTTAGATGGCGTTCGACAGAGCCTATACTCCATGTACTTGTTTCGATTACTATTGTTTTTTCTCTGTCGAACGCCAACCTTTTGAATGAAAAGCTCATCTTTTGGAAAGTCCAGCGCCCTGTTTAGTTCTAAAAGAAAGTTACACATATAACATGTTCACTATTTATTCCATGAACATATTTCCCAAAAAAGTTACTACACTATATTTTCTCTAACTCACACCAACTAAACACGCGCCGTGCCGTGCACATGACGTTTGTATCTTTTCTGGAGCAGGGCCACACCACGAATGGTGTATGTCCGGATGTCCTGGTGACAAACTTCATGTACTTATCCATATTGCTGCGAAACAGCGTATGTTGACTTGCCCGGTTGGAGGAAAATGAGTCACTACCTGGGGGAGTGGGGGCAATCGACTAGTTGAACGCGTTTATTAACTTATTACATGTTGATGAATCGTAGTCATCTTCAGCTTCTACGGTTCTACCAGTAAACTTTGATTTGCCGAGCATCCACGCTGTCAAAGTTCACGTCGTCTCAGAAAACATATAGTAATGTTTACAGAATAGCAGCATTATGCAGTTCTGCGCTGAGGGCAACAAAGGTTGGAGACACTTTACCTACAACCTGGCTAACCCAACACGTACCACGTCACAGGCTACAAATCCAAGGTTGATAACTTCATCCCTTGAAAAGATCCGCTGGATATTTTTCATAAATCCAGAGCCAGTTAGCAAGCGCCAATATTTTCAGACGCAATATTGACCTGCGACATAAGAAAGTTAAAGGAAAGTGAGGCGCCGAACTCCCAAAAAATACAATATTCTTCTCAGCACCACACCGCCACCACGGAATGCTTGCAGTCCAAAAAATTATACCAACAACTGGATTCAGATATCAGAAGCCACTGGAAGTCGGCTAACTGGATTCAGATATCAGAAGCCACTGGAAGTCGGCTAATTCTGAATGTGCAATTTTCCAACAAACTGTTCGGATATAATGGGCACGTGCATACCAGTAAACGGGGGCCATATCAGGCTGCAACATGATCATAAACCAGATTGTTGCCGGTGGTGCTGGCCAAGGTGCTCGCCCATCCTTGTAAACGGAGCCTTCCACTGCACATAATTGCATATAAACCAGATGACACAGGGCCCTATGTCACTCCTGGCACGTATCATAGGCAAATATGCAATAACATGCTTCAATCATATTACTCCAGGGCTGTCTTTTCACTTTCAAAGCCAGGCATGCAATAAAATGCTTCAAAGAGGAAAATGACTGAGAACCAAATAAAACAATGTGTGAAACGCCTCATTATCGACCAGTGCTTCATTTTGGAAAAGAACCCACCGCATACAACTCTTCAGCAGTAAAGTTGAAAAAAAAAAAGGAAACAGATATCTGACGATTTTTGTAAAATAGCATGGCATACTTGACAAATTGAGATTCAGAATCAATCAACAAAGTAAAAGCCTGAAATATAAACTGCAGTACATCTACACAGTGAAACACAAGAAAGTCATAAACATAAAAGAGAAGGTTGCCCAGAGTGTACCACTAAATATAATAGGACTTCTGATTCAGATCCTATTAATACAAAGCTATATAATAATCTCAATGTTTCTCGATCTACCTCATGCAAACAATGTAAATTACTGTCACCATATTTTCAGATTGTTCACATTAAACTAAGGTAGATTCTAAAACATAGTAGCATTTGATTAGTTTACATAAGCACCAAAAGTCCTTATGCGATTTGACTCAGCTAAAATTCTGAGAAAGAAACAGAGAAACTAAATGCTTAGTTGTAGGTGTCAAGGGCTAACGGAGAGGCCCAGCTTAAGTGGGTATGCCATCTGTTAACTAATATGCTTAATTTTGAGTTGTGTAAAAATAAGAATAATTGTTTCAATGCATGTAGGCTAAATGCTTTTTGGGAAATGAAAAGCCACATGCAACATCTCACCCAATACGAGGGTTGTTGTTCCTAGCACAAGTATCCAACTATCTTGTTCATTTCACGACATATCGACTCATACAGATAATGAGTCCAGAAACTTGAATGTTGTGTTGCTTTCGATCTCATTGTTAGATAAGTAGACTGGGATATGTATCCTAGTCTAACACTCATGGTCCAATAACTGTTGAACTCAATTTGTGTTTTATAACATGGTGTCAGACTGTAAGCTATGCATTTACTTACCACATATGAGTGGACCTGTGGTTGTCAAAACCAAACTATGGCTGGCTTCCTATCCAGCAATTTTGGCCCTTGCTGTACTCAGCTTGGTGTCTTTCTTCCCCCTACTAAATATTGACTTGGATTTACAGATAGAAATCTGAAAACAACTAGGGCAATTGGCAGATCATCCACCTAAAGCCAGCTATGCAAAGCTGATTGTGGAATAATCGAGATAATATTTAGTACACTATAGTAGCAAACTAACACAGACCACATATCTGGTATGCAATTCAGAACAGTTTTCACAAGAAATGCGTAAGTCCAAATTGAGATATTGCAATAACTAAGCTACTATTCATAATTTCATATAAATATGTAATCAACAAGAATAAATTTTGTCTAATGGGGTTCCTCTGTTGTAGTAACTATCCATGATAGGTATCTAGCATGCAGTAAACTAAACCAAAAAATATTAAGTACACAACTCAACAAGGAATAGCAAGATAACAGGTTAGCACATCTCTGTTATCCATCAGAATACATTATGTATTTCTACTGTTGTAATGATTATCCATGAGGCCTAGCAAGCTTTGCAAGTTTGCATACAGAGCCATATCAATGTCATCTAACATATTACATATCTGGTGGACTGGTGGTGCATGATATGTAAGGCATTTTTTCTTATAAAGATTGAAAAATACTAGTATAAGTTGAATTACTTACATGAATGTTGGTATCAGGACTGAACCACAAAACATCAGCAAGTGGCCTGATCATATTTTTTGTTCAGAAATAATGACAAAAGTGAGACGATATGCATAAGGATTTACTGTTATTAGCTTTCTTCATATCACAATGGATATGCATACAGTCGTGAGAAAGCATGAACGATCTAAATGACATACTTGATCATCATAAATAATACCTGCCATTTTTTTAACCAAGTTTACATATAACTTGTGATACTCTAGAATTTATTACTGTTTACGGAATATGTTCTTTGGCAGCACATATCATCATCATCTTAATAACCATACTCCTAATCACTAAAACCAGTCAAAGGCGCTATCATGAAAGTTATAAATTTATTGATAGAGAAAATCAAGTAGGCACCTAAATGATTAATTATCGAAGGAGAACCTGAAACAGATGATGAATGCCAAGGCAAGGCTGAAAACTATTGCTATAAAAGTATGTTTCAGTATCATTGACTTGAATAAATACCAGCACATAGAAGCTTGTTCCATCATCTTTCAAATGCAGAATTCATCATGGAAAATGTCAGAACTCAGAAATAATGGGACACTGAAAAAAATGTGCATGGGTGCAATATCATTGATTTAATACTTGGCAATGGTAAGAATGCTTAGTAAAGAAATACCTAGCTCTAGCATCTGATTGGCCAGGAGAGAATTAATCAATAGCTTTCTAACTCAATGTAGCACCTGAGGTCCTAACTCAGAAACAAAAAGAAAGCTCAAAAAGTCTGCAAACACAGTTTGCGAGTTCCATACTATAACAGGTAAAAAATGAGCTAATATGACATTTCATTGCCTCTCAAAGATAGCTAGAAGATGACTACTAGGGAGATAACATATCATACAGAAACCAATGTTTAAATTTGGAATTATCATCCATTCACTAGTTCCACTATCATAATTTGTCTCAGTTTCATACTTGGACTAGGTCATCACTCATCCAGGCATAACACTCAGGTGCTAGGCAAGGTGTTGGCGTGTTGCTGCTCTACCAAATATGTAGGGTCAGTGAAAAAAGTAGGTATTAGTAGAGGATTACACATAGAAATAGTTCATTTATTTGGTAGGATCCTTTTTTACCATAGGATCAAGATAATAACTCAACATTGAACTCTTAAAGAATATAATCATGCATTAAAGTTTGCAATCGACGCCAGCAATTCATGGAGGACGAGCTGCTAGGAGAAGTACAACTTGTAAAGGTTTGGAAAACCAGGTGTCTTAGAGAAAACATCATACTATTGACATAGAAATTCAAATATACAATAAAGCGCTGGAAGCAAACAACTGCAGTGAACATTGGAAATCAATTCATTGTAAATAAAATCTTTGTTGTCAATGAATGAGTTAGAGCTACAACTTACAACAAATGGAGTATAAAAGCACTCCAGCAAGCGAGCTCCAAAGCATGTGCTCAATCTGTGTATAAAACAATATAAATAATCTTTAAGGCCTCCAAATCTCATCCCAACAGTTGTCAACCACTTTCCGAACTCTCTTAGTCTGACAAACTCCTCTCACAATAAGATACCAAATGGCAGGCTCTGGTACAATATACTTAGCCAGCATCACCATCAAAACATCTCCAGCTGCTTTATACCTTTCTCTGTTGCATAGCCTCATGACCAGCCCCTCTAAGAATTCTCTCTGTTTCCCCTCTGTGACCCCAATCTCCCGCAAGAAAATATTGCAGGTTACAGCATCTGGATCACACCTTTGATCAAGCATCTGGTTAAGCAAGTCCATTGCCCGAGGAAGGTTATTTGTGCGAATCAACCCATCGAACATAACATTATAACTGATGGTATCTGGTTTGACATCACCCTTCGCCAGCATGTCATTAAATAGACGGAGACCACCATCAACCATCCCAGACATGCATAACCCCTTGATCATTGAAGTATAAGCTATTATATCAGGTGCCAAGCCACAGCCAAGCATGTATTTCCAGACCATCATAGCATCTTTTAATCTCCCCACATAACACATCCCACTGATCAATATGCTGTAACTAATGGCATTTGGCACACAACCAACCCTTATCATCTGTTCCCAGGAAGAAAGGGCTCGCGATGAATCTCCAATCTGGAAATAACCTCGAATCATTGAACTATATGTCATGACATTTGGTATACATTTTGCATTAACCATCTCTTCAAATAAGATTTCAGCTTCTGCCATCCTCCCACACCTGGCAAGGCCATCAATCATCGCTGAATACAAAACAATGTTCGGCCTTACATTAGCCTCGACCATTGTCTCCCACACCTTCAATGCCCTGTCAACCTCCCCCAACCTGCAAAACCCAGCGATCACAGCCGAGAACACAAATTCACTAGGTGCAATCCCCTTGTTTTCCATTTCCTCAGCAACTTTCCATGCATCCTCCACTCTTCCACATTTCACCAACCCATCCACCACTGCCCCGTATGTCATCAGCCCTGGCACAATCCCCTCAACCTCCATTTTTTTCATTATGCCCATTGCTGCCCTCACCTTCCTGCACAATAACAAACCATGCAGCAGCACATTGTATGTCGCTGCTGTCAGTGTGCAACCCTTTAGCTGCATAAATCGAAATAATTTGGATGCCCCATTGACATCCCCTGCACGCAGCATTGCTCTCAGCACAGGGTTAAAAGCCTCGGCCGCCACCACCCCATCGACCACCATCTCATGCACCAGCGCCAATGCATCCTCCACCTGCCCTGCGTCAGCCAGTGCCGACACGACCGTCGAGTAGGTGAACTTATCTGGCGCAAGATTCCACGCTGGAATGACATCATGGAGGATTCGCAGCGCGGCTGCAAGGTAAGGGCCAGGGTTCCTTGTGACCAGAGAGGAAGAGATGCACTTGAGGAGGAGGTTGAAGGAGAGCAGAGTGGGAGTGAGGCCGGGGAAGCGGCGGAGGGAGTGGGAGAAGAAGGCCGGGAGGAGGTGGGGCGGGAGGGGGAACCGGACGAGCGCTGAATTGAAGGAATGGTGGGTGGTGGCGGCTGGGGAGGGCGGGGAGAGGAAGAGGCGGAGAGCGAGGATCGGGCGCGGGGAGCGCGCGAGGGCGGCGACAAGGTGGGGGAAGATGTGCGGGGAGGCGTCGTGGGGGAGGCGGCGAAGGAAGCCGAGGACAGCGGCGGCGGACGGGGGAGGGGACCCGACGGCGAGGGAGCGCGCGACGGAGAGGAGGGTGGGCGCGCCGGCGGCCGGGAAGAGCTCGGCGGCGAGCGGTGATTCGTCGTCGGAGGATGAGGAGGAGACGGAGGGGGACCAGTGGCAGTGGTGGGCGGCAGAGGCGGCGAGGAAGGGTTTGCGGGTGAGGCGCCGGAGGAGGGGGACGGGGAGGTGGGCGGTGGGATGGGGCATAGGGGGAGGAGAAGCATGGCGGCGGGGTGGACGGCGGCGGGGTTTAGAAGAAGGGCCAGCCTTGCAGCATTTTACGACTGGGGAATTCTTGCAAAATCTGGCTTTAGGGTTTATGCGCCTAAGCCCATTCCTGCCGTCTCCGGGCCGTAGTAAACAGCATTGGGCCCGTCAGCACATACCCTAAAGAATTCACATTAACAGTGGAATATGAAAAAAAATATAAATAAGAAAAAAAATCGAAAACAGTGGAATATGAAAAAGGAAAAAGTCCATATTACTCCCCTGAACTATAAGCAAAGTCTATATAATCCCCTAAACTATCTTTTGGTTTATTTTACCCCCTAAACTATGTAACTTGGTCTATTCTACCCCCTAATACAAATTGTCTTTTTTATTTCTCCATACACAAGTTGAATTTTAATTTTAAATTTTTCCTGATTGTAGTAAACATCATAGTGTATATAAAAAAATATATTATGAATTTTTCATTATTAGTTTTTGTATAATTTTGCATCTTAAGGATTAACTAATTATTAAATATATTACCCTATCAAAATAATGATAAAAAAATAATTTTATATTTCTCTACCATGCATTATGATGTATACTATCATCTCACAAAATTTGAACGTAATATGACACTTCTACATGGAAAAATAAAAAGACAAATTATGTTAGGGGGTAAAATAGGCTAAATGACATATTTTAGGGGGTAAAATAAACTAAAAGATAGTTTAGGGGGTTATGAAGACTTTGCTTATAGTTCAGGGTAGTAAATTGGACTTTTTCCTATGAAAAATATATAAATATAAGAAAAAATTCACATTAAATACATATGATTATAAAAAAACTTAAACTAGCAAAAGCGTACGTGCAACACGCACGTGATACCAATGATATAGCCGGCGTCTAAGTGGAGCAATAAGAAAAATATTTAGTATTTTATAGAAATATTCTTCAACTCACAATTTTTATGGGTGCGTACCATCTTCCTCTCTCTTGGCTCTCACAAAGACGTCCAAGGTAAGGGATACAGTGAGCCTAATTTGTATTTGGATGAGGGATATGGTAAATACAAGGCTACGAGCCACGCCCTGTGGAATATACTACTCCACTCTTTCCTAGTTAAGGTGGGAGGGAATCAAATGCAGTCATCAAAGCGACTGCAAGATAAGACTGCGCGTTACACGGTTACAGTGAATTCAAAGATGAAAGCGCAAGATTGATAGTTACAGTAATCAACAATGTTGCACTATGGTGAGAAGAATATGGATCTAGTGTGCACAACAGTGGCCAACAATGTGCCTCCTCACACGATTGCTTACCTTGCAACTGCACAAGAACCTAGTCCGTCAATGTGACTAAGGTGAACCAACCATGACACACTAGCGGAGGTGGCAACCGAGAAACTTGGTTCAAACAACGCGTTCGTCAACTTCCTTTACATTTCGATGGATTCTGATCTAATAAATAATTTACAATTGACGACTGCAGAAATATTATCTTTATTTAGCAAACTAGTCTTTTAGCACATGCGACACGCACGTGCTATTAAAAATAAAACAGTGTTAATTGGTGTAAATAAGATAGTGTGGTAAAAATAAAATAACCAAGCTGAAATTACGTGAGTCTACAAGCTGAAAATTAGACGGGAATAAATAAATAAATATCATACATAAAAGGTAGCAGTGATTCATCAAGAACTAAATCTATACATTACCGTAGTGTACATACATATCTTATATTTATTTCGTTTCATATCCATCCGGATCACCTCCCATAAGAAACAAGCATGGTCCCTTTTTTCGGCAGGTGAATCATCTAATTAATTTCTTTTTTTAGAGTGCATATGTTAAGTTATATATATTGTAAGTATGTACATGCATCACGAGTATGTTGATTTTTTTTTAAAGGAAAGTATGTAGAAGCATCACGAATTGAACTCCTATACATGAAGTTTTTGAATGAGGCAAACCTTTTTTTATTCAAGTTCAGTTAAAATAATAAGATTATTTTGTTTTTTCATTTCAATAAGCAAAACGATCCACACACCCCATCAATAAAAAATAAGGAAATACCATCAATTACGTTATATGATAGAAGGAAACAATCTTGTTATTAATCACGTATTTAGTTTGCACACATATACATGGAAACAATCAAGTTGACTCAAAGAAGAGATGATAATAATTTTTATAGGAAAATAAAAATAGATTCAATCAGGAGAATAAATTAATTAATTAAGATAAATTCCAACAAATAAAAAAACATATTCATAGTCCTAAAATTCCAACTGCATATAAGCCCCCTGTGCTTTTTGAAGGGAGAAAATTGAAGGCATATACTTCTTTTAGAGTTTCTAACTAAATTGAACCTTAAGTATGATGAAAGGAGCCACGAAAGGAGCCTGAAAATGCATAGCTAAAACAATAGTCTTCCCACTCCCAATAGGTGCAAAGATGACCATGTTCACATCCGAGAAGAATTACACGTGGAGGCACTCGCCCTGCAAGTAATTGAAGTATCGGCAGCAAAACCCAAATGTTACTAAAATCCCACCCCTACACCAGTCATCACAATCGCTACATATTTTCAATAATCTTAACTCTCAAGTTGATAAACTGCCACTAAAATCTCATGGAATGCACAAGAACACTACTCAATTCGAATAATCTACATCTGGGGGTTGGGTTTGCTTCGATCATGCAACTAAATAAACACAACTGTGCTGAAACGCTCCTAGACAAAATAAAATAAAACAAAACAAAATAAAATAAACATAGAGCTTGCATGATCAGTGCACGGGTCGCACCTGAACCTGAACCTGAACCTGAACCTGGAGCGGAATGGTGGGGGCAGGTCGGAGACAACATAGCGCATAAGGGTCGCGAGAAATCCCCATCGTCCCCACTGACTCGACCAGAAGGTGTGTGAAGTTGTTCATCTCACATGTGCAAAGTGCAAAGTAAACGTATGAACTCCCAGTCATAAAGTATTTAAGGGATGGGAATACTTACTGGCAAGCTTGCTCTTTACAGTAGGAGTTCCTCCATGCGTTAAGAGTCATCGGAAAACAGTGAAGATAGCATGTCATCTATTTGTAATATATAGAAAATACCTGACATCCAAGATAACCAAGCCTTAAAATATGTTTACAAGAAGTAACATATAAGAAATTATTTTAAAAGGCATGGAAAATAATTATTGGAATATATGATAATAAATCAAATTAACTGACTTCAGTACCTTATCAAAAGGCCACAAATCTTGTCAAATCTTGATCAGAATTATGAATAAATTAAATCACTGATAAAAATCCATGTAAAAGTAATTAGATTCCCAGCAAATTCTCAAAATAATTTTGATGCTAATCTGAGTTCAACTTCACCTTGCCAAGAAAATAGTATTGTCTTGTAGAAAAAAAGAACACTATTGTGATTACCTTTGCAACAAGTCTAGCTTACCATCTCGCCCCACACATTGTCCGTGCCGACGGCCGTGACGAGCATCTGGCCGTACCCGTCGATGACCTTGACGTCTTGACGCCGGAGGCAAGGAATCAAAGGGGCTCTCCTCGGCATCGACGACGTGCACGGGTCTGGGCTTGCGACTCGCCGGTCATGCTGGACTCGTCCACATGCAGCACGTGACCATCGAGGAGCACGCTGTCAGCGGGATGGCGTTGCCGACCTTGAGCACGGCGACGTCGAAGATGGAGACCTCCCAGCACCGCCCGCCCGCCACCGCGTAAGACGATGACTGCGACTTCATCGGACTCGACAGCGAGCCTGTCGAACTGCCTAGAGTGGACATGGTTGCTGACCACCGACATCGCTACGACGAAGAATACGCAATGAAGATGTTGATGCCGTCGTACCACCCGTCCCTCTGCGAGAGAAAAAACAGAACGATGCGGAGTACTGTAGAGAAGAAGAGAATTCACCTGTACGTGATTGCCTTGGGACTTATTTTAGGGATGTTGATCAACGTGATTGTCTTGAGGATATTTTCTTTATTCTATTTATTATGTTTTCCTTTTTCCCATTCCAAAGAAACATGTGATTGGTGACGGGGCTTGGGGCTTATTTTAGGGATGTTGATCGACGTGATTGGCTGGGGATATTTACTTTATTCTATTTATTATGTTTCCTTTTTTCCCTTCTAAAGAAACATGTGGTTGGCTGGGGGTGGGGTAGATGACGGTGAGAAAAACAAATGGGAGTGGGAGGCCAGACGGTGGTTTTCAATGGGGGAGGATGACCAAATCAATCCCCCCTCCCCTTTGGTCGACCTAGATCCACTGCTCAGCTCTGGAATGTGGGTCCTTTGTGAGGGGTAAGGGGGTGTGTTTGTGTGTGATAATTAACATGAATTTGTTCATTCTTTTATAATATAGATTCAGTGGCCCAGATTGAACAGCTTGTCGTCGACTCACACGTTATCCAAATATGGCATGCAAGTAGCAAAACGGGTCGCTTTGATGAGATCTACGCATTTATGGCCTCCCATCGTCCATCTGAAGAATGGTCAAGAAGTTAATTTTTTTAACTTTAGTTTATAAAAACTTTTGTGTTTCCTAAAATTTATGGAATATTGCGGTCATGGAGAGATTCCTTTTATTTTGGTCATGGAGAGATTTATTTCTTGCGTTAGAGAGAAGATCAGGGGCTTTCCATTTTTCTTGCCATTGGAATGCAGAGAAAGCAAACGGTGGTCATGGAAAGGTGCATTTATTTCCTTTTAATAACACACCTTTTATTTTTCTTTTGATAGCACCTCCTTTTATTTCCTTTATTTGTCTCATTGATATAAGGGGCTTTCCATTTTTCGTGAGGTTGGGATGGGATATAGTGAGAGCGGGGGGGGGGGGGAGGGGATGTTTCCTATTTTACTTCCGCTGTTGGGTGTATTTGTTGGTGAAAAGAATTTTGGGGTGGGGGGTGGGAGGGGAGTTTTTTTAACTAGGTGAGGACGACCAAATCAATCTCCCTCTCCCTTTGGTCGTCCTAGGCCCACCGTTCAGCCCTGGTAGGTGGGTCCGCTGTGAGAGGTAAATGGGTGTGTTTGTGGGTGAGAAGTGTTCTCAATTTGTTCAATCCTTTATAGTATAGATTAAACTATCGGAAGTGTGGTGGCATGTTTGGTAAACCGCCTTCCGAATCTTTGCAAAACCATAAACATAACCCCTTAAGGTGGTTTTATAAGGTAATTGTTTTAGGCAAGAAAGAGTCTACATAACCCTTAACGTATCAATGGTGGATCAGATCACATCTTTGGTCCTTTCCTACCAACCAAAGGGCTCTAGAGTACCCATTCCAAAGGATTACTAATTCCTACATTTTTGCTTTAGAAATCTTGTGAACCAAAGGAAGCCTCAAGTTTGAGACTAGGTCATTCTCAGTTCCATTGCATGTACAGTTACCACAAGGAACTATTCCTATTTTCTTTCGTTTCAAATTAGAGTTTGTTTGACTTTTTTTTAATCGAAGCTTTGATTGCACACATTTTTGCACCAATATGTACATTGCATGTCCAGTCAGTACTGTGTTTGCATAAATTCCTTGAATAAGAAGAGCGGTCAAGGTCAAATACAAGGAGGCAAAACCATAATTAGCATGCATAAGTCACATCTATAAAGGTAGCTTCATTGTTGTTGCTTTATGGATGCTTGAGTACATCACATTACAACACATTATATAGGAAAATGATACATAGTCATACAAAGGCATAACAATGAACAGACTAAGATTTAAGCACTATAAATTGTACCAAATTTACAATATAAACTTATATGTTCCTCAAACCTCATTTTTTCTCAAATTCAAAACTCTATAAACACAAAAATAAAATTGATCTGATAATTTGTATTCATTTATACAAATATTTAAGAAAATTACTTATATAGTTTTGAAATGTTAGCATTTGAACACATTTCACTACAAAAAATGGTTGAATTCTTCTAGGATTTTTAATTATTAATAGAACACTTTGAATGCTAACACTCTAGGAGAATCCCACTTGGAGAAATTTATTAAGGAAAAGTTTATACAAACTTTTGATTGCTAAAACACTATGAATCCCACAACACTAGGAGAAGTTTCATGTTTACTTTTTCAGTCAACCATGCTCCACTCGTCCTCTTAGGTCCGTGAAACAAGCCTAACAGGTATCACAAATACTATTAAAATTTGATATTTGGATTAACTATCTGGTTTCGCAATGCTTCACTCAATGATAAATTGTCTATTTGTGTTTTCCTGAGACCATTTTTTATCTTTGAAAGACGATATCTACAAAGATATATACATTATGTATCAACTGGTTATGTATTATAATGCAATTTCATAATAATGAATCCATTATTTTAATTTTTTTTGTTGACAATGCCTACATTAACATAGTCAGGGTGAAAGGGAATCACTAAGATGTGTGCAGTGTGGAGATGTCTACATGCATACATGACATCTATCATAACATCAGGGACCCTCCAATATACGGTGTCATCTCACCTATCTGAAACACATTCGGTACTGACAACGGAGCATTAGGCTAATGTCGGTGATTTTAGTTATTGAATAACACCTTCTTTAGTGGGATTAATATTTTGTCAAGTATATCTCTTTGTAGGTTTTCTATATCTCAAGGATGAATTCAAAGCATCCAAATTATTCAATACATAGCAATAACAAGGGTGACAAAAAAATCCAGGGGTCCTAAATCATGGAAAGGTAATCCATTTTTTTCTAAGAGTACCAAATGATAGAAAACTTAAGCATGAACCCATGATCTCATGATTTGCTTAAATAATGGATTCAAAAGCTGTACTTGGGTCCAGTGTTGTCATCTTATGATATGAGGCCATTGAAGCAAGTGACCAGACTAATCTGCAGAGGTGAATTACGATTGTGTAAGAGATTTTCTCAAGAACATATCTTTACATTAAAAAGAAAGATAGTTTTGTCTTATAATGTGGGCCAAGCTTGGCACATGCAATCCACAAAATTACATGAGAGGACTATACGGCAAAGTAGAACAACCTAGGGGACTTTGTCCACGAGCTAACTAAGCTACTAGTAGTGCCTCCGGCCAGCCCACCACGGCCATCCATTTGGCTCCTGCCTGCGCCCATAGCTGTCCTTCACTGCAAATGTGGATGAGTTGGTTCACATTGTTTGTGGGTCGCCTCTCAAAAGTTCTATCGTTTCTCTCCTTCCAAATGCACCGGGCTATGAGCATGAATATCGAGTCCAATCCTTTCTGCTTGAGCCTGTTGTGCCCTTCCTGAAGTTTCAGCCACCGACCACCGCATTCCATTATCTCAGCTGGCTCGATTGGCAAATGTGTGTTTCTACCGGGCACGGCGAGAACGGCATGCCACACCTGTTTGGTAAAGGAGCAATTCACAAATAGGTGGTCTGCTGCCTCAGGTTCCTGATTACAGAACGGGAAGGCCATGTGGTCCTAAGGCTAATCTCAGTGGCAGTTTTATGGACACAGTTACCAAAACTGCCACATCAGCTTTTTTGTGGGATAAAACTGTCACTCTCAATGCACAGTTTCATAGCACAGTTACATAGATGTGGTACAACATTTATTTTGCACATTGTGTTGTGATCAAGTGTATCATGAGGACTTTGTAGCACTTTTGTAATTGTATCTAAACAGAATATCAGTATAGTCGCTTATGATAAATAAATACTATTTTCGATGAAACATAATAATTAGTATCATATAATAATTAATATCATATATTTGTACTATATTGCATAGTTCAACATATGGAAATGATTCCATATAATATATCTTAATCTCTAGATAAATTCTCGACGGTGTCCCAGCTTGTTCCAAATGTGCTCCACGAAATCTTTTTTTAGTTGCAAATGAGCCGAACGATCTCGAATATCATCTTCTTTTTGTAGCACCCTTTCAAATGGAACATAGTCTTCGGGGGAGAATTCTGGTTCTTCAACAATCACTGTACTTGGAGTCTCATTTAGATCAAGATTCTCTTCAATGTCTTCACGTTTTTCATCTTCAACTATCATACTGTGAAGTATTATGCAAGCTAGCACCACTTTCTCGAGTTGACCACGATCATACAAGCGAGCTGGTTTTTTCAAAATACTCCATCGGCGACGCAGTACTCCGAATGCACGTTCAATATCCTTTCTCTTCCCTTCTTGTTCCTGTGCATATAACTTGTCCTTGTCGGAGATGGGCATAGATATTGGCTTTACAAATACAGCCCATTCCGGGTATATACCATCCGCAAGAAAGTAACCCGTGTTGTATTGCTTTCCATTGACCATGTATTGTACTCTTGGAGCTTGCCCCTTCAATTCTTCAATAAATAGAGACGATTGGTTCAATACATTGATATCATTGTTAGAACCTGCAACTCCAAAAAATGCATGCCATATCCAAAGATTATGTGATGCTACGGCCTCAAGAATTATCGTTGGGACTTTTTGATCACCCCTAGTAAATTGGACCTTCCATGCAGTTGGACATCTTTCTCATTGCCAATGCATGCAGTCAATACTACCAAACATACCAGGAAAACCTCGTCTCTCACCAATTTTGAGCAAACGCTCAGCATCTTCCATAGTGGGGCGTCTCAAATATCGCCAACCAAACACAGATATAACCCCCTCGACAAAATTCTTCATAGCCTCCATTGAAGTTGTCTCGCCGATCTTTAGAGACTCATCTAGATGATCCGCCGCACTGCCATTAGCCAACTGGCGTATTGCTGCCGTACACTTCTGTTATGGTGTGAGCCCTTGTTGACCTAAAGCATCCTTTCTTGTTGTAAAGTAATCTGACCACTTGCTTAATTCATCGACGATGCGTAAGAAAAGTGGCCTAGTCATACGAAATCGTCGATGAAATACCTTGAGGGGATAAAGAGGATTTTCTGAAAAGTAATCGTTGACTAGGAGTTGATGATACTCCTCCCGTGGCCTTTTGATATAATTCCTTGGATGCAACCGGTGATCAGATGCCTCTTCTTCCAGAGCTTGGACGCTAGCCTTGACGACCACCGTGGCTTGACTGATTAATTCATCTAGCTCATCCTCCTCGGCGGCGAACTCATCCAGCGTGTATAGATTTGTGTGTGCAGCCGAGAAGGCATCATCATTTTCCTCAGACATGTTGACGGTAGACCTGATCGTAACAGAGATCAGTTTCACATTCGCACCATTAAACAAACAGTTTCAGTTCCATACCATTACATAATCAGTTTCACTTTCGCACCATTACAGAGAAAAACTAAGATAACTAAGACAAACTAAAATAATTGAGGCAAAATAAGATAACTGAAGCCAACTAGGCAAAATAACACTACTTAAATAATCGAGTGAGATCTATCTCCTCAAGCTTGATCATTCTGGAACATCTTCTTCTCCATCAACCGCATCACTTTCTCTCGGCTAGCCTTTGCTTCAGGTGACATTTCACTTGTGTTCTGAGCCAACAGTGAATTATAAGCTTCAAGCAATTTAGCTTCCTTTTGCTCTTGTGCAGCCTGTAGGTCAAGCAACTTGCCTTCCTTTTGCTCCTTTGCAGCCTGTAGGTTAGTCCTTGAAATTTCAAGCTGCGCCTCTGTCAACTTTTCACGCTCTTTCTTACGCTCCTCTGTAATTTCAGCTATTTTGCTTATGTTCTCTCCAAGGATGATAACACCATCCATAACCTGCTCCGTCTTTCGTTTGCATTTGCGTTCTGCCTTGGCTGCATCTCTCCCGATAGGACGTGATTCATCTCTACCGGTGGAGTTAACATCTGAGGTCTTGCTTCTGTCTTTCTCTGCCTGAGCAACATGTGCACACCATTTCGGTTCATTTTTTAGAATCCTCCACCAGTGGACCAATGAGAAAGGCTTGCCATTCTTTTTCTGAAACCTCTGCTGTGCTTCATCCATCAGTTGGTCATCTGAGAATCCACTCTTATCCATTTTACACACTGTAATCCAGTAGCCATTGAACTCGTTTACCTGTGTGCTCAGGCGTGACCAGTGCACCTTCAATTGGTTACTATCTCTAATACGATCTGGCTGGAGGTTCTTGTTAAAATCAGCAGTAATCTGACTCCAAAATGAATCACTTTTCTTGTTATTTCCATTTATAGGATCTTTAGAACTGTTGAGCCAAGCACTTGCCTGCACAAAATTAAATTGTGGAAGTAAGCATCATTACTACCAACCGGCAAGAAACATATGAAGCATAGAAGTTGTGTGATTACCAGGAAAACTTCCTCATCATGTGTCCAATATCTTTTCTTTACTGATGTCTTACTTGCCTCAGCGTCATCAATGGGATGTGGTGGAGTGGAGATGGTGGGTTGATGTTGCTAGTCAACCCAACAAAATGGGAATTCTCTCCTAGTTGTTGTGGCGGCGGTGGAAAGTGTGGTTGCTGTAAGAGACTAAAATAATTTCCCCTACAATGTGCAGACAATTCACAATTAACAACACTACTGAAATAAAATTGGGGAACTAAGCAATGAAATAAAATTGGCTATCTGTCAGAAAAACTCTCTATCAACTACTGCAGCACTGAAATTGGGGAACTTCTACTTAATCAGAGATTCACTACTGATTCCACAACAGAAAAATCAAGGCACTCAATCAGTCCATACTCCATATGTATCAAGATTTGGGGATTTAATACCTACTGATGCACAGAATGAACAGAGGGCGATTACCATGGATTTGCAGTAGAGGATGGACCTCCTTGAGAGGCAAAGGCAGATTCCGGCCACCATGGTGCACCAGGGGGCGGACGTGGTGCTGCAGCTGCATCTGGTGGGGACGGTCGTGGTGCCGGAACTGCAGTTTGTGGGGATGGTCGTGGTGCCGGAGCTGCAGCTGCTGGCGGCTGCGGGGAGGGCAGCAGCCCCTGACGCGGCGCCGGCGCCGTAGTGGAACCAGCTGCAAGCGAGGATCGGCTGCCTTTCTTCCCACTAGGAGGCATCGAGGAGTGCTCCTGCACTGGTGAACTTGGTGAGACTGGTAGGGAGGGAGGCAAAACGGGAAGTGAGACCATATATGGCCGCAGATTGGAGCTTGCCGATGCTCCTGGCAGGAAATAGCGCACACCGCGCGTGAGATTGGGACGAAGAGCGCGCGCGTCGCAGTGGATCTCCTCCGCCGCCCCGGATGAAACGCAGGCAGTCTCAATGCGGTGTCGTGCGTCTTGGTAACTTGGGAAGAAGCGTTTCATCACGATGAAACGGTTTTCTCCTCTTTCTTCGTAAATGCAGTGCTAAGTCAGCAAAATTATCTACATGGCACCCTATTTAATACCATGAAACCCTGTAAAACCTCCATTGAGACTGACGGCCACGTCTATGCCTTCGATCGGCTGTCCAAATGCGCTTGTGTACAGCCAGCCAGGTAAAAGAATTTTACCTTGAGCGGTGCTCAGGCATTGTGTAAGAGATGAAGTCCACGATCCGCGCATTGGAGTATTTTGACATAAAGATAAACATATCAAAAATTTGTGTAATAACTAGATGATCTGATGGATTTCATTTTTGGAATATGGAAGGTTTTTAACTAGACCTAGGGTGAATAAAAATGTATGATCAGACAGAGGCAATGTGCACTTCTCTCCGGATTAGAGAAAATTAAGGAAGAAAAACTCATGATCCACTTGCACAGCTCGGTTGATCGACAATATTCTAGGGAGGTTGAGCTCAGGCAGCCCACCGCCGGTGGCCAATCCGGCCCCGGCGACCACCCCCTCGTCGGAGGCCACTCCAGCCCCGTCGTCCACCTCACCCGTCAGAGGCCACTCCGGCCCTGGCGTCCACCCGCCACTAGCACGGCCGGCGCCGGGGAGTGTTTCTGCTTCTGCTCAAGTTCTGCTCCTGCTCAGGGGGTCGCTGCAATGGCCCTGCCTGACCTGATGGAGCTTGAAAGAGATGACCAACTTGCAGAGCTGGTTAAGAGTTGGAAGTTCGAGGATGGTCTCAAGTTTCAAGCTAAAGTTGCTCAAGCAACCAATCTGTCGGTTCATCATCCATCTTTCTCCAAGGCTGGTTCCTTTTCCTTGCTTGCAGTTTTCCGAAGATACACCTTCAGGCTCATTGAAGACTCAGTCAGTCTAGCTCTCGTTGCTTGCCTGGGAGGTACCCCAGCTGATTTTCATGTCTCTCTTATTAAGGACAGGCATTTTAAATTCGTGGTTTCCTGCAAGGCAGTGGGATTCATGATATGTGATTGAATAGAATAATAACAGAGCATTTTGATGTGTACTTCCATCTCTTGAGGGATGGGGAAATCCATGGACAAGAGAAGAGAAACAATGGCGCCAAGAAGAAGAAGATAGCTGGACTGAAGAATCGTACAAGAAGAACAAAAATAAAACGAAGGGCATCAATAATCCAGTCAAAAAAGTGAGTTTTGCGGCCAAGGTAGTGCAAGACTCGCCAACTCGCAAATCAACTCCCCGAGAAATGCCTGGTGAAGACTACGATTCAACACCAAAACAATATATCAGATTTGGGGACATAGTTTGCAATCTGCAAAATCCGTGCAAGTTTGTATTCCCAAATCAAGAGACGGACAGTTCGAGCAACAAAGATCAGAATACTGGTTATCAGAAGGTGCCAGAGGTTGAAGACGAAGTTCAAATTTACTGTGACAAGGTTTTTCGGACTCTCAAGCATGCACTCCACATTAATGGCAATACTTTTGCCAAAACCTATCAGCAGCGAGAGACAGGCAAGAGTGTGTCCTCCAATTGTGCATGCATCATTCAATGGGGTGTCTGTTTCAAATGCTTTGACCAAGGCTATCAGAGACTATAGAGGTAAAATTCGTTGTTTGAATTGCTTTAATTATGACCACCATACCAGAAATTGTGTGGGAAATAAAACTATAATTAAATGGGCTCCAAAGCTCCCTAGAAACGAGGAGCACGCATGCACCACCCAGCTTAACGACACCATTTTACTTGAGCTGCAACGGCAGGACCAAACTACTCTGCTTCGCCATCGCCATGGAGGCCTCCCCCCTCACTTGGTTGGAAGCTCTCCTGGAATGCTCCATCGAAAGCTGGCACACCCTCAAGAAGGAGTTCGTCAACAACTTCCAAGGCTCTGCAGATCATCTTGGGACAAAATACGACCTCGCCACTTGCAAGCAGAAGCCTGATAAAAGCCTGCGCGACTACAATCGCTGCTTCTGGGCGAACAAGTCTAAGTGCGTCCAACTCAAAGACGAAGAAATCATCACCGCGTTCCAACAAGGCATCCAAGACGCTGGAGGAACTCCGAGATCTCATCGACACATGGGCTGACGCGGAGGATGAAGAACAAGAGCGCTTTGGAAAAGCGCAATTGCGGTGGTATCAACAACACCAACCGCAAGACTCAAGATGGCAAACAACACCAAGACTCCTATAGCCGCTACCAGGGCAACTCCCGAAAGCAGCAATCTGGAGAAACGGTGGCCACGCTCCAGATGACACCAAAGAAGGCCACAACGCAGCAACGGAAGGAAGATTTTGAGAAGCTCCTCCACAAGCGTTGTCCCCTCCACCCTAAAGGCAAGCTCACTATATATGAGTGCTATTGGCTCCGATCGGGGCTGGGGGCTCCTCCCCTAGAGAAGAAGAAGAAGGGCGACAACGGAGATGGGGATGACAGAGATGACAAGACCGACGAAGGTTTCCCCCAAGCCAACAACCAGGTCAACGTCATCCTCGGTAGCAACTACGGCAACGATTCCAGGTGAACTCGGAAGAAGACCGAGCGCGAGATCCTGGCCATAGAGCCAGTAGTTCGTACACCAATCAAGTGGTCGGATCTCCCGATCACATTCACCAAGGCCGACCAGTGGCGTTCCTTCCCTAAGCCTGGACGCTACCCCTTGGTGTGGGATCCCATCATGAGCGGCTCCCGTGTTGTGAGGACACTCATCGATGGGGGAAGCGGCCTCAACGTTATCTTTGCCAAGACTCTCAAGATGATGGGCTGTGACATCGAGACCGATCTCAAGCCTGGCGATTCGGCCTTCTACGACATCGTCCCGGGAAATGCCGCAGTTCCCCTGGGACAAATTACATTCCCCGTCACATTCGGGAAAGAGGAGAACTCCCGGCACGACGATTTTTACCGAGATATCGGAAAGCTCATGAGCTTTCCACTAATCCTCGTTGTTGGAGCCCCTCTAAAAGGGAATGCCCGCGCAAGGGCATAAACTCCCCGGTTAAGTAACTCCGTGGGTGACCATGGTACTTCCCCACACGCAAGTGGGTCTCCGCTCGTCCATCCCCGGATGCTCCACGCCGCCTTCACTTGGTAGAGCTTTGGCCAAACGCCAAGGGCCTCTCCTCCCTTGCACAAGCACCAATGTCCACTCCACAAACTCGGTTGGAGGATCTCGCAAGACTACAAGCCCCGGATTTACAACATTTGGTGCGTGCAAGCACTGATAAATAAAGAGGTATGCAAACCTCGCTAAACTCTAGGCTAAACACCTAAGAGATGCGCTAAAGGGTCTAGACTAGCACTAAGCACTTGGCTAATCACCTAGATCTTCTATTTAGCACTTTGGTGGATTGAGCACTTAAGAATGTGTAGAACACTTGCCAATGTCTTCCTTGCGCTCAAGCACACATCAAATGACTGAGGCACCTCATATTTATAGCCCCAACTAAAGGAACTAGCCGTTGCAAGCCGTTGCAACTTCCCTGCGTACCACCGACTAAATCGATGGGTTGCAGGGGGGACCATCGAATTAGTCGATGGTGCCACCTCAGCTAGTCGTTGAAGTAGCTGTTCGAATCCTTGTGTCACTGACATGTGGGCCAGCCCAACCACCGATTGATTCGGTGCCTGCTCTCTGGTACCATCGGATTGATCGATGGTTTCCATACAAAGAGGTCTTTAGCCTTCTCGCCAACACCGACTGATTCGACGCCACCTTCTTCACGACCATCGAATTGATCGGTGCGTTCCAGAGACAAACAAGCTTGTGAACCTCCATCATCGACTGATTCGATGCCCTCTTCTTGACATCATCGAAATAGTCGATGACCGCCAAAATCCATACAGTACCGAACTGCACCTCTGGATGCCATCATCGACTAATTCAATGCCAACTTTTGGCACCATCGAATTAGTAGCTGGTCACTCAACCACTGCTGACTGGCTCTCTAATCATCATCGACTAATTCGGTGCTCATGCCTTTGCACCATCGAATTAGTCGACGGTCTTCTTCATCTTCTCAGCCCCTTGGTCACCGACTGATTCGGTGGTCTTCTCATCCCACCATCGAATTAGTCGATGGCCACTGTGTGACACTGAATTTGCTTCCTTCTTGACGGGCTTTTGATCCATCTTCTTTGCCATCTTTTATAAGTGTTTTGGATGACTTCAATTTGGATAACCATTATTTGGATATTGGTTATATAAGCATTTGGATGGCTTCCAAAGTATCCTTGGGACCTAGAAATATCTACAAAAATCATCTTGACAAATTGTTAGTCCCATTGATTATGTTGTCAATCAATCGCCAAAATCACAAACTATGGCCTAGGGCCATTTTCCTAACATTGCTGCTCAAAATGCCAGGTCCCAAGGGAGTCATCTCCATTCGGGGTGACCTCAAGAAGTCCTACGAGTGCGACAACGAGGATGTTGACCTCACCATGAAAGTCGCCGCTGACGCCGCACAGAAGGAAGTCCTCCTGCTCCACGCCCCTACCGCTGAAGCAGGACCCGAAGAGAAGCTTGACACAGAGAAGGCCGGCAAGCGGGTTGCCCCGGCAGACGAAGTGGCCACCAAGGAGATCGACCTTCACACCGGCGATCCGTCCAAGAAGCCCACCATTGGGGCTGGCCTCGACCCCAAATAGGAAGACGTGCTCGTCAACTTCCTACGGGCCAACTGGCGCATCTTCAAATGGAAGCCGTCTGACATGCCAGGTGTCCCCAAGGAGTTGATCGAGCACGCCTTGAACGTCAACAAGAACGCCAAGCCGCGCCGCCAACACCTACGTCGGTTCGCCCATGATAGGAAGGAAACAATAAAGAAAGAGCTCAAAAAGCTCCTAGCCGCAGGATTTATTAGGGAAGTGTACTACCCCGATTGGCTGGCAAATCCAGTCCTTGTACCAAAACCAAATAAAGAATGGAGGATGTGCGTTAACTACACCGATCTCAATAGGCATTGCAAGCCTGACTCTTTTGATATGACCCTGTTGACACCGGATTTTGACAGGCAAATCTGAATTGGAAAATAGTCCATTATCATGTGCTAATGTGTTAAAGCAGATGGCGTTCTGGTGAGCCGACAGGGAACCAATGCGTACATGTATGTGGAGGTGGTTATATAAAAGAAGAGAGCCATCGGCAGCAAGCGTATACAGGAGCCTATGGGTAGCATCACTTGCCGATTTGCCAATGGAGTTGGAGACGATAGATAGCAGTGTTTGCTGATGGCTGATGATTAACGGTGGTTTCCCATGAATGGTAGTATATGCCGATGGATCTGGAGGCCAGTTGATTGAGAACTTGCACATGAAGGAGCACTGGAGGAGAAGCTAATAAGTAGCACATGTTGATCCAGATGGAGAAGAATCGGCAAGCAAGCAATCGGAAGAACCAGTAACAATCGGCAGGGAGTTCCTTAGCGTGAATCGGCAATCAGCAGAAAGGAATCGGCGAGCAAAGAAGCAATGGGGTTGATCGGACGGAGAAATCGGCAAGCAGAGAAATCGGCATGCAAAAAGAAGCAAGCGGCCGATTAAGAAACATGACGCAGTTGTATATGCGTTTCCACTGCGACGCCATCAGTACTAGTTCCTGTCCTTTATGAGAAGAAGTCTGAGTTGATCACGTACTGGTTTTTTTTACGGATATATTTAAGAAGGCTTAATCGATAAGGATTCTACACAAGGAACGATAGAGTCCATGTATCTTAGTATTTCCTTTTATTTAGATACTAATCAAAGTAATCGAGTTGTAATTGGCTTAGTCAAGAAATTGATCTATACGTGAGTTACACGTCTAGGTTCTAGTCCAGATCCTAGTCCAACAGCTCTATAAATGTAAAGGGTGCACGGTTATTGTAAGGTTTTTTATCCACGATCAAATAAACAAACCCTACTTTTTTCTAGTACCTTTACTTTTATCAAGTCGGCGACTTCGCTATTTTCTTTTCACGAGTTCTTCGAGCACGTCAAGGGTGATCAGATCTCAGGGCTTGCCTCATAAGTTCCGTCTTTTACCGAATAATCCTTAAGCTTTAGCAACCGGCATATCACTGTTGCTTCGTTTAAGTTATTCAACAGTTATCGGATAAGTATCTAGGCTTGAGTAACCGCGTATCGCTGTTACTTCGTTTAGATTTTATTCAACTTTTATCCAGCTTGGTACACGCTTTGGTCGGCCTTTACCTGTGTTATCTCGTTGCATCTCTTATCACAGCCGACTAGATCTGTTCCAAGTGCTGCTCTGCTTAGCTTGTTAGATTACGCTTTAGTGATCTTGCATAGTTTTGCTCTGAATCGGTTATCCAAGTCGATTTATTATTTATCAGATCGGACAGCTTCTACCAATTCTGCCTATAGAGCTAATTGGAATCCCAGCCGATACGCTCTAGTATTTTTACGGTTTCAGCTCTTGTCAATTAACAGGTCAAATTGACTGGCATGCCCCGGTATTCACGGTCACACACCGATTTCGTGTGCTAGCGCGTGAAGGTCTTTCCCAACTTTTACGTCAACACCCCCGTATCGACGAAGTTGTTGATAGTACTGCAGGCCGTTCTCTCCTTTGCTTCATTGATTGCTATTCTGGGTACCAACTGATCACCCTAAAGGTGGGCGATAAAAAAAACATCGTTCATAACACCGTACGACGCATATTGTTACAAAACAATGTCGTTTGGACTCCGGAACGCCGAAGCCACATACCAGCGGGCAATCCAAAATTGCCTCGCTCCACAGCTACACCGCAATGTCGAGGCCTACATTAACGATGTGGTTGTAAAAACGAAGGACCCCGACGATCTGATCGCCGACCTCCATGAAACATTTGACAACCTCAACAAGTGGCGATGGAAGCTCAACCCCACGAAGTGCGTATTCGGGGTTCCATTCGGCAAGCTTCTGGGATTCATCGTCAGCAACAGAGGCATCGAAGCCAATCCTGCCAAGATCAAGGCGGTCTTAGACATGCCTACACCAACATGTGCGAAGGATGTATAGAAATTAACTGGGCACATGACGGCACTCAACAGATTCATCTCCATGTTGGGTGAATGAGGCAAAGAGTTCTTTAAGCTTCTAAAAAAATAGGACAAATTCATCTGGACAGAGGAGGCACAAGTAGCATTCGAAGATCTCAAAAAGATCCTCACTACACCACCAGTCCTCACGGCGCCTCCTCCAGGCGAAGAACTCCTACTCTACATCTCAGCCGCCACCAACGTCGTCAGCACGATCATCGTGGTTGAGCGGCAGGAAGATGGACATCTCCAAGTGGTGCAACATCCAGTGTACTACATAAGCGAGGTACTCTCAGAGTAAAAAACTCGATACCCGCAAGTGCAAAAACTGCTCTACGCCATCCTCATCACGTCAAGGAAGCTCCACCACTACGTCCAAAATTTCACCATGGTTGTAGTCATGGGGTACCCCCCTGGTGGATGTCATCCAGAACTGTGACGCGACGGGGCTCATCGCTAAGTGGTCTGTCGAACTCAACTCCTTTACAATCGAGGACAGACCACGTCTTGCCATCAAGTTCCAAGCCATGATAGACTTCATGGCTGAGTGGTACGAACTACTCATCCCGCGCACCTCTGCCAAGCCCGTACATTAGACCATGTACTTTGATGGCTCCCTCAAACTCGAGGGTGGGGGCGCAGGGTCCTCCTGATTTCGCCAACGGGAGAACAACTCAAGTACGTACCTCAGATCAGGTTCCCGGTCTCCAACAATGAGGCCGAATACGAAGCACTCCTGCATGGCCTACGCCTCGCCATCTCCCTCAGCATTAAACGTCTCATGGTGTATGGTGACTCCATGCTGGTCATACAGCAAGTCAACAAAGAATGAAACCGGAGCAAGGAGAACATTGACGTATACTGCGTGGAAGTGCAGAAGTTGGAAAAGCACTTTTTCGGCCTAGAGTTTCATCACGTGGAATGCGACTACAATGTCGGGGCTGATGTCCTCTCCAAGCTCGGATCATCCAGAGCAGAAGTACCGTGCGGTATTTTTGTCAATGAGCTCTCTAAAAAATCCATCAAAGAGCTGGTCGACGAGCCATCCTCTACCCATGAAGTCATGTCATTGAAGCTGACTTGACCCAACCATTGATCAACTACATCAAAGATGAAGTCCTACCAGCGGACAAGGCCGAAGTCGAGCGGATTGTTCGTCAGAGCAAGCTTTACACAATCGTTGGCTCCACCCTCTAGAAGCGAAGCGCTCACTCCAGCATCTTAATGAAGTGTGTATCACGGGCCGAAGGCATGGGAATCCTCGAAGAAATCCACTCTGGTGAATGCGGGAACCATGCAGCCTTGCGAACGCTCGTCGGCAAAGCATTCCGGTCGGGTTTCTATTGGCCAACAGCCCTAGCAGATGCGGAGCAACTAGTCCGATATTACAAGGCCTACCAGTACTTTGCCCATCATTCGCACACACCGGCGCATAAGATCCAGTTCATCCCCCCTCATGGCCTTTTGCCTGCTGGAGCCTCGACATGGAGGGACCACTTCCTAAAGCTCCATGCGGGTTTAAATGGCTCTTCGTCATCATCGACTGGTTCACCAAGTGGATCGAGGTCTACCCTATGGTGACATACTCAGCAGAAAAGAGTGGTCAAGTTCATCAAAGAGACCATTTATCGTTTTGGCACGATGAACTGCATCATCACGGACTTCGGCACCACCTTCACTGGCGACGCTTTCTGGACGTACTACGAAAAGTCCGGCATTGAAGTATGCTTTGCTTCCGTGGCACACCAAGAGCCAACGGCCAGGTAGAATAGGCCAATGCCTTGGTCCTTGATGGATTACGCACAAGAGTCGAGAACTCCGACACCAAAAAAGAAGGCCGATGGCTGAAAGAATTGTATTCTGTTATCTGGGGGCTCTGCACACAACCAAGCAAAGCAAATAGAAAATCCCCTTTCTTCATGGTGTACGGCTCCGAAGCAATCCTCCCTGTGGACAAGCTGTATGGTTCCCCCGCGTTCAACAATACGACGAGGGAAAAATCAAGAAGCAACGACGCGTGGACATTGACACCGCAGAGGAACGAAGACTTGCGGCATTACTGCACAATTCGGTGTACCTCCAAAGTGTTCGTCGTTACCACGACAAGAATGTCCAGGAGAGATCTTTTCAAGTTGGTGATGTAGTACTCCGACGAATCCAAAATCCGAAAGGACTATGAAAGTTGAAGTCCCTTTGGGAAGGTCCTTTCCTGATCGCAAAAGTAGTCAGACCTGGCACTTACAGGCTCCAAATAGAAGAAGGCCAAGACGTCCCAAACGCCTGGCACATAGAACACCTAAGGAAGTTCTATGCTTAGAAGCTATCTTACTTAGCTCATCTTTTCTGTTTCTTTTCCATGAAACATTGTACCTGTTATTCTCATAATGAATAGATAAAGAGTATGTGCTCCAATTTTGCCTCCATTTGTCTTTTTATATGCACCAGACGTACTACACCCATAACGCGAAGGGTTGCAAGCCTGTTGTTAGGTCTACTATTAACAAAGCAGGTAGCTAGGCTAAAATACGCCTACCAATGATAGACACATGATAAAATACTACTTCAAAGTGTTCTACCATGAAAAAAGTACCCCATAACGATACCAAAGTACGAGCAAAAGTACGGCACCACAAGTGTCCCGTCATAAGTTTTTACAGGTTACTTAAAACAAGTATCTTGTCAAATTGCCAGATTAAAAGTCCAGGCGCTCCATGATGGCCTTAGTCACCGGCTCCACCTGCTCTTCCAAAGCAGCATAGTCTGCCTCAGCAAGTTCACCCACCCGTCCCTGGATAAAAGTGGTCATGTCCTGGTCTGGCATCAGGGCTTTGACCAGAGACAACACATGGGTGATGCAGGTACTCGCCGTATCGCGGACGTATGTTGGCAGCTCCTTCTCCGCCTCTTGCAGCTCCCGGATCAGCGCCTCGTGGCTCTGCGAGTTCCCGACGGTGCCGATCAAGTCCACCAAGGGGGCCGAGGCGTCTGACACCTGCTGATATTGATCACGAGCGACTCGAGGTGAGCTGACAAGAACCTGGTTTTCCTTCTCAAGCCGTGATGCGGTGTCCGTCAACTCGAGCTTGGCCTTCTTCATGTCGTCCAACTCGGCAAAGCGAGAGCTCAACAGTTCTTGGGCGGCCTTCAGTTGACGACGCACCTCCAGCATCTCAGCCACAGCCTTCTGGAGCCGCTCGCGGTCTTCATTGGCTCTCTCCTAGGCCTAGCTTGCAGCGCCCTTCCACTCTGTTGCCTTGGTGGTCAAGTTTTCGTTCTGGGTTTCCGCATCTGCAAAATAGAAACGGACTCAAACAATCAACAATGCTCAACATGCAAATAGGGGGGTCGGACTTCTCTTTACCTGACAGGCATTCCTTATAGTCGCGGAGATGGCCTTTCACGCGCCTTTCCGCTTGTTCAGCGGCCTCGACACGCTGCCTCATAGCGGCCTCGTACACCTCTGCATCACATTAGCCCTTTTCAAAGGCGGCCCATTCTTTTTCCATTATGGATTCTTGAAGATTCAACACCGCCTCACACTCCACAAAGCAGATTTGCGGGCGGACCTCTTAGCAATTCCCTGGTGCAAAAAGCAATTTCAGGATACAAACAATGCCTTATCGTGGCTAAACCTAAAACAACAACGGAAAACATACCTGGAACACATGAAGACAAGTTGAGGCCAGCTCTTGACCCTTCTTCAGTTCGGCATGATCAAGCTCCCCATCAAAGGTCTAGGCATTTTCCTCATCTTCAATGCACCCAAGGCCATAGCGGCTCCCCACCACGGGGATCTCTCGCTTCTGTAGTTGTGGTTTTCGAGGGATCTCCTCAACCTCTGCTGATGACCACTCTGTGACCTCTTCCACCACCCCGACGATGACCCCAGCATCCTCCACACCTCCTTGTCGTGGCACGCGTGAACTTCCCTGCCCCATCGACTCAAACGAAAAGGGTGCAGGCTTTTGCGCAGCTATAGATAGGGTTGGCTACAGAGTAGGGGATCTCGGTGTAGTGGTGGGTGCTGAAGTTGCTGTTGAGGAGGCCTTCTTCGGGCTTGAGGGGCCACCAAGCGAGGAAGTGGAGGTCGGGGGTGGCACGGTTCCTGCGGGACGACCATCATGTCTATGATCACTTTGAGAAGGTAGCTCTACTTTTTGAAAATTTTAAGGCAAGAATGGATAACACCACTAAACCTCAAATGGCATACAAACTGGATGAGCTAGTGCAGGCACATAATGGCCTAGAATGGATATCAACACCATTCTCCAAGGAAGAAATTGACAGCGTAGTAAGGATTATGCCAGTGGACAAATCACCTGGGCCTGATGGCTTCAATGGGATGTTCTTCAAGAAATGTTGGCAGATAATAAAAGAAGATGTATATCAGCTATGCAATGACTTCTTTTCTGGAAATGTGAGTCTACAGGCCATAAAAAGCTCTTTTATCACTCTCACCCCAAAAACCAGCAACCCCATAACACCGAATGACTTTAGGCCAATTTCTCTTCTAAATTCAATTCTCAAACTGATTACCAAATTAATGGCTGACAGATTACAAAGAGTCATAATGCCCCTGATACACAAGAATCAATATGGATTCATCAAAAGTAGGACAATCCAGGACTACATTGCTTGGACCTTTGAATATATCCATCAGTGTCAACAACCAAAGAGAGAACATGTAATTCTCAAACTGGACTTTGAGAAAGCCTTTGACACCATAGAGCATGCCACAATTTTGAGAATGTTAGAAAAATTGGGTTTTGACAAAGTATGGATTGTCTGGGTTAAAAATATTCTGGACAGTGGAACTGCTTCCGTGATGCTAAATGGAACCCCTGGCAAGCAAATTTCAATGCAAGAGAGGGGTTAGATAGGGTGACCCACTATCCCCACTCTTATTTGTTTTGGCTGCTGACCTTTTGCAATGTATTGTCATCAAAGCATATAACCAAGGTCTCTTTTCCCTGCCAATAGAAGCTGATCCAAGCAATGATTATCCCATCATACAATATGCTGATGACACGATCCTGATAATGAAAGCTTCATAGCAAGAGATTTTTGCCTAAAAGGCTTGTTGCGGTTTTTTTTTTGAGTCACAGATGATTCCACTCAACTTGTCTCATGATCAAGCACCGAATCTTGCAAACACATTTGGTTGTCAGCTTAGCACTCTACCCTTTACTTATCTTGGACTTCCACTTGGTACTACAAAGCCCAAAATAAATGAATACATGCCACTGATGGATAGAAAAACAAAGAGGCTCACTCTAACACAAGCTGGGAGACTACAGCTAGTTAACTCATTCCTCTCCTCTCTACCAACTTATGCAATGTGTAGCCTCGAAATCCCAATTGCAGTGCTGGACTTCATTGATGGAGAGAGAAAACAATGCTTCTGGAGAGGATATGAGGAGAATGCAAGGAAAAAATCATTGGTGGTATGGCCTAAAGTCACTAAGCCTAAGAATAAGGGTGGTGTAGAAGTGGTGGATCTTAGGACTCAGAACGATGCTCTTCTCATCAAGCCTTGATAAATTTTGCAACAAAAGAGACATCCCTTGGGTAAACATGATTTGGCAATCCTATTACTCACAAGGTTAAATCCCACATGCTACTGCAGACAGACAGAGGATCATTTTGGTGGAAAGACTTACTGCATCTATGTGATAAGTTTAGAGGGGTGGCCAGTTGCACAGTGGGAAATGGCACAACTGTGCTCTTTTAGTTGGATGTTTGGAATGGACATCACCTACAACAGAGCCTACCAAGACTGTTTTCCTTTGCAAAAGATCAGAAAATCTCAGTGGCTGCTTTCCTTTCAGTTACAGAAATTACTGAACACTTTCACATCCCCCTCTCGCAACAAGCACAACAAGAGCTAACTGAGCTGCATCGTATAATACAAAGCATACAAGTGCAAGACGCAACAAGGACAAATGGCACTATATTTGGGGATCTTAAAAGTACACTTCAAAGCGATTTTACAATCATATCTATCTACAGAAACTTCCTACCGCCGAGGCCCTTCCTCTAGATTTGGAATTCAAGATGTTGTAACAAACTGATAGTATTCACATGGCTCTTGCTGATAGACAGGCTAAACACTAGAAACCTCCTAAAAAGGAAAAACTTCAAAATTGAGAGAAAAAATTACAACTGTTTCCTGTGTACCTCCCAAAGAGAAGAAATAACTATGCATCTCTTCTTCACATGTCCTTTCGCAGCAAGATGTTGGCAATTGATTGGCATTCAGTGGCAGCTTGTCACACATTTCTTCCAAATACTTGAGTTGGCTAGACAAGATTTCAATCATAACTTCTTCATGGAAATCTTCACCATTTAAGTTTGGCAAATCTGGAAGCAAAGAAATGGCATGATATTTGAAAGGCGTCCAATTAGTATCAATCTCTGGAAAAGAAGTTTTCGGGAGGAATGCCTAAACCAAGCTCATAGGATGAAAAAGTTCTCTTCAACACCCCTTTCTTTATTGGGTTAACTCCTCTGTACAGTTCCTCTAATTATTTTTTAGCCTCCCTTACCCCAGTTGTAGCTGCTCTAGCTGGTGTACAACTTTAAGGCCTTCTCTTTCTGCCCATAGCTTTAGTCTTCTTTATTTGTAAGTATTTCGTTACTCTTTTATTTTTTTTATAATAAAATCTCACTGCGGGGCTTCCCTCGACGTGTTTCAGTGAAAAAAAACTCATGATCCGAAGGTCATATGGGGGGCAAGGATGAAGCATCAGAATGTTAACCAGACAGGTGTATGTGACCGTTTAATGGTCCAAGCAAGCAGATAGATACTCAGTCAGCTGGCTTTGATTCTTACTTCTGTAGCTACCTATACTTTTCGAAAAGGCAAGATGCAGAGGGGCAAATTAAGAGGCTATAATATAATTAGGCCTAAGCATCAAAACATTCGAACCAATCCATTTCACCAACCTTAGCTTATATATGTACATACCACTACAAGAACCATATTCCTTCTCCTAATTAATTGACTACTTTGTCCATGCCAAAGAAAGAAATTAAGAAGTCATTTTATTCTTCCGCTGGTCTGACCAGTGAGCGAGCAATGCTCAGCTAGACGATGGTGCACGCGTTGGGGTTCTCCTCGCTGAAGATGGTGCTGAGCCGGCCGTTGGCGTCGGTGGCTATGCTGTAGATGCCCTCACGCACCGGCGTCGGGTAGTACCACCTGTACTCACTGGAAAAATACTCGTGCCGCTTCGGCGTGCCCATCACCTCCCACCTCGGCAGCGGCGACGGCGCGTACCGGCCGTAGCCGTACGCGTACCCGTGGCCTCCCTGCCCGCCGTGTGCTGGCGCCGGAGCAGGGGAGTACGGGTACGGTGGCTGCGGCTGCGGCGGCGGCTCGGCTGCGCCGTGGTGGTAGACCACGCTGGCTGTAGCGGCAGCTCCTCCGCCGCCGCTCGCCGCTGTCGCCCCTGTGTGCTGCTGCGCGTGCGGCGGCGGAGCGTTCCCCGGCACCGGCCCTGATGGGGTGAACCGGACGTGCTTCTTCTTTTTCTTCTTTTTGTTGGGCTTACGGGCGCCTTGGGGAGAGGCTCCCGTTGAGGGGAATGGCGTGGCGGGCAGGATCGTCGCCGCGTGTGCTCGCGGTGGCTCTGGTTGGATGGCGCCGTGGGAGTGGGGCGGGTGGTGGTTGCTGGCGGTGGCCAATGTGACGGTGCGCGCTGAGGGGGTTGGGCGCACGTAGCATGTCTGCGTGGCATCAGCGTATGCCATGGCGTAGTCCATCTTGTCGTCGTAATTGTACCTGCTGACTCGGCGTTCGCGACCTAGGAGACGGGAGAGGAAAAACAAGATGAACGTTGTCACGTCAGAAGGGCTGAGCAAATGAAACCAGAGGAACCAAAGTGACAAGCAAGGGATTTAGAATTGAACTTATTTGTTCAAATTTACACAAATGGAGTGCGTGAAATTGAAAGATGTGAGGTCTAGGAGATCACAAGAGGAAGACACAAAACACATATGTGCATAATAGTAATATGAACGTACCGTTGCATTTCGTGACCACTCTCGATATCATCCTGCCCAGGGGAGCGCAAGAACAGCCGCCCATCTGCCTCTCAGCCTCCAGCTCCCTCGCCCGCACATCCGCATGATAAACTATCTGCGGATACATGCCAGCACTTGGGTATGCACCCATGGACTACACACCTTACCAGACATAATAGCCCAACACCTCCATCGCATACATGCTGTGAAACAAATGATCTGTTTCGAGCTGGAAGAACAGCCTTAATTGGTTGAAATGGAATGGTTGGGTGGTGCGAAAAGGGTCGGAGAAGCAACTATAGCTAGTGAGAATCGAATGACAATGGTTGTCGATCTATTGGTCTCCTACTCCTACCTAAATGGTTCTTCTTGTGGGCTAAAGATATGCGATGCGTTGCACTTGCACTCGCGCCCATTGTTGGTAGTGTGAGGGACGGAAGGAGCATCTCAGCTGCCAGGAAACGTAAAGCGCGCGTGGTCCGCGTTGCCGTGTGTACGCTGCAGGTTTGAGCAGACGGCGGATTGGTGAGAGACTGAGTGAGTGGCGTCAGAATATATGCGGCGGGAGAAACTTCAATTCATCATGCTTGGAAAAGGGTCTTTGCATGGGATGCTTGTTCTGTTCTGGTCCTGAAAAGAGGAGTGCATTGTATAAAAAGGCTCCTTGGTCCGCGTGGCTGATAAATTGTGCTGAAATTTTTACAAAGATCTTTCTTGATATGCTAATTTTATCCATTAGTCTGTTACTACCTTTAATTTCTTATTGAGAGGTTTTGTGATGATGGTTGACAGTTCACTAGCGGAGTTCTGCCGTACCCATCTCTAGCAAAATTATTTAGGTGTCTGACTATAGCGTACAAAATCCTCCCAACACAGGAGCAGGGAGTATTGTACCCCCACCGTATCCTTTAACAAAGTTACGCTAGGATTTAATTTAGAAATCTTTACAGCCATGCCATATGCTGACATGCACACCAACTTCTCTTATGATATATTGCAAATTACTTTAAGATTTAAGTAGTTGACTCTATAATTTTGCCCTCAGGTTTCTCTATTTGCCAAATATCCTGCTATTTGCCGCTACCTGTGTGCGAGTCAGCACTTCTTCGACGTTGTGTCTTCACTATAGAACACTATTTAGAGCACTGTTATTAAATGATATGTGAAAATATACACTAAGCATGCATATAACACATAGATTAAATTAATTATTGAGCTCTTTTACAGTGCCTTATACTACCACTAGCAAAGGTGTACGTGCGACACGCACGTGATACAATGTAAATGCTGCAATACATCAATGTAATGCAAACAAAAACAAAATACCTCATATTTGTATAGTTTATAACTAAATATAAATAGGAGTATTTACCATCACTTTAAATGACTATGCATTTACTATTGATTTTATAGAAATTTGCAACTCACGAAACTGAATTTACAAAACTATATTGATTTTTTCTTAGAAAAATAAATCGCAAAAAAGCAGTATACTCTCTCAATCGCGCTCTCTCTCTGTTCCTTTGTTATCTATGACTCTTATGTGTCCTGTGCCTCTTCCCTTTCTGCTCTCAATATTATTCTTTTTTTAAAAAGATCTCTCAATATTATTCCGTTCATGAACAAACATTCATCGCCGGTGGAACAGCCAAGCAAGCAAGCAGCACGTCATCTGCGTACGAGCCCATCGGCGCGTGCTGCGTGCTCACCGGCAGAGCGTGCAAGCCCGCCACAAGTGCTAAAAATATTTACTTGATAAATAAATAAGAGATAACTACCATCAATAAGTAAGAGATACCATCCATCGACACATTCTTTACTTGATAAGCTAGCGACATTGGAAAACTCACGTATCAATTAGCATTGTGTAGAAGTGTAGATGCAAACTTACCCATCGCTCGTTCATAGGGTATTAAGAAGACAAGCATGCTGCTGTGCGCAAAGGGAGGTGCCAGTGATACCGGCAACTTCTGCAAATTTTTTCTATTACATCAATATATTTTTTTACGCATCGTCTTTTGTAAAACCAAAATTTTTGGAGCAAAAAAAATCTCTCTTGGTGACTGAGCTCCTCCCGTTCGCTGAGCCGGTGCTGTACCAAGCGCTATAGCCCAATACAGACTTATGGGCCATCACAACGGCCCAGCGTGCACCACATCGCCCTGCCAGCGACGATATGCTTCGGACGGTCGGGCTCTCGGCTCCGCGTCTGATTTTTTGTTTTTTAAAAAGTTCGGCGGGTAGATAAATGATGGGTGAGAAAAATAAATCAATTTTGGCAGAAATATTTTCTAAATATCTGTTTTTGTGGGTTTGACCTCCTCCCCACCTCCGTTGACCTTTACATGTGGGTCCAATGTGAGGGGTAAGGTGGGTCCGATTTGGGTGAGAAAAACGTTTTTAATTCTACTCGTTCTTTTATAGATAGATCTAGTAGTATGGAGTATAGATCAAATCAAACTATCTATTAATTAGAGTAGTTTAATAATCTTGCACCGGTGGTCCAGTAATGTTTCTGGAAGAGGCCCACCTGTGGCCCAAAAATTCTCTTGTTACGTTGCCTCTCCCATCGTGGTTACGGTCCTCCCAGCTACGGCGGCCACTTGCGTCCGTCGTCCTCACGAGCGACTCCCGTCCGCAGAACAAGATGAACTTTGTCTAATATTCTAATAACTACTTGTTCTATGACCAAACACAAACTGGAGCATCACAAGAATAGACACTGTCTCATGCAGGCCTCAAATTCCTCCATCTCATAGATCGCACACATCACTGTGACGGGATTGTTGCCTAATTAATGTCAGCAAAACATGGAGAAAATTGCTATTATGACACAACAAACAATGTGAGCAACCAGAACCAAAACGGATCTGCATAGCTGTGAGCTATGATTCAATTTCTACTATCCGCAAACCTAAACAGGGTAAATACTAGGCCATGGAACATCGAGCAACCGGCCGGTGTGGGAGGGAGGGGGGGTAGAACAGCACACGGGCACACGGCCGCGGTCTGCACACGCTTCACGCTTGTGAGCTTGTATCTGTCATGGGAGGTTGAGGGAACAGGCCGACCGGGTCCAGGACAGCGAACTGTCTTTTCCCAGAACGTGCCGAGGTCTAACGTCGTCGGCCTCTCGAAGGAGTCTGGCTCAACGTCCAACTCCTTCCCGAACGGGAACTCGGAGTTGCCGAGCCCGAGCGCCCGAGTGCGATGTCCGGATGCAGTAGTTGCGCGATGCCGCCACAGGGACCACGAGGTTGGAGGTGATCTCGCTCGTGGGCGTTGGTCGCAATAGGAGTCGCCGCCGTGGCCGGAGGCGGAGTCCAGGGCGCTGGAGCCTGGGGGCGGGAGGAGGGGGTTGAGATCGAGGAGGACGACAACGCGGCGGGGCTCGCCGGAGCTGGCTGTCAAAGGTGGCCGCCGGCCACCGGCCGCCTGTCACCACGAGGGACCACTGATGAATGAACGGTAGAGGAGAGCAAAAGACGCATGAATGAACGGGATAGAGGAAAAGACCAGTTAGAAGAATAGTTACGATCGGTCAAATATGACCGAGTCATTTATTTTGTTTTTTGTCTACGATGCCATAAAGTTAAAAAAATATTACAGAATTTTCATTATAATTTTTGTCCTACCTATACTTATTTGTCTATACTACCTATACTACCAGTCACGTTACTAAGAGCATACAATTATTCGGGACCATTGGATGCTTTCATACTAGTATGCCTAGTATAAAGCACCATAAAAGACCTACTTAATTTATTTAGTTATATATTCAATATGTTGCCCTAACCTAATTAATAAGATAACCTACATATAGGAATGCATTCTTGCTTTTGTCAAAAACATATTGTTTGTGCTCTATATAGCCTAACATATAGCACTAATCCCATGCCCCCATTATATAACGTATCCAAATGGAATTATTAGCACAACTGCTGATGATGCTACTTATGAGGAGACGCTTCTGCAAGACACGCAGCAGCAAACTTCCCCTGTCGTCGCGCAGAGTTCCATCAAGAAGTTTTACTTTTTTTTTATTTGGAGTGGGGGTTGGGGGTGGCAGCAAAATTTTGCAAGAGCAATATAGAGCCTGCTCGGCTGGCTGCCATATACGTGGATTATTCACATGGTCAGATCCCATACATAGAACAGACTTCATTGCTCTTTCTCTAAACAGATGTGTGCAAGCTTGTGCAGAACACCACCGGTATGTTGTGCAATTAAGAAACAGATAGAGATGCGTCGCGCAAACAAAGTTAATACCAGTAATGTCTTTTGATCCCTTAGCTCGATGAAATTCAGGTTATGGTCACATGCCACGCATCGAGTATAATAATGTTTTATATGTTCCTGAAATTAATTTCATCATCTAAGAAAGTACACTTTTCATTCTAAATTAGATTGTTTGACTTTTTTAACCTAAAATTTATGCAAATAAATTCATTCTTGAACTGCTCATATTATTAAAGCTAGACATAGCAAAAAATATAATATATCGTAAATTTTTTTATTAAGACGAATGACCAAACTATGGTAAAAAAGTTAAACGAATTATAAAGTGAAAGGAGCTAATATGTCCTAGACTTAATCCGTTTTCAGGTACATGATTGAGATAATTGGTTCACGCTCCTCGGATCAAGTCTTTGAGTTTGACTTTCTATGCCCAATATTGTCAAGTTGCCACACTTCTGGATTTCTTCTAGACCTCTAGTGTTGTTGACCTTGGGCATTGCAATCTAGGATGTTGCATGGAAACGCAGTCCGCATAAACTTGTAACATAACTTATCATACTCTCTTTTCTTAGTTAGTTCTGTATTGAATCGCTGCCTTATTGTAAATTGCTCAAAAAATGGCTGCGGTATTTACCAAAACGAATTCAATAGTTCATCTAACAAGTGGGATGCCTAATTTTCTTCCCTACAAAGAAAGAAACACAAGGACATACATAGGATATAACTAAAAAAAGGTAAATAAAAAGAATTGAGACATTGGTTAACACGTTTATTGAAATCAAGAGAGCGTACCTCAGTTTTTTCACAGTATTAACCAGACTAATAACGACTAGCAGATTATAAATATTACAACAAATAGTGAAAGCCCATTTGCTTTCATGTTTGTTGCCCACAATATCGGAGAAATACAGAGCAAATTTGTGCTGAAATAAGTTCAACGAGGCAGAAGTGAACTAGGTGTAGCTCTCACCCAGAGATCTGTCGTCTTCCTTACAGTGACGCCTGCAGTTTCGGTCATGTCCAGTTCGCTGCAACTGAGGCCCTCTGGCAGGCTCCAATCAAAGTAGAAAGCGAGGTTTGCGAGAGCTAGCTCAACATTGGCGAGGCCAAAGAACATACCAGGACAGATACGCCTCCCAGCTCCAAATGGTATGAACTCAAATTCATTTCCCTTGAAATCTATCTCACTATCAGCAAACCGTTCAGGCCTGAACGCTTGTGGCTCGTCCCAATATTCTGGATCAGTGGACAGTGCACCTGCGTTGACCATCACCATTGTCCCCTTGGGCACATCGTAGCCAAGGATTTGACATTGTTCTTGAGACTCCCTGGGCAACAGCAATGGGGCTGGAAGATGCAGCCGCAAAGTCTCTTTGATGACCATATGCAAGTAGCTGAGCTCGTGCAGGCCCCCCTCGCTTACCTTCATCATTGCTGCGAAAGCTCCTCGCAACTCATCTTGCAACTTGGACATGACGGTCGGATTCCTCATCAGCTCTGCCATGGCCCACTCAAGAGTGGTCGCCGATGTGTCGTTGGATCCGGCAAAAAGGTCCTGTGATGAATAAAAGCCATGAACTGTTGTGAAATTAAAGAAGAACTGAATATAGAATTTGTACTACATAAGATGTGTCTTAGCTCTTACAATGATCACTCCTTTGACCGTGTCCATAGTGAGGGGGATCTTGTAACGACCCAAATCTTAAACCCGTGATCAACATGTAATCACTAGCATCATGAGCATTATTAGTGCACAAAACTAGCATCATGACATAAGCATTGTGTGCATTATTGAATTGTTTGAATTAAGTTAAATGTCACTTTGTTAAGGAAGTATAAATTTCGTGCTGTAACTGTGCTGGTTCAAAATTTTATGAAATACTAGATTTCAAATGTGGAATTTAGAGTATTTTTGCAAGATTTTTGGAGTTCATTTGCAGGGGTAAAAAATTAGTGGAAATTCCAAATTCGTATCTTTTGAATTCAAAACTGCAACCAAACCAAACATGGTTTTCAACTTTTTCAACTTGCAGAACCTTCCTTGTGTTCTAACCTTTCCAAAATGTATTTATTTGTGATTTTTGGACTTCGGTAACTATTTCTTTTAAAGCAAAAACGTTTGAACTCATTTTCAAAATTGTCTCTCTTACGCGTGGGTCCCACCTATCAGCGGCTTCTTCTTCCTCCCGTTGCCTCCCTGCTCGCTGGTTGGGCAGCGAGGGCGGCGCTGCCACTTTGCCGTCGACCACCGGTTCTTGGCCTCCCCGACCACGCAAAATGCCTCACTTGCCCCCGCTCTTCCCCCTCTACTTAAACCCCGAGCAACCGGCCCCCAAACCCTAGCCCCATCCTCTCCATTGCAGCCGCCACCACTATTGCCACCATTGGAGCTCGGCCCGAGCTCGCCTCGCCATTGCAGTCCATGCCAACTCGATTGAACCCTGCAGGGACCTTCCCCTCCACCTCGCCGACCTTCCCATCCACCCAATCGCCGCCGCAGTCACCTGCAGAACCACCACCGCCGTCCTCCATTGCCGCCGCCCACTGCAGCTCGCCGACGACCTCACCCTGTCCTCCAATCCTTCAATCCAAGGTGGGGAATGGATTGCTCTCGTCGCCCTCTTGCTCTCCATGCCCTTCCCCTCGCCAGAATCTCGCCGGAGGCGATGGATTTCGCCGGATTTTGGCCGCCGGCCATGGCTGGCTCCGGCCAGGTCACTGACCTGCGGGCCCCGCGCGTCAGCTGCTGCTGTGTGGGGTGGTCACGCGCATAGATCTAGGGTTTTCCAAGGTCTTGGATGCAAAAACGTTTTGGGTTTTGTTTTGAATCGGGTGAAAACTTGTAAAATTGGTGAAACTTGTTTTGTTGGATTCCTAGAAGGATGAGGTTTCATAAAAACCTATGTTTGCATGTTTACTGCTGTGTATATTTATTTAGAATTTATATTGCTCAAAACTTGATTAATTCATATTAAATGTTCTACTGCTCTAAAAATGTCAAATCCAGTTTTGTTGCAACTCTTGTATCATATGAATGCTAGACCCATAACTTGTCACCCACGTTTATATGCCTTTTACCACTATTTTTATTAAAATATATGCTTGATGTCCGAAAATGAGAAATGGCATAGTAAATAGCTCAAAAATGATAAAAGGGTGAAACCAATTTTGTTAATCTTGTTTCACTGTATAGCATCTAGGAAAAATTCCTTTCATATTTGTTCTGCTGCTAAACATGACTTTTAGGATTTAATCCTTTTTCAAGTATAACTTGTTTATTTTATAATTAAATATGCAGAAGTAATTTTAATGCATAACCAACTTCGTTAATCTTGTAATAACAGTGAGCATGTTATATGTTTTATCTAGGCCTTAATTCCATGGTTTAGAATTTATATGTGTTACTCCTTTGCTTGCTAGTAGTTCTACCTTTTCGGTAAACCTTTATCTGCCTCCTAGTTTTGCGGGTGTTTTAGATAGTTTATTGAAGTGATTTTTATCAACAATCTTGCTCATGCATTTCATTTTCATTCGCATCATGTTATCATCTCTAATGTATGCATGCATTCACTCTTTTAGTGAGTGAGACGCCGGAGTGTGAGACCGTTGAGCCCGAGACCGAAGGAGAACCGGAGGAGAACGTAGTTGATACCGAGGAGAACCAAGGCAAGCAGCTATGCATGTTGAAATTCCTATTTTTGCAAATACTTATATATATCAATATAGGCTATGGGTTACATTGGGTCATATTTTGTGGTTATCTTGTATATCCTATTTGATGCATTTACCTTTCCTTGATGTTTCTACCTTATGCCTTGTCACTCGAGTAGTATGGGTTAATTTGTTTTAAGCTGCTTAATACTTAGTGGTAGAGTGGTAGGCTTATTGGGAATGGAATGGATAGGTTAATCAACAACGATGTCGTTATGGTCCTTGGTTAAAAATGGTTAATGGAACTTGTTGATGGAATTGAATTTTGAAACTTGAGCGGATACGGTGTAGGGTCTTGAGAATGGAGTCTCGGGCATAGATCCGCTTGAGTTGATTAAGGACCGTTCGTTGTTGACGTCGGCTTGAGCATTTTTTCCGTACTACCACATATCATGAATGGGAGGATAAGCTAATTACCGAGATTGAATTGGTCATCCGGCATGGTCCTAGATATGTGTGTATGGTGAGGGCCCTAGAGTGTTCATAGTGGGCCTTGTCCATAGTGGACCTTTCGGACGTCCAAGGCTTTTCGGGAAAGGTTGACATGAGTACCCCTTGTCCATCTTTGTACTAGTGGGCAAGCCGCAAGGTCCTCGAGTCGTGTGGGTAAAGATGTACACCCTTGCAAGGTTTAAAATCATTTCGAATTGCCACGCTCTTGGTTATGGCACCGCTCAATGTCCCATGGATTCATCGTAGAGTTACCGCATGGATGAGAATGATGTTCACATGGTTATGCTCTATGTTCACATGATTATGTTATGTTGTTCACTAAAAGTTGAGGTGGGATGGGCAAGATAAATAAAATTTGACTAGGTCTATAGGATGGTTATCACTTGCTCATGTTATATAAAAGCTAAGGTTAGGATGAGATAGACGTTTATGCAATTTATTTAACCTTAAAGCCTCATTCCTTGCTACAACCAAATATGCATACTCCTTGGTTATATTATAATTGCGTAAGTCCTGCAAGTACCCTTTGTACTCAAGTTGCTATATTTCATCAAGTTGCGCGAACCGGAGGCCGTGCTTGGTCTCTTCTACCCCGTTGATCCTCATACGGGTGAGGAGTAGGCCGGGCATGTGATGTTTGTGCCATTGGTGTGCTCGTGCTAGGCACCTTTGCTTTTCTCATACCACTACGATTTATCTTTTATCGTTGTGAGATCGTCATAGGAAGCTTGAACCTTAAATATATGATACTCATGTTTTATTTTGTGAGCTCAAGACTTGTATTTGGAGCTCTCATTTAAATTTGAATCTCTATATTGGACTTGTAATATTTTCAATATTGAACTTTCATGTAATGACTAAAAATTGCTCTCTATGGTTAATTTGGTGATGTGTGTATTTATATGAACAGTATGTGCATGCTTGATCTTGGTCATGTTGTGGAACACATACCGTGACTACCGGATTTGCATTGTTTTATGTGATATTGTATTTATCATGAGCCTCTAGATGTGGGTTACTACGTGGCAAGTCAAGAGACGGACGCGTGCTAGCTCTCATCTTAAGGGATTGATCGATGATTTCATATAAACCAAACGTAAATTGAGCGGTTCTTTACAGATCTGTAGGCCACCATCCCTTTGGAGTCGTAGGAGCACATCTACCATGTCCTCTGCCTGTGGATCCCTGTCAGATTGCCTCTGCATATGCTCGCCGACAACAATGTCCATCAGCTCGAGCATTGCTTCTCGATGAATCTCCATCTTGCGTGATGCCCGGCTCAGCAGACGAGCAAGCCTTGAGGACGGGTAGAGGTCAGCTAGGCTGAAACCCGCCTCCAGCCGGACACCCTCAGCTAGCTGGTATATGAGGGCGTCTTGATCCCTGGCCTTGAGACGGTTTCCCATGATTGCCCGGAACGCCGCGTCGGCGACATATCCGGCAATCATCTTACTGAGATTCCCCAGGGGTGCCGCCGATGCCGACATGATGGACTCGACGAGCCGTGCCACCTCTTCCTCTCTGATTGCCCTGAACGACCAGACATGATGTGCCCTCAGAAGCGCCATGTTGCAGATCTTGCAGAGCTGCCGCCAGTGGTCACCGTAGGGTGCGAGAGCGATTCCCAGGCCATGCTTGCTGAGGATCTTGAAGGTCGTGGTCTTGGGCCTCGTCACCAGCAGGGCATCGTGAGTCTTGAGAATCTCCTTGGCGGCCTCTCGGGATGAGGCTACCATCACCGGCACCTCCCCAAACTTGAGGAGCATGAGAAGACCATGGCGGTGTGCCAGGTCACGCAAGGCACGGTGCGGTAGCGCACCGCGGAGGTGGTGGAGGCTGCCGATGATGGGGAGCTGCCATGGAGCTGGTGGTAGCCATAGGTTGTTGCCATGGTGAGAGTTTCTGGAAGCTAGTTGAGATTTCAACCAGTATAGTAAAGGGAGAAGAGCGAGAAGACAGCAAAGCATTGGGCGACACTCCATATGCTTCGGTGATAGCTGCTACTGTTGGTTAGAGTGAGCCGAACCGCTAAGTCCTCCTATCTATAATTGCACGTTGCAATTAGAGGTTCGGAAATTCTTCTTAGGACTTATTAGTTGAAAAAGTTGGTGCCAAATTGGTTGAGAGGGGCACGGTTGTCAGTGTACCAAGTCTGTAGAAGGGAACTCAACAAGGCCTATTCTCCTAGGAAGATGGTATGAGTTGATTATTGAACATGAAGTCAAATTCCAAAAATTGACTCTTCTCTCAAACCGGAAATATGTTGGCAAATAATGGCATGCCCATTGAAGGCACCATGGCACTTTAACGGAAGAGGTGAATTAGTTGTTTTAAAAATTTAAGGTTCAAACTTCACATATAAAAATCTATAATAATTTCTATCTATCTAAATGTGCACTAGGTTTTTCTATGTGTTGTTCTCTACCGTACAAAGTTTTACACACTAGGTCAAATTTTATGACCTACACATGACAATTCTAGTAAAGGTAAATATGGATTATAAGTAAAAGATACAAATGTGGAATGTAAAGAAGTACAGACACACAAACTCTCGCCATGACGATTTTTATTGAGGTATCGAAAAGCTCAAAAGCTTCTCACTAGTCCTTGTTATTGGATCCCCTTCACATGGGACATGGGACATTTTCACATGCAAGTGGGACTCCGCTCGCCCCTCCCAGATGCTCCCCACAGTCTTCACCATAGTAGAGTTTCTCCGAACTAGTCGAGGGCCTATCATCCCTCTCACAAACACCGGTGGCTACTGTACAAAATTGGTTGGAGGGTGTTTGCAAGACTACAAGCATCGGATTTACATACATGTGCGTGCAAGCATCGGTAAGTCAATAGGTGATACCCACGCTATATTCTGGGCAAAATACCTAAGAGATGTGCTAATAGGCCTAAACTAGCACTAAATGTCTTTGCTAATTGCCTTGATATTCTAATTAACACTTTGGTGGATTGAGCATTTAAATGTATATGGACACATAAGGAATACTTTCCTTGAGCTTAAGCACACTTCAAATAGCCGTAGTATGTCTTGTTTAGGAAAACTAACCAACACCTAGGGATAGCAGCGGGTAAAATCCGCTCGCATAGTGGTTTCAAATATCCAAGTCCACAGCATAAACCTCATGCCCACGCCTGTTGTCCGCTGCGGGCATGAAGTCATGCCCACGCCAGGTATCCACGGATAGTATATGCCCGTAGGTTTAACCACAAATCCGCAAAAACATACATCACAAACCAAATCTGATCGGAACAATTCATAAACCAAATATGACCATCACAAACTACCCGGCATTGACTTCATGCAGTGCTGCTGGATCAGGAGAAGGAGCAGGCGACCATGGAATCCAGACTGCTAGATCTAGAGGGATCGATTTTAGCTCGAGAGTTTGTGAGGAAAGGGAAGCAGTCGGCTCTGCCGGTTCGAATCGAGAAGGGAGCCAGTGACTGGGCGGGGATCCGGTGATGCGCCGCCATAGGGAAATGACGTTTGGGCGCAGAGGTCGAAGGTCATGGAGGGCGCGGAGGGCAGACGCAACGGAGGACAGAGGACAGGGAAAAGGGCGGAGGCAGTGAGGGGAGAGGCAGCGGAAGGTGGAGAGCGGAGGGCGCCTGGATCTCGCAAAGTCACGAGTCGCGACTCTCATACTTGGGGTTTGGCGGGGGGCATTAGGATGAGGGGAGGGACGGAGTGCTGAGGGAATATTTTTATTTTAATGGAGGATGAGGAGAGGGGAGGCCTCGATAGGAGGGTTACCCTAGTTTTTAGGGTTTACATGTCAGTTATTGGGTTTTAAGTTTCGTGAACGCGGATATCATTTTTCTATGCCCATTAACAAATATCCGTTGGGTTTAGAGTAATGCCTGTACCCGCGGATATAAATCTAGACACATATTCGTGCCCGTCGCCATCCCTACCAACACTCGAGTGTTTCTAATGGGGCTAGCATCCAGATTTTCGACCATCGGCTCTAAGAAAATAGATGGCTCATAATGCCTCATTCTCTCTCCGCCTTATCTTCTCCCCTATAAGGGTAGCATGTGGGGTCCCCTTTGGGGGAAATGTGATGCTCGTAGACCCTTCATCATTGACTAGTTTGGTGCTAGCTTGGTGCAACCACAAAATGAGTCTATGGTGCAACCACCAAATGACTATAGGGCATCACACAAAGAGGTCTTGGCCCTTCCGAGAAGAGTCTTCAGCACTGACATCTTCGATGGTAGCATCGACTTACTCGATGGTATCACCGATGCATTTTTTTTTTGCAGCACCGACCTATTCTATAGTAGCACCGATTTATTCTATGGTAGCACTGACTTATTCGATGGTACCACAGGTGCATTTCACCGATAGTAATGTGGATTGGCGAGCAAGCACCTGCCGGCCTCCCCGGCGGCGTCATAGTCACTGATCAAGTGCAGTAAAGTGAGGTCGAGCTCCTCTTCGCCTTGGCACCAAACTCTCTCCCTGATGAACTCACGCACACAAGAACAGAGGGAAAAGAACAAAGGAACACACACAGGAGCTGCCGGTGCCTAGCACCCTTTTTCTATATTATTTCCACTAATGAAACTGATTACATAGACTGCTATTTAAAGACCAACACCAACCGATAGACTTGACCGTTCCAGCTACATGCGCAAGAACAGGTCACACGATCAACTAATTTCTAAACTAGTGCATCTACATGCAAGCAACAACCATCCCACGTCTTCAACTCCTGAACGATGCGCATGACCCGGCCAAACACCTGACCTCCACATTACGTGGTAGACTAAGTCCATGTGCTCCTGCATGTACTCAACTCCTGGCTTCAGATCAGCTCACTACTCACTCCTGATCTCCACGATGCCATGCAACACGCACCCACTAGCACATGAACTCAGCATATCACGTACACACTCTGATGCATGAACATACTAACATGCTACTAATGCTAATCAACAAGATTAACTAACAATCCTCGCATTGAGAACCCTACCATGATTGGGGAGGACGTGAACTCGTTGGGTAATGCAGGCAGAGGTGGAGATGTCCGAGAGAAACAAGAACACAACAACGGCGGCATTGCAGAGTTCTGGGTCCGCCAAGGTGAATGATGTGATGTAGGAGCCATTGCTGCACAGGAGGTAGCCGTCGCGACAGCCGCGGAGGTGGGGGAGAGTTCAGAACCCGTTGATGTGAATGATGTGACGAAGGAGGCGTTGCTGCACAAAAGGAAGTAGCTGCGGCGACCGTGGACCAGGATGCTGTCGCAACACCCGCATGTGCGTGCTCTGAACAATGCTCGTCGAGGGACCTCTTGGCGGGGCCGGGGTGGTTTATTGGTGGTTCTTTTCATTTCTATCGTTTCACTTTTTTACCTGTTGGATATTGATGGTCTGTTATCAGAACAATGTGGCGTTCCGTGCAGTTTCGTGAACTTTCTTGGCGTGTTTTGTTACCAGGAATTCCCCCGTGTTTGGGCGGGATTAGATTGTACTCCCTCCATCCTATTTTATTTTGATAGTCTTATTTCACTTTGACATAATTACTAAAGAAAACAATAATCCTTTTTTCATAGTCCCTATTTCACTTTGACACAATGACTACAGAAAACAACCTTACGTATTACCTAACTATTGCAACACAAACTTTTTAGTTGGTCATCTAATGTTTTAACAAGGGACTTCTCATTACTGATGTTATTTATTGTCATGCCCCGTCCCAATAAAAAATATGATTATCATTTGTGAACATTTGAATTTTTGAAATAGAACTATCAAAAGAGAACGAAGGCGTACAATGTACTCCCGTTGTCCTTGAATATATGTCATGATGGTACAATGGCCCAGTCTTTGTCCTAAATGACATATATTTAACGACGAAGGAGTAGTATTTTTTTTATGATCTTGGGGTTTTGGAATTGTACCGGGCAACCAGCTCAGTTGCTCTGACATCCGGTCCATGTTGATATAGCCCAGTAGTGGCCCATGAGCGTGGTGTGCGCATGCTTAGTACCACCTTGTTAGTTTAGCAAGGGTGGAGCCAACTCATAAGCCTTTGTCCCCCAGCCATAGCACCTTCGGGTTGACCCTTTTACATGAAGCGAGAACAAAAGTGTAAGAAGGGTGCTATGTGTACGTGTGCCCGCCCCCACTGAAGGGCTAGGTGGTGCGGCCTTGGGAGACGGGGTGTTATAGTTGCTCCGACATATCTATCGTCCACTCCCTTTGTCCCAAAATAAATGTCATTTTAGGTGTCGGTGCCACGAGTTTGACTAAATTCGAAGAAAATACATGCAACATTTAAATTTTCAAATAATTTTTTATAAAACTAGATCTAAATATTTATCTAATTATGTCTATATTATACTATAAATTTATATATATTTTTATATATAATTGGCTGAAGTGTTTTATGAGAAGTGAGAAAGACAATTATTTTTGGATGGAGGGAGTACATGGGTACCTGTGGAATTTCTCTCTGTTCTAGAATTTCTACAGTAATGCTTACTTCTTTGGTAACAATACTTGTTACCTTTTGCAATCATTTGTAATCATGTCTCTTTCCGGTTGACAAGAAGGACAAGGACAAGGCACCGCGTCCTCGTGGTGACTACGACACCGGACACAACTGTGGCCAGACTGGCCATTAGGCCAGGGACTGCAAGTGAGGAGGAGGGTAGGCTCACGTCAATCAGGCTGAGGACGATGAGCCAATGTTGTTCGAGCTACACTCGTCTCCCATGCCGATCGCTTCTGCACTCCTCCACATCGACGAATCACAGGTTCACACCTTCCTCGGCTCATGCTCAGACGACGCAACTCATCACATGACTGGGCGGCACGAGTACTTCTCCCATATGGATTCCACCGTGCTAGGCTCCGCCATCTTGGTCACCAAGACCAGCGAGTGCAGGCTGCTCACAGGCGTCTAATACATCCTCGCACTGTGGAACTCGATCATCAGCTTGGGGCAGCTGGGTGAGAATGGTTCACGCGTGCAGATCGAGCACGACATGCTTCGGATCTGAGATCGGCATCGTTGACTCCTCTCCAAGGTCCAAGGGAGTGACCGCCTTTACGTGCTCCATGCCGAGGTGGCGCAGCACAATTCAAAGACGTCACTCGTCGACCTCACTGTCCACTTCGAGGGGGCTGGAGGAGTTAGTAGCTATCCCCTTTGACGAGCTTGCTCTCCCCAGTACCCAAGTCACCACCAACTCTAGCGAGGTCTACTTTGACTTCGGGACGCTGCTGCCACTGTTGTTGTCGTTGGCACCCAAGTATCTCTCCTACTCTGGCGGGTTCTACACCGCCAGCACCACCGGTTACGCCACGTTCTTCTATCGCTCGGTGGAGTTTGTGACTCCACTGTCCAGCGACGAGGACCTCGTTGACAAGGACCACGACTCCACTGTCCAGCGTTGAGGACTGCGTTGACAAGGACCACGAGACTGAGCCTATATAACATCCACGGCGAGCAACCAGCGTGCACGATGGCAACGGCGAAGCATTTATCAAACGCAGCTGACACCCTAGACTAGGGCTTGTACTACCCGAGTAGTCCATGATTGGATGACCATGCTGAATGGCCCAACATACAGCACTTACACCAGTTAGAATTAAATTCTTTTGACCCCATGTTACCCCTTGTAGCCATGATCACCCAAACAAGTGTGAAATGTTATTAGGTTTATGTAGGTCAAAGGTAGTGTGAATTATTTTCCAAATTAACAAAAAAAATGGATATACCTAGCAATACATCCTCATGTGACAAAATCTCACTGATCTCAGGACAGGTCCAATGCACAAACAAACGCCTCCAAAGTGCCGGACACAAAATCAGTTTCTCGTATGATCTCTACTTGTAAGCAATTCTTGGTGTTCCTTTGCCATGCTGATTCTGCGTTTTCAGAAATCGTATCACGTTTTCTCCCCATCGTTGGCAAACAGAATAAAGAACATGCAAGTTGCAAGCCTAGCCACTACAAATTATTTACTTTATGGTTTAAAATATCCTCTGTTTTTCTGTAAGGAGCCACCCAAATTACCTTGCCTAAACCGGGTTATCATCCATTGACCGACCCGGCTTAACCAAAATAATCCCGGTATTTCCCGGTATGCGCCTCGAAAAATGCCAAGGATCAACCCACATACCATTTGTACATCATGAGCACCATCACAAGGATGAGAGAGAAAATTTTAAATTTTGGATTACAAGTCTTTATCACCTTACAAAAATTGCTCAAATTAAAGCTACAATCTACACCAGCTAGAACATGGGAGTTTTTACCAACTAAGTTGATAATATTATTCAGCTAAATGTAGTCTAGGTTTTTGTGGCTATCCTACTATGTATTATTAGATTGATAGATAATACGTAGCGGGAAGTTTAGAGAAGCTTAGACAGAAAAATGATGTCATTGCCCAATGGACGCCACTCGCCTATGCTTGAGCGGCAACCACCATTCATCCACGTTGCCGACTCCGGCGGGATGAAAGTGGTGATCACTCCTAAGAAGATGACCTGCAAAACAACTTAACGGCAACACCGTTAGTACATTGCATACTAGCAGGACTTATCCCAAACATATACATTTGGTGGATACATGAGAGAATTCAAGTTTTAACGTTCAATTATGAAACGTGAGCATAGTTAACAAGTGAATAAGCAAAAGACTCTAGCCTATGTAAGCATACATCAAGCAATTGCATAAATAATAAATTATCCTCATGAACATAAGCTCAATCTTCCATGAACTTCAATCGGTAACTCTACATTGGAGCGAGCCTCATAGAGCGTGTGCCATGACCGAGGAACGCGACTATTGCAATAGATTCAAACCTTGCAGGGGTGTATAAATTTTCCCAAACGAGGTGCAAGATCAACAACCATACCCTCGGCCTAGGATAAGTGTTAATTCATGCCCTCAACCGTTTGCATACCCACACCCGACAATGAGAGGGCGGTCGGAGATGTATAGGGGTAACAGAGTCCACGTCACAACTTGTGTCAAACCGTCCCATAGCAAGGTCTGGCTTATGGTACTTGGCTTGCCCATCCCATACTAAGCATGTGGTTTGTACGGAAAAGTGCTTAAGATGGCGGCTATCAACGGTACGGTCCTTAATCAACTCAAGCAAGCCTAACCATTTGAGTTCCACTCTCAACATGGACCTACATTACTTGCCCAAATCTCGTCTCATATTCATGGTTGATCATCTTTAAAACTTCTCCAACTATCCAAGTATGATTAGACAAATTCCTATATCTCACGAGTGGTGATGCCCTTGTCACCTCTCGACTTCTATCGGCTAAGCATGGCTAAGCAATTAAGTCCGTATAATTCAACAATCATACTTAGCTAGAAGTTGATCTAGAGCTAAGGCTTATGTCTATTAGGTTCTACTCTAATAATCACATATGAACCACTACACGGAGGCTTATGCACGAACAATAAGCAAATTAACATTCTGAAAATAGTTGGAAAGGGTTGTCTGCCTGGGATTCGGTGCTCCACGATCACAACACTCCGTAATGTCATGCTCTATGAAGATGTACATATGCATGAATTAGGAATGATGCTCATGAATGAATATGAATATAAGATGCAATGACTCGTGAGAGAAAAAGGGCTAGCAAGGTTCAAGGTCATTATACAAATAATTATAGATTGAAAATATGGCACAAATGCATACATGAGGTCAAATGCCAAATAATTATTCGTACATGTGCACACCTTAAGTCATGACAAGTTGAAACAACAGAAAGAAACTAAACTAGGTGAGCTACTTTTAGTTGTCGAAAGGATAACAACAAACTAGCATGTCACAAACATCAGAAAGTGTCAAGCATAGAAGTAGTTCATGGTTGCTATCAACAATAGATAAGTGAGGATGAATGATTAGTCATACACCACATTATATTATAGTTGAGAGTAGAAACATCATTATTAGTTTAAAGGCTAACTACACTTGTCATACTTGATTCAAGAGAATAACTTCTTGCTTATTTACAACATGGGTATTTCTAACAATAGGAGCATAACATATTTCGTTTCAATTAACAAGGACAAGCTCATAGCTCCCATGAGCCAATGCTGATTTGCTAGACTATTTGTAGGCATAAACTAGTATTAGGACAATTATAGTTAAGCATGTACCTTGTGCAGCCACTTCAAGAAGTTTAACAAATAAGACAATATATTATGCTATGATGGCTAACAAGGTAGCTTTATTCTTATTGTAAGCGTTACAATATAATTGGTCACATATTTAATTAAGTTGAAAGCTTTTAGAGGACTAAAACATGAAGTATATGAACCTATAATCACCTCTTGTGTGTTGCCAATTTTAGATGATATAACAAGGTTAAGGAAGGCTAACATAATTGGGTTCATAATGTTAGGAGCACCCTTGTAATTATTTTGTATATTACTAGTTGCCTAGGTTTAAGCAAACTTGAATAAACTGCACCAATATAGACCATACCATTACACACAAACATTCCTACTGGACAATGCATGCCAAATGGAGGCTAGCAAAATTAGTTTCACAATTTTTGGACTAATAGAGAATTAATTATGAAATCAACAAGCTAAACAACTTTTTAATTAATCTGGAAAATATAATAATTATTTTGGGGTCAAACATATTTTAACAGATGCTTGATGTTATTATGAATCCAACAAAATTTGTTTCACAATTGTTCGAGCTATATTCGATGTTATATGAATTTTACAAGATGGGACATGTTTATGCATAAAAAGAAAAGGCTGACTGGATTGTGCAGATTATACCTATGGACAGCCCACCCAAAAGGGGCGGACAGTCCGCCGGCAAAGTGCTAGAAGAGTTCCAGAATAGGTCCCGATCTGTATGGATTACTAGGAATGAATGCAGGACTGTCCGGTGGTAAATGGCGGACAGTCCTCCGTTCAAAGACGAAACGAGCTCCAGAACCAACCCGGTTCTATGTGGATGCTGGGAGATGAATGGCGGACAGTCCGTGGCTGAAGGACGGACAGTCCGCCGTACAAAATCCCATAAGTCGCGTTTTTATGCAGAGGCTCTATGTTTTGACCCCCGACCCACGGACAGCCCGCTCGTGGCAAGTGGATAGTTCGCCGGACGGCGGAGACTCACCGGCGAGGTTGCCGGCGGCTGCTCGGACCATGGATTTAAGTGTCATTTGTTCCTATGGGTTCCTAAGGGCGTCAGGAATTCATTCCAAGTGAGGGATTTGAGATGCATTAGGTATTTTGAGCTCTAGGTCATCAATGGTGATTTGGCTCTAATGGGATCCAAGAACTCAAACCTATGGCAAAGGGGGGATGGATCGAGGAAGGCGATGGCTCACTGGCGAGGCGTGGACTCCAAAGAGGGCTGCAGGTTGGTGTTGAGCAGCATCAGGGAAGTTAGGCCCGTTCTTGGTCTTGAGCTCGAGGAAGAAGATGAGGGAAGGAAGAAGAAGGCTTGGGGAAGCTCCTTGCTCCATGCCCTAGGAAGAAGATGAGGTCGAGGTGGTGGGGAAGCTTGTCGGCGTCTTTCTCCGGCCGTGCTCCGGCGAGGGGAGGTGGATTTGGTGGGGGATATGGGTTCTCTGTCCTCCATGGCATGGTTAGAGATGAATGGAGAGGGGAGAGGGAGATGCATCTGTGCACAGGGAGGCAGTAGAAGGTAAGAGGGGGCGTGGGGTTGAGGTGGGGTGTGTGGGGCCCATGAGGGGGTACGTGTCGGCCAACTCTTCAGCTGGCGACACGCACACATGGCGCAACTCGCGGACTGTCCGCGAGGGATAACCAGATAGTCCGCCGTAGAGGCTCGCGGGAGAAATTGGTTATGTACCGAAACTTCTCCCTTTGATTCAAATTCCGAAAGTGAACTTGTAGACCTCCAAAAATCATGAAACTTTTTTAGTAGATGCTATAAATCAAATGCAATCCATTTTGTCTATATCTGACATAATAGCTATAGCAGTTTTGAAATGAAAATTCTTCCACTAATGCTATTTTTGGAACTTTGGCTTAGCTGTTGGGCTTCAAGATGGTTTCCAAAAATCCTAGAAAAATAATGTAAATTCTTGTTTTCAAAACTAATATTTTATCAAGTCATCTCCAAGCATAAGTTCTATAAAAGTAAATAAAGTTTCTTCTCAAGCATGTATTTTCACTTTGGTTAAAAAATTCGAATAAAGATGCAAATGCATTCAAACAAAGTTCAAAACTTTTGTATTAGCACATAATGATGCTCATGCTGCAATGCTTAACAAGTTATTAACGACCGGGTCGTTACATTTTCCCTACAAAATTAATATCCTCTGTTATTTCTCGTTATTAACTTGGTGTGCAATGAAAACGTACCTTCGTAACAAAATTACCCGTGACAATGATGTAGCACTCATGGATTGTTCTCATGATTGGTTAGAGTTGCTTCGATATTTTGACTGACTCAACTAGGAGATTTCCTGTTATTCTGCTAAGGCTATTATACAAACAGTTGAAAGAAATAATAACAGTGCATTTTTTAGAAAAAAAGAATACATTTCAATATTTCAACCTATAGATGTATATAGCTGTTCATTCAAACAATAAGAATAAAATAACAATAACAATGCACACGGACATTCAAACAATATAACCTCTGGTTTTAACACTAAGATAGTTTCCCCACATCATACAGAAGGTGGCCAAATAGCAGTTCAGTGCATCACATCCCCAAAGGTGCAGACGACAACTCAGAGAAACAGTAAAGACAAGCAAACAGCATAAGAAACACAATTATTCTCACACGAAAGGATCCTTCAGCTTGGCAGTGGGAAATGCAGAGTAGCTGATAACATGAGATCTGCCTTCCTTCGAGCGGTGATTCCCATGGTCTCTGTCATGTCCAATACACTGGGAGTGATGCCCTCTGGCAGGCTCAAGTCAAAATAGAACAACAGGTTTGCCAGACCAAGCGCGATATTGGCAAGCCCAAATGACATGCCAGGGCAGATTCGTCGCCCAGCACCAAACGGTATGAAGTCGAAGTCATTGCCTTTCAAATCTCTTGTGTCAGCAAGAAACCTCTCCGGATTGAACCTGTTTGGCTCATCCCAATAATCTGGGTTCCTACAGATAGCCCATGCATTCACAAGCACCATAGTACCCTTGGGCACATCATAACCGAGTACCCGACAATGTTCTTGGCATTCCCTTGGAATCAATAGTGGCCCCGGAGTATGCAAACGTAAAGTCTCCTTGATGACCAGCTGCAGGTAAGATAGCCTACTCAAGCTCTCTTCAGTGACCTTCATTTCCCCGGTGAAGACTCCCCTGACCTCAGCCTGCGCCCTAGACATAACAGCAGGATTCCTTAACAGCTCAGCCATTGCCCATTGCAATGTTGTTGTTGCAGTCTCAGCACCGCCAGCGAAAAGATCCTAACAATCCATACCATACATTATTTATCGATGCCTTGCATTTCAAAATGTAACGAATCGATAGACAAAGAGTGGAGTGGGGATAAAGAACAGTGAACCAAGCATTAGAGAAAACTTACAAATAATACTGCCTCGATTATGGTCATGGTGAGAGGGAGCTGAAGCTGGCCTTCCTCCTGCATTCTCAGGAGGACATCAATCAAGCCTTCTTGATGGACATCTTTCCCATGCGACCTTCTCTCCACGTGCTCGCGACCGACTTGGTCCATGAACGAGAACATGGACTTCCGGTGGGTCTCTGCCTTGTGTACGGTTCGGCACAAAGCGTGTGCCAAACTCGATGAAGGGAACAAGTCGCTAAGAGTGAAACCCCCTGCCAATTTGACAGCGTTGTCAACATGTCGCAGCAAGGCTTCTCTGTCCACAAACCGGCTGCCCATGATGGCGTGCACCGAAGCATCGGCGACGTAAATGGCGATCAGGTTGCTGAGGTTCACAAGGGGACTCGTTGTGGATGAGATGGCAATGGCATGGACAAGTCGAGTCGCTTCTTCCTCACGCATGGGACGGAAAGACTGGACGCGTTTGGCGCTCAGCAGCTCCATGTAGCAGATCTTGCGAAGCTGCCGCCAGAGTTCCCCATGTGGGGCCCACACGATCCCTGGGCCGTTCTTGGTGATGATCTTCATCGTTAAGCTCAGTGGCCTCGTTGAGAAAGTTGTGTCGTGAGTCTTCATGATCTCCTTTGCTGCATCTGGTGTGGATGCAACCACAACTGGGACCTCGCCAAACTTGAGGAACATGAGAGGTCCGTAGCGAAGAGACAAGTCACGCAAGGCATGGTGTGGGAGGGAGCCACGGAGATGGTGAAGACTTCCAATGACAGGGAGCTGCCATGGGCCTGGAGGGAGCCGAAAGCCATGGCTATGAGATCTAAAGGAAGCTTTGCAGGACTTCAGGAAAAGGTATAGAACAGGAAGAAGAGCAAGGATATAGTAGTACACATTGTTGTCCATGATTCCCGAGTTTGGACTTTGGATTGTAGCTCGTTTTTCCACAGGGATTAAGTACTTGTAGTGAATGCAGGTCTTGGATTCTGTATCGCCAGCTGGTAGCTCGTGCTTCATGATTGTCTCCTTCTGTGTTTTTTATTTATCCTATATACATATAGAAGTACGCATTGTTGTCCATGAAGTCAAATGAACGTGGTGATGCAAATTTGATCCGCATGGTAATGCAAGTGTGCTTAATACTACACCATGACTGTTATATTAAAAAAACTGTGCACCGACCACTACAAGAGAATCGAGCATTCGTCCCTCACACGTTAGTACCGGTTGTCTTAAAACCCGGTACTAACGTGTCCCTGGAGGCTCCCGAAAACCCTTGGACCATTTAGTACCGGCTGGTAACACTAGCCGGTACTAAATTTTGGCATTTAGTACCGGCTAGTGTTACCAGCCGGTACTAAATGGTCCCGGGGGTTCCCGAGGCCCCCGTGCATATAGTTCAAAAAGAAAGCATATCCCACTCAATCACAACTGATGCATAGGTGGGATAGTAGAGGGGATTACGCGCGAGGCCAGAGGTTGTGAGTTCGAATCCCACTAACCACGCACACGCGTTTATGTGTGAAAAAATCGCGAGCCTTCGGGTAAGCTTACAAATTTTTTCTTTATTTTTTTGCTCCAAACCAGTTAGTACCAGTTGGTGTTACCAGCCGGTACTAACTGGTCCACCCGCCGATCCTGCGGTCCGGTTAGTACCAGTTGCTGCAGCCGGTACTAACGGGGCCGCCAATTTAGTACCGGAAGCTCGGTACCGGGCGCATAACCGGTACTAACACGGCTTTGCGCCCGGTACTAAAGATCTGTTTTCTAGTAGTGGACGCGAGTTAGTGATACTTCATACTTCTTTGTAGGATTTATAGAAAATATGGGCTTATAAAGAAGACGCATTAGCAGCACTCTATACATTAATTTGTTATATTTATATTCAAACTGAAATAAGTTGGACTCATCTTGAACTCTAATACCTAATACTATAGGTTTGCAGGGATTTAGTATCCAAAACGCTAGGGAAGCAAGGACGGACATGTGGAGCTAGACTGCCGGCAACGTCTAGGGAAAAAGTTTCCACGTCCCTTATCTATGTAATCTATTTATTTTTGGTTCCTCACCGGCTTTGAAGGTAGTTTTAGGTGTGAAAAAGTCCTTTCGACGTCCTCATATATTTCCCAAGTCTAACTCTGGTCCCTCCTCCATAAAATCGGGTATTTGATATTCCTCGTCACTACTACAAAAAGGATCTTAGGGGACACTTCAAAATGGAGCTCAGAGGCGGACAGAAAATCCGTCCACCTCCGTTAATCCGAGGCATTAACAGAGACGGATATTTTTTATTTAAGGAGACGTTTGCACCTGACCGCCTCCGAAAATCGATTTATGGAGGCGGACACATTAAAATAACTGCCTCGGAAAATCATCTATTTTCAGAGGCGGTCGTCTTAATGTGTGCGCCTCCGTAAATTGATTTTCTGAGGCGGACGCATACAAGGCCCGCCTCCTAAAAACGCCGAGGCCCAAATGAACCTAGTTTGGCCCGAAAACACTCGTCATATATATAAGCTGTACCCTCTCACAAACCCTAACATCTCTCCTCGCTTTCTCCTCCCTCCAGCCGCCAATATTCCCTCCGCGCCCACTCTCCTCCCTCCAGCCGCCAACCTTCCCTTCCTCTTCCCCATCGTTCCCTCCTCCGCCAGCTCCTTCTCGCCTCCACCGGCGAGGCGCGGCTGCGCCGCGGTGAGGCATGGTGCCTGGCAAAGCGCAGCCCCTTCTCCTCCCCCGCACCTGGAAACGGGGGTGCAGCCGGCGCCAGATCCGGCAACTGGCAGAGCGGCATTGGATCCTGCAGCGAGCGGTGCGGTGGCGGATCCAGCAGCTGTCGGATCTGGTGGCGACGAGGCCATGCGCGGCAAGCTCCTCTCTGGATCTGGTGGTGGCGAGGCAGGCGTCGGCCGTGCCAACCGGTGGCGAAGGCGATGGCGACTGGCGGCATCCATCGCAGGTGAGGAGGCGCGGAGGCGGTTCGGGATCCAGCGGCAACGACGCGGAGGCGGTTCGGGACGGCGAGGACGAGCCTGCCGTGGGCACAAGCGGCGTGCGGCGACGGCGGTGCGAGGATCTTCCGGATCTGGCAATGACGCCCTGGATTGGCTCACCGAGCCCAGATGGGCTTAGCGACCCCATCTAGGGTTTTGGATTTATTTATTTTTTTAATTCGATTAACGGAGGTGGGCAGGAATCCGCCTCCGAAAATGCCTCATTAATAGAAGCGCTAGTTCGGAGGCGGATCCCAAAACCGCCTCCGAAAATCAATTTTGTCCGCCTCCAAAAATGGTTTTTTGTAGTAGTGCGTCTATCTAAAATGTTTATTTTTGTCCATCACCAGTATTGAAGGCAGTTTTAGGTGACACGAAGGTGGGGCCCACATGTTAGGGTGGGGTCTACATGCCTTTTTCTTCCCCACTCTCTCTTCCTCGTCCCCTTCCTACACCGCTCCACCATCCCGCTCTACCACGCGTCGTCTCTTTGCCAGTCATGCCGCTGTGGGACAACGTTGTGCCACCGCACCACTGCGGAAACGCCTACACTCTGCTGCGAGACTGCCTACACTCCGCATGCCACGCCGCCTGGCCAATGCACAACCTCAGCTGCCTCCTCACCGCTTCACAATACACGAGCGATGTCACGTAGGCTAGGAGTCGTGCGGTGGCCCCTAGCAGCACGGGTGTGGTGGTCGTGGTCCAGCGGCAGAAGATGCTTCGCGGCATGCGTTATGAGTCTAGGCAGTGGCATGCAATGAGGTCCATGTGACTCACACGTAGGATCCAAGCGGTGTGTGCATCGAGGTCCAGGCATCGGCGCACGACGGAGTCGAAACGGCGGCACGCAGTGGGGTTTAGGTGCCTGGTGCGGCCTAATGGTGAGGGACGGAGAAAGAAGAGGAAAGGAGGAAGAAGAGAGAGGGAGGAGAAGAATTTATGTGGGCCCCACTCAAACATGCGGACCTGCTGTCACATTATCTAAAATCGCCTTTGTTGGTGGTGTTTAGCATAACAGATAAATATGCAAGCGTACGGATGCCGATGTAGCTTTCACCTTGGAGTATTCCAGGGTATCGAATCCAAGAGGAACAATAGGGTACTAGTAGTGACTCTGGTTTGTGGAGGGGATATGATGGGAGTGAATAAATCTAGATAAGATAGGTAATGGAGATCTAACCTCGCCTTGTCGACTCCTACCGAGAATACTTTAGAGCTTTAGTTACTTCGATGGTTGAATGGGAAGGATCTCAGAAAGGGATGAGAGGGGGGTCCAACGGCAACATGCACTACTATTATAAAAACACCTAAACGTGGTGGACTATAAAGGACAGACAGGGCTGTCACTAGGGATGGCAATTTGTACCCGCGGGTATCGTACACGATGGGCAAGGGTATGGGTATGAAATCTCACCCGCGGGCACGGGCACGGGTAGAAACTTTTGCCCGCGGGTACACTGAGGGTACAAAATCTCGCCCGCGGGTAACCCGCACCCTACCCTCACAACAAGAAAAACTACTATGAGCCCAAATACAACCCAGCAAAGCCTACATAATAATTTTTATTTGGCTTGTAATTCTCTGTGAGACAATCTGTGTGTTTGAAGTCTTTTGATTTTTTTAGTGTGAGTCGGTCTGTAACTATGTATGCTTGTCAGCTTGTGTAGTGTGTACTTCAGTACACAATGTTAGTTGTGTCATTGTGTGAGTGTGAGACAGTACACAATATGTGTGTTTAAAGTACTTGAGTTTGTGATGTTTGAGCTATATTTGTGGCTTATACTTTATTGTGGTTGTTAAATTATTGTCGTGCTCATTGAAATGAAATAGTTGATGTATTTTTTAGTCTCACTCGAGGGTTGTCCGTACCCGCCGGGTACCCTGCGAGTACGGGCACGGGTACAAAATTTTACCCGCAACCCTTTGAGGGTAAGGGTACAACTATAGTGCGCCGGTATGGCTGCGGGCGGGTATTTGCCTTACCCGCACCTTACCCTACCCGCTGCCATCCCTAGCTGTCACCACCTTCATTTGTATGGCCTCAATTTGTGCTTCACCAAATAATGGTATTTGTGCACCATATTACCTGTATTCTTTGCAAAACCTGTTGGGACACAAAACTCTTAGAATTCATTAGTTTAAAATTAAATATATGTATGCAAAACTTTAGGTTTCCTCATTATTTGCAAAGGTTGACGACTAGAATTTGCAAATAACAGCCATCAACAAATCCCCATGATTAGATCTTTGCTCGTCCCAAGCAAAGGTAAGAATCAATAATACAGCTTCGAGCAAGAACTAAGGTAAACTTTGATACACAACTTCTCAAGGTAAAGGCTAGCATAAAAATTATTCCAAAGCATTTCTCATACCTGTGGGTTTATATGTGCTGTGATGCTCACCTTCAGCAGTTGAAAAGTGGAACAACTTGAATGAAGATATAACTTCCCTCCAAATCAACCATGCCTGGAGTCTTTTTTAATAATTTTCAAAATAAATACCTTATCTCATATGATCTCGGGTGGAACTCTTGAATCGCTCATGTGGTATTTTTATTTCTCACTAAGGCTATTTGGCCAGTCTCTCCCTACAATCTACAGGCTTATGTGGAGCTCAGGGAGGGGAAATGTAGGCTCACCTATGTTGTGTCTTTTGTTAAGTCAAAAATTGGTTCTAGTGGAAGTTGTGACACTTCATATTACAATCATGCAGAAATGGATAATCAAGGATGGGGGACAAGAAATAGACACAACATAAACACAATGGAATGTGGTGAACAAACCATATGTTGTGCTTTTGGAGGAATATAGCCTTGAGTGGTACTCCTTATTTTTCATGGATCCCCCCTTGGTTTGAAGGCTTGAAACTATGGAGCTCTTAGTCTCTTGTTTTTTTCTTTTCCTTTGCCTATAGGTAGTCCATTTTTTTTTCTCAATGGCTCCATGCCCTTCCTTCAAATTCGAAGGAGATGCGTAGGACATGACTGGAGTATTTATTTTTGAAAGGCCATATGTGTGGATAGGATTGGACGACTGATACATGAATGAAGCGACATGGGTTTGGTTTGATGGAGGAATGTCTGAAAAGGGTGCATGCATGAATCCATTGTGTAATCTGCATAACCAGACATGGGAAGTCTAGCAATCAAGAACAAACACAAAGGAAGAAATTATCATTGTTGAAATGTCACTGTTCCATAAGAACACAAGATTTGGCTAAACTCAACGCAACTATATGGATGGCATATGTATAGGCTTTATCATGTAACACATTTGGCTATGGTAGGAATTTTGAACCATCAATTCTGAGGTGTGTATGTGGTTTGAGATGATGGTTACATCTAGTAAATAGGTGCTAAGGTCTAGGATAAAAAAAAATAGGACATGCTGCTTAGGCACGTGTCAACCCAAAAAAAAAAAACCCTCTTATTCTGGTCGCATGTCTTATAATTCTCACAACCGCGGAGTACAATTCCTTGTGATCACCCTTGTAGTTGTGCAAATACCTAGGTGCTACATTTAGTATATGCAACCTTCAATGAAAGTTCGGGGCGTGAAACAGTGCATATGTATAACTTTTTATAAAAAGAGTAGTTCTCGCTTTTCCGAGAAAACAACTTTTTACAACTTTGACCTAATATTAATATTTATAATATATTATTAGTATCATTAGAAAGATCTTTGAATCTAGTTTTTTAACAAATTTATTTGAAGATATAAATTTTGCAAGTTTTTTCTACAAATTGAGTCAAAGTTGAGAAACTAATACGTGCACGCATCCCATAACTACTCTTATTTTGGGACGGAGGGAGTAAATTGCACCTACAATACAATAAATTTTAGCGTATATCACTTTTCCATCAAGTTGTCAATCATACAATTGTGTGCAACAAGTTGTCTGTTGTGTGCATATACAGTCCCAAATATGCTAAATTATTGAATTTTATCCTTGTGGTAAATGATGTAGACCGCCAGAGAGTTCAATGCCACGTGAATGGAGGGTCTAAAAACTTATCCAGCTGCAATAATGACGAGTGAGTTGAAGTATTAATTTTTATTATTTTTTTAAGATTTGTAGAATTGTGATTTCTTAAAATTTCTTTATCAGTTATCTATACAATGACTTTTTTATCCTCAACTGCTACTTTTTGGTCCTCAATTGCAGCGAACTAAATTCCAATGAAGAGATGTGTATAATCCATTACTAACATTTGTTATAATTTGAGACAACTAAATTATGGAGAGTAGTATCACATATTTGAAAAGGGACAAATCATGTGATATCACAATGTTGATGAAAACGAAACAAATCGATTCTTAGGATTTGATGGCTGGAAATTTACATTGATAAATTGTGCCATAAGAGGCTATCCTAGTAGAGCACCTGCAAGTAACAATTACGTAGATCAATTGCTAAACTGAATACCTAATGGATCTCGTGAGATACATCACCTATTGTGATTTGGCAAGGCCAACTGTATGCTGCAAGAAGGGAAATTAAAGATCAGATACCACACCGCAAGTAGAGGTTTTCCATAATTGGGGGTGTGGCCGACTGAGTCGTTTCATCTAGTTCGATGGAAAATGTTTTCTTATTTTCAACCACTGGTGATCGACAATTGTCGCTCCATCTACGTCTCATGTGCCGCAATCATCAATTACCCAAATAAAGCGCAATATGGGGTTGTGGAAACATATGTCAAATACATTGAATTAGTGTATCTAGGACCATATATGCACACAACAAACAACTTGATGTACATGATTTCACGATTTACAACTTGATGGACCAAAAAGATACAATGTTACAAGTTGTTGTATGATGGTTGTAATTTAGTCTTTCTAGTTTATGTTGTACCTTATATAATAAAATGGATGCATAGTGAGTTTGTAGGTAGGTTGTATGGCCATCCACCTTAAATAATTGGGCTCAAACACGACTTATCATGAGTATGAACACTCAGTCGGCTAAGACACAGTGCTTCAACCAAATCATTCAGGGGCACTCGGGTAGAATGTCCCACTAGGCCACCGTTGCCTGGACCATTTGCAACCTGACACGATCGTGATGAGTACTCAGAATACAAACATCTCATCTTAGATTTTATATCATAGGAGTGCAAATGGATAATTTCATACAAACAAGGAGCATTCTAAGTTATTACAACACAACTTTATTCAACTACAAAGGAAAACTTTATAAAACAACTCGGTTCGACTACAACATCTTGCTACAGAGCCATTACAAGATGACAACCCAAAATGAATAAAAGAACACCGATCGACTTGACACAAGAGTTGGTAGATGAAACAACTCTTAGCCAATTCAGATGAGGCAATCGACTAGGCATAAAAGAACTCCAATCGGCTAGCAAGGCGGCTCGGACGCATCCTACAACTACATAAAAGAAGTTGGCTGCACATATACTCATCTCATGGAATTAACTCCAAGCGCCATTTGTTGAGTAACTCCCAGATGCACGAGGCATCAGACTAGGTCGAATCAACTGGAAAACAACATAGTAACAAACAAGGTTGAGTATACTAATAATCCCTAAACTTACCCGACCAACATAAAGCCGATAAAAATATAGACTCATGATAGCTATTTGGTTGGTGGGGTTGTTTTGCCAAAGCATCTAAGTACTTTCAATATTTTAGCCAAGTTTAACTATTCCTTTTCATCAGCTAGATGATAGCAATAGAACTGGAACATTACACCAGAATCATCATCATCAGCCTACATCAAGTTCATTATTTTGCATCAACTGCTACTTTGGTTTAAGTTGTTACTCGTAGTCACAATAACTATGCAAGACGGATGAATCGATTTGAGTTTTACCAGTAGAGGGAAACCCAACAAACGCATCATGAGGAGCATGTCCCAGACTTCCATCCAATCGGACCGACTACAACACCCAAGAGACCCCATGACCTAGCTTGTTCCATGACCACGACTACAACATTCAACTCTACCTCCAGTGAGGATGGAATTGAAGTTCAAGACCCATACCTTTCAAGTACTAAGCTTCGCGGTTTCATTACCCGCTATGCCACTGGTACATTCAACAGTTGTCATAGCGCTACCCCAGACGACATAGTCCTTAGCTGATTTGATCTATTGCAGATAGGGCAAAATCCACCAATGTGCCTTGCACATCCAAGCTCTTCCCACCATTTCTTAACCATGTTCCACCTAGTGATTCCAGTACTTATATCACGTGGATGGTAGGAAACCACTTGACTTCTGTCGATCATATTAAGCAAAGCAGTGCTACTCGAGCCTATCATGCTAGTAAAAACAACTGAGGTTCCTATGGATTCATGCATCTAAGGCTCCAAACAACCCCGAAACTTAAATGCACAATACATAAAAGAGGGGGCTCGAGTGAGACTTGGAAAATTGGGTCATGCACGGTGCTTGCCTTGCGAAGGAGTTGTCTCTTATGCACATAGTGATGTAGATCTTGGTTAGCTACAACATTGAAGATTGACCACTGGATCAGCTGGTTGGGCTAGATCAGCAGCAGGCTCCACCAGCTTCTAGACACCATCGACCAAAGAGTGCTCTACATGGGGATGCAATGCATCCAGAGTCAATAACAAGAACACAAATTGGCCTAGTGTGCAACTCTTATCTATAGACAACAAAAAAAACATCTCAAAGGGCGTACACAGGTTTTATCAGACTTACTAAGAGTTGCTAGGTGAAGAGTATATTCATTTTATGCTCTGGTCAGGAGTATTTCTAGTTCTTGACCTTTATTTTGCTACCGGTGATGTTCGGTATCATCTTTTAACGAATGTGCCATTAAAACATGGCAAGCAACAAGTTCTTGGATGAGGAAAATATAGAAACACCCATAAATGGTAGGAGAGATGCTTAGAGCCAGGTTTTCGCACAAAGAGATGCAAACACCTTACCAAGGAGGAACTTCAATTTGGAAAGCATGTACACCGGGGAAAAACTTGGGATGACTGGTGTAAAGTCTCATGCTTAGGCAAAGGAACACTCAGTTCTTGCAGCAAAGGTAGCTAGAATAGAGAAGGCAAGGGAGCTGGCATAAAGGCAAGGGAGAAGGCAAGGGAGCTGGCATAGTAACGGTTTATAAATAAACAAAAAAGGTCTCGATTGGAAGGTTTGGGAAGATAGAGACAATGGCATCGGTACTCAAATGGCTGCTGGCAACTACAGAATGGACTAGACAATAAGGGATGCATGGGAGACAAGGATAAGGTTGACTCATGGTGTGAAAAGGGATTCATGGGTGAAATAGTGCATCAGCTGTCATGCGGGGAAATCGGATGACTGGCGGTCATGGTTCCTTGTCTAGATCGGCTGAGGGTACTGCATTGGATGACTTCAATTTGGACAACCATAAGATACAAGAAAAGACCCGCAAAAAAGCAAGAAAGAATTGCAAGACGCAGTCGATGGTGTCCGAAGGCCGAAGGCACGCACGTCTCTGGTACGCGACGACTAGTTCGATGGGGCGTCCATCGAATCAGTCGATGGTGATTGAAGACCGACGTGTGTTCGTCTCTTGTGGGTGACTACTATTTCGACGGGGTACCCGTCGACGGTGCAAAGTAGTCGTTGGAGATTAAATATTCAAAGAGAAAAGGGGGCGACGACTAATTCGACGGTCCCTCCTCTGCACCCGTCGAATCAGTCGACGGTTCACAGGAAAGTGGCAACGGCTAGCAACGTCTAGTTTCTTTAGTTGGGGGTATAAATAAGAGGTGCCCCGGCCATTTGAAGTGTGCTTGAGCTCAGTGAAGATATTGGCAAGTGTTCTACACATTCTTGAGTGCTCAATCCACCAAAGTGCTAAATAGAAGAACTAGGTGATTAGCCAAGTGCTTTGTGCTAGTCTAGACCCTTTAGCGCATCTCTTAGGTGTTTAGCCTAGAGTTCAGCGAGGTTTGCATACCTCTTTGCTTACCGGTGCTTACACGCACCAAGTGTTGCAATCAGGGGCTGTAGTCTTGCGAGACCCTTCAACCGAGTTTATGGAGAGGCCGCCGGTGCTTGTGCAAGGGAGGAGAGGCCCTTGGTGTTTGGCCGAAGCTCTACCAAGTGAAGGCGGCGAGGAGCATCCGGGGAGGGACGAGCGAAGACCTACTTGCTCGTGGGGAAGTTCCGCGGTCATCCACGGAGTTACTCGACCGGGGAGTTTATGCCCTTGCGCGGGCATTCCCTTTGAGATGGGCTCCAACAACGAGGATTAATGGAAAGCTCGTGAGCTTTCCGATACCTCGGTAAAAATCGTCGTACCAGGAGTTTGTTCTTCTCTACCCTTTAGCTTTTGCATTTCATACTTGCATTACTTTTCGCATTTACCTTTCCTAGACTTACCATGCTAGTATAGGATTGGACCTAGGGTGCAAAACTTTGTATCGGTAGAGATAGTAACACATAGAGAAAACCTAGAGCACATTTAGATAGAAATTGAAATAGGTTTTCATATGTACAATTGGAGCCTTAGTTCTTAGAAACACCTAATTCACCCCCCCCCTCTTAGGGTGTCACGGTCCCTTCACCGAAGTAGGCTAAGAAAAACCGGTTAACATAGGACTCAATCGGCTGATGGGGATAAGAGGTCAGCTGACTCAGGAGCTAGGTCAGTGAAGTCAAGGTTGGTCGAAATGGACATTGGGTCAGGTAACAAGAGGTTGGATCGGGGTATGTTTGGAATTAGAGATATAAAATCCAGAAAATGAACACCGGGGTTGTTAAAACTTAGGTTCATTTATGGTCGGCCTAACAAGGTTATTAACAATATCGGTAGGTAGTGTGTTAAAGTAGTTTGTGTTGCTATATCTCAAATCTATATTGCTTTGAAGATGTTTGTTGGTGCTCCTTAGCGGTACACTTTTAGTGCCACTTAAGTGGAGTTTTATACTAATTAATATACTAACCCCACCACTTGGTACATGGAATAACTCCATCTTCAATTGTGTCTTGGATTTTGGAGCATATTGTAATTTTGTAGGAAATAAGGCATTTTCGGAGGAGTTTCGGCATGAAGTCACAGTAGGACACAACTAAGGATCGAAGAGGAGAATCAACATGAGGAAACCGAAGCCGAGAGTTGCCAAAAGGCGCCCATGCCGGCCGGCCCACTAAGGACCTAGCCGGCTGACCCTCGACAACCCTAGGCGATGTAATACTGAAACCTTCGGCCAGGAAGGTCTACAAAAGGGAGAAAGCCGCCGTCAATGAGGAGGGAGCCCTCGGAAGAGATCAAACACCCGTTGTTGAAGGACAACTCAAGAGCAAGACGAAGGACAACGGGCCTCATCCTTAGCCGTCGACTTCTACACCATGAACTCTGTCGCCACGAGTAATTTTATGCGGTGAAACCCTACGTTTGTCCATGGGACTGTAAGGTGAATTCGGTTTGTAATCGCCGGCATTCTTTATGATATCAATCTATTTTGTACATACATCGGTTCTATTTGATTGATGATTGAGTATCCCTAGTGTTGTGTGACGAGTGTGGGAGGGAAAGGCATCGGCTTACGGAATTCGATAGATTAGATTGGTGCTTTAATTCGGCGGTTGCGTAACTTAGTGATCCTAAAACCCTATGGGCAAATGCTCTCTATATCTTACTCTCTATTAAGCATTGATTTCCATTAAGTTCTCTTTAATTTAGATTAGGTCAGGTTTAGTTTTCATTCATAATAAACATCGCTCAAAAGACTTCTAGATCAACATAATTAGTTTCTAGATAAGCGTAGCGATCTTTTTGTTCCATGGACTGATAACCTTGGGGAATTCTATAAGGAAAAAGCTACAACCGACCCGTACGCTTGCGATTCATAATTGACACGGCTAAGCGCCATTAACAATGTTGCTGTCATATTGTGTAAGAAGATACTTTCGCACCCATGTAGCATTGTAGTATCTCTATGGTTTTAGAGTAACAAATACAGTTCCGCAAGCAAAATAATAGTAATCAATGTAAAAAAATCTTTCCACAACTATGAAAATAATATATTTTTACTCAAAAGCCTGGTTTGCATAAGTAAAACCATCATTCAACTGTGTGTGACAATCATAATAGTATGCAAATCGCAAATATTAAGCCAGAGAATATTGAACGGGTGTAGAAAAGTGGGTTGGTGATCAGCTCTTCCTTGCCAGAGATATCGCAAGGAAAATCCTAGGATTCTTAACAAGTTCCTTCTCTAGAAATTCTGGACTCATGTGCTGCTCTGCTGTCCTGATAAATTCATCCATAACCTCTCCAGATAAACCAAAATGGTCTGCTATTATTGGCTCAAAGCCAGCCCTAAGCCCATATGCTATCATCTTCGGGCTAATCAGGGTTTTATTTACACCAATCATACTATCATGAACTTGTAGTTTATTAATAGAGAAAGATCCCTGCTCTTCTATAATCTTCTTTACTTCGTTCTCATATGGTGCATATAATGGTATGTAGAAAGTCTTTAATCTTTCTTGATCCAGCACACCCTGAAGGTCAGGGATTAATATATTAACTTGCATGTTACATCTAGATCAAGAACCTGAAGAGAAGTGAGAAATTTCATACCCTTGATGCCATGTTGTCTAATATACGGGCTACAAACTCCCATGTTTGTTGGGTAGATTCCGAAGCAGGATGAGGGGATTGTGTTGCGGTCAAGGAAATTACCATTCTTCCCCCAGGAACCATCTCTTGCGCCCTGGACTCCAAGAACAAAAGGAAGTCTTTTTTGAACTGCCGGGCATAAGCATCAAGTACAATGGTCCGCATTTTCTGCCACTGTTCCTTGTTAGCATGGTACATCGGAATGCCATTCTTCACCAGGTCATGAGGTGCCTAACAACACACAATGAACATACTTAAGAGCAGTTGACAGTTAAGTCAACAGAACATGTTTGCTGTAGGAAGGAAAATGCCTGTACCTCTGAAAGCCAATGCAAGCTATTTGATGAGAGGATGAGATGCATGGAACCAGTAGTGAATAGTCTTCCATAGAACGACCCAGGCACAATACTAGCCACTACTACCGGAGAGGAACCACGCTCACACTTGTCAGCATTTTGTTTTTGCTGAAAAGCCATCAAGTGCTTGACTGCTGTATTGAAATCATTGCTGGGAAGGTCGTTGAGGAGCAGGCCCAGCTCAGGTGGTGCCTGCTGAAGCTGAAGACAATGACGGTGAATTGCATCAACAGCAACCGAGATCAGGTTGAGCGCGCTAGGACCGCAAGAGCAGCCAAGGTCCGCTATCATCATGCTTTTCGGAAGATTTGTGGAGTTACAGCACAATTCGGTGACAGCTTCCTCAATCATTGGCTTCATTCTAATCTGCTCAGCACTCTGCACGAGTCGTTGGTCAAGTTTTTTTTTCTTGTTCCATTTTTTTTTCTTTTCATCAACAATTAACTCTTTTTATGAATTATTAATTACTGAGATAATCCACACAATACCCTGATGTGTCAACTGTAACCAAAGCGTCGTAGTGAAGTGTCTAAACCATTAACAATGTAAACAAAAAATAGGCGATGATGATCAAAACAAGATGGGAAAACGATGAAAATGATTTTGAAAGCTAAAAAGGAAACGAAATCCCTTTAAGAGAACAATTTCACTTGAGTCGACCAAGACAAGGAATGCACCTGAAATGTCGAGTTGCGAGCATAGCTTGCTTCCCCTTCTCCTGGATTCATACGCACAGTTCGTTGGGGTTCCATCTGCTGCTCGATTTTTTCTCGGCCTAAGGTCCAAAGCTGGCTCCCAATGTTTCGTAGCCAACACCTAAGAATCAGGTCAACTTCTTGATATTTGAAATGTGCAGTTATTATATATCTGCCGCTTACCAATAATGATAGAATTATTTAACTTATCCTGTGCCTCGGGCGTGGCCAACAACCGGTGGATTGGCTGGTAGATTAGTTAGCTGAGGTCAACTTCATTGAGAAGCATCAGCTAGCCTTTGTCACCATGCACGGCCATTAATGAACGTTTCGCTGCAGGAATCATGCCAGCAGCCCAGCATTGCGAAGGCTGCACTCCATTATTAGCAACAAGTACTACGGTTGATGAAGCATCCTGTCATGAGGAAAAATGAACGCTAATGACCCTCGGGCTGTATTTTTGACATGACTCTGTGATTTCTAGGTATGCAAATATATGCAATTCGTTTCTGTCACTACTATACTATATAGCTCCACGCCAGACATGAGTTTTAGATAGATCTCAGATGCTCTTCATTCCATCAAAAGTGTCTATAATAGCCCACATAGTAATGATATGAAGAGTTTTAGGGTCTTTGGAAACAATAACAACTATTGATTCCTTAAGAGCAAGTGGTGGTGACGTTGGTGGTTCCGGGAGGTCCCTATAGAAAGGTATCAGAAAGAACTAACTAAATATATATTTTTCTAACAAACAAATACTTAGCAAAATACATAGCGAGATCAACGCTTATCATTAATCAGCCAAAAAATACCATGTGGTGCCGTCTGGTACCATCCAAGCACTATAACACTTTATATTATAACACATATCACCACAAGTCACAGAAGATACATATTTGTGGTTTATGATGGGCTATCCCTGCAGCAGGAAATGGTAGCAGGATTTTATGGAAGGAGTACACACAGTCAATACCAGGCTCAATCATGTTTTGGGCAGAGTCCACCCCTATGCTTGGTAACACTATAAGAAACTTGTTAACCTGTGAGGTTGCAATTTTGTCACGTCACACATATCACAAAAATCATCACAAAACAACATCCGTAACATTTTTCTATAACCTGATGAATTGAACGTTATTGATTATATCTGAGACGTCCATATAAAATCGTCACGGATCAGTGCAATCTGTGACGTTTTAAAACATCATAGACTAGAATTGGACCTATGTAGTCCAACCCGAGCCCAAGTTTAGTGACAAAACAAATGTCACGGATTGATGCTATGTAGATCAAATATCATCACAAATTATGCCTACAAAGCTGACTAGGCTACTTACATGGATGCTGACATGGACGCTGATGTGTACACCAACATGGCAAAAGACGTGGCAGCTGACATGGCAAACGACGTGGGAGCTGACGTGGCTCCGTACCAATAGAGAGAGAGCATGGCCCATAGGTTAACGTGTCTAATTTAGAACTCGACCACTACGATGGACCTGCCAGCCCATATGCTAAGCAACCAGAAATTCAGCGTACAAAATTCTTCCCAATTATCAAAATTATCAATTCTTCCCATATGCCCGCAGCAAATTCTGGAACAATGGCAAAGCTAAGAATTTTTAGTGGGGAGGGGGGCGGGGGGTGGCGAGGGTTCAGTCAACCATGACATCTCATGTTATATATGATGTACGACATAGAAACCGTTGGCGATCTAATTTAGATTGATCTAAGTCAAACTACTCTGACTCAGACATTTAAACATTATTTTTTAAAAAAATGAATGAATATCTCTATTAAAAAATTAATGTAGAATAAAAAATATTTCGTAGAGGGTTTAGTAAAACTATATATGAATGTTGTAAACTGAGTGCTTTTTCGTATAAACTTGATTACAATTAAAGAAGTTTGGGTTAGGAAAAAAACTAAAGGAAACTATAATTTGGAATGGGAGAAATATTGTGCACACCACCAAGTCATCTGTTCTAGTATATCTAATGTTGACTCCATTGCAACTACCCGGTCTTGTGTTTCCTTTTGCAAAATTCAATACATATATGGTTTTAGTGGAATTTATTGTATATATGAATATTTACATACAACGATGGAGGGAACAAATAGACACTATTAGCTACGGTCCAAACAAATAGACACAAATAGCCACTAGTCCGGAATGTCCTCCAAGTCTTTGACTTCTTCCACCATAACTCTTATATGGCTGTATGCTTGGTCCAAACAAAATAGTTAAGCATGAAATCAAATCGAAACAAGTGGCTATGCATATTTCGCGATGAAGAGTAGTCCTCGTCACTGCATTGGACGCATGTGGATGGTTGGCTTTGGTACATCTGTTGCATTGTACATCCATTTTCAATCCATTCGCATCATATTATAAAAGAATTTCATTGATTACCTAGTAAGTACTTCTACAAATTATTGATGCAACAAAGTTTTTCAAATAAATAAATACAAATCTCTTCAAGTAAATCATTGATATAAATCAACTATTGCATTACATAAATGATCTTTTGACATCACTAAAATACAAATCACTAAACTATAATATTTAGAATGTTGTTATTAGTATCCTTGTGTTGTTTTCCATCTTGCATTACATCTCCTATTTTGCTGTGCTGGGTGCACACAAAATAATTAGGCACAAAACCGTAGCTAAGTGGGTGTGAAGGGTGTGCTATGAAGAGTAGTGTTTATTGTTAGTGCATCGGCTGTATGGGCATTATATTAATCCTATTATTGTATATTTTGTAGTTGTAGATATACATATCGTATACTGCCATATGTATTCAGTGGGGTTGCCTTATCCCTCCCCGAGTCATATACTACTATATATACCTGCCGAGGCCTCAATACAATACATCCATCTGTTAGACACAATTCTATTATTGTACAAATCCATCTTTCTAGTTAACTTTGGCTACTTCAAGAAAATGATGCAGGCCATCAATAAACTCTTTGCTTGCTCTATCCATGTTGTTTATCAATTGCCGGTGGGATAATGTATATAGGGCTTCGTACAATAAATGTGTTTAATTACAATATTTACACAGTGCAATAAAAATGAAAGGTACATAAATACTTAACACGTGTTTACAACAATTATTCCTTGCAATAAACACAAAAGAAATATTATTACTGAAAATGCTAGAATTCTATAGGTTGACAACAACAAAAAGATAATTTACTAGCAGAAGAGATTAGTAATTTCCTACTGCTGTGCACTGCCGAGCAAAGCACCAAAGCTATAATTAAATAATCAAACAAATAGTACAGATTTGCAAATGTAATGATTATTCAATCAGTAGTTCCTGTAGCCGAAAGTGACACGAGCACAATTCAAACGTGTGCTAGTACATGCTTGCAGCTGCTGCTAGCGTGTGGGCCGAGGAAGCCTGCTGCCTTGCCGTGCGAGCTGGGCTGCCATGCTTCCCCCGTCGCACACGAGCAGGCTGGCTGGGCCGCGGGCACTGCTGCAGCTGCCTTCTGCTATGGCGGGCCGCCTGCAGCTAAAGCTTGGGCCACCGACGCGCATGGGCCGATCGGGAGCTGCCTCGCGCCGTCGCGCGTGGCCACACGCGCCTCCCGTCCTGCTGCACTCGCTCGGACCTGTTCAGACAGAGAACAAATACAGAGTAGAACAGAGGGGGCCAGGGGGGCAACATGAACGCGACCAAGACTCAAATTTAGAGCTAGAGTATAACGAGAGCCAGAGAGGTTTCTTCATGTTGGTCAGTCTAAATCTGAAACCATCTAAAAATGGGAGGGGTACCCTCGCTTATAGAGGCCTTCAAAGTCGGTTCGAGTGTCGTCAAAGGGGGCTCGAACCGCATGGTAGTGGGCTGGCCGGTCGGTCCCCTACCACCGTCTTTGTATGGTGGGCTTTAATAGGTCCATCCGCTTATATGTCGACAGTAGCTTCTTTTGGACTTGTTTTACGGGGCCTTCTATCAACTTTGGACATTTTTAGAATGAAATATTCTTTATTCGTGTCCTTCTCTTTTCTCAATTATCACCTTGAGCTCCTGAAATTTTACAAAGACAAAATACAAGTGGAACAAAGTCATATTTTTCTTGAGATGATGGTGACGTGAATATTTGGCACTTAAGGACCATCAACAGCGACAACCTAGGATTACCCGTATAACCACAATACTAATGGGCTCTAGTCTTGGCTGATTATTTAGAAACCTTAGTTTGGGTGATCTTACCCAAAGAGCATTCGGGAGGTGGTTGAAAGTATAGTCCAGTCCTCTTGAGAAATGGGCTTGGCTAAGATTCTATGCTCATTACTTTGGGTCTAAAGTTCTTTGGTGTTTTTTCGCGAATTTTGGTGAAACTGTACATCCCCTGCAGAGTCTAAAACTATTATAACAGTCGAGCTCACGGTCATGAGCATGGACCCTCACATGAATAATTTACTTGAAGCTGATATTAATTAATATGGTCTGATTATTTCGGTGGCCTTGCTGTGTACCAGTGATAATTGTGCTCATCCTTGCTTACTGCTACCTAGAAGAGGAAGGTGTGAGAAGTTTTTTGAAGATTGCTAGACATACGTGATCCCTCAGTCAACTGTTTGTGGTGAGGAGATGCAGATTCTGCTTCTATAGAATGATTGTAATTGTTTTATTTTGCTCTTTACGTTGTAACATTGTGTTCTTTTATTTATGGAGTCTATTATATATGTGAAACTTGATCACGACACACATATGAGATGCATCAAGTTCGTTCTTCTAAACAAAGTGTGACAGCCACTATGAGGCACGACGCGACTAGCAGACCTGCCACATAGTGTTGTGCCCATTGTGCCGTGCTCAGTATGTGCCAGTGCCAGTATCCTGCCATGCAACCTGTTTACTCACCTGTTTACTCACCTATAATCCAAAGGATACTCTCATAGTCTCGTACTCTGATGTGCATGACTTTTTTATGTGGGTGAGGACCAGTGGTGGTCACACTGAGATGATGAGCAATTGACAACCGTCATGTGTGATGTGCTCTTGGCTTTGATGTGCAGGTGCAGGGTGCAACATGGCAGTCGACGGTCAGGCGAGAAAAATTACGCCGATGGACCGTGGTCAAGGCTGAGTGTGAGTAGGCTTGGGCCATGGAGGACAAGCGAAAGGTTCAGTCCGAAGGACCCAAACGGTGAATGGTGACATGAGTAGGCTTGGACCGAAGGACTCGAAGATACCGGGCGGAGTCACGGGCGGCTCGCATGGTGCACGGACGAGCAAGAGTACACGGTGAAGATGGCGTTGACCAAGTAAAAAAGGATGGCAATGGCGAGCGTCGAGTAGGCTTGTTGTCGCGACGGAGGCATGAAAGAGCTAGAAAGCGTCGTGGCACTTGACGGAGTCCGGACACGCACCTTCACCGAGGGTTTGACCGGTTTTGCCCAAAAACAGAGGCTTCGAAAGTCGTGCGGCAACTAATTGAGGGGTTTATGGGGGTTACCATATCTCCGGCACTGGGTTTGGTGTCGTGGTCCACTAGGGGTGGGACCCGTGGCCATCTTCAGCTGCCCATTCCGTGCTCGTCATAGAACGCTGGTAGCCTACGAGCATGAGCTCATCGAGCTCATCTAGGCGGTGCGGCATTGGCGCCCATACCTATTGGGGTGCCGCTTCCTTGTTCGCACTGACCACTACAGCTTGAAGTTTCTAGTTGATCAAAGGTTGTCCACTGTTCCCCAGAATTAGTGGCTCAGCAAGCTGTTCGGGTTCAACTTCACGATGGAGTACCGCCTAGGCCGGCTCAACGCCGTGGCGGACGCCTTGTCCCGCCGTGATAGTGACTCCATAGATGAGCTAGCTCAGCTGTAGGACTTGTTCGGGCCGACTTTTGCCCTCCTCGATGAACTCTAGGCGGCCACGGCTGCGGATGCTGAGGCGGGGTGTCTCCTGCAGCAGCTCTAGGCGGACGCCTTGGGTGTACTGTGGCGCGCAACGGAAGCGTATTCTCCGGCTCGTCCATTGGACAAGCCATGAGGGCACCCAGAAGACTCTCCAGTGTTTGCGTGCGGAGTTCCACATACTGCATGACAAACGCCTGGTACAGGCCATCGTTCACGTTTGTGGGACCTGCTAGCACAACAAGACGCAGATGCTCCAGCTGGTAGGATTGCTGCAGCTCCTCGATGTTCCATCCCAGGTATGGACTGACATCTCGATGGATTTCAGTCAGGGGTTGCCCAAGGTGCGTGGGAAGTCGGTTCTCACGGTGGTGGACCGCTTCTCCAAGTACTCCCACTTCATCCCACTGAGTCATCCCTACACTCACCCACTTCATCCCACTGAGTCATCCCTACACGGTGGTATCGGTCGCTCGGGCCTTCTTCAACGACATTGTACATATATATGGCTTCCCGGCGTCGATCGTCAATGAACGTGACCCTGTGTTCACCAATCACATGTGGCATGTGGTGGGGGCTTGTTCAAGCTTGCCAGTGTCCAGCTCCCCTTCAGCACCGCCTTCCACCCTCAGACGGATGGCAAGTCGGAGGTGGTCGCGATGTACCTACGGTGTGCTACAGGATACCGCCCACGCGCTTGGGTGGACTGGCTCTCATGGGCAGAGTACTGCTACAATACATTGTTCCACATGGCCGACGCCTTGCTCCGAGACCACGACAAGTTCGAGGTCGTCCACAGTAAACCACCGCCGCCCCTTCTTCCCCGCACTTCTGGTGCGAGCATGTCGGAGGCAGCCGACGCCTTGCTCCGAGACCACGAAAAGTTCCCAGCGGACGTTCGCGAATATCTTCTCTAGGCCCGCAACTACGCCAAGCTCTACTACAACAGCCGTCATCGCGAGCTGGAGTTTGTTGTTGGAGACTGGGTGCGGCTACATCTACTTCATGGGACCACCCATTTTTTGGAGACTCGTGCCAAGGGCAAGCTGGGGCCGTGCTACACGGGTCCTTTCTAGGTGGTTTAGAGCATTGGCAAGGTGGCATATCTCTTGGCACTACCGGTAGATGCCCGTCTTCATGATGTGTTCCATGTAGGCTTACTTAAGCCTTTTCATGGCACACCCCCAGCAGCGGTGCCGCCACTACCAGCCATCGACAACGGTCGTGTGCTTCCTACGCCGGCCCAGATGCTGCACACCTGCAAGGTACTAGACTCGTTGATGCTGCGGGTGGTCTGGGAGAGCGTTCCCGTTCAGGAGGCCACTTGGGAACCGCTCCAAGACTTCAAGGCTTGCTTCCCCGATTTTCAGCTCAAGGACGAGCTGTTTGTCGAGGAGGGGAGAGATGTTATGGCCTAGCTAGAGGTGGGCCTAGCTGAACAGGCCCAGGCGCCCCCTCCTAGCCAGGCCCCAGCCTTGCTTGTCTATCGCCACCGTAATCGTCGCGGCTAGGTTTCCATAGATAGCGCATTGGATTGGTTTTTGAATTAATCAAGTTGGCAATCAGTGTGACATCTCTGATGATTAAGCATTAAAAATTCACTAAAAACAGAGAGAAAAACAGGGTTAAAGGAAAAGAATGGAAATTCACTTTAAATTCGAAATTCAAATTCAAATTTCCAACTTCAAAAGGCTTATTTGACACCCAGCTGAGATCTCAAAAATTTTATACTAAACTTGAGAATCTCCAAAAATAAAAGTTGATTGCCATCCCAAATCAATCCTAGTCTCTTTTTAGAGCTTTTTCAAATTTTGCTGTTAAGCCCCTCAAAAACACTAAAAACCCAGTAGAGCACCTTTTCAAACATAGCTTGTTTGAGATTGAAATATTCACAATTTCGAGTCAGTCCAAAAAAGACAGTCATGTTCCACCTTTCAAACTTTAATATTTGTTTTTGCACTTCTGAGAATTTCTATTAAATTTTTGGAGAAAACCAAACAAGAGCTGAGGAGCTCCACGGGCATCCCGACAGCCCGCCCTGGCGTGCTCTGTTCCAGGCCGCCAGTGGTTGCCACGTGGCCGGCGAGCGGCGGCGACCCCCGGTCGACCGGCCAAGCCCTCGGCAGCCGTGTCCTGGCCTCTCACGCACGTGTCTGACCCCCTATGCCATCACGTCACACACCACGCACACCACCACGTCGCGTTGCGCAGGCACGACATCATGGGGAGGCTCGCCATGACCCAGCCTGCCGCCCAGCCATTCGCCAGCAGTGTCACCAAAGCATCCCTCGTCACACACGCCACAATCCTTGACCACCAACCCGCGGTTGCGCCCTGCCCGAGCTCGCCGGACGCATCAATGCGCGCACTGGCAGCCGCCCAACCACCCGCAGGAGACCCCGAGCAACCAAGCTTCCTCCTGCACGTCTTGTAGCTTCACTTGAGCCTCGTCTACCTCTCCTATAAGAAGGGAAGCATCCCTGCGGCTCGCGCATAACCTATCCCCCCCGCCGCTCCGTCATTGGCGCCACCAAGCTCCACCTCCATGTCGAGCTCTATCCTCCGGCCATCCCTGTCGTCGCCAAGACCCCTAGCGAGCTCCACCTCACTCCGGTGAAGCTCACGAGCCTCTCCGCCCCTCGCCTCGACCCCGGCAGCTCGCCATTGACCTCGCTGGAGCAGGCCGTTCTGCTGCCACCGTCATCAACCCCTCACCGAGCCCTCCCCTGCCTCGAGCAGCACACCGGTGAAGTCGCAGTGAGCTCCTCTACGCGCTCCCCCACTTCTCTCGTGCTAGCTCGCTGTCTCCTCGCCGGAATCCGGTCACCGGCGATGCAGGGACCTATATGCGTTTCCCATTATAGTTCTAGGGGCCTGTGTGCAAATTCTAGGGACCCTTTCGTAAGGTTTTAAAAGATCTTGGGTTCCCGGCGCAAAAAGATTCTTTAGATCTAGTTCAAATTTCTGAGATGTTCAAAAATCCATTAAAAATCGTAGAAAAATCAAAAAAATGCAAATAAATACTCACTGGACTCGTGAGGTTGTGAACTCCAACCCCATGTTTGAATGTGTATGCTTTTGATGAATAGTTTTTTAATTAAAATTCAAACTCCGTTTTAATTAAATTGTGCACCATTTGAAATCCTAAACTCCTCTGTCGCTCAATTTTGGATATGTTGCTTGTCTAGTCTTTAGTAGCTCTGTTTCCATAGGAGACCTGAAAATATGCTTTGTATCTTCTGTTGTTAATTGTTTAGTAATTTCTGTTCTAGTTCTGGATTTATTAAAAATATTTCCTGGTGCCAACACTCATCAACTTCCACAAGAGGCTTAGAAACTTGATAGAACATGCTAGAAAAATGTTAAACTGAATTTTTGTCTCTGTTTAGGCTAACAAATAAATAGATGTATGCTTTTAGTGTAGTAATTGTTTTGGACTGTTCAAGTGGTATTTCTACGTACCATTTGGCCAAAGCACTCCTTTTGATCATGACAAGCTCTGGTAGCAATATCGACTGATTTGACTGTGTATTCAATTTTATATGATTTTATCTTCAAACTAGGTGCAGTAAATTGTAGCATTTTTAATAAATTCTTTACAACTCGGTTTTAGCTAAATTTTGTTGTGAGCTTATCTCTTATACCCCTATAGTTGTCATAAGGTTTGCAGATTAAAAGGGTGAACAGAAGTAGAGAAACAAAAATATGGAGGAACTAGAGTAAAACGGGAGAAATAAAAAGGGTGGGAATAACTTGTGTGTTAAATCAAATCAAAATTGGCTGCATGATAATTTTAATTTCAGAACAGAATACTTGTATAAGAAAAATTGTTCTGAGATGTTTTATATATGTACAGAAACACCATCATGAAGGCATAAAACTTGCACCATACACCTTCTCTAATTTTGTGAAGAAAAGAATAGTACATTAAAATGTCTAGGTGAATGTGGCCTTCAATACCTATGTCTTTAGATCACAAAAAAGTATAGCGACATTCCATTTGTGCATCTCATATAGACGGCACCCTCGCTGACGGTACTTACGACCTCGTCCCCGCCAACGAAGAAGGAGCTTCTGAAGGTGGCGCTAACGTGTCATTGTGCTTGACTCGGAGACCAAAGTCAACGTAGCTCAAGAAGGCAAGCCCCCCGAGCATAACCTAACTTTTAAAGTTTATGCAACTTTGGATTATTTATGTTTGTGCATTTACGTTTCAAGGAGTTGTTTGAATACCCTACTTGCATAATTCTAGTACATATGTCTTGAAATACTAGTATGATAGGTCGATAGTGCTATGCTCTTAGGACCGTTACAAGTCGAGTTATTTCCTATCACTCGCGAGATATAGGAGTTGTTTGTCTTTACTTTATGTTGAAATCATAAGGATGGACGGGCGGGATGGTATGTGTAGATCTCCCGTCCGTATATGATAATTGGATTAAGGTCGTAATGTGTGGCTCTGTGTGTCAAGTTTTTGAACGTACCACGCACATGCCGAAGTCTGGGCTCCGGTAAGCCCGGTACCCGATTCATACAGCTAGGACCGATAGTCTTCTTTCCTTGGAAATGTATTTTCCCTTGATGTACACAAGTGGTTACATGTGTGAGATTTGGTCGGCGTGAGTCCACGAGTATCCGATAACCTTGTATCCTAAGGGAGTGGGAGTTGGTTCCGAATTGTGGATTGACGGGAAAGGTTGGGTAGTGCTTGTGCCGTTTATAGCAAGCAACATCCGTGTGTGTTGTGTTTCTCTGGCTAGGTAGTGAAATTCGGTTCGAACTGTGCGCTTCTCGCGGTTAATGAGACTGCTTGACCGCTGTACTACATTGAGTAACAAGTGAAACTATAAGAATGATGAACTTGTTGTTTGTATTAAATTGTATTGCACCACTTGTATGCTTAGAAAGGTTGCTCATCTAAAAAGTTAACACTACTAGAATTTTGATGCTAAAATAATGAAAGTAAGGATCTACTCTTAGTCGCTTTCTGGCAAAACAAACCCACCAGCCAAAAGCCTCTCATGTCTAGGAGTCAGTGATGTAGTTTTCACCCGACGGGTAAGTCTTGCTGAGTATTAGTATACTCAGCCTTGCTTGTGGCTTTTATTTTAGGTATGCATGTTGCAGAGGACCTTGCTAGTACTACTTGGCCCACCCAGGTTCCTCCTGGCTGGCACATCGAGTGGGTTCCATCCTCATCCAAGGACCGTGAGGAGTAGCACCATGGATGGCTTCATCGTGGTGTTGTTATGTATCGTCATTAGTTAAATTTCTACTGCTGAACTCTCTAACTTTTATTTCAATTTCAGACTTGGTTTGTATTAATTTGTTGAGACTACTTATGTTAATTTTAACTTGTGGAATGTTGTAATCTCTGGGACTCACCTTCATGCGGACGTGCGTGTTGTTTCGATCAAAAAAAAACATGGTTAATCGGGTATAATCCGACGGCGCTCCAACTTATTCTGGATTAAGTGCCTGACTACTTGTTAGTGGTCCGTGGGGTACATAACTTGGAATAATTTCGGAGAGGTCCGTCACAATCAGTCTGATTGCTAGCCTCAGGGGCCACCCCCTAATCTCCCAATCTCCTCCTCTCCTGTGTGTCGATCCTCTAACTGCTGCCAACTCCCCTACGCCGCCTCCACCTCTTCCCAGCCACTCCTATTTTCTGCGTGAAGTCCCTGGTAGGGCTTGGAACCCCATCACATGAAAACATAATTTTGATTCCGGATCTAAAATATATTGCCCGTGAAATACATGTTGCATAGAGAAGAAAGAAATTAGACATATTACCTTGCGATGCAATTTCAGAATCTTAATTCAGTTTCCAAGGGAAGTCATTAATACAAAAGTCATAGATATTTTTGAGCTACCAATGTTGGCACCGAATTTGCCTCCATCTGATTTTATGAAAATAAAGCCCTACTTAACTCTCAAGGAAAGGACTCATGCAAAATAAGGTGCCCTAAGGATCACCAATGGTCTACTTACAAACCCTAGGTGCCCTCATTGAAGGATCAATCCATCATAAGTCGAAGGAACCAAGGGACACATGCTATAGGGAGCTAATAAGAGCAATTGCAAATCTTTGAACTTGTCCTAGGAGATGGCTTAGGCTAGATCTTAACTAACATGGTGGTCACTAACTAGCAAATCCGTGGTGGAAATCAAGAAGCCTCTAGTTCACCGAGGCTTGAACACATAATGGTAATGTCTAGTTGTCTTTACTTTTATGTACATCAATCTAAGGATTTTCATATGTTTAGATAGCATATAAGTTCTTAGTAATAAGAATATATATAATCATTAGGATTAGTTTATATCTTGTGAATACATCGTAGTAGTGTGCGGGGACATCATCGGTGGTTGATTGCCCTCATGTGGTTATAATGTGCGGGAGTGAAAAGACCGAACGAACAAGTAATATTGATTAGGACCGATGGCAAGTATTTTGGGAGTCATTGCATCTGCTTTCTGGAGAAGCACCAGGTAAGAGCGTTTGCGTTTGGTATAACACTTTGAGTAATCTTAGGTGTTAACGCACAATTCACACTAATGAGAACTATGAGTACCGTATCCGTGATGATTCATTATCATGTTAAGGATGTGATTGATGTATAGGTTCGTTATCCTTTTTGCTAGAACTCGTCTAGAAGCCATCAGGCTCATGCTACTATTTGTTGTGTTACCTATTAACATGTGGACGTAAACATTGAACTCTCAATCGTAAGGCTAACTTTATATGCAAACGCTATTCAATTCATTGTCGATCTACATATTGATAAACCTTGGAAGGAATACACAAAGAGAAAAGCTACATTGATCTATGTGCTTATGCGCTTGCGGTAGAACAATTTGTGTGCTTAAGTGCCATCACCGAGAGATTTGGAAGGGAATTTATTTGGATAAACAATCAACTAAAAAAAATGTTTGTGCAGTGTCCAATTATGAGATCTACTATATAGTTCATAAAAGCTATGTATAGTTTGTGGCGGTAGTATGTCGAATCTGTTTTCGATAAACAAAATTGAATGCTTATCCTAGCAATATATATTCTAGGGTTGGTTTTGTTTATGCCAAAGTTACCAAAAAAACACATCATAAAATGACTTGAGGTCTGAAAGAAAATTACAAAAGCGTATAACATTGTCTTCAGCAGAACATGACTCTATCTCCACGGGTAATTGACCAGGGGTACGCCAGCCTAAAACGAAGCATCAGGTCAAAGTCATCATCTTCATCGAACTCCATGTCACCTCTATGCCAACTCTTAGAAATACGAACCACTAACCAATGACTGGACCATCCAACCACCACCACGAGCACCACTAATCACGAAGAAGTCCAAGAAACTTTTGAACTTGAGCACGACCCACATATTAGCACTATGCAAAGGTTGAACACTTTCACCATGACTCGTGATAACCACCACGTTACAGACAAAGCTTGGAGAAAACTAATTACTTAGCTAGGCTTACACAGTCATTATGGTCTTAAGGTTGCACTATTATGCCAGGTTACATGCTTCATCAACTGGTCCCTAGAATATGAGATAGGAATCTAACACAAGCCTAGAAAACATATCAAAACTATAAAATCATCATACCACTCAGGTTCATCCTGCTCAGATTCGCCAACATCCCCATGATCGTCAAGGTTTTCACATCCTCGTATTTATTTCATGGGATTCAAATTATGACACAACATGCAAGTAATAGTTCATCTACTCTAAAACAGTAAAATAAAGGCAGGTGCTAGTCATGAAAAAGGACACTTGATTTCAATGGATCAAGGATCAATTTCGCGCACCGGCGATCGCCTTCTTTTGAGCCAATAAACACCATACAAGGAGGCAACAAACTAAAACAAAACAGTACAACATGCATTATAAAATATTTTAGAAAAGCTCAGAGTCATATCTATGCGATTGAGCATATGCGTTCATAGAATAGAGAGACAACAGCATTAGGATGCGTTCTCACCTTTGTACAAAGGAAACAGTGAGAGAGATGTTCAACAGAGGACTATGGTCCAATGGAGGCTCTGCATGCAGTGGCTTCTCGATCGATTCAATCAGAGAGGACGACACGACTTCAACACATATAGGCTGTGGACAACGACCAACAGGGGCTGTGGTATCGACATGCTAACGCAGAACGAAATGGTAGAATCTTCCTCTGTGGCTCTGTGCTCGCTGAGAAAAACAGAGGGAAGATGATAACTGAGAGAGAGAATCAAAAGGAAGAGAGCAAACAGACAGTCAGGCCTGCTCCAGCGGCAGTGTCGATATCGCGAGAAGTAATAAAAAAGAAAGCTTCCCTAGGTACTCCTCAATTATCACGCTTCCTCTCTTGGGTTTTGATGGTTGTGCCTGCGGCTGCAGCTAGCCGATGAACTCACCACTAGCATCGGCTATTCACAGAATAAATAAAATCAATCAGCTAGCTTATAGCTACCCATTGGAGAAGGCCTCATATGAGGTGACCTGTCATGCATCACAGGCAGGACGATGTATATCAGAGATCACGATTCCTTCACGGAAGTTCATGGTGCTCTAATGGCATGGTGCTCGATGGAATAACAAAAGATGAAAGCGAAGTATTATAATGGAATCGGCATGGCTGTGTAGAGGAGAGGAGCAAACGAAGGGAGACATGATTTGGCTGGCCTACGTGGAGCACGACTGTACGTGAGCTTCCTGTTAATGGCGCTAGGATGGCTGTTTTCATCTGTGATGGTGGACATTATATTGATATGAAGGTAGTGGGCAGCCCGTTTAACTGCTGGTGGGAATCAGTTTGTTTTGACTGCGCGCTTGCAGGAACTCAAGAAAACTGGACGGCCTTGGCTGCAGGAACACATAATGTTAGCTGGTTACAAGGAAAATGGCCCTAAGCTACTGTTTGTGATTTTTTAATCAAACGACAACATAGCTATTGGTACTAACATGATTGTCGAAGATGTATCTTCGTAGGTTTCAAGGATATTTTAAAGGCATGAAATCATTGGAAAATGTTCTTTAATCTATTACGGAGGTGGCAAAAAAATCTGGACGAAAAATATGGTGAAGAAACAATAAAAACACGATGAAAACAGGACAGTAGATAACCTACGATATTAATCAATAAAATGCATCGGTGCTACCATAGAATAATTTGGTGATACTAAGAAAAAAATGCATCAATGGTACCATCGAATAAGTTGATGCTACCATCGAATAAGTCGGCCATGATGAGTTTTCTAGGCAGCATGAAGACTTTTATGTGTGAAACAACCGATTCATTCAGTAGTGCCATATAGGGGGCATGGAATTAATCGGTGCTCAAGAATCTACAGACATACGTTGAAGACCTCTTTATGTGCCAAACACCGATTGACTTGGTTGTAACAAGAAGAGGGCACCGAACCAGTCGGTGCTAAAGAATACATGAATAATCTCAACGGCTAGCTGAGGTAGCAGACACTAATTCATTCGGTGGTTGCACCCCAATGTGTACCGAATTAGTCGGTGCTACTCATAAAGTTGCAACAACTACTTTATTTGGTTGGGGCTATAAATGCCCCACACCCCGGCCATTTTGAGTATGTTTGAGCTCGAGGAAGATAATGGCAAGTGGCAAAAGTGTTAATTCCATGCCCCTATATGGCACTTAGCAAGTGTTTAATCGACCAAAGTGTTAATTATAAGATCAAAGCAATTAGAAAAAATGTTTAATGCTAGTTTAGGCCTTTTAGCGCATTTCTTAAGAGATTAGCTTACAATTTAGCATGTTTGCGCACCTCCTTTGTATCGGTGCTTGCACGCACTAATATTTGTAAATACGGGGCTTGTAGACTTGGGAGACCATCCAACAAGTTTGTGGAGTTGCCACCGGTACTTGTTAGAGGGAGGAGAGGCCCTCAGCTTGTTGGCTGAGATTCTACCATAGTGAAGATGGTGAGGAGCATCCGGGGACGGGCGAGCAGAGACCTACTTGCGCTTGAGAAAGTTATACCTCAAGACCTACAATTTTGATATAAAGTTTGTCTTTATCTGACTTTAATTGAAAAAATCCTAATATTTTTCTGGTAGTAATTCATAGAATATTTTCACTGTTGGGTCAATATAGGAACCAACGACCAAAACACCTATCTATATCTGTTCGTAATCAACTATATTTTCACCATCGGTTCATGGTTCAAACCGTAGTGATATTGTAACGCCCTAGGATGCCACCATCCTAGGATGCTACCAAACTACACCAGACTCCGACTTAAGATTTTGACAGCAACTTCCCTAAATTAGGAGTATCGCAGAAGCAACAAATAGAAGACATGTAAACAGATAAAGCACACTAGCATAAGTGAAACAATCCTGACATGAGTCCACACAACCATAGGTAAGGACTTAACAAATCTTAGCCCACATTAAAAAACAAAATCTCATAGATAAGGACTTAATTATTATAGCACAACACTAGAGATTAGATTTTGGAGAAAGGTGTGATGTGCTGCTACTTTCCAACCCCCTTCTAGCAAAGCATCCATCTAACAAGTACCTGAGATGATAAAAAGAGGGGTGAGATATAAAATCTCAGCAAGTAACTAGCTTTAATAAACTATTTACACTACAAGTTCATTAGACAATAGTTTAACAGTTATGAGCAAGTAAAGCTCCTCCAAGAAAACATAATAATATCATCGCCATCACCCTTATACATAAATAAAACCAAATCATCACCAAACCTTGGAGAAGATTCACTTCTCACCACCATTGCCAAGTGAAAGCCATAGAAAACCAGAGAGCACCAAAAAAAAATAATGCAAGTGCAGTGCAAATGTCATATCTCCTGCCTTCATACTCAACAAAGTATGAACCCGCATCGTTATGCCCAATAAACGATGTTGTACCGGTACGGTCGCGACTATCAAGCGACAACATAACTTCATATGCCATGCATTATGATGCAATGGAATGCAATGCCAATAAGATTGTATAGAGAGAGTATACACCACATATGACAGAAAGGTCTCCTCATATGCCATCATAAGCCTCATATATGAAGGTAGTCTAATGGTAGATGAAGGTTTGCTGATCGTTGAGATCCAAGGTTCGACCCTCCAAACCCAATGTTTTTTGACATTTTGACGCCAAAATCTTTTATTCTTCTTAATTCAAAGAAAAAATGCTGAACAAAATCATAAAAGTGCTAGTGGTCTCGTGGTTGAGGTGGCCAGAATCAAATTTTGACGCCAAAATTTTTTGTTCTTCTTAATTCATAGAAAAGATGCTGAACAAAATCATAAAAGTGCTAGTGGTCTTGTGGTTGAGGTGGCCGGAATCAAATTTGGTTCGATTCCCTCTCTTTGTGATGTTTTTCCCCATTAATTTACACATACTAATAACTTGAGTTTGCTCAATCTATCTATAGGAGCACTTGGAACACTGGTAGAGTTGTAGTGTAAGGTGCGTACTAGGAATGTTGTTTTGGAGTTCGAATTTTGGCTCCACCACATTTTTTCATTGCCCGTTTAAGCATCTTTTTTTTTGCCTTTGACTCTCATAAAAAATTATAATGACTGTTGTTGCGATTGTTTTTCATATTCTTTATTTTTCCATGTGGCGCGAGTTGTTTTAAAATATTAATAAATATTTTGTAACACACGAAGTCCGTCATTGGTTGATGACACTTGTAAATGAGATTTTATGACACATGAAGTGTCTCTGTGAGATAGCAGATATCGTCATTGGATGAACTTTATCTACCTATATGACATTTTTTATGAGGCGTCACCTTTTTTTGTCACAAAGTCGAAGTGTCTAAAACAAAATGTCATAAAATGAATGATAGAATGACATAATGCTCTATTGTCATACTAAATACGTCAAAAAGTAAAGGATTTCTTGTAGTGATAATAGATATTCCAACAAGACTCATTACCAGGTTATCAATAAAAAACAAGGCATATGTAATAACAACACTAACATGCTCATAAACCGGTATTCGAATGTGCCATATTAGACAAGTTATCATTCTGAAATTTTAAGGTGGAGGTAGGATAAATAGCAAATTAAAGCTTGTAGCATCCACCACTACGTTACTTGCCTCCAAACGAAGGAGACAACCACCTTAGGCATGATCCGAAGTGTTATCACCTGCTTTAGCATAATAAGGTCAGAATCAACACTCCAATAACTATATACACGCAGTAGGGAAAACACCCATATAGCCAACTCATCCAACAAGCAACAACAAAGAGCAAAGGGTAGGCTAACTGCAGCAGGGCTCCTTCACTTTTTCGTATATTTTAATCTATAAATCCTATGGCAGCAAACAAATACTCTTTAGAAAGCTAAGAGGAAGGAGTAAAACTTTTCATCAGGCATCCTATTTTTATCTTCATGTCAAAATGGGTCAAAATGCACCGGACTGTAGAGAACAGAATCTGACAGACATTTCGGGCAGCAGCACACAAAAACTTCATATCTCCCAAACCCTTTGTCCAACAAATCTGAAATTTTGACAGTGTGTACACCATTGATCAATCTAAAACTTTTCTATTTGGAGTTTCCTCTAAGTCTTCCTTTAAGGTCACCTAAATAGATGTGCAACATTCTACAGTCAATTCTGAACATCCAGTAACTGCTCATCAAAGAAAAACTATAACTGAATATATACTCCACCAAAAATAACAAAAATTGGACAGTAGCTGCGTCTCTCAGTATCCTACAACTTTATTCTTGTCCACATTTAGAGGAAAAATCGTTTGAGTCACCAAAAACCCCACGAACAGCAGTGCTGCCCGAGCTACAGGACAACAGCACTCAGATCCATCTTCAATCCTTGTTTTCCCCCTCAAATCCACTAATCCCCGTGACCAAGAACCACCCAAAAGCATCAATTTGTAGGGGATTAAATAAATTCATCTCACCTTAGTTGTTCCCCCAAACCTTTTTTTAGATAATGGAAAAGAGTTCCGGCTTCAAACCTCTCTGTTGAGAGGTATCATACCGTAATTATTACAAGCACACTCAAAGTTTAACGCACACTGAGTTTGTAGACTCTAGAAGTTGACATGTCTCAACCAATTGTCCCTCCGGTCATCAATGTTCTGCAACAGAGCCCAAAACCGCAGTCAGTGTGTCCCCCTCAAAAGAACCTGCAAAATTTTTTTTGTCTGCAACTGTTAAACACAGTATCATTCTTTGTTATCCAAATTGCCCAACAAATAGTTGTAGCTCCTGTCAATAACAATAAGTTGTGTTTATTCCCGTCCTGCTTAGACCAACTATTAAAAATATGCTTTATGTTTTCAGGTGGTGCCTAATACAATGTGAATTACACGCCATAAAAATTTGGCATAATAACATTCAAAAAACAGGTGATGGATAGTTTCTTGTTTGCTACAAAAGCAACATGTTTTACTACCATGCCAATTTCTTCTAGCTAAGTTGTCTTTTGTTAGTATCACTCCCTTTTTAAGATACCACATAAAAAATTTTATTTTGAGCTGAATCTTCATATGCCAAAACTCTTGCGTAACTTTAATACCTTTATTGACCAGGTGCCTATACATTGAGTTAACAGTGAAAGCTCCATTTCTCAAGTTCCAGACAAAAGAGTCCTTACCATCATTTATATTAATACGTGCAAGGCGTGCAACCAAGCTATACCACTCATTTAATTTGTCCCCAACTACAGCTCACCGGAAAGAGACATTAAGTGGGGTTGAACTAAGTACCTCCGCCATGGTTGCATGTTTTCTTCGTACTATATTAAATAAATTAGGGTACTGCAATTTCAAAATCTATGTGCCTAACCATTTATCTTCCCAAAATCTATTTGGTTAGCACTAGCTAGCTTGAACCTGCCCAGATCTAGGAATTGATCTTTTACTCCCATCAAGCTTGACCAAAAATGTGAATCCCAAGCTCTTTTACATGTCTGAGATAAAGTTTTATTTTCAAATACTTGTTTCTAAGCAGTTATTGCCATAAACGATCTTCATTACATAATTTAAACAACCACTTTCTTAGGAGGCATTTGTTTTGACGTCTAGATCTTGTATTCCTAGTCCCCCTATTCTTTTGGCTGGCGTTGTATGTTTCATTTAACTAATCTATATTTCTTTTTATGTTGATCATTTTTCCAAAAGAAACTCGACCTATAGTACTCAATTTTTTCAAAACTCCTCTCGGGACCTCAAAAAAGAGAGCATGAACATAGGTAGACTCGAGAGAACTGAGTTTATCAAGACTGAACGTCCTCCCACTGACATGAGTTTTCCTTTCCACCCGCTTAGTTTTTCCTATTCTATTCTCTATGTCCTTCCAGTCATTGTTTGATAATTTCCTATAATGCATAGGAATCCCCAGATATCGAGAAAAGTGTAAGAACCTATTTTACAACCAACTAGTTGCGAGTATTGAGTTTCACTATATTTTTGCATCCACCAAAGCAGAAAAATTCACTTTTATGGAAGTTAATTTTCAGACCTGATAATTGTTCAAAAGCACAAAGAAGAAGCTTCATGTTCTTTGCTGGTTCAATATCATGGTCCATAAAAATAACTGTATCATCCACATATTGGAGAATCAACAAAATGCCATCGATTAAATTTGGAACTACCCCTTTTACGTAACCATCTTCCTTGGCTCTAGCCATGATAATAGCCAACATGTCCACAACGATGTTAAAAAGTATCGGGGACAGAGGGTCACCCTGCCTAAGGCCTTCCCTAGTTTGGAAGTATGATCCCACTTGATCATTTACCTTTATCGCAACATTACCCCCTTGTACATACGATTGGACCCACTCACACCACTTTGGATCAAAACCCTTCATTCTAAGTAACTTTTTTAGGAACTCCCATTTAACTTTGTCATACGCTTTTTCAAATTCTATCTTAAATATCACACCATTTTGTTTTTGTGTGAAGCTCATGTATTGTTTCATGGAGAATTACTGCACCCTCCATAATATTCCTCCCTGGCAAGAACGCTGTTTGAGTTGGCTTAATGATTCTTTGGGCAATTTTGGTGATCCTATTAGTGGCTACTTTTGTAAAAATTTTGAAACTAACATTCAACAAATAGATTGGTCTATATTGTTGAATTTGTTTCGCTTCACTACTTTTAGGTAGTAATATAATTGTTCCAAAGTTGAGAGAGTGAAGAGGCAATGAGCCCCAATGGAATTCCTCAAATAGAGCTATCAAATCTTCCTTTATCGCATTCCAAAAGACTTGGTAAAACTCTGGTGGGAAACCATCAGGGCCAGGGGCGGTATTACTTTTCATTTGAAAAATAACCTCTTTTTATCTCATTTTCAGAAAAAGGATGCAACGAGAAACTCATTTTTCAGTGGTGAAACCTGAGGAATATCATCACGGAGCGTCTCATCCATACACACAAAGTTGTTCCCCCAAACCTAGGGTTTCGAGGTTGGGATGGAGAGAGCAAATCCACCCCCCAAAGAGGCACCTCATCTTGATCCTATCCTTCTCCTCAATCCATTTTTCCCCTTCCCCTTGCTTGTTGCTGCTGTGGAGGAGATCCAAGGGAGCCAGGGAGGGGAAGGTGCTGTGGAGAGAGAGGAGAGGGAGGAGGAAGAAGAAGCGTACAGGGGAGGAGGGGAGGCACGAGCACGAACAGGAGGGGGGCGCCTGGCTGGGCAAAAAGAGAGGATGGGGATTCTGGGCTGGCTATATGGGCTTTTAGCCCACTTCTAAGCTGTTTTATTATTATTATTATTATTATTATATATATATATATATATATATAGAGGCATTTCTCTATGGCTGGCCACAAAATAACTAATTCTATAGCCAGCCCAATTCTCCATCCCGGTCAGCATGTTTTAATTGCAGCAAGCATGGAAAGGAAAATTGGTCCAACCGGAACACAAAACTAGGGCATAATGGGTGCAATAAATTGGCTAGAATCAATGGTGGAGAGAGATATCACCTGCCTTTTGTTTTGCATATGGTGCATGCTTCAGTTAACGTATAGGTGGCCTAACTATAATTTTTTATGGGGATTGAGTGTGGTAACTGTTGAAGACCGAAAATGGCAAGGATGCCGATCTGGCTCGACGGCTGGTCTAACCGCCTGTAACAAGCGGTCTGACCGGCTGTACCCTGTAGCCGATCTGGCAATGGGCCAGGCGGTCTGACCGCCTGTACAGCCGGTCTAGACCGCCTGTAGGAAAGAACTAAAAATATGATTTTGACTCTACCATTGCGTAGGTCTCGTCCAGAAGGTCAAAATGCATATGTGGATTGTCTGATTTGGACTCCGGATGAGGGAGTTATGGCTCTGTCAAGGGTCAACCCCGGGCCTAGGCGGTTAAACTGCCTGTAGCAGTTCTAATCTGAATTAGAGTTGTATTTTGATGGGACTTCATTATGGAATTGACTCCCCACGGGGAAAGACCTCCCCACCCTATATTATGAAGGGTCGCGGTCGATTGAGGACATCTACCCAATCGTACAAACATCTTTACCTTTACTTTTTATCTCAAACCCTAGCTTTTCCAACCCCCTCTTCTTCCTTCTTCGTCTACATGGCGTTTTAGGACGTTCTAGGTGGCCTTGCCGACCTTAGAACAACCCTAGGTTCGCCGCCTCCGACGGGGTTCCTCCCGAGGCAACGATCGTAGGCTTTCGCGACGCCTCTGCCTACAGGCGGTCTGACCCCCTGTGACGGGCGGTCTGACCTCCTGTGACAGGAGGTCTGACTCCCTGTCCAGAAGTTCCGATGAGGAGATTCCGGCTACCGCACGATGTAACGCTTATCGTGTGTTGACCCGAAAAGGCGTCAGCATATTTTGGCGACTCCGCTGGGGAAGAAAAATCTGGTTTTCATAACCGATCTATTCGACCCTAGCCCAATGGGATCCAAGATTGATCAAGATGATATCCCCTCTAACATAGAAGATCTCGATGAGGAAGGACGCCAGAAGTATTTGATGGTTTTAGCACATTTCCAGAGCGAGTTCTTGAAGGGCTTCAAGAAGGATCAAGACACGGTCACACGCGTTCAGGAGTTTGTGATGCCATCCTTCAAGATGAGCTGCGATAAGATTGAGGTAATCGACACTGTAAGTTCATCTTCACAACCGTCTTCCCCTATTGATACGGTTAGCCCGATTGTTGTTAATAGTATGCCTAGTCTTGATGAACTCTCTGCACGTTTAGATCGGCTAGAGATACTTAAAAAGGGGAAATCGGTTCATAATAGTGATGTGCCTGTCATACCATGGTCTAATACTGATAATACGTTCTGTGGTATGTTACCTAATTCTTGTGACGATCAGACTCCGCCGTTGATCCAGTTGCACAGACCGAACACGGTCATTGCAATTGGATCAATGCTTACAGGCGGTCAGACCGCCGGCATAGTCGGTCAGACCGCCTCAGCCGGTTAGACCGCCTGTACGGCCGGTCACATCCCCTCAGCGGTTGGTCAGACCAATCTTTCTAGTACTGTGACAGTTGTTCCGGAGTGGCGTGTACCGTTAGCCGTTATGCCAAATTCGGCTGCTGATAGCCGTGATGGTATGCTGGATGCGGCCAATGCTACGTACAAAACAATGTTGCAGGATTTAGCATCGGTTAAACAAGGTCAGGATGAAACCGTCTCTCAATATTTTAGAAGATTTAAAGAGATGAAAAACTGTTGCTTTAATTTATCAATTTCGGAGGTTAATCTTGCTCGATTATGCTTTAGTGGATTAAAATCCTCTATTAGAGAGAAAATTGATAATTGTGATTATCATTCAGTTGCTCAAGTTCACATTAGAGCTGAAGTGGCTCAAGACCGAATGAATAAAGAAAAGGAGGTTCTTAAATCATGTCGGTCTAATATGCATGCAATTGATGGTAAATCCGTTGTTTCGACTTATAATGATAATAATGTTAATATTGCTGAATTTACATGGCCTTCTAAAGTTGAAGCTTATTCTTGTTCATCTCTTAGGCCGGCTCATAAGAGTCGGCAAGAAGAATTGAAATTTACATTTAATGTATCTAAATGTGATCGTATTTTTGATGAATTGCATAAATATGGATGCATATTGTAAATTTCATAATTCTTATTCGCATGCTATCAATGATTGCAATGTTTTCCGTCGGCAAGTTCAATCGGCTATAAATGAAGGTCGTTTGAGATTTCACAACATGCAGGTGGATAAAACTTCTTTCCCGGTCAGTACTTTGGATTTGCAGCAACCTAAGGTTTTGATTCGGCCGCATCAAGTCGAATCTACCAAAGGAAAGAATGTGGTAGCGGGAGATGAAAGACCCACTTTGACAGGGAAGGAATTGATCCGTGAAGTGACATGTGAGAAATCTTCTGATGGAAAGGAGACATTCAAAGTCACGTTGACAGCCTCTTGACATGGGGGGCAAAGGTCGGTCGTTTTACCTGGACTGCAGCCGTCTGGACCTGTTCTACCACAGGCGGTCAAACCGGCTGCAGCAGGCGGTCAGACCGGCCTACACCATGGTTGTCCAAAGGTGCTGAAAACGAAGCGTACAGAGGTTGGAGCTTTGAAAGTGAGTTTGGCTAATGACAGAGGATCTGGTACAAAGCCAAAGGTCACATTTGATATGCTTCTCGACAAGTACTCCAAGCAAAGGTCGTTCCAAGCGATCGGCCATTTAAAAAAGAAGTGAGATCACCTAAAGGTGGATTTTTGAAGCCAGTGCAGCATCATCATGTGTCTTGGAAGTTAAGTCCGATATGAGATAACGATGGTGTGATGTGGGTGCCGTATCAGTCGGTGTCACAACATTCTTTGCATTCTGGATGGAGGGAACCAAGAAGACATGTTCTGGACAGGATTGTACTACCCGTTCGTGACCGTTTGGCTGTTCGTCAATCTGGTCAAGGGCATCGGGCCCAGGCGGTCAGACCGCCTGTTACAAGCGGTCTAGACCGGCCATCCCACAAGAGGAAGGCACCTGTTTTAAAGCAAGTGTATCGGCCTAAGAAGATGGAGGAGAAAGTTCAGGAGAAGAATGTGGACTCAGTAAAGGCTACTACACTTGATGGAGATAAAAGACCGATTGTTTTAGACAATCTGGTTGAGAAGTCTATGTCGGAGACTCCCACTGCTAATGGTCATGAAGTTAGCCGTAATGAGTTTAACTTTCTTTCTAGATGGTGTCCTCCAGGTTTGACTCGTACGCAGAGAAGGAAACTTCAAAGGCTGCGTCTTCAGGAGAGAAAGAAACAAGAGCCAGAGAAGCAAGAGCCAGAGAAGCAAGAGTCAGAAAAGCAAGAGCTTTTCAACAAGCATAGACCTATGCTTCCTCAGAAGGAGTCGAGAGTCAAAAAGAACTATCAGCCGAAGCCAGCAGTATAGGCGGTCCAGATTGCCAGTTCTACAAAGTTGACCGAGCAGGCGGTCAGACCGCCTGCACAGCCGATCAGACCGGTTGGGGCAGAGATACTGCCGGATGATGTTTCTTCTGCTCCCATGGTTTGTGATGACGAGTTGACATCGGTTCCCACTCCTGAGGACGATGAACAACTTGTTGATTGCAGTTTGTCACCGGAGCATATGGATATGGATGCTAATGTCCCATACTTGGGTGATTATATTCTTATGAAGGAAGATCCTGATCATCCTGATTTTGATCCTGAGGAAGCTATGTAGGTGTTCTTACTCCTTACTTCGGTCGAAGGATAATGCTGAATTTACTCGGGGGGCAAAACAGCAAGGAGCCTTTGAGGTAAAATCTTATTTATCTTCGCCTCCGGTTCTTTGGGCACCTAGGAGAAGGGTTTCTTTTGAACTATATATTATGGCCGAAGAAAGCATTATTGGAGCTGTTTTGATTCAAAAGACCGAAGGGAAGGATTTTATTATTGCATATGCAAGTAGAAGATTATTGGACGCCGAAATGAGGTGTGCTTTTAGTTGTATACATCATGCTTATGCCAGGTTGAGGCATTATTTACTATGAAATACTTGCATAATTGCTTGTTAAGCCGACATAATTAAATACTTGTTGCATAGACCAAATATTGAGTGATATAATCGACAAATGGCTTATGCTTTAACTGAATATGATTTAGTCTTTGATTCATTAAAATTTATAAAGACATATCTTTGCCGATTTTATTGTTTAACATTGATTAATGAGCAACTTAATTTAAATGTCGGCTATGTTACTTTTACTCCATGCAAATTGCATTTTGATGGATCGGTTTGCAAAGGTGAATGTAGTGTTGGTGTTATTATTATATCACCAAACGATATTGTTTCTAAAGCTCTTAACCGATTGGATCATATATACATAATTATTCAGACCGAGTATTAGTTTTATTATTCGGTTTGGAGATCTTACATTACATGGGAGTAAAACATGTATAAACTTGTGGTGCTTCTTTTCTATTGGTACAGCAAGTATTCAAAGCATGTCAATGTTTAGATGAATTTCTAAATGTTTATCTTGATAAATGATTAGACATTATAATTTACTTTGATGAATTTGTGATTTATCGTGTACCAAGAGAAGAGAATCTTAGAGCTAATGTGTTGGCACAACAAGCATCAGGCTATAATATTCAGAAAAGAAATTTTCGAGAAAAGAAGCCGATGTTTTGCGAAGCCGACATGCTTGCTCTAGGACAGGCGGTCCAACCGCCTGGTGCAGCCGGTCTAACCGGCCTGGCCGGTCTAACCGCCATGACAAGCGGTCTGACCGCCTGTGCCTCTGAAAGACCGATTCGGCTATGGATGCCTCTCAATCTGTTGAGGCCGATGTTGGTATTTGGAGGAAGCCTCTGGTGGTATTTGCAGGATACTAGCAGGTCAATGGATTGAAAAGTCCGACGATGGGCTTTCAAGTTTGCTTTGGTTGATAGTGAACTATATCGTCGAACCGCGGATGGTTTGCTCTTAAAGTGTTTATATCCTGATCAAGCTAGGTTGGTTATGGCAAAGGTTCATGAAGAAATTTATGGTGCGCAACAATCGGCTCGCATGATGAAGTGGCTCCTGAGCGGGTTTACTATTATTGGTTTACAATAATTGCCGATTGTTTTTGTTACTATGAAAGGGATAATTGAGTTTATTATCGAGCATGTTATGCATGGATTTGGGATTCATTTGCCAATTAACATCATTCATATCTAAGGAGGTACGTGAGTTCGTTGAATCCAATGGTATTAAATTGCTCAATTCATCTCCATATTATGCTCAAGCTAATGGTGAAGTTAAGTTTAGCAATAAGGCATGTTTCTAGACATGGTTCTGCCAAAGTTATTCCGTATGAGTTTGTCTATGGTCAAGAAGTCCTTTGAGTGACGGCAGGCGTTTTGAGGCTTTGGAGCAGGTCTAGAAAGAAGATAGCTCGAGTATGTAATAAGAAGGCAAAGGTAACATTCTTTCAAGTTGATGATTGCAAGAATTTCAATTGCCAAGGGCATTTGAAGGTGTTATCCAAGTGTTTGGCAAAGTGTTTGAAAGGGTTTGGTTGATATGTTGATATTGCTCTTAGAACAAAATGGCTGACAATAGAGGGTCGCCCTTAGACTGAATTAATGTTTCTTAATACGCAAGCTTTACCAAGTAACAGGGGGGCATATGTTGACGACCAAAAATGGCAAGGATGCCGATCTGGCTCGACAACCGATCTAACCGCCTGTAACAAGCGGTCTGACCGGCTGTACCCTGTAGCTGATCTGGCAATGGGCCAGGCGGTCTGACCGCCTGTAGGAAAGTGCTCAAAATATAATTTTGACTCCACCATTGCGTAGGGCTCGTCGAGAAGGTCAAAATGCATATATGGATCGCCTGATTTGGACTCCGGATGAGGGAGTTATGGCTCTGTCAAGGGTCAACCCCGGGCCCAAGCGGTTAGACCGCTTGTACAGGAGCTCAGACCACCTGTACAGGAGGTCAGACCGCCTGTAACAGTTCTAATCCGAATTAGAGTTGTATTTTGATGGGACTTCATTATGAAATTGACTCCCCACGGGGCAAGACCTCCCCACCCTATATTATGAAGGGCCGTGGCCGATTGAGGACATCTACCCAATCGTACAAACATCTTTACCTTTACTTTTTATCTCAAACCCTAGCTTTTCTAACCCCCTCTTCTTCCTTCTTCGTCTCCATGGCGTTTTAGGACGTTCTAGGTGGCCTTTCTGACCTTAGAACAACCTTAGGTTCGCCGCCTCCGACGGCGTCTCTCCCGAGGCGACGATCGTAGGCTTTCGCGGCGCCTCTGCCTACAGGCGGTCTGACCCCCTGTGACGGGCGGTCTGACCTCCTGTGACAGGCGGTCTAACCCCCTGTACAGGCGGTCTGACTCCCTGTCCAGAAGTTCCGACGAGGAGATTCCGGCTACCGCGCGATCTAGCGCTTATCGTGTGTTGACCCGAAAAGGCGTCAACAGTAACGTTTTGTTCTAATCTTTGGACGGGGATTTTTTTATTCTAGTAATCCATTTTCAGTATTTACCATAAGATGAAATGGCGTACAATGGGCATACTGTAGTGAATCATTGATAAAATTATCGTAAATCATACTTGTCAGGATTTAAATGTGTATAGTAATTTTGATATATTAAGGATATACTGCAGTAAATCATTTACGTAAGAAATAACTATAAATTATCTCAATTAATATTATAGTATATTTGTTCCATCAGTATAGTAACCAATTACTCGGAATGGTATGACATATAATTTTGGTAACTTTTTGTTCTAGTTACCATCTTCATCGTCTGCTGGCATTTTGAATTTATCATAAGTAGTTTATGATAATCTCGTCACTATACTAGTAAGTAGTAACTGGTTCCTCAGAATATGGTCCTGTCGCATACATCATGAGATGCAATTCATCGTATTTTTACATCTATATCTATTTGTTGTAAATTGGAAAATTCAAATTTCAACGTTGTTTCCAAATAAAAAAAATGATATTACAAATTTACAATGTATGATGTATCGTAACAATGCTTCTTACTTACTACTTAGCTCCTCGTACATGATAGGATTGTCTTCTACTTCGGTTTGTCGTAAAAGCTTGTGCAAATGATCGAATGCTCCCTCGAGTCAACGCCGCCATTGTCAGTGTCGAACTCGATGATCCGACATGTGTGCCGCCATGCTGGAATTACGAGATCCTTGTAAGCTGCTGCCAGAGTTACGACGACCTGCGCGTGAGGAAAAATGACAATATGTATTGTTCATGCAATTTCAAGAAAAAGCAAATTGCCTATACCCGACGATGGTGTTGCAGGGCTTGCAGATGCAGGCTGAATTGTGGCTGGCCATTGCTGCCATCGATTATAGTTTGTAACTGCTCTCCTGCGGTCAAGAATCGATGGTCGAGGAAAAATTACAGCTCTATATACACGGAACACGCTGGATTGGCAGGTACGGAAGGAAGGAACACTCTTCTCTTCTCTCTCTTCATAATTATCATGCCATGTCATCAAAATTGTTTATGTATCACTTGATTTAATGCCTATCAAACTCCCACAGAGACTGGCCTTGCGGATCTCCACGAGAACGTAATGATGCGGCATCAATGCACCTGGACGCTCGACTCTCACGTCCCCCGGCAGGTTGTGCTCCCATAATTACTGATGCTAATGCAGAATTTATGCCCTACATTAATTACCGTACTCGGCCCGCTGTAAGACGGACGTGCTGGATGTAGGACGTAGGTGGCCACAGAATAAGGTATTGATATAAATATATACATCAAGGAATGTATATTATAGGAATCAAAGGTATGACTAGAAAGAAATTAGGAACAAAGGTTTTAATAACCTTGCTAGATAAAAGATGGGATTCAATAAATAAAGCAACATTAAGATTTTTAGAAGGTGATATGAATGAAAATATGTTAATAACATATATAGCTCCGGATACTAATGCCAGTAAAAGAATTTATAGACAAAATGGCTTTTGGTTTTCAGATTAAAGGCTATGAAGATTTTAAAGGAACAAACCTGTTAGTGAGTATAGAATTTGTGGGAAGGTTAACTAATAGAAGTGGTACTAACTATAAAATAAATGTGAATGATGTCATAGAAAGCATGCAATCTAAAGGAATAAAATTTATGAGCCCTCTGAAGATTAGTTCTGAAGAAAGGGCAGGTGAAGAATGGAATATAGGTGCTTTAATAGAACCGAAGACTTTAAAGCAACCAGAAGATTATATAAACTATGAAAATAATAAGGGAATAACTAGTATTAGATTTATAGGTTATAAAGAAAGAAGTCTAGATGATTTAGAAATATCAAGTTCAGGAGTAAATTTGGAAGAAAGCAAAAGAAATAGTGTTTGTGAATTTATGGAAAAATTAGATATAGACAGTGAAATAAAATATTATGAGCAGAAGTTAAGGAAAGCTTCTGATGAATATTTTACATCAAGAATATGTGAATGGAATGCTATAAGAGAAAAAGAAAATTACTTTAGACGAGAAATATATAGACTTAATCAAATTAAGAGAGAAAGAGAGTTAAATAGTAAAGAAAACAATAGTGTTGCAACGAAGAAATATGAAGTCATAGAAATTAGGAATGATAAGAGCCAAAAGGTACCTGAAAATAAAGTAACAGGAGTAGAAAATAATGATATAAGTGAAGATGAGCAATGGGAAATAAATAATAAGTTGCTTATGGAAAGCTATGAGGAAGAAGACGATGAAGTCATAATATCTAATGATAGCAATAAATTAATAGATTTCAAGAATCCTTTAGAACATGAAGAATCAAATAGAAAGTTTAATTTTATTGAAGCAATGGATTTAGATCCATCTACATCAAAAAGAAAAAGAGGTCCAGAAATAAAAGTTGAAGGAGAAAGAGAAAGACCAACTAGGAAAATGGACACCAGAAAAGAAGATTCTACATATAATTATATACCAGGACAATATAGTCATATGGGTTCAAAAAGAAGAGAACTTGAAAAGAAGGTTCAATTTCATAATTATAAAGGTGATGGTGCATTATTAAATTTAGCAGCACATGATCCTATAGATTGGCCAAATATAATTAATATATGGAAAGGCCTGATAGTACAAAAATATATCCAAAATCAGCATAATATTGGAAACAGAGTAGAAGACATGATCACATATTTAGAAACATTCTTAGGAGAATCTGTTAAAGTTTTATGGGAACAATGGGTAGAAGCTTTTCCTCATTTTTATGGAGAATTAAAAAGAGCTGGTAATAATCCGCATAACTTTGCAAATATTATATCAAGCATTATAATAGGTGAAGATCCCGAATTAGGATTTACTGTCTTACAAAATGAAAGATTAAAAGAATTAGAAAAATTATCATTAACAAATTGGAAAGGAATAAAAGAATTTTCTCAGCACTATTTGTATAATGCTACAACTGCTAAGCAAGGCTATAATAAAGGTATAGTAGAAAAATATTTTAATAAGTTACCAGATCCTTTGGGTTCTATGATATATGAAGAATACAAAAAAGAAACAGGTGATATTAGAGAATATAATATCACTCAAGCTATAACATTTGTGTTTAAACAGTTAAGAAAGATATGTACGAATATACAAGCCCAAAGATCAATGAAGCAGTCTGATTACAATTTCTGTAATAATATAATTCAAATACCATTATCATATGGAGAAAATAGATCTAGACATCAGAAATATCCTAATAAAATTAAAATAGGAAATGTAATAACTAAGAAACGTTATTTTCTTAGAAGATCAGACAATAGAGCCCCTTTCTTACATAAGAGAAATGTACGAAGATATAATCCTAGAAAGAATTATGATAGTACTTGTAGATGCTTTATTTGTAATTCACCAGATCACTTAAGTAAAACCTGTCCCAATAAAGACAAGAAGAGGTACTCTAATAAGCAGGAAGACCAAGAAAAAGTGCTAATAATAGATAGTGTAAATGAAAATATTTTAGTATGTGATGATGATATAATGGATGATGAATCAATATATTCAATTATAGAGACAGATGAGATAGAATACGATGAAGAACAAATATCAAGTGATGAAGAATTAGATTTAATTGATGAATTGCCTGGATTAAAGACAAAAATGATGGATCAAATAGACTATAATCTTAATATAAGATGTGTGTTTTGCATATACTATCAAGACCCTGAAGAAAGAATAATATGTACCCTATGTTTAAAACAAGCATATATTCTATGTTTAAACAACAAATAGTTAAAAAGAATGAAGAAGTAGTGAATACCAACTTTCAGAAAAATAAAATAGACAAAGAATATTTAAAAGGAACCAAATATATAAATAATATATCACAAGAGTCTCCCATTCCTAGATTAAGTTTTAAAACAGAACACATTTTGTCATACTTTACAAAAGATATAATAGATTTAATTTGGGAAAAATACGCTGAAAGGCATCATAATACCTTCCAAGACATACAAAATTACTTTTTAAGAATTTATGAAGGAAAAGAAGTAAGTAAAGGAATAACTGTTAAGGCAAACGTTTTTCCTTTACTCCATATTGATGAAATAACTATTGTCAGACCTCAACAAAGATTCATAATATTCATGGCTGACATAAACTTAAAATATTTTATAAATATACAAAGAAATAATAAAGAAGATGTATCATTACAAACCATTATTGATCATGGTTTAATCCATGATATTTATGGTTCACTTGAACAAATTATTCAATATGATCTTAGAAAGGCTATTAAAGAAGCATGTAAGAAGCTAGCCTGTATCCAAGGGAAATATAAGATTAAATAATGTTCAAATCCTCCAAAATTTACACAACCAATAAGACCAGCATGCTATGATATATATATTACAAAAGGAAAATATAGGTTTCCTCATGTATGGAGAATTGAGAAAGATTATGAAGAATTATTATCAAGAAGACGAATCATGATAATTGGAGAATATTTAGTGAAGCAAAGGAATTAAAAGGAAATATCATTTTTGATCAAGAATATCATATGATGTGTCAAAATAAAATAATGAAAATATTTCTACGAGAATATTATGCTAGATATGGTATAATACAAAGAGGAGTTGGACAATTAATCAAGCAAGACTATGGTGAAGATTGTCAATTAAGAAAAGCATATAAAAAATTATTGGATATTTATGAAATACATCAACCTGATGAAGCTGATGTTGAAGAATCTAGTGATCAAGAATAAATAATATAGCTGCAGTTCAATATCAATAAATATATTCCCTATGTTGATAAGGTGTTATCAACAATTTGGCCGGGGAAGAATTACATATAAGCATACACATGCCTTTAAATTGATGTTTGCAACATCAATTATTCGGGCGTGGAAGACCATACATACCCCAGACAATTTCCAAAAAAATATTTGCAAATATATATTTAATGAAGAGCACATGTCATCAGAATTTTAAGACTCATCAATGCAACATTGAAGCTAAAAGCCCTGACCAATACAATGACGTCAAACATCCAGGCAAATTGCATGTCAGCAGAGCCATAAGTACAAAAAGAAGAATGTCTCGAACACGACGGACAACGCAAAAGGAATGAACAGTCAGAACACTGTAGCCAGGACAATTATTGAAGAACACTTCACCGTCCAGCTGTCCAGTCAACAGTAAAGGAGGATAATTGAAGGCCATCAGATAAGCTCGAAGACTGAAGAGTTATCCATCCAAGACGGCGGTCCAGAGAGCTCCATTCGTGCTATAAAAGGAGAAGCCAGGCTCCTTCAGAAGGCATTCGCAGGGGCATTGGCAATCAGAAGAACCACAGCCGCATACGAAGACCACCATGCAGCGCATGATCTCAGAACCACTCTGAAGATCATCCACCATACTAGCTATAGTAGAACTCCACCACTACAACTGTATCACTCCACCACCATTGTAAATTAGAGAATAAAGGAAGGTCACTACCTCCTGCGTGTGTAAGGTAATCAGGTTTGTGCTAAGTGCTTGGGGTTTCCCGAAAGGGAAAGCCGTATGTAAGCCTGTTTGCTGAAATGGAGCGGTTTTTGCTTTGAAAATCCCTGCTGTGCATTAGCCCTTCTATATGGGGAGAGTTTCTATGCTAGGGACCCTATAGGAGAAACCTCTGCATTGAGTTGCTCTCGTTTAGCCCATGGAGAGGCGCCTGAGAGAGCATATGTCCGTAGAGAAGTGTTCCCTTCAGGTGGAACTGCCTGGGGAGACGATAGAACCTCACCACATATCACCGTGGCTAGGGCATAGCCTGGGAAAGGATTAGCTGCTTCTGATGCAAACTCGCGAAGCGTACGGTGAGTACCGAGTAGGATCAACACACCCATCTGCACGCACGCCGGCTGAACCGTTTGGCCTCGCCAGCCTCGCCAAAGATCCTTAGAATATAATAGAGCCAATTAGGTCTAATCAAGAGCTTAGAATATTCACCGAAAGCGACATATCCCACTCAATATTCCCTAATCACGCGCTTGCGCATATCGTGAAAGCGACCCGAGTGCCTGGTATAGTGTAGAATAGTGACAAGAATAGTAAGTGCATAGTAGTGAATATTCCGGTGCACCAGTGAGTGTATTGTTACTGTTCATATCCGCTGAATTTGGATAGTAGCCAAGGAATTTAAATAGTGTCGAGTATTTTGAATAGTACCCTGAGTTTGAATAGTGCAGTGAATAGTAGCTCGAGAATTTTCGAATATTTTTCGAAGTGTGTTGAGTCCAGACATACCTTGTGATATATATAGAAAAATTCTTTTGTACACCTGCGTGCATTCTGCATAACGAATGCACCCAGACCAGCCCACCGAGCCAGTCTCCTTCCCACCGAACCAGCGAGCAGCCCCTGTTGTCCCGATTCAATCCCACCACCGCTCCGCCCGATGCCACCAGCTCCCTAACCCCCCCGCCCACCTGAGCATGAGCCGCGAGCGCGAACGGCGAGGGCGGGGATGATCCGGCAACCGCGAGCTGCGGCGAGCGGGCGCGGGGGTCCAGTGGCGGTCAATCGGGTGTCGAGCCATGGCGAATGGGTGCGGGGTCCGGCGGCAGCGTCCCGAGGGCTATCGGCGACGAATCTCGGGGTTCCTGCTCAGCGGCGGTGCGGAGGCAAGCCATGCGGAGGGCCTCGGCGCAGTGAAGGCTGTGGCGTGCGAGCCTGGTCCAGCAGCAGCTCGTGGCCGGGATCCGGCGAGGCCAGGGACAGCGGGTGGGCAGGGCGTGTGGCGCGGGTGCAACAGGGGCCAGCAACTGCGCATCAGAAGGTCACGGTGTAATTCCTCCTGGGAAACCTGTGTTGAACCTCGTACGATCTCGCTACTGCTTCTGCTGTGCGCCCGCCACCTGTTCGAGCAAATGCCTCTGTGGCTTGTTCGTGGAACTGTTTCTCACAGGCGTCATCTCTTGCTCCTGTGTTGCGTCAAGTAGAAGCAATATAGGAAGGAGATCACGGTGGCCGACCTGGAGGTGGTGGAGGAGCGAGTCGACCAAGTGCTGCTCGAGGCTGCTGACAGGGACGTTGCCACAACCCGTTCGGGTAAATGTTGCTTTGCTTCTTCCTCTTTTGGATTGGCTACTTGGTTGTGCTAGAGATAACAATAGCGTGACTGAATTTGGTATTCTGTTGTTGACCATATTACCTGTCATCAATTATTTCTGCATATCCTCCACTAATACCCAATTATCCATCACCGTTGTAGCACTGTCTTGTATGTGGTACGCATCAGATACTAATAGTGTGACTTCCTGGTACCTTTCTTCATTTCGTTCTTTGAACCAAACTACACATTAATTGAACTGATGTGTGGCTGTCTACTGATTTGATAGGTGAAAGCAAATGATGGAGAGGGGCCAGAATTACTGAGAAGTGCATCCGACAGAGAGACCAGTACTCATGCTTACTCGTTAACTGCAATGTTGGCCGAACGTCGCCAGCATTTAGTCAGTATACAGGTAATAGCAACCTGCATGCAAGACTAAGCTGGTTTCTCTATCAATAAATTGCCACTAAGTATGAAACACTGGCGGTCTACTCTCATGTTTCGCTTGAATTTGTTGGTAGAAGTCAATATGATTCCCCCCCCCCACCCCCCCACCCCCACCATGTTGGCAGCCTGAGGGTTATGAGCCTCCTTTCTTCAAGTGTTGTGCTGATAATGAAACTGTTAATATATGGAATAAGAACCCCAGGTTTAGGTGCTTAAACATGTGCAGATAAACAGAGCACCCCAGCAGACATAGACTCTCTGTTTAGTTCCTATGTTGAGTTATGTTCCACTGTTATCTGGCTATGATGTTGTTCCTATGATATTCCATTCAGTTGATCGAATAATGATTTGGAGCCAAATAATCATTTTGTCTGACTTACTTTAATATCTACAGTTGCAATGCAGGGAAATTGTCCTGGATGGAACAGTTGTGTTGAAAGATATTGTCGATTTTGTTGTCAGACATAAGGTCGACAAGTTAGTACTGGAGGGAATTAGTTGTATGCCATAAAAATTTACATAGCTTCTTTGAGTGCCATCAAAATTTTCATTCTTCTCTCAATGCCATGAAAAATTTCAATTCTTCGCTCAATGCCAATTCCGTCGTACTTCCGTTAGTTTTGACTGAAACTTGACTGTATGGCCCTATTGCATAGGTTGAAAGGGCAATTATGCCCCTGTTAGGCTGACAAAAGGTCCCACCAAAAAACCTTATCCGCACCTTTTTTTCAGCCCCGTCGCCCCCAAACGATTCCACCCCGTCGCCCCCAGCGCCTGCCCATTCGCTGAGGGCGCCCATCGCTCCCTTCTCCGCCGACCCACTCGTGCTCCCATCTCTGCCGCCCGCTGGGCCGAGGACTCCTTGTTCCGCCTCATCAACGCCAAGCCGCCGCCGCCGCCGCACCAGCTGTGGTTCAGCCCCAAGTGACTGGCGGATTGGAGGCCGCAAGATCCACGATTCCCGCCAGGGTGGAACTCGGCTGCGCCCAGCAGTTGGTCGTGGATGGAGCTGACGAGCTTGTGGTCCCATGTGTGAAGTGAATCGGTCGGAGGTGTGGCGTGGCTAGCGAATTTGACCGGCGGAGGGAGAACTGGCCATTGTGGTTTGAGCAAGCTCGAAGGAGAAGTGGCCATGGTGGAGAAAGAAGTGGTCATGGCAGCTCGGGTCTACTCCCCGTGGCCGCGTCCGGATCTACTCGCTGCGGCCGCGTCTCTCCTCTGCGTCCTGGCGCGCCCTGCTGTTGGGAACTTGGGATGGAGCAGCGGCGCCCTGCCCAGCTTCCCATGGCATGAAGTCAGAGAAAGAAACGACAAAGTAGAGAGCGAGAGAGAAGGGCCACCGTGGGGAAAAAAAGAAAAGAGAAGGAAAATAAGAAAAGAGAAAATTAGAAAAAAATACGAGATAATAAAAAAAAGAAAACAAAAAATGATGGTGGTCTGGATAGTCATGTAATATACGATTTGTGCTCATGTTATAGATCTCAAATTGCATGCAAGGTAAATAACTAAATTATATTTCCTTTGTGTGGAGGGAGGGGCAAATTGGTCTTTTCATTTGCTGTTAACTGAGAGTTAACTGTCTTCCCACGGAAATGGCACTGAGGAAAGAGTTGAAATTTTTCATGGCACTGAGAGAAGAATAAAAATTTTGATGGCACTCAAGGAATCCATGTAAATTTTTATGGCATACAACTAATTCCCTCTTAGTACTGGGGGCTGCATCTAGGAATGCATTTACATTGTGCGGCACAAAATCTTAAACAAGACATACACATAATTCTTTTTTTCTCTGAAACGATCCCATGGTATCTCCATAACGATATGGAAATTAGATATGCCAACATCTGTCACAAAATGTGCACTGATCTTCTGTTCAATGTATGTAATAGTGAAAGGAAAGATTTCTCCTTTTAGGCCTTCCTTTCTTCTGTTTTCTTTTTGGTTGTTCTTTTTAATAATTTTTATAAACTTTCGACTGTTGTGATCTTCCTTTCTGTTATCACATAAAAATGTACGAATATGATGCTTCATCTATTTTCCATTGCTATGTTCACATATGTGTGCATTATACGTGCACAATTCCATGGGACAAATAAGTAATATTGATTTTTGATACATGCAGTGAAGCTTTTGGAATGGGGGAGAAGATGGTTTTGCTACTAAAGTTGAAACTGCTGTGTGGCTATGTGGACCTATTGCTGGCTTAGTGGTGAGTACCAAAGTCAAATTTAATATTGTATATCCAGTCATGTTTTGATTTATTCTCCAGTGGGGTTCGATCTTTTAATTTCTCACTGGTTTGTGTGCCCTGAGCTGTGATAGGATATTGAGTTGTGATCCAATCATGTTTTGTATCATTGACTGCTCTTGCGATACTGCTAGTACTTGCTCTCTGTTTTTAGTACATTCTGTTGTATTACTGAATTACCTACATGTGTGAGATCATGTGACTTAAATCATAAAGCAACATCTTGTATAACACCTGCACATGTAGAGTACATGGCTCTATTTGTTGTCATCTCTGAAGGCTTTTCTTGATGTATTTTTCCTGTGAGATACCCCTGAACATGTCTCATTCGCAAATTCTGGAAAAGTCCACCTTCCTACTTGTTATCAAGTTCATCTAGTGGACTAGACCCAAACCTAAAGTTCTGTTATCTGAGCTTGTAGACTTACATAGTGATGGTACTTTAGATGTAGTTTCATCCACCCGTACTGTCATTTTATTCCCAGCTTGCATATTTTCTTATCTGTTATTGACATTTCCTAATATAGTTGAATGTTGCTTCATGTTAGTTAAAAATAAAATCACATATAACTTGTGCCAAAATTGCCAAATGCTCAGCAAGTCAGCAATCAGCAACAGGCTTCTCTATTAGTGATTTGCTTTCTTGATTTTTTCTTTTCTGTTTCTTCCTAGTGTACTGATGTGTGAACACACTGTTGCCAAATGATCTGTCTCTAATCTTCTCTATTCCCGTTCTTGGTGCTTGCTTATTATTGCTTGATTAGTGTTTGAGCATGTGGCTTTGATTTATGGAAATCATTTTGGATTCGAGAGTCTAGTTGATTTGTGTCATTGTTATAGTTGTAACTGGGAGGACCTGAGCAATTGCAATTACTTTAGCTATAATTATAATTATAGTAGTGTCCTAGTTGCAATTGTTCAGTATTCCGTCCACAGCATTAATTTTTTTTGCACTCCCCCATCAACTGGCTTTGCATCACATGAGAAATAAAAAACCGATAGAAACATTCTCTTCACTAATATTCCATTTTTTATCAGCATTTTTATTCACCTCGGTATAATTCCTGTACTAGTAGCCTTGAGTAATTATATACCTGTCGTGCTTCGGTAATTTATTTCTCCTTTTTCTTTTTCATCTTGCTCAGTGTTTCGGTCAAAGCTTGAGATTTATCTTGCTGCACATTAGTCACTTTTTTCCCAGAACATCAACTTGTATTGTGTTTAGAAATGAGCAAGTCCAAGTAATGCGTTTATATGCTTTTTCTGTATAGGTGGAGGTGGTATCAAACTAATGTCGACGACAAAATAGAGTGACAACATAGTGTGGATAAAGAGGGTGTTGTTACACAAATTATATCCTGCGTTGCATAGATTGGCCATGGGTGCTGAGCGCCAAAAGAATACATTTACTTTCAGTAATTTTGTAATTTGGTAGTGTCCTAGACTCCTAGTTATTCAGTAATTTTGTACTTTGGTAGTGTCCTATTTATTCAGTAACTATGTGAACCAAAATTCTGCATGTTTAGTATTTTTTGCATCAATTGCTGAAATATGTTCAGTAAAATAATGTTAGTTTTCATTAATCCAGTAATTATGTGATAGCAGTTTTTTTTAAAACAACATTCAACGTTCCCACGCTGCAGCTTTTTGCATGGTTGATTGTTCATAAAGATTTGTCCTTGTATCATAAAGAAATGACAAAACCCTCACTTGGTGGCCCAAGGTTGTGTTGGTTGTCTCGTGTGTTGCTCTCCTCGGTTCTGCAGCCTTGCCAGATGTGGCTCACATTGTTGTTGCTACTCCTTTTTTAACCTGTCCAACTACATGCAATTGGTGATCCTCCTTATTAGGATTTTAGTTAGCTCAATTTGTAGTGTGATGTCTTTCCTAGTATAGTTGTAACTGTGTTACTGTCAGTTGTATCTAGAGGATCCGATTAGTTGCAATTGCTTCATCTATAACTATACTAGTGTCGTTGTAACTAGGTTACTATTCTAGTTGCAATTGAAGTACTCATTCGGTTGCAATTAGTCTAATTGTAACTAGTTAGTTTAGTACTCTGGTTGCAATCATGGTGCTGTGCATGCCATCCTAGTTGTAACTGGTTTATTGTCCTAGTTGTAATTGGTGAGCCCGACTAATTGCATTTGCTCTAGTTCCTATTGTCCTGGTAGCAACTGTGACTGAATTATTGTCCTGGTAGCAACTATGTGACGAGCTTTCTTGTGTGTTGTAAATCGGTAATAATCCTAGTTGCAATTATTGTCCTGGTTTAGTATTGTTTCAATCATGGTGCCAGGTTGCAATTGGTCTAATTGTAACTAGATCTAGTTGAAATTGTGATGTTGTGTGTCAGCCATCCTAATTGTAACTGGCTTATTATCCTAGTTGCAATTGGTGTGTCCGACCAGTTGCAATTTGTAATACCACCATGAATGACTTTATAATTTATTTGTCCCAAATACAACTGCGATTGCTTTTTCGGTGTCGTTGTAACTCTTACTGTCCCAGTTGCAATCGAAGTTCATGAACTGTTGCAATTGGTAAAATTGTTACTAGATAGTTGTAAATTGTGGTGTCGTGTGAATGCCTTTCTAGTTGCAGCTGGCTTATTGTCCTTGTTGCAATCGGTGGCGAGTAGTTGCAATTTGTGATGCCACCATGAATGGATTTCTAATTTATTTGTCCAAATTACAATTGTGATATGTTTTTCTGGTGCCTTTGTAACTCGGTTATTGTCCATGTTGCAATCGAAGTACTCATCTTCTTGCAATTGGTCCAATTATAACTAGATTAGTGCCTTAGTTGCAACTGTGGTTTCATTGACATGTCTTCCTAGTGTCGTTGTAAATATTTTATCATCCCAGCTGCAATTGGAGGCTCCATCTGTAGCAATTGATCCCGTTCTAACTGATTAGTGTGCTAGTTGCAACTTTAGAATTGCCTCACTTAAAATCGGTTGCGGTGTGATGTCGATGTCTTTCTAGTATAGTTGCAACTGTGTTATTATTCTAGGTGTAACTGGAGGACCAGTCCAGTTTCAATTACTTAAGCTAAAACTAGATTAGTGCCTACTTGCAACTGTGATGATTGGCTTTCTAGTATCGTTGTAACTCGGTAATTATCCTAGTTGCAATTGAAGTACTTGACCTGTTGCAATTGGTAAAATTGTCAATAGATCAGTGTTCCGGTTGTAGTTTGTGGTGTCATGTGCATGCTTTTCTAGTTGTAATGGGCTTATTGTCCTAGTGGCAATTGGTGGACCCGACTAGTTGCATTTGTGATGCCACCGCGAATGGCTTTCTAATTTATTTGTCCAAATTGCAAGTGTGATATGTTTTTCTGGTGTCGTTGTAACTCGGTTATTGTCCATGTTGCAATTGAAGTACCCCACCACTTGTAAATTATCTAATTGTAACTAGATTTGCTATTTCCAGTGTATTTGCAACGGACATGAGAACTTTTATAATTTTTCATTGCCGCATGATGATGATTTGCTATTTCCAGTGTATTTTTCGTTGTGTTATTTTTCTCGTTGTAAATAGAGGGCCCAACCAATTGCAATTGGTTCATTTGTGACCCGACCAGTGTATGGGTCCTGTGTTTTCAATTTACTGAAGACGCCAAGGATGCCATCACGTGTTTACTGATCGACTCACCGCTGCATAATCAATGTGATGTGTATCTGTACTTGATCCATGTGTTCGGTGCATCGTGTTCAATGTTAGCCCATCTTTTGCGCCCACTTGCACGCCTGCCGCTGATCACAAAAATTTATGAAACTAAATAGATATAATCTAAAAATATACTTAATAAATAACCTAATAACCTAATGGTACTTATTTGATATCATAAATCTTAGTATTTTGTTATATAAATTTGGTCAAACTTGAGATAGTTTGACTCTCCAAGAATCTTGGAATGACTTACAATTTGGAACGGAGGGAGTAGTTTCCACTGATAATCTGATACGGACCAAGCACTTGTGCAGCAACAAGCAGCTGCTTGATCTTCACAGGCATTTGATCGAACATATTACATGCATGGACATGGCAGCTAGCCGCACTGCACCAAGCCTGCAGATTATACCAACTCAATCTGCAAGGACAAATAGAATCCGGCAAACACAAATTTAGTTGCCATGCTAATTTTTTTTTGGAATCTGTACACTCGATTGGGGCACAACGATTCAACCTTTTGCTTGCTCCCGTGCAGGGAGAGGAAGAAAGCCAAGAAAGTGCCAGTCAGGAGCAGGGTGAGGACCTCGCATGGAAGCTTGTCACGCACGTCACCTCACCCCCTGAGAGCTTGCGCCCTCCAGCACTGAATGGGGATCGCCTTGCCGATGGATGGATGGATGAATGGCACACGCTGACCAAAGAGATGGATGGACCTAGGAAGTCGCCTGCTTCTCCGGACGACGATTGGTACGCCTCCTGCTGCAGAAGACTAGAAGAGGGATATGCATCCCTTGCCTCGTACAACAAATACAAGCAGCGACAAATCGCTATTTGCTATGGACGCGGTGAAATTACCAGGTCGGAGGCGCGGATTTGAATGAGCAGCGTGCGCCACCCGGTCATCGTCTCGCTCCCAATCGGTCGCACGGTGGGGGTCTCGGAATACGACAGCGGCAGGAGCAAGCCGCCGTGGTGGCCGGCACCTTCGTCTGCCATTACTGCTTCCCGCCCTGCTCACCCACTCGCCGCTGATGGAGACCTCGCGCGCGATGCTGCCTGATCTGCGCTGCTGTTGGCCGGCGCCGTGCGCGAGATATCCTAGCCCGCGTGCCACCGTCTGGACTGCCGTAGCGCCGCCGCGGAGCCCTCGGACGCCTCGTGCTCGCCGCTCACGCTCAACGGAGCAGTCTGCTGACGCGCCCCTAGGCTCGCCTCCGCCACGCCGCAGCGCTCCTGGCCCGCTGGACCCCCTCGCCCGCTCGACGAGGCTCGGCACCCGCAGCTCCGCGGCCACAGCTGGACCACCGCGCCTGCTGCCCCGCGCGCCGCCGCTGGAACACCGCGCCCGCTCGCCGGAGCATCCTCACCCTCACCGCTCGCCGCGCTCCCGCGGAGGTGGGATGGTTGCTGCTGTGTGTCGCTCGACTATTGGGAGCCTAGCGCTTCCAATAGTTATCAGGACGCCAGATATATGACTGGAGCTGGGACCAAGGACCAGGCCGCGCGGACACAGACACACCACATCCCACCTGCCACGACACAGGCATGCATGTAGCCTCCCACAACGTCATCCCGCCTCCCACACATGTATGCATGTACAGCACCATCCCACCTCCCACCTGTTCTTCAACTTTTTAGTTTGGTTTTTTGCTATAATTCTTCACTCAAAGATCCAATTTATAAACGATTTCCACCATTGGATTCCTGACATTTTTATGCATGATTTGAGATCCATTGTGAATATTTTTTTTAAAATTTTTTGAATTCAAATTTATACGATCATACAAACATATAGAGATGATCATAGAAACTGCTTCAAGTACAAAAACATATGGACATGGGCATATATAACGTATGACCACATCAGGAAGTATGTACGATCGAGCACACATGTATGTATAACTATGCACAAGCATATGTATGATTATATGCTCCATACAAACCTGTTTCGAGCGTCATAGAAACATGTCCTTCTGGTCATAGAATTTCAGCTCACTGTCATACAAACCTGTTCTTCTGGTCATAGAACTCCAGCCCACTGTCATAGAAACCTCAAGCGGAAAAGTAAACACGGCTGACAATGCCACCTGACGCATCCATGCAAACCCACTACCCACCTTTACTTTTAGTTTTTTTGGCTATAATTTTTCACTCGAAGATACAACTCACAAACGGTTTTCACCACAAGACTCGTGACATTTTTATGCACAGTTTGAGAACCATTGTGAATATAGTTTTTTGAACTTTTCAAGTTCAATTTTTCAAGATCATAGAAACATACTGAAACCATCGTAGAAACTGTAATGATGATTTATATGCTCTACTCTACGGTTTCTATGATGTGTTGGGTGGTTAATATGCTCTCGAGTTGTCGCTACTATGCTCTCGATATGCTATTCTAGGTTTCCTGGATTATATGATCCATCCCCTGAGTTATATGCTATATTATGTAGATTGCATGTTGTGGACAATGAGATAGCTAGTGTCTATGATGTTTGGTGTGCATTATATGAGGTACGCTGAAGGTTTATATGACCACAGTTGGAGTTTATATGAGCACTGGTATAGTGTGCGCGGTGGCTTTGCAATAGCGAGGAGTGTGTCAAACAGCAGTAAGGGGGAATTCCATGCCTGGTCATAGGAGAACCATACATATTCAATGGCCAATATATCATAGACCAGTAAACGTGCATGGTCATAAGTAGCCAAGTTACATAAGTAGCAAACTAGTAGTTAACAGAAGAGCCATATTATAATCAGTCATACAACAACATCATTCTCATAGTATAGATGTTCATCAACTATCCCTCTGGTGTTGGAAGCTCAACAACACTGGCAGGATGTCATCGATATCGTTGTAGTGGTGGAACATCAGGTAGCTAAGTGCTTCACGTCTGTGGTCGTCGGTCTCCTCCTGAGCCAAGTAAAAAAAAAGGTCATATAACAATAGTAAATGTGTCATATAAAGTTAAGAGAATGTCATATATTTGTGTATGTCATATAAATATTTTGGGTGGTTTATTTTGAGATCCATTTTGTATGCGTGTAGTGATGGTTTATATGCTCTTTTTCGTGATTTCTATTATGGTGCATATCAAGAACGAAACCGTCAGTGCGCTTGGCTCCTCGAGTCTGTCATGCGGGCTAGCGCTGTCACGCTCAAGCAAGATTCAAAATTCTTGGGCAGCACACAACCTCTCCAAAGAAACATGGTTTCTAATTTTTGCAATTAAAATCAATAGCATAGAATCAAACGAACGAAATCATATAAAAGTATTTGATAGACTAGCATGTATATGTGATTGATGCAACTAACGTGTCCAAAAGTGGTTAATACCAGTACATCCAAACTATCTTGCAGAACAAGCATAGAAACTATGAAGGAAAATCAAAGAAACCAAACAAAATCATGCAAGAAGTCTACTACAAGCCTTGCGAATAGCCGATGAAGGTCCTGTCTACTCGTGTACGAACAAGGCTGCTGAAAGGTGCACAAAAAAATGTATAGAAACATGGAGGGAACTAATGTTATTTGAACCAAATAATATGCCAATTATAGGCATTCATCAAGAAGTATCTATGCTCGAGCACACATGTATATATGATTAAAAAAATTACACAAACACTAGTAATAGACAGGCTTTGTATCTATAGTAGAGCAGCATGTATATATGATTGAGGGATGGGTATACCTAGTGTTTGGTGAGGCACCTACGATCAGGTCAAGTATTTTCTTACTCCCCTGCTTGCCTACACAAATCATAGAGCGCAACGAGTAATTCTCCGTATGCACTAGTCTGAAGCTTCGTTAAGGCATCTACACAAACACATAGAGTTCACTCGAGGTGAGGGAGGAGGCACCTGCGCACCAGGCCGGCGAGCAAGACGAACCCAACGAACAGCCCGGCGGCCGGTTCTGCGAGCACTGCAGCGACGACATCCTGCACGGGGACTAGCGTGGCGGAGTCGTTGCCCACCAACACGACCACGACAACGGCAGCCACAAGAAGCAGCAGCAAGGTTCCAAAGCACCCCAGTGGCGCGCGTGTGCCGCCTGCGCATGCAGCGACGCACCATGGCTGAACGGGGGATCTGCTCGCCCAGCAGCGGCAGCAGGTATCTATGCCAAAACAAACAGTATCTATGCCAAAACAAGATTCAAAGTCGCTGGCCAGCAGAGCACCAACGAGCGCAGCGGCTTCGGCTCTGCATGCCAAATCCCAGCCTCTCGCTCGCCACCGGAATTTCGCTGTTGCTGGCACTGACAGGGCTCGTGGTGCAGCTGCTGGCCATGGAGGAGCGTGCAGCGCTGGGGACCCATGCGGCGGCGCTGAGAAGGTCGACGCGGCAGGCTTCTCCCTGCACCAGACCGACGACATGAGCAGGATAACTCAACGCGGCGATGTAGGGAGGGTGAAAAATTTGAAATGGAGAGGAGGGAGAGGGGCAGATGGAAGTGCTATGTAATAATACATCCGCATTGGGTCAAACTGAGCCCACTCTACAGGATGGGGCCACGTGGACAGTCGAGGGGCTGAATGGTTCGCTAGCTGGTTGGGTTGAACCAGCTTGATAGGTTGGTTGGCTCAAGGCTTCCAATAGTTATTGGAAGCCTATAGGCTCCCAATATATATAATGCATATATATATATATATATATATATATATATATATAAAATGACTACGCGGGCTAGACACGAGCAGGCCAGCGCGCTCTGCGCGCTGGTCCGCGCCAAGACGAGCGCACGCCGCCACAGGTGACGGATCGGGACTAGAGGGTCGTCGAGCAGCTCATCACCACGAGCGCCACCTTCCTGCAACACAGCACCTCATGGCAGCGGCGGCTGACAGGGCATCCTTCGGGCACGTCGAGGAGAGCTTCGAGGTTGCCTGCACCTGACGCGCCCAGATCGCCGCCGTGATGCGCCTCCTCACCTCGTCGGCAGCATCGTTGATGACAAGGAAGTTTCTATGATTCATCACCCGATTTATATGATTATCCAGCCAGTTTCTATGATTTATCACCCAATTTATATGATCATCCAACCAGTTTCTATGAGCGGTATTGGGGGCCAGCGGCTAGCATATCGGCGTTTGACTTCTTCTGTCACATCTTCACCTGCGTCCAGCAAGGTGAGGGCCGTGCGACTACGCAGACTCGAGCGGGCTGCGCACACAGCGTGTAGGCCCTCGCCGACCAGATGAGCCGCCATGGGGACGTGGAAGAATAGAATAGAGTTCTATGCTCAGTTAGGCATAGATCTATGCTCAGTGAGGCATGGAGGATTTTATCAGTTTTCTATGCTTAGATGGCCATGGATCTATGATATAAGCTAGCATAAAAAAACAAGGATCCAACAAAACCGAAAACCATGAAAGCATCGCAGGAAGAAACTATCAATGTCGTGTAAACTAACTTCTACTTGGATTGTTTTTTTTCCAAATGTTGATGATTTCGTACATTAAATCAACCGTACATAAAACAGTTTGACAGATAGGGGTGGGGGAAGAAACCACCCATGTCCTACGAACCAACCCACGACAATAGGGGGGTCTTCAGACTCCAAGCATAAAAAACCATCGCATCGTGTCCAAACGGCCATGGAAGGAATGCAGCAGCTTCAAGGCATATGGTGACGTGATTCCAGCGTCGCATCCCCACCAACATCCCCAACATGTATATATGAATGATTCGTTTGAAATTTGGATACAATTGATTCGTAGTCCAAGTTTCAGCGTGCATGGAAACCTATGAAATAAAAAACAATATCTCACATATATATGATCGATATGACTAACAATTCCAACGGACATATGGCATGAAAACAACAGGTTGAAATCATAGAAAAATATCTATGATAAACCAACACATATATATGATCAATGTAGCTCACAATTCCAAAGGACATAGGGCATAGAAACAACAGGTCAAAAATCATACAAAAAGTATCTATGATAAGCCAACACATATATATGATCAATGTAACTAACAAATCCAAAGTACATAGGGCAACACCAGGTCAAAATCATAGAAAAGTATCTATGATAAACCAACAAAAAAAGCAAGCAAGCACAGATGGAGTTCATCCTCACAATGCAACATGTCATTGCAGCTCCATGACAAATGTGAAAAAAAATAAAAACATAGCTTTTGATTTCTATACATCCATATAGACTCGACATATATCTAAATTCAAATTGACGTCATCAAAGACCATGTTATCTCCGGCCATCTCGCATCACAAGAACTTCATATCTAGGGTTATATCAACAAGTGAGGATGATCATATAAACAACAGGCCAAAACATAGAAAAGTATCAGAAAATTATCTATGATATATCAGGATGTATATATGATACAACAAACATGCAAGAAAGTGGGGGAAAGGGACAAAGGCCAGCGCAACCAACTCGGCCTCCAGTTCAGGGCAACCTCCCCCACAACGCAGATTCACAATCCTACTAGATCAAATCTTGATCAAAGCTCCTACTATTCAAATCAACTAATCATCATAATCCTACTCCTATTACAAGGCAGACTCACTAGATCAAGGCACGATTAGGGACCAAACCAAGGGAGATATGACAAAAACCGTGAGATATATGATGAAACCATGAGGCAGGGGAAGAAGAAGAAGCTAAAGCGGGAGTTCGGTATCGCAACGAACACGGCCAAGAGTCTTCGCACAGCCAGGCCGCCAAGACGCCCAGCATGGCTGCCTGCCTCTTCTTGCCTAGCTTGATGCAGAAGTGGAGGTACTCCAACGCGGACGCGATCTGGGCTGCCATGGCTAGGCAGGAATGCCACGGGAACAACAGGGTGTGCCCGCGGCGCCGGCGCCGCCGTAGAGCCAGTGGTGGAGGTGCTCGCCCACCTGGAGGCCTGCATCATCGTTGTCCTTGACTCGTCGTAGATCTGCCACCATCGCACGGAGAGCCAACGAGGCAGACTGGATCCCCACCGCGCCTATGCTAGGGGCTCGCCACCGTGCTTGGTGGAGCTCGCCGCCACCTGCCGGATGGACTCGCGCCTAGATCCGCGCACGCTGGGTCGGGGAGAAGGGCGGGCATACACCGCAGGAGATATGGTAGGTGGTGGCGTCGGGGGTGCGTGCGACGCGGCACGAAGAAGGATGGATGGTGGGACGTGCAGGAAGGAGGCCGAAGGCAACGTCGCCGGCGAAGCACCGTTGTCCGTGGCAACCGGCACCGTCGGGATCAAGTGTCTAGGGGGAGAGAGAGGGAGGTGAGAGAAGGGGAATTTGAAATGAGGCGGAGGGAGATGGGTTGGCCGGGGGTGGTGATATGAGAGATAGGGTGGGCTCCACAAGGCCACGTGACGGTGGTGGGCGGGCAAGCTGGTCTGGTTCGACCAAGTATCAGTTGGGCTGGCTCAAGGCTTCCAATAGTTATTGGAAGCCTATAGGCTCCCAATATATATACTGTGTGTGTCTATATATATATATATATATATATATATATATATATATATATATATATATATATATTTTCATGGTCAGTTTGGATACAATCAAGCATCGAAAATGTCTCACTGCCGGTTCGAAACGAACTGGCGGTGATGAACTGATGGCAAATTCATTCTAGAAGTAATTGAACTGTTTTTCTTTATTAGAATATAATACATCATATTTCTTTGAGTGCTTAATATCTTAGGAGGTGACTACCAGGGTACGGTGGCAAAACCCTTTATTAAAATAGATAAATGATGCAATCATGTTCTCCTTACGAGGGAAGCAGCCACAAATGCCCTCGGTTTATTGGGATACTCATCTAGCGCTGACATTTTTATCAGCCTTTCAGCAATCGTCACGAACTCATCCATCACTTCTGCCGCCGATGATCCGAAATGTTGCAGTATCATTGGCTCCATCACTGCTCGAAACCCGCGCGCCCTAGTATATGGAGTCGTAGCGTCTCTGCCAACACAGATTGTAGGTTCATGGATAGCCATCTTGACGATTGTAAACGAAGCCTCAGCTTCTATGATCTCTCGCAGCTCCTTCTCTGAAGGCCCGTATGCTGGAATATAGAAAGAGTCAAGCTTCTCCTTATCGATCAAACCCTGTCAATAATCACAACCAGATCGATGTTGTGGATATCACATTGACCAAGACAAAATTACTTAACTATTAAAAACTTGTAAGAAGCACTCATTTCAACATATGTGATAGTGTTTGTCATCATACCACTGATGCCATTTCGCGTAGAATGGCAGTCAAAAAGTCTAGTTGCAGAAGGGAATTCTCCCTTTCTTCTTCCGGGCGCTGTCCAATCATGGAGAAAACCATCCGGCCTCCAGGAACCATTTCTTGAGCTCTCCCACGCAAAAAGCTGGTGAAATCCTTCTCAAACTGCCGAGCATAGGCATCGACGATCATAGAACGTCGAGAACGCCTCACCACCTCGTCCCTGTCATAAAATGGAATTCCATTCTGTACCAGTTCTTCGGGTGCCTGTTTTTGGTACCACACATTGTAAAATTTGTGTGCTCTTCGTGTAACATAAAAAGACACTAAACAAGATGTCATCATATGATAAGTCGTAACCTTTGAGAGCCAGTGCAAACTAGTGGTTGAGCAGACCAGGTGAAGGCTACGTTTACTGAAGAGCCGCCCGTGAAATGAGCCAGGAACGACGCTTGTTATGACCGGGCTAATTACTTCTTGGGCTTCCCTGTACGTCGCCAGACTCTTGATGACTGAGTTGAAGTCGTTGCCTGGAAGATCATTGAGGTGTAAGCAGAGCTCTGGCGGCGGTTGCTGGAGTTGCAAACAGCGACGGCGGACAGCGTCAACGGCTGTGGACACAAGCACAAGCGCGTTTGGACCGGAGGAACAGCCCAAATCAGCAACCATCAAGGCGTCGGAGACAAGGTTAGCATCGGGCAAGCTTTCGATGGCCTCTTCTATCATGGGCTTTACGTTTCCCTGCTCGCCAGCCTGAAAATGAACACATTACATTTATCTGCCTGATGTGTTGTGAACTTAATTATTCTTTGCAGGATAAATGTCATTATCCAAAGAAACCATGAAAATGCATATATATGTATGTAGTTAGATTGGGTTTTTGTTTCTCCATGTCTATGTTGCAATCTGGTAGAAATAATCCAGCGTATCTTTTTTTTTTCTCGAATGTTCATAGCTACTTAGCTAGCTAGCTACGTTCGGTGGTTCAAAGTTTAATTTATTAAGTTTCGTCCTGTAGATTTTGTGCAACTTGCATTGCCTCAGCTACAACATTCAAGCTACTTTGAATGACAAACAGAAGGTGTTTGAAACATGAATAAAAAGATACCGGAAGAGTGGAATTGCGAGAGTAGCTTGTATCCCCATCTCCTGGAACCATATGCGTTTCCAGTACAGGTGCCATGGCTCCTCTCTCCTCTCCGGCTCGCTCGCGCTCTGTTTCCACAAAGTTGCTGCGGAAAGCTGAAATAGCATGCAAATTGTTAAGCGTTGTGGCTGACGACATACAAGTATTAATACTCGCATTCTTTCCAGAAACTAGCTGACTTTTCCATTTTTGGTAAGTTTAGTCAGACACATGGGGCACCATATTCAATAATTGCGTGTCCATGCAACATCTACGAACCTCCACGTCGCACGGCTTCAAGTTGTTAGTATTGGTCTTACCCACGTGCATGACTAGTGACACGAAGTAAAGACAAACGACATTTCAACGCCGGGCAGCGCTCGTCGTCGTCTGTCCAGAGACTAACCTTGGACATTTTGCTGCCTTTTTCTTCTAAGTATCCGTGGACGCATGAAATCGAGTCACGTCCATGGGTACCAACACATCGTTGCGCGACGTAATAGTTGACTAATCGCTGCGCCGTAATTTGCGGCACAGTTCCAACAGATATATATAGCATGAGTACGTGTTTTTGTTTGAGTCGCATGAGTACGTGTTTAGATACTAGCCAACGGCGAGGGGAAAAAATTACGTAGAGACTGTAAAAAAAAAAAACGTATACTCTGTTGGCTCTATATATTGAGAGCCGACACATACATCAATACGTACAGATGCCCTCAAGAATTATCCCAACAGAGCCAGCATGGATACTATGACCATGGTTGTACACTTGTAGCAGTCGAGGCGTTAACTACAATGTATTAGGGTTAATCTTAAACTTAACATGATCATTAGCACTAATAATATGTATGCATAAAAACCAATAAATAATTTTCCTAGTACTTTAACACGTGTGGGTGAATTCTCTTTCCAAAATGTTTTACAATAAGGATTCATATCACATTTCATTTAGGTAGTATTAACATGTAAAAATATGAAAATAGTATATCTTACCAAAATATTGTTTCGAATGCCAAATATATGTTTTCAATGTATTTAAATTTTGATTCAAAGTCGGGCAAATGAAAGTAATGACGCATCTTTAAACTTCAGTATAGGCTCATGTTTATACCAATCTTTGAAACGTTCTATCTCGGGTCTCCCGTCAACTTATGTGCCAAAAACCTGCCCTTATTAGCACCATGGTTAGCTGCAAATGCCCGGTCAAAACCAGTCTAAATCTTACCTTCTCCCATGCATCCTGGCTCTGGCACTCGCGGAACGCGCGTCGGCCATCCAGCCGCTAGCGTGCCTCGGCGTCCACGCGCCAGCTCCCACGAGGATTTGGGCGAGCTCCTCCTGCACGAGTCAAACGGACGTACGAGCTGTCCATCCCCGGGTACGGCCATGTCCTCTCGCCATGACGCCACAGCCTGCTCCTTCTCCGACTCCCATCATGCATGGTATCCGTCGTCCTCGATCCTTTCTGGAGTTGTTCGGCGCGGCTCCTCGACCACGCCCTTAGCCCCCTGGCCATTCAGTGAAGTAGTGAACTAGAACATTAAGCGCGCTATGCGTAGAAGCAATCAAGGAAGATGAAACATGTCAAGTTAATAAAGAGAATAATCCTATGATAAAAAAAATAAAAAGAATATTTCTATGACAAACTATATCCCACATATGTTTGTAAACATTAGCCCATTCAGAATTACAATATAATTACAATGATTGGACATTTTTTCTATAAATCATTACACACATTAATACATTATATATACAGAAGCAAGCAAACAAAGAAGCAAACACATATTAAGATAATTCAACGAAATTCTCTAAATCAACTCCATGGATTTCTCTAAATTCAAGATATGACAACAGTAGTAGGGTGCTTTAAACACATCTGACTATCAGAGTCTTCATTCAAAAGCTCACTGCAACAAGATAAAAATAAATAATCAACAAACAGTTTATACAGCAAGTAGAAACTCCGCCTTTCGTTCAATTAACAATCACAACAGACCATGTGGACAACCGATGCAAAGAAGAAAGCACATAGGTAAACTGGATGCCTTCCAAAGCATGATACCTAATTTAAATAGTTTGTTCAAGGCGATCAGTCGCTGTGATAAGCGAGCGCGCGACTGGTCCAGTCCGCTCTCGTGCGACTGCACAGCTTCACTTTTCTTCCATGTTCCTTCGCAACACGTGCAATGGTCCTAGTGGAGGTTAGCAGGACTCCCGTGTCCTTTTTCTTTCTTTTCAACATAAAAAATGTGATAACTTTTATTTGGAATATCCATTTTCAATTCTGCTTGCACCATCGTGTCTTTTATGACGAAATCTACAGAACAAGACCCATATTATGTATGTTCTGAAGTATTTTTTACATTATGGCAACTTATATTACCTTGATTATTAGCACTTGCTACAAAAGTTGTTATATTGCATGCCACAAGTTGCTATATAATTCTGAACATGAGTTGTTACCTATCTCCGTAGAAGTTGATATTGAGTCTATCTACACTATCCCTGTAAAAGTTGATACTGTGTATATATCGTAAATTGTATGCAACCTGTGTGGCAACATAGTATATCCCTGTGATAGCAACCTTAGTGTATACATCGTAGCAACTTATTTGATAATTTCAAACCACATGTTACACATAAGTTGCTACGAATAAAAAATTTCATCAAAACATAAGTAACTGGGATCTAGTTTTGTTTGTCTTGACGCATTGAGCACAAATATGACGCATCGCACCAGAATCTTTCTCGGACATGCGTCAGCAGCACAGTGGGTCGTGCGATTCCTTACCGCGCGACTGGTTGCGGGTTAACCTGGTTCAATTTACAGTTTATGAACACAAAGCAACATAAAGCATGGAGGGGAAAAAAGATTATCAGGAACCTTTGCATTCTTGGGTACAAAACTGCAAAGCTTATCAGAAAACACTAATGATGGCTTAAGAATAAGAAATATTAAGTGACAGCTCAAAATTTAAATTATAGTCTCGATGGGATTAATGGTATTCTTTGAAAACTATGGAAAAAAAAAGGTAATAATGGTTGAACACATGCATGGCTAAACAGTATAATGTTGTAGCTCAAATATAAGAAAAGACTGAACCAAAGTAAAATACATGAGGGTAGAACTTGTGAAGTACAAATTAAGAAACTTCCATAATGACCGTACTCCTGCAACATTAGAATAGGAAATACCATGACGGGGGGGGGGGGCATGAGATCCCTAAGGTGCAGGCCATGTTATGCCAGGAAGGAAACAAAAAAGGCCTTGTTATGGCAGCCAAGAAACAAAAAGAAATATATCGTGCACGTCTGCATGTTCTTTTTTCAGTGAAGAGTTCCCACCATTTGACTGAATATGTAAGCAGTGAACAGATAGAGATGCAGATTCCAGAGTCAAATGGTGGGTCAGAATTCAGAAACATCCTTAAATGGGAAAGAAGAAAAAATTTAAATATGGTGATCATTTACATTTGTTATAATCAATGAAAGAGCTAATCCTTCTGCTCGTGGAAATTGAAATAAAAAGTTCCATATGCACATATACTAATCAGAGTTCTCCAAAGAGCGGCAGAAACATCCTTAAACGGAAAAGAAGGAAAAATTAAATATGGTGGCTATTTACATTTGCTAGAATCAGTGAAAGAGCTAATCCTGCTGCTCGTGGAAGCCGTGATAAAAGTTCCATATGCAGGTATACCAATCAAAGTTCTGCAAAGAGCTAATGCCTGCTGCCCTTGCCTCTTAACTGTTCTATTTTTTCCATATATCTTTAGCTACACTGGAATGATTATCATCATGCAAAGCTTTACTGGGCAACTTTCCTTTGGAGATGGTGCTTACGGAAGGCAGGAAATAGATGCTAGTGACAAACCAAATAAAGAAGACACTGACCCACCTGAAAAGATATAATCATACTGCTCATGGTCACAACCCTCCCTACAGACAAAAGATGTTAAGTTATGCTGAAGAAAGTAAATACAAACATAGGAAAAGTAATTGGTGAATCCTGAAGGTTTAGGGAAAAAATCATCTGCCGGCTGAACTGGATGCCAGGGAAAGCCTCTACAACAATAGGAAGACAATCAAAACATGAAGTGTGCAGGATATTTATTTGTTTTCATTTTGCAATTATCTTGCTTTAATTAGGTGAATCCAATCTGACATGTTTATAGTAAGATCTTAATCAAACTAATGAATCTGTTCTTGAGAGTAAATAGCAAACTAATCTATAGGCTAGCTGGTGAGTCTAAATCAAATATAGATGGCAATATTCTTTAGTTTTCCAAAAAAAACCCAACAGATTGACATTTGGTATTAATAGGCAGCCTGCACAAAACTGAAACTTGGTGCTTCAGGTGACACGTAATGCCAGATTTTCCTACTAAATTAGCAGAGGGTTGTACCGAACAGAGGCAATCCTATGTGCACCTGTGTCAAATAAAGAAAAAAAATATTTTTGCTCTTATTCAAGAAATTGACATTTGTTATATTTGTGTGCATTTCACCAAACTGTTTGCAGACTGAAAAAGGCATCAAAGAGGGAGTGAAGAGGGAGATTGCACCTAGCACTAGAGGAATGGGTCAGGATCCACGCTGAAAGTGGAGCAGACGAGGAAATGAACCCCAGTTTGCTGCCGCTGTCAATCGGTAGCTCCTCTTGCAAAGACTGCGCCACCGCCGCGGCCTTCCTTCCGTTGGATCTGAGTGCTCGAGACAGCGAGAGGAGAATGATTTGGTGCCGGGCCCATGCTCGACGAGGAGGCGAGAGGGATGTATAGAGCAGAGATGGCGGCGTCCGTGCTGGAGCGGAGGTGCCTATAGCGAGCATCGAGTGGGCGGTGGCGGAAGAGGTAGGAGATAACGGAGAGAGGGAGCTAGGGCTACGGATTTGAGTGGAAGCCTCGGAAGACGGACCACGGGTTTGTTTTTGAACAAACAATAGAGACTTAGGGTGTGTATAGTTTGGTGAAAAAACACTGTAGATTAAAAAAATATTGTAGGTCGTGCTGGGAAGCGTGTTCAGTGACTGGGAGGGATGAGATGAATAGTAAAAAATTAGATGAATAGTTTTTTTTTTAAAGTTGGGTGATCTCCCTTGATGAAAATATGCCACAGGACGTCTGGCAGCGTGCCGAGGGACGCACGGTGGCATGGAGCTCCCTCGTGCCAGCAAACGACATCTGGTTTTAAGAATTCGGTGAATGGCATTCACCTTCTCTCTTCCTCTCCCACGCTCCTGTCTTTCTTCTTCCTCCATATGCAACATACCAGAACAAAACGCCATTCGGCCACCGGTCAAATCCGCCCACCCTTCCATAAATTTCAAATCAGCCACACCCGAAGCTCACTCACCTCCGTCCTCAACCTCTTTGCTCTAGCTCCCATCACCGGCTTGCTCGGTAATCAAAGTTTCTGGAGTCCAGTTCCACCATCGCTCATCACCGGCCACACTTCCCGGGACTAAACTTACTCCCTCTGTACCAATTCAACTGCACCTGAACGATTCAAAAATTGTCCCAGATTAAGAGCTCATGTAGCCCAAGGTTACTCGAACAAAGTGTTGCATGATGCCAGTATAGCATGCGCACGTATACGACTCCATCATGTCACAGTACACATGACCCAGAAAAAAATATCCAAAGCCCCTACATTCCTCCATTCTCTCTGCAAAGAAGAAAGTCCCTGGGATCTACTCTATTCTCACTGCTAGAGCACAGCTTGAGTCACAATTTCGCCCTTGTTCTTCCTGTTGCAGCACAGCTCGAGTCGCAATTTTCCATCGCTGACTAGCTGCTTCTGTTGCAATGATTACAACTTCAAACTTTTGACTAGTATGAGGTTTCCCTTGGTCTAAATACTAGCAGTAGGTCATTAGCTCTGCGATGCTTTAATATGATCTAGTAGAAAACGAGTGATTTCCTATCACTCGCGAGATATAGGATGGATTTGTAGTTTTGGTATATAAGTTTCTGGAAATGATGATGTGTATGAAAATGGAGAACAAACAGGAAATGATGTTGATATGTATATTGTGGAAACAGGACTGGGTCCTGGGTGCCTTAGCCCTATCTTGTCAATTAAGGCCCATTCGTTATTGGCATTGCATGATCAAGATAGAACATGTAGTCCAAACTGGTAAAACAATGTACTGCTTCGCCTTGAAGGTTCTGGACTCCAACCCTCCTACTGGGGTGGTTGGTTAGCTGTGGAGCACAGGGCAACGGGAAGGCACATGGGGAATCTCGTAGGGCCCGACTAACTAGTGTTGATGATGGGGCAATTCAGAATTTCGAGTGTGAAGTTTCCATTTAAAAGCTCGGTGGGGTATATGCATGCAGTGGGCAATGTATAGTGTCCAATTAGGAGTGTACGTGTCATGTGATTAGGTCTACCTTGCAAGCTTAAATCCGACCGATTCGTCATACCTCTCAGATAAGAGACTCTTGGTCACTATGTCACATCGTATTATAATTATATGGAATATGGATAATATATGATGATACTTGGATTGTGATTTAACACTCCACGCTTGCTCTAGTTAGTTTATGCAAATATTATATGATTATTAATCTATACTGAAGTTTGAGCTAAAATATTAAAATTAAGGATCCACCACTCTTTTAGTCCCTTTTTGGCAAACCAACCCACCAGCCAAAGGCTTTGCATACTAGGAGTAGGCAAACTTTTGCCACTAGTAAGGTAAGTCTTGCTGAGTATTAGTTGCTCAGATCAAGGTTTGTTGTTGACCCTATTTCAGATCTAGATATTTTTAGTCGGACCTAACTATGATTCCCATCGGTGGGCTCGAAGTGACACCCTCACGTCTTCATAAATACATTACTAATGCCCAGTTCAGTAGAGCTCTGGCTCCTATGTGGAGAAGCTTCTCTGCTGGAGCTGAACCATTTTAACAAAAAGTTTGGAGGCTTCTTGCTGGAAATATATAAATTCCAAGAGCACTTTAAAGCATGGGAAGAGGGATGACAGTGAAGCCACTTCTTTCGCTTCATAAGGTCTTGTCCTAGTTAAGGAGCCATTTTTTATTTTTACCCGTTTGGTATATAGAGCTTCACTAGAAGCGGTTGGAGAAGCGGGTGGAGAAGCCCAATCAAATAACGGGCGCTAAGACCTCTGTTTTATTTGTAGGAATCTTGCTCCTAAAAAGGACACTTTTATTTGTAGGGCTCTTGCTCCTAAAAAGGTCTTTTGTTTGGCAAAACAATTTCTTACTGTCAATAAAATAAAATTCCAATAGCACTTTAGTTCATGTGAAGCGGAACAAGCTTTAGGTCCTCTCTGTGGTGGTTTCGAGGCTTCATGCGGGTTTCTCCCATGAAACTGTTTTATTTTGACCATTTGGTCGTCTCTGTGGTGGTTTCGAGGCTTCGTGCGGGTTTCTCGCTTGAAGCCGGTGGAGAAGCCTAGCGGCCTCTAATTAATAAAACCTCTCTGTGTACAAAGAGATGACACGTATTGTTCAAGGGAGCCAATGCACAATGACTGGATTGTAGGGTAACGAAAATGAAAAATTCGATGAAATAAAGACGTTCTTCTTAAGATGGTAAAGAAACAGAAAATGCTGAGAGCTTTATGCAGCTCCAGTTTCATGTCTTTAGTGGTCTGCTAGTTAACTTGTTTAATCTATCTTTTGTTACTTTTGCGGTAGCTTGGACCTTGGAGCGCAGCTCTGACCTCGGAGAACTTCATGCTTATTTACTGAAGACTATGGAAGAAGTTCGTTGTGCCAAATAGACACATCCGATCCTGCAAATAAGATTTGGAATTGCTTGGGCTGCGTTCGAAACTTCCTATAGTAGAGACACAATGGCCAAATCTTGTATTCGTGCTACTACTGGTTTATACTCCCTCCGTTCTAAATTATTAGTCATTCTGGCTTTTTACCAGATTCATTGAAGATGATATGATTTAGACAAGTATAGGTCTAGGTTTGTAGAAGATGTCATGAATTTAGACACTCAAATTGGCATCTAGGATAACTAATAATTTGGAATGGAGTGAGTACTGCTATTGTGATTTTCTCTATAACATGATCTGCGAGGATTTTCAACCATGAAGAAATGATTCTTTCCAGATAGCATGGCATTTATGATATCAGAACGATCATTTAAGAAAATATACCGAAAATCTTCAAGCACGAGCACATTGGGGTGGTGAAGTTATTTTGCAAATAAAAAATCAGAATCCTTAAGATATGAATGAAATAGATTTGGAACGTAGCAATATAGTTCAGGAATGGTCAGAGCCACTGTTTATTTATTATTATATCTCCAAGATTTTTCTCTGAGTTCACTACAGAACCAAATCATCGTATCGATTAAATTGAAAATATTATTTGGAATATTTTATATACTGTGCATATCTTAGGTATCTATCTGCATGTTCAGAACGTCCAACACGGTATGAAAGGGAGAATCCGATGAAAATCTTATCTGTAGTTATTGCGTGCCAAGAAGTGAATCTAAATTGCTTCGGACATTAATACAGCAAGGCTACCAAAGATCGTTTCGGAGCCTATATAAGAGAGCCTCTTCCTAAATGAGAACAGCACAAACCTAGACGCTAATCTCCTTGAACCATTTCTGCCATGGAGGGTCTAGCTTGGGAGTGGGGCCTTTACTATTCCCAGCCAGCTCTTCGCCCTCCTTCAGTCACCAAAATCCTGTATGACCTGGAGAGAAGGGAACTAGCCAAACCCATTTTTGTCTGCCTACACTGCGCAACTGAGTCTCAAACCCAGCAAGCCATGGCAGGCCACTGTAGGAAGCATGTTAGGGCTGGCATGGCCAAGGGGACTGTTGACCACGTCAAGTACTATCCTGATCATACATATAGTTTCTTATGCAACGGTCGCAAACTGAAAAAACCTCATGCTCCCATACCTGCTCAACAAGCCATACCACAACCACCTAACCAGCAGATCTACCAGGAACCAGCGCACAGGTATAACCGGATCTTACCTTACACTGGCAGTACTATGGGTAGATCCCCTTGGCTCCAGTATAATGGGCCAAACATGCAAGGGCCTACACTTGCAGCTCCGATGATGCAGCATAGCCATGTCCTCATTGAGGGTTCAAGCTCTTCTCCATTTGGCCGTGTCATGATTCCCAACCATAACGTGGTTGGTCGTGGCACAACTCTTTCGTTTCCACCGCCAGTGATCGATCTCACACTTCGCCTGGGTCCTAATGCTCGCTCCATTTCTGAAAATCCGATGCAGGGAACATCATTCCGTTTTTAAAATCAGCATCTACTTATAATACACATATACATTACCTGCGGTGTCATAAAAAGAAGGTTAGTAAGGTTATGCAGGCTGGTGTATTGAAGGAAGCGATCAAGAAGCTGGAGCATCTATCTTGAAAAGTCTGTTTGTCAGTTGCAGCTCTATATGTTACAATAAAATTTCACAGTAGATCCATATGAGGACTATATATGGTTAAGTTTTAGAATTTTATTGTGGTAGTAGTTACTGTAGTTTGATGTATCAGCGTTATCAATGTGGTGCACATCTGTTGTTATCATGTTGAATATTAGTATGTAAGGTTTTATTTACTTCTCAGTTATTAAACAAATTATGTTTGGTACGGTGTCTCTGCGTGTTATCTCGTCCAAATAATTGATGCTCCAAAATTCACGATTTCTTCTGCTACAAAGAACGGCATCACTCCAAGTGAGATTATGAGTATCCCTTCATATGCGAGTTACAAGCTAGAAGGATACATATTACACCAGAAAAAAAATGCATATGTTCCCTAATATATATGCAGGTACAGGTGGCTGCATGCTTATATATATTGAGCTCAATCCATATGCATGTATGTAGGAGTTTCATAAATTTGGTTTGGGATTTTGATGTTTGATTCCATGTCTGACACACCAGAATCCTATTTTGTAGCAAAATTTCCTTCATTTCATCTAAGGTTTAATAGAGTTCAATTTTGACTATGTCGTTCTTTTAGATATATAAGCAAAAGTTACATTTTTAATCTGTAGCTCGCATGATGGACTGAAGATTCTGCCGGCAACTCATTTGTGGCTTTTGGAAACTGGATAGTGAAGCACAGCTGACCTTTTGGAAATCGGATAGTGTTACGTTATCGACACCATCCTATGTGCATCATCCCGATGGCTGCCGTAAGCCCTAACCAGGTGCCCGACCCCTTCATCTGGCACCCCTTAGGATATGTTAGGTATGTTTGGTTGCACGTATTGAAGGCATGTTGCGCGTACTGTGGCATGGATATAATCTCATAGAGAAAATAAAGTGTTTGGTTAACTGCATGAAAAATGCGGCCTGCATTAGCAGATGTAAAAGTATGCCACATATACCTGCCCAATGAGACAATGAATATGCTCAAATACAGGGTTTTCACATACTATTCAGGATCAGTGGATGCATTATTGCATTTGTGCCCATACAGTGTTCTTTTTAGGTGACTGCCCCAGATCAGCTTCCTTCTACATATTCTGCATATACTGACTATTATGCAGCTCCACGAAGGCAAACCGAACACTTTGTGTATTGATAATGATGGGCAAATTGTTCTAGAGGAGATAAGACTGGGACAGAGATGGAAAGCTAACCCCAGTCACTGCCCAGGCTGCTGATATCATCAGTCTTAGTTGATTGGAATAATAATTACATTTAAATTAATTTTATGGCTTATTAAAAATATAAGTGCAATGCTTAGAAAACTTTCCATGTATCGGTCCAGAAGTTCAGTTTGTGTTTGATTAATTCACATATGAGTCATATGTTTGGGTAGATTATGATCTACTTTATTGATAGTGACGAATATCTTGAACCCTTCCTTGTAATAAGCATGTGTTTAGTAATGAGTTTTGGGATGATAATATATAGGTCAGATAAAAGAACTCTAGTAAAACTTTGGCAACTTTTATATGAAACTGTAGTTTTTGAGTCTACAACATTTTATAGTTGGCTACTTTTCAACTTGAGTCATTAACTTAATTTCACAAATAGGTTTGTAAAACTTTGGCCAAAAAGAAAGAGAAACAAATATAAATATGGGTGCAATAATGAGGATGAGGTCATATTTCTGAAAGATGAATACCACACACGTGGAAAAGATCTTGACTTTTGGCTCTTGTGTGTAAAGTAGTGATAACATGATAGAGTTAATATTACAGTTAATCATAGATTTCACATGACTACTCCAAAAGTTGTAAAAAAAATTATATTGTGGTGTAGCGAACAATTACGTCAAGCGGGTGCTAAGGTACGAAGAGGGATGCTATAATCTTTGATGCATCTACTAGGCCAATGTATGGACTAAGCATTATCGGGTATGGACTAAGCATGGTGAGCATGGTGAAAATGAATCCCAGGATGCATGTCATGAGTTGCCTATGCAAGAAACTTTCAATGAGCTGCCTGTGGCAGAAGCGTGTGATGAGCTACCCATGCCAGAAAGCATCGAATGAAGGATTAGATGCCATAGATCGTATGCTACGTGCCGTGGAGCCTGAATGCCTTGATGCAAAAAATATGAAGAAACTCGAGCGGGATGAGAAAGGATGCCAAGACACCACTATAATCGGGTTGCAACATTTCAAAGCTGGAAGCTAACCTAATGCTATTAGAGATGAAGTAAAGCAATGGTTTGTCTGATAAGGGCTTTAATGATTTGTTAAATCTCCTGCAAAAGATGCTCCTAAGAACATATATGAGGCAAAGCAGATGATCTGGCCAATGGGCCTTGAAGTAGAAAAGATCCATGCATGCCCCAAGGATTGTATCCTTTACCGTGGGGATAAGTACAAATATTTGGATGCTTGTCCAGTGTGTGGAACATCACGGTACAACTGTGACTCAGCTAAAACTATGACATGTGACTGGAACAAAAGATCTCCTGCGAAGGTCGTATGGTATTTCCCCATAATTCCTCGGAGTAAGAGATTATTTGCAAACCCCAAGACAGCAAAGCTTATGCGGTGGCATGCCGAAGAACGCCTACAAGATGGAAAACTCAGGCACCCAGCCGATGAATCACAGTAGAGGGCTATCGATTGGAAATTCAATAAAACATTTAAGAAAGAGATAAGGAACATAAGGTTTGGTTTGAGTATAGATGGGATGAATCCATTTAACATGGTCAGCACCAATCATAGCACGTGGCCGGTTACTCTTTGCATATACAACCTTCCGCCTTGGCTTTGTATGAAGCAGACGTATATCATGATGTCGTTAATGATCCAAGGTCCATGAAAACCTGTCGATGATATCGATGTCTTTTCTAGAGCCCTTTTTTTTGTGATCTTGTGAAATTATGGAAAGATGGGATCAAGGTGTGGGATGAGTACAAGCCGGAACATTTCATGCTTAGAGCATTGCTATTCGTAACAATAACTGATCTACCCGGCTTGGGTAGCGTAGCTGGTCTGGCTACGAAGGGATATAACAGATGTGTGGTTTGTTTGGATGGCACTGAAGCCAGATGGTTGAACAATAGCAGAAAGATGTGCTATATGGGTCATCGTAGGTTCCTTCCCTTGGATCACCCATATCGTAAGAACAAAAAATCCTTTGATGGGACAAAGGAAACTCGCAAAGCTCCAGAATATCATGATGGGAGACAGATATTAAGATAGTAAGCGAACTAAGAGTTGTCCTTGGAAAGGGCAAAGGAAGTGTAGCTGCCCCGGCTGATTCTTTGTTTAAAAAGAACTCGTTGCTCTGGAGATTTCCATATTGGCAATTCTTGACGGTCCGCCATGCACTTGATGGCATGCACGAAAAAAATGGATCCTAAAGCAGTCTGACGGTAATGATCATTGTGGGTTTTATGTTATGTACTGGATGCAGGCTTACACTGGGGAAGACTACAGTGCAGTAGGCGCACATGTATGTTTCAAATACTCTATAATTATCTTTCATGACTTGCACTTAGTATTTGAACCTAACTGGTACCTCTTTGATATGTTTGCCAGAGAGATGGGTTGGACACTTCCGCGCTAATGAGCGGCCAGCTAATATCACTTCAAGAGCAACTAGCCGGGTTTATTCTCGATCAGGTTGTCAGTCCAAAGGGAAAGTACCACTTGCTTGGTACTGATGATTAGAAGTGATAAGTTATCTAGTTTTCTAGAAACTGTATAGACTTATTGGATCTATGGACTTGTTGTTAGTTAGTCGATCTATGGACTATGTGTTTTATGTGGGCTTGTAGTGGAATATTTTGTTGTGGACATGTAATGATATTTCATTGTGGACGACTTCTGCATGTTCTATTTTGTGGTTTATATTGCTGTCAATTGGTGAAAATATGGTGTAAATATTTTTTTTTGCGGCTGGAAAAATCATCACTAACTGTTTGGAAACGTTGGTGAAGGGGTGCATCACAACCGGCAACAAAAAGCATTGGTGATTGATGCATCGTCACAAACGGCTTGTTTTAAAAACCGTTGGTCCTATTATATCATCAGCAACGGTTTTCAACCGTTGGTTATGTGTTCCTTTCACCGACGGTTCTAAAACCGTTAGAATGTGCCACAGCGGTTTTAAAACCGTTGCTCATGACACTTTGGAGCCGGCAGTGATAGGGCGTTGTGTAGTAGTGCATGTCTGATCCCTAATTTTAGTTTGTCTTAAAAAAGAAGTATAAAGAGGGAGAGATGTGGCGTCAATCCTAAAGAACCATGTTGGAGCACATTTCACTTGAAAACATGTGGTTATTTGTTATCTCATGCTTATGCTAGGAAAGGAGGAGGAAATACTACACAGGGAAGGAGGGCCTGGACATGGATTTTTGTGGCAATTTATTGATACTTTATTTTCCCAGTACGAATTCCCAGTGCCCTGCTATTCTATGGGAGTCATAGGCGCCAGAAAATAGCAAGTAACAGAAAGTACCTTGAAATTCAGAAAATCATAAAATTGACAAAAAAAAAAAAGTAGAAACCTGTTCATGATCTCTGAAGAATTAAATCAGTATCAATGTTACAAGTTTACTCAAATTCAAGTTTGAGATAACACAGCTTTAAATTTTCAATTAACACTCCCTTAAGTTTAAGAGGACCCCTACTTAATTAGCACTCCAGCAGTCCAGCGCAAAGAACAAACAAGTTCAAGATAACTTCCAATTCCCTTGTCCATATATCCACATATATTACACTAATTCCAACCCCATGTAAAATTCAAATTAAATAACTCCTAAGATGCACCACTTTGTATCTCCGCAAGAAGTGTGGGGAAGTGGGGTTCCAAATAGGTGTTTGGGAAATAGGTGTTAACTCAGCCCGTTGGTAATCCTTGAAGAGAGAGGGGGTGTTGAGGAATAGACCAATAAAATAGCCCCATGGGTTGGGCTTTTCATACTAGCCGTCTCAGGGCATTTGTACCATGCCAATTACTATATGTGTATGTACACACCTCTTTACCCTAACCATTGTTGTTTAGACCCGATTTTATCTGCTTTTGTTGTGCTGTACGTACAGATGAAGAGATATCCATGGCATTTTTCTTAACAATATTGTAAAGGCCGGTGCAATTTCTTTTCTAAGGGAACAAGGAACAAGTAGTGGTGCCTATTTTCCTTCATTTTTTTTCTTTTGAAACGATACCGCTACATTTTCATCAGCTACAGTATAATACGTACAATGCCTCTGACTTTCAGTGAATAATATACATGAACTGATGAGCACAGAGCACATTAGCACTTCTCCCTATTCTATTTACCAGTGGTAATCAACTATTTTTTTGCTACCGTGATTGTGCGCGTATATTCCATCTTCCATTCAGGGCAGCAGAGAAACAGAGCACAGCAAGCACCGGCAACAACAGTCGCAGAGATCGATGGGATCATCGGCCGCAGCACGCTGGGCACGCCTCGCTGCCACGACGTCGATCATCTGGAGGCGAGCATGGCGGCGGTACAAGAGGATCCACCGCCGGACCTGTACGGTAGCGCCGGGCGACTGCCGTAGTGGCAGCCGAGCAGGTAGAGCCCGAGGCGCTTCTTGGCCCTCCGCAGCAGCAGCAGCTTGTCCTCCCCCCACTCCACCACGACCTCCACCACCTGCCTCTTCCACCCCCTGCCACCGCCGCAGCGCTCGTCGCCGTCGCCATCGCCGGTGGCCTCAGCGACACCCAGGCCGTGCTTCTCGTCGGCGTCCGGCGCCGGCGACCAGTCCCACTGCAGCGGGTAGCTCCGCAGGAAGACACGCCTGGTGCTGTAGTCCTCGTACCGGAAGCTCCTGGTCGGCTTCACCGTCTCCTCCTCCTCGTCGTCCTTGGAGACCTTCCTGTCCAAGTGATCCCCCATGGTTGCTGACGGTGGAGCCTTGCTGAGGAAATTTGATTCAGTTGATAGCCTCTCTGCTGCTGTGTGCTGGTGTTGGGATGCTGGCTGAGCCACCGATGTGATGACTGATGACCGGGTGTTCTGTTTATATATACGGTCTTGGAAACGCCAGATGGGCACGTCACGCACCTTGGTGCCTTTCGATTTGTCAAGTTCCTGTATCTTTTGTTTTTGTAAAAACAAAAGATTTATGCTTGTGTGATGGACATGGCACGGAGATATATGTTTAGTCTTGAACGGAAGCATTCGCTTTACCGGTAATCTGATGGGGGCCTGTGGCGCATTGTTTAGTTGCTCGAACATGCGACTGTCTAGCTAGCTTTCGGTGCCCTCGTGTGCCAAACTTAAGTGTGACAGTAGCAGTCACCGGCTAGTAGGCGCCACGCGAATCAAGTGCCAGCAGGCCCCACCTGTCATCTGCTGCGGACAAGTGATCTCGCTCTTGGACTTTTCTTCCGTGCCGAACCAAACGAAACAACGGGTCCAACTAGGAGAGATTTCGTTGTGTGGGTGTGACATGACACAGCAGGTATCTCTTCCGCGAATATCTTTCTGCCAACTTAACGAATGCTACGTATCCTGCAAAAAAAAAATACAAGCTAAATGCTGCGTATCCTGGAAAAAAATAAGTTAAAAGAAAGTACTAACAGTTAATGGATGCTAGGTCATCCATGGGTTACGTTTGTATTCTTTTTCACTTTGGCAAGGCAAGATTAAAAAGAAGTGAGGTGGAATGGGATCGAGTGGCTCTCCAGGTCGGCCTTTTCGCCGGATAACGCACATGCCGGTGCTATACCTCCGGTCGAACCGAGAAAGCAGAAGCAGAGCCAGACACCTCTCGCTATAGGTAAAGGGATTTTTCATACTCATCTAGTCATCTTCATCTCCTTTTTTCATCTGTCTACATCCCTTCAATTATTAAAGTAAATTTTGAGGCTACTCCAGCTACTTGTATAATTCTCTGCTGATCGTTTGGATTACGGAACTTCCGGGACGACAGCGACGGGGATACCCATCGTCTTAGCTAGGATATGCGAGCTGCGTGTGCCTGGTCGGTCTATCTCGCCAGCTATCCTATCCTACTGACGCAGCACGGTCACGGTGCTGCGCATCCGTACGTCGAGCAGATCGTATCGGTCGGATCGCCGTCGGAAAGTACAAGAGTGTGTTTGTAGTATCTTGGTAGATCAATATGCAAATATATAGGAGTATCTTTCATTTTATGCCAACCATATCTACGCATGCACATCGCAACCGTATCATGCATCTTTTGTACTCCATACTGGCGCAGCTGGTTTCCCTTTAATCTTGTCAGCGGATCCAGGAGACATGCGCACGTGTGCGAATACTAATTTCAGTTGGCCAAGCTTGGCCAGCGCTGACCTGGCCCAAAGCTTTGCCTCTGGGCACCAACGACGCTGTGTCAGCAGTCGGCACAGGTGTGTTTAGATTGGGGAAAAATTCTCTAAAAATACACTGTTCACCGAAAAAACACTGTAGATGAATAGTGTTATGTGAGTGGAATGGATGGAATGAATAGGAAAAAATTAAATAAATAGTATTTTTTTGGAGAATATTTTGAATCTAAACGCACCCTAAACCAAACAAGACAAATGAAGGAAGATTTCTGACCGGATGATGTGGGTATATAGACGAAGGTCGGCGGCTTCAAAGGCCGATGCTAACATTTCGTGGGCCGGGGTCAATGTGAAAATGTGCGCGAGGACCTCTAATGTCAGTCACTCAGTCTATGTATCTATATTGTGTAAATTTTCGTGGGGTAGATTAATCATCGGAGTAATAATGCTTTTTTTTTGCGATTTCTACTTATATTGTAAATCGTATAATAGAGAAAATCTATACGTTTTAAGATTGAAGTTCTACACTCACTTATCTATATTATAAATACCAAGTATACTTGAAACCAATTATGACCCAAATCGGGTCCATGCATCGTGCCTCTCGCTTGTACGAGCCGAGGAAGGTGGAAGGAGGGGTAAATCATTCAAAATTGCAAGTTGGAGAATGTTTCTATCAAAAAAATATTTTTTTTCATCATGTCTCATCCTACCAGCTCCCAACCGTCCCCACCCACTAAATGTCAGCGCCACCACACAAGCTCGCGCTTCATCACACATTACAGACAGACGCAGACACTTACATACACGCACGCACACTTGCCTCTACAAATATACGCACGCAACTCTACCCCTATGAGCACCTGCGAAAGACTGGGCCGGCAAATCATCTAAATTGACGAAGTCACCACAGACATCTCACTATCGACGGGCACGTCGCCTACCACTGAAAGAATAGCGCCGATTAAATCCTAAAATAAATCTAGGAAAATACGAGCACCAGTACCAAGTCGAGGACTCGAACCCTGGTGGGTTGGTTCCACCACAAGGAATCTTACCAGCTGAGGTAGAGCTCAGTTCGCGCGCTCCACCTTTATATTGATAGAATCGTCTTCAACAAGAGAAGATACATAATTTTGTATCACATGTGTGTCACACGTGTGTCTGCTAGCAATTATAAACAATCGACTTTAATTTGGCACCCAAGAAATTCATAACTTTGTTCACTTTTAGCAATCATGCCTTTTACATTCCCTGAAATCTTGTAAAATTATTGCTAAATTTATGTGTACCAAAATGCCAAGTCCATCTATCGGCATGCATTCTAATAAGATACTATTCCCTCATTCTTAATGTATGTGTTTATGGTACCTTGTTTTTTTATATTCCATCTATATCAAAATATATCGTTGACTTTTTTGTCAACTTTGTCTTATGCAAAAAAAAAGGTAGACAGGTAATTTATTTTTTGACTTCTTTTATTCTTAAATTATTTGAAGTATGACTTAATTTTTTTTCTATCTGTAATAAATGTTTAAATAAAACAAACAGTCAAATTTTACCATAAAATGTCAACAGTGAGAAGCCGACAAACATTCTGATACAGAGGTAGTATGCCATATATATTTATGAACAGAGATAGCAATATAGAGGAAAACATAATAATTTTGTATTGTTGTATCGTCGACAATTAGATTGGGGCTTCCTATCTATCTTCTGGCAGATAGATAAGCCATCTATATTTAAAGTCCACTTTAGTCCAATCATCCTGTTGCAAATATGTTCAATATTGGTTGCTCAAAATGTTGACAATGTAAAACCAAAATGTTGGTATTGTAAACAAAACATGTTGAATATTCTAAAATTGAATGTTGAACAGGGCGCCCTTCTCCGGCGAGTCAGGCACGTCTTCTTCTCCGACGAGGTTCTTCTCCGGTGCTAGCAGTGAAGGGCAAGGTGAGCAGCGGCAGTGCATGGAGCAGCAGCACGCGAGGAGGGTGCAGGTGTAGCAAGACGGTGCAGAGGCGCACTACAGAGTGCGAGGCGGCCAACAGTGGTGGCGCGCAGGGTGAGCTGGCAGCATCCTAGGGTTTTGGTTTTATGGTACGTCTGTGTGGGGGTAGAGAAGAGAGGTAGACCTAGGGTTTGCCGAGGTCTAATGGGTATTATTTTGTATATGTATCTCAATACATACGAAGGTTTGAAAGCAAAAATCTATTGGAAAATGTGTATGAATCTGAATAAGATACGAGTAAAGTTTATTTTGGCCTAGGCTTACAGACAGACAAGGCCCCGAAATTATTCACATATGGGCTGGGCTCGGCTGTAGCATTGAAACCAAAAGTCTTGTTGGCCGTCTGCATCCTCTAACCCGGCTTGGCACCTCTTCCAAACAGGCAGAGATACAAACACGTTTCTATATTGGTTGGAGATGTTATTACTCTCGCAGTCTCGCTCGAGTCATAGTTAGATCAATATGCATTCTGAGTTGGTTTTGAGGTTTACAATAAGCTTATGTTAAATCAAGTACCAACCGCACATCTTATTTTCGTAAAAGTAGCCTATCAAACCATGTTCCCGCAACAACCTAATTAGTATTAATATAAAAACATGGCTTATAATTATAATTATTTATATGCCCTCTTTTATCTATTAAATATTTTAACATTGCCATAAAATATATATTTATCATGTGTGTGTGATATGTATTTGACTGAACCATTTGTTTGAGCTATGTAAACAACATGTAATGCTACTATTATCTCTTCCTTCATACATAAATACATAGGTGACATCCATCATGGGTACTATTTTTATATAAACAATATCATAAAGAATCCATGACTTGACATATTAATGACCTGATGTTTCTATTTTTTTCTTCTAAAGTGTCCACCTAGATTCTAGGTGTTTTCATGTGCAAGCTTTCAAATAAGCCTCTAATTAGTAACAGTAAAATGACATATTAAGGAAAAACAAATATATTTTTTGTCCATTCAACTCACAAAAATTATTTCCTTCCATGAATGATTCCGAAGAAATCTACATAACCCCCTCGCCTATTGATAGTGGACTACTTAACCCCCCGAACTATAAAATCGGATATTCTATACCCCAAACTTTTCAAAACCGGACAAATAACCCCCTAGGTGGTGGTTTTGGATGGTGGTTTTGACTTTTTTTATTTTTTTTATTTTTTGACTGAATCTTTGAAAAATCATAGTAAATCACAGAAAAATCATAAAATAGAAAATAAAATTTTCATGGACTCCACAAGGTAAGGCGTTGGAGACGAGTCTTACCGGCGGTTGGAGCTCGGCTGGTAAGGGAAAGAGGATAGGAGAACAAGGTAAGCAGCACTTGGATAGGACCCGTTTAGATAGTGAAAGTTTAAAAACTTTATATAACAAAATTTCATTGTAGCAAAAATTTATGAGATGGATCATGATTTCTAATGGAATGAAAGTGTGAATGAATATTAAAGTTGAACCAATCTAATTAAACGGGGCCTAAAGGAGGCCCATGCATGCGCTTATGTGCATGGGAATGCTACTAGGTGCAATGACGGTAGGCGGCCAAGGCTGAGAGTGGCGGAGCGAGGCAGCGCTCATGCAATAGTTGTATGGAATCCGCGCCACGGCTGAGAGAGAGGAAGGCATCGAGTAAGGGAGAGGTGCTGACATGTGAGCCCCATGTCAGGTTTCATGTCAGCTTTCCATTCAGCATGCCACGTTAGCTTCTGGGTGATGCGTAACAGATTTGGATCTAAATCAAGTTTGATAATTTAGGGAGTTAAAAATGCAATTTATAGTATAGAGACTAAAGTGACTGGCCATGAAATTGACTGTCGAAGAAAGAGAAACTGCCAGCAAGTGCAAAAAGTTCAGGAAACACAAACAGGGGAGCACATGGAGCTGTATTGCTTGCACGGGTGTGCCGATGCTATCTATTCTCAGACCTCTAGTGTCATCATCCTTCTATTCTGTTCTCCCTTCACCATCAGCTACTGAAGGCAACCCCATGCCTAACCCATCTCGCACCCACACATCAAAACCGACCAGATCTTGCATTGAATCCTATGCAGTTTTCGTTTTGGTATTTCGAGTCAGTGTGTCCTTGCTGCATCACAATTACTACTCGGCACACCCTTTTTTTCCCCTCTGCCAGGAGTATACGACAGAAGACCCATTGCAGGGAACCTTATGCTCCACTGCCAATGCCTTGTAAACTTATAAAGAGCCATGGGAACTGGTGCTGCAGTTCCGGCAGAAACAAAGTTGCATCAAGATCCAGTCCATTCATACAGAGATAAGCTAAATAATCACATACTTTACACTGCCTCTTATCGGAGTTCATAAGAATCTTGTCGGTGCCTGATTTGGTCACACCGGCACAAACTAGTGATTGCGATGCTAACAACTCGTTGCCCCGATGGCGGGCGGAGAGATGGGAGTTTTTATCCTGGTTCCGGCCACGTGGCCGTACGTCCAGCAGTGGTGCGGAGCACCGGTTTCGTGTTGCTCGTAGTAGGAGGTTACAAGCAAGGTGGAAGAAGAAGATGAACTTCTAAGTCCCTGGGCCTTTCGGTGGCTAAGTGCGTTTGTGGGTGTTCTATGGTGTGAACCTGCTGTGTGTTCCAGTTCTTTTTGCTTCCTTTCCCTTTGCATGGGCATCCCTTCCCCTTTTATAGATGTAAGAGGGAGGGTGTGAGAGTACATGTGTTCGTGGTGCTGACGCTGCTAAGTGCACTGTGCTGCCCATGCCGCGCACGATGTGAGCGAGAATCGCGTCTTCCAACTCCGGCTAACGACATGGCAGTGGTTGACGTGATGTTCCCCTTGTGATAGTTCATGACTTCGAGGGTGGCAACTTGAGTACAGCGTCCGGATCGAACCTCCGTAGCTTCCTTCGAGGGCTGCTTCGAGGATGGTAGCGCATCCGAGGCAAGCAGAGTCAAAGGAGTGGTTGGCACAGTGCCACTGCCAGGACCGGCCCGTGCCGTGTCAGATCAGAATCCACCGCGCCAGGTGGATTTGACCGATGTCTTCTCCGCAGCGTGGGCGGTGGCGTGGTGCAGTGAATCCTCTTTTTTGACCGCGGAGGAGTCATTTATGATCGGTGATGATGGTCCCAAAGTCTCGGGCGCCGTTCCCGGCGCGGTGGGCTCAAGCTTGGCCCGCAAGCTCGAACTTGTTGAGCCTCGAACGTGACGGAAAACGCCCGCTCGAGGGTGAACGTTCCCCTCGAGCGCGGCTGCTGAGCCTCGAACGTGGCGGAAACGCTCGCTCGAGGGTGAACGTTCCCCTCGAGCGCGGCTGGGCTCGATCGTCACGGACATCTTCGCTCGAGGGTCTTCAAGCGGGACGGACATCGTGGCGATGTTTGTTGTGATGGGCCTTTGTTGGGCTACGGAGCCAGGCCAACTTTGTTTGTGGGCCTTGTTATTGAGTAGTTCTGGGCATAAGTTGGGGTACCCCTTTTACAGAGACCCGACAAATCTAATAAAGCAAAACACTGTCAGTTTACACAAATCTATAAAGAGATATGGAAAACAACATCACAGACAAAGTAAGAAAATGCAGCATAAAGGCATTGCACCCCACAGAAAGGAGAATGTTGAGGAAAACCGAAACTTTACACTATGTCAACCCTGAAATCAGATTCTTCCACTCTATTTGTTGGAATAGCGGCTCAAAGTGCACAAGATGGGAACCATAGGGAATGCATGAGCATCGGCTCAAGGTATCCTAAATAATAGAACTGTATATGTACCAGCGGTATTTTCGCAACGATGCTATGTATGGGTGATTCCAATTGTATCCTCCTCAAAGCTCTTGATCTCCGCAGCCAGACGCTTCATGTTGCCATCGTAGACATATGGTATCCCCTCAAACATTACCTTGCTTCCATTGGTGGGTTTTGGCACAAATTCCCTGCAGGGCTCCCCCATGACATTGATTGAGTTGTGATAATGGTAGTATCGGATCAAGCTTTCCGTCTTGTGGGTTGTCCTTCCTATGACATTTTGCGACATGTGTACACCTGTAGAGTAGGCGTTCCGAGCTTGTATTGCGTATTTACGATCTCGCCTGACACCAGTGATAGAATTACGGAAGACGAGTTTCTCAAAACCCCATTCCCTGAATATTCAATGACATCAAATGAATCAGCATCCAGCATTAGTGGTACCTATATATTAAAACAGTCGGCATGAACACGTTGCAAGCACACTTGATGTCAAAACAAAGGGTATTAAGCAATCTGTGGCACAAGGTTTAAACATGTACTCAAGATTTGCGAATAAAATGCAAGCTACAAGGTATTGAAAGTACTGGCAGTACATTGTGTCAACCTAAATGCTCCTTTTGGCATTGAGGTGCTTTGTGAACGTCCTTATTTATTTCCATTTTTGGGAGCAGTTGTTAATTGTGAGCATCTTTTTTATGATCAGTAACAACAGAAACAACTCTAGAATCGGCAAATATTCTTCTGACTAACTAGATTTCAATGCGCACCAATCACATATACCCTAATAATAGCCAGTCAGTATGGAATAGCTGAAGAAAACATGAAAAATAAACATTAGACTAGCCTAGCAAGGGGGAGTGGTATTCGGGTAAAAATGATCTACCTAAACCCTTGATGCAAAATTATGATTCTTTAACTTTACTTTTATATCCAGATAGATAGTGGCAGCCAGTATGTCTGGCTCTACCATAGCACGATTGCAACATGGTTTCTTTTTTACACATACAATCACTGACAAGCTAATGACTACTGATTTCTAAAATATGTGCAAGAGCAGTTTCTAAAATATGTGCAAGAGCAGTTCTTACAGTCGCTAGTAGGCATGCCAAAACTTAGTTTCAATGAGAACAGAAGAATGGTATTGATAGAAACATGTGCAAGGACAGAGGTAGAATTTTTTATTTTTTTATTTTTTGAAATAAGACAGAGGTAGAATTGCACATGTCAAACCAAATAATTTCACATCATCAATGACCAAAATTAATTCTTTCAACTCAACAAGACTTCAACAGAGAACATAGACGAGCTAAATCTGCAAAATCAAAAGTTCTAGCAAGCACACACTCAATTTGAAGAAATGACAGATTTGCAATCATGGTTACAAGCACTTGCTAATCTGACTTGTAGATAGAATTCCTCTATGCTAAGAACCATTTAACTCCATGGCGGAATGGTACAGAGCAATTTTATTTGCCATATGCATAAATCTAATGCAGGGAAACCAACAAACATCCCATGGGAATGGGCCAACTAAAATTGGGGTGAACCTTTCCCGGGAAAGGAGCAGTCACACTGCCCGATCAACCTAACCCATAAACTAAAATAAAACTACTAGCTGTTGACTCATGTCCTAGCAAATTTAAGCAAGTGGCTCTGATAAGTAACAAATTGACAATGACTACAGATGCGTTGCACTCTTCAGAAATATACAGTGAGAAACAACGAATTGTATATTGCGTGAATCTAGCAAAGATTCCCACAGAAATAGCGATGGCATAAACAATAATTGCAGTAGCTATCAACATAAACAAAGGCCAATCGGGCAAGAAAAGCACACCTCGAGTATTCCTTGTTTGGATCTTCCACGCAGAGTTTGCTGGACATGGGGTTCTGCTCAATGGTGAACTGCGTGTAGCGCTCCAGCTCCCCGAGCACCTCCTGCAGCGTCCGGCCGTCGGGGAGGTAGATGTACTCGTCGACGTCGAAGAAGAAGGTCCAATTCGCGGCGTGCCGGTACCGATGGAGACAGTCGTTCACCACCAAGAACTGGTTGTAGTAGTATCCGTCATACTCCGACTGCGCCCGGATGTCCTGGACAGTGACCCGGCCGGCCCTGACCCACGGATCCAGCACCGCCCTGACCTCCGGGCTGACGCCGCCGGCGTCATGGAGCACGAAATGCGAGCTGGGCCCGAAGAAATGGGCATGGTAGGCGAGCCACTCCCGCATGCGGGCGGCGCTGAGGTTGCCGTAGAGCGAGGAGCCGCAGTAGAGGTACTCGTAGGGGAATGGCGGCCGGAAGCGGGATTCGTCATAGGAGCCCGGCGCCTCCTCGAGCGCGACGAAGCGCTCGTAGCGCCGGGAGGCGGTGGAGTAGTAGGCGTGGACGAGGAGCTTCCCGCCGCGGTTGCCGGCGTTGGGGTTGGTGGGGAATGTGCAGTTGACGACGACGACGGTGTAGACGCGGCCGTACCCCCAGTCCGGGAGCATCTTGTAGGCCTTGGTCCGGACTGGCCGCGGCGGCGCCGGCGAGGAAGGGTCCCGGTTGGGCACCCACTCGCACTTGAAGTAGGGGGTGCCGAACACGTGCGCCGGCTTGGAGGCGAGCCCGACGACGGCGAAGGTGCGCGGGCCGCCCCGGTACGCGCCCATCTGGACGAACAGCGCCGCCGCGCTGCCGTACGGGCGGAGCTCCCGCTTGTTGGGGTCCCGCGGCAGCACGGCCGCTGCGGGCTTCGTCCGCGCGACGGCGGGGACGGTCGAAGGTGTCGTCTTGGTTTCGGCGGCGGTGAAGTTGGCGGAGGGGAATGCAGCAGCACCGGTGGAGGTGGCGGCGGCGGCGCGGGAGGATGCTGAGATGGGTTGGCTGGGGAGGAGGGGGCAGGAGGCGGAGGACGAGCGGGAGGCGGAGAGGAGCGGCTCGTAGGGGTGGAGCTGCCAGAGCGCCATGACGAGGGTGAGCAGCGCGAGGGAGGCGACGAAGGACTTGATGTCGAAGCAGGAGACGCCGAATGCAGCCACGCCGGGGCCGGCGCCGGCGTCCTTCCTGCCGCCGGGCTTCATCGGCCCGCCGATCCGGTCCCTGGCCCCTCGATCCGCGTCGCCGCTCGTCGCTGGGAGGGAGATGGCGAACGGCGCGCAGCAGCGGAGAACGTGCAGAGCGCCGGTTCCTGCCTGCCCGCCCACTTCCTCCGCGTTTTGTGGGGAGCGGGCGGGGTGGGTGGTTCGCTGGCCGGGGTTGGTTTCGCACTGGGGAGGGCCAAATGGGGAAGGAAATCAACCGGCGAGCTGGAAGAACGCGCAGATGGGGAATGCGGGGCGAATTGGGGAGGAATTGAAGACGGCTAGCGAAGAGGAAGGAAGGCGACGAGTGCCACTGTGTGTGCCGGTGTGCGAGAGCAACTGACTGGATGTGAGTGAAGAATGCTCTCTCTCTCTCTCTGGACCTGGGGAGGGACAGTGGGGCCGCACCGAACAGTGATGAGCTTTTGTCTCGGCCCTACGTTTATGGACTGTCTTTTTTCCGAGTTTATTCGTAATTAGGGTCCGTTTAGATTGTAAAATTTAAAAGAGAATTGGTATTATAAAATAAAAGCTATCTAAATAAGGCCTTACTTATTCATTGAGGTTGGTTTGTTGGAAGATCAGGCCATTCACAAGAGTTCTATTTTCATAGTGCCATGTGAACCTTGCGTTACGAGATTTCGTGTAAAAAAAAACCCCATAAATACTTTCTTTACACGGTTTCAAACTTTATCATAGTTTTTAGTGGTGGGACAAGGCATAGAATGTGATCATATATAAAAATAACACAACCTTACGCAAATGCTAGTTATCATAAGGTTTATAGTCATAGAAATAATACACAATAATGTAGGCCGATTCATGAAACCCCATTATAACTATCTTGTCATGGCATAAATAATATTTATTGGTCATCACCTTATTTATTTAATGTGCATTAAACTTTATGGAACCAACATTGATAATGCTAGTCTTATGGGTATGGATTGGCTCCTCGCTATTCGTGCCTATGCAAGTCATCTCGTAGCAGTGGTATGCTTATATCCACTCACCTTACCCAATAAATAGGCCCACTAAAGAGAGGGCTAGTAGAATAGAATGTGGCAAGCCAGTATTCATATGTCAAGAATTTGACTTGCACATTTGTAGCTAGGGAAGAAGCAGTAGGCAACACTAAGTGACAAGTCGGTATTCATATGTCGAGGATTTGGATGCACCTTTTGTAGATTTAGAGGAGAAATGATATATATAAAAAAGAGTTTATGTGGAATTCATTGAAACATGATATAGCTTTGCAACAAATATGTTATCATGCCAGTTCAGCTAAGGATGAAAAGGATAGGGCTACGGTGGAAACTAAATAGTGGTTAGTTCGGCGTTCTACATTGAGAATTACATCCCCATGTATAAGATAAGCTAGAATTTGAAGTCATTAGGTACTCATATACTGATTATGCAGGGTTGTGTTGATCACGATAAAAAAAACTCGACATCAAACTATACATTCACACACGCAAATAGGGAAGTATCATGGAGAAGCTGCAAACAAAGTATTAAGGTAGCATCCACAATGCAAGCTGAGTTCGTGGCATGTTATAAAGCTGTGGGGCAAGCTGTATGGCATAAGAATTTCATCCCAAGACTAAGACTGGTGGACAAAATATACTGCGATAATAAGTTTGTAGTCTTCTATGCGAACAATAACAAATCAAGTAATGCTAATGATAGAATTCAGGATCACATTATTGAGTTAGAGCAAGTACTAAGAAAAATGCTCATGGATCCACTAACGAAAGGCTTACCTCCCAATATAATTTGACAACATGTTGCCAACATAGAATTATTGGAGAGAGGGCTATTATACAAGAGTGTGGCAAGCCGATATTCATATGTCCAGAATTTGGCTTACACCTTTGTAGATTGAAAAACAATAGACAATCGTAAGTGACAAGCCGGTAATCATATGTCGAGGATTTGGATACACCTTTGGTAGATTTAGGCAAGAAGTGATATAAAGAAAAAACATTTAGGTGGAATTCTGTGAAGATATGCTATCATGTGCATCTTGTCTGCCATCGAGTTCAGCGAAGGATGAAAGGGAGAGGGCTACGGTGGAGACTAAATAGCAGCTAGGTTGGCAGTTGCAATTGAGGTGATAGAAGCTTGCTAAAAGAGGTGAAATGGAGGAATGACACAAAGAGAAATTAGAAATGGTTAAAGAAAAGAAGACAGTCTAAAAATTTGAATAGATAGTATGTAGGAATTTTTCACCAAGTTCTCACATGAATCGCTTAATTTGCAAATAGTATGCAAAACATCATCAAACGTACATGCTTATAATAAGAGCTTTTTGGCCACATCTAATTGGTTTAGGGCTAGTTGATTTTCCCAGGTTGTGTTACTATTGGTGTGCAGCGGTTTTGAATAAAAGTTGTTGGAGTAGTTTGAAGGTGCTTATATCTATAATAACAATATGTAAAATCAGCAATCACAACATCACTAAGATTAAGTTTACACTAAATAAAATACTTATATGTTTATACCAACATAATTAAAATTTGAGTACATCGTTCAACCATACCATATGACTAAATTGAGGTTAAGAATAAATTCCTTGTATCCCGTTGACACCCAAATTCAACATGTTCTTACTTTTTCAAGTCCTAATCATCTATACATGCCCCATAGATCTGCCATAGCTAATTGAGTTCATGAACTTACTATGCCATGGAGCCATCTACTCGGTTATCTGCTCACCAATAGATGTTGCCACAACTCCTACCGAGTACTGACCACATAAGGATGACAAGCTTCAACAGGGGGCATTTCATGAGAGTTTTATATCATTCAATTCAATGAAAAAGAAAAATGCAAGATAATTAATAAGGAAAGTTTCATCATATGCGATAAGAGTTTCATCCACATAACACTTATCTCGCACAACTATCTAGGTAACTATGCAATGAAATTCTGCACTGAGACTGACCTTATGAAAATTCATCTGGTTGACTGGGAAAAAGCATTGCATATATAAAAAAACATTGTAGCCAAGTCCTGAGAAGCGTGTTCTGTGAGAGGACGAAATAATATAAATAACAAAAAAGTGAGGATAAATAGTGCTTTTGACGAATCTGAACAAAACTGGCACTCAACGGCATATTCATCCCGTTGGTGTGAATAAAAAAATGAAGGTGCGACCCTACAGTATTGGGTCAACAATCAGCGCTAAAGGCAAAATTTCTTCTAAAAAATATTCAAACTCTAAGAGATCTGTTTCACATGATTTTTTTTGAATTTTTTGGTACAAAATATGCGTATTTTGAATCTGTGGTATTTGAACCCAACAAATCCGACCTCGCGCATAGCTTCTTTACCGTCCTATCAACACCCTAAATTTGATTTAATTAAAAGGTGCTTTATTTTGAAATCACACGTGCAGACCCTTTAACATCATATGAACACTACCAATACTTAAATACCCAATAGGTTCTGGTATGAAATTGTAACACCTCGGGTGTTTAAAGCGTATAAGCGAGAGTAATTTAACAAAAACCAAGGAACTATTAACCTTGAAGGGAAATCATCGCAAAGGTTAACTTGAAACTAAATCATTACAATGTAATTATGAATAGGAATAAAAAAAACTCTACATGAGGCTGTAAATTTGTACTGGTGTAATTGGTTTTGACTTTTAACCCTACCAAAACTTTTCTAGTACAAAGTTAAACATATTCACTTGGTTGTTCCATGGCAAACCCAACAGACTTACACATGAGATGATGGTTTTATGTGCCATAAAAACTCCTAATAACAAGTTAGTTTTGAACTACGAATTAATAATGTTTCTATGTTTTTAAAAGTTCTTGAAGGACTAATTGCTCATATAAAGTTAGCACATAAAATAATATCATGACATAAGCCTTGTATGGGATTTGAATTATTGAAATTAAATTAAATCATAACTTTGTGAAGGAAGTCAAAATTTTATTATGTAACTTTCCTGGGTAACAATTTTGTAAAATACTAGATCCCAAATATGGAATTTACAATATTTTTCCATTATTTTTGGAGTTGAATTGCTAGGGCTAAAAATTCATGCCAAATTCAAATTCAAGTCTCTTTGAATTTAAACTGCGTCGAAACCAAAAATATTTTACAACTTTTCAAACCTCCATTATAATACTGATGTTCTAAGGTTTCTACAATATATTTATTCATAATTTTTGGACCTTGGGAGCTATTTCTTTTAGAGCAAAACATTTGAATTTGAATTTCTCTTTTTCTCTCACTTACATCCTGGCCCCACATGTCAGCGCCCTTCTTCCACCTCTGGTCATTCTCTCCATCGCTGGTTGGGCAGCGGTGGCCGGTGCTCTCCATGTTGCAGCACATCACCGGACGCTGAGCCCTTGCCCACGCGAAATGCCCTCGCTGCCCTCGCCTCGCTTCCTCTATTTAATCCAAGCTCCGGCGTCCGCAAACCCTAACCATTTTCCTCTTCAGGCCGCCACCACCATTGCTGCCCAAGCTGAGCTCGCCTTCCCCGCGTCCTGCTGCCCCACGGCCTCCACCACACCGCCCCAGTCCTTCTCCTCCACCTCTCCATTGCGCCCAGCCACCCAGCAGCCGCCCTGTCCGCCTGCAGCGCCGCCGCCATGGTCACCAATGGCCGTCGCCGCCGCTGCTCGCCGCCGCCCCCTTCCCGGCCTCCAATCCCCTGGTCCAAGGAGGGGAATGGAAAGCCCACGTCGCGGTGATGCTCCCCGTGCCCTTCCCCCTCGCCAAGACCTCGCCGGCGGCAAGGATTTCGCCGTCAATGGCCGGCCAGGGGCCTCCTTTCATCTTCTTCCTTTTCCAGGGTTCCAAATGAAAGATTCCAGGGGCTTAGATGCGAGGTTTTGAAAAGTTGCAGGGGCTAGATCGAAATATGGAACTTCAGATCTAGGGTAACAGCTGTGAACTTGTAAATTCAATTTAAAATCGTAGAAAAATCAGAAAAATGCAAACCAAAATTATTCGTACTCCTGGTGATGTCTATTTTATTCAGCATGTGTATGCTTTTGTTGCTTGGTTCAGTCTATAAAAATTAAACTTTGAAAATGAACTTTTGTGCATAACTCCTAAACTACAGCAGCTATGAATGTGATCTTTGGATATGTCATTACTCTTGTTACAAATGCTTTACAATATCAATCTTGCACTGAGATATACTTTCTAGCTCCAGATATAAATTGTTTAGTTTGTCTCAGCTGAAACCTTGTTCGAATTTTAGTAATTAATCCCTTCAACAAAAATTAGCCAACTTTGTAAAGTGGTGTATCCATATTAGCAGCTATCTTCCAAAAATGCTAAACCCCATTTTTAGCTCTGTTAACATGCCTAAATAAATTGGGGTAAGAAAAAGAAGTAGCATTGTTTAGCTCATGTTTGCTACTAAAACTGAGTACCCACTTGATAGATGAACTAAACATGACTTCATTTTTCTCCTATAAATAGTTCACTCTATTTTGCTGTGTATTTATTTTTCTAGGATTTAATTTTGTTTCCTAGTGGCTGAAATTGCACTAATACTAGGAATAACATTTGCTGAATAAAATAATTACTTTTCTGCAGAAAACAAATAAAATTGATGACTTGAGTTAAAAATTAGGTTTCACCACAAAGTAGAATCATAATATTTGAGCCACAAATAGGAGTTTGAAATCTTGCATAATTAAGAAAATGAAGCACAATTCTTTATAATAGGCACATGTATAAAAATATTGCTAGATATTTAAGGTGATCCAAAAAACGAAACTGAGTCACTAAATGAGGAAAAGAAGAATAAGCATAACACCCACCCTTTCCTTATGAAGAGATAGTTTAGTAAAAATCTTTGTCTAGGTGAATATGGCAACATGTTCATCATGAAAATTTTTCTTGTGAATAGATTAACTTGAAATCAATTTAAATCTTATGCATGTGCATCTCGTATAGATCCCGGAACGTGCGTACTCATCCTCGAATCCAAAGGACGACCGCAAGGACGGAAGAACACTATTGAAGCAAGTCAATCTAACCCCACCTTAGCCCAAGCTATGAGCTGAGCACGAAGGCAAGCCCTGGAGCATGACCTAATTTTAATTCGTGCAACTATGTATTTATAATGCTTGTGCATTTACGTTCTAGGTGTTGTATGAATACCCTAGTTGCATAATTCTAGTACCTATGACTTGAAATACTAGTATGATAGGATCGGTAGAGCAATGCCTTTAGGACCGTTACAAGTCGAGTGATTTCCTGTCACTCGCGAGATATATGAGTTGCTTGTCTTTACTTATGTTGGAATCATAAGGATGGACGGGCGGGATGGTATGTGTAGATCTTCCGTCCGTGTATGATAATTGGATTAAGGTCGAAACATGTGGTTCTGTGTGTCAAGTTTTTGAACGTACCACACGCATGCCGACCTATGGGAATCGGTAAGCCCGGTACCTGATTGAAGCAGTTAGGACCGATAGCCATCTCTCCTTGGAAACATTTTGTTTCCCTTGCCGTACACTTGTGGATATATGCGTGATGCCGTGAGTGAAGCGGTAAACCTTTATCCTAAGAGAGTGGACCCGGCGCCGAATTATGGATTGATGGGAAAGGTTGGAAAGTGTTTGTACCTTTTATAGCAAGCATTACCCGTGTGTGTTGGGTTTTCCCTGGCCAGGTAGCAAAATTCGGTTCGAACTGTCCGCTTCTCGCGGTTAATGAGACTGCTTGACCGCTGTGCTGCATTGAGTAACAAGTGGAACCATGAGGACGATGAAATTGTTGTATGTACTAAATTGTATTGCACCACTTGCATGCTTAGAGAGGATGCTAATCTAGAATGGTTAACACTACTAGAATTTGCTGCTAAAATCATGAAAATAAGGATCCACTCTTAGTTGCTTTCTGGCAAACAAACCCACCAACCAAAAGCCTCTCATGTTTAGAAGTCGGTGAAGTAGTTTTCACCCGACGGGTAAGCCTTGCTGAGTATTAGTATACTCAGCCTTGCTTGTGGCTATTTATTTCAGGTACTGTTATGGATGTGGCAGTCGATTCCATCACTTGGTCTACCCAGGTTCCTCGTGGCTGGCACGTCGAGTGGGTTCCGTCCTCTGCCGAGGATCGAGAGGAGTAGCACCATAGTCGGCTTCATCGTGGTGTTGCTATGTATCGTCGTTAGATTTATTTCCGCCGCAATGAACTCTCGTACTCTGATTTGAAATTCGAACTTGATTTGTAGTAATTTTATGATACTATTTATATATGCTGAAATTGTGGAATGTTGTAAATTCTAGGACTCACCTTCGTGTGGGCGCGCGTGTTGTTTCGATCGTGAAAGTACGTGGTTAATCGGGTATAATTCAACGGCGCTCCAGCTTATTCCTGATTAAGTGCCTGACTGCTTCATTAGTGGTCCATGGGTACTTAACTTGGAATAATTTTGGAGTGATCCGCCACAGAAATGGTCTCCAATGACTATATGTGCACACACTCTTTGTGGTCGATGAAAGATCCATTCTTTTTTTTGTTTTGCGGATAATGAAAGATCCATTCTCCAATAGTGAAAATGTGTTGGGTGAATCATGTTAGACGTTTTACTTGTGTTGTGTACTGCTTTTAAGTTAAACTATCTAGTGGAAAATTAATTAGGTGTCAGTTCCATAATGCGCTATGCTATTTACTCTCGAGGGCATCCATAAGATTTAGTTATAATGCTCATATAGATATTGTGGAATGGAAAAACAATTCAGAGGTAGACCTCCTCCAATGGCAGTGTTTAAGCTGGCTCGTAGTATAGTTTAGTCCATGAACAGTTGAAGAAGAACAGGGCACGCTAACGCTCTGCGATGCGCCGGGCACGCATACTCTCCAACACCTCCTTGCCTCACTACGCATGCTCTATTCTCAACTGGAGCTACGAGCTAGTAGTTGGCTTCTATGGTTGGAGGAGGCCTTAGAGAGGTGACAGTAACCAACGACGGTGTTGCTGTTGCAGCTGGTTTCGGGCGGCCCACCGGCACCGGAAAAGGCTGGGGGCTCGCCAAAAGGAAGAGGACGGACAAGGTGATCGTGTTGGGGCGTCCGGCGTCGGGCCGGTAGCGGCGCGTCGGGCGCTCCGCACTTCCACGTCGGCGCTCGGCGGTTGTGGGCTTCCTTTCGTTGTCGCTGCTGCTGACGCGTGTTCCGCGCCCATGCGGGACCAATCCGCCGCTCTGCCAGCTCCTCACTGGCCAGAGGCCACGCCAGGCGGCAGGGGGGGCCTCTGCTGTCGCTATCCCGCCTGTTAATCATATCTTAATAAATCCATGCAACGGGAGGGACCTCGGAGACTGGGAGTGGCACTAATTTTTCTTTTACATGGCACTAAACTAGTCCATGATTGGTAGGCTCATCTTCTCGGTTTGCATTCTCAAATCGCTTCAGATGTCGCGTTGTGCGGCGGACCGACGTGGGGCGAGGCGCATTTTTTCTAGCTTGTTGCGAGACGAAGTTTGCGATCATCCTAGCGTAACCTCACAGCATTGCTTTAATCTCTCCTTACGTGCGAAGTTAAAAGTATTCCATTCTTTCTTTTTTACCCGCAAACAAAGTATTATTTTTTTTCTTTGCCACCAAGCAACGATAGGGTCAAAAAAAGAAAAAAGAACCGCTTCTCATCAGGAAGAACGTGGTAGCGTTTGAGCTAGAACATGCGCCGATCATTCTACGTTGTAGCGTGCGCATGAATGAGCCAGCCGAGCCAATCCTGCAGACTGCAGTGTGCAGTCCACCCATGCCCTTCCTCGGTGTCGGAGCTGTAGTTCCTCGGGTGGCAACGGTAACCTGCTCAACACATGCTATGACCACCATCCCGGCGCGGCTGCATTTTGTCCGCATCACACAGGCAAAAATGAGAATTGGTGTCTGAGCCCGTTACGCGCACGCGCACGGGCACACAGCCGCAAAGAAGCCTGAGGTACGTGTGGCCACCCATTGTCGCTTTGCGGTTGCATTTCCATTTTGAATGCTTGGGCCATTATTGAACTGTGCCCTAGACCCTAGTACATGTTTGCACCATCTTTCAATTTTCTTTCCTTTTTTTTAAAAAAAATGCTTTATTCAACAGAGGAGGGATTACTGTTACCACAATGCACAATTTTTTTTAAATTTTTACAAAACTTGGGAGGTGATCATTCCAAATATAAAATATTTCTGTTTCTTTTTTTTTTGAAAGGCCATATTTGCACCCAACTTAACAGTGTATCCGTGCTCAATACTCTCATTTTATATTATAGTGTCTTAAAGGAGAGATGATGCTCCTTATTTAGATAGTTTTAGCTAGATACAAACTTTCTAAATGTCATGTAAATGTATACTTTTATTTTTGAGGAAAATGTAATTGTGTACACTGTACTGGCAACTTATTACTAGGTCCAAATCACCCACACTTTGCGATAACAAAAAATAGAGCACTCCTCCTATCTCAACCAATGCATTTTCTTCGTACGATTCAAATTAACCCCCAACTAGTAATTTGAAACTGCTAGAGTTATTTCTTGGCATGTTTTGTGCTCCATTGAAAACAAGTTTGGAATGGCTTGCGCAACTAATTTAATAGGTACTTCTTGGCTTGTCCCCTCTTGACGTTGTCATGAATGCATTCGGTTGCTTGCTTCCTTTGTAGACCAGCCAATTGCTATAGGAAAACCAATTAAGTATGATTTTGCCTAGAGCTTCAATCCTATTATATAGGCATGCAAGGACCTTTTCCTGATTTCAGACCGGTAGTTTGTATCAAGAAGACCGCTAATTTTAATTTGTTTACTAGATGACCTGATCCAATATGACCTAATCCAGTAAAATAACAATATAACAATATAACAATTAATGACCTAATCCAGTAATTTCTCTTCCCGTCTTTCTGAAGCTTCTGAAAAAATTATCTAGGTAGGATGAAACATTGACTCTGACCACCCTTCACAAATATTGAGGGCCACTGAAATTAAGCCCACAACATAAAAAAAGGATGTAACCAGTGCCGTAGGCTCCCGCACTGCGCGGGGTCTGGGGAAGGGATGTATGCGCACAGCCTTACCTGCACAAAGTGCAGAGGCTGGGGCTCGAACCCTGGACCTTCCGGTTACAGACGGTTACAACATAAGCAATGGAAATTTCTTTCCGCCTAAATAGACTACATAATTACTTATTATTATCTCTTCTGTTGTCATAAACTGTAGCTCCTCTTCAGGGCAGTATCCTTGATGTGCCAAAAATAATTGAGCATAAGAATATGCTACCATCATTTATATGTTTAACTCTATTTTAGGTTGCCCTTGCCAAAAATTTTTCCTGATAGAATGGTGTCGATGCCTGATTTGGTCATACCGGCACAAACAAGTGATTGCGATGCTAACCACTCGTTGTCCCGATGGCGGATGGAGAGACGAGAGTTTTTATCCTGGTTCCGGCCACGGGGCCGTACGTCCAGCAGTGGTGCGGAGCACCGGTTTCGCGTTGCTCGTAGTAGGGGATTACAAGCAAGGTGGGAGAAGGGGATAAACTCTCAAGTCCCTGAGTTGTAGGTGTAGTTGGCTAAGTGTTTTCGTGTGTGTTCTGTTGTGCGTGTGCTCTTTTTTCTTGCTTGCCCTTTGCATGTGCTTCCCTTCCCCTTTTATAGGCCTAAGGGGGAGGGTGTGAGTACATGTGTTCGTGGTGCTGACGCTGCTGAGTGCACTGTGCCGTCCATGCCGCGCACGATGCGAGCGGGAATCGCGCCTTCCAACTCCGGCTGACGGCATGGCAGTGGTTGACGTGATGTTCTTCTCGTGACGGCTCACGGCTTCGAGGGTGGCAGCTTGAGCACGACGTCCGGATCGAGCCTCCGTAGTCTCCTTCGAGGGTTGCCTTCGAGGATAGTAGCGCATCCGAGGCGAGCAAAGTCAAGGAGTGGTTGGCATAGTATCACTGCCAGGACCGACCTGTGCAGTGTTAGATCAGAATCCACTGTGCCAGGTGGATTTGACCGGTGTCTTCTCCGCAGTATGGGCTGTGGCGTGATGCAGTGAATCCCTCCTTCTTTTTGACCGCAGAGGAGAGTCATTATGATCGGTGGTGATGGTCGCAGAGTACCGGGCGCTGTTCCCGGCGTGGCAGGCTCGAGCTTGGCCCGCAAGCTCGAGCTTGCTGAGCCTCGAACGTGACGGAAACGCCCGCTCGAGGGTGAACGTCCTCCTCGAGCTTGGCTGCTGAGCCTCGAACGTGGCGGAAACGCCTGCTCGAGGGTGAACGTCCCCCTCGAGCTTGGCTGCGCTCGATCGTCACGGACATCCCCACTCGAGGGTCTTCAAGCGGGACGAACGCCGTGGTGAAGTTTGTCGTGATGGGCCTTTGCTGGGCTACGGAGCTAGGCCAACTTCGTTTGTGGGTCCTGTTACCGAGTAATTCTGGGCCCAAGTTAGGGTACCCCTATTATAGGTACCCGACAAATGGTTTGTTCTTTTAATCTTCATGCAACCACTGAACTTGGCATGAGTGCCACATCTTCATCTTCTATCTCACTATAAGTTCATTAATTGTTGACTACCAATGTTGCATAAATGGATATAAAGATAATTTATCATGTTGAATTTATATCCAAATATTTTTATTTTATCTATTGCAGATAGGGGCGGATCTAGGGGTATGCCCCTGTATTCCAGGGCATACTCAAGATTTATGAGAAAAAAAATAATAGGTACACATTAGTAATACATAAATAACAAATTTGTAAAAAAGAACCTAATGTACCAACTGAGAGCCCAAAACAGCAAAGCCCATGAGCCCATGACCTATTTCCCCAACAGCCCACGACCTATTCCCCCAACTCCTCCAGGAGTCCGGCCGTGACTCCTGAGTCAGTCGACCCCTCCCCCTGTCGCCACCGCCTCCTCCAGTCCTCCTTGATTCATCTTTGTTGTCTCCTCGACCTTGGTGCTGTCCGTCGGCGAGTACCTCCAGTGACCCCTTCAGCGAGTACCTCCCAATTTTGCAGAGACTCGAGAGCAAAGGTTTCTATGCTAGTTACTTCTTGTGCTTGGCACGTTGATGGCAAAACCCTTGCTACAAGAGGGTCTATGTTTAAAGTAATATTGCGGGAATATATGGAAGACTTATTTCTACCCATTACTGAAATAAATTTAAGTTTTCAATGTGATCAGCAATGAAAAGTGCAAAAATAAGATAAGTGTAGACTTTGTGGTAACAAAATTTAGAATCCAACACTTATTGGTGGTGACTAAATATTCCTTTTCTTTTTGTACACAAACAATGTTCCTATGATCAGATGATAAAAAAATTTCTCTTGCGATAATGACTAAAATCAAAGTGATTTTATCATGCAATTATATTTTGTTCAAACTTGAGTTTGAAACAATGAGAGTGAATATATGTTATGTCATAGCAACTGCTTAACATGGAGCAGCGACATGTTTCATGTTAAGTAGTTGCTACATGTGAAGCAATTACTGTGACATAACTCAAGTTTCAAGCTATAGATGTACTATAAATAATGATAACCTATTTGAAACAATGAATTGGTCACGATCACATAAGTGTGGCCGAGGTTTGAAATGTCCTTTCACTGCCACATTGGACCGAGGCGTGATCTTTGATTTTGAAATGTCCTTTCACTACCACATATCGTGGCTTGAACTTTGATTTGCCACAGCGTGCAGTCATAAGGCCACCTCCAACAACTAGCTATTTGGTCTGGTGACTCAGCTTGTGTCTGACGTGGTGGGTGAAAAGGAGGAAAGAGAAGAGTCACTAGCGACCAAGTAACCGGCAGTCTATTTGAGGCAACAAGAGAGAGGATGGTGGAGCCGCTGGCAGATAGGACGGAGAGAGAGTGTAAAATAGTGTTTTTCTTACTCTCTCACCACCAGGTCACCTAGCGATTTCACTAGCACCTTTGGCCATGCCCTAATGCCCAGAACTCTGGTGGGGCCTGCCATCAAGTAAATAAATATAAGCTGCAACAGGCAACGCTGAGAGATTGAGCCGAGAGAAGGTCTTGTTCAAAGCAAAAAGGACGTAGAACGAATACTCTATTCATTTTAGAGAACGAGCATAGGGTAAGGCTGTCTCCAACAGCGAGCACCCATACACGAGATCTTCGAGGGGACAAAAAAAAATCTCATCTCCAACAACCAGCACCCATCTAGGAGCAGCCATCGCCGCACGCCAGCAGCAGCACGACCAGCAGCCATCGTGCAGCACGGCCCGCCGCCACCAGCAGCACGAGCCCGTCGCCAAGCTGCTCCTCAGCCACGCCCTCGCCGATCTGCTCCTCAGCCACGCCCTCGCCGTGCAGCCGCTCGTCGCCGTCGTGCTTCTCGCGGCAGCAGGGGAGGTCTCGTCGGAGCTAGCCGTTCAAGCTCCGCCGCCGCCGGCACTCGATTCGAGGCAGCTCGAGTTCGATTCGCCGCCACAAGAGCTCGATTAACGGAAGCTCGAGCTCCTCGCGCCCACAGGCGTTGAATCCCACGCGTCCGCCACGCATCCCCGCCGGAGCCGAGCTCGCCACGGGGCTTCAGGAGCTGCGCGCCGGCGACCTCCACGGGGATTTCGTCGCGCTCGAGGCGTCGCAGCAGCTCCCCGGCCACGCCCTCCACCATGGTCGAGCACCCATCCCAGGAGGGACGAAGCAGCACCACCGGCTGCAGTCCTCGCCGCGCGCCAACCAGCAGCAGCACCACCAGAAACCGTCGCCTCGCGCCAACCAGCAGCAGCACCAACAGCCCGTCGCCACGCTGCTCCTCGGCAACGCCCTCGCCGTGCAGCTGCTCGCCGCCGTCGCGCTTCTCGACTGCTCGTGCTCCTCGATTCCGGCCACCATCAGTCGATTCCGGCCACCATCCATCGATCCCGGCCACCATCCGTCGAGCAGCAGGAGTAGACGCGCATACGCGGTGCGCAGGGATGGGAGTTGCGGCGGGGACGACGCCTCGTCCCACGGCGGCCGCGAGCGGCTGCACGGCGACGTCGGCAAGGTCCCACGGCGGCAGCGGCAAGGTCCCACGGCGATGAGCAGCAGAAGCCGTTGAGCTCGACCCGCCGGCCATGGGGGCCCCGCGGGGGAAGAGGAGCGGGCAGTGGAAGGAGCAAGCGATGCGATTTGTGTCGTCGCTGGACGGTACTCATCTTTGGGTTTCCATATCTCCGATAGCCAAAAGGTAAAAGTCTATTTTTGGCCATCCAACTCTTGCCTCAGTTTGGTTTTGGCTATTGAACTCCAAAACCAGGTATCTTTGACCATCCAACTATCAAAACCGTTCAAATTTGACCATCGGGCTATTTTGATGAGTGGTTTTAACTTTTTTTATTTACAATTTAGTCCTTAGATTTTAAAATGATTATTACTTTTTGCTCGTACTTCCGATTTAGGTGATTCTTCTTGTCACGTGTTACTAACGGTGACCACTATATTTTAAAATGATTTTTATACTATTTTATCACTATTTGTTATATTATTTTTTGTCATTGTGTACAAACAACGATATAAGAAAAGTAAAACAAACAATTACAAAATAATACAATCATTATTTTAAAAGATAAAGTTCATCGTTATGAATGCATGACTACTGGAACCACTTAAATCAGAGATAGGAGAAAAAAATAATAATCATTTTAAGATCCAAGGATTAAAATGGACTAATTTAGTGCTTTTTAATCCTTGAATGTTAAAATTATTACTATTTTTTTTCTTGCATATCTATTCTAAGTGATTCTAGTGGCCATGTGTTCGTAACGATGAGCTTTACATTTTAAAATATTGATTGTATTATTTTATAATTGTTTGTTTAATTTTCTTATATTATTTTTTTTCTACACAACGACAAAAAAATAATATAACAAATAGTGATAAAATAGTGTAAAGATCTACAATGCTCACCGTTAGTAACACATGACCACAAGAATCACCTAAATCGGAGGTACGAGCAAAAAGTAATAATCGTTTTAAGATCTAAGGACTAAATTGTAAATAAAAAAAGTTAAAACCACTCATCAAAACAGCCCGATGGTCAAATTTGAACGGTTTTGATAGTTGGATGGCCAAAGATACCCGGTTTTGGAGTTCGATGGCCAAAACCAAACCGAGGCAAGAGTTGGATGGCAAAAAATAGACTTTTTCCTAGCCAAAATAGGTTGCTGCTTTGGGTCTTCTGTTGGAGAGAATTTTAGTACCCAAATACACTGTGTATAACCTAAATTTAGGTTTAGGTTCTATTGTTGGAGACAGCCTAAGAACAAGTGCCGGTGCCAGATGTTTTTCTCTCGGCATCGCCAGCCAAACGATGCTGAGTTTGGAGAGAACGTTTCGAGCACCTTTTTTTTCGATACTGAAGATGCTCTTAGATACTGAAGATGCTCTTAGAGCAGGGCTAATAATTTAGCCAGTTGCTGGCTGTATGGATTCTTATAGCCTACCTCTCAGCCCATCCATATAGTGGTTAAGTTTTTTCCATAAATATAGGACCCATATGTTAGTCTCACAGATTTCCTTGGTTGTTGTGCTTGGGTGGGCTGTAAGCTTGCAGCCCACTTCTCCTCTCTCTCCTCTTATCTCTCATCCAACTCAGCATTTAACCTTCTCCCAGCCTACCACTATACTTGCTCTTATAGATGCTAGTTACTACGGTCCTAGGCTCAGGGCACGTTTAGTTCCAAAATAACACTATTCATCTAACATTTCCCTATTTATTCTATCACTCCCACTCACAGAATATTGTGTATTTTCAGGAAATCTTTTCCCAATCTGAACACACCCACATTGGTCTGACAATTGATGACATGCTATGTGGTTGTCCACACATAATCATTATTAGTACTTTCCAAAAAAAAAACTTATAATTTGCAAAACATTAAAATGACAGTGTCGACGAGAGGTGTTTTTATTTTTTGTCGGCGAATGACGAAAGATGAGAATTCTGCGCTGGGCCACTGGCAACATGCCGCCAAGCGAAGCGCTCATAAAGTTTCCTCACGCTACAGGCAGCTCTTAGTCACAGCTCTCCTTAGAACTTCGACCGTCGTCACGGCTTTATTACATGGCCTATTCGACAAGGTTGGTGCGATATCCTCAGCCCGATCCATCACACCACTCGACACCCCATTTTTATCGCGCAACATTGGACCCTCCTTGTTTACGACTTCCACTATGCTGTCCATGAGTTTCTCGGCGCTGCTGCCGCCAGTCACCGTCCTGTACAGGTGCAAGCCGTGTTCCTGACTATGCAAATCCACAAGGGTTACCTTGCCACCCCGCCCGCTGCCGGACATGCTTACAACAAACCTGCGCTCGCGCTGCCGCACGACACGCTTCTGGGCCACGGACGGCCGCGGCATGAGAGATGCACCATCATGCCCGGCCTTTTCTGAATGCAACCACTCGGGTTCCCACAAGTGCGGATGGACGAGGACCACCCCCTTGACGCCAATGTCCTCGCCAGTCCGGCTGGCGCGTACGGCCGTACGATACGCGATGCTACCACCACCGGCGCCATCGCCGGCGACGAAAGCGCAGCGGCGGTCCGCATGGTACAAGAGCCAGGGGTCACCGGAGGAAGCCGCCCACCGGAGCGCGGTCCAGGCGTCGTCGTAGGCCGCGGTCATGGGGTGCTCCGGGCCGACACGGTACTCCACGGACACGACGAGCGCCATGGCGCGCGCGGCGAGGGATGTGGCGTAGCGGTGGTACGTGTCGGAGAACGCGCTCTCCTCCGCCGCCAGGAGGTGGGAACGTCCACCGCCATGGAAGAACAAGAAGAGGGGAAGCCTCCGGCCTGTTGCGACGGCACCGGTGGGCAGGAACAGCCGTGCGGCCACGCCTGTCTCTCGGTCGATGACGACGTCCCTCGTCGCGACCCCGGTGATGCCAGGGTCCTCGGACGCCGGCACGAAGGGACTGCCCGGCTGGACGCCGCGCTCGATCGGGCTGTTCTTGTATGTGTGTGTCATTCTATATGCCAATGTTGCTAGCTAGTAGTATATGCTAGTAGACTGTAGGGTTACAGTTCTTCTGCTACCCATGGATTATATATATAATTTTTTCATTAAGTTGTGTGTCATCTTAATTAATCACATTTTTAGTACTAACTCTAATTTACAATATATTTGTGTATGTTGCGGGGTGGGTGGGTGGGTGTTGTACCATGTTTTTTAAGAAAAAAAAAATGTCAAATGGCCTTTTGGGCTCTAGGAAAGGGCACCAACCTGAAACATGTGAGAGGTGAGGGGGTCACTCGATGATAGTCTTAAAAAAAAGTAAGTAATACTTGTTCTACTGCATCCTTCCAAATAAAATACAATTTTGAGTTTGGGGATAAGCTAAACTTGTGTAAGTTTGACTAAAGTTAACAAAAAATATTGTTAAATTTACACACTAAATATATGTGCTATAAAAGCATTTTTTTATCGTAAACATAGTTATAATTGTTGAGTATCATAAATAATATTTTTTTAGTATTTTTATAATGATTGGCAAGTACCAGCGGGTACTTATAGGTACTTGTAGTACTTTTGTCGGTAATTGTTGGTATTTCTAAATAGAATGTTTTAAACTAAATTAATAATAAAATTAAATTATGTGTCCATCCATTTATCTGGTACTTGGTCCTACAACATAAGTAATTTTGTTGGGTACTTTTTGGTATTTGATATATTTTTCACCGTTCGATTTTGTATGTTAAAAGTATAGTGGTGCTTGCCTTATATGTATGGTTGAAGTTGAAATGAATTGGCTTGTTAAAAGGCCAAAGTTGCATCATTTTCGGGGTGAAATGAGTACAAAATAAATACAATGGTCGAAACTCGAATAAGACAAGAGGCTATATGTTTGAGGAATAGTAGAAAATCGTGTGGAGCACTCCACATCCATTTCTTCAATCTATCGATGAGGCTGCCCCCTCTGCACCTCGGATACTATCTCGTTCGAAAGAGCAAAGTCAACTACCCAAATATCAAATGATAGGGCATGATCGTGGGAATCAATCAATCAATGCAAATGGTCATATGGTTGACGGGCATTATGCCATCATGTTTTGGTGAAACACATCATGTGCATGGAAAGAAGCATATTGTTTTAGTGAGTCTGTTGCACAACAAATTTATGGAAAACCAGGCCATAAACCACTACCTACCCTGCTATAACTTGTCCAGCCCAAGAAATTGGAAACACATGAGGCATGCACGCTTTATCTAGCACAATTTGCATTTTACTATTACTAGTTGGTGGCCCCATTTGAAGCATCCACGCGAAGCCATTTAGGATCCTAGGTAGACGTATATGCTAAAAAATAGAGAAATCTTACAAATTCACACAAAACTCAGAAATGTGGAATAGCCATTTTGGTCCTCAACATCGTCACATGCTCAATTTTGTCCTCAAACTATCAAAACGACCATTTTAGTACTTAAAGTTTACTTTTAGTTCTAATTTCGCCCATGAACTTTAGAAAAAGTCATTTTGGTTTTTAATGATTTTCACTTTTGGGTTCACTTTCATCCTGAACTATTCCAGTCCTCCCTCGCGTTAGCGTCCCTTTCTAATCCTAACACCACGGCGAGCCAAGGTCGTCAATTGAGAGAAATAAAAACCATCTAAAGCCAAGGAAGTTGGGATACATTTGGGTGACATATCTTTGTTTAGTGACCGCAGATGGCCCACATTGAAGGATCAAGATGTCTAAGAGAGGGGTGAATTAGGCTTGTACAAAAATTTATGCAATAAAACAATCCTATGCAATAAGCCAATTCACTCAATGTGCCTATCAAGTGTGGTTTGTGCCTAACTAGTGTTCAAAAGAGTTTTGCAACCTAGTTCCAATCCTACTCTATTATAGCAAGTCAAGGAATAGAAATGCGGAAAGTAAGCTTGCTCAAAGTAAATAGAAAAGTAGGAAGCCGATTTTTCCCGAGGTATCGAATAGTCGAAAACTCCCCTAGTTCTCATTGGAGCACCCACGCAAGAGTGTAGCTCCTCGTTGATCCACGCAAGGATCAAGTGCTCTCGTAGGGGATATCCATTTCCTACTCCGGGACGGCGGATTCCCAAACCGTGTACACCTTCTTGAGACTTCACACAATCTCCACGTGAGTTCCCAAGATAAACACCACTAAGCTGTTTAGGTGATGCCGAATCACCGAGAGTAACAACCTAAAGATCTTCACTTGACCTACACTAGACCAAGAGCTATATGGATGCACACTTGTTACTCTCAATCACTAAAGAGAGTCCTTAACCTTCTCATGATCAAGAACATCAATCAAACTAAGTGTCTCTCTTTCCTTCAAAGTCTCTCCGATCTCAGCTAGAAGTACAGTTAATTTCATGTGGCAAGAGAGTCTTCAAGGAGTGAGTGAAGGGGTATAAATAGCCCCCACTCGAAATCCAACAGTTATGCACTTCGCAGCACCGTCGACTAATTCAATGGTCACACCGTCGAAATAATCGACGCTCCCTTTTCACTCAAATCTTGAACAGGCTAGTTCCACGCCGTCGAAATAGTCGATGCTACTCAGTGGCACGCACCAAAAAATGTTCGCAAAGATCAGAGACCGTCGACTGATTCGACGCAACCGTCATCGAAACAATCGATGCGACTCAGAGCCATGCACACTGGGGTCTTCACATCTTCAAGCACCGTCGACTAATTCGATGGTGGAACCATCGAATCAGTCGACGCTACCCAGAGAGCTGCGCCACTTCTGGATGGAAAACCAGAGGTCGTCAACTAATTCGATGGGGCCTCAGCAGCTCGTCGAAATAGTCGACGCATCTGCATTTTGTGCTGTCTTCTTCTCTTTTGAAGTCGAAACACGTCCAATTCAATTTCTTTGAGTTTTCTAACTTCTCAAGGGCTTCAACATAGCTACCTAGCACTAGATTTCACAAGTGTGCACCACACCTAACTTCGTCTTGCCTAGGTCAAGCTACCAATCCTCAACCCCCTTTATAGTACGGCCAAAGGAAAGCAAAGACCTAAACTACTCTAAGTGCCTCTCATCATCCAAAAGAAACTTAGAACTAGCTTATCCTTAATCTTCGAGCATATCCTTTGGACCATTACATTCATTCACAAATGATGGGGGCCAAGAATACCATGAAAACCCATCGTTGCACTAACTTAAGAATTACCGCTGCATGACACGCGTTAGTCGCAATGATTATGTTGTCATTAATCGCTAAAACCGAATTAGGGCCCTAGATGCTCTTTCACACGTGGTCAATGTATACATATGGTTGTCAACTATATCAAAAGCAACGTAGCTTCATAACATCGACGGATGGTAGATCACTGCACGTAGTGGATTATTGTGGTGTGCAGTTATTTTGAACGAAGATGCAAAAAATCTAACACTTAGGCTCGAGAGTGATGTTCACCAAGTCCGAATCGTTGACCTTCGATGAACAAGGCGTGTCATTCAATTTGGTCTATTAATTGACAAGAAAACAATGTAAACGCTAAATTCGAGAGCTAATCGGCTGGTGTCCCGAAAGTCTACCATAGGTCGTATCGGCTATCTAAGCGGATGCAGAAATAGACAAAGAACCAACCGATCTAGCCAATTCAGCTCATTGGATCTTATTTGTTTGGCTGGGGCAGTTGCCATGTACATAGATCTAATGAATAGCTACGAATGTGTGACGTGAACATTATCTTTGCAAATCAAGACAGACCTATTCTGTTTTACGTTGTTTGTAGCAATTAATAGCAAAATAAGTCACTGATTGAACATCTTTGTGAAGGTATAGATTAATGTCAAAGAAACAAATGTGCAACCCAGATAGATGTACACGTGCAACACTTAATGCTTGAAATGGATCGAAATCGGCTAGCTGATGATATTCAGAATAAAAATGTTAACAACCGTTCGGACACGTCTCTGGCAGGATAATTGTGATATAAGTTTGAATAACATGTAAAACCTATAAATCTAGCAAATATCGATAAATTGTGAATAAATCTGGATGAGACAAAAACGATGCTCCCAGAAGCCAAAGTATTGATGTCATTCGATAATTGTTGAATAAGATTGACAAAGCTACAACAATGCAACCGATAGCTAAAGCCAACGTTATTCAGTAAGCGAAAACTCACTAGCAAAACCAAGTCGCTCGAATGTGAGACGTCGTTGATTCAACTCGAAAGAAGTCGTCGAAAAAGAAAAAGGAAAGGCGAAGCCACCGAAAACTTAAAGGAGTTTCAGCAAGAGATTTGTTCTATTGAGTGTGCACTAAACTTTCACAATCCTTCAGGGTTCGTATTTATACCTGGAACTACGACTCCTGGTCGATTATGGAAAACACATTACTTGAACTAAAAGAAACTATACTTCTAAAAATAAGACTCGAAAATGAGCCGGACTCTACGAGATAAAGTCCGGCTTTCTGGACATTTGATCGCTACTTGGCCACGACGTCAATCGAACCGACTTTATCTTCAATTATCTATTTATTCCTTCTTTCTTTGGTGTCTTGTGGCCCATCACTAGTCCAAATCGGCTGCGACACATGGGCTGACCTTCAAGACCAATCGGATGAATCTTTGACTAAGCCTCTTCCATCCCGGTGAAGCCATCTTTGTCTCCTTTTACGCCGGTCTTGACACGTGTCAAAAAAACGATGTCAACAATATCAAACATATTCTATTTCAATGTATGTTTTTTATATCTGAATTCAAATCAGGAAAAAAAATGTATTCAGATCCGTGTAATATTTGTTTATAACTGATCTATTATCCCTAATCAATTGGCTTGCCCATGACAACACGTATACCGTTTCGTTAATTTGTTTCTTCTTTCTTCATTATGACAGAGCTGTGGTTGTTGAGTGATTCGTCGCTGGTCGTTGAGAGGGTAGTAGCTCGAGGTGTCACAATGCACTATAGAAAGTTGTTAAATAGATATGGGAAGGTAACTCAGGATAGAATTTAAGCAGATGGTGGAAAGGAAAGCTTCTGTCTCTAGGAGCGATTAGTAATGATTGAACACTATAGATTCTGTTTCTTTTTTTTTTTTTGCAAAATGATGAACATATCAAAAGAAATATAGACTTGTCATTTGTCAAAAAGAATATTCTCTGCTAACGAAAAGAAAATGATAAATAGAAATACAAGACTTAGACATATAAAACAAATGCCTTGTAAAAGATATTTAGTTAACGTTAACAAAATCAGAAGCTAAAAGACAAATGGCAGCACGATGGTGTATCTGGTATGTTGACATTGATGGCATCGTCTGTTGATCGCCCCTGCCTGAGAGTGACTAAAAGCAACTCCAAAAATTTAGCCAAATCTGACTCTTTATATTCTCATTTACCTATTTATTTAGTCAAGATTTCTTCATCATATTTGAGTGTACTCCAACAGATTAGTCCAAATTATAGTCTGTTTTTCTCTCCTATCTTATCTACTTCTGCTCACCTCGCCACCGTCCATTGCGCCCTCCTGGTGCCGCCCCTTCCTCGGGCTCGAAGCACGAAGCTCTGCCCGCTGGAGCTCCTTCGCCTCCTACCTCTGGTCCACTGACCACATCGCCGCCGCCCATTGCGTCCTCCACTGCAAAGATCGAGCTGTCGCACTTGCATCGTTGTTCCATGAGCAGATCAAGGTCAGCTCGCCTGCACCTCCTCGCCCCGGCGGAGATGGAGCGCGGCTCGTCATCGCCGGCCAGCGTGCCCTGCCTCCCATGTAGTGTGGCCATGCCTCCCTTTTAGCTTGTTGGTACCCCGTAAAGCAACAGCAATCGATCTCTACGGCAAGCAAACTTATCCCTGTAATCATCAATCAATCCCGTCTATACCAGTAATCAGTTAGCACAATTGCAGCTAGCTTTTTACTCTTCTTGAATTTGATTCCCAAGAAACAACGATGCGTGCCGCTCGTCCATACCCACGCAGAGCTCGAGCCCGGCCATGGTGTCCTGCAACCCGCACAGGACAACGACGCCTTGTGTTGGAAATATTGACAGTTGTAAGTTTAATTTATGAAAGATTGAATATGACGATAATCAATCCTAGCATATAAATCTCTACCAGACTAGGCAGTACAAACAATAAATCATTATATCAGCGCAGTCGGGACGAAGACGGTTCTGCGGACGGAGCGTAGCAGACAATGTCGCAGACGACGGTATGCCGCAGCAGCCGACTTGGACGTAGGACGAGCCGTGGTGATGACGTCTTGAGCAGTCGCGCGTAGCGCTTCCCAAAAACCTTATTCGCCCTCTCCTAGTGCAGGATCTCTAAGACTGGTTCCGGAGACCTGCTCTCTCGTTCGCTGGTGCATGCCGACGCTCAGGATGGAGTAGACTACGATGGCAACGCAGCGATGAGAAGTAGCAAACCCTAACTCGTATAGACCTTCTTAGGGACTCCCAAACCTAAGGGATTCCCTGTACAGTCTATGGTGCACTTCTTCTATGAGGGAGGTGGTCTCTATTTATTGAGAGGAAAACCCATACAGCCTCATCCATTAGCAATATGAGACTAATAGATGGCGTACCCCCTCAAGTGCTTAAGTTAGGATTATTCGTAAGGGCCAAGCCCAATAATCTAATAAACCCCTACCAGATCTCAAGTTCCCATATAGAGATTTTTCTTTTTTCTCACTACTATATTTTATACCAGTGTTTCAGCAAGGACTGTTAAGTTGAACTCTTGCCTAGAATTTCAAGCTACATTCATCCACAACTTGAACAATGGACTTCGCCTTGAATTGCAAGTTTTGAGCGGACAAGTTTCACTCAAAGACCAAACCGGTACTTGGCTACCAGTAGCCTACCCCGCGGGTGGAGCATATACATCGTACTTCTAGGTCTCTTCTTGAGATTACTAGAGATCACCCAAATCTCATAGACTGTGATGTTTTACAATCGGGCCCATATAGGTGTGTTCTTTCAAGAATGTTCTGTAGGACAACATCTTCGCTTAATCAAGCCAATAAAAATACATTAAAGCATATTAAAGCATATCGCTAACCTGCCTTACAGCATTTGAGAGTACTGCATATTCACTCGGAGAGGGTCCAGTAATTACTCTCCTCAGTCCACCAGCAACTTGTTTTTCCCAGGTCCTAATTCACGGGATCTCCGATAATTGGGTTACTACTGTAGCAACTTACACGGGTCTCATACCCATCTCCCTCGATGCATTATCTATCACATTATGTGATAATCCTTTTGTAAAAGGATCTGCCAAGTTTTTGTCAGTTTGAATATAAGTCACACTTATTACTCCGGAGTTTCTCAACTTCCTAACAGATTTCAATCATCTCTTGACATGTCTTGATGACTCCGCATTATCCTTAGCACTGTTCAATTTGACTATCACCGTTTGATTGTCACAGTTCATAAGGATAGCCTCTCAACCACGGGCAAGTCCATCAAGAGCTCACGCAGCCACTCATCCTCAACAGTAGCTGTGTCTAAAGCGGTTAGTTCCGCTTCCATGGTTGACCTCGTCAAAATGGTCTGTTTGCAAGACCTCCATGATATAGCACCACCTGCAAGGGTAAACACATACCCACTCATGGCATAAAGCTCATCGGCATCAGAAATTCAGTTCGAGTCACTATATCCCTCCGGCACAACAGGGTGTCCAGAATAGTGAATCCCATAATTCAGTTCGAGTCACTATATCCGTTGTGTCTAAAGCGGTTAGTTCCGCATCCATGGTTGACCTCGTCAAAATGGTCTGTTTGCAATACCTCCATAATATAGCACCACCTCTAAGGGTAAACACATACCCACTCGTGGCATAAAGCTCATCAGCATCAGAAATTCAGTTCGAGTCACTATATCCCTCCAGTACAGCAAGGTGTCCAGAATAGTGAATCCCATAACTCATAGTACCTACTAGATAGCGCATAACCCTTTCAAGTGCATGCCAATGATCTGAACCCGGGTTTGATATGAACCTGCTCAATTTGCTCACAGCAAAAGCTATGCCGGGTCTCGTTGCGCTAGCTAAGTACATAACTGAACCAATAATCTGTGAATATCTCTGTTGGTCTTTAGCTATTTTCTTGTTCTTTCTGAGCATCACACTGGGATCATAAGGCATTGGAGACGGCTTACTTTCTATGTAGCCAAACCGGTTCAAGACCTTCTCCACATAATGAGATTGCGAGAGAATAATCCCATTCTCTATCTTAATTAGCTTAATGTTAAGTATAACATCAGCTTCTCCCAGATCTTTTATATCAAAACTCTTTGATAGAAAAGACTTGACCTCATTGATCATATCAATATTTGTGCCAAAAATCAGTATGTCGTCCACATACAAGCATAATATAACTCCTCCACCCTCACCATAACGATAGTGCACACATCTATCAGCCTCATTAATGAAGTCTGCATAAGTTAGTGTTCTGTCAAACTTCTCGTGTCATTGCTTAGGTGCTTGTTTCATCCATATAAAGACTTCACCAGCTTACACACCTTGTTCTCTTGACCCTTCACCACAAATCCATCAGGCTGATCCACATAAACTTCCTCATCCAACTCTCCATTCAGGAAAGTTGTCTTTACATCCATCTGGTGGATAATAAGACCATATGAGGCAGCCAAGGACAGTAGTGCTCGAATTGTGGTCAGTCTAGCGACAGGTGAATAAGTATCAAAGAAATCTTCACCTTCCTTTTGTGTGTAACCTTTAGCCATAAGCCGTGCTTTGTACTTATCAATAGTACCATCTCTCCTAAGCTTCTTCTTGAACACCCATTTACAACCCACTGGTTTAGAATCTAGGGTCGTTCAGTGAGCTCCCATGTTCTATTAGAAAGAATCGAGTTCATCTCGCTCTGGACAGCTTCATTTCAATCCTCAACATCTGGAGATGCATGCGCCTCAGCAATAGACGTGGGAGTATTATCCACAAGGTACATAGTAAAATCATCATTAAAGGATTTAGCAACCCTCTGTCTCCTGCTTCTTCTAGGAGCTTCACCGTCATCCTTCTCTAGGATATTCTTGTTCTCAATTGGTTGTTCAAAAGATTCAAAAGGTGCAACTGGTATAGGAGTTATCTCGGTAGCAAATCTAGAAATGCTATGCATATCCTTCACAGGAAATATATTCTCAAAAAAAGTTGCATCACGAGATTCCATAATAGTATCAACATTCATATCAGGTACCTCAGATTTAACCACTAAAAACCTATAAGAAATGCTCCTCTGAGCATATCTAGAAGATATAATCCACAGTCCTAAGTCCCAACTTACGCTTCTTAGGAATGGGCACATTTACTTTTGCCAAACATCACCATGTGCGCAAATAAGAAAGTGATTGTTTTCTTCTATTCCACAACTCATATGTAGTTTGAACTTTATTCTTGTTAGGAATTTTATTCAGAACATGACACGAAGTCAATACAGCCTCCCCCGACCATGCCTTTGATAAACTAGAAGTGTCTAACATGGAGTTAACCAAATTAGTCAACGTGCGGTTTTCCTCTCAGCAACCCCGTTAGACTCAGGTGAATAGGGAGGCGTTCTCTCATGAATAATGCCATATTCCTCACAGAATTCATCAAACACTTTAGGAAAATATTCTCCACCACGATCAGACCTTAAACGCTTGATCTTTCTCTCTAGTTGATTCTCAACTTCGGCCTTATAGATTTTAAAGTAGTCTAACACTTCATCCTTAGTTTGCAACAAATAAACATAGCAAAATCTAGTCGCATCATCTATTAACGTCATGAAGTATCTCTTTCCACCCTCTGTCAACAGGCCATTCATCTCGCAAAGATCATAATGTATGAGTTCTAGTAGTGTCAAGTGTATCTCCTAGGCTGCCTTGTGAGGCTTCCAAGGTTGCTTTGATTGCACACAACTATGGCACTTAGAACCTTTGGCAATGGTGAAATTCAGAATTAAACACATGATGGAAAGCCACGACATCAAACCAAAATTCACATGATATAAACGTGAATGTCAAATGCTTGCATCATCACTAACATTGCCACAAATATGGTTGACGGACTTATTACAAAAATCAGCAAGAGAAAAACAAAACAAGCCTCCGCAATCATAGCCTTTACCAATGAATTGTCCATGTTTCGACACGACAAATTTATTGGACTCTAACACTACTTTAAACCCGTCCTTGACCAGGACCGACCCGCTCATGAGATTCTTGTTGATAGTGGGGACATGTTGCACGTTCTTCAGCTGCACGATCTTCCCGAAGTAAACTTTAGATCAACCATGCCAACACTATGAATAGAAGCATGTGACCCATTGCCCATCAGTATGGAAGAATCTCGGACGGCCTGGTAAGAAGAAAACATAGATATGTAAGCACACACATGAACATTAGCACCCATATCAAGCCACCAACTCGTGGATTGAAATACTGAAAGTACGGTAGGTAAATTACCATACCCATCAGTGTTGCCAATGGTCACCATGTTGACATCCTTGGGCTCCTTAGCTCTGTTTCCCTTGCGGTCTGCACGATTGGGACAATCCTTGGAGAAGTGTCCCAGCTCACCACAAGTAAAATACTTCAGCTCAGCCTTATTCTTCTTCTTGAAGGTAGTAGTCTTCATGGGCTTGTTTTTCCCTTGTTGTTGTTGTTATTCTTGCCACACGAGAACTTTTGGACCATGTTGGCGCTGGACTAACCTTGATCTCTCTTTTCAGTAGCATCCTTCTTCCGAGTCTTCTCTTCAACATCAAGAGATGCTATAAGGTTTCCAACTGATATTTCTTGTCTCTTGTGTTTCAGAGTTGTGGCGAAGCTCCCCCACGAGGAAGGCAGCTTTGCAATAATGCACCCAGCCACAAACTTGTCGTGAACATGACACTTAAGGAGGTCAAGATCCTTGACAATGCATTGCACCTCATGCGCATGTTCTATTATAGAACGGTTGTCAACCATCATGTACTCATGGAAACTCTCCATGAGGTATAGCTCATTGCCTGCATCTGTTGTGTCATACTTAGCAACCAGAGCATCCCACAACGCCTTTGCATCAGTCTCTTCTATGTAGAAACGGACCAGTCCGTCACATAGATTGCTCATGATACATCCCACGAAGATATTATTGGCATCGTTGAACTTTTTCTGCTCTTTAGCAGTTAGTTCGCCCTCACGCTTGCCAAGTCTCGTCTCCCAGATGTGCATAGCAGTAAACCAGAGGCGAACCTTGGATTTCCAGATCTTAAAGTTCACAGCAGAAAACTTTTCTGGCCTCAGTGACTCAGCGAAACCAACCATCGATAAATCAACAGATTGCCTATAATAAGGGTTTTGGATTGTTGAAATATAGGCAATTGTAAGTTTAATTTCTGAACTAGATTAAACATAACGATAATCAATCCTAGCATGCAAATCTCTTGCAGACTAGGCAGTACGAACAATATAATCATGATATCATAAAACATGATTAAAACACAGTGTACGCACTAAGGAAGCACCGTAGGGAAGACGAATGACGCAGTAGGGACGAAGACAGTTCTGTGGACGGAGCTTAGTAGACAATTTCGCAGACAACAGTATGCCGCAGCAACCGACTTGGACAGAGGACGAGCCGTGGTGATGATGTCTCGAGTAGTCGCACGTAGCGCTTCCAAAAACCTTATTCGCCCTTTGCCGGTGCAGGATCTCGAAGACGACTTGATGTTGGCACTCGGGATGGAGTAGATTATGATGGCAACACAGCAATGAGAAGTAGCAAAACTCTAACTCGTATAAACCTTCTTAGGGACTCCCAAACCTAGAGAATTTCCTGTATAGAGTCTATGGTGCACTTCTTCCATGAGGGAAGTGGTCTCTATTTATTGGGAGAAAAACCCCCCACACCCTCATCCATTAGCAATATGGGACTAATAGATGGTGTACCCCCTCAAGTGCTAATGAGCTTTTGAGATTTATTTAGGATTATTCATATGGGCCAAGCCCAATAATCTAACACCTTGCTCGTGTCGCTTCCATGGGAGGGAGAGGGAGGATCTGTCCCCTCTTCGCAGTCACAGACAAATGAACCCAGGACGCTAGCCGACCTGGCAGGCTACTACTGCTCATCCGCATGGATTATCCGCACTTGAGGGCGAAGCAATCACGCAGTGCCATCGGCAGTGCGCATGCTCCGCCGCTCGCCTACTCCGCCACCACAGGCTGCTCCATTGCCGTGGGCCCACTCTGCCGCGCGCTGGAGCTCGCCTACTCGACCTCCGTGTGTGGGAGGGAGTGCGCGGGAACAGAGACTTTGCGCATGGAATTGTCGATGGTGAAGGATTTCAGTGCAGAGGCAAATATGCCTACCGATATTCATGGGTTGGCAGGTTGCCGAAGAAAAATGCGAACAGTTGGGTTTGACGAAGCTGTTGAAATATAGTTTTTCTTTTTTCCCCTATTTTTACCTATCCATACTTATTTACAAAACCTGTTGAAGATGCTCTAAACTATGCAGCTCAAGGCTACATAGGCTTAGGCTATCCACAATGGTGTTACTTTATCTCCTTCATCTAAAAGAAATATTCTGGTTATCGAGATTTCTCCTCTATATCAATTTCTTCCGCACTTATCATCATCTATATCTCTTCCTCTATACCGACTACCTTATATTTTATTCAAACATCTTAACTATCATCTCCTCTATCTCTCCACATGTTTTCTTTTTCTTATGTTTTTTCTGTCCCCTCCATTCTTTTTCTTTTTTTTCCTTTTCCGTTTCCCTTCTAGATATCTCCACCGCCTGCTTCTTTTGTCCGCCCGACACCCCTCTCTCTCTCTCTTCCCAAGCCATTGCTTCCCCGCCGGTGAGCTGGCCGAGCTGTTGTGGCTTACCGGCCGCCGAGCTTCCTCCGTGGGGCCTTGCGACGATAGTAGGTGAGGCGTGGCAAAGCCGGCAGCCGATCTCGTCGCAAAGTGCCACCGCTCGAGGCTGCTGCTCGGGGCCTGCGCGCCTCCGTACTACATCCGACGATCGTGGTTGTCTGAGTGAGGCGAGCAAGCAAGGGCCGGCGTGGGCCTCCTTGGAGCTCTGCTCCGGCGGAGATCCTCCTCCTCTTTCCCTCTCTCTCTCTTTGGGATCGATGGCATAGAGGTCCAGCTCGCGCCTTTGATTTGCATATATTTGCCTTGGATTCTTTCGAATTTGCTTCAATTTGGTTCAGTTTGTATCAATATCAGGACTCGATTTGCTGATTCTGCATCTCGATTTGGAGATTCCGGCCGGAGGGATGCTCTGCTCCTACGCCGGCCGGTGGTGGTGATGGTGATGCCGCGCCGTGCTGCTGTTGCTCCACCTCCTCCTCTAATTTACACGGTGGCCGGCGGTGGATGTTGGGATGGTGTGGACGCCCGTGGGTGCATAGGCCCGCTGTCACATCTGCGGTAGCGGACTTCCGCTACCCCCGCTGGGAATAGCAGAAAAGCGTCCTCTTCCTTAGCAGAAGTGGACCAAGTGGTAGCGTTCACCACCGCATACGGTTTTTTTTTATTGCTTCCTTCAGGAAGTGTAGAGGAACCCTGTGCGGGTAGTCATACAACGGGACCGGCTTGGAGATTCACGTGTGTACATGAGGTCGTCGAAATAAATCTGTTGTTTTAGTTTGGAGCCGGGAACCGGCATTTTGCCTTCGCTGCGGTCTCGTATATGACGTCAAACTCCCACCGTATCCTACGCATCGACAAGTATGTTTATTATTAAAAAAAAAGCTTGTTGAAACGCCCGCTTGTGGACCGTGGATGTCGATGGTCGTCTGTGTATATGTGAGGGCTCAATTCTCATGTATTACTGCAGGTTTAGCCAGTACAAGGCGATTTTAATGGCAGACATTTATATGGGCCGTGCACTATTGCGTGAGCCCATATCAACAGAAATAAAAATTGTACTAATCCATTTCTAAATCAGGCCTAAATAGATCGAATTCCCTATCTATCTTTCGATATATCTTAGCGTATTCACCTTCCATTATTTGTGATTCGTGCAAACAACCACACTGATTAGATCCCCATCCTAACCCTAGCTCCACCCATCCTCTACCTCCAGCCGCGCAGGGCGCCGCATAGCTCCGCTACTCTCCCTGTGCCGCTGCTCGCCGTGGCCCAACGCTGCTGCTCGCCTCCCCTGCGTCGCACCTCGCCTGCTGCAGCACCGTCGCCGACCGTGGTAGTGCGCTACAAATGCCGACACCGGTGCTCCCCGCTGTTGCGCTATCGTTCGATGTGCCTCACCCTACGCTGTTGCTGCTCACCACGGTTTTCCCCTGTGTGGCTCTGCAACATCGCCGCCCCTGCCGCGCTTAAACAACACGCCACCCACTCCTCCTCTCTACTCGCCACCCCTCCCCTGCTCGCTGATGTCGCCGTTGAAGAAGGAGCTGACGGCACCGTTGAACATTTGGTTTTCATAGTTTCAGCATTTGGTTTCTAAAGTTTCAATGCTTAGTTTGTTTAGATTCAATATTTGATTTTTTTTCAATTCCAACATTTTGAACCTCAAACGTGGTTTGAGAAGTAAAGAAATGTTTGGCCAGAGGTTAACAACTGTTGAATACATGATAAGGAAATGTTGAATCAGTGGGCTGTTTCTACTCAGCTGACCGATGAAGAGCTCTTCGTTTTCCTGTTCAACATTTTGATTCTCCAGATTCAACATTCCACATTCCTGGTTTCAATAATCGGTCTGTTCACCTTCAACAAATCCAGCGTTTTCGAACCTCGAATATTGAAACTGTGCAATCGAAATGTCGAATCGGTGCTACCAAATTGTTGCATGTTTTGATGGATGGAACACCCTCCCCCCACCCCCCTCCCACCTTCGCCTCTGTCTGGAAAAAAAAAAAGAAAAAAGAAGAAGGTTCCGATGTTATAACAGAAAATACCATGGTTTTAGTAATACCGCAGTTTTGAGTACCAGAGTATTACATATATCCAAACACCTCCTTACATTCTAAACTGCGTTATTTTTTTCAATACTCCTAACTGACTTTGTATCCAAACATGTCCTTAAGCTAAATCATAAATTTTCTCCGAGGGTTGGACACAGTACTAATTCAGTTGTTCTGTGCTCAGGAATAAAGAAAACAAGACAGATTACTAGTACACCATGGACTTGCACAATAAAAAATCTGCAATGCAGCACCGTAATCATCTCGGCACGTATGTACTTTTGATTCACTTGAATAAGGCGCTACACCAAATCTCGCTAGAAAACTCCAAAGTAAGACAAACCAAAGAAAGAAGTCGAAGAGAAATTCAGCGGTCGGAGTTGAACCAAGTCATTAGAGCATGTGTATTACACCTTAGTTCTATGTCGTCATGTTTGTTCATTCGAGAAATTTTAGGGTGCTTGAAAATAGTGGTAGCCGTTCATGAGATCAGATCCAATGGTTAGAAATTAAGAGGAACCTGTTATAAGGAACCTAAGTTGTGGGCCAGGAACTAAAATTTGTGGACCAAGAACTTGTTTTCAAATTAATTTGAAGGGCAATATTGATAATTCACATGATGATATATTGGGTAAGTCCAACCGCCAATGGGGCCATCCCGTTGCAGGTGACCGGCTCTATCAAACCTTTTGCATCTGCTGCCGGTGGAGCCTCATCAGTTGCCTTGGGCGGCGCTGCCTTGGCCAGCAGTGATTCCACGCATAGCGGCCATCGCCGCGCCCCTCTGCAAGCCAAGCGGAACCGCGAAAGAGGATTTCTTTCGATCTGCTCTGTTTCTCCGAGTGAACTGCATGCGTTGCGTGCTTTGCGCCTTCTCCTAGACATCGGCCCATGGACGGAAGGCGGGAAGGGGCTGCAATTTGCCGATCCTATTTTGATGCGGATAGAATAGTAAAAGGTAGGGGCTGCAGTCTACCGATCCTATTTTGACGCGGATGGAATAGTAAAAGCTCTTTTATTAGAGTTACTAAACTACCCCTCTTGCTTTTTGTTTAAAACAGAATAACGTTTCTAAAAATCAACGGTCCAAAAAAATTTTGAGGGGAGGAACCTCTAGTTCCCCTCAAGCACCATAACAAAGCTCATTATTTGACTACGTACATGTGTGTGCCGTAACAAAGCTACAAATTAAATGTATTTTTTCAGTAATCGTTCAGATTATATATTCTCGTAGTGAGCATCTGGAATCTACAGCGCACGAACACCAAGAAGAGCTGTGCTGACAGAGTAGACAGTAGTCCAAGAGACCCAGTTACGCGTAAACAGATGGCACGCCCCTTTCACATTTTACACGACCACATTAAACAAACATAAAAAAGAACAAACAAACATTTAAACCTGCACGATCATTAGCACGCACTGGCCTAGTGATGCTTTCTGCTTTTGTCCATACTCGATGATCATACGCTCCATTAGGCCAATTAAACAAACCCCGCACTGTCCCCGAATCTGCCGTCACACTCCGTTGCTCTCGATCGTTCGTCAAAGAGGCACACCAACCTTCCTGCCGTCTTCTTCTTCCTCCTCCTCCTGCTCCCCTATAAATCCAGCCACTTGACTCGACGACCTTGCCCAACGCAATCGAGCTCTCAGGTTAGTATAGCTGCTGCTTCTAATCATACCTCGGTTAGATTGTGACAGGTAGGCAGCTACTTGCCAGCCAGAAAGACAGAGCGAAGCTAGCAACAATCATTCATGGGTGACCACCAGCAGACGACGGCGAGGCTGACCCTGCGTCGATGGCCGCGGCCGGCGAGGGGGTTCAGGCTCAGCCCGGGGCGCATGTCGGCGCGCCGGCTGCGCGCCAGGCTGTCGACGCTGCTGGGGCTCCTCGGCCGCTACGTGCGCAACCTGCGGCTGCTCACGAGGGGGCGCGCCGGTGCGGGTAACTGCTCTTCGCCTGCCTCCGCTGCCGCCGTCGCCGGAAAGCCGGGACTGGGAGCGAAAGCTGTCGGGAACGAGCACGGCAGCAAGGCGCCGCGGAGGCCTCCGTGCATGCGTTCCAACTCATTCTACGCGCGCGCCGTCGCCGAGTGCCTCGAGTTCATCAAGGGCAGCAACGTCCCGGCGTCGCCGCTGGTGGCGCCGCACGCCACGCCGCGGCGCGGCACCAGGAGCTGAGAAGGCGGCGACAATGCGAGTTTTTATTAGAGAAAAGCTATCCCTCACTTTAGTGATTTGGTGGCTCTCGCAGACGAATACATCAGCTTGTAGATACGGGATGCGCCGTCGGGTTTCATACTTTCATGGTGGGATGTTTATTTTGCTCTTGTTCTTCGCTGGAAATCCTGGCTGTGTTTTTTTTCTTTTTTATTTTCCTCTGGAAAAGTTTTGTCTGTTTTACAGTTTTATACTTAGGTTTTTCTTAGTGAGAAAAAGAGTAAGAATTATTATGAGGGTCGAAGAGAATCCAACAGAGGTTGCCGGTTGATGCAACATGTGAGTGTCACATAATTTGTCAAGGGTGCAGCTTTCTTTATCCTAGCTTGATTGGCCACTGATTCATGAGAGTTTTTGGTGTGTGAGAATATTTCAGTTTGTGCCAGACTGCATGCCAGCCAGGGCATAACGGATTACTGGAGCGGTAGTTCACACCCAACAATCTAGAAGAAGAAAAACAATGTATCACCAGCTAAGACGTAACTTTGATTCCTATCTCCTCATAAGACGACTTTATTAGGACCTGACTGTGCTCAAGAATCAATAAAGGTGGAACAAATAAGGCCTTAGTTAAGGGCCTATTTGGATATCCTGATTTTGGAGAAACAATTATATCAAGACAAGTACACTATGGTCTGAAAGACTAGAGCCTGCAAACTATGGTTTAATTTATGAAAAATAAGTAGAATGTTTAAAACTCGAAAAAATACTACTGTTTTAGTAATCTCATAATGTTCAAAACTAAATAATTCTATATGTACAAAAAGCTTTTAGTTCTTAAAAAGAAAATATTTGAAAAATCGAAGTCTTCTCCTAAAACATTGAAAAAAATTATATGTATACAAAAGGGCCTCAGTTGTTGGCTCGTTTACGTCACTAAAAAGGTTTATCTAAATACGATAATATAACAGACAAATTGTGAATCATAAAAGTTAAAAATGTTACATCCGTTCCAAATAATAGGTCGTTTGACTTTTTAATCTCGACTTTGACTGCTTGGTTTATTCAAAAAAATTGTGTAAACATAGTCACATTTAAGTTATTTTTGAAGAACTTAGGTAAATAAAGCAAGCCATAAAAAATATAAAATTTTGCACAATTTTTATAAAACGAACAATCAAACTTAGGTAAAAAAGTCAAACGAACTATATTTTGGAACGGATGAAGTATTTACTAGAGCTTCTGATGGACTTTATATTTTGAGCCAGAGATCAGTTATGGACATTATCTCTATTCTCTATTACGTGTGATCCATTCACGAAAGTGTTGTCTCACTCTTTCACTCACCTGTACTCTGTTCCTGCTTGTGCTTGCTATCAGTCGACCGTTCATCTGATGCTATCAGGACATATCTTATCCCAAACAAATTCAACTAGACGGTTTTGAAATACCACTAAATGCAGCTACTCGATCTGTATGAAGCTACACCTGACCTGTCGAAGATTGAGAAGATCAGTTTTGCACAGTATTGAAAACGTCTCTGGTGCCTCAAAAACGTCTAAAGTTATGGAAAAGCAAAGATTCAATCAAGTGCTTTAGCCTTTTATTGCACTCAATTTTGGCTTTCCCAAATTCTTTTGTGCTCCAGCCTATTGATGTTTAAATAGACCTTGAATTTTGTTCTTCAAGGCTCAATACTGTTAAAGAATATTTGGGGTATGATGTGTATGGGAGCACTCTGTTCAACGGTGGGTCGGTGGCAAATTGTGAAAAGTTGGAACTGTAGCACGGTAGCAGTGTGGTAAGCGTGATATTTTTTTTCGGAGGATTGGGCACAGCCGCACAGAATCACTACCTCAACCTGTTCGTTCCCTCTGTACGGGAAACAAAACTGGCCCACATACAGATACAAGCCCACAAAGAATTGAAAAGAAAAAGGAAAAAGTCCTATTGAGGTCCCTCAACTTTTACCCAAGTTTGGTTTAGGTCCCTGAACTATAAAACCGGGTAAAACACGTCCCTCAACTTTTAAAACCGTCTATATTACGTCTCTCAGTGGTTTTAAACGGTTGTTGCTACAGTAACCGTGGGTTTTGCTACCGTTACTGCGGCTGTCCATTTTCTTTTATTTATTTAATTTCACTAAAAATTTAAAAAATTATAGTAAATCACATTAAAATCATAAAATGAAAAATCTAATTTTATTGGACTCTATATGAGTAGATCCTTACACTGGACATATATTATGGTATGCTTTAGTACAAAATTTTTGTTGCACCAATTCATAGATGCAGTTTATATTATTTCCAGACGAGCATAGATCTAAAGGTACAACAAAAATTTTGTACTAAAGCAGACCATAATATATATTCAGTGTGTACATCTACTCATATAGAGTCCAATAAAATTAGAGTTTTCATTTTATGATTTTTATGTGATTTAATATAATTTTTCAAATATTTAGTACAATTAATAAATAAAAAAAATACAAATCTGCAGTAACCGTAGCAAACCAAGAAAATACAAAGCTGCAGTAACTGTAGCAAACCCTCGGTTACTGTAGCAAAACAACCGTCTAAAACCACTGAAGGACGTAATATGGACGGTTTTAAAAGTTGAGGGACGCGTTATACCCGGTTTTATAGTTCAGGGACCTAAACCGGACTTGGAAAAAGTTGAGGGACCTCAATAGGATTTTTTCCGAAAAATTATTAGGATTCGCACGCACACATCTAAATGGGCCAATCATCTCTGCATATACCTTTGATGCATTTGAATAAGATGCCGATCCCAAATCTTGAACAGAAAACCATTTCAGAAAAGAAAAGGCTCGTAGAGACAAGAACGAAGTAGAGAAAATGCATCGGCTCTGAACCCCATCCGCTGCGCTTTGTGGCTCCCTGTTTCCCTCTCTCCCAACTCAAAACAGAAAAACCGGTGATAGAGACGTGCAAACAGCTTGACCGTGGAATGGTAGCATGCAGTACGTGGTTGCAAAGAATACAAAAGAAATTTCAAGTGAAAAAGGGGAAGATCCGAATCAACAGGGCACTATCACGATGGCACAATCGAGTCGAATAAACAATGACACGGCCGTCTGTAGTTGTTTGGCCGACGACGATGTATATACCCGGCAACGACTTTGACGGAGACATGTGCCAAACTTTGTGTCTTGCTATTCGTCATGGAAGCTTCCGTTGCTTCTCCATTCGGCAGAGGCAAAAAGGATCAGAATTCTCCATGTTTACAGTTAACCCCGCGAAGAAAGGCACGACTCATATGCATGTCATCCTGTTCTAGGTTTATGCAGATTCCGTGTTCATCGCCTCACAAGCAAGGCATTGATCTCATGGATTGTGCAATGCTAGATGCCATGTTCATCACCTCACAAGCAAGGCATTGTAGAAGTTGAGAGCCCAAAAGCTGAACCAACAAGTCAGACCTGGATTCTGGGTGGGGTGGGGATTGTTTTCTTGGGATGTCTTTAAGTTCGAGGAGATCTGAATTGAATGGCTAGTGAAGATTGACTGGATTTGTGAGGCTTTGTGATCCGACAAAATGGGTTGTTGAATCTGACCTGAATTGAAAAGCCAGTGAAGATCGTGTGGGTTTAATTTGTTAGATTTTGGATCGGACAAAATGGATCGTTGAATCTGACCTCAACACAAAAACATGCTCAAAGGTTAATGTTTGAGTGTGCCGTGCGTGTCCTATGACAGCCTGCCTCCTTTTATCTTTCTTCGGTGAACTACTGGATTTGGACGTGTCCAAGCATCTTGCTCAATGCTGGGTGTGTAATATACACCATGGATAGGATTATGACATACAATACCATTTTAGGAAGAGATAATTCCTTCTTTAGCCCGAAAAAAAATCCTCGTTCTTCCTTGGCCTTGAGAAAATTTTCATTCCCTATTAGACCAAAATTTTCTCATCCATTCCTTTCGTGACCATACCGTCAATTACGCCCCCTAACGGTGTTAGCTATGAGCTGAAAAGACTAATTTGCCCTTATGAGTGGATGTAAGTGAAAGAGATGTCCAGGACATGTATGGATATTGGTTGAGCAGGTTTTTTTGCCTATTTTTGTTTTTTTCCTCTTATTCTTTTTCTTTCTTCTTTTCTCCTTTTATTGTTTTTCTTTCTTCTTTTCTCCTTTTATTACTTTTTCTTCTCTTTTTTTATTTTTTTCCTTTTTCTCTCCTTTTCTTTATATTTCATTTTCTTCTCTCCTCTGCGTTTCTCTTCCTTTTCTTCTCCGTCCTCTCTGTTTCAGTCTGTCTAGGCCTCTCCTCTATCATGCCCATCTCCTCTCCGTTCCCCACAGTTGCGCCTCCCCTGTACGAACGGCTCGCGCACACCGGCCTCTCTCTTTCCCCAGTCATGCCGAATCGAAATGAGCTGCTCCTCGCAAGGCGAAGCCGGCGACAGAGGAGAACAAGGGCCCCTGACGGCGGAAATGGTGGGTGGCGGCCATGGAATCTTTGATTCCGGGCGAAGTGATGGCCGGAGCTCGGGTAGGACGGCTTGTGGAGGGAGATAGGGAGTCGAATGAGCTTCGGGGCACAATGGATTTGAAAACCCTGGAGAAGAGAGGGCGGAAGGCGAGGAGAAGGTGGCGTTGAGCTTGGAGGGTGGCCCTGGTCGCGGTGGCGCTGCAGGCGGCCATGGGCTCGTGGTGGTGCTCCTCCTCCTCCTCCCCCTCCTCTCTCTCTCACACACTCTCAAGACGGCAGTAGCAAAGGAGCAGGGGACAGCGGTGCAGCCTCGATGGCAAGCTCCTAGAGCTCGGCCACCGCGCTGTTGCTAGAGCTCGTCGAGCCCATGACGGCACAGGTGCCCTCCATCCCCCCTCAGACGTCACCGCCGCCGCTAGAGCCTAGGGTACAGGTGGAGTCTGTTCGGTCAGTTCAGGGGCGGGGAGAGAGAGATGAGTAGGCCAAATAATGTAGGGGTATTTTGGTTCGTTCGCAAAAAGCGGACAAGGTCATAAGGGTTTTTTTACGTTAGAATGCAACGGAACTGACGACAAGGCCACGAAAGGAACGGAAGAGAAAGTTTTGGCCTAATATTTAATAAAACTTTTCGCAGGACTAAGAAAGTAACTAGAACATCTTTAAGGGTCAAATAAGAATTGTCTATTTTAGGAACTGGGTCAGCAGTGACTGCACAGTTGACCAACCTGTTATGCACATGGTAAGAATGTCGCAAAAATGGGGCAGTGGGGACTCGACCATGGGCAAAGTCGCAAGTGTGAACAAGCCGCCGCAACACACCGTGTCCAACGTTTGCTCTCGCCTCCCGGCGGCAGTCCACCACGGCGACACCGTCCGTTGTTCACACGGCGCATAAAATCCATCCAGCCGGCCGCGCACAGACATCCACACCCACGCGCGCCGGTCCATTCGATCCCATTCCTCGGCCCAGCCCAGCCCGCAGTCACCAAGCCGAACTCCCTCCCAAATCCCCCTCTCCCCGCCTTCCGTCGGCGTCCGCCGCCGCCGCCGCGCCGCCGGGCTTGATGAGCCTCTGCTCCAAGCTCTTCGCGCTGCTCCGCAAGTCCCGCGCGCTCGCCACCGGCGGCACCACGGCCGCAATCGCCGCCACGGCCTCCGCCACCGCGGCGACGGCCAACGGAATGGAGGAGGCGGCGGCGGGCCCGCTGCGCACGCGCGTCTGCATCATCGGCAGCGGCCCCGCCGCGCACACGGCTGCCGTCTACGCCGCGCGCGCCGAGCTCAAGCCCGTCCTCTTCGAGGGCTGGCTCGCCAACGACATCGCCGCGGGGGGGCAGCTCACCACCACCACCGACGTCGAGAACTTCCCGGGCTTCCCCGAGGGCATCCTCGGCGCGGAGCTCATGGACCGCTGCCGCGCGCAGTCGCTCAGGTTCGGGACCAAGATCCTCACCGAGACCGTCACCTCCGTCGACTTCTCCGCCCGCCCCTTCCGCGTCGCATCCGACGACACCGTCGTGCACGCCGACTCCGTCGTCGTCGCCACCGGCGCCGTCGCGCGCAGGCTGCACTTCGCCGGCTCCGACGCCTTCTGGAACAGGGGCATCTCCGCCTGCGCCGTCTGCGACGGGGCCGCGCCCATCTTCCGGAACAAGCCCATCGCCGTCGTCGGAGGCGGGGACTCCGCCATGGAGGAGGCCAACTTCCTAACCAAGTACGGCTCCCGCGTCTACATCATCCACCGCCGCAATGCATTCCGCGCATCCAAGATCATGCAGGCCCGCGCGCTCTCCAACCCCAAGATCCAGGTCGTCTGGGACTCCGAGGTCGTCGAGGCCTACGGTGGCGCGGATGGTGGACCGTTGGCCGGCGTCAAGGTGAAGAATGTGGTCAGCGGCGAGCTCACCGACCTCCAGGTGGCTGGTCTCTTCTTCGCCATCGGACACGAGCCGGCAACCAAATTTCTTGCAGGGCAGCTCGATCTCGACTCCGATGGGTATGTGGTGACGAAGCCTGGCTCCACGCACACCAGTGTCAAGGGGGTCTTCGCCGCTGGGGATGTCCAGGACAAGAAGTACCGCCAGGCCATTACTGCTGCTGGATCAGGTATAGTGTCGTGAAGCTTCATTGTGGTTTTAATACTGCTGTTTTTTCGTAGTGGATGATGCCAATAGCAAATTGCACTGTGGAGGTAGGTCTGGCTTTCTTTGATGCTATAATGCTAAGAAATGGCATTGGTGGCTAGTTTGTGACAAGCTAACGGCATTAGTTGTTTGCAATTGAAATAAGTCATATCAAAGTACATCTCTAAGCTAAGAAAATATACTGCTTAGAAACATTTGACCCACTTCTTTGCTACGGTATATTAGTATATTACATTGCTAGGAATATGAGAACCATTGGAATGGGAAAATATGGCAGTAATTAGAGCCTACATTATGCAATAATTTTGTTGTATACACAAGCAAATGCATCTGGTGCATCATCTTCCAAACAACTTCACATGTATGATCACATCAATTCATTCAGCAAACAATTGATGTTACACTGTAACTTTTGATCAGAGTAGTTATGGAGTGCTGTTTGGTAAAATGGTGTTTGTGGAGGATTAAGCAGTGATGGGTGATAAGATGGTGTTTATGACTAGACAAAACAATTTGAAGTAATCCCTTCTATTTACAATTTTACATCCTATTTGGTTATGTGGATGAGGTGTTGTCGTTGCTTCTGTTCCCCCATGTTGTTTAGGTAGTTTATGGCATGTTGTTTTCTGGAATTCCTGAAGCCTTGCATGGAGAATGTGATGTTAAATTCATGTACCATTAGGTTTCTTGCATGGTTTGGATGTCTAAATTCTAAAATTAAGATTCAGTCCTCCTCCTAAGTTTGATCTTTAGAAGCTTTATCTCTCAAGAGGCATGAGGTTTCCTCATTATTTTCATGAAGCCTACCTTTATAAATGTTCTAGGCATTCATAGCATATTCTTTCTGCATTCCAGTATTGAGGTTCCTTCTCCATAATGTATGAAAATATACAAGATTGGAGTAACCGATTTCAAGTTATACTATAGCAATGATTTCAGTATCCGCTTGCCAAAATAGTTTGCTAATAAATGGTTGTCTTAGTTTAGGGCAGTCCCAATGCTAGAAACTATCATAGTTTCTATAGTTTAGGATATTGTGTCAAGAAACTATCTTATACAATGCAAGACTGGTTTCTATACTTTAGGGCCCACTTGTCTTTCTCACAGATTGTCTTGGTTTCTGTAGTAAAGACTTGGTTTCTTAGTTAGACTTGGTTTCTTCATTTTCTCCCCTCTCTTTTCAATAAATGTCACGCCACATCAGCATTTTGCCTACATAGCACCATAATTAATGGCTTTAGACTCTATGATAGAGTCTGCATTGGGAGTGCTCTTAATAGGCACGCCAGGTGTAGTCACATATAAGTTCAATCTTTTCATTGCTATTTATAACTTGATATAAATGACTGGGGCGAGGCCAGATAGACTTTGTACCAAGGGCAATTATTGTATGGCCGGAATATCAACACTGTGAAACAACTACAAGGAACTATGGACAGATCGGTGTGGTTTTTTTGTCTGAACTATTGTGCTCTCTGTTTTTATTGTGCTTTTTATTTGTTAACTGAGCGGGAACGAATGTGTATTTACAGTTTTTTATTGAAAAATCCATGTCAAGACGTATGCTTAAGCTAGTGAAACTTCAATGAGCTGGATGCTTTGTTTTACCCTGTCATGTCATTCTGAATTGTTGTTTCGAAACAATGGTAGCCCAGGCTGACAAAGTTCATTAGTCCTTAGATTATTCTGGAACGTTAGAATAATTTTTTAATTCTGTGGTAAACACTTGGATGGCGCAGGTTGCATGGCTGCTTTGGATGCAGAGCACTTCCTGCAGGAGGTTGGAGCACAGGAAGGGAAGACCGATTGACTATATCTAGGTGAAGCAGTGCGCTGCCCTACGAAAACTTCTCCGGTAATACCAAAAGCTGCTCTCTAGGGCCTGTTTAGTTCCCAAAAGTACTTTTTACTTCCTATTCATTCTCCTCACAGAACACGCATCTTCAAAAATTCCTTTTTCACCTTTCCTATTCATCCCCCTCACATAACACGCATTCCAGAAAAAAAGTATTTTTTCCACTACTCAACTAAACAGGCCCGGTACAAACAGTATATTATTATTGGTCTTGGGCCTCAAACTACAATGCATTGGGAATTGATTCAAGCGTGCACCTGTGTAAATTAACTACACTTTAAATTTTTTTGGCTTCCTGGTGTGGAAGGAGGCAATTTTTGTTGCTTCGTGGTGTGGAAGGAGGCACCCATGTTGCTGATGTTATGGTTTTTCTAGATGAATAGTGTGTTCGGAAGCGTGTTTTGTGAGGAGGATGAATAGGATGAATAGTGAAAAAAAGGTACTTTTAGGTGGAAGTAAACAGGGCCTGAGTTCTGAAGGCAGATTCTTCTAGCCAGGTGCCGCCGTTATTGGAGGCTTTGTTAGGGTGTTATATTTTGGTGATTGATTAGAACTAAAGTGCGCATGAAACAAGAACGAGACAGGACCGCAGTACCGTGACTGTCATATCTTAGTATTCGCTACACTCCACGAGACCATGATGACCTACTGAAGGCGTGCCGTTTTGAGCAACGGTTCAACGGGAACGTAGAGGCAATACTGTGGTTGGCCTTGCTTTATAAACATCATGGACAGCGGCCACGACGAGATGAATATCTCAGTAACCACAGCACATAGGGATGAAAACGATCGGAAACGATCGAAAATATTCTTTTTCGTTTCCTACCATATTTTTTAAACTCGGAAACGATACATTCGGAAACGAAAACGATAACAGAAAAATCGATATATCAGAAATGGAATCATCTGGTTGGAAACATATCGATACCGGTCGGTAGCGGTAACTCAAATCGAAAACCACACACCAGATAAAGATTAAATCAAACAATTTCAACAACTAACATTTTACTATTTAATGATTAATGAATCAGATGAAGATAGTAGGAATTCCTAGAAAATTTATATTTCTTATTTACCACACTAAAGGATTCCTCTGAAATCCTTCTCTCCCGCAGTACCCTTCCCTCCTCTCCCCGTAGTCCTGTTGGCCTGTTTCTGCCTTTCTGCTCGCTCCTAGACATAACATGGGGATGCAATGCAATGTAGTGTTAGTCACAAGACAACAAATCGTCCTACTGTGCAACACTTTCTATCGTCCTACGGCAGAACGAGTTTATCTTAAATTCTAGGAAAACTTATCTACTCGCCGAATGTTGCTACGTAAGAAAGTAGGCTTAGTTTTTTTTTTTGCAAAATAGGCAAAATCGTCCTTCAACTCTTGGCAAAGGTTCAGTTTCATCCATGTACTTTCACGTCGGTCAATTTAGTCTTCGAACTGTAGTTCGTCACTTCAGTTACGTCCTCCGTCTGGGTTAGCCGTCCATGCCGTCACGGAATGAGGTGATACCCTAATCCGTCGTCTCCCCAAATCCCTGTCCGTCTCTTTGCTCCAGCACAGGCATCTCATCCTCTCTCTCTCCTTCGGTATACTGGCTGTGGTGTCTGGCCTACGACGGTCGCGACCGTGCTGCGCAGCCGTACTTGTTGTGTCCCTCATGGCTCATCGCCTACCGTGACCACACCTTCGCGCTCACCACGACTACCGACGGACGTGGAGGCGGCGGTCCTGGGCGCCGAGTCTGCTCTTGGCCGCGGCGTACTCGCGCGCCGGCGCGGGCATGGACATTGGCCGCCCCTACCACGCTTTTGTCGTCCTGCTGATGCTCGGCCGCTACGCCGCATCTCGGGCATGACTGCACGAGGCATGAGTCGACCCAGTTTAGTCGAGCGCGATATCGCCTCCGCCTCGCCGAGCTCTGACATTGCCAGCCTGCACCGCACCAACCATACGCCTGACACGGCGGTCTTCTCCTACGATGAAGCTGATGAGCTATACTGGAATCGATGACCGGAGCGCCCGGAGAGGAACTAGATGTCGACCCGCAGAGGAGGACCACGGACATCAAGGCGATCTCTCGGTTGACACATCCGTCGCGCACGGCTGGAGGTTGTCGTCGCCTCGGAGCATCGAGAGGCTCCCCAAGATGCCTAAGGCGTAATAGGAGGAGAGGCCGCAGCCTTGAAAGGCGGCGGTGTCACCGTCGAGGAGCATCGAGGAGCAGGAGGTGGAGGAGGAGAGCTCTGCGACCCCAGCAACGAGGAGGGTGTGTTGCGCCAGTTGATGCACGTCACTGCAGGGTGGACTGCTTGGTTCCATAATCCAGACAGGAGGCTTGCCGACATTGACGTGTTCTCTAACGGTGTGGACGTCAAACTCGGATGGAGGACGTAACTAGATCCTAGAACTATAGTTCAAGGACTAAATTGATTAGTGCAAAAGTATGAGGATGAACATGATCCTTTGCCAAGAGTTCGGGGACGAGTTTACCTATTTTGCTTTTTTTTTTTACAATCGGTGAACGTGGTACGGGGACACATGCGGAGAAGGGATGCACTGGCTCAGTTTTTTATAAGTGAGCAAAGAGGCTTGGAGTGGAAGATTTGTTGACCGGGTTAGACTCGGGCAAGCAAGTGGGCACTGCAATGGGTAGGAAGGATGGGAGAATGGGGAGGCATTGGAAACATGTTAGGTAGAAGGCGGAAGGGAGCCGACATGCTCAGGGCGTGGAAATAGGGATATGTCGTCTATCACTACAGGCAGGACTCGGAGCAAGAATCTCACTAAAGACAAACTAGGTGTGGAAGAAGGATGTTATGATAGAGATTTAATTGACTTGAGCTCGGAACGTATGAACAAAATAGTATATCAACGGCTAGCAATTGGCCGGACCACTATGGCTGAATTGGTTGAGGAGTATGTCATCAGCTGAAAACAACTTGTGAAGGGATTTAAAAGAGGTTGGTTAGATTTAGATCCGATTGTGACTCAAGGCAGATAGCCGATGAAAGTGATTTTGCCAAATGGCAAAACAAATCTAATTGGTTTGACACAAGGTAAGGAGTTTGTGCGCGGCTTGTCGCAACAAAACTTGTGTACCAGAGACTTGCACGTGGTCCCGGATATGAACATCATGCTGATGATGTTGGTGTCATCGATGTGGGGTAGCGGGTGGAGGGGAGCTGCATTGCTTAGAGAAACAACGGATGTAGTCACAGATCCCTGAAGTTTCCTGGGCAGACGTTGGGGGCCTGAAAGTTTCTGACCAGAGCCCCCTTAAGGTCTGCTCAACACGGAATGATGTGGGGCGGAAGGTATTCGGGCCGGGCTTGAACATTCTCCCCCACACGGATTGGGAATTAGCGGACGACAAAGTTGTCATCATCAGCTCCTTCGGCTCGACATGCGAGCTCAAAGTCCTCGACCTAAGTAGCAGGGTTATTAGTGTCCCCGGTGTACTTGACGATGTTGTTAGGGGAAGCGAGGACGCTGTGGGAAGGCAGCATTCCACATGCGTACCCCTAGCCCAGCCTTGACTGGGATGACAAGGCCTGGCGTCGATACGCCGAATTTTTTTTGCCTACCAAACCACGTCGACCTCCATCAGGTTGCGCAGGTTTTCCTAGATGACACGCTAGGCAGGGTCCTCGGGCACGGCCATCATGCATATGGTAATTGCCATGGCTGCGTGTGTGGTTCTGGCTTGCCCGGGGTAACTCGGGGAGTTTGTTCCCATCAACCGTGATGTTGTCGTACACGCTACGAGCTCATGCATGGGCTTTCCCTCCTTGACCATGCTTGCCTCAGTGAGCGAGCACGATGGGAGGGTCGACGGTTGAGGCCATTCGTCACCTTCTGACATGTCCTGTAGTACGTAGGTCCCGCCATAGGCGTCGAAGTCGCAACTCCTCAACGTGCGCAACGGCCTATGCTAGTGCTTTGCACAAAGGTCATCCCTGGTGGGGTGTCCAGGGTAGTCGCTCGCCATCGCGTAGTGTGTAAGAAAAATGGCCCTAGGCCATTGTTTGTGATTTGGTGATTGAGTGACAACATAGTCATTGAACTAACATGTGTTTAAAGATGTATTTTTGTAGATATTTGAGGATGAGTTTTTAGCATGCAAATCGTTAGAAATGTGCTTGTATCTCATACAAAAGTGTCAAAAAAAAGGGACAAAAATCTGCGTAGAAATGACATAAAAAACAGTCAAAACCGTGCTCTCAACGGTGCTGCGGATAAGGCACGGTAGTAATTGAAAATTTATCGGTGCCCCCCACCGAATGAGTCGGTCCCCCGGAGGAAGGCGTTTTTGGGCAGTGAAAAGGCCTACCACTGATTGGTTCGGTGGTACCTCATCAAGGGCACCGAATTAGTCGGTCATTATGGCTGGGACATGCTATTCAGCTCTAGTGAGCACCGATTGATTCGGTGGTGGCAAGGAGAGGGCACCGAATGAGTGGGTCCTACCCAAAAAGTGTGCAACGGCTATACAACGGCTAGTTCCTTTGGTTGGGGCTATAAACATGGATTGCTTCAGCTATTTGAAGTGTGCTTGAGCTGGGAGAAGCTATTGGCAAGTGTCCTAGACATTCTTAAGTGCTCAATTCACCAAAGCGCTAATTAGAAGATCAAGGTAATTAGCAAAAGTGTTTAGCGCTAGTTTAGGCCTATTAGCGCATCTCTTAGGTGTTTAGCCTAGAGTTTTGCAAGGTTTGCATACCTCTTTGCTTACCGATGCTTGCACGCACCAGGAGTTGTAAATCCAGGGCCTGTAGTCTTGCGAGACCATCCAACCGAGTTTATGGAGAGGCCGTCGGTGCTTGTGAGAGGGAGGAGAGGCCCTCGGCTAGTTGGCCGAAGCTCTACCAAGTGAAGGCGGCGAGGAGCATCCGGGGAGGGACGAGCAGAGACCCACTTACTCGTGGGGAAGTCCCGTGGTCACCCACGAAGTTACTCGACCGGGGAGTTTATGCCCTTGCGCGGGCACATTCCCTTTGAGAGAGGCTCCAACAACGAGGATTAGGGGAAAGCTCGTGAGCTTTCTGATACCTCGGTAAAAATCACCGTACCGGGAATTTGCTCTTTTCTACTCTTTAAGCTTTCGCATTTTATACTTGCACTACTTTCCGCATTTACCTTTTCTAGACTTGCCATGCTAGTATAGGATTGGATCTAGGGTGCAAAACTTTGTAGCGGTAGAGATAGTAACACATAGAGAAAATCTAGAGCACATTTAGATAGAAATTGAAATACGTTTTATATGTTCAATTAGAGCCTTAGTTTTTAGGACACCAAATTCACACCCCCTGTTAGGGTGTCACGGTCCCTTCAGTAGTGGCGCAGTGGCGGGAAGTCCCGTAGGTCCTTAGAATTGGAGCCGCTGCTCTCCGTGTCGCACGGACCATGGAACAATGTAGGGGCGTAGTAGGTTAGCCTATGAGGTTAGGAGTGGGCGGCTGGCTTATGTAGATCTTTTGGCCTTTTGGGCGTAGGTCACCGCCATGCCTCAAGGGGAGGCTTGACCAGGGGCAGGAGCGTCTCCGTCGCGCCGTTCGGGGACAAACGGTGTGGAGCCTCCGGTGAAGGGTACTAGGATGTTGGTATGGTTCATGCATAGCGGTTCATGCATAGCGCCAGTCCGCTGGCTTCTTGGTAGCGGCGTTTCATTATTGAGACAAAGCTCGCGAACTGGTTGGCGACGGAATCCAATAGTCCGAAATGGATGGCCTTGAGCATGAGCAGGGCAAATGCCCTTGGTAGCGACATGACTTGGGTCATGATGCAATGGCGAGGGCTAGGCGGAACATCATCATCCCGGTCCGCCTTAAACGAGGGATCAACGATATGAGGGTGAGTTTAGTTTAGGGAAAAGAACACTGTAGATCCAAAAAAACACTGTAGGTCGTGCTGGGAAGCGTGTTATGTGAGTAGGAGAGATGAGATGAATAGGAAAAAATTAGATGAATAATGTTTTTTTGGAAAAGTTGGGTGATCTAAACTCACACTGAATCATCTGACCGTTGGAAGGGACACACGGTGTCTACCTCACGGTAGGCGCCAACTGATGGTGTCAAGATTGACCACCTATGGGACTCGCGGCCATATGTTGTGCGGCAAGGTCGGCAATGGCTAGCCGTATCCTATTAAAGCATCTTTGTTCCATAATCTCTCTCACATCAATAAAGTACGCAACTCACCTTTCTCTCTGAGCTCTCTATTCTCTTAAACAAGAGATAGCGCGCACACACACTCTCGTCGCCTTCTCTTTCTTCCATATGAGCAAAATGTTGAGTTGGACTCCTACGAGCTAACTGACATGCCTTGGGGCACCACCTACTATATATGGTCAACGTAATTTGCTGACTAACCTCCAAGCTTACACGTACGGAGGGGAGATAACGAGGATGGTCTCAGTAGCCCGTTGGCGCGGAGGTGTGAGTGTAAAGGCATGCACAATAGTTAGACAACATCTTTGTATATGAGTCCACAAAAGAAAAATAAGTTGATGTGGCCATCACAATAAACAAGGAAAAAGTGTATTGTTGTTTATTATTAGGCCAGTCTCAACGGAGATTTCATGTAAACTAGGTAACTGTGCCCAAGGAGTTTCATTGTGATGAAACTCCCCTCACATCCCATGAAACTCCCCTCTTAATTACTCTGCCATGTCAGCAAAACTGCTGATGTGTCAGTGTATTTAATACCCATGAAACTCCCATGAAACCCTCCATTGAGACTGGCCTTACCTCTCTACTACTTTGACCTGTGCACCCATACAAAACAACACCAATGAGTATGCATTAAATATCACAGACAATTAAATAGATAACCCACTGTAAAATGTCTATTTATATGTCTATATATATCAATTAGTCAGTAATTGTTTAAACTATTGTAAATATCATAATGCTGAGTGGTCCCGTACTGCTCCTTTTCTCTACTGGCCAATAAAAAAGGAGCAGAGTAGAGAAGCAATGGCAACAATTTTTAATGATGTCTGGGTCTACGAGGAAGAGCTGCTCCCATTGCGGCCTCCCTTCGGAGATCGTAATCTTGATGAGCTGGAGCATCTACCGGTGCAAATTCCCTATATATTATCAGAACGTTTAGCCAAGTGTATTGCAATTTCGGATCCCACCGGTTAAACTTTTCCTAGGTGGTTGAATTTTTGCTAGCTAGGTGGAAGCCAAACAAGAGTACAAGACCATAGATAGAATTGTAGAGCCACTCACGTGTTGCATAACCATAATTTAAAACTTATTCTTGTGATGTGAGATTCTCCTAGTATTTTAGCATTTAAAATTTGGCATTGTATAAACTTTTTCAACTAAATTCCTTCTAGTGATTATTCTATGTGCTATGTATATATTGGTAGTGTTTTTATTAATAATACTTAAAAACAATAGGACAATTCCACCATTGTGGTAGTGTTGGTTATCCATAGCGACATTAAGTTGTGTCTTCCTTCCATTGTTCCATAATGGATAGAAAAAACATTTTTTATGAAAAAATTATTTTGCGGATAGGTGTTTACGCCCACATAGTGTATGTAGTAACCTCTCCGTTGTCATAAAAATTAGTGAAGGGTAAAGTTTACCCATATGAGGCCAGTCTCAGTACGAGGGTCATAGGAGAGTGTCATGAGCATTAAATATCATGCTACATCAGTAAATTGCTGACATGGCTGAGTCATTTATGAGGAGAGAGGATGAGGGGTGTCATGGAATGAGAGGGGAGGGTCATCACCATAACCCTTTGCTGGCACAGTTCTCCAAATCTTTTAGTCTTGGTAACTATATGATGACCCTCCCACTGTGACTGGCCTGAGAGGAGCAACCGCATGGTGGGCCCGTCTCATATATGTTGGATGGCCTAGGGCAACGAATTTAGCACTTAAATTATGTACGCTAAGAGTCCGTTTGGATTCAAGTGCTAATGGGTCAAAATGTTAAATTTAGCATTTTCATCCATTACCGACTAGTAGTGCTAATGAATAAACTAAACTTTAATTCACCCTAAAAGTTAAAAAAAAACATTAGCTGGATGGAAGGTACGGTGCTTGGAGGCTAATGGAAACCAAAGCCTAAGCAAAAGTCTGTTAAGGCCAATGTTATTGGGTAGTTTTATTTTGTTGTTTTCAAGAGTGCAACATCACAAAAATACAAATAAAAATATGGATGAAACTCAATCCACAATACATTATCTCACCTTTGTTATTACTTCCTAGGCTCTCGTCGCATTTAATTTGAAGACTCATCAAGAGTTGCTAACTGTGTTTACATATAGTTTCATCTAGATGAACCACATTTCATCTCTCTCTCATCATTAATCTAGTGTTACATCATCTAAAATGGTGACCAACACCATAGCTATTTAATGCGCATGAAACTCCCTTTAATAATGACCTTCAGGAATACAATGGCCCATGTAGTTTATGAAAGTTACAAAACTTCAGTATAGAAAATTATTTTGAAAAACATGTCTTGAGAGGGATCACGATTTTCAATAATGCAACAAAAGTTTGAAAAGTTGGCGAAACGAAACCTTGATGCAAAATTAATACGTAGGTCTTCCATGGTGGATATCGATATATTCGGTATCGAGTCGTGGGCAGGACTGAATAGTTAAATATAAATCCGCAATTGGATATGTTCAATAGTCAGCTGCTGTCGATGACTTGGTTGTACAGTTAGCTAAAACCAAATAACGTTGACAGAAACCTAGCGTATGATTGTACTAATTTGCCTCGCTCTACAAAATACGTCTACAGTACTGTATACGTTTTTCAAGTTAATCAGCCTTAGAGCAAGTATTATAGTCCTATGTCAGCAGGCGAATTGGTGAGACATATCAGCAACATCTGATGTGGAAGTGAGAGAAAATAGAAGAGAGAAGAGAGCAGCCGTCTCGTGAAACGCTAGCAAAAAGCGGACGTAATGCTCTGTTCCCACCGCTGGACCACTCACGTCCTTCCACGGTTGCAACAAAGCTGCGCAAGGCATTAGAGAGTTGTGGGGCTCACCACCACCCAGCAAGCCTCATGCGTGAGCTGGCACGCGAGGCGCCCGCGAGCTGACGAGTCCATTAGGCCATTCCCAACCCAAGACACTAGTTGTAGTGTCCATAAGTCCACATCAGTAAGAAACTAGCACTAGACACTACCCTTTCAATGCAAACACCACTAATCAATATTTGAATTTAATGCTGCTTACCTCTCATTATGTCCTGGATGGTGTGTAGAAACCATGTCTCATACAAGACCCGGTTTCCTTCCTTTCTTCATTTATTTCTTTGCCACACATCTTTTATCCTATGTGGCAGCTCATTTAATTCTATGGACACCATCCTAGTCATCGGGTTCGGAATGACCTTAACCCTGCTCTTACTAGCTAGCTGGCCCGTGATCCGATGTTGCATCTGTTCCAAGATGCCTCTTTAATTGTAAAGATTTAAGCGCTGAGTGTCATGCACAAAAGAGTCGGGCAACATATACGACAACTATTGAGCTTATGAACCCACTACGTACTGGTTCTAGCACACTTGCCCCAAAACCATGGATACCACAGCTGCCTACTGCTGCCTAGTACTTGCTATTCTCCCTCTACTGTATATCATAAAATCCTGTATATCTTCCACAGGCCCCCACCATCATGGCCATCGTCTTCCCCCAGGACCATGGAAGCTCCCCTTGATCGGTAACATCCCCCATCTGGTCCTCTACCAACTCATCGGTGTGCCCCTGCACCAAGCCCTGCGTGACCTTTCATGCCGGTACGGCTGCAGTCTACTGTTCCTCAAGATGGGAGAGCTTCCGGTCATCGTAGTCTCCTCCCGTGAAGGTGCAGAGGAGGTGTTGAAGACCCATGATGCCATCTTTTGCTCGAGGCCGCAGATGGAAACAATCAGGAGCGTCCGCAGACGTGGCAGTGATATTGCTTTTGCTCCATACGGCAACGAGTGGCGGCAGCTCCGCAAGATCTGCATTCTTGAGCTTCTGAGCAGAAAGCGTGTCCAGTCCTTCCGGACCATCCAGGAGGAGGAGGTGACACGGCTAGTCCAAGCCATATCATCTGCATCCACATCTCTCGTGAACGTCAGTAAGTTATTCTCAGCATACACTAACGATGTGATAGTGAGTTCCATCATGGGCGACCGGTTGATCGATCGGGACACCTTGCTGAGCTACATTACAAAGGCCCACCAGTATACACAGACCCCTACTATGGCTGATTTGTTCCCGTCGTCGAGGCTGGCATGTGCTCTAAGCCACAAAATGGGGAAGATGGACATGTACATCGATAGCTTGTTTGAATTCATGGGTAGCATCATAAGTGCGCGTCGCCCTGACAAAAAGACACAAAGGGACGAAGCAAATCAGGAAGACATCACGAGTGTCCTCTTGAGGATCCAGAAGGAAGGAAACCTTCAATTTACACTTACATTGGGCACAATCAAAGCACTTCTTTTTGTATGTTGTCCTTTCAGCCTTCTTTTATCTAATAAACTGTCTGGTTAGCACTTCCTTTTAGATGGACTATCAGGTTAACAAACTACATATATATAAAAATACAGGATTTTCTTGTCGCGGGCACTGACACCGTCTCAACTATCATCGACTGGGCTATGGCAGAGCTGATGAGGAACCCTTTGGTGATGTCTAGGGCACAATCTGAGGTAAGGAGAGCTTTTATGGAGCAAATGAAAGTAACTGAAGAGGGACTCAAGAAACTGAGCTATTTGCATTGGGTTATCAAAGAGACCTTAAGGCTGTATGCCCCAGGGCCACTGTTGATACCGAGGGAGAGCCAAGAAACATGCCGTGTCATGGGCTATGATGTTCCCAAGGGCACAATAGTGCTTGTTAATGCATGGGCGATCTCCCGAGACCCGGAGTACTGGGATGAGCCCGAAACATTCAAACCAGAGAGATTTGAGAGTGACACAAGAGACTTCAGAGGTCATGACTTCGAGTTCACACCTTTTGGTGCCGGGCGAAGAATGTGCCCTGGTATGTCGTTTGCTCTTGCTTCTGTCGAGCTGCCTCTTGCAAACCTCTTGTTCCATTTTGACTGGAATCTCCCGGATGTTGTTGATGCCAATGAACTAGATATGGTCGAAGCTATGGGGTTCATGTGTAGGAGGAAGGCAGAGCTTTGGCTGAAGCCAATCGTGCGGGTTCCTTTCTCTTCTGAAAACTAGTGTGCGTTCTTAAATGAAGAAGAGATGTCCTGAGAAATATTGTTAGGAAACCTCAGGTAGCCTCTTACTAGTAAATTTCTAAGTGTTATTCGAGCATGATATGCAATGGAGATCAATTCTCCAGTGTCCAAGCTGTGTTGAGCTATCATATATGTTTCAATGTTTTTTAATAGGGCTATAATATGGTACTCCGACCTAGATGACTATTATCAAATATTACCTCAAGGTATAATATATAGGAGAAATTTTAGATAAAATACCATGCAAATAGATCTACTGGGGAAAAATGTCCTGCAACGTAACTGAACCATAATCTGCATGCATGCACTCCATGTACATGCTCCATTCCTTTTTATTAAGGTGTCATGTTATGGTTTTTTTTATTTTGAGAAAGGGACCAGATTTCATTGAAATTGAATCCAAGCATGCCACTATGTCTCTATCCTTCACTTTCGTGGCTTCTGGTAACATCTGATGCTTTAGGAAACCCCATCGCTATAGAACTTTACCAAATCCGGCCAAAAGAATCTCAGTTTCCACAAACAGAAGACTCCATAATCGTGGAGACCGCAAAAGAGACGCAATATGCTCAACCATTATATGAAGTAAAGGGCGCCGAAAGTACATCAGCGATATTTTCTGAAGGTTGAACTGACCATAAGATCTGACACTATGGTTAGCCATCACTAGTGGCGGCCGGAAGGACAAATCCGTCGCCGCTAGTAGTGTCATCAGCGGCTAGAAAGATGATTCTACCATAGGGGAAAATAGATTCAATCCCTCTTAAAAAGGACTAGAACAACATACCTCAATCCTTCAACGAAGAGCACGCCACTACAAGAAAAAATGATGCAACCCATGGAGGAGATCCAGTACAAAATAGAAAGCCAGATCAAAAACATCGAAGCGGCAATCCAAACCCTAATCTAATTATTCTGGAGGAAAGAAAAATTATAGAAAAAACTTAACAAAGTAGTAGATCTACTAGAGCGTGACTCCCGCTCCTCTTTGCCATTGGCTAGAAGGAGGCAGGAAGGAACGGGGGCCGGAGGCGGTGGCGGCGACGGAACTCGGCATGAGGTCAAGTCGCATGTCCCTTCTTTCTCTCGGGTTCGCTGCCTCTTTCAGGATTTGTCATGTTATGTTTTTTTTTCATCTAATGTAGTGCAATAGTAATGTGCTCCTTCCTTTCCAACTAACAGGTAATGTTCTGTTTTTTTAATAAATATATATAAACATGTCAAACCCTACCGATTCGGGTGTGCAATTGCTGAGTTACTAACTAAGAACACACTATGTTATTGTTGTATTTGAGTTGATTGATCATGCGCGCCCAATAGAATATGTGACATGATATATCACAACAATTTACTACTTGATTTAATTCTGAGACAGATTAGGCTCTCGCATGTCCTAAAGGACGGCAACCAGATAGTGACAAACGGTTAGCACAACGTAAGCGATGGGAACGGTCAGAGGGGTATTTTTCTGTAATTTTTCTTTATTAGCAGAGATGCACGTGTGGCGCGCGCATGGTACAAAGGATAGCTGGTGGGTAGGAAATCAGAATGCGGCTTTGTTATTTGCAAGTTGCAGGCCGCAAAAATTCAACTACAAAGTAGTTCTGCTATTGTAGCTAAGTGTAGCAGAATAAATCTGCTTTCTCTTGCGGTCACCAGCTGATATTTTCAAGCATCTTTTTTATATTTGGACATATTATTCTGCCCTTGATGATTTATGTCCTACCACTACCGCATCCGGGTCTTTGCCGTGTGATTCCAGCACACGGCAAAGGGAAAATGGTGTGGCCAACCGATGACAAAGCCCACATGGTAAAGATTCGATCGGCAAAGTAATGTTGGCCCATAGCATTTTGGATACCCATGGGAAACTCTACACCGAGGGCGTCCCAAACCCTCGGCAACATAAATGGTGTGGAAATACTTTTTGCCGTGGGCGTCCCAAGCCCTCGGTAAAATCCATGTTTGCTGTGAGTTGTGGTCCATGCTCACGGCAAAAAAGACAACTTTACCATGTGCTATGTCCAGTGCTCATGGTGAAGTTCACAAACCCACTTCCTCCCTCCCCCCCCCCCCACACACACCCAAATTTTTTTGTTTGTGCCCTATAAAATGGCCCCGCTCAAACAAACATAACATATATAATTTTCATATATCACAGGTATCACACTTCTCGCAATAAGCATCACATATCTCACAAGTGTAATTCACAAACACAAGAAATTCCAAAAATGCAAGATAGTTCACAAACACAAGATAGTTCAATGACAAATGAAACCACAATTATTCCACAAGTGTTTGCCGTCCATAGATGCAAATGAAAGCAAAATGATCGCTCACGTATGTGGCCACTATGGCCACCCCATCCAGACAAGCTAGTGTCCTCACTCCTCATTGGATCTCGTCAATTGATGCTGCACAGTGGGAAAGAGACTGTATGTGTAAGACAACTTTCGGGAAAAAAACATACTAACTAAAACAATCATACTCACAGGAGTGAGAGGGAAGGTAAACTACAATGGAGGTTGTCCCATCTGCGCGTCTAAGAGCTTTCACGTACTGATACACCTGCTACATATTCATCTGCTCGCATCTAAGGTCGTCTGATCTCCGTTTGCCTTTGCTGCATCTGCTCTCATGTCATCCTCTCTTCCTCTAGCTGGGTCTAGAGTATTTAATGCTACTGTAACAATGGAAAGGAAACATATGCAAAAGTCAATCAACGAAGAATAGAATGGCACTAATCTGGAGTGACTCCACCCCAGACGTAGTAGTGTCCGGCCTTTGGTGTATCGTTAGGACTAGGGATGAAAACGGTCGGGAAAACACTCTAACCATTTCTGTTCTCGTATTTTTTAGCCGGGAGCGGGAACGGGAAAGCCGGACGGGAAAACGAAAGCGATATTACGGGATATCGGGAACGGGACAATTCGATCGGGAATATGTCGACTAAGGTCGGGAAACTTAAATTACGGTCGGGAACACCAACACATATAACCATTTCAAACATATAGCTCAACAAAATAGTTACAACCATGCATATATCACACTTCACGAACCACACATCAACAAATGAATAATAGTCAGTCGAATCATAGATACACAAAGAAAATACACTCCAGCAACCGATTCAACCTCAGTCATTAGCAGCAGGCAGCACAACAGCACAAGTTTGAATTAAAATAAAAAACTCCAGCAACACAAGCAGCAGCCAGGAGGTGGCGAGAGGAGAAGCTGCTGGAAGCGAGTGGAGCTGTGCACGGCAGCAGCAGCCCACACACGCTCGTCGCAGGTAGCGGCAGCATGCAGCACGGCAGGCCGCCTGCTCGTGCCCTGCTGCGCCTGCGAGCTGGCGGCGGAGGGTCCCAAGGGTGCCCGTGCGGCGTGGGGGCTGGGGAACGGCGGAGTGGACGGCCGCGCGTCTTCGGCGGTCGGCGCAGGAGGGGCGTGGTGGCTGGCTGGCGGCTAGGGTTGGGAGGCAGGGAGAAGGAGCAGTGGCCTCCTCTGAGTGAACCGGCGGCTGGGTTAGGTTGAGGGCAGATGTGCCGTGCAGGGGATGGGGGAGTCGGGTGGGCTGGTGGGTGGGCTTCATGGGCCGAGCGAGGAAGTATAGTTCGTATGGGCTGAAACGAAGGTTTAGGCCTACAAATTCGGGAAATTCCCGCGGGAATTTTCCCGGTCGAAAACAGGAACCGGCAAATCGGTCGTGAAAACACGCCAACTGAATTTGGTCCTGCTCCCGCCGGTTTTCCTAGTTTTTTTCCTGTTCTTCCTGGTTTTCCTGACAAAACGGTTCGCGGTCGGTTTAGACGGTATACGGTGCCGGGACAGGATTTTCCCGTTCCGTTTTCATCCCTAGTTGGGACACCATCCTTGCTCGAACCTGGGAAAGAGTAGGAGTACTGGTTCTGTCGAGTGTACCCTAGCCAAGCCAGTATTGTCCATGCTTCTTACCTCCCCCACCCTCATGACGACTTCTCCATCAAGGTCCTAGGCGCTCGAATCATACTCGACCCATAGACTTCTCTTGCCACCTCTATGTACTGACTAAGGTGGGTGTGGACGAATGGGTTGCTATACATTGAGGGTGGGTCCTCCGGGTTGTAGTCGACGTCGGACATCGTCTTACTGTTGTGTGCCAAAGCATATGCCTTGAACTGGGGGCAAGGCTGGCCACCATGTGCTGCTGACTACAAAAATAATAACAAAGCCTTAGAAATTATGCATAATTGAGTGTTAGAATAAAAAATCAACTCACTTACCCACCTAGCCACGCATTCCTCGAGGGAAAGGTTGGCTTGATGGTGTGTTGGGCCTTGCATCAACAAATGACACTGGCGAGCTGAGTTGTACATCTCCATCCACTCGGTGGCGCACCACCACGCCACCATGTGTGCGCAGCAGTCCATATGTTGGACGCACCACCACGGAGGCACCTATATGTCATCAAGAATATATTACATCAAGTACATTGAGCGTAATTAATCTTAGAAAACATCAATATTGGTGTTCTATATGTACCTGCATTATTCTTCTGCAACCAAAGTCATGCCTCTTGCATCCTCTTTGGTGACTCTCGTATCCCGATACACGATGTTGAATGTTATGACAGCCTGGACGCACGCCTCGTAATGCATGTCCGTCACGAGATTAGCACAGGTTGTGTAAGCCAAAACAGTCACCACGTCATCATATCCCTCCTCGCATATGTAGAAATTCTACACATAAGAATGTCAAATGAGTGCAACGTATAAAGCAAACTTACCCACAACTTGGCCTACACCCTCTCCACCTTGTTCTAAAACCTCCTACCTGAGGGATCCTCTGCATCATTTGTGCAGGCGACGTAGTGCTCCCACGTGTATGCCAGCTCCGGCTCTCTGCCGCCAACCGCCAAGTTTGATGGAACCCGGATTTGGGTCTAAACGGTTGGACCGAGCCTTGACCCAAGTTTATGATACCTTTCAACTAATTTAAATCGTGGACATAGTAACAAAAATTAAAGTTATTCAGTTTGAAAATTCTATAACTTTTGTAAAGGGCGACATATAAGGAACTTGACAGATTTGGAGTATACCTCCGAATTGTGCATGTGAGTGGAAGCATCGACCGACATTTAGGACCCAGGGATTGGATCCCAAGATTGACATCTCCTACAGGGCAACGGCCAGCCGTGCCTGATCCCAAAGTAGCGGTTAATGACTTGTTGTTCATGCGTTATTTCAATGACTAGCGGAGTGAATGGTTGAATCGCATAGAGTTAACCGCAGTTATATTGTCCAGTGCATTTCCTAGCCCGCGTTTACATATTAGGAGCCGTCTCTCCTTCTTATCCCCTACGCAAACACATACCAGACACACCACCTCCATTACTCTTTTGCCTCTCCATCTCTAGCGAGAGCAAGTGCCTCTGAAACCTTCCCCCTTGAGGTCATGATTGGGATAGCGGGACAATTAGGTTTTTGGGGAGCTTCTTCACGCAACTGGTTGCCTATAACCATGACATCTTTGTTGGCGCACCATTCACCTTCTATGACTACATTGATCAGTACATTATCACCCAATGTCGTTCTCCTGTGCGCATGTACATGTCGCCATCCTTTGTGTGCTACTATGACTCATGTATGACTACTTCCCGGTGATCTATTCGCGGGACTACACTACGAACATCTTCCTACATCGAATTTGTATGACTACTTCCAACAAGCCAATCAAGTAGCATGCCTACTTCAGCTAGTAATGGTGTGCCACTGGCATTGGCTCCACCTCACGGTATAGATTGATACACTTCTGATTTATTTTATTCATCATTAAATTTGTGTTAATCATGAACACTTTCCCATGCTTTGTTTCACTCACAAAGTCATGGAAATATTATTGAATTTTATCTTTAATTTTGGAATTAAAATGTGTCGGTCGCCCTCCGCGTTCCTCACCCCCACCATTCCCGCTGCCCACCAGGCATGCACCACCCCTCATCGTGGCATCGGGCCTACGGCCACCGTGACCGTAGCCACCAGAAAGGATTCCCCTACCCTAGCAACTAAAGAATCCTAACCCTCGAGAGGGGAGGGGGTTCTCGAGCTCACCCTAGAGTTTCCTACAGAACAAGGTTGTGACTGAGTCATCTGATCAACCCCGATAGATCTCTAGAGCCATGCTTTTTCTATACGTGTAACGCTTCGCCCCTGCCCCTGTCCGCCCTCCTTTAAGGGTTACGTCGCCACTGCCACCTTCGACCCCCATTCCTCTTGCCTCTTGTCTGGCCTCTTGATGGAAGTGAGGAGGAACGGGGTCCACCCCTTTTAGCATATCTATAGTTTTTTAAAGGTTCTTTCCTCTCCTCCATAATAATTTGGGCTAGGGATTGGTTGACCGTTTCGATGGTTTCGATTTGGCTTCATCTTTCATACCGGATCTCCGGTGGATGTGTCGAGGTCTTCGGAGATGGCGTGATCTTCCCGTAGATATCAAGGTATGTTGGCCTAGTCCTCCTCGAGGAGGGATTGGATCTACTTTTCCCATGTATGTGATCGTGTTTCCGTCCTACTGTAGGCGGTAGCAGATCTGTCCTTTCGGTTGCTGGTGATGATGCTAGCAGCATCGGATCTTATGTCCAATTTAACCTTCAGAAGATATGGTTGATGTGCTTTGGCCACCTTTTACTCGCCATATTAGTTGAGCTTATTGCATTTGTTTTGCTGTCTCCATGTTCGTGGAATCTTCTGTTGGTTGGGACTGTGGTTCTCAGGTCTAGATCTGGTGTACTCTTTCATGGTCGCTATGGAGCTTCTTGAATGGGTGTACGCTGCCGGATACGAGAAGATCAAGTATATAGATCTAGTGGTGTGATTTCAATGTAATTTTATTCTAGAGCAAAATACATCGGAAGTCCATCAACTTGTAAAGGGGTGTCAATTAGGTCCACGAACTCTAAAAGTGCATTTTTTGTCCATTAACTTATTAAGTCGTTCACCGCACGTCCATAATGCCCCATGTATGCTTCTAGGTCTGTTTGGGTCCATTAACATGTTAAGTGATTCACTGCAGATCCATACCCCTCCCCATAAACACATAAAGCTGACATGACACACTAATAATCTCTTGTCTCATCATTGTCCTTATTTCTCCATCTCTATCTCATACAATTTAACTAGCACATCTTGTCTAGCCAGAGGAGTAGCTTCCCGCGGTGAGCGAGGCTAGCCGTCATGCCACGCTCCATCTTCATCCTCTCCTCTTCCATGATGCAGTGTGACCCATTGCGTCACCAGCTATCCAAAAGCCGGCCTGCAGCGAGGCCATGCCATGGATGTCCTCTCGGCATGCTGCCGCTCCTCCTTCGATGGCGACGTTGTTCTGGTCCCGGACATTTCGCAATAGCCGAGGGAGAAGAACTGAGTGATGCAGAGCTTGCGATAGAGCCAAGTCAACATGCCATGCTAGTGCTAGAAGCACACACGGACTGCTATGGACCTACAGTGGACAACTTAATAAGTGAATGGACCTAAAAACAACACTAGAAACACACGTGGACCGTTATGCACCAGCGGGGAACATCTTAACAAATTAATTAATGGACCAAAAAATACACTTTCGGAGTTCGTAGGCCAAAGTGACACCCCTTATAGGTTGATGGACCTCTAGTGCATTTTACTCTTTATTTTATGTTGAGGTCTTAGTTGTCAAAGAAGTTTTTTATCTGATTCATATCAAGAAAATAATTAGTGGTACAAAAGGATAACTCGACACAAAATGACATAGCGAAAATAAAATTACATCGAAGAGCTCTGGTCGTCCTCTTCATTTGATTGCCCGTCTGGTCGTCCTCTTCATTTGATTGCCCGTCATCCACCAAAGCTTAAAAAATGCACTAGAAATGTAGCAAGGGAAAGGAACACCTATAAACGTCATCACCACACAAGTTGTAAAAGGGGTTTTAATTTAATAGTCTAGTCCCTTAAAAAAAGGTTGTGATAGATTTACCGCATTTGGTAGGGGTAACAACTGCATAGAGATTCAAAAGGAAAACCAAAAGCTCGAGCCGTTTGCATTTCGAAGGGATCTGTTTGAACCTGGTAGTTCGTCGTGTGCATCCCCCATGGATAAAGCATAAAGCAAAATAGAGGACCTACTAGAAACAAGGCGAGGTCTTGTCGATAAGTGAAACTGTTGTGCTTTTGCCAAGGTGGTGAGTAGTTGGAGGAGAAGTGGGGAAATACACTATGGCCATGTTCAGATTCCCAACTATTCACTGTTCATTCCAACTTTTCACTATTCATTCCAACTTTTCACTATTCCCTCCTCACAAAACACGTTTCCCAGCGAATGCTACAGTGTTTTTCTTATGCTACAGTGTTTTTTTCTACAATCTAAACACACCCTATATCAAACTTTGTTAGTAAGCGTGTTTTTGTGAGAGGAGGAGTGGTAGTGTTTAGTTGGAGGAGATGTGGGGAAGTACATATCAAACTGTGTTAGCAAGTGTGTTTTGTGAGAGGAGAAGTGCTACAGTACATTTTGGGAATCTAAACACGTCACAGTTTGGGTTCTCCATACGTGAGGAGAAAACAAAAACAATGAAGGCATCAGGTACAAAGTTCATTCAAACCTTTCTTCCTAGATAAACTTTCTTAGTTACTCCTTAGTAGTTTATATTTTTTTCGGAGCTCAAATAAGGTTTTATTTTAACCGGCTGGAGGTATATTCGCTATTGAACAATAGTACTCCTCACGTCCCAAAAATCATGTAATTCTAGCCATTTAGAAAATTTATAATATCCTCGATGAATCAACTATATACACTAGTACTCATACAGTAGTGATACCTTTATGGCACTGCCGCACTGGCACCTCTGCTACCAACCTCGATTGAATGAGACAACTTGGTTTGAAGAGACAAAAAAACAGACAAGGTAGTCTGCACAAATGTGACACAGCAGGTCATAGAGGACTGCTGGACTGGATGCCAGCTTTTGCCGTACGTCTCTATTTGTGTTTTTTCTATAAAGACGCGCATGCCTCGTTTACGGATTTTTCTAGCCAATTACACTCATTTACGGATGTTCATTGCATAACAAAATTCGTCTTGCTAATTACACTTCATTTGTAATTAATTTATTAAAACTCTTAATTAGTGTTTAAAAATTTTATAATTACTATGAGCGGGTTTAGTTGGGAGAGACAGGAAGAACGTTTTTTTAGGGGAAGCGTGTTTTCTAAGAGAGATGGATAGAAAAGTTGAAAGGATTTGGAACAGAACTTTTCCGGAAAGCGTGTTTTCTGAGAGATAAATAGTAAAGTCCCAAAGGACTTTTCAATCTAAACATGACATATATATTTAAAACTTCTGATTAGTGTTCAAACATCTAATGTAATGATTAAAAAGTTTTCACGGAGAAATAGTGAAGCCCCAAAGGACTTTTCAATCTAAACATGACATATATGTTTAAAACTTAAAATTAGTGTTCAAACATCTAACGTAATGATTGAAAAGTTTTCACGGAGAAACTAAGGGAACTAAACAAGTCCTCATTTCTTTGTAACATGCATAAAATTTTTAAGCAACCAAACATATGGGTCAGCCTTGGTGGCAACCACAAGCGTGAGTTTGGCGTGAGCGTGAACAGTGGTATTGAGACAGACTCCTAAGGGCACCGTTCAGATTCATATGAAAATACTATTTATTCTAAATTTTCAGTATACATCAACTTTTCATTATTTACCTCCATCACAAAACATGCTTTCCAACAAGTGCTACAGTATTTTTCTTCAGCTACATCTTCAGCTACAGTATTTTTTACCCTGAACACATCCAAACTCATCAATATGTTGCCTCCCATCAAACGAAACTGCAAACCTGCAATTTCTTTTATAACCAATCAAGCTCACGCGTCATTGAGTTCATCAAATTCTACAGTTGTGTCCAGCTACTCATGAACATGTCGATGGCATTTGTAGCTACTCACAAACCTGTAGCTTTATGATCCTGTATATGATCTACTAGTACAACAACAATGACTACATGATTATGAACCGCCAAACAGGCGATAAAATATTCAAGGTTTGTGACTGAAAGTAAAAAGAATGGTAGGTTATTGGGTTAGCAATCTCAGGTTTTCTACGTTAGCAATGTGAGGGAAAAAGAAATGCAAAGATGATAACGCAGTATAGAAAGAGTGCAAATAATGAAAAGGACACTATAATTATCCTTCTAAACAGAAGTCAAAGGCAAACATCATGACAACTTGACAAACATCGTTCTAAAGCAAAAGATGACAGGATAGTCTCTTAAAAATCAGTACAATACTGGACCTACTGAACTTACTTCTTGGATTTTGTTGGACCAATAGATCACCCAAAAAATGGTCTTTCAGTGTTGGTACCCACTTTGCAAAAGATGGTATATGTATACATCAATTTGGATTGTTCCCAACTGAACACCAAGTGCAGCATGCATTACAGCAGCCATCAACATTGCCTCATGCCCTCGTCGAAGTGTAGCCTTCAACCAAAAATGCATGCTCAGGGAGCTCCACCATCGACACTTACCCTGATGCAATGCCATCGCCAAGAGCTTGGCATGCCTATCAAAATGGTGGCCTCCAGCTGCCAAAGTTGTCTCCAGGCAACTGGTAGCCAGGAGCGGTTCCTCCAAGATCGTACAGTGACATGCCATGGCCAATGCCACCGGCACTAGCATCACCTCCGGTCACCCCTGATGACTGCGACGCCTCCTGTTGCTGTGGCTGTGCTCCGGCCGGTTCAGCTTCGCCTTGGGGCTCTGTGGCTGCAGTAGCCATGGGGGGCTCTTCCTCTCCCTCCAACGGCAGCCGCTCGTAGACGGCATTGGCGAACGAAGCGGCCATGAGAATCACAGGCCCGGCGGCGATGAGCTGGCCGACCACGTTCCCACCCACCACCTGTCCCTGGCCACCGGCAAGGTACACGCTGAGGCTGCTGGCCCCCGGCGGCGCGGGCGGCGGCAGCACGGTGCCCGTCAGGGACAGGATCTCGAACTGCCCGCGCAGGGTGGCCACGAGGCTGCCCGGTGGCTCGGCGCCGGGCTGGCGGAGCGCGACGTTGGAGACGGAGCCGCCGCCGCTGAGAACGCAGACCCCTCGCCCGCGGCGGCGCGCGTACTCGGAGACGCACTCGACGATGTCGGCGCCGGCGGCGACCTCGAGGACGTGGGAGTGGAGCGCGTTGGGGCTGTCCCGCGTGATGATGATTGGAGGCTTGGGCTTGTTCTTGGATCCCGGCGGCCGGCCGCGCGGTTTCCTCGACGACCCGCCGGACCCGCCGCCGCCGCCCTCCGCCGGCACCAAGGCCGACGGGGAGGGCTGATCCCCGTCGGAATCGACGTTGGCGACTGGTCTCTTCTCCGGGGACGGCGCGGAGCGCTCCATCTTGACGTGGGAGGAGGGGGAGAGCGGCGACTGCTGGTGCTGCTGCACCTGCTGCTGCTGCGCGCGGATGAGGTCCAGGTAGTGCGACGCGGCCCCAGCGTCGCCGCCGCCGCCGCCGGAAGGATCCATGCCAGGCATGACGCCCTCGCCGCCGCGCTCCCACCACTTGCTCGCCGGCGCCGCCAGCTTCTTGATCTCGCCGGTGTCCGCTCCAAAGGTCGTTTCTTGGATATCTGCTCGACTGATCCCCAAACCTGCGCCATGCGCCATAGAAGTCGGTTAGGAATTGAAGCTCTAATCCGGGACCAAACATTTGCATATTCAAAGCAGGGAAAAGCTAGACAATACAGAAATCTAGCGGCGAAAAACCAATGGCGGAATCTTGAGAGAGAGAGAGAGTATCGGCGAAGTGCTCCTCTACCCGTATCTAGCAGCAGGAGTGTGGGGGCGGCTGCGCTCTAGGGGTCGGAGCGCACGCGCGCATCATACATCTCTCTCCTTTTCTCCCTAGTCCTCGAACCAAATCTTGGCCAGCGTGGTGCGGTGCGGCGCGGCGCCGCCCAAGCAAAAAGCTCCTCTTGGGGACGGTCAAGATTCTGGAGGAAGCAACTGGTGGCACTGTGGCAGCAAGAAAGAGGCGGTAGGTGGGCTCTAGCCTGGGGCCGGCGAAGAGAACGAGGAGCGGGGCGATGGCCGATGGGAATCGCAGGTGAACTGAGGTGCTAGTTTGCAAATTACTCCATCCTGACCCTGAATTCCGGTCACAAATTTTGGGGTTACTTCGGCGAGAATACCGGGACACTATTGGAACCCAATATGTAGCACAAACTTCGGATGCAAAAGCTTCTTAAACTTCATACTTCCTATACATGGCGCATTGGTGCAATGGCAATCTTAAGTGGGGATTTTAGAGATTTCCAGTTTTAGAGAGAAGGGATTAATGCCCACCGTAACTGAAGCATCAAGGTGAAGACATGCGACTTTAGGCTCCTTTGCCAGATCATGTTCACCTCACCTACAATGACATTAGGGTTTAGGATTTGGAGATGCAGGATTGTTGAGCATCTTCGATCTCTAGTGGTGCTTGGTTTAAAGAAGGAACAATTGTCGCAATCTTACAAGTGGTGGCGCCCAAGGGTAGAGAAGATGGAATAAAACAAAAAAACATCGACCGGTGGGGGAAGAGCTACCCCCACATCATCGCAATTAAGAAGAGACCGTATGACCCGGTCGAGAAAACCCCTAAACCTTGACCCATGTGTATTAGGCCAAACTGCACGACCGGCCACCACCATTATCTAGGCCAGTGCAACCACCGTTACCTGGGCCGGAACCCGGAAGGCGCAACAGCAGCCAAAGTCAGTGAACACAGCGAGGGTTTTTTTTTTGCAAGAACTAAGGTTTGAACCCTGGCTGGGACCAGGACCTGCCTCCACCACTGAGCTATCACTCAGTTTGTAAGATGATGAAATATAGTGGCAATGCTCTGGAGATAGAGAAGGCTGTTTTTTGTGCCATGAAGCCCATATAAGAGGTTCAAGAAGTTTCATAGGATGCTTGATCTCTGTATTGTGGCCAGAAAACTCAAATGTCTCACACTCAAAAAATACTCAAGTGTGTTGTAGATAGACATAGAGCAGGGGAGCACTCGAATAGAATTTTATACTTTATCTTGCAATTTTGAATACATATTTCTAGTTTTTGCATCTCAAAAGGTTGATTTTGTTTTTGCTTGCTTCCAGAAACCTTCTTGTTTCGATGTCCATCCCAAGTATGATGTGCACTCTCCAAAGTTAAATAAAAAAGTAAGTCATGGAAGATAAAGTAATTTCGCTAGGCCATGGTAATCATTGAAATGACATTTTCGTAGGTAGTTCTAGTTACTTTTTTTATTTCCCCAGCACATGTGGTTCTTTGCTACTGTTTCTAGAAACAATCGTTCAATTTTAAAAGTGAACTTCGTGTATAAAGAAGTTTATAATATGCTCATAACCATTTATAATTAGGTCAGTCTAGATGGTAAAAGTTTTATTGCGCAGTTACTTAAAATGACACTCTACTTTTCAAGAGAATGAAAAATGTCACTCTCGGTGCACAGTTTATTGGCACAATTTTATAGGCATGTTGTAGCACTTAATTCCTACATGATGTTTGGTCAAATGTGATACATGATGAAACAAAAAGCTCTCCCAATAGAAATTTCGTAGAGTTTCATAGACTAGGTAAGTGCGCATGAGGCGTGTCATGGTGACACTTTTTTTTTCTTCTCTCCCCTCATTAAAACTCTATTATGTCAGCAAAGATGCTGACGTGCCCAACAATTTAATCCATGAAACCCTCCATGACACTTCCACTGAGACTGGCCTTAGCTTGTAAGGTTTAATTTGTCCATCCGAATTCGAATCTTCGATGGGTGCTATGATTTTACTTATACGCTTCTTTCTTTGGTAAGCGACGTAACCACTAATATCTGAGACACTTCTGGTAACTTCGTCCTGTCAATTTGAAGGTCTCGTAAGAGTGACCTAGTGAATATGTGTATGTGAGCTGAGCAGATTAGGCTAATCCAGTGCAAATTTTATAGGGGTTTCATGCATATTAATTAAGGTGCCATGTCAGCTGTTTTGATGATGTGGCAGTGAGTTAATGAGGAGAGAGGTGGAAAGAATTTTATCCAGATGGAAACTATATATGCACAGTTACCAACACAGTTGTGTCTTACATGTAATGCCTATGAAACCGCATAATGAAACATTGCATTGTAAACGGCTTTTGCTAAGGTACTCCCAAGTGTCTATAAAAGAAAATTTTGAGGACATATTACCTCCTACTAGGTAATATGTTTAATGTTTATAATTTATAATTTTAAATTTCAAAAAAATCTTATTATTAGATCTAATTTGATCAAGTTAGATTTACCTTTCCTTAACTGCAACATTAAGACAAGTACAAAGGGATATAGACGTGCTGTAATGAAAAAATATCACGTCTATTTGATTGAGAAAATGTACGTGTATTTCTTTTCATTATCGCACAAAGGGATATAGAATGCAACCACTGTTTTTTCATTATAGCACGTCTATTTGATTGATTAAATATCTTATTATTAGGTCTATTACAAAGGGATTTCTTTTTTTCATTATAGCATGTCTATTTGATTGAGTTTGATTTACCTTTCCTTAACTGCACTATTAAATCTGAGAAAATATATAGTTATTATCCAAATCTACTAAGTTAGGAAGACTAGTCAAGGAAGGTGTTAGATATTATAGGATTTTTTTCCTTTCTCTCTATACATTAATTATTAAAATATTTCATTTATTTCAAAAATTGATAGCTGAGATTTGTTTGAGATATTACCTCTTAGGAGGTGAATGGAGTACCTTAGCATAGCCCATTGTAAACGCTATTTCATTTTCAATTTGTTTATGTGGCTATCTCGAAAACACCGAAACAAAACTCTCCACTGAGGTTGTCCTTAGCGGATAGTCTGTACTTGGATTTGCTATTTAATGACTGTGGTAAGAAAATAATCAACGAGATTTTTGTCAGAGTCCAGCGACGGGCGCAGCGGTGAGCCGATGACACCGTTGGATGTGCATGTTGCCATTTGCCACAACGAGCCATCGTACGGTCCAGTAAACACGGGAGATAGAGCCGCGGGCACCGCCGCACCGGCGGGCGGCGAATGCTGATAAATCGGGCATAGCGTTAATTTTGTGTGTTGGTGCTTGGTTGGTGGCGTAGGCTGAGTAGCCCAGCGTGATCCTTGCACGTGGCGTGATTAGGGCAGTATAACCGTTGTCGGCTCAGTTTTTCAATAAAAAAGGATTTCTGCTTAAAATATTTCCTCCCTGATCTCTTTGTCTAGATTTTAGTCCAAGTTTTCGTACCCGTCCATATTTCCTTCTCTTTGCTTATCTACAACAATGAGACACAAAATATAATTCCTTTTTCACATTTGCGTAGCGTTATAGTCAGATTTAGATTTAGATTTGGGTTGTCTCTCCTGGCAACCTATTTTGTATTTCGGTATATGTACTCGAGGCTGAAACAGTATCATTAGAGACACTTTTGGGTTTAGGTCTCATTTTGAGTATTCTGTTGGAGACAGTGCCAAGGCTCAACACGGCATTTTACACTATTATAAAATAAAACGAAAATGAGGCATTTTGCATGATGTCGCCCAGCATGCGCGCTGCTCCCAGCCAACCAAATAATTGATAACACCCCACAACCATGTGCTAAGTTAGCTACGTACGTACTCCATGTTGTAATATTGCAGAGATAAGAGAAATGCTTTCATATTTAAATATAATAAAGTAAATGACAATTCCATAAATAATAAGTACATTCCTCAGATGACATACATTTTCAGAGATTACATACATGAATAGAATAAATTCCAATGTCCGTACACATATTACAATTCCATCCATGTTCATATGAAAATCCATAAACACATACAGTAGATGAAGTAGGCAGATGAAAAACAAGAATATAGAAATTATTTTCATATTTTACTCTCAGACAGCGGGTTGCTATTCTAGATAGCCGTCCAGCTCCAAGGTGTTTTAGATCAACAAGTTCTTTTATCTAAAATTGAAACCAGCCTTTATTACTGAAAGTACAGCCAACTACTAACTAGGAACAAAATAACAGTAAGTGCCGAGGGGTTCTATAATCAGGCAACTTACAGTTCAGTAATCCAGTAATACTACTAGCTAACAGTATAACTAGTAATCATATGTAATTCGGTAATAGCACTAGCACTTCAGTAACTATTGGAATTTCATCTAGCAAACAGAGCACTAGTAATTCAGTAATTCCAGGAACTGTAATAAACAGAGACTAGTAATTCAGTAATTCCTACGACTGCAACTAGTAAACAGAGACTAGTAATTCACAACAGAGGCCACGAAGAGCCTATCAATTCTATGACCTGTCATACTAATTTCTCACTACACCGCTTATCATCATCTAGTATCAAATCCGCCCAACAAATGTGCAATCACACCCAAGCATAAATACTAGTAGATTGCACAAATGAATAAATCAACAACCAAGAAAGCCAACGGGTAACTCACAGCACGTAAATCAACTACGTGGGAAGGTGAACTTAGCAAACCGAAGTTCTGTCCCAAAAACCAACTTCCGCCGCTCACGTCCGGGTCGTCGAAGGCGGGAGGTGGACGGAGATACTGAGCCGACGTCGATGCCGAGGGGAACGTCCCTGGCAGCGACCCGAGAAGAAGACGAACGCCTCACAGCAGGGGACCCAGTCACCAGGCCACGGTAGACACCGAACAGAACACAAACTGCAGCACAACACCACACAGGCACAGCACTACACTAGCAACAACACAGCACCAACACCAAATCGCGCAGCTCCAGCAAGCACCACTCGAGCACCGGTGGCGACAGGAACACGACCACCAGAGGGCGGCGGCGCAAGGAGCAATGAAGCAGAGAGTGGATCTGAGGGAGGAGGAAAACTGTGTAGAGGAAGAGGAACTTCCCCACATATGTAGGCGAGGAGAAGGAGCAACAGCCGCTCGCGCGCCCCATGCGTTCCCGAGGAGCTCGGGCGCCGTTGCGCCATGCGCGTCGTAGTCCAGGCGCGCCTCCGCGTCTGGCGGACGAGCGAGTCCTGCAGCGCCGCCGCTGCGCACAGGGAGGGGATCGATCCCATCCCTTGCCTGGAGGCTAGGTTAGCATTGGCTGGCGGATTGGGCTGCTCGGCCCTAATGGGCCTTGTAGGGGCCCAGTTCGCCCAGCCTCCTTCTCTCTCTTTTTTTTATTATCCCAAAATGGACAACACTCCGTACATCAAAATAAAATGCCACCCCCAACTCATTTATTAGTATGATTTCTATAGCATTAAATATGTTGTCACATAAGCAATTTAACGATGTGGCAAAGCAATTAAAAAAGAAACAAAAAGACATTGTGTCTTCCTTGAGAAGCTACATGCCTACACATGAGCCAAGAAAGAAAACAAGATCATAAGCAGGATAAAGGAGGCAAAAGATAGGAGATTGGGTGGAAATTTATTTTAAGAAACTATGCATCAGGGAGATCATTTTATGTGTAGTGTCTATATGGCATGGGCCGCTTTTTTATTTTTTAGCCCTTTTCATTAACTTTTTTCACAAATAGACCCCTAGGGAAACGTATTACATCTTTGGAACTAGGGGCTAGACGCCATGGCACCGAGGTAACATGTCTCGGCGCCATGGGGCATGGCCCCGAGCTCCTGGGTGCTGCCAGCGGGGCAGCGCAACGTGTGGGCCTACGTGGCCTAGCTCGGCGCCATAGATCTCGATGCCGAGCTAGGCGCCACGGGCTGAGCTAGGCATCCTACAGGTGGATATTTCACATTCAACAACTAGACACTAAGACAATGCTAAATCGAATAATTTATCTCATTTGGCACATGTAAATCATACTCAATATATAACCTAAGCATCACTATTTAAGCAATAAATCAAATCATTCATCTTATTTGGCACATCCAGATCATAATAAATATTTAACCTAAGCATTACTATCTAGGAAATAAGGTTCAAAATCATAGCAACACAAAACTAACCCTAGGTCATCTAAATCATCAATGAGCTACCTACGGGCAAAATTAACATGAAAAAAGTTAGAAGCTAGGAGGGGATACTTTGCTCTTGATGATTGAGGGATCAAATCCAAGTTTTCATGGACAAATATGTTGATTCGAGATGTTTGGCGGTTTGGGGAGGCGAGAAAAACCAAGAGGAGGAAGAATAAAATGCATAGTGATCGGTTTGGGGGTTCTAACCGCGGAGTTAAGTGGCTGGCTCGGCGCCAAGATCTGTGGCACCTAGCTCGGCACCATGGATTGTGGCGCCTAGCTCAACACGTGGCGCCTAGCTCGGTGCCAAGATCTGTGGCGCCTAGCTCAGCGCCATGGAATGTGGCGCCTAGCTCAACACGTGGCACCCTGCTCAGCGCCAAGATCTGTGGCACTGAGCTAGGCCACGTCTTCCAGCACCGCTGGAGGACCCAGGGGCTCGACGCCATGGGCCACGACGTCGAGACGTGTCTCCTCGGAGCCATGGGTCACGATGCCGAGGCCCTGGGTCCAAAGCTGCAATAAGTTCTACCAGGGGTCTATTTGTGAAAAAGTTAACGGGAAGGGCTAAAAAACAAAAAAAATCAGTTTGCCATGGATGTATAGAAACTATTACATGGTGGCTTGGGTTGAGGATGGCCATCAAGCATCTCTAGCGGATTACTCATCCTCCCTTAAAAAATACTCTCTTTTCCTTACCAATATCTATTTCTTTGGTTTTTGTAATGACGGCTGTAGCAAACAACTAAAAATATTTTAGGTAATAGAGTGAATCACCTAGATATGAGTAAGAGGGAGGTGGATTTTGGTAACTACGAAAATATTTTGGTATTGGTAATAAGATTGATAATCTGCTGGAGCAGCACGATCATATCCCTAAAGTTGCCAATTTGGTATTGGTGATGGGATAGGTAATCTGCTGGAGATGCTCAGTCTATTAGCTAGTTGAGAGGATCTAATACCGCTCTCAATGCATAGTTTAATGGTACTGTTACCAAAGCTGCCATGTGTCATTTTTACAATAAAATAAAATCCCCCACTTAATGTATAGTTTCATTGCACAATTTTATGGATATACTACAATATTTCATTCTTGGATAGTTTTACGGGCAAATGTTTCATAAAAATGAAGCCATAACATTCTCAATGCAACTTTCATTGTGTTATGAGACTAGGTAACCGTGTCAAATGGGCTTCATGGGGAAAACTCTTATCTACTCTTTCTTCATAATGAAGATGTGATGTCACCAAACTTGTTGATGTGTTACATGATTTAATGCCTATGAGACTCCAGTTGAGACTAGCCAAACGAAAGTAAAGATTAAATATAAGGCTAGTCGCAATATAATGAAAATCTCATCGAGAGTTTCGTGAGCATTAATTTATATGGCATGTTATCCTTTCTGTTGATTTGGCAATATATTTATTAACAGCGAGGATGGGTAGTTTTATCATATGTGAGAAGGTTTCGTCCTTTAAAAACCCATATTACATAGTTACCTAGTCTTAAACTAAGTAATTATGTTACGAAATCCCACTAAGACTGACCTAAATAAACTTTAACGCACATAGACATGTCCTAACTATTTTTTATCTAAATACCATTTTTAGTTCACTAAAAGTTCATAGTGGCAACCATATCTCCTCTCAGCAGACACACTTTGTCAAAAGTTCATTACTTTTGAGCCTAGATGTTTTTTCAGACAGGATGCCTAACTCATTCGTGTGCTCTGTACCATCGTGCAGGCGTGCAGCATGCTTGTCTTACGCACTGTAGCGACATCCAAACCGTGCAAGCGGCCATGCACATCCGTAGGCTCTGCGATTGCGGGTGCTAGATGCCAATCCGTGAAGCTAGATGCTGCTTTTGGCTAAACAGGGAGCCCTTCTTTTAGCCTGTGGTCCATGCGCCATGGCCGGTTCAGCATCTTTGGGACACTTTTGCGAGTTTATGACTGGTGCGGTCACCACGACGGAGGAGGCAGAGTACATGTCGACTGTTGACACAGTGACATGCAGCTTGTGCGTTGCACTGTTAAAGTCATTTGTGGGATATTGCAATACCATCTCGGCGAGATATAGCAAATCTTTAGTCTTCTGAACATGCTTTTGAAGTTACGGTTAGGGGGTTAGAGGGCTTACTTCAGTGTCTGGTTGTAGGGGGAAGCTCCAGGGCAGCTCATCGGCTACCGGTGGAGATGGGCGAGATGGCGGCGGAGCCGCGAAAGCGGCGGGGGCACTGCTCGAACAATGGAGGATCCCTGGTGAACGATGGAGGCGGTAGGGCATATGACCAAATGGTTTAGTACCGGGTGACAGAAGAGGATGGCAATGGAGGCCGCCAGAGACGGAAGGGAGGTGCGCTATTCGTGCGTCGACACCTTTGCGACGAAGATGAACAGGTAAGGGAGAAGAATGTACCTAGGCTATTAGATCTACATCTAACGGTCTCAAAGGTTGATCAAAGGATAAACAAATGTCAATGAGCTGTGTATATAGTATAATATTTATACATGAAAACGAAGGAAGATTTACTTTTAGCCTTATATCAACCGTTGGAAATCACGACATCGTAAATATTGGTTTCGTTTTCTAACTGAACTAAAATAAGGGGCAAGTAAGTATGGCTTGAAAATTTGTATCTGTTTATCTTTCCACGAGCACATTTGCATGGATAGAACGAGGGATGGACTAGTGCAAGACTTCCTACTCGCTTCTTAATTTATCTTGATATATACATTCCACCAGCGGTGGTTAAACTTGTCCTAAATTTGTTGTTCAGGTCCTGGTACTCTTAAAATTCTTATAATGGTCCTTGGACAGCTATCATCCAGACCCGAATTCTCATATTAGTCCTGATACTCTTAAAATGCACAAATTAGTCCTTAAATTTGTCACACGTTCTCATCCCGTTTCTTAAAAGTATGTGCTATGCTCTTGTTAAGGTCCATATACTTTAAAAGGTCCTTCAGTTAATTGGAAAAGTTTTTATGAGTTTTTTAAACTTTATTAGGATTTTAAGCCAAGTTCAGATCTCAATGAGAATTCTTCTGAAAGTTCATGAAGAAATCACCAGAAATACATGGGTGACTAAGAATCTTGATTTGGTGTTTTCAGAGTTGTTGTTTACATATTTATTTAATAGTGAGTTTATTTAGAGGCCTAGGACTCTAGGTTATTTTAGAGATGTTGATATTTTACATTCGATTTGTGATTATTCTCTATGAATTCTGGATCAATTTGAACTAAGTTTGAAATCCTAAAATTTTGACACAATTTACAATGTTTTAGAAATATGTGCATTTCAATAATACCGGGACCAGGATGGAAGGGCAGAAATATAAAGGGGCCATTCTGTGCATTTTGAGGTACAAGGATTGGAATGAGAATCAGTACAAGTTGAAGGACTTTAATTAAGGACGTGTATATTATATTTTTCATTAAGAAAAAAAGAGAGAGAATGGTATACGAAGTTCTAATAACAACAAAGAGAACAACACAAGCTTAAGAACCACTAATGAAATTTACTAATTTCGATAGTATGTGATGTAACTATGGCGAGTCTAACGTTTCGACCACTAATGTTTGGCTACAAACTAAGAGGTCTGTTACAGCGCTTGAGAGGAACTAAAGGTTCCTTCCATCGTGATTCTTTTCCTTCTGTATGGTTGGCGTAATGAAGAGAAAGTTACTTGTACAGAATGGTATGGTAGTAACTGTTTTCCATCTGTAATTAACTTGGTACCGGTTATTCTTGCCGTATCTGTAATTAGAGGTGTGCTAGCATGGAGGATCACGACCTAGTATGTCTCCATAATACAAGAAATAATTTAAATTACAAGAGGGATCCCTTGCCAATGCAAGGTAATTAGTGTATATCTGAAACTTGCTTGAGAGGAGTTTTACAATACTTAGAAAAGGGAGAACCGTCCATTCCCAAAGATCCAATAGTGGCAAAATGGACGGTACCAGGAGGTACCGGGAGGTACCAAAGAAAGGTACCTGGAGGTACTGACTAAATATATTTTTTTTATTAAAATAAATACTTAGCTAAATATTTAGCTAGATCAATGGCTAGCATTAATCAGCCACAAAAGTATCCCGGTGTAGCTTCTAGTACCTTCCAAGCATTGTAAAACTCCTCTGAGAATTTTACAGACATCTAAGTTGACATAATGCTTACCCATGAATTAGAATTATGGCATAGTTGTTGGTTGGTTGTCAGTGAACGACTGCAACAGGCAGAGGCTACAAATCAATCAAAATCCAGCAGCAGGATGAACACGTCTGAATCAGTAAAGCCACAGATGAGATGAGCCATGGCACAGAAGCTCCCAAGCGGTTGTTATCAACGTCGCAACGATGACTCCCATGTAGCGGCCGGGGCGGCAGCGGGTAGAGCACGCGCTTCTCGAGCCACTCACCAAGGAAAGACCGACGAAGGAAACGATCAGGTGACCAGAGGTGGGTCTTGTTCCAGGCGATGACCGGCAAGAGCTCATCGACCATGCAGCGGCCGGCGCCGCTGATGAAGGCGAGCACGCCAATGACCAGATGCGTGGCCGTGCCGGGTGGTAGCCATAGGAGGATGGGACGGCAGAAGCCGCCGCCGAGGAGAGAGAGGTGACTGGCGACCTGTTTTGGGTTGTACCGGACTTTCAGTGCCCGTCGACGACGCCGGTGTCGAGACAAATCATTAAATGCATCGATCTGGTTCCCAGATCTAAACATAAAGATAAAAATACCAAATTACTGTGGCGGTTCCACTCCGAAATTATTCCAAGTTAAGTACCCTCAGACCACTAACCACGTAGTCAGGCACTTAATCCGGAATAAGCTGGAGCGCCGTCGGATTAAACCCGATTAAACCACGTACTTAACTAGATCGTAACAGCAGCAGGCCCACACGAAGGTGAGTTCAAGAGATTACAACATTCCACAGATTAAATTACAAAGATAGGGTACAAAGTTATTACAGACTGAGTTCAAATTAAAATCAGAGTACACAAGTTTTTGCAGCGGAAATTAAAAGTTCAACAACTGAAATTTAGAAGTTCATTGCAGCGGAAGTAAATAAACTAACGACGAAACAAGTAACTCCGTGATGAGGCCTGCCACGAAGCTACTCCTCCCGATCCTCGCCAGAGGACGGGACCCATTCGATGTGCCAGCCAGGTGGAACCTGGGCAGGCCAAGTCATAGCATCCACATCCAAGATTATACCTGAAAAATAATGCCACAAGCAAGGCTGAGTATACTAATACTCAGCAAGGCTTACCCGTCGGGTGAAAACTACATCACCGACATCTAGACAATGAAAGGCTTTTGGCTGGTGGGTTTGTTTGCCAAAAAGCGACTAAAGGTAGATCCTTGCTTTCAAGTTTTAGCACCGTATTCTAATAAGTTTAACCATTCTAGATTAGCATCCTCTCTAAGCATACAAGTGGAGCAATACAATTTAATTCATAGAACAAATTCATAATCTCAAATTCCACTTATTACTCGATGTGACGTGACGGTCAAGCAGTCTCATTAACCGCGAGAAGCGGACAGTTCGAACCGAATTTGTGCTACCTGGCCAGGGAAAACCCAACACACACGGATACTCTGCTTGAGATAAAAGGTACAAGCATTTCCCAACCTTTCCCATCTATCCACAATTCGGAACCGGGTCCACTTCCTTAGGATGAAGGTTTACTGCTTCACTCACAGCATCACGCATACATCCACGAGTGTACGGCAAGGGAAAACAGAGTTTCCAAGGAGAGATGGCTATCGGCCCTAGCTGCTTCAAGCTGGTACCGGGCTTACCGGCTCCCATATACCGGCATGCATGTGGTACGTTCAAAAACTTGACTTAGTATCCACACCTTCCGACCTTAACCAATTATCAAACACGGACGGGAGATCTACATCTATCCTCCCGCCCGTCAATCCTTATGATTCCAACATAAGTAAAGACGAACAATTCCTATGTCTCGCGAGTGACAGGAAATCACTCGACTTGTAACGAACCTACAGCAATGCTCTACCGAACCTTTCATACTAGTATTGCAAGTCATGGGTACTAGGAAATGTGCAGCTAAGGTATTCAATCAACTCCTTGAACGTAAATGCACAAACATAGAGAATTCAAAGTGCATATTTTGGTAAAGGTTAGGTCATGCTCCGGGGCTTGCCTTCTTGCTCGGACTGAGAGTTAGCCTTCGGGTTGTTCACGTCTGCACCGGCACCGGGCTCCGGGGCTTCTTCCTCGTCTGCGGGGATGAGGGTGTAGTCGCCGTCTGGGATAGTGCCTTGTACATGATATGCATAACTTAGGGTGGCTGTTCTGGAATTTCAGATTCCATTTATTTTATTCTATCTAACTACAAAAAGGTTTATTCTTTTATATAAATCGATTTCCATCTAGATTACTTCGCATTTTTGTTTCTCCATTTCTGTTCATCATTTTTATCTATAAACTTTATGGCAGCTACTGGAGTATAAGAGCTAAGCTCACTCCAAAATTTAGCTAATTTCGAGCTACACATAATTTATTAAAAATCTAACAAGTTGCTGCCAGCAGAAATGAATTTAATTCATATAAAATTGAAAATTCAACCATTTCAGGAGATCTCCCTACCAAAGTTAAGCATAAGTTATGAGGAGGGCTCTGGCCAAGTGGTGGCTCAAAATAACCCTTGGGTGATCCTCAATGATTTTCTAACCAAAAACACATATTTAATTATTTGCCATCCTAAACAGAGCAAAAATTAAGTTTTTCATTTTTAACATGTGTTCTAACAAGTTTTAAGCTCTCAGGAGCAGAATGGTGATTTTTCACTGCACATATTATTTTTAATGATTTCTGCACTGCAAAAAGACAGAAAACCTATTTTAATTCATAAAAGGAGCTAAACATCATATTTTTGGGTCTTCTTTGGACACAAGCTGTCCAAAGCCACTATACACAACATATCCAAAGCTCAACCCTAGCGCAGCTCTGGATTTGAAATGGTGCATAACTTTAGATTTTCCTTGTTTGAATTTTAATTCAAAAACAGTTCGTCAAAAGTACAAACATGTCTAATAGAGATTGTAATTTAGACTCTCACGAATCCAGGGAGTATTTTTGTGCATTTTTCCGATTTTTGTACGATTTTTAATCGATTTTACAAGTTTCGGGAAAAATCAAACCTAGACTTAAGAATCTGTTTACGCAGAGAACCCTAGATCTTTCAAAACTTCGCGAACGAGTCCCTGGACTTTTGCGCAGAGACCCCTAAACAAAGGTAGACGATGAACTTGGGTCCCTGGGACCTCGCCGGAGTTGCGCCGGCCAAATGGCGGCGAACTAGGCTCGGGGAAGTGGGGGAAAAGATTCCTGGGCTCACCACGAGTCGTTTGGGGACGGTTGGGAGGCCGGGGATGGTCGGAGTTTCGCCGGCGACGAGGTGGTGGCGGCGCGGCCGCCGCGGCTTCTACGCCGGCGAGCTCGGGGTCGTTCGCGGAGGGGGGAGAGGTCCTTGAGCACCAGCAGAGCTTGGGGAAGCTAATGGCGTGCTCGAGGAAGCTCGGGGACGGCTCGGAGTAGGGTCTCGACGTGCGGGTGCTTCGACGGCCGGAATTCGCGATTTGGGGAAATCGCAAATTCTCGCCGGAGAAGGGACAATAGCTTGGGGAAAGTTGGGGGTTTTGGAGCTGGTGGAGTGGACTAGCTCCGTGCGGGATGGATTGGGGAATGGTGGAGCGTGGACGAGGAATTTCGCGAAGAGCTTGGGTTCGGCTTGCGCGTCGCGAGGAGGAAGAAGACCGAGCGAGCGCGGGGAAGTGGAAATGACCAAGTGAGCGAGTGAGAGGAGGGGTGGGAGTGCGCGGTGGAGTGCTTGGGCACGCAAGGGAGGCACTGTGCGGCCTCGGGAGCGTGCGAGCGCGTGGGTGGCTGTCGCGGTCGCCATTGATGGCGCGGCGAGCTCGAACAGAGCGCGCGCGACACGATTGGGCGAGGAAGATTGTGGCGTGATCGCTGGGGATCCTCCACAGTGCTCCTTGGCGCGTAGCGAGCGAGCATCGCGACTGCGGGGCGGCGCTGCGCGGCTGCGACCAGTGCCGAGCGAGCTTGCCATGATGGCGCTCCGCGGCGCGAGGCAGCAGTGCGCCGTCGCCCGCGAAGTGACGGTACGGAAGGCTTGGACAAACGCGTGAGGACAAAAGCTAGCTGCCGCCACAGCTCGGCCGACCCGACGCGGTCTCCGCCACACGCCGGCCACGTGGCGGCCGGACTCCGGCCGGAGCAGAGCGCGCCAGGGGCGAGCTGGCAGCCCCGTGGAGCTCTTTGCCCCTTTTGAACTTTCTCCAAAAATTTGAGCTGAACTTCGAAACGTGTAAAATTAAAAGTTGGAGTTTGAGGTGCGGGACACAACTTCCGAGCTTGGACCGGGCACTTCGACCAGGCGCTACGGCGCTTCGAGCTTGAACCGCAAGCTCGAGCTTGCCGAGCCTCGAATGGTCGGAAACGCCACTCGAGGGTGAGTGCCCCCCTCGAGCTTGGCTGCGAAGCCTCGAGCGTGACGGAACGTCGCTCGAGGGTGAGTCCTCGAGCTTGGCTGCGGAGCCTCGAGGGTGACGGAACGTCGCTCGAGGGTGAGCCCTCGAGCTTGGCTGCGGAGCCTCGAGCGCGACGGACGGCGGGGCCTCGAGGGTCCTGTCGTGCAGCCTCGAATCGTGACGGAAACTACCGGCTAGGCTCGATCGTCACGGTCATAGCTCGATCGGGACGGATTTTTACGGCTAACCTCGATCGTGACGGACATTCCCGCTCGAGGGTCACCGATCGGCGCGAACGCCGTGGCGAGGTTGTCGCGAAGGGCTGTCCGAGATGTTTAAGTTTTAGTTGGGTGCCAAATAACCCTTGTTTTTGAATTATAATTGAATTTTTGACGAATTTTTGAATTTCAACCCAATTCCCTGTTGTATTGATTTTAATTGCACTTTTTAATTCTTTTGACATCAGAGATGTCACAGCCTACCCCCCTTAAAAGGAATCTCGTCCCGAGATTCGATTAAACCTAGAGATAGAGAGGGGAAAAGAAATACCTCGGCTTAGGAAAGTATGTCGGGGAAATTCTTCCTAAGATAGTCCTCGGTTTCCCACGTGGCTTCATCTTCGGAGTGATGACTCCACTGAACTTTGTACATTTTAACTCCCTTCCTTCGTGTTTGTCGCTCTTTCTCGTCGAGGATCTTAACGGGATGCTCATCATAAGAGAGATCCGGTTCAACCGAGAGTTCCTCTTGTTCAACAACTTCGGTTGGGACACGAAGACACCTCTTGAGTTGAGAAACATGGAATACATTGTGTACCGCTGAAAGTTTCTCGGGAAGCTTTACTTGATAGGCTACCGGCCCACATTGCTGAGTAATTTCATACGGGCCGATATAACGAGGTGCAAGCTTGCCCTTGAGTCCAAATCTTTGCACACCCTTGGTCGGGGAGACCTTAAGATATACGTGATCACCAACTTCGAACTGAAGTGGCTCCCGCCGCTGATCAAAGTAGCTCTTTTGCCGTGACTGGGCGGTCTTCAAATTCTCCCGAATGATCCCAACCTTTTCTTCGGCTTCTTTCACAAGGTCAGGGCCATAAGTGTACCTCTCGCCTGCCTGGGACCAACACAACGGGGTCCGACATCTCCTACCATATAGGGCTTCGAAAGGTGCCATTTTTAAACTCGTTTGGTAGCTGTTATTATAGGAGAATTCAGCCAGGGATAAACATTTCTCCCAATTCTTCCCATAATGAATAACACATGCTCGAAGCATATCCTCAAGTATTTGATTTACCCTTTCTGTTTGCCCATCGGTCTGTGGGTGATATGCTGAGCTGCGGATCAGTTTGGTACCTAAGGACATTTGCAATTGCTCCCAAAAGCGTGCTACGAAAAGAGCACCACGATCTGAAATTATCGTCTTGGGTACCCCATGTAGACAAACGATCCGCTCCAAATAAATCTCCGCATACTTTTTAGCAGAATAAGTGGTATTGACTGGAATAAAATGTGCGGTCTTGGTAAGGCGATCCACAATTACCCAAATAGAATCGTGGCCCTGAGGGGTCCTGGGAAGTCCAACAATAAAATCCATACTGATATCTTCCCACTTCCATGAGGGAATAGGTAGAGGTTGAAGCGTGCCTGCTACCTTCAAGTGGCTGGCCTTAACCCGCTGGCAGGTGTCACATTCCGACACATATGTGGCAATTTCTCGCTTCATTCGAGTCCACCAAAAGTTTTGCTTCAAGTCTTGATACATTTTGGTGCTGCCGGGATGAATAGAAAATTTGGAGAGATGAGCCTCATCCATAATCTTCCTCCAGAGTTCCATGTTTTTGGGCACCATGAGGCGGTGTCCAAACCATAGGACTCCTTGCCCGTCTAACCGGAAGCACTTGTACTTCTCCTTCACTTTCTCTTTAGACAATTTTCTTTTGAGCACTTTAACGCCCGCATCATTTAGTTGTGCCATAACAATCTGATCGTGCAAGGTTGGTTCCACTGCAATATGGCTGAAGTACCCGGGTGGAACAATCTCTAAATTGAGCTTTGCCATTTCGTGACACAGGGTGTCAGCGTAGGATTCCACGGTAAGACAATGACAACGAGCCTTGCGGCTTAGTGCATCCGCAACTACATTAGCCTTCCCGGGGTGATAGTGTACACTGAGATCATAGTCCTTTGCTAACTCCAACCATCTTCGCTGTCTCATATTCAGATGTGCCTGAGTGAAGACATACTTGAGGCTCTTGTGGTCTGTATATATGTTGCAGGGAACACCCATCAAATAGTGTCTCCACATCTTGAGAGCATGAATGACCGCTGCTAACTCAAGATCGTGCGTGGGGTAGTTTTGCTCATGAGGCCGAAGTGCTCGAGAAGCATAAGCAATGACTCGGTTCTCTTGCATGAGAACACAGCCAAGACCGGTGCCTGATGCGTCACAATAAACATCATACGGCTTGGTGCAATCGGGCTGAGCCAAAACTGGGGCTGAAGTTAAATGTCTTCGCAAGGTGTGGAAAGCTTCCTCACATTTGTCATTCCACTCAAATTTAACTCCCTTCTTCAAGAGTTCGGTCATGGGCTTTGCTATCCGAGAGAAATCCGGAATAAAACGGCGGTAATAACCGGCTAAACCCAGAAAACTCCGAATCTCATGGACAGAGGTAGGTGGTTGCCAATCTAGCACCTCTTGTACCTTGGTTGGATCCACGGATATACCATCCTTGGAAACCGTGTGGCCCAAAAACTTCACACTCCCAAACCAGAATTCACACTTGGAGAATTTGGCGTAGAGTTGGTGGTCTCGCAGTCGCTGAAGAACAATGCGAAGGTGCTCAGCGTGCTCTTCCTCATTCTTGGAGTATACAAGAATGTCGTCAATGAAAACCACCACAAACTTGTCTAGTTCAGACATGAAGACCGAATTCATGAGGTACATGAAATAGGCTGGGGCATTGGTGAGTCCAAAGGACATAACCAAGAATTCATAAAGTCCATAACGTGTGGAAAAGGCAGTCTTCGGAATGTCACAAGGCCTGATTTTGATTTGATGATAGCCAGAGCGAAGGTCAATCTTGGAGAACACTCTGGCGCCAGCTAGTTGATCAAACAGGATGTCAATTCGGGGTAACGGATACTTGTTCTTAATAGTTACCGCATTGAGAGGCCGGTAGTCAATACACAACCTCAAGGAATGGTCCTTCTTCTTCACGAAGATAGCGGGACATCCCCACGGTGACACACTTGGGCGAATGAAACCTTTATCTAGCAATTCTTGGAGTTGAATTTTTAATTCAGCCAATTCATTGGGTGGCATCCTATAGGGTCTCTTTGATATAGGTGCTGTGCCAGGTTGCAATTCAATCACAAATTCAACGTCCCTATCCGGCGGCATCCCTGGTAAGTCATCCGGAAATACATCGGCATACTCACATACCACCGGAATGTCCTTTAGTTGGGTTTCGACCATAGAATAAGCACACGCATCAACGCAAGTCCGTTGTGACAGATATAGCACACTCGGGCCATGCGTAGGCGAGTTTATCTCAACAACTCTTTCCGCAACATCTAGGACAGCCTTATGTTGAGTCATCCAATTGGCTCCCAACACAATGTCAATTCCTTCCATTCCAAGCAGAATCAAATCAGTAGGAAATGTTTTACTTCCCAGCCTGATTGGAACCTTGTGGGTGACTTGGTTGGATGAAAGTTTACCTCCCGCAGTTGATATCACATAAGATGATTTGGTATGGTACGATTTTAATCCGCATTTCACATGAAATCATGTGCTTATAAAACTATGTGTTGCTCCAGAATCAAATAATATCACAGCAGGTTGAGTGCAGATAGGGAAGATACCAGTCATGTCTGGGGCTCCCTCGGGTAAGTCGGCCAAGTTGGTGTAGTTGAGCCGTCCTTGGCGGACTTGCACACGCTGCTGCTGCTGCTTGCCCTTGCCTTGTTGATTTCCAGGGCGCTGGTTCTGCTGTCTGTTCTGTGGGCAATCCTTGATAAAGTGATCTTTGCTTCCACACTTGAAGCATTGATAGCCGGCTCCAGGACGAGCTGGCTGCGGTGTATTCTGCCTGGGTGCTTGCTGCTGCGGCGGTGGAGGGAAACGAGGCGCGTTAAGCTGTGGCGGCCTAGCAACCCAACCACCTCCCTGAGGTGCCCTGGACTGTCCCTGCGGTGCAGCCGGGGGAACCAGGCGGAACCTCTGGGGCTGCGAGCCAGACGGTCCAGCGGGAGCCTTCCTCTTCTTCTCCGCCTTATGCACCGTATTGGCGTCTTCTTGAGCAATGGCAAGGTTGACAAGATCACCGTACGTGGGAGCACGGGTAGTGGCCAACTGCGCCTTCAGCTTGGTGTTAAGGCCACGGCGGAACCTTTCAAGCTTCTTCTCATCGGAGTCAGCATGGTGAGAACCGGTTAGCGCCAAAACAGATTCTGTGTAGGGTGGTAAAAATTACAAAACTCGAAATCTGTAAGCTCAAAAATTCTCAACTTTGGCCAGAACATGGTTTAAGTAATTCCTAACAAGTTTCATGTTGGAGGTTTGGGCAGATACTGTCGTTAAGATGGGGTAAAAATTCAATTTTTACCTTACTGTCCCCAGAAATTCCCAGCAGACAGGGGGTTACCATTTTTAGCATAACTCCAGTTTTACCGACCCATTTTCGTTGAAATTTCTTCAGCATGTTCTTTATAACATTTATGACAACTTTCATGTTGAACACTTTTTCATTTGACCAAGTTTTCAGTTTCGAATTGAAGGTGCAAACAGGCTGTTCTCAGCAGGAATTTTAGATTTTGATTTCAATTTCTTTGACGGCGGTTCAATATGGTCAAGAATTAATTTTGAGATTAATTCAGTGAGATGAAATGCATGAGCGGCCTATTCGATCTCACAAACACACGTGCCAATAACCTTTGGCTTACGAAGTTAGTGCCGGTGGCTAGGCAATATTCGTCTCTCCTTATAGTAACTAGTCGGAATTCTCTATCCGTTTCAACGTGCGAAATCGCGGTTAGTGTACCTGCAGAAAATTCATCCCAGAGCATTCATAATCAACCTTTCGTGCCAGCACTCACGAAAGCGTCTCCATTCATTACCACCCACTATAGAGGTGGCACCCGAACGTTTAACATTGAACGGGCAATGTTCATATGTCACCAAAGCAACATATTGACAGTTTCATACGCTATTGAAATAGCGTATTGACTTTGTGCCGCCATCATATTTGCATATGATGCCGTGGTACGCTACAGCAATCGCCGTACCTTGCGCCCACCATCCTATTCTAGTTTCATACGCCATCACAGCGTATTGACTATGTGCCGCCACTATATTTTCATATAGTGCCGTGGTACGTTACAGCAATCGCCGTACCTTGCGCCCACCATTGTGTAAAGTAAATGACAGAATGAAATGTGCTGGAGGTCAGTATAATATATTCTTTGCCACCTATCATAACGTGATCCCTTAACCCACATAGGCTTCACGCTCTAGGTAACATCCTTAACGACCCTAACTTATCCTTCCTTTGCAAAGCGCATCGGAAGTACGAATTGGCAAATTTTATTCAAAAATTGTTGTTTAAGGTTTGTTGCTCTCTCCGGGCTGCTGCTTCGGCTCTGATGCCAGCTGTGGCGGTTCCACTCCGAAATTATTCCAAGTTAAGTACCCTCAGACCACTAACCACGTAGTCAGGCACTTAATCCGGAATAAGCTGGAGCGCCGTCGGATTAAACCCGATTAAACCACGTACTTAACTAGATCGTAACAGCAGCAGGCCCACACGAAGGTGAGTTCAAGAGATTACAACATTCCACAGATTAAATTACAAAGATAGGGTACAAAGTTATTACAGACTGAGTTCAAATTAAAATCAGAGTACACAAGTTTTTGCAGCGGAAATTAAAAGTTCAACAACTGAAATTTAGAAGTTCATTGCAGCGGAAGTAAATAAACTAACGACGAAACAAGTAACTCCGTGATGAGGCCTGCCACGAAGCTACTCCTCCCGATCCTCGCCAGAGGACGGGACCCATTCGATGTGCCAGCCAGGTGGAACCTGGGCAGGCCAAGTCATAGCATCCACATCCAAGATTATACCTGAAAAATAATGCCACAAGCAAGGCTGAGTATACTAATACTCAGCAAGGCTTACCCGTCGGGTGAAAACTACATCACCGACATCTAGACAATGAAAGGCTTTTGGCTGGTGGGTTTGTTTGCCAAAAAGCGACTAAAGGTAGATCCTTGCTTTCAAGTTTTAGCACCGTATTCTAATAAGTTTAACCATTCTAGATTAGCATCCTCTCTAAGCATACAAGTGGAGCAATACAATTTAATTCATAGAACAAATTCATAATCTCAAATTCCACTTATTACTCGATGTGACGTGACGGTCAAGCAGTCTCATTAACCGCGAGAAGCGGACAGTTCGAACCGAATTTGTGCTACCTGGCCAGGGAAAACCCAACACACACGGATACTCTGCTTGAGATAAAAGGTACAAGCATTTCCCAACCTTTCCCATCTATCCACAATTCGGAACCGGGTCCACTTCCTTAGGATGAAGGTTTACTGCTTCACTCACAGCATCACGCATACATCCACGAGTGTACGGCAAGGGAAAACAGAGTTTCCAAGGAGAGATGGCTATCGGCCCTAGCTGCTTCAAGCTGGTACCGGGCTTACCGGCTCCCATATACCGGCATGCATGTGGTACGTTCAAAAACTTGACTTAGTATCCACACCTTCCGACCTTAACCAATTATCAAACACGGACGGGAGATCTACATCTATCCTCCCGCCCGTCAATCCTTATGATTCCAACATAAGTAAAGACGAACAATTCCTATGTCTCGCGAGTGACAGGAAATCACTCGACTTGTAACGAACCTACAGCAATGCTCTACCGAACCTTTCATACTAGTATTGCAAGTCATGGGTACTAGGAAATGTGCAGCTAAGGTATTCAATCAACTCCTTGAACGTAAATGCACAAACATAGAGAATTCAAAGTGCATATTTTGGTAAAGGTTAGGTCATGCTCCGGGGCTTGCCTTCTTGCTCGGACTGAGAGTTAGCCTTCGGGTTGTTCACGTCTGCACCGGCACCGGGCTCCGGGGCTTCTTCCTCGTCTGCGGGGATGAGGGTGTAGTCGCCGTCTGGGATAGTGCCTTGTACATGATATGCATAACTTAGGGTGGCTGTTCTGGAATTTCAGATTCCATTTATTTTATTCTATCTAACTACAAAAAGGTTTATTCTTTTATATAAATCGATTTCCATCTAGATTACTTCGCATTTTTGTTTCTCCATTTCTGTTCATCATTTTTATCTATAAACTTTATGGCAGCTACTGGAGTATAAGAGCTAAGCTCACTCCAAAATTTAGCTAATTTCGAGCTACACATAATTTATTAAAAATCTAACAAGTTGCTGCCAGCAGAAATGAATTTAATTCATATAAAATTGAAAATTCAACCATTTCAGGAGATCTCCCTACCAAAGTTAAGCATAAGTTATGAGGAGGGCTCTGGCCAAGTGGTGGCTCAAAATAACCCTTGGGTGATCCTCAATGATTTTCTAACCAAAAACACATATTTAATTATTTGCCATCCTAAACAGAGCAAAAATTAAGTTTTTCATTTTTAACATGTGTTCTAACAAGTTTTAAGCTCTCAGGAGCAGAATGGTGATTTTTCACTGCACATATTATTTTTAATGATTTCTGCACTGCAAAAAGACAGAAAACCTATTTTAATTCATAAAAGGAGCTAAACATCATATTTTTGGGTCTTCTTTGGACACAAGCTGTCCAAAGCCACTATACACAACATATCCAAAGCTCAACCCTAGCGCAGCTCTGGATTTGAAATGGTGCATAACTTTAGATTTTCCTTGTTTGAATTTTAATTCAAAAACAGTTCGTCAAAAGTACAAACATGTCTAATAGAGATTGTAATTTAGACTCTCACGAATCCAGGGAGTATTTTTGTGCATTTTTCCGATTTTTGTACGATTTTTAATCGATTTTACAAGTTTCGGGAAAAATCAAACCTAGACTTAAGAATCTGTTTACGCAGAGAACCCTAGATCTTTCAAAACTTCGCGAACGAGTCCCTGGACTTTTGCGCAGAGACCCCTAAACAAAGGTAGACGATGAACTTGGGTCCCTGGGACCTCGCCGGAGTTGCGCCGGCCAAATGGCGGCGAACTAGGCTCGGGGAAGTGGGGGAAAAGATTCCTGGGCTCACCACGAGTCGTTTGGGGACGGTTGGGAGGCCGGGGATGGTCGGAGTTTCGCCGGCGACGAGGTGGTGGCGGCGCGGCCGCCGCGGCTTCTACGCCGGCGAGCTCGGGGTCGTTCGCGGAGGGGGGAGAGGTCCTTGAGCACCAGCAGAGCTTGGGGAAGCTAATGGCGTGCTCGAGGAAGCTCGGGGACGGCTCGGAGTAGGGTCTCGACGTGCGGGTGCTTCGACGGCCGGAATTCGCGATTTGGGGAAATCGCAAATTCTCGCCGGAGAAGGGACAATAGCTTGGGGAAAGTTGGGGGTTTTGGAGCTGGTGGAGTGGACTAGCTCCGTGCGGGATGGATTGGGGAATGGTGGAGCGTGGACGAGGAATTTCGCGAAGAGCTTGGGTTCGGCTTGCGCGTCGCGAGGAGGAAGAAGACCGAGCGAGCGCGGGGAAGTGGAAATGACCAAGTGAGCGAGTGAGAGGAGGGGTGGGAGTGCGCGGTGGAGTGCTTGGGCACGCAAGGGAGGCACTGTGCGGCCTCGGGAGCGTGCGAGCGCGTGGGTGGCTGTCGCGGTCGCCATTGATGGCGCGGCGAGCTCGAACAGAGCGCGCGCGACACGATTGGGCGAGGAAGATTGTGGCGTGATCGCTGGGGATCCTCCACAGTGCTCCTTGGCGCGTAGCGAGCGAGCATCGCGACTGCGGGGCGGCGCTGCGCGGCTGCGACCAGTGCCGAGCGAGCTTGCCATGATGGCGCTCCGCGGCGCGAGGCAGCAGTGCGCCGTCGCCCGCGAAGTGACGGTACGGAAGGCTTGGACAAACGCGTGAGGACAAAAGCTAGCTGCCGCCACAGCTCGGCCGACCCGACGCGGTCTCCGCCACACGCCGGCCACGTGGCGGCCGGACTCCGGCCGGAGCAGAGCGCGCCAGGGGCGAGCTGGCAGCCCCGTGGAGCTCTTTGCCCCTTTTGAACTTTCTCCAAAAATTTGAGCTGAACTTCGAAACGTGTAAAATTAAAAGTTGGAGTTTGAGGTGCGGGACACAACTTCCGAGCTTGGACCGGGCACTTCGACCAGGCGCTACGGCGCTTCGAGCTTGAACCGCAAGCTCGAGCTTGCCGAGCCTCGAATGGTCGGAAACGCCACTCGAGGGTGAGTGCCCCCCTCGAGCTTGGCTGCGAAGCCTCGAGCGTGACGGAACGTCGCTCGAGGGTGAGTCCTCGAGCTTGGCTGCGGAGCCTCGAGGGTGACGGAACGTCGCTCGAGGGTGAGCCCTCGAGCTTGGCTGCGGAGCCTCGAGCGCGACGGACGGCGGGGCCTCGAGGGTCCTGTCGTGCAGCCTCGAATCGTGACGGAAACTACCGGCTAGGCTCGATCGTCACGGTCATAGCTCGATCGGGACGGATTTTTACGGCTAACCTCGATCGTGACGGACATTCCCGCTCGAGGGTCACCGATCGGCGCGAACGCCGTGGCGAGGTTGTCGCGAAGGGCTGTCCGAGATGTTTAAGTTTTAGTTGGGTGCCAAATAACCCTTGTTTTTGAATTATAATTGAATTTTTGACGAATTTTTGAATTTCAACCCAATTCCCTGTTGTATTGATTTTAATTGCACTTTTTAATTCTTTTGACATCAGAGATGTCACAATTACCCTTTGATTATTTTTTTAAAAAATTAGTTACTAGTTCCTGACCTATGATTTAGGTTCTTTGTAACACTAGAGGAAAAATTGCACGTTCGTCCACCTCCAGTCTATGCCAGTTGCTCCGGTTGGTAAGCACAGTGCCCCATGGAACCATTTAGTACCGGCTCGTAACACGACCCAGTACTAAATGATGGCATTCAGTACCAGTACTAAATGGTGGCATTCAGTACCGGTTGGTATTATGAGCTGGTACTAAATGATCCCGAGGGTTCCCGAGGCCCTTTTTGCATTTGGTACCAACCGGTACCAAATGCACCACCTAGGGTTATTTTAAAATGATAACATGCTTCTCTCAACCACAAGTGCTCTATAGTTGGGATGGTTAAGGAAGAATCGTGTGAGGAGGAGGTCGTGAGTTCGAGTCCCACAGATCTCGCACGCGCATTTACGTGTGAAAAGATCGCGCGAGTGGGAGGTCGTGAGTTCGAGTCCCACAGATCGCGCACACACATTTACGCATGAAAAAATCGTGTGATGAGAGGGAGGTCGTGAGTTCGAGTCCCACCAGATCGCGCACGTGTATTTACGCGTGAAAAAATCACGTCACTTGTGACTTGCGACGTTGCGCGTGTACGGGCCCCTCCGGCGAGTTCAATTTTTTTTCCCATTTTTTTCTCAAATTCATTTGGTATCAGTTGGTGTTACCGGATTGCCAGTACCGGTTGCATAACCGGCACCGATGAGTTCCTAGCAACCGGTACTAGGAGCCCTTTTTTTGGCAGCGTAACTGGTACCTTTTAATATTTGAAAGTTGGATTCAAAGCAATGAATGACTGTCAATATTTCCAAGCACCATAAAATTCCTCACAAACTAAACTCATGATAGAAAATTATGTGTCAAAATAAACCAACCATCATTTCTTTGTTATTTTACCTAAAATTTAAATATTTTGAACGGGCTAAAGTTGAAACTGTTTTGTTGGATGAGAGAGAGGGCCTGTGGATTCAGCAGTAAAGAAGCGATTCAGTCGTACGAGGCGCGACGACAGTGGCCTGCGGGCTGCTCTGGCTCGTGTGAGTTGTGGCAGGGCCGTGGCGACCAGCGGTTGTGTTTAGCTGGGAGTGAAAAAAAAAAAAAACTTTTTCTGAAAAGCGTGTTATGTGAGAGATGAATAGAAAAGTTAAAAGAGAATTGAAAAAGAACTTTTCTAGAAAACATGTTTTATGAGAGAAATAAATAGGAAAGTTGAAAAGATATTTTTCTCCCCCTCAAACTAAACACTCCCGATGTCAGATGAATTCTGGCCGGCTGGCCGGTCAAGAAAACAGGGAGAACAGGCTGGATCGTACGGCCGATCTGCTGTCCTGTCCCTGAGAAGACCTGACTAGGGACTCTGTAACATGAGGCCTCTGGGCTCTGGCCTTCGGTTTTTGCTTATTCGACTATTTATTTCACCCGTCTACGACAAACCATAAATCCATTTTTACAGTGCACATTTGTTTTGCACACAAGGACACCAAGTCAATCTCCACCTAGGGTGTGTTTAGATTGAGAAAGATTCCCAAAAATACACTGTTTATAAAAAAAACAATGTAGATAAATAGTGTTCTGTGGGTAAGAGGGATGTGATGAATAGTGAAAAGTTGGGATGAATAGTAGATTTTTGCGAAAAGTAGGTGAATCTAAACGGTGCCTTAATCTAAAAAGTAAATTATGCTCACAGTATAACAACTAGTTAGGTGGATGCGGATTAGTCCAACTACTTATGGCTTGCTCGAGTTAGTGCAACAACTTATAAATTTGTGTACATATGATTATTTGACGAGTGAAGTGCGCGAGCGGTCCCTAAACTTGTATGAGTGTGTCATTTAGGTCCCCGAACTCTCAAAATGCATTTTTGGGTCCCTAAACTTGTATGATTGTGTCATTTAGGTCCTCAAACTCATGTAACGTCTTTTTAGGCCCCTAAACTTCTATGGGTGTGTCATCTAGGTCCATAAAGTTGTGTAGTGTGTCATATACGCAAACGGTATCCAAACCTGTTTTGTGTGATGATGTGGCATGCCAATATACGTATGGTCGCTAAAAGAAATAAAAACAAAAAATAATTGTGAGACACATATGTTAGGCACATGGACATGGACAAAATTAAAAAAGATAAATTCAATTCTCCCTCTTTCTTCTAGGCTTCACCCTGTTGTGGTGGCCTAGCCTGCTACCGACGGAGAGGGTGCCAGCACGTCTACGGAGGGGGAGGGGGGTTGAGGGAGGATTAAAGGGTGGTAACAAAAATTTGGTCAATATGACTGACATATCTGTCCCATATTTTATTTTTTATTTCTGTTGGTGACCGTAAGTACACGTAGATGTCTTGTGACATGCCACGTCATCACACAAAATGAGTTTGGAGACGGTTTGGACATATTTGATACACTACACAAGTTTAGGGACCTAGATGACACACTCATACTAGTTTAGGGACCCGATAAGGTGTTATGAGAGTTCGGGGACCTAGATGACACACCCACGCAAGTTTAGGAACCGCCAGTGCACTTCACTCTTATTTGACCATTGCATCTATGATTGATTTGACCATTGCATCTCTGATTGATTTGACTATGTATAATTGTAGTTGTTACCCTGAAGGGTATAGGACAAGTTTTCACCTAGATACGATGTACGAGCATTTTGATAAAAAAATCTTCAATGGAAGTTTTTCCAAATGGATAAAATTTCTTAATTCTTTTTGATTCACTGTAAACCTAACCTTGCAGGCCTCGCCATGATGTTAGTGATGTCATATGCACAATTAGTGGTGTGTAGTCATAGATATAGATCGGTAGCCCTCGGTCGAGCCCAAGTTTATGCCATATTACTCCAGGCTTTAATAATGAACTAGAGAAGCATATCTAGAACGACATTAGAGTTTATCTCCAAAAGACTCCATTTTTGAGTCTTTATCAGACTCTCTATTTGCCTCTCCATAAATACTTCACTCTATACCGAGCATCTCACTCCAACAGACTCCATTTTCCACACTCCAAATTCCAACGTCTACATTTAACTCTCTATGCATGTGTGAAAGGATCTATGTGATGCCTAGGGGGCGGGATGAATAGGTGCTTCTTAAAAATTCCTGCAAAATCTCTTCGCATCGGTTAAATTTTCATAACTTCCAACGGCAGTCAAAACTTTTGACGCTACATGAGGTTCAAATACTAAATTCAAAATTAAAGTGAAACTTAATTCTATTTGAATCAAATGTTGCACAATGATACAAGGAGACTAAACTTTGTAGGAGGACTATACAAAATGATGGATCAATCAAAATCATGGTCTAGGTCGACAATGCAAGAACTATATGAAAGCAATATGAGCCACATCTCCGTTAGTGCACAAGAGATTTGTTCCCGAAGTTCACGCCCACAAAGGAAGCGACGTCTCTGTTGATGAGCTCGGGAAGAGACGGGTTGTGCACTAACACTTCACTCTCTCAATCAACCACAAAGGATAATTTTGGGTCACTTACTATGGAATCCACGAAGGATTGGGCAATACAAGCTTTTCTGGGTGCGCACGCATGTGAGCGCGCACACACACAAGAAAACACTCCACGTGTGATATAGAACCATCTCCAAGAGTAAAAAAACATGAATGGATTATCGAAGATGCTTCAAGTGCTCAAGAGATGAAGTGTCTGTCATCAAACTCAAGTATCCCTAGGAAACTCAAGCCTCACACCTCAATCTTGCTCTTCCCATGCTCTAGCCCGAATCAAACCAAGGATTAGGTCAAGGAGGGAGTTAGGAGGAAGATTGAATGCTCTATGAGGAGTTTGTATCGACTTAGGTCATCATCAAATGAAGAGGGGGTTGCAGAGGTATAAATATCCAAAACCTAAAAATGGTCATTACTATGTAGTTAAGATGATTATTGAAACTTGTGACAAACAACCCACGAGTTAGATCAAGCAAACATAGAAAACCTAATCGGATCGTTCGTGGAACATCCTATGATTGTCGGAACTTCCAACGCCCCACATAAATTGTGCAAGTGTGTGAATTCTCTCTCTCTCTCTCTCTCTAATTTGCACCTTGACATCTCAAGCAATCTACTTGCACCAATGAAAAATGACGTGAAGTGCGTCATGTCCTCGATAGCATTTATCCATTCCATCGCTCAAGTCCTGGATTCAATAACAATTCACAGTGACAACTTTTTCTCTAGCGAACAAATGAATTGAATGCTTTTTTCCAAAGGAAGCTTGCTCCTATCTTTTATTTGCTCGGATGTGCCTTAATATCCATGATTGATACATCCCCGTCCAATCTCTGGAATTAAAAGCATAGGGTGCACCCTAGTGGCTACTTTGGTTAATCACATTGCGATGATCGTTCTTTCCTTCAGGTCTCGTATCTATGCTTGTTTCTTTACCTATTGTTACTTATGTCCATTGCCTCCGCTTCTAGTAGGATTGTTATTGCTTCCCCCCAAACCATGGGTTGGTCCACATCAAGTGCTTTCTAACTGAGCGAGGGTGCTTCCTTTTTCTTATCTTTTATATGATGTTTTGTATACTAAAATTTAAAATGAAAAGTAACATAAGATCTTTTTATGCACCAAAATTATCTTTATAACAAATGGGGTTCCTTTGAAGCTCAAATACATTTCATTGAATTTTAAACATGCCGATAGCTCAATAAAAACATTAGCCCCTTAATTGTGCATCAGTGCATGCCATTAACACCAAAACCTATGTAGGGGCCAAATGTACTTTCAACGTGGGGCCCATACTTGGCAAGACAATTTGGCTAGCCAACCTAGGGGTCCAATTTGGAGAGTTAGATGGCTTCGCAAGTTAGATGGCTAAGAGCTATTTATGTGTTGAGTAGCCAAAATTTGGCTAGTCTTTTAGAGATGCTCTTAGTAAGATACTTGGTTAATACACTACACTTTAACGGGAGGTATCAGCTACTGCGCTCTTAAGATGCGAGGACAAACAAGTATGACAATTTGTAAATTATTTAGAATAAGAATATATTGCATTGACAATATTTGGACTATCAAAGCACCAATTTACCAAAATGTTGCACCAGATGAGCATTTACAAATTGTTGGACCAATTTACACCTACCTGTGTCAAGTTGTTGCATCAAATTGTTGGACTAATTTACACCCACCTTTCAAGTTGCTGCATCAAATCAAGCAATTTTTAAGATGTTGGACTAATTTGCACTCACCTGACAAGTCGTATTATGAGCATAATTTACTCTAATCTATAAAAAGTCAATCTCCACTTAACAGAATGCTTAGGTACTTTGGTTCTTGACAGTTGACAAGATGAAGCAAGAGTCATCAGACCATAATCTGCACTAACTGTCTAACTAAGATGCAAAACCTGATGCCATCAACTTATGAATGCTCTGGCAATAAGCCAATAACACGTACATACAGACATTGCAATCCCCTATGACATCTGATAGGAAATATACCTGAGAATGTGGGCATAAGTGCATAACCAAATGGCAAACCGTTTTCAGGGCCCATACTTTTCTTCCAGTTAGATTAGATTTATGTAGTTACAGCACAAAATAATTTCCTAGAAACCTCACAATCTATAGTTAAGCCCAGTATCATGGGGAACTAACTCGTGCACGTTCTAACTCCTCATCGTGTCAATAGTTTATCCCAAATATGGTGTCGGTTTCAGGCAACGGACGAAATGCCTGAACCTCAAATGATTTTTTTCCTATACATGTATTTTTTTATCAAATATATTTGAGCTACAGTGTTTTCAAAATTAATCAATATGACAAAAAATCCAATTTAATATATATTTATCTTTTTATTTCTTTTACATTTCTAGCAAAATATTGCACCATTTTGAGTTCACAATTTCAATATACTGAAAACGCTAGTTCAAGGTTTTTAAAATACAAAAGTTTTGAAAAGGTGTTTTTTTATTTGTTGAGCTAGGTCTGAAAGAAATGTTGAGTCTAGCTATTTCAAAATTTTAACTATCTAGCTCAGCAGTAGAAGTGAAATTTCAGTATACTAAATATTGAATTAGTATATTCTTGAAATGGTTGAATCAAGTCTGCTTAAATGTCGAAAGGCATAACGTCATATAAATGTGTTTGGCTAGATGGTTAAAGTTTATAAACCAATTCAACTTTAGTTGGAAGGGATCCAGACAGGGCCAAAATAGGAAAAGCGTACTGAGGACTTTGAGGCTTTGAGCTCCTCTCCATGTGTTTGGCCGACTAACTGAATTGGTGTTTGGCCACCTAACTGAATTATTCCCTGCAAAGCGAGCTGAATTGGTTTGCTCTATGGTGGGCCAAATGGGCCCTGAGTCATGTAGGCTTTTCGTAGGCTCAATTAATGAGGTTTTTATATATACAATATACATTTTCAACAGAATTATGAGTTTACCCACGTTTGAATGTTTGACACTAGCGCTACACAGTTTTTTGAGTGTAGAAACTGTTGGGTTCATCGTTTCAGTTGAATTGTCAGTCTGTCAACCCAGACCCAGCCCACACCAGACATCCTCGAAGGCTCAGGCCCAGTTTAGATGGAGTAAAGAAAAGTAAAATTTTATAAACTTTCCCAATCTAAACACCTCCTCAATCAGTTGGGTGGATCCAGGCTGCAAGACCACTGGGGTCTTTGCTCTTTGCTAATGTGAACAGTAGCTTATGTAGGATTATTGAAATTTTATTGGGGTCAGCTGACCCCTATAACTATGCCTAGATCCAGTTCTCAAGCATGTTTGCCATGTTTTTCCTACCTGTAGTCACCGTGTAGAATAGTAGTATTTTGCGAAAAAAATACAAAAACATATCGGATTCACACCACAAATATATTCTCGCTCATCAGCCAAGCATTATTTCTCGTTTAGAGACCACTAGAATAGGACATCATAATCCATACAGGAAAATGGGCCAGAGAATTTCTTTCATCTAACCATTTGTTTTCTTTAGAGCCACTCATTTCCTTCTGTGCCAAAAGAAGAGAATGCAAAAGGGCCTATTATGAGTACCACCCAGATTCAGCACCAAACCAAATGAAAGCTAGAATGTGTTGATTTGTGATATGATATGCCATTTACCTACAGTTGCATCGGACTAAGTAACCCTAACCATAGTGCTTCCAAACAAATGCAATAGTAATGATCTGCACTAGTACTCATTTTGGGGGGAACAATATGGAAAGGAAGGCAGGACTAGTCATCATTGATGGTGTTTGCACAAAGTTATGTTTTTTAGCACCGTCTCCCTAAATAAATTCACACAACAACCGTATGGGAGAGAGATGCATTCCGACATCGCTTATTCGTATTAACACACTGATTGGGCAATCTGATGGTCCCTTTGATGCACGCACACACACTTGGAAAACATATCTGTTAAATACGCACATGAGTAGTGGTAACAAAAACATATTTCTTCTTGATGTCTAAATTTGCAGCTTTCCTGTGCATTAGAGAGAGAGTATTGGTGTAGCTTATAGCAATATACTGAGTTTACCCTAAATTATCCAAAAATACGCCAATTTGATCAACAACAATGTCCTTTTATTTAAACGAGTTCTGGCAAAATGAAGCAAAAACTCACATTTTTAGCAGCTAGGCTGTGTTTTTTGGTGGGAAGAAAGGAACCATGAAAGGTTTGAGTTATTCACTACTGTAATTGTGTCGGACAGAATGGGTAATTTGATTTGCAGGGGTAATTTTTGCTTAAAAATATTAGAAAAAAATTTAGTTCTAAGCAAAAAAAATGACAGTACACATATAGATAGATATACTGTGATCAGAAATAGGGGCATTTTGATTCATTTGAACTCAAACATTACTGTCCTTTGCATTAAGAAACTTAATGGCTTTAAATAGCCATCATAGTGCTAGGCCAGTTGCCAAGGATGCTGGCCATCACCGTTTTTGTTGGTTGAGGTGCAAATATTATAGTCCTTTGCATTCAGTCCTTTCTTTGTTGGCGTCTTAATCTTATCTATAATGGTTGGTGTCATGCTGTTCTGTGGATCGTCGGTGACAGTCTGACAGATAAGCACACTCCTATCCTATCCTCTTGTTTTTGTTGAGAAATTTTTCTTACTAGTGGCATGTAGACCGTACTTGGAGAGCACATGATAATCATCAGCAGATGATTTTGCAAATTCAGATGCTACAACAATTGTAAAACAAACATGATACCTATATATACACAAAACCTTTCTGTTTCTGCACTACAAGGGTAATGTAGTACATTACCCTGCAAAACTTTTCTGTTATACAACTACATTCGAAACAGTCTGACACCACATACCATTTTGTGGTTAGGCCGGCAAGGGTCAGTGTCCAGAATATTGCTTGAGTAGCGCTACCTTTTTTAGACCTGGGCCACATAGCCATGTGCAGGAGCGTTGCTCCCATTGTCATTGTAGAGACTCCAGAGCTAAGAGCTATGGCTTCTGAAGAAAGAATGAAGTAACGGTCTCAAAGACCACTCACAAGGTGGCAAGATGACGGGCCTCCAATCTCCAGTTGGAGTGAGGAGCATCGTGACCTATTTAGTGGCTTTCTTCATCTTAGCCAGTTCGATCATCTTCCTCTTTGACAAAGGTCATCAAGACCATGTGCAAATGGCAGTCGACCATGGACGCCAAGAAGTGCAGGTGAAGGTGGAAGTTGAGCTCCAAGAACCGGCGATGAGGACACCAGCAAGGAGGAGTGCAACTGGTCGAGGGGGCAGTGGGTGTACGACAACGTGTCTCGGCCATTGTACTCCGGGCTCAAGTGTGGCTTCATCTTCCCTGAGGTGGCTTGTGACAAATATGGCAGGAAGGATGTGATGTACCAGCACTGGAGATGGCAGCCTTATGGGTGCGACCTTCCAAGGTATGATACAATGACATATTTCACTCAATTTTCTTATTGTCAATTGAAAAGTTCCAGTATATCTGAAGATGCAGTTCTATTAAGCTCTGTTAGTATCAGAGTCAAAAAATTTCCATGGGTAGTGAATGATTTTGTTTCACAGAAGAAGAACACTCAATTAATTTGTAGCTGAATATAGGAATGCAGAGAGACGAAAAACAACTATTACTTTGAGATTGCAAAACTGACTGTCGTTAACTGGAGGCCAATAAGAACTGACAGTGAACAATAAGAAGCGAGGAAAACATCAACCTACCTTTTTTAAGTTATATGTAAGGCTAGAAAGAAGATCATATCTGGCTTAACTAACTCTGCATGGTATTTACCACATGATCTCAATTTTACCTTTCTGAAACAGATTTGATGCCATCAAGCTCCTTGAAAAGCTGAGGAACAGGAGATTAGTGTTTGTGGGTGACTCAGTTAACAGGAACCAATGGGTTTCCCTCGTGTGCATGGTAGAGGCCTCAATACCTGATGACAGGCTCAAGATACATATCTTCAATGGCTCGCTCATCTCTTTCAAGGCATTGGTACCTATTCCTTCACAAAACTACAGGCTACAGAAGCCAACAATTTTGGTTAACTGATATGAAGACGTAATTTATTTTCAGGAGTACAATGCAGTGATAGAATTCTACTGGTCACCACTGCTGGTGGAATCCAACAGTGACAACCCCATTATCCACCGGGTGGACTACCGGGTCATACGAGCTGACAGAATCGAGAAGCATGCCAGTGTCTGGAGGGATGCTGACATCATTATTTTCAATTCTTATCTATGGTGGAGGAAGCAGAATGATGGCATGAGGATGAAGGTCATGTAAGTACAGTTCTTTCCTACCTAACTCATGACTCAATTGGCAACACATTGTTAGTTTTACATATCAGAAGAGTTTTTTTAACGGAACGGCAAAAGATTTGCAGTATATTAGAAGAATAAACAAAAACAAAAACAAAAGCAATTACAAAACAACTAAACATTACGAAATGGAATGGATTTGGTAATATAGTTTGTTTTGGTAATATATCAGAAAAGTTCATAGTGTCATAAAAATAAAATTCAATTCAACCTAGTCTCTAGATGCAATGGATTTGGTAATATAGTTTGTATATGCAGGTATGGTTCATTTGAAGATGGTGATGCATGGTTAGATGAAATGGAAATGATAGATGGATTTGAGATAGCCCTCAAGAAACTAACAGAATGGCTTGGTGAGAATATTGATAAGAACAAGACTAGAATCTTTTTTGCAGGATCATCACCAACACATTTCGGGTGAGAGACATACTCTTGCATTTTCTGTCAAGATAAATACTCTATGGCTGTGGCTGAGAACTTCATATGAAAGCCATGTACATAAGACCAAATTATGTATGTATTTCAGAGCCAGCAAATGGGGTGGAGAAGACAGCAACAAGTGTCTCAATGAAACTGAACCAATCTACAAAGTTGGATACAAATCTGCAGATTACAGCTTGATGGCCAAGGCTATGTCGTATTTTGAAACATTGGAGCCAAGAGGCATAAATGTTCAGATACTAAACATCACTGAGCTGTCTGACTACCGCAAGGATGGGCATCCTTCGGTGTTCAGGAAACAGTACGTTCCTCTGACAAAAGAGCAGATTGCGAACCCGGCCAGCTACGCAGATTGCACGCATTGGTGCCTCCCTGGCGTTCCCGATGTCTGGAACGAGTTTTTATATGGCTACCTCATGTACAAATGATGTCAGATTTATAATTATATATATATACGGCACTATTGTGCAGAGAACCACTGTAAAGGCGAGACAATCAAAGATTCAAACAAAGTGAACATTGTATCAACGATTCGGCGTACTATTGTTTTCATCTGACGGAGCAACATTCCATGATAACGAACAACTTTAGGAATGAACATTCATAGATGTCCCTGAAATTCAATTGATTCAGAGGCGGCAGGCAGGCAAGGAAGCAAGGAAAGCACCACATTTGAGCGGATTCAATGAGGTAAGAGTAACCTGACCTGCTATCACTGAGGCAACCTCTGCAGGTTCCACTTTGACGCCGGCTCGCCGCGTGCAGCAGCATAAGGCGCCACGGAAGGAGGTCGACGCCGTCGCGGCGAGTAGGCCCACTGTCATAAGGAGCGCCATGGGCCATGGCTGCCGAGAACAGCCGATTTGCAGTTCAACTCTATCCCCGCCGTTCTCCGTGCCACGGGGCCTGCCTTTCCAATGTAGTCTGGAAAGAGTAGTGTGGGAGTTTGAGGTTCGGCCCAATCCATGTGATTATGTCAATTAGGCCCTCAGGGATGTTTGGTTCAGTCATAACTTGCCACATCTAAGGTTAAACAACTTTAATCTAGTTAGTAAGCGTTTGGTTGACACCTAACGTTAGACAGATTATTTTGGACTCCATATGTCATAGAGTAAAAACATATGGCAAGATTCCCTTAGTCAAACCAAAGCGTGGTTTCCAATTTTTTGCTACACTTCTTTATGGCTTACCACACTTGCCTAAAGTTAAGTGTGGCTAGCAACCAAACATCCCCTTGGAGTGGTGCGCAGAATGGGGAGAGTAGCTTTTGGCACCATGTATAACACTACAATGCATTGTTTAGAGTGCTGCTGTGAGGAGCGAAGCAACTACTAGCGCCTCTGCCAATTGATTAAAATATTGAGGGGAAGAGAGAGATCGACTCAAACATGGGTGGCAGATTTGTGTACAGACTTGTCATACTCTTCTTTTAATTTTGTAAAGGGAACCGAGTCATTAGAGTAGTGATGCCTATTTCTCTTCGGTGGGTCCCAATTTTAATTTGGGCCTTGCTCCTCCGTTGTAAATTATAGCATGTTTGACTTTTTTTTACCTTAAGTTTGATCGTTCGTCTTAGTAAAACATATGCAAATTCTCGTATTTTTTTTGTTATGTCTTACTTTGTTAATCAAAGTTCTTCAAAAATAACTTAAATTTGACTATGTTTACACAAATTTTTTAATAAGACGAGCGGTCAAAGTTGAGGTCACAAATGCCAAACGACCTATAATTTAGAACAAATCAAGGGACCATGACACCCTAGGAGAGGGGGCGAATTAGGTGTTCTAATAACTAAGGCTCCAAATGCAGATATAAAAAAACTATCTCAACTTCTATCTAAAATGTACTCTAGGTTTTTATATGTATTGATATCCCTACCACTTCAAAGTTTTGCACCCTATGTCTAATTCTATGCTACCTTGGCAAGTCTAGAAAAGATAAATATGGAATGTAGTGCAATATAAAATGCCTGAGGTAAAGAGTAGGGAATACAAACTTCTGGTGCGACTATTTTTACCGAGGTATAGAGAAGCTCGCAAACTTTTCACTACTTCTCGTTGTTGGAGCCCCTCTCAAGGGAATGCCCGTGAAATGGCCAAGTTCTCCAGTCGAGTAACTCTGTATATGGCCATGGGACTTCCCCACATGATGTGGGTCTCCACTCGTCCCTCCCGGATGTTCCTCGCCGTCTTCACTTGGTAGAGTTTTGCCCAACTAGCCAAGGGCTTCTTCTATCTCTAACAATCACCGGTGGCCACTCCACAAACGCGGTTGGATTATCTGTTAAGAATATAAGCCCTGAATTTATAATAATTGGTGCGTGCAAGAACCGATAGGCAAAGAGGTATGCAAACATTGCTAAACTCTAGGCTAATCACCTGAGGAAATGCGCTAATAGGACTAAACTAGCACTAATCACTTTGCTAATTTCCTTTATGTTCTAATTAACACTTTGGTGATTGGCACTTGAAAATATGTAGAACACTTGCCACTATTATCCCTGAGCTCAAGCACAATTCAAATGGCCGGGCTATGTCATATTTATAGCCCCAACCAAAGAAACTAGCCGTTGTAGAGGTACACACCTCAGCTAGCCATTGAAACCTATGTCGCTGACATGTGGGTCTTTTTCAACCACCGACTGATTTTTTGCCGTTTGCTCCTTTACCATCGAATGTATCGATGGTCTCTGAGTTGATCTTCATCTCCGGTCTTTACTAGCACCGACTGATTCGGTGTCCTTCTCTTTGACCGCACCGAATGGATCGGTCGCCACCAGAGCCGAACTACATGTTCGAGCCATAATGACCGACTGATTCGGTACCTCCACTTGACACCACCGAATGAGTTGGTGGTCTCCCCAAAGGGATCTTCTTTCCGCCTTATTGTACCCCACCGGCTAATTCCGTGGTCCTTGGTGCAGGGCACCCAATGTATCAGTACTCCTGCGGCTCTTTTTTCCATCTTACTCAGAAAAACTGTTAAACATATTTTCTTTATATAGCTACGTTAATTTGGATGATACATACTACTGGTCTTCATAAACCGAATAATGTTATACAAGGCTAAGGGTAGAGAGGAAAAAAAATGTAATTCCAATATGTAACTGCTATTTATTGGTTCATTTGGTTGAGCGGAAATAAGATTGTTTTTTACTAAGTATGCAAAGAAACTGATCCATAGTTTTTTTTTTCAGGGCCACATAATGAATGAGGTCCTAGGCTTTACTTCAGGAGACAGAGTATCAGGACATTATTTGCAAAAGCTCGTATAGAGATGACAATCAGGTTCCGAGCTCTACACTTCAGAAGAGAAGTATCAGGACATTATTTGCGAAAGCTCACATTAGTGGCATATAAATGGCTATCGTAGTTTTCTCGGCAGTTTACACTCAACTCGGTCCAGAGAAACATACAGAGATGCAATGCATACAGACGCACAACAAATTACGCAACATTGCAGGCTTGGTTTTGAAGGTATGGAGCCATGGAGGTATGAACAAGGCCTCAGGAAACTACACTCCCACGGTCATAGAATCACGCGGTCCTGGCATTGAACGCATGTCTAGTGCCCAGTGAAGGCACTAGAAGCGGATAGATGGGCGGCACAGTAGTGTTTAATTCAGAAGATTAAAGCTGGGAGCTTATATATCGCAGCAATCTTCATGATTATACCACATTGCGTAATTGGTATTCACAGTAGCTATCTTTACATATGCATCCCCCCACCAAGTTAAGCAAGCAACTAAAGGCTTTCTGACTCATGAGCAACCGGTGCACCTTTTACATCGGAGCTAGGAGCCTTAAGATCATCTCCGCAATGCAGCAACTACAGCCTGACTGCATGCTAAGTGCATAGTTTCGAACTTCAGGGAGAGCAGTGTAGAGCCATGTTATTGGCTTATTGCTGAATCCTAACTTGAGCCTAGTGCTGGAACGTCATAGGACTCTTAGATGGAGTCCAGGATATCCAGCTTTTCCCTTGTACTTCTCAAATAGCTCCCGCAAGGCGATGATGAACCGCTCATGGACTTCATTAATCTGTCAGCACCCAGGAAAATGGTTTCAGAAACTTGAAACAGATCAATAACATGAAAGAAAGCTTTTGTTGTAGTAAGATATGAAATATATTGTCATTATACCAGCATGAGAATCTTATTTCCTTCAACACCTCAATTAATGGATACTTGTAGTTAGGTTTGTATATGTTTGCATTGGTTTGCACAGTGATGTAGCATGAGAATAATCATTAGCCTGTAAAAATGTTTCTGAACCTACCTCATCAATCGTAGGCTGGAGATTTTTATCAACTTCAATAGGTTTACCCACGACCACATGCATGGGTCTTGGGAAGGGAAAGGGTGTCCTGAATTCAAATGTCAGTAGGTCATGTCAATTTTGTTATTCCAAGATAGCATTTAGTGAAATAATCAAACATTTACATATTAGTGAACAAACAAGTCTAAAAGAAGAAAGCGATACTAAGAGGGATGAAGTTACCCGAATCTTCCCCAGAAGATAATAGGAGTAAATTTAATTGCTCTAGCAATCTTGACAAACAATTTGCCACCTGGTCTCCACCACTTGTATGCATAGCTCTAACGAGATGAAAGTAATAGATAATCAGTAATACTATCTTTCACAATTGCATCTTCTGTTAAGGAACTAATATATGAATTTTTGAGAAACCAACTGGACACTTAATTACTTTTTCTTATTATACAGTTTCAGCTCCTTCTAGTTTTCTTGACACCAGTATTTAAAGAAGGAACATGTGGCACAACATGAACTAGAGCAAGGTTGTTACCTGCCCAAAACAGAAAACAGGGACCAAAGGGCAGCCAGATTGCATGGCTATCTTGACAAATCCTTTTCTTGTTTTGAGGAAAGCAACCTGTTAAACACATACCAAATAAACATTGGACCGGATAAATGCAGCATTACACAACAAGAAAGGGTCATCGACAGATGATGAAACCAAACCTCTGAATCATTATCCATATGAAGCATTTCACGGACACCGCCAGGAACTACGATACAGCTATAGCCCGCTCTAAGATAGGAATAGAAATTCTTCCTCGTCGCAGGTACCAGTCCAAGCCATGTCCAGATCTGCCTCAAGAACGGGGTATAGAACACCTAACATCAATTTGAAATCAACAGTCACAGGAGCCCCCTGAAAGGTCACTGAATTCCATGACCTATAATGGCATTCCACCTTATGGCATTAGCTGACTTACCGCGCTGCTCGCAAGGACCTTGACCTTAGCCAGAGGTATAAACCCAACAAGATCAGCAAGAGCTGACAGTCCTATCGGAAGCACGGAGTGGGGCTCGTAGCCAAACACTGCAAATGCAGGGCACCAGCATCACTATCGGCACAAACTCTGTAAACAAAAGATTCCCTTCCTTTCTCCATTTTCTTGTCGTCAGCAACGAAATTGACACTTGGGCCCAGGAAAAATCAACTCCAGTGGTGGATTGGATAATGATACGATGACTGAAGCATCCATGAAAGGAAAAATAGGATTGGAGACGCACCGTACGCCCTGCTGGGATTGAAAGCTTTGTAGTCCTCCACATGCAGACTGATAGGGAAGTAGCCCATTGCGTGCTTGAATATGAACCTGCACGGCCACGGCAGGCATGCTGGCAATTCAACAACTTCGGAGAAGAGACAAGCGAATCCCAAAAAATTAGAAAGAACGAAGAAGAACAGCAGGGTACCTGGCGATGCCCCGGCCCCATTTGTCCCTGTCGTTGACGGGGACGAACATGAAGAAGAGCTGGAACGCCACCACTCTGCATCATCAAATGGGTTAGTAAAGGTCCTAAAGGACGTTGACACAAGCTTAGGATGGATAAAAATATCTCTTTTCTTCCACGAAAAGGAAAAAGGACGACTTTTTTCTTTTGTCGAATCAATCAAGAGCAGGGGCAAGAAACCAAGGTGGGTGAGGTAGAGACGGACATGGCGGCAGTGCGGCGGGAGAGGAGGAAGAGCGATGCGAGGACGAGGAGGACGTTGAAGTGGATGCCGCCGAGCCAGAGCGCCAGCGCCAGCGTCGTCCGCGGCAGCGAGTAGTCCGTGGACCGGAACACCCTCGCGTCCTCGCCTTCCTGCCCCTGCCCATCCCCGGGCGTCTCCGCCGCCCGGTTCCTACCGCCGTCCGCGCCCATCTCGGCGGCAGCCCGGAGCAGAGTCGGTGGCGAGGCCAGCGGGCTCGATCGATCTGTCCGGAGCCGCGCGTTTCGGTGCCTCTGTTGTATTGCTCTGCTTGGGGCGGCCCAAGGCCGTCGGATCCGGCGATGGCGGCGCTGCCCCGGATCGGTACGGCACGGCGGTTTAAGGAGGAGGGATCGCGCTGGCTGTCGTGTGCGTGCACGGAGGCACGACGTGGCTGCCCGTGCGGTGCGGTGTGGCAGAGAGAGCCAGCCAGGTGCTCGTCTCTGTCTGCTCTCTCTGTCTCTCTCATCGCCGCGGCCGCAACAGAGACGGCACCGCGTGAATTTTCATCTCTCGCGGTGTGCGGCGGGTCAGCGTCTGACCGCACCCACTGCCGCAGGGAATCCGCAGTCCGCCAATGTTGCCTTCCCTCCTTCAATGCTGTGATTGGAAATCAAAAGTAATTTTTAGATAAATAGTACACTGAAAAACGTATTCGGTGAATAGGATGAATAGAAAAAATTTGTTGAAAAAATACCATTTTCTAAATCTGAACGCAGCCCTAGTCTTCTCTTTTCTCGGCGTCTTATTATTTTGGACTGGAGGGCCGGTGCAGTACCAAAACATTGCGGCTTCCATCATAAATTTTTACAATATCATCTAAAAGATTTTATACGAGACATCCTCAAGGAATTATGAAAATTATAAGTCATGAAAATAGGCCATTTCGTATGGCCATGGACCCTGCTACCTACCAAAAAAAATATTGTTTTCTAGTTCTAGGTAAGATTTGCAAAGCACACCAATATTATAAAGGTACCCAGTATTAGCTTTGTTAGGTTAAATCTACTAATTATAACTAGCCAAGTTTATGAAAAATACATCATCACCTACGAGTGAGTTTTATTAAATCCGATGTAAACCATATCTTAATAATACAATTTCTAATATTATATATATTGATATATATTTTAATAAACTCAACAGACGTTCTTAATTTAAAGAACAAGAGCTATGTGCTACCACGTGTTTAGCCAAAATTGGTGCACCTAAAATCCATTCAAAAAATATGAGTGGATAGTTCATGGAAACATCTACAAACATACAAAGTTAGAGGTTGAATAAAAAATTATGCAAGGCGATAAAAAGGGGTAGTCTGCCCTTGAACGGTTGCGGGTGCTACTGTTCACAACTGACTATTATTCAAGTCCTGATTTCTCTTTTCTTCATATATTCATGCTTTGATAGCACGGTAGTACCTAAACGCCCAACTCGCTTGGAGCTATTTAAAAGAAAAAAAAAATCAACAGCTATTGCCTTACAGATAACAATTGTAAATTATACTTTTTTGAGATTCTTGTGCACTGTCTACTAAAGTATGTTAAGTTGAATTTGAATGAACACCGTGCTAGCTGTTGCGAATAGATCCATATGGTCAAAGAACCATTCGGTTGCATAATCCAGTTAATCAATGCAAAAGAGCAATAGCCATTTGGCTCACCTCCACTTGTAAAAAATTGATTAGAATCTGATTTAGAGCATCTAAGAAAAACTCTTCATGGGACTGCTTGGTTGCCAGCCACAGTTGGCCACCATGCTACAGTCAACATAAAAGGCAATAGCTGCTTGTGACACCTAGAATGGCCGCCATAGTCTTATATGGCACAGGTGTGGTGTGATGAGCTATGGCTAGCCCACCGAACACGTCCTATATATCTCTAACTTATACAAATATAGATTTTGGTAAAAAAAAAAAACCCTCCAACCGCCTCTTTAACTGGATATAAATATAGTTGTGCTCTATTCCTAGTTTCTCGCTAGCCAAATACGAAGATCGAGGATGACTCTTTAGACTGCGGACAAGACATAGAAAAGTTGTTGAAGAGTATAAAGATATCCACAAATTGATTTTTACTCAAATGACTCTCCAATCAATGATTTAGAGAGTATATATTTTAGAAAGTCTCTGTGATGCTCTTATGATTCGATCCCATCCGGAAAAAAGAAACAATCCGTCCTTGTAAATTCACAACTTCGTTCCCAGACACATGGTGCAGTTTCAAATTTTGTCCGGTTTCTGTACTTCTTTTTTCGGGGAATATACCAACTGCAAGATGCCAATAGGATGATGTGCTTAATACGCAACGCAATTCAAGTAAACAAAGGGTTGCTTAGCCGACAGAACAGATCATTGAAAACGAAAACTGTAACATTAACATCCTATGAAAATGAAAGACCAAGCGAGCTACGGAGCTTATCTTCGTGGTCAAACAGTACGTAATCCGTAGTAGGACTAAAAAAAACTTGTCACCAGATTCACATGATCCCGGCCGACACGCCGGCGCTTTTGCATTGGACGGCACGTTTTCTGGAAGCTCCTCGCCTCAAGTTTCCATCCCGCGTTCTGTTATCTGGGTCACTAAGCAAGTGGTCGTAATCAACTTGCTTAGACCCACCTAAGGAACATGCTGTCCTGCTGTGTTCATTAATCTCTACTCTCAAATCACATGCTTAAAATTTATTGCCTTGGTTGCACAATAGCTTTTGCTACAGCCATCTGGGCAAAGTATGGCTTAGGTCCAGAATGAGGCAAAGTTATTACCTTGGTTATGAAGTTATCGTCGGTTGTGAACACGAACCAAATACTATCAGCAAGACATACTATGGTCTGACTAGCAGCTGGGCATACTGTTGCATGAGCAAGTTTAGATTTTGTAGAATTATGCTCAAACAAACATACCATATAACTCAGAATTACGACATCTAGTGGTAGGCAACAAATAGGTCATAAAACTACCCTTCTTGGGGGGATGAAATGAAGACAGTTTTAACAGTTCACGGCGATAGCTTATGGACTTCTCAAAATGAAAGGTATACATTAGCATGGCAATACTCGAGCACTGGAATTATCCAGCCTCAGACAACCTGATAAATAATCACCGCATAGTAAAAGCTCAGAGAAATTAAGGACACCCGCACAAACCAGAGGTCATGGACAGACTACTAGCACCACTTCCCATAACAAATAACCAGATCAACAATATATCTTGGACCAGCAAGGTTTATGTTTCCATGTGAGGTATATTTGCGCGATTATGGTTGCAGTATTAGATGATGAGAACCAGGCTTGTTCCCCCAACAAAAGAAAACTTAAGGGCGGAGGCACTCAGTGACCAATGAACTCCTTCATGTTCTTCAACCAAACCACATACTCCTTCTCATCCTTTCTCATCATGTACTCATACAGCCAGTCATGCAGCGAGTGCTTGAACCCCCTTGCCTCAAGGTACCTGTGCAAGGCCTTCTGCAAGCTCTCGTCCAAGTCCCTGCACAAAAAATAATGTGAACATGATGCTTAGGAGAAAAACTGTACAAAACAAATGCTCAGCATCTATCATCCTGCATCGAGGTGTCAAACATTATTCACATGCTTTATCCTTGGCAGTATGCGACTTGATACAATCTACTGCCACAACAAACACCCAAAAAAATGCAGGACTGTGTTTGATCAAGTTTTTGTCCATTAGGCATTTATATTAAAGTATATGTAGTGCTGACTATTGCATCTTTACATGTCTATTGTGGTTTCTCAAAAGTCACATGGCTTAAGTCTTGTCCTGCCACTATCAAATAAATTCAGTACGCATGGCACTGTTGCATCCTAAATTAATTCAAAAGAAACAGTCAGAGCTGTGCAAAATTTTGCTGGCATTAAGGGCCACATAAACAGAAGCAAACATTCCACGACTATTTGTGAGTTTTGTTGCATACTGCATCATTCCATGCGGTGTATATCATTGCAATGCATGCTGCGACGATGCATTTTTTAGACACCTAAACTGCTACGTGTCACTACTGACTCAAGGACCCAATCACAAAAATCCCACTGTTCACATCTATCTACCTATTATGCCAATCAAACCCGTACAAAAATATTTCAGCATGAAGAGATCAGAACCATTGTAGTGGTTGGATCTTCTGTCATCTTGATTCTTGTTAGATTTAAGTAATGAACAAAATTTGACCTCTTTTCAAAAATCTATCCCAAACAGATTTGGGTTCACAACTCAAATGACCATTTTCATTATTCCTTGCAAGCTTCCATGTCCTCCCATTGAAAAAATAAAATGGGATAAAATCAAACAAAAAATGGGGCATTACAGCCGCAAAAAACCATGGAAAAATACAGGTGCTAACATCAACAGAAAATGCATAAGTCAGCTAACAAGCCAGAGTCACTTCCAGAAGGCATGAGTGGGGCATAGGTAAACCATCTCTAAGAGATGATAAAAGCAATATGCGTCACTAATCTACGGTGACAGTGCAAGTGGTATGAGGCATATGGTGACCATGCAAATGGTTTATTCCTAAGAACTCTAGATAGAAATATTAGTTCCTGATTACAAAACTTCTTGAATAAAGCGGATTATTATGACTGAATGAGAAATAGCAAATAGATAGACAAGAAACAGAGAACTTACGAAAATGTTGGTCCCTCGTACATATTTTCAGCATCAGGGTTATCACGGTTCATCACTCGCATATTTTCAATTGCCAGTTCATCATCATCAAAGTTGCAGTCAAATTCCAGGATTGGCCCTTCTGATTTCTCAATAGTGACAACCATCTGAATTTCTGGCTTGAAAGATCCCTCGTTGTCACTCTTGTCATCCTCATCCAAATCTTCTTCCTCTGTATCAAAGTTGGTGTAGACAGCAGCTTTAATCGTCTCACCAGCAAACTCTCTTTTGAGGGTTATGCATTGATCACCAGGATTGTCTATGACCTCAAAAGGGAAGTCATCTGGTAGATCAATGTGCTGTTCACAAATATAAAACCAAACAAAATGAAACCAAGTGTCATTGCCCATAACAAAGGCACAATCACAAAGTTCACAACATTAACGAGTTAAACTACAAAGAAAAATCAATAAGCAGCTACATATCATAACAGGAAAAAAATGACCAGAGGGAACAAATATCATTGCAAGGTATAAACTCTTAGATCACAATCCGTAGTAAACACCTATATCCTCTAGGTGACACTCGAGATTGATTCATGCTACTGCATAGCTTACGTACAATGACTAATATCACATGAAAAATCACTAGGTCCTAAATCTGACAACAAACAAGTATTTTTCAGCTGTTCGCAAACTTCATCTGGAACCTTCCATTTTGACTCTAAAGGATTCAGAGAATGTGAACTCAATATCAGAATCTGAAGTGGAAGATTTCTTACGTAAACCATATTTACATGTTACAACATAGATCAGCATTTGACAATATGATGTTGACAGGATTCTCAAAACTGGTTAAGCAAATAGGAGTAGCAGCTAACTGTGTTTACAACATAGATCAGAATTTGCGTATATGATGTCAATAGGATTCTCAAAACTGGTCTAAACAAAGAGCAGGCGCTGCTAGTAGTCCAGTAGACAGTTGGCCATTTCGTCCAAGAACTATATTTCTATGTTTTCCTCTTTGTTTTACTGTTAACATTGCTGTGCTTCCTTGATAATGAACAAATGAAGTTTTTTTCTTTTGGTTCTTTAATCAAGGGTTAATTTGTTCCATACCATTACAATTTTGCAAGTTCGGAAACCTACCATTACAATTCATCTATTTGGATTGGTGCCATTACAATTTTCAATTTATCTCAACTGTGCCATTTTCTATGTATTTGATGCTCTTGGGCCCACGTACAAGTCACTGTATTTTTGTATAGACCAAAACACCCACGCTACTGATCTCTCCACATCACTGTATGGTGGGCCCCATGTGTCATACACTTCGTCTCCAGTTCCATCTTCCTAGCGCCGATGTACAACAGGTCACGGACGGGACCTCGACGCCGGCGGGCGGACGGAGGCAGAGAACGTGAGCTTGACGAGGTCGAACTGGACTGTGCAGGTGACCTCTGCGGCTCTGCCGTGTCGCGCCACTCTGCTCCATCCCCTGCCTCGAGCTTGGTGTGGTTGTGGGCGAGCGTCCGAGCGAGATGCTTTCACTGCTGTCTCTCTCAAATTGGAATCAAGATGGAGGTATGAAGCTAAAAGCTAGGTGCAGCCTTTAGTTGAGTTAAAGCCTAAAGAGAGGGACGAGCTATTGCTTGCCGTGGAGAAAGGAATCAACGAGGAATTAATGAGGAAATCTTTGGTGCTGCTGCAGATCTGCTGGCTTGTGGTTGTTCTACGGGGAAAGAGGAAGCAAAGAGGAGAAGCTGAGAAGGAGATATGAGAGGCGAGCTCGATCTCAGGTGGACGACATCGTGGTCTTTTCGGATCTCAGCCGCCATGGGGGGCGCCAGCGCCATGGCTGCGAGAGCGAGGAGCCTCGAGACCACCGCAGAGGAGGCCATCAGGGGTGAACGGCGTTATCCCGGTGGACGACGGAGCTGGGCAGAGGAGGACGTGACGGTGGTTTCTCTGGTTGTAGGATTTGGGAAGATGGATTGGAGAAGATGAATATGACACGCGGGGCCCACTTGTCAGTAATGTGGAGACATAGCAGCATCATGGGTATTTTGGTCCATACAGAGATACAAGGACTTGTATGTGGGCCTAAGAGTATCAAAGACATATAGAATGGCACTATTGTGACAAATTGAGAATTGCAATGGCACCAATCTACGTGAATTGTAATGGTAGATCTCCGAACTTGCAAAGTTGTAATGGCACGAAACAAATTAACCCTTTAATCAACTATGGCTGACCCTGCATTCCAACTTCCAAGTTTTATATAGAAAGACAAATATATCTACCAGCAGTAAGCATGCCAGGGCACAGAATTGTATCGTCAATCCAACTAAGCAGTTGTCATTTCATCATGACCTAAGTCACTATCTGCTTTCTGCGTTAACTGGCACCCAATTCCTTCTGGCCTCCAACTGAAAGCAGCATACATAAAAATGTATTTGAATCTACTTACGGATTTCTAACCCCTTCTCAATAGAATCAGTAGTCCCCTTAACAAAACAAGACACAGATAGATACATTCAGGTATTCATAAATCACAGACATAGAATCGAACTACAATAGCGAGGCAAGCAAATAGAATGAGGAAGAAGCGTACCCTGTCGGCCAAGCTCTCGTCCGACTGGACGACGCACTCGATCTCCGACTCGATGACCCGCCTCAGGTTCTCGTCGGCTGAGGCCTTGGCGGACGAAGCCGGGGACTGCGAAGCCAAAAAGCGGCGGGCGGCGGCCGCGGGCGACGAGGCGGCGGCGGCGGCGGGGAGACGGCGCGGGAGGGGAACTGGGGCACGGCCCAAGTGGAAGGCGCGGCGGGCTAGGGCGGAGAGAGGAGAGGACGAGGAAGAGGCGGTGGCGGCGCGGCGGAGGAGCCGGGCGGCGAGGGACGCCGTCGACATCGTTGGTGGGGTGTGTTCGGGTTCTCAAGGGGGCGAACGGCGGACGGTTGCGGAGCCCCTAGGGTTTTGGACGGTGGGGTTTAAGGGCTTTGGAGGCGAATGGTGGTGGAAATGGATCCCATTTTCTTGGGGAGAAGGAAAGAAAGAACCCAGCCCATTTGCAGCCTTTGCTGGTCCACTGAGCCCATGTTATTGTTCAGTTTTTTTACGGAACTGGTTGAGCCCATGTTCGATAATACTTCTAAGTCAAGTTTGCCGAGGAGGACTGAAATCACCGAAAAAATAAACATGAGTAATTTGCAAAGGTGACTTGCAAGGGACTATTTAGAATTTTAGATACATCAACTCTTAAAAAGCGCATGTTTTATCTAATAACTTTGTAAATGGTTTACCATATAGGTTACCATAGGTTAGTATCGCTACACTGTATATAGAGATACATGACATGCCGACTAGACATATCCAAGGCTCTTATTTCTTAGGTCAGCTGCTGGTTTCATGCCTCAGTTTCGTGGTTGTGGAAGGGTATGTCGTTGGAAGGGTATGGCACACACGGCAACAATGATGTCAACAAGAGAGGGCATTTTGGTGGTAGATGATGAATGAGATCATCTGCTAGGGCACCGGTGGCAGTGCAGCTATAGAGATTGAGAGGGAGAGGAGATAAAACACACACGGCATGTCATCACTATGTACACATGTGGTGGCGTATGGATCTTCAGTGAAAATCTTAAAAAGTTGATGGACTCAGAAATACACTTTCAGAGTTGATGAGACCTAAGTGACATTTTTCTATAAGTTCACGAGTTTGTGGAACTCTGGTGCAGTCTGTGAGTTTGTGATTGAGAAACAACATGGAGCAAATCTCATGACCAAGATAGCTGTGAGATTCCGCAGCACAGATCATATTCTCCTCAAAGAACACTAGGGCAGTGAGCCACGTAAATAAAAGAAAAAACTTCTACAATTTTATATGGCAACATATCAGGTGCAAAACAACCTCTTCATACAAACTATACAAACTTTAATCTGGGTCACACGATGTTGATGAGAGGTGGGAGGGGCGATTTACAATATTGTAACCAGATTGAATTACACACAAATTATCCCTGTTCCAACTTCCAACTCATCTCAATTAGTTCTCTCGAAATTGCTTATCTTAGTCAGAGACGAAGAACACCCCAAGACAAAGAAGATGCTGAGCAGGGGGGCATAACAAGATGGTGGCTCTCTTCTTTATCAACGTAATAACCACAACCTCACACCCATTCGTTAAAAAAAAAAACTCAATATGGTGGTTTCAGGTACACATACGAGGTATCATATGAGTTTAAGCAAGTCAACACGGTCATAGATTAACTCAAGACAACAAAGAAAATAAAAGAATGCAATGAACAAGAAAATAAAAGTGGAACAATATGAATTTAAGATCAGTAAAATGCACGAATGGCTACTATACTTGTTAGCTTGTTTCAATTTGATCATCATACCTAGAGAAGTGTAAATTGTGGGCATCAAAGTTGCTTAACAGAGTCGATATGGTCATTATCTCTCTTGAAATACGTATTCGGACAATAAAGCATAGCTTTGGCTAATGACTCATGCTCTACCGTGGACAAAATATATACACTCTGTGACAAATCCAATTGCAATTTTTTTTATTCGTCCCATCATCTGATGATTCTCTTAATTTCATTTAATCGTTGTTAATTAGCAGGTCTATCACCTTCGCCCAGAAATAATCAAACAGCTTTCTGGCAACGACTAGCATGGCCATGGACAACAGTAAGTTCCATGAGGCAACGGACATATTTGGGAGTGGAAGGGCCTTGATGATCCTGAAAATCCACTACAACACATTCATACGCTTGTGTCGTTGGAATTTGTGAGCATAGGAACTCGTTTATGTTCAGGGGATAAGGCAGCTTGCTGCCACAATTATTGCTTGCCTGCAAACAAGAAATGTACCGGCCCAATGATCCATGGCAACTTCTGCTGAAGCAATGCATTCAGGTGGGGAGACTCCTCCAATGATCCATCCAAGAAAATATACATGCCATATCACCCGAATACGTATTTCTAAAGAGCCAATGACCGTATAGACTCAGTTGAGCAACCTTGATGGCTACGATTTGCATTTTTCTAAGTACGATGACCAAATCGAAACAAGCTAACAAATATAATGGCCATTCGTGCATTTTACTCATTTAAGATAAAAATGCAGTGCAAGTAAATTAATTAGATCAGATTTCAACCTCAGCATTTGGTATGAGCTGAACAATTTTTTCATTAACACGAAATCCAGATAGACTCCTCCAGCTGCGCTCATCAATTTTTGGTAGTAGCTGAGGGTTAAATGCATTTATAGCCTGCAGGAGCAAGTAAAGTCATGAGGATTTGAACTGTCCATTGGATAGAGAATATGTCAAACTAGAAGAGGAACCAACATCATGATGCTCATTCCAACTTCCAACCCATCTCAATCAACTCTCTCTTAGTCAGAGATGAAGAACGCCCCAAAACAAGATGGTGGCTCTTTCTTTATCAACGAAATAGCCACAACCTCACACCCATTCGTTTAAAAAAATCAATATGGTGGTTTCAGGTACACAGATGATACTGTGAGAACCAAAATATGTCCGAGACTGAGGACACAAGACTACAAGAGCCCAGCATTCAGATGATACAGTCTTCTGCATGGAGTTCAGATGGTTGCCTGGCCACTGAAAGACGGGGAAGACATGATTGTCAGCATCTCTGTTACAGAAGCCATGGCGCTTAATGCTGCTTTAAGGACATCCTGTGAGCACCCGGGCTTCACAATGCTTTTCACCTTCATTATGGACAAGCAAACAATGATAAGCATGAAAGAACAGATTGACTGATGTACGGAATACTATCGGTTTTGGAAAGTTCTAAAATTAAGCAACAAAGTTAGTGAAGTGCCTTCTCCAAGTACTCCTGCAATTGTTTGATTCTTCCCATGTAGTCTCGATCCTCAACACACAGGGAAATAGGTTTTGTTTCAGCGCCTGGCCCTTCAAACTGGAGTGGCCCAGGGTTTCGGTAGATGTCTTCCATCAAGAAGCTGGAAGAGTTTTGTCGCAACAACCTGCAAAAAAAAAAAAAAAAAAAACATAAACAAGACAAGAACAGCAGAACATACATATTCAGAAGAAAAGGAAAAAAAAAGTCCTGAAAAAAAGACCAGAGAAAGAGCTGATATTAAATAGATTGCTATATTTTCATACTTACTCGTATGCCTTTCCTCTCAAGTCAACACTGGCCATGTGGACAGCTGGCTTGCCAATTTGACTGCCAGCAGGACTGCCAGACCATCTTTTTACAGTCATCATAGACTAGCAATGAAAAAAAAAAGGTTTGCAAATGTTGAACTTAGTTTTGAATTTGAGTTGAATGAGAAGTTGATTCATTTTTAAAGGGACTTTAATTACCCAAATACTTACCGTAATAGGAGCAGAACCACATTTCCACTTGTTCACTGGATTCTTGAGATTTGTTACAGTGGCCATGTAGCCATTCAAGCCAGCCGCTAGGATGTGATAGCACACATGCCCAAGAACCTAAATCCAAGCAATGAAACAGTGATTTGACTGGGTAGTTCATTCTAAGGAGAACAGCAACGTGAGGCAATCTTAGATATGCATAATCACAGTCAAATTTAGAAGGCAGGGCACCCCTTGCTTGGTAGCCAAAAAAGTGGCATATTGCATTGAACTTCTTTCCTTTGTAAGTGCCTTCCTTCTGCAACAGAAGGCCACCGTTAGTTCTAGTGCTTATTTTACTAATAAGCTTAGACCAGTATATACACATAAGACAAGAAGTTGTGTGGAAGTATGAAAACCACGTACAAGGCGTTTGTTCATTTCGGTCTCAACTAATTGTGCTAGAAGCTTCTCAGTCTCAATCTGCAAAGATCGACATGTATTTTTGTATAAAAAAGAATGCAATGAACAAGGTCAGTGAATTATTAAAATTTGATTGAATTGCCTTAGTACCTGAGAAAGTTGGGCGGAATCATCAGATTCAGGATGGAGAAGCAGCTGCATCACATAAACAAAATGATTGATGCAATGCAACAGTAATGTTTGCTAAATTATGGGCTTCTGAATATCAGCAAAAGAAAAAATATATGTATTTACCTGTTTTCTAATAAATGGAGGCAAAAATTCAAACAGTGCAGATGCCCAAGGTGAAAGATGGGAAGACATGTTCTCAACAGAAACACCTTTGTTATGTAGCCCATGAATTTCCTGGAAAATGAGTGTACCTCAGTGAAGCTTTTAAACAACAATTCCAGTGCATACACTTTCAGGTACTGATACAGACCTGTAGCAAAGCATACAACTCAGGAATACTCTCAACAAGACCCTCAGGAATCAACACAACCCCATGATATTTGTCTGCACAATATAATATGACCATCAGGGTGTCAGGAGTAAGTGCAAAATCATGACTTATATGTGTGCAAGATAATGATTACAGGTACCTCTGAGAAAGCCTAAAGATAATTTAATTCCTACCTGTTTCAGCCCTTGCCTGCACAGCATCACATATCTGCTTTGTAATATCAGAAATGGTAAGCTTTGACGTAGAAACCTCTTCGCCTAGGATAACCTGAGCACTATTCATGTTAGATGAATGAGTAGATTTTGCATATAAATAACCAGGTAAGTACAATGCAACAGAAAGATTTCTGACCATATTTGGATGTGACTGAAGAGCACATTCCAATGCGACATGAGATGCTTTCCGTCCCATCAACCGAATGAAATAGTAATACTGTGAAGAAGACAAATGGGTTTTACAGAGCCCAAAAACAATATAGACGATGAACATAATTTTTATTTTTAAAGATATCAGAAATATCAGGAAGGGAAGTCACTGACACCTTATAAATAAGATAAAAATAAGAAGTGGACAATTATAGAACATAAGTTGCAGTGTAGAATAGCCTTCATTGGCATCTTGTGATCACAGTTCAAAAGGAACAAGTGGGCTGCTATTTCAATATACATTTTTCCTTGTTTTCAGTGCTCGTGATACTTTCATAACAGAAACAATTTAGCATTTCAATACTAGGATGATATCTTGTAATCTTACCTTCTCAGCAGAAAGAGCATCAGGGCAAACATTGCTTATGAGCTGCGAGTTCACCTGTTGAAAAGGTAGAAGATTATATGGCTATCACATCTCAAAAATTAAGTGAATGCCTGAGAATTCAAGGGTATCATTTAATTTATGTATACTAGACTAAAGTAATTACTAAAAAGGATAAAGGAAGCTCCTTGTCTATCTTCCTAAGCAAAACTTCTGATTTAAGGGTGGCAAGAAGCAGCAGTAGGCAGTTATCGCATTAACATAGTGGCTCTGATGAATAAGCTTTATACACACAAAGATAAAGAGCACAACTTCATTTTTTTATATGAAATTCTTTACCATGCATATGGTATCAAAACCAACTGTTGTCTCAACAAACTGGTTCTTAAGGTCTCCATTCAGAGTTACAGGAACACCAACTACCTGTTAAGAAAATGTGTTAAGTTATTTACATTATCATGAAAAACATAGGATAAAGAAAAAAAAGACTTAATGGATACAAAATAAAGGAAATAAATAAAATAAACACAAGCGAATTTTATCCAACCTTTGTTTGGCATTTTGACTCGGCAAATGTCTCAGCGAGCTGAGCAGCATCCGTATTGGATGTGACACCTTTAAAGAGCAAAGAAAGATGTCATGAGCTTGTATCAAAAGTAAATCAAAGATAACGCTCAGCAGACTAACGTAACAAATAATACCTCCAATTATAACAAGAGCATCCAACTTCAATGCTTGGCAAGTAGCCATTGCTGCCTTTACTTGCTCAATCGTTCTGATCTGATCCCTTGTCCGACCAAGCATGTCATAACCACCTTGATTTCTGTAGGATGAAAGGGCTTCGCCAGTGATTTCCATAGTTTTCTGTGCAAATAATCCATCAGTTCCTCCTGCGTCAACGCAAAAACAGAAAAGGGTCATTGATGGAGCATGTACAGGATTCTTCTATGTTCACCATCAACTGAACATGAAAACATTGTGCAAGCAAATGTCCATATGGGGACAGAGAGCCAGTAAACTCCCAGAATGTTAATATTTTCCTATATTTTAATAGTATTGCATCCAGATATTGCTTATCCCACTGAGTATCTTCTATAATATACAATGTAGCAACCTACTGCTGGTTTTAAAATAATGTTAGTCACCAAATTCAAATGTTCATGATTTGATTATAAGAAGTCATAAACCTTCAACCATTACTGCATCATATAAGATCAGATCATCAGAGCACATCATAGACAAAACTCCACTAACATGTACAATTGTGCAAACAACAAGAGATGGAACTAACAAAAGTTGCAAATCAATTAGTGTAACTAATTAAATCGGTTGGTACTGAAGTAACCTATGTGCTTACCAAGAAAACCAATAAGCTTGCTGTTTGAGTTGTGAGCTTTTATAGCATCATAGAGGCCCCATATAACATTATGCCCTCCTGGAGATTGCCTCCCACTGAAGACAACGCCAACCCTGCATCCCACACACACATTCAAATCTGTAGAAGGAAAAATATGCTTATTTTGTTGGCGATTGAGAATATTACAAGAATCAATTGTTGAAGCAATCTATCGTCCTGATCCCACCCAAATAAATAGATTAGTGAACTGGTGTAAAGGATGACACACTTGTAAAGTCATCTAGCCATTGCCCTACTAACTACTATACTCAGTAATCAAATGGTCATTATGCCTCACAGATACAAGAAAAATGAGTTAGCACTGAATTGTGGAGTATTGTTTTTTTATGAAAAGTATTGCTATGGTAGAAAGGTAAACAGTGTACTATGTTTGTTTTGAACATACAAGGATGCCACAATTATAAGCTAAATTAGTGTAAACAAGCTTGGGGAAATTGGGAAAATTCAGCAAACGAAGAAACATGACATTTAGAATACTTTTCAGTAAAACGAACATGGAAATTGAGTATACCTGACTACAGGGTGCTCTGCTATGATTGTAGCATCTGGTACGTTAGCCATCTTTCTGAGGAAGTGTGCCAGCGGCTGGCCGTACGTGTGGGGAAAGGCCTGACTGATGACATGTGCATCGGCAACGTCCACTGCAATGGCAGCGTCGCCATACTCCACCCTGACCGTAGTACCCTGAATCCCATTATCCAGCGCAAAGTCCAGACATGCAAGGAGGCCATCAGTCGGTGCGTCAGTGAATAACACGGACTACTAAACTCTCCCACTCAGTCAATCCCTTTACTAGCCAGCCATGGAGAGTATCTACTCCTAGATCACCCCAATCAGCTGCTAAAGAGTGCAAGCAAACAATATAACGCGGTCTTTTTTTATTTAACTAAAGATAATATCATATTAGTTGCTAATGATTGGCGTGCTTTCGCTTTCCCTTTGCCTCGCCGCGAACCCTCTGCTACGTGGCGGAGAAGAACGGCACGACAACTCTCCTCAAGGGAAAAAAGGAGGATTGAATTATTGCTTGGTTTGCCAGTGTCGCTGTGTGACTGTGTCGCTCGCTGAGCCACGGAATCTCAGATCCATGCCACTTCAGTGGAGACTGACTGGGGAGTGGAGGGTAAAACGGCAGCGCGCACTTGGCGTGAGTACACTGGTGCACTAAACCCCAACCCACACTGGTAAGGTATGGTACCTGCACCGGCCCACCCCGCACCCATCTGAAAGCGAGAGAAAATATTCGGAACAGATAGGGATCGTCTATCACTTTTGCCGTGTTTAGTTGTGGTGGGGAGAAGTACTTTTTTTCGGGATGCGTGTTATGTGAGGGGGATGAATAGAAAAGGGAAAAAGGAATTTTTGGGGATGCGTGTTCTGTGAGGGAGATAAATAGGAAGTAAAAATACTTTTGGGATATTTATCACCACACCAAGTGTTGGTGGGCTGCAGCCTGCAGGCGCCGTGCGGCCCCCACACAGATAGTAGGCCCCACTCCACAGCAGGCCGGTTAGGCCCCGTTCAGATACAAAAGCATTCTCCAAAAATTCACTTTTCATCCAACTTTTCCCTATTCATCCTACCATTTCTACTCACATAATACTATTCATCTACAGTGTTTTTTTGGTGAACAGTATATTTTCGGTAATATTTCCCCAATCTAAACACACCCGGCCTGCTGCTGTTTCAATTGCTAGCGATCCAACAGCGCCTCCTCGTTTGGGATCCGCGCTCCCCGAGGCGGCGACGTGCGTGCGAGCAAAAAAGGGAGCGGGATCGAGCCGCGCCGGCGATGGGCAGCGTGGCCATGGACTCCGACTACGGCGCGCCGCGCGAGCTGTCGCCGCTCCAGAAGGCGCGCGCGCTCTACCAGCCGGAGCTCCCGCCGTGCCTCCAGGTACTCGGATCCCCCTCGCAACGTACCTATACTGCCGCCGCCCACCTCAACGGCTTACGGCTCAACCCTACTTGCCCAGTTCGCAACGCCATTGCCGGTGCCGGTGATCCCTCCGCTCTGGATCCGCTCTGAATCCCATTATCCAGCGCAAAGTCCAGACATGCAGGGTGGGGGAGGAAACCCGGCGTGCACGGCGGCGACGCGGATCCAGAGCGGAGGGATCACCGGCACCGGCAATGGCGTTGCGAACTGGGCAAGTAGGGTTGAGCCGTAAGCCGTTGAGGTGGGCGGCGGCAGTATAGGTACGTTGCGAGGGGGATCCGAGTACCTGGAGGCACGGCGGGAGCTCCGGCTGGTAGAGCGCGCGCGCCTTCTGGAGCGGCGACAGCTCGCGCGGCGCGCCGTAGTCGGAGTCCATGGCCACGCTGCCCATCGCCGGCGCGGCTCGATCCCGCTCCCTTTTTTGCTCGCACGCACGTCGCCGCCTCGGGGAGCGCGGATCCCAAACGAGGAGGCGCTGTTGGATCGCTAGCAATTGAAACAGCAGCAGGCCGGGTGTGTTTAGATTGGGGAAATATTACCGAAAATATACTGTTCACCAAAAAAACACTGTAGATGAATAGTATTATGTGAGTAGAAATGGTAGGATGAATAGGGAAAAGTTGGATGAAAAGTGAATTTTTGGAGAATGCTTTTGTATCTGAACGGGGCCTAACCGGCCTGCTGTGGAGTGGGGCCTACTATCTGTGTGGGGGCCGCACGGCGCCTGCAGGCTGCAGCCCACCAACACGCGCCGCGCACCGGACGATGCGTCGCCCAGCGTGCCGGTGCCGACGGGGGGATGCAGCGCGTGTCGGGTAGGTGCGCCTTGTTGCCCGCGCTGCCAGAGTCGTGCTCTAGCCGGATGGCAATGGACAACTGTTGTCTACGGACCTACTGTTAGACTTGATCGTCCAGGTAGGAGCACGGATGCTAAAAGAAAAGTATAATACAAAATTTATCATTATTTTTATAGGTGGAATATTTAATAATAAATTAATTTTGGAGGCACAACAAAAAAATATTATAAAAAACAGTGATAAAATTTTATAATAAATTTTTTACATACCGTGATGTCTACCGTAACCGTGCAAACTTTTAAGTAAAAATGACAAATTATATTAGAGGGTAAATGAACCAAATGATATAGTTTACGGATTACATTGAACCAAGATATAGTTTAGAAGTTTATGCTTAGCATCCTGGGCCTTGGGCCTAAAGGATAGATGTACCATTTGGTCGGACAACTCCTAGCACTAGAAAACGGATGCACTGTGTCGTTCGAGAATTCGGTGTTCCTTTGTTCGGATACAAGTATTTAGTAGTCATAGCCTCAAAGTCAATCAACTATGACTAACCACAATCAAACAACAACTTCATTGAAACATTATAAATGCCACCTTTGACAAGATTCCATGATATTGCTTATTTAAATGATTACATGACAAGCTATAAATCACAATCAAGCACTATAGCTAATCAAATTATTATTGGCGTCTCACACATGTATGAGATCCTTTTCCCATGGAAACAGAGACCATGACAGAACTCTCACCAACTCAAGGTAAAGTGCAACATCAAAGCTTCAATGTAAGGTCAAGCTTGTTGCTGTCCATGTCTCCCATATCATCCATCCCCTGTTTCTTGTCATCCATGCTTGGAAACAATGATGAGCATCCACTTGATCCAACTTCTTGGGGTAAAGTATTATTTGCTTTCACTGGAATGACAGGCCTCACCTTGGTCTTATGCAGATTGTTGTTCTTGTCAACCATGTTTTTCTTACATTGCTTCCTCATCTCCATGAGCTTCGTGTGATTCTTCGCCATATGGCCACCACGACCTTGGGTGTTCTTGAAGGTCTTGGGGCACCAAAGGCACTTATAGATGGTAGGTTGATGAACTGGTATGTTTTCCGTCGGCTTGGATCCACTACTTTCAGTCCCTGGTGCCATGGCACAGCAAAAGGGTCGATGAATTGGTGGCAAGGTTACTCTAGGAAGATGCAATGGTATAGTGCGCAACATCCAACATGTCATTGGGTGATTTTATAGGACGCCTTTGATGGCTACGACGAACATTAATAATAGCACATCTTAATTAGGGAGTATTTTCTCACCAAAAATGGATACGCGCTAGCTAAACAGTGGCCGCATTGGATTCGAAAAGATTTATAGTTGACAATCAATTATGCCCAAACTAAGTTAGAACCAAATAAACGCTAACCGCTCTCCGTATTATTTTTGTAGCGCATTAATAATATACTTCCTTTTAGTATTGCAAAATAAATTATTTTGGAAGTCTATGATTAACTTTTGTCAATAAATATACGTATGCTATATTAGTACTCCTAGATGATGGAACTATAATTAGACTATTTAGATCAATAACTTAAAACCATAGTAGTATCTCTAGATGATGGTTAACTTTAATTGGACAATAGATGGCCGTAATTTGAGTCATAGAAGTATCCCTATGCGATGGTTAAACTTTAATAGGACAATATGGAGCTATAACTAAATTTATAGTACTACTCTAAATGGTGATTTAAGGGATCAAGTAACAATAATTGGATAAAATAACCTTAAAGTATGTGTAGTACTAAAGCCTAAGTATGTAGTGCTAGTGTTGATATGATATGGTTAATTTGCGTAAAAAAACCCCTCCATATACTCAAAACCATGCATAGGCACTAGATAGGTTCACAAACAACCATCCAAACATACATATAATCTTGACATATGCCTGGCAAGCACTTTATATGTAAAAGATGTGTCAGGGAAGGTGATACTTGGTCACCTGCATGTGTTGTAAAGGTACACAATTTATTTCCATCTATAATTAATTAATGAGGTGGCAAATAGAAATATTATTTCACATTCTTTGGGTCTGATCACTTTGGATGTGATTATCAGAGAGGTATGAGAGAGAGGGGTAGGTCTAGGATTTCGTATAGATACAATGGTCTTTATTTGTTGCACGAATCTCAAACACTAAAAGATGTAAAAGTTTAGATCTACTGGAAGATGGATAGGAAACCCGGCTATACGGCCAAGAAATGTGGCAGCCCATTGTAGGTCAGAGTTAACTTGGGCTCCGGACTGTTTGGTATTTGAACCAAACCAGATTGTCGAAGGCCAAACTTGTGTTCCACGAAAATCAGGTGGAATACAAGTTAGGCCTTCAAGACCTAGTCTGGTTTAGTCCAAATACCAAATAGGTGTGCTCACTTGACAATTTTTTGGCCGATTATCTTATGTAATGTCCTATACAAAATTGCATCAAAAGCCTTGGAAAATAGGCTGAAAGTTTTGTTGCCGAAAATTATTGCAGAGGAGCAAAGCGCTTCAATTCCGGGTAGATTGATTACAGATAATGTCCTCATTGCCTACGAGTGCATGCATACAATTCAGAGGCTGAAGGCAAATACTCCTTTTTTTCGCTCTTAAGATTGACATGATGAAAGCATATGATAGAGTTGAATGGGAATACCTAGAGGGTGCCTTGCTAAAATATGGTTTTGCTCCGACCTGGATTGCAAGTATCATGCGATCTGTTACTTCTGTTAGATATGATGTCAAGGTGAATGGGGAGCTGTCTGAATCTTTTATTCCCACTCGAGGCTTGAGACAAAGTGATCTGATTAACCCATATATGTTTTTGTTGTGTGCAGACCATCTGTTTATCCTATTAAACAAAGAGGAAGAAAATGGTCGGGTAAATGGGATTTGAAATGGTGAAGCTAGACCAATCGTCTCACATCTTTTATTTGCTGATGATACAATTTTCTTCACAAGAGCTGATGAACTCAATGTCAATAGACTTCAAATAGTTATACAAACATACAATGAAGGGTTGGGGCATAGAGTTAATCTGTAGAAATCATCACTGTTTTTTTTGGAAATAGTTGTCCAAATGATGTTAGACAACAAGTTAAGAATCAGTTAAATATGCCTAATGAAGCTTTGCAGGGGACCTACCTGGATATGCCAACCTACGTGGGATGATAAAAACTGAGTTTCTTCAACTTTATTTTAGAGAAAATGTGGAAATGAGTACAAGGATGGAGCGATAGACCTTTGCCCAGAGCTGGAAAGGAGGTTATGCTGAAAGCGGTGGCCCAAGCTATCCCTACTTATACATTGAGTTGTTTCCGATTTCCTGGTGCAATCTGTGACAAGATGAGGTCAACTAATTCTAACCATTGGTAGGGCTTTGAAGGAGGCAAAAAGAAGATGCATTGGAGGTCCTGGAACTAGCTGACAACACCTAAGTCAATGGGGGGAATGGGATTTAGAGACATGGTGCTTTTTAATCAAGCTATGCTAGGCAGTCTAAACTGATTCTGAGTCTCTCTGTGCAAGAGTGCTCAAAGGCAAATACTACCCAAACAAATCTTTCATGGATGCTGGACTCAACCGCAATTGTTCGTTCACCCGGCATAGTTTAATGTTTGGGAAACAACTATTGGATCGTGGTGTTCTTTGGCGCGTGGTGAATGGAGAATATATTTGAGTGGCCTAGGATAGTTGGGTGCCTAGATCGCCCATCCAGCAAGTAAAACCAGTACTGTGCGTCCCTGATGATCTCAAGGTGACGTTTTTAATTGATAGAATTTCATGATCGTGGAACAAAGAGTTGGTGCAAGCATGATTCAGCCCAGAAGATGCAAAGCTCATCCTGAAAATTCCTTTGAGCCAAAGCCCCGGGCTGGACTTTGTGTCCTGGCCTCACAAGATTAGGTTACTACATAATGAAGTCAACTTATGTCTTAGCCATAACACAGTCTTTTCACTTGTTTACAAGTACCAATGGCAAAGGAGGAACATCAGATCAAGTCCGTTCCATGAAGGAATGGAAATGACTTCGGGCACAATCGAATCGTATTGGTATTGGTATAGTGATTAGAGACCTCAACGGATCATTTCTCGCTGCATGCAGATAGGGGGTTGAAGGAATCAATGAACCTGAACTTGCAGAAGCAATTGCTTTCAGGCGTGCAGTTCGCTTTGCTGAGGACTACCTATCGTACCCTTATGCGATTATTGCCTCTTACTGTTTATCAGTTGTACAAAAGCTTCAATCATCGAATATGGATCGATCTCTTGTTGGCGCAATTATTCAAGATATCAAGCAGGCAACACATGGATCTACTACCTTGTCTTTTAACCATGTTAGTAGAAAATGTAATGGGGTTGCACATGCCTTGGCTAGGCCTAGTGATGGACCTGTTTCAATTTGGTTGTATGAAGCTCCAGAGGTAATCTAGGCTCCCCTATGTAACCATCAACTGACTGAATGAATCCACTACAAAACTGACTGAATCAAATGAAGACGTTACTCTCAAAACGAAAAAAAACCTGTGTTCCACGGTGGTGACTGGTGAGGGTCGATTAGAAGATGTTCGGGGTGCCACGAGCGCCACCGATGGTCTATGTGGCAATAGCTGCCACCGCTTACCATAGCCCATAGTGCCACGAGAGAGTGCGTGCGCTGTCGTCTCCTTAGGACATGTTGCAGCTTGTACCGCAGCAGGCATGCTGCGTGCAATGGCGAGATGGCTGCGGCGACATGCTCGGCTCCTGTGCCCATCACTCCCTAAAGCAAGTGAGGGTTGCACCCCGGCGCAGGCTACTGCCTAGTGGTGGAGCTACATGTGACCTTTGGTGTCAGCTGACACCACCGACTTGGTGAAAAATTAAGAAGTAATCACTGTTATGCACTGTCGAGTAAAGGATCTGACAACAGTGTCCACTGCAGCTGACACTGGTGGCTCTCACGTCCAGCTTCGCCCCTTTTGTACCGCCGCAAGCTACTTGGGCGTCGTTGTTGTCTCTATCTATCCCCTAAGGGGCCGCTATAGCCCGTAGGTGTAGTGGACAGGTGAACAAGAGCCAACACAACAATCGCATAGTTCAGGGGAGGAGCGCGTTACTAATGCAATCCCATGCAAGGGTGGAAATGCTAAAATGTTTATTTGATTTCATTTTTTTTTGCATCCATATCTGCATCCCTAATATGGATATCCATATCCACATTCGTTTTTAATGTGGTACCAAAGTGGAAGTTTCCGGATTCACTTTCCCTCGTTTTTCTCCATCCAATCCACATCCGTATTCGACGATATCCGCAACATCCGTATTCGAATAAGAATTATCACACATGGAACTAAAAAAATTTCTATATCACTAATAATTAGTTATATTTCTCTAAAAAGCTAATAATTAGTTATATCCATTTTAACATTAATACTAATGTATTTAATAGAACTATTTAAAAATTACATGAATAAATGACATGTGCTACTAAGTTTAGTATTACTAATGATATAGCAATAAAAATTTTAAATAATAATAACAATGTTATTTAGTAATACTATTTAAACTGATCACGAAAATGGTCGGTGCTAATTGTTTTAATATTACTGATGATATATAAAGATTAATTTTAATTAATTTAAATATCATTAACTATATTTTTATGTGTCTTAATCATATTTATTTTTCACATATATACATTATTTTATTTATTCATGATAACTATTGATATTTTGTTAAAATATTTATTTTTTACATTTAGTATTTTTTTATGTTATTAACTACGTAGATATGGATGAGAATTGCTTTGTACTCCTCTTTTATTTTCTAGTACAAATCTTAAAGCATCCCACCCAATCTTCTCTACACACGAATTCCGGTACCAAAAGCTGGCTTCTCATTGAGCCACGTTAACGGGCCTGTTCGGTTGGCTGGTTACCAGCCAGCCAACAGTACTCTTCTCTCACAAAAATCAACCAGCCACCGGCTAGTCAACAGTAACTTTCTCTCACAAAAATCAGCCTCAGCCTAAGCCATCCAGCCAACCGAACAGGCCGAACTTCAAATCCCGGCCGCTGGTTCGCGTGCACGATTAGATCAGACCGTTCGCTGGACACGGCTCCCTGTAGGCGACAGACCAGCTTCGCGAAAGCACCGGTCCCTTCCCTTCGATGCCAAAGCCGCCAGCTCTTCTCGAGGCGACGACGCGACGTTTCGTCCCCTATTGGACCTCACCATCGCCCAACCATCAGCTCCGGCCGCGAACGCCGATGCATCCCTTCCGGGGCCCGCTCTGGACCTGTGCCGGCTATTGAGGGCGGCTCCTGGAGGAGTGCCCGCCATCGCGAAGAAGCCGTTTTTCGCGACCGGTCGCCAGGTGCCGGGGGTGCTTGGTAGGGCATCTCGCCGCCTTCCGCAGTGCCCTGCGGAGGAGCCGTCTTTCGCGACCGGTCGCCAGTGCCGGTGCCCGGGGTGCTCGGCACGCAAAGAAGACGAGAGCAAGAATATCCTCGCGCAGCACTTCGACGTCATAGCTCGGTACTATATCTCCCTCTCCTTGCATGCGCCCAGAAGTCGTACTGCTCTTTGCTTTGCTACTATTCGACAGTCCGGATTGTATTCGATCAAATTGCTCTTGGATGTATAGTGCCAGGTGTATCGTACTCAAATCCAGAGCCTATCGTGTATGCCAGTTTTGGCGATCACCAGCTGTTCGAGGAATTGCCGCAGCGAGCTGTCGCCTTTCTTGACCACTCCGCTAGCATGGAACTACCTGGGAACGTCCCCGATGGGTCCTTCAGCCTAGGCTAAGATTGCTGCACGGATCCGTGTAGTTTGTATGGCGCAGTTACTGCAATTTAATATGTTAAGCATGCTTTTTTTATGGCGCTTTAGAATTCAACAGTATATATTGAATCATTGGTTCCAGCTACCTTTGTTTTTTCAATAAAGCCTGTTAATTTTGTTATCCAACAAACCACACTAACAAGGCTCTTACTCTTACCTGGAGGAATTGCTTCAGAAACAACAAGAGGATTAGGCATTCACAAAAATTACATTAGATAAATCGATATGCAATAAAAAATAAAAACAGAATGTTTATAGCAAGACTCTTCGAAAAAAAAAGAGAGTTAAAATTGTGTAACCCACTTACTGATATATTTCATTTGATATCTTACAGTTTCAATGGCCAGCCACCAAGAACAGGGAAACCAAAAAAGGAAAAAAAACAAAGGTAAATACTTAATTAATTGAAAAGGATCTTATTCAAATGTTGACAGTCTAACTCTCCTTTGCTGATCTACTTCACAATGTCATGACATGCCATGTAATTTAATCCAGAATCCCAGATGGACTGTGCAGAAAAACAACTACGCTTATTTTATCCATAGATATTTATCATATACTTTAACATAACTTTTAAGCAAGTTATTGGGATCCTTTGGACACATTTATTTAGCTGTAGGACAGCTGTAAACAGTAACAATGCATCCATATTAATTAGCATCAATATCATTTTGATCTCTGCTGTTTGTAAACTTATCGCTGATTTTTTTTTTTCAATCCAGGGTAATACTGTTCTCATTTCTCAGCTTCATCCAATAACATTTAATGCAATTCTACATGTAAGAATCTCAAGAATGTGGGAAAATTTGCCATTCTATGACTATAAATAAAAGTTAGGGACAAACACTTACAAATATTGGAATTTACCTTAAAAAACCTGTTTTTACACATGGCCAACTATATATTGCAATTTCAATAATAAGTAATATAAAGGACTAAAATATTAATAGAAAATCCAAATGGATCATGTGGAAAAACAATGCAAATATTGTATACAGAGATATTTTGTAGATTGTCTACCATAACTTCTTTAGCAGGTTAATAGGATCTGTCAGTAGTGGGTTCTTTATCTATATAGTTCATCTTCGTACGAAATAAGTGAGCATTTTTTTTTTTGAATGAATAGCACGAGATTGTGCTTATTTCATTGAAAAAGAGGAGTGGTTACAAGCCGCCTAAGCGGGATGTACAAGAAACTTATTCTCGCGCTAATAAATTCGCTAAGGCTGTGTCACCAGCCTTTATCCATAATAGGGCCTCGCCTTTTATGGAGTTCATTATTTCCATCGCAGGCCTACCGTGCTGCCTAAACACCCTCGCATTTCTCTCTTTCCATATCTCCCATATTACGAGTAGCGTCAGACTGCGCGAAGCCTTCATGGGGCTGTTGGGCATGGAAGTAATGTTGCTCCACCATTGTATGGTTGTTGTGCTTTGTGGCCATCTTTCTGGGTGGAGGTCAGGCTGAGCGATCCAGGCAGAAACAAGGGTCCAGATTCGCCTTGTTAGTCGACACTCCGCGAGCAAGTGGTGGGCTGTTTCCATCGCACACCTACACAGGGGGCAGGTCGGGCTATGATCCCATCCCCGCGCCGCTAGTCTGTCCGAGGACCAGACTCTGTTTTGTACTATGAGCCAGGCGTAGAACTTGCACTTAGGCGGGGCCCATGATTTCCATATTGATGCTATTGCTGGATTTTTGGTAACTCCAATGAACTGTGCCTTGTATGCTGATGCCGTTGAGTAGTTGCCATTTTTAGTTAGTTTCCATGTAATGTTGTCCTCCTGTGAGGGGTGCAGTTCGACCTGGCTAACTAGGTCCCATAAGTAGAAGTATTCTTGTAGGAAGGCTCTATTGAATCCGTGACGATAGTTGAGGTCTCTGATCCAGTTACTATGGTGCAGGGCACTCGCCAAAGTTTTCCTTTTCCCCTTTGTTCGCGCATAGAGGTTGGGTGCAATATCTTTTAGTCGCCTTCCTTGCGCCCAGGCGTCTGTCCAGAATTTGATTTGTTGTCCGTTCCCACTTGGATACGGGTACAGGCCGCAAATAGTAGGCGGTCTTTTTCGTCACATGGCGTTTCTGATCCAATCCAGGCCTTATCTGGTGATATCCATTCGTGCCATAGCCACCTTATGCGCAGCGCTCTCGCGAACTTGTCAAGGTTTAGGATGCCGAGTCCTCCATTTTCCTTTGGTAGCGTTGTCCGTGTCCAATTGACTTTGCACTTTCCCCCCGAGATTTCCTTGTCGCCTGCCCATATAAATCGCTTGCGGTTCCGGTCAAAGTCCTCCGTTACTTCCTTGGGCGGCTTGAGCACCGTGAGCATGTATATCGGTTGCGCTGACAATACTGACTTAGTCAGACAAACTCTTCCTGCCTGCGTCAGGTTTTTGCCATACCACGTGGATAGTTTGGCAGCTGCTTTGTCGATGATAGGCTGGTAGTCGCTTCTTCTCAACCGCCGGACCGTGAGAGGTAGACCAAGATATTTCAACGGGAAGCTCTGTCGGCGCACCGGCAAGTTGCTGAGAATATCCTCTAGATCGATTCCCTCAATAAGTGAGCATTTTAAGTGTTTGCTCTGGAATAAACATTTTACCAAGTGGACATAGTGCTGATTGTTATTTGGGTTTAAACTTCTTTGTACTGAAGCATGAACCATGTAGTAATGTGTGTTTTCTCCGTGAGCAGGTGCAGAAATAAGGAAAAACGACGTGGACATAGGCTACTAGCAGAGACATTATCGATGCACATTCTTATACGAAGATTTATGGCGAAAATAAAGAATCATGCAATCATTTTGCAGCTCAAATGGTGGTTATCAATGTTATGTATAGTCACAAACTCTTAGAATCGCTGGCTGATAACAAAATGATTTGGTGAATATATTTTTGCAAATTATATTGTGAAACGGACACCATTTTTGCAATCCATAGATTAAGGCAGCTCTATGATGTGATGCAATAAAATAACCTTACCTGGTCTGTCAGTTCTTAGAAGGTATAGTGATTAGTGGTGGCAGATTTTTGTCTTCACAGAAGGATGGTGAGGTTGACACTAATTCTGGCGGAATTTGCATGTGGAGCAATGGCCAATGGGACAATTGGTTGCTTTCCATGTCTTTCTTTTATGAGAAGAACTTCAAATGAAGGCTCATTGGCTCTTATGCTCTTCTTATATAAAACTCGTACAACAAACGTGAATTTGTGACCAATCCATTTTGATAAAAACATTAATAATGTTGGAGACACTGAAATGAAAATTTACACTGGAAGTATGGCGCGGCAACGCCCACGCCGAAATTCTAGTTCATTATTATTTTCTTAAACTTTTTAATAGGCCCGAATGGGTCCAGAACTACCCATGCCCAGCCCATGGACCATCCTTGTTCAACTTCCTGATTCTTCGTGCGGCAGTCGTATACGTCGTGTCCCTCCGGCATCTCCCTTGACAAGGTTAGGCTCGACGACCAGCTCAAGTCCCTAGGTGCGTTTAAATGGATGTATGCCACCGGTTTCAGCACGTTTTGATGGACGGTGAGGAAGGCCCTGTGGCCGCTGCCGTTGAGACCAGTGTCGCATCTCCTTGTGCTGTCATGGAGGTTGGCCAGTGCCTCATCCCCTTGTGGCCTTCTGCAGGCAGGAAATGGACAATGGATGACCAGGAGAGTCCACGACGAGAAATCTCCACAACAGGTAGCAGGTGTGACACATAGCGGATGAGGCAGATTTAGGCCCTGTTCGCTGCACTGCTGCTGCTAGCTGTTGAGTTGCGGCTACTGTTGCTGCTGCTGCAGCTGCTAGCTGCAGCAGCCCTAACGGCTAGCAGCAGCAGCCCAGCGAACAGGGCCTATTTTCCGATCTCGGGACTGATGATGATACTGGATAGGAGGATGGACGCAATCCATTGAATCCTCGTCGTCCACAAAACGGGTTGAAGACGGTGGCATACGTCCATTCAAACGCGCCTGGGACTTGATGTGCTCGCCGGTGGCGGACGTCCTTTCAGACAACAGAGAACGAAATGCCGTCCGAAGTGGATCAAGAAGTTGAACAGGGATGGATCATAGACATGGGTTGGGCAGGGATATGGCTGAATCCATTCAGGGCTCATAAAAAATAATTCAGAAAAGATTAATTACTTGGGTGGGCTGCTTTAAGATTCATGCCAGAAAATAAAAGAGAGTATGGAACAGTTCTCATTTATGATATATATGTTTTGATAATATATATTTTCATGAAAAACAGTGATTATACAATCATACTTGAATCTTATGATAGCGATATTTTCGAAATATGTTTATAATAAAGCAAAGCAAGTGAATATAACTATGTTCCTAACCAAGTAAATATCTGTATCTGTGTCCGAATCCACGCTATCCATTTTGTATTTGTATCCAACAACATCCGAATTTGTATCCGCATTAAAAATATAGTAAAAAGTGTTATCCATGTTCCATCCGTTTCCACCCCTAATCGCAGGGAAGCGAGTGGAGCCACGTCATGTTGAGTTCCACAAGGATAGATCAAGCAGCAATATAAGGCAATTTCATACAATACAAGATAGGCCAAGAATTGATTGTTTCCTTCCATCGTCCTCTGCTTTGTTGTGGATCGCTTGTTTAAGAATAGTTGTAAGCGATTCTGCATGACGAGAGATACTGAGAGAGAAGAGGCCAAATCAAGTGTGCATGGCAAAAGAATAGTCACAAACTGCTAGTTTGAGTGGTTACAAGCTAACTTAAATAGAACAACATCTTTTCCATGTTGAACAGTCAAGAAAGGGAATGATAGGGCTGACTAGATACAAACGCACGTGCGCGCATATACAGAGACGTTTACGCGTGACGGCTCACGTGACTTGTGATTTGCGACGCAACAAGTAGTCAAGCCAAGATTGTGTTAATGTTTTGCCATCTGTGTATTAATCTTTTGACAGCGGTCATTAGAGGAGTTAAGTACACAATCGATGCCATTATTCCGAGATAATTGGGCGGTTACTACTGCCACTTAGTGGGGCGTGTAAATAGAGAATCTGGCCAGCAAAGAGTTGTTGAGACATCCCCTATAAGAGTTCCTGGAGACGTCCAGGATCAGACACACGAGAAACACCCACGAACTCTCTGCTCTCTTTTTCCATCTGGTGATTGTGCTGTGGTACTGAGCTGCTGAAGTCTCGCAGGCTCTTCTCCTTGGCGTGCACGCGGAGAAGGGTGAGCGGAATCTCCGAGCCTTTGCCGTCGTGAAGCCTGCACGGGGGGACGGTAATAAGGTTTCTGGGCAGCGCAACTACGCGACCGCTCGAAAGCTGATAGACTACGTTCTGCGCTGCCTCATCTACTATATATCTGCACTGCATCGGCTCTTCACGAGGAAGGAGCGCCCATCTGTAAGTAACATGAATTTATATACCATGTATATGAGTATGTTTCATATTCTTTTAGTATGCCTGCTATTAGATCTGAATCGTATAGCATTTAAGTTAGTTCATGAAATTTGTCTCAAATTAAAATCTGGTAGAAATAAACGCATACTTCCAACAGTGATGACATAAGCGCGATGGAGCTGCTGGGAAGAAAGTAGTCTCCATGTGAACTCGCTCGGTGATGCTAAGTGACTGAGAACGTATTAATTTAAAACTAATAGAGCGAGAGCGCACCGACAAGAGTGAGTGGATCGTTGTATTGATCTCAAAATTAGAATTACATAGATACTAAATGTTCTCACTACTCTCATGAATTCGTCATATTTGTGATGGTAGCATTTTTCCCATTTTAAATTTATGTAACGATGACCTTACCAAATCGGTAATTATTACGCAGTTAGTTACTTGATGTATACTATGGCGGTACTTGGTAGCAATCAAAACATCGATGATAGCCTTACCAGATCACAGATGGTTACCACAGTCAGTTGGTATATCATCAAGGTATGCCGCTCAGTGAATGATCTAATAACTGCACATTTTATTAGTCGAATAATGAATAGTCACCTTCTTTCGATCCTGAGATAGAATTACATATTGTTTACTTGATGCTACTGTTTGTTAGATACAGTTTTAGTAAGGAAGAAAAAGATAGGTTCACAGTTTTATTTGTTGATCGCTGTGGACTAAAGTGATAGCAGGCAATCGGAATCATGACTGATATAGCATCATGCGCTCTAACTACCTCATCTAGATTTGAAAATAACCAGAGAGATTGTTTACAAGTTCAGTTTGCGTATGGAGTAGTATGGGACGCAGCAAGATTGTTGGGGTTTCAAACACACTTGATCCTGTCTCGCAAGGAGCAGCTTGCATTGCAGCCAGCGGAGCGAACAGTTATCTGCAGGGTCCCCTGCTCTGGACAAACCAATGCAATTGAGAGCCTAAGGCCATCATCAGCTAGCTCGCCGAATCGGTCGTCATCCGAGTGGGTCGAGGCCGTGGTGGAGAAGGCTAAACTCGCTAATCGCTTGAGCTAGCTTCGTCTTCAAGTACTAGATAGCAGTGTGGCCCTCAAATGAAGTTGCAATTTTGTGCCCACCGTTGTGGATGTGTGGGGAGTGACGGGACGACTAATCCGGAGAAGAAGCCATGATTGGCCTTTGGCCACCATGTAACGAAGACGAACTAAAGCAAGCATCCATGGAGCGCTGCAATGAAACATGGCGTATGCACCTGGGCCATTTGAAACAGAGATCAAATGTATGTCGAGCACATGTGTGGTACCAGATTACTCCTGCTGAGCCATAGCACAGGGGCACAACATCGCATTGTCTGTAGCATGATAACTCCTCCATGTGTAGGTTCCGGGGGAGAAGAAGAAGTGCACTCGAAGTCACCTCCTGTCTTTGTCAACTTGCCTTTTGCTCTCTCGAGTCTCGATCACCTTGTTGTTTGTTCGGAGTAGCCAGTGCCATGCTTAACTGTCGCCATCATTAGCCACCACTCCATCCATGGACGACCTCGCCATGCCATTCTGTCCCTAGCTATATATAAACAGCAGTTGGATAGCTCGATCATTTGTCCTCGCCTTGTTCCATCCTGTGCTTCACAAAAGGCAGTAGTATAGGCCTGCTCATCTCACGGTGGATGCGCACTCGACGCGTGCCTGCCACTACCATGGGCGGCGCGGGTGTGCTTGTTTGCTTGGCGTTCGTGGTGTTCGTGGCGGCACCCATGCTCGCAAATGGCGCCTCGCCGGAAGCCGGCGGGGTGGCTCAGGTGCAGAGCGTAGACGAGGCGGGCCGCAATGGCAGCAGTTACAATGCCAGTAGCGTGACCGGGCGGAAGGATGGAGGCGGCGGAGGTGGCGGTGGATGGGGCAGCAGCGGAGGAGCCTCGTGGAGCTACGGCTGGGGGTGGGGATGGGGCACCGAGGGCGGCGGGGGCGGAGGTGGCGGTAGCAGCCGAGGAGGAGGAGGAGGAGGTGGCGGCGGCGGCGGTGGCAGTGCTGGTGGTGGAGGAAGCGGTGGTGCCGGTGGTGGAGGAGGGAGGAGGAGGGCGCGGCGGCACCGGCCGAGCTACAGCTCGAGGCTGTACCGAGTGGGGGAGTACGCGCGGTGCACGGCGGCCGGGCGGTGCCGGGGGATGCGGCTGCTGTGCCCGATGCACTGCGACGGGCCCTGCTTCTACGACTGCGACGCCAACTGCAAGGCGCACTGCCGCTTCTTCTAGCTCCGGCGGCGACAAATTAAGCCAAGCCAACAAGGGGCAGGTTCATCCGGCCTAGCTACTCCGGCGGCAACACCAGCATTGCCGCCGCTTTCTTGCTCGTTGTGTTGTGTGTGCTCGGCTTTCCAGCTTTCTTGGTTAGATGCTGTCGTGTGCTTTTCTGATTGCCTTTGTGTTTTTCTTATTTTTTGTCTGATTGCTGCTGCCATCTCAGCCTTTGTTTGTCTTCTGACGGTGTGAATTTTTTTCCCAACGGGAAAGTTTTGACGATGTGCAACTTGTTTGCTGTGTTTGAGTAATTGACTGTGCCTGAAACCTGTCTGCTAATCGGAAGAGTACATTTTAAAGGCTAACCTCACCGGAGTGTCTAACTATTTGATTCTTTTTCTTGAAGCGTTGCGTGGTCATCTTTAACTGTTTTGGACAGTGACAAGTTTGTTCTTTTTTTCATGAACTTGTTTAGTTGGTGGTACAACATCTATCTTTTTTAAATCTTAGGAATATATCTTGAATAATACAGTATATTAAACTAATATCATTGTCCGGCTTCTTCTCTAGTTTGTCATACCGTGTGGCACGACACACGACGGTTAGAAGATTCCGTCAGCTTTTCCTGCATGTCGAATTTGTGTGTTTGCCGCAGCTAGGCAGGATCGACGATCCATCGCTGGAGCAAAAATTATTGAAGCGTAGACCACTCTCAATATATGTGAGTGTTATATGGGCTTTATTTCAAGGCAATGTATCATATGAAAACTTAATTTTTATGAGAACTATAAAACTTAAATATGGGCCACATGATCTTGATCAAGAGGAGCAAGCTAAATAACGGCCTCGCGTTTTATTCATTGTGTGCAAAAGGTAGGCAGTGGATCGGTGATCTCATCGCTAGAGCAAAATATATTCTAAGGAAGTGTTGATGCCATTCTCAATATCAGTGTTATATGGGCTTTATTTTTCAATACTAATATACCATGTGTGAAAAATGATGGCATGTCTGAAATTTGTTACAAGTGTTGTGTTTAGTTCTAAAAAGTATTTTTTTTTACTTTCTATTCATCCCCCTCACAGAACACGCTTTCTAGAAAATTTATTTTCCACATTTCGTATTCATCTTTCTCACATAACACGCTTCCCAAAAAAGTACTTTTTTTCCTTAAAATCTAAACACATGGAATTCATTGATACAGAAGTAGTTGATCATATAAAACACTCCATTAACAATAATATGATGTGCTATGTTTATGGTTGTGATTTTTTTTGCATCACGTGCGTGTCACACGTGCGTCTGTGCTAGTATATTAAAAAAAGAAGTTTGCAAACATTGTATATATTTTGGCACCGATGGAGATGGTTATAATATATATCTACAAAATTTCAATAAAATTAAAAAACTAAAAACATAAAAGCATGTGTTGGAGCTAGGGGCTGAAATGAACTGAAATAGTTCAGGAGAGTAATTTATGGGATAAAGTCTATTTTACTCCCCTCACCTATTTACTTTGCCCACCTCTAACCTAATTTTTGGCTTAATTAGTTTAATCCGTCCACCTATTCATTATACTAGGGGCCTGTTTGGCCGCACTTCTGCTCCGGCTCTATGCGTGGCTTCGTCAAAAAATTCACCAAACACGGTGCTTCTGCAACTGGCTGCCCACGAAACCCGGATGAAGCAGGGGCAGAAAGGGAGGCAAAGCCAGGGGCTGCCCAACCGTAGCTTCACCGGCTTCCCCTTGTTGTGCTAGGTGATGACATGGAAACCAACGTTGATTAATAACCTTCAAATGGTTATATCTCTTAAACTATGTGTCTAATCTTTATGAATTTTATACCATTAAATTCTTTGTAATTAAATCTATAAATCAAGATGTGACTTGACTATGTTGTGTTTAAAAAATAATTTATGACATACGGGTCCCACATGTCATAGGCACAAGTTTAGCAAGATTTAGTATGACCGCAATCCAAATATAGTTTTCTTCGTATGCGCCCTCCATGTGTCTACTTTCTTCCATGAAGTTGCCAGAGAAGCTGCAAAATAAAAGCTGTTTTGCAAAACGCACAGCCAGCACAGCTGGTTTTTCAGAGAAGCCATAGCCACAGCTGAAGCCGGCACAGCCATAGCTCTACCAAACGGCACCTAGGTCAATTTAACCCCTAAGCTGTTTTTCACCCTTATTTGCTGACGTGGACATAGTTTTTTTTTGCCGAATCAAAGACGTGGACGCCAACTTACACCATCTGTCGTAGACTGCAAGAGCCGTGCTTCCTGTTCGTCGCATGCTGGCTCGGTACCCACGAGACTGTACCCATCCATCTACCGCGCCTGCACACTTGAGCACCCGCCAAGCCAGGAGTTTTGTTGTTCACTCGCACACACATTAATCTGACTGTGTCTACAGTCGTATGTCTCTGAACGTCGCTGCATATTATCTTTGGTCTGTTCGACTTGCACAACAGATAATATAACCAACTGAACATAATTTAGGAGGTGGCGACAGGGAAGACACGATGACCAAAAGGCTAGCAGGACGACCAAGAACGATCAACACCAATCTCAGTTCAGTATAAAAAAAAACACCAATCTCAGTTCTATTTTTATGAATAGCTAATAAAACAATCGTAGTCATGTATATCAAGAATTCAAGATGGATCAGCATTTAAGTTAGCTTCTGTTGGTTGTGCCACGGTGAGTCGGCTTGGGTGATGGATCGAAGGCTCGGTTCGGCTTTAGTTCCACGTCATGCGTCAAAACTGCAAGTTGACTAGTCAAGAGTGTCCACGTCAGCAAATCAAGATGGAAAACTAGTTAGGGGTTAAATTAATCAAGTATGAACAGAAAGAGGCCAGGATTAAATTAGGTTCGGGCCGGGGGTGGGGTGGACAAAGTAAATAGGTGAGGGAAGTAAAATAGACTTTTTTCTAATTTAAACTAAAATTTTGTTAAGAAGTTAAGCGAACAAAATGGATAGGTGAGGGTATGGACGTTTTCCAAAAAAAATGACCAATTCTGAATACATAAGCAATAGCTATGTCTGTTATACTCAGACACAATCACACGCCAATTCACCGTGAAGAACTCATATGTGCGAAAACCACACGACTTGTGACTTGCAACCTAGCTAAGACGTAACAAGTGGACGAGGTCTTTAATCGAGTCCAAAAGTGCATGATAGATAGTGATTTTCCGCCATTATTATTGTGGCAGAAAATTGGATTCCTCTTTGATGGAAAGTCTACCATGTCCAAGAAACTGTGACAAATGACGACTCACCAGGCCAGGTGTAGGTGATTGATAAAGTGACAATGTGTCCAAGTTCAACCAATAATTGTGTTTTTAAATAAATGAGCTCCAGAAACAATGGCAAATCGCGCATGGACGATACCATGACGCAACATCGCGGACGCGAGAATTATCCAAAAAGGCTGCGAACTGAGCTCAAATTTGAACATGCTGTTCCTTGAAGCATCGAAATTCAAAATTACATACCTTCACTATGTTGTGCCCCCTTTAGCATGCCACCAAAGGAGTAGTTGAGCTCGCAGAAATATCTATCCGATTGATGATTCCCGATTGACCGGACGGGGCAAACTCGTCGCTGTCACGTTAATTGCTTGACCTTCCGGCAGTTGCTTGCCTTGCGGGTTAAGAGCTTCCTTCCCTGCTACCTGTCATCTCCTCCGTGACGAAACCAAACCTGTGCCCACAAAGGCACACACGGCGGCCATGTCTCTCGAATCTAGCAAAGCTCGGCCGACAATCCATATACAATAATGCGCACACATCATCAGCTAATTAAGCTCCCTGCACAGTCTCCTCCAGGGTGGATTACAATATTCGATCGAGTGCTTGCTTTGCTTGCATCATCGTCATCAGCTAGCTAGCTAGCTTTCCTCCATGATCATCGTGGCAGCTCCAAGCGCTCACGTCCTCCGCTACCACCACCTTCGTCCAATCCCACCGACTTCCGGTCGTCGTCGTCATCGTCTGGCCTACCACCACCGAAGGAGAGTCCTCTCCGTCGCACGCGCCGCCGCGGCGCGGCGGGACAACGACGATGATGCCACCGCCCCGGAGGTCTCGTCGGAGAGTAGCCTGAGGATGACGACGACGACCATGAAGGAGGCGACGAAGCCGGCGTCGTCGTCATGGTTGCAGCAGCTGTCGAGCAACAAGGACTACAGCCACACGCTGTTCCACAGCGAGTGCCTGGAGGTGCTGGGGCTGGTGGACCTCGAGTCGCTGCGGAAGCGGCCGCGGCTCACGGTGGGGGTGACCGTCAAGGCCTCCGTGGTGCTCCCGGTGCTGGTCGTCCTCGCCGTGCTGTACCTCTCGGACATGGCCAAGGGGGTGGTGGACTGGACGACGCATCATCACCACCACCCGGAGCCGGAGGGCGAGGACGTGGTCGACTAAATTAGAGGGAGGGAGGGATTATTATTGCCTCCTGATCCTCCCAAGTTCTTCGATCAGATTGATGCGATGCGACGCAGCAGGCCTGGTGATCGATTGCTAGCTCGTCGCGCGCAGTTAATTAATTAAATTAATTAACCTCAGCTCCCTGCAAATATTTGGTCTTCTTTTCCCCTGCTATCTCTTCTTTGCATTTTATTTTAAGAAAACTGTACATAAGTAGATTTTATTGTTTTGTTAATATACAGTTAAATATCTTCTCATTATTACTCCCTCTTTCGCAAATAGTACTAGCATATAACGTTTTGGAAGTTGACACGGCTAGCTGTGATACTACAACTTTTTGTATATAAGTTTATAGTGTATATATCTTATTTACAACTTTTTTTATATAAATTTATAGTGTAAATATCTTTTCGTTACTCCTTTTTTTCCTTAAGTAGTACTAGCATATAACGTTTTTGATGTAGACAGCCTGTGATTGATGTGCACGGTTCTTTTTTCCCCAAATGTAAATTATTCTATTTAGATTATACTAGCAAGCATGCCCGTGCGTTGCTACGGGCGAGGGCGAGGCTGCCTATCTATATTTCATTCAATCTTTAAAACCCACTTTAGTCCAATTAGTTGAGAAAGAAGCACAATGACCGATATAGTGTTCAACTTTTCTCTTGAATTGCAAATGTTAAAATCAAAAAGACAGAATGCTAAAATTGAAACAAAATATCGAAATGATAAAATCCAAATGTCAATGACCCATATAGTGTTCAACTTTTGTCTTGAATTGCAAATGTTAAAATCGAAAAGACAGAATGCTAAAACTAAAACAAAATATTGAAATGATAAAATCCAAATGTCAACGACCCATATAGTGTTCAACTTTTCTCTTGAATTGCAAATGTTAAAATCGAAAAGACAGAATGCTAAAATTGAAACAAAATATTGAAATGATAAAATCCAAATGTTTAACCTCTCTCCGATTCACGTCGTGACCATGGCTAACAGCGCCCGTGGGCAAAGTGGCGGCATGCGCGGGGAAGGTGGCAGTCCGAGGGCCTGCAAGGAATGGCCTCGTCCATGGAGGGTCGTTGGCGACATCATGTTTGTGGCAACGGGAGCAGGAGAGGGAGAGGGGTGTAGGGTTTAGGGTGGGATCCAATGATTGTGGTTATTATTTGCATGAATCTCTAATAATGAAAGGTGATGAAGGTCTAGCGAAAGATGAATATGAATTGCGGGCGAGGGCCATCTATATTCTGAATTTGTTTCATAAAAAATAACAACCCAGCCCGATAAATTAAACAATATAGTCCAGCCCACACGTACCTATGCAGCCCAATTAAATAGCAACCTAGTTCCGGCCCAATAAATAAGCAACCTAGGCCGGCCCATTGAATTTCATATATAATTGGAAAAACTAACCCTAACTCACCCATTCCCCTTCTCCACCGTCATGCGGTAGCCGCCGTCACTGACTTCCACTGCCCACACAGTTGTTGCCCTTGCCCCCTGCCTACTCTCCACTCCTCTCCTTGCCGTCAGGTCCACATGCGCGAAGCACGGCGGCAGCACCACCGCTCCAACCCTTCCCTCCGTGCGGGACAGCGGGAGTGCTCCAGTGCAGCATTGCTCCTCTCCTTTTGGTTTGGTGTAGATGGATTAGATCTTTTGTTGTTTCTAGCTTGTGTTGTACATGTACATCGATAGGGCTGGACGAAAAAGCTCATAACTCGCTACCTCGCTCGTTAATGGCTCGACTCGAGGTCGACTCGTACTATAACAAGCTAGCTCATTTTATAACGAGCCAGCTCGCGAGCTGCTCGCGAGACACAACGAGCCACCTAATTATTAAGCCAGCAAATTTAAATTAGCTCGACCCATTTGATCTAGTGGAACAAACGATTGATTATATGGTTTTGCATGTTTTTATTTTAAAGTTATTTTGTTTCCTAAACTGCTAAACAATACTTGTTCGTGTTTGAACTGGTATGTGGTGGAAACTAATTATTTTCGGTTACTGTGATATGATGGTTGGGCAAAACGAGCCAAACGAGCTATACTTAATGATGATTTGTTTACATATCTTCTCTTTACATTGGCTCACGAGCCAAACGAGCCAGCTCGAGCTCTCTAACGAGCCGAACCGAGCTAGACTGCTGGCTCGTTAGTATAACGAGCCGAGCCAAGCCAATATGTTAACGACCCGAGCTGGCTCGACATCCAGCCCTATACATCGATCTGGTTGCCTGAAGTATTCAATTGGATCTTGTGTGCAACTTGCAAGAGACTTCTTGTTTTCGATTGGATCTCCGAGTGCACGGGGCTTCTTATTTTGTTTTACAATTCGGTAATGCTACGGTCCGAACGTCAGATAGGAACTTTCCCATCGGACGATCCCGAAACATCGACGCAGACATGCCGAAACATCGATAAAATGCTTTTGCAACGTACGAAGCACGTGCATGCAGCATCGAGGAAACGCCTGGTCATTCGCTCGCTCTTTTCCCGTCGTGGTCGCCTCCGATTCGACGTGAGCGGATCCACGATGTTGCGGCCGTGGTCTCGTGATGTTGCGGCAGCGGTCTCGTGATGTTGCGGCAGCGGTCTCGTGATGTTGCGGTAGCCTCGCCATGATGTTTTAGGAACCCCCGAACAGATGTTGCACGGGAAATAGGCCTGATGTTGCGGCGGGAATTTCTCCCCCACGCCCTGGCGCGCGGCGCGCCCCCTTTGATGCTGCAGGCATCGACTCCCTAAGTTGTGAGAGCGTCTCCTCAATGTTTCGGCAGGTCCACGTCGATGTTTCGGGTCCGTCCGATGAGAAACTTCCCATCGGACGTCCGGGCGCTAGCGCTGCCGTTTACAATTTGATGGACCAGGAGGATTGGATCGGCTGGTATTTCATCCATGTCGTAGATTTTTAATCGCTTATTCGATTCGATTTATGTCCCATATCTATGGCTGCCGGGGCTTGTGCCTATTCCTCAGCTTGAATCGAAGCCGGGTGTGGACATGAGGCCCTGGCGCACGGTTCTTTTCCCTTGGCCAACGAAGAAAGCGGTGGAGATTCATCTGACAGGTGAGCCTACCGTCCGTACGATGGACCAAATTTTAGACAAAAACATGCAGAACACGAAGAATTAGTTACGTGCTTTAGAAATAGATATAGATTAGTTTTATAAAACCGCATGTCAAAGTATCACCTTAGAGACCACATTGCTAGTATAAACAACTTATATTTTTTATTAAATGGAATACAATATTAGGCTTAATTATTTCTACTAAAAAAGAATACAACGTCATCGTTGGGTCTCCGTGCCCCTGCCTGGCAGAATCACGCGTGACCGCCCCGACATGTGGGTCTGGCTGCTCCACTCGACCACTCATCCCCCTCCACGGGCGCCTGGCTCCGCTTCCCACGCTCCGGACCCGCCGGCTCCCTCCTAGGCCGCGCAAGCCGCCGCCGCCGGAGGACGTAGAGAACCGCCCAATTTACATTTGGTTTATATGAAATCATCGATCAATTCCTTAAGATGAGAGCTAGCACGCGTCCATCTCTTGACTTGCCACGTGGTGACCCACATCTAGAGGCTCATGATAAATGCAATATCACATAAAACAATGCAAATCCGGTAGTCCCGGTATGTGTTCCACAACATCCCCAAGATCAAGCATACACATACCGTTCATACAAATACACACATCACTAAATTAACCATAGAGAGCAATTTTAGTCATTACATGAGAGTTCAACATTGAAAATATTACAAGTCCAACATAGAGATTCAAATTTAATGAGAGCTCCAAATACAAGTCTTGAGCTCAAAATAAAACATGAGTATCATGAATTAAAGGTTCAAGTTTCCTATGGCGATCTCACAACGATAAAAGATAAATCGCAGCGGTAAGACAAAAGCAAAGGTGTCTAGCACGAGCACACCAATGGCACAAACATCACATGCCCAGCCTACTCCTCACCCGTATGAGGATCAATGGGGTAGAAGAGACCAAGCACGGCCTCTGGTTCGCCTGCAACTTGATGAAATATAGCAACTTGAGTACAAAGGGTACTCGCAAGACTTACGCAAATATAATATAACCAAGGAGTATGCATATTTGGATGTAGCAAGGAATGAGGCCTTAAGGTTAAATAAATTGCATAAACGCCTATCTCATCCTAGCCTTAACTTTTATATAACATGAGCAAGTGATAAATCATCCTATAGACTTAGTCAAATTTTATTTGTTTTGCCCATCCACCTCAATTTTTAGTGAGCAACAATATATCATAATCATGTGAACATAGAGCATAACCATGTGAACATCATTCTTATCCATGCGGTAACTCTACGATGAATTCATAGGACTTTGAGCGGGTGCCATAACCAAGAGCGTGGCAATTCGAATTGATTTTAAACCTTGCAAGGGTGTACATCTTTACCCACACGACTCTAGGACCTTACGGCTCATACACTTGGCCAAAAGTGCATAAGGGGGTACTCATGTCAACCTTTCCCGAAATGCCTTGGACGTCCGGAAATTCACGCCTAGCTTATGCGGAGGGTTGCCTAGGCCCACTATGAACACTCTAGGGCCCTCACCATACACACATATCTAGGACCGTGCCCGGATGACCAATTCAATTTCGGTAATTAGCTTATCCTCCCATTCATGATATGTGGTAGTACGGAAAGAAATGCTCAAGCCTAGGTCCACAACGGACGGTCCTTAATCGACTCAAGCGGATCTATACCCGAGACTCCATTCTCAAGGCCCTACACCATATCCGCTCAAATCTCGAAATTCAATTCCATCAACAAGTTCCCTTAACCATTTCTAACCAAGGACCATGACGACATCGTTGTTGATTAACCTATCCATCCCATTCCCAAAAAGCCTACCATTCTACTACTAAGCATGGCTAAGCATTAAGCAAATCAAATTAAGTTAACCCATACTACTCGACTGACAAGGCATATGGTAAAAGATCAAGGAATGGTAAATGCAACAATTAGGATCTACAAGATAACCATATATATAACCCAATGCATCCATAGCTCATATTGGAATGTAAATATTTGCAAACATAGGTATTTCAACATGCTTAGCTGCTTGCCTTAGTTCTCCTCGGTGTCAACTACGTTCTCCTCCGGTTCTCCTTCGGCCTCGGGCTCAACGGTCTCGCACTCCGGCGTCTCGCTCACTAAAAGAGTGAATGCATGCATGCAATTAGAGATGATGACATGATGCAAATGAACATGAAATGCATGAGCATTATTGTTCATAAAAAGCACTTCAACAAACTATCTAAAACACCCGCAAAACTAGGACGCAGATAAAGGTTTACCGAAAAGTTAGAACTACTAGCAAGCAAAGGAATAACACATACAAATTCTAAAACATGGAATTAAGGCCTAGATAAAATATATAACATGCTCACTGTTATTACAAGATTAAAGAAGTTGGCTATGCATTAAAATTACTTTAGCATATTTAATTATAGATTAAATCAAGTTACACCTAAGGAAACAAATTAATTCCTAAAGGCCATGTTTAGCAACAGAACAAATATGAAAGGCATTTTTCCTTGATTCCATACAGTGAAACAAGATTAACAAGATTGGTTTTACCATTTTATCATTTTTGAGCTCTATGTCATTTCTCATTTTTCGGGAAGCAAGCATATATTTTAATAAAAACAGTGATAAAATCATATAAACATGAGTAACAAGTTATAGATCTAGCATTCACATGATACAAGGGCTCTAACAAAACTGGATTTGACATTTTTAGAGCAGTAGAACATTTAATATGAATTAATCAAGCTTTGAGCAATTTAAAACATAAATAAATATACGCAGCAGTACCACATGCAAACATAGAGTTTTATGAAACTTCATCCTTCTAGGAATCCAACAAAACAAGTTTCACAATTTTTGGAGCAGTATATAATTTTCTACACATTTTACAAGTTTTCAGCCGTTTTCAAACAAATCAAAAACGCTTTTGCATCTAAGACCCTGGAGAACTACAGATCTACGCGCGCGACCACCAGCACAGCAGCCACTGACGCGCGGGGCCCGCAGGTCAGTGACCTGGCCGGAGCAGCCATGGCCGGCGGCCAAATCCGGCGAAATCCGCCGCCTCCGGCGAGATTCCGGCGAGGGGAAAGGCATGGGGAGCAAGAGGGCGACGAGAGCAATCCATTTTGCACCTTGGATTGAAGGATTGGTGGTCGGGAAGGGGGCGTCGGCGAGCTGCAGCGGCGGCGGCAACGGTCGACGGTGGTGGTGGCGCTGCAGGTGATGGTGGCGGCGACTGAGCAGCTGGGGAGGTCGGTGAGGAGGAGGGGAAGGTGTAGGTGAGGTTTAATCGAGCCGAGGTGGCCCGCAACGGTGGAATGGCGGCGGCGGCGAGCTTGCTGCAGCAATGGTGGCGGCGGCGCAATGGGGAGTTAGGGTTAGGGTTGGGGGAGAGCCGGCGGCTCGGCTTAAATAGAGGAAGGGAGAGCGGGGTAGAAGGGGGATTTCGCGTGGTCCGGACGTCGAGAGTCGGCGAGCTGCTGCGACGTGGAGCGAGCGCTCTGTTCAGCCAACCGGTGGGAGAGAGAGAAACTGGAGGTAGAAGATGACGCTGACGAGTGGGACCCACGTGTAAGATAGACAATTTTGAAAATGAGTTCAAACGTTTTTGCTTTAAAAGAAATAGTTCCCGAAGTCTAAAAATCACAAATAAATACATTTTAGAAAGCTTAGAACACAAGGAAGGTTCTGCAAGTTCAAAAAGTTGAAAACCATGTTTGGTTTGGTTGCAGTTTTGAATTCAAAAGATACGAATTTGGATTTTCCACTAATTTTTTACCGCTGCAAATGAACTCCAAAAATCTTGTAAAAATACTCTAAATTCCACATTTGCAATCTAGTATTTTATAAAATTTTGAACCAGCACAGTTGCAGCACGAAATTTAGACTTCCTTAATAAAGTGATATTTAAATTAATTCAAACAATTCCAAATGCACACAATGCTTATGTCATGATGCTAGTTTTGTGCACTAATGATGCTCATGATGCTAGTGATTACATGTTGATCATGGGTTTAAGATTCGGGTGTTACAGAGGAGGCTGGCAGGAGTAGCTCGCCGTCGAGACCGCGACCACGACCAAGAGATGATCAAATCGATGAGGAATCGATACAAATCAAAGGGGAATCGACACAAATCGTCGCATCGCCTCGCTGTGAGAGACCTGCTATTGCTGCTCCGTCGTGATTGAGAGCGGGAGGTGGTTGGAGCTCCGCCTGGACCTCCGTCTTCTCTTTCGCAGCCAAGTGTCCAGGTGGTTCTTGGCACGAGCCTCACAGAGGAAATGTTAAGCCTCGGCCGGTAGGCAGCGCCATCGGAGGCCTCTGCTCGATCCATGGTGAGTTAGCGACCATGACGTCGGAGCAGCACGGCAGGATGCCGGTCCACGCCGCACAAGAGCTCGATCCGCGGCAGGAGACGACCCGCCGCCGTAGGGAAGCTCCGATCCGCCGCTCGAACCGCCTGTTGTAGAGAGAGAGAGAGAGAGAGTTCGGTGTGGGCGGAGTTCACGGGGACGAGAGAGCTGGCGGAGTCTACGAGAGATATAAATATCTAGATGGTAAGAGGGAGGCTCCGGTGGGAAAAAAAAAAAGAAAAGAAATAGAGAGGGGAAAAAAGGTGAAAGAAAAAGGAAAAAATGGGAGGAGGAAAAATAGCTGGATACACTTTCTTTACATGGTCTTAAAAATTTATTTGTTGTTGAATTTTTTATATATTATCTAATAGATCTATTGTCTTCTTACCATATTACTTTAAATATCTATTATTTTTTTTACCTCACCACCGCGGAATCAACTGCCGCTGCCGTTGTTGTCGCGAGCTCCATCAGCAGCAAATCGAGCATGCCGTTGTCGCGAGCTTCGTCGGCACCAAATCAAGCGCCGACACCATCTCTCATGGATGTGGAGCCGGCGTTGGAGGGCCAGGAGGAGGTCCGGCGAAGGGGGCGCACGCACAACACTTCTGCACACCGCCTTCCGCACAACACATCGTCGCTGTCTAATGCATTTTATGTTGATCATCCTAATTTTTTGAAGTTAACTAGCTTAATTCCATCCAATATTGACACATTTGTACTTGATGAAGAGTCTTTTTGTATAAACAGTGATTGTTCATCAAATTGCTTCACAGGGCACATGCTCTGTGCAAAAAAAAAAGATAAAAAATAAGTACGAATATTTAACCTGTAGTTTACTACTAAAATTTGTGGTACACACAATGTATCATTGTCTTCTTATCATATTTATCGTTTTTTTAATTTTGTTTATACTTTATGTGTCCGTAGCATCGCACGGACCTTTATCTAGTCATAACTTAATGATACTCCCTCCATTTCACGGCATAAGCAGCCCATAGCATCTGATGCAAAAAAGAAGCTAGGCAACAAGGCTCATGGCAAATAAACCACACAACACGTACCCCAATTAAAATGCCTGCAACACTCACCAAACCTGCACACATAGAGATGTCTGGAGATATTTTCTGAAGAGAAAATTACTGGCTCTTGAGCTTGCTTAGTTCTACTATTCTAAGGCTCTAAATTTACTTTCCAAAGCCCATTGAACCTGCAAAATTATCTCATATTCTCATCAATTGCCATTTTAAGATTCTTAACATTGGACTTGCAATTATTATGGGAGGAATTAGGTATCAGTAATGTCTAATCTAAACATGTGTGCACTTTATATATGAGACACTACTGCATAAAACCTGATAAGTCTTAACCCTTTACCTAGTAGTAAATATCTAACATACTAGGGTTCTTGCTGCAAATGGCATTTCTAGCAGGCTTTTAAGTTTTCGCAGTCACTCACATGCATTTAGGGCAAAGCTAATGGTGGCGCTCGCGGCTGGCGTCTCGCACCGTGCAGTGGTAGAGGGGCCCGCATTAATTAATGTGTTTCTATACCCTGAGCAGCTATGTAGCCAATAAAAACGTCGGATAGAGGCCACCGTCCCATAAACAGGCCATGCGCCCGCTCAGAGCTAACGAGTCGCGAGACGGCAACTTCATTCTCTCACTATCTTTCTCTCTCCTTCTCATTCGTTCTAGCCGGCTCACAGGCTTCCATTATACCTGCTCTTAAGGCACCTAGCAAAAAAGGTAGCGATGGCGAAATCAAACTCCTGTCAGGGTGTGTTTAGATTGTAGGAAAAAACACTGTAGCATAAGAAAAACACTGTAGCATTCGCTGGGAAACGTGTTTTGTGAGGGAAGAATAGTGAAAAGTTGGAATGAATAGTGAATAGTTGGGAACCTGAACATGGCCTCAGTCTCCTTTAGCAGTTAACAGGCCTTTTGAGCCTCTGGTGCGAAAAAATGAAGCACAATGAGCCCACGTATTAGAAAATAGGATTAGCGATGCTAAACAGACGGGATGATTAGTCTTGCTAAAATATGACCCATTGTTCTGCTAAAGCGTCACAACATTAAAAATAGCACAAGCCCTCTAAAAATGCTTCGTGGCTAGGCTATCCACGCTCATGTTTCATTATTTGGATCCTCCAAACGACAGTATTTCCTATTTATACAGATTCTCACATCTATACTAATTGTTGCTGCATCCATCATCCTCTAGCAACTACACTATATTTTATTCAACCAAAAAATCCCGATTACCGTCCCCTAACCGACCTAGTAAACGGACCCATTCGGCTTACCGGTAAAAAAAACCCTGCTTTTGCCGACCTATTTAGAACCATGTATGCATAGTGCAATACTTAAAAAATATAGGAATAAATTACCGAAGTCATGTACCCCATCCTCCTATATACCAAACATAAAAAATCAAGAAAATCAAAATCACCCTCGTTGCGGAAAAAAATCACAATCATACTGGTTCAAGCCTTCCAGGTGTTCCGTCTGTTGACGCTTTGTAAACACTGGCAGATGGGCCCCACTAAAAACCACATAATTGGTGCCGCGGAGTACAGTGGTGGTACACGTGAAAATGACAATAGCTAGGCGGAGCAATAAATAGCTTCCAAAAAATGACATGACCGCATCATGTGAACGCCACGCGGAAAAAGAAAAGTATTTTCCTTGCGTATAAAAATAAAAAAGAAACCTAATCGTCCATTCATGTGAACCCTGACCAAAAAGTAAATATCTGGCCACCAGGTTTATAGTTATCCCCTCATTTTCCCTGAAATTCGCGTCACCTGAAACAAAAGCCCGAAAATTTGCTAAACACACTAACCGCCGCGGATTCCGCATTTTTTCAGGGCCCTTCATGGAAAATGCACTCTCTCCCCATTCCCCATTATTAATCGCGGGGCTTCGGGTATTTTCTCCTCTCCGTAGATTGCAGAAACTTTTTATTTTTCTCCATTTTGGGTCAAGAAATTTGCGAAGGCTGGGGGAATTCGAGCCTAGGATTTGCAAAAATCAGGGGAATTTGGTTGTCTCTTTCCGCGGTTATTGAGAATTTCTCCGCTTTATTCGAGATTTTTTTTAGGGTTTATCTTGGGGTTTTCGTTTTTCTCCGCCGTATTTCGTAGAGGAAATTCGAACCTGTGGAAATTTCGTATTTTTGGGGGTTTTTTTCTTCCTTGCTACTGTGAATTCCGAATCTTGTCAGAGGAAAGAGAAGGAAAGCGAAAACAAGGGGGGATTTTGTACCTCGAGTTGTTCTTCTGGTGTTCACTTGCGAGTAAGTACACTCTCTCCTTGTCTTCCGGTACACTTCTTGATCTCGCCGGATTCCTTGTCGGGGCACCGCCGCTTGGGTTTTTTTGAGCTGATGGCGGTCGGGCTTGTTGTCTAGGTCGGTGAATCTTGCGGGTGCTTCGCTACTGCGAGATCGAAAGGAGGAACCTCTCCTTGGTTGTTCTGCTCTTGCTGTTTGCTTGCGAGGGGGAGCCATGTCGGCGGCGGCGGGCGAAGCGGCGTACGGCGCCGGCGTGCAGAAGGACCCGCAGCAGTTCGTCCCCAGCTCACTCCTCTACAACCCCAACGGCGGCGCCGTCTACAGGAAACCCGCCATTCCGCCGTTCTACCAGCAGCCAGCGGCCAGCAATGCCGCCTCGCCGCCGATGCCCGCCCACTCCCCCGCCAGCGGGGAGCCATTCAAGCGCAAGCGCGGGCGCCCGCGCAAGTATGGCCTCCCGGACGGCGCCATGCCGTTGGCTGTCGTGCCCCCGTGCCCGCCAGCTCCTGCTCCAGCTGGTGCTGGCAATAACACTGGCGCTTCACCCACGCTTCCTCCCGGCTTCACTCCAAGCCCGCAGGGCATGAGTGCGGTGAGTCCCCAGGCGTCTCCGGCGGCGCCGCCGCCGCTGCCCGCGTCAAATGCTTCACATGCCAAGAAGAAGGGCCGGCCTCTGGGCTCCACTAACAAGAAGCGGCAGCCGCAGTTGGCAGCTCCAGGTAATGTTCTTGCTAGCCTTTTCAGTGGAACAAGTAGTAGTAGCAAAACGGGCAATGACGCATTGTTGGGTCTGATCGTATATCATTCTGAGTTCATATACAGTTATACACGTATGTACAAGTGGACACTGGACAGTGGTACTTTAGTATGGGCAAAAGGAGCATCAGAGCTTAGTATTTATTTTATTCATTCGTTCATTTTTTGCTGTTGTGCTGGCAGCCGTGGCAATCAGGCCTCAGGGGCAGTGGAGTTGTGGGCAGGGAATGGTATCCTCGGTGATAAATGACCTTCATGCCCCTGCCCTATATACTTGCTAGAGTTTTCTTTCAGAAAAGAAATGGCAATCGTCCCTACTTAAGAGAAACTTCGATGAACTGAACAAGTCAAGTCATTGGTTAAAGTTTGTCCTAGCAAATCTGAAAGTTTACTTCAGTTTTTTTTTACTGTATTGCAGTAATTATAACTGTGTGGGTTATTAGCTCGTTATGGTTCCTGTGGGGCTTTTTATACTCTTATTGCTTGTGATTAATGTCCTATTATCTTGCATTGATGTAATGACGTTTATGTTCTAGTTTCAGATTTGAAATATTGTACATAAATAACACACTATTTGTGATTAATCTATTTGGTTGGAATGCATAAAATATCCGTCCACGGCAAATATTTTGATAAGAGCTTGAGTAATTACATGTTACATCTGATGTTTGTAATTGCCTTCCACTTTGAGCTTCTCATGCACTTAATTCATTGTGCAGTTATTGTAAAACTCCGTTAGTGTCTTAGTGTTCAGATCCATCTGAAAACGGTCATTTGGATACTTTGCTTAACATTTACTTGATATAATGGGACTATCTTCTGGTTTATGCATGTTAATTCAGTTTGTGCCACTATGATTAGATATAGTCTTTCTTAATATTTTTGTTTTTGCAGGATCAGGCTTGGCCGGATTGCAGCCTCATGTTTTCACAGTCCAAGCTGGAGAGGTACACTGTCCAATGTTTTGGCTTGCTCCTACAGATGTCCTATTCACGCTTAGGATTTTATCATCTCTTAATATCAAAATCTGTGTGGAATTTCTTTACTTCCATGATTTGTTTGTGACCTTTCAACTGTTGTTTTCTGTTCTATGGCTGTGCGATCTATTACCCTGGTGATGAGGTCTAGCCTTTATTGTGCAAAGTTTTCCTTGTATCTTCCACACACTATGATGGTACCATAGCTTGCATCTTTTTTTTAATGTTCAGTTACCAAGTACAATTATATGACTGTCTTGCTTTTTGTAAAAAAAAAAAATACTCTGCCTCCTGAAATGGTTGTTTTATGTTTCGACATGCTGCTTTGTTATCATGTTCACCATATGCTATCCGCCGTAGCAGGGACTTCAGCAAAGCATATATGCATGTATGGCCCATAAGGATTTCATGCTGGCAAAACATTAAACTTTTAGTTCTTATGCAAGCAAGACTGCAAGAGTATAATTGGTGGTCCTAGCCTGATTTGTTGAGATACTCTAGTTTGCTTTATTCTGGTAAATTTCTTTGCAAGGTTTGTGCTATTCTGTTAGAGTATGCTAAATAGCAGAGCAGAGTGCTTTGCCTATCGTTCACTTGAACTAATATTTTCTAAAGTGCAATAACAGATTTCTCTTCTGAGAATCACAAGGGTGAATATTTATTTTTCGATCACAGTACTAGTATTTTATGTTTTTTACCTGATCTATTTCTACTTCCTCTTACAATATGCTTCTTCATTTCAATCCTCATTTTTTTTCTCCTAGCTTGAAGCTTCTTTTTGTTATCTTCATTTTACATGTATTTTTTCACTAGAAATCAGTGTTACCTTATGTATTTTTTGTTGCTGTCTTCTGTTGTGTTTGCCAGCATTAGGTAGTGGCTTGATTGTGTTGGTTTGGCATGGAATTACCAATAGATAAGGAAGTCAGTGATAAGTTAGCGAATAGCGACTATATTCCTTTGAGGAGATTTGTTTCTATCTATTATATGCTTATCATTATGAAACTGCTTTCTATTTATGAACCTGGCTCTGATAATAGGTTGTCAAGGGCCTCCGACCCAGGACAGCAGGTCCCCGGCTGCATAGCTCGTAGCCGGGGGAGGTAGGAGCGCAGGGAGCTTTCCCTGAGCGCCCAATGGTGAAGGGGGTGAGATTAGGAAGAAGAGGTAGATTAGGAGATTGATAATTCTTGCTTGCTCTTTTAGAATATCCGATTACAATATATAGGCCGACTGCCTTGCTAACAAAGGAAGGAAAATCACTTCCTATTAAAAAGGAAAATATCTAAACAACCAAATCTTATCCCTTAATTATCTCCCGGCGGCTGAACTGCTGCCTGACGACGACGGTGGCGCTCATATGTGCGGCCCCACATGACAGACGCCATCCTGGTCTACAGCTGGCCGTCTCCAACTCTACTCTTCTTTTCCCTTGAATACATAGGATAGCTGCGTATCATTTCATTATAGAATTAAACGAGGAAAACAAATATACACTCAATATCACACCACATGCCACAGAAGTTTAGAATATACATGCCCATGGACCAAGAAACATTAACCAACCTAAAAACCTAAGCTATTCACTACCTGAATTCCAACCTATCCCGTAATGTTATTTTTTGCATGTCCCTCAGTTTTTTGTTCCAAATTTTCTTTTCAATTTGTCAGATTGTGCTTTTCTGTAACCTTCTAAAGAAAGGATTCATGATTTCAGGATATAGCGTCAAGAGCCATGTCATTTTCTGGGAATGGATGGGCAGTTTGTATCCTCACAGCCAATGGCGCTGTATCCAACATGACACTGCGTCTAGGTGATTCTTCTGGTGCAACAGTGACTTATGAGGTTTGTAGATTCTTTCAATATTCTTTTTTCTGGTATGTCTTTAAAACTGTATCCCAGCTAAGACCAGAATTTACTGAGATAGAAAGAAAAATACAGTGCATGGACCATAGGAGTAGGAAGGGGGTTCTAATTATTTTCATCACCACACTTCTCCTATATGGGGCACGTTGTTCAGTCTGGAAGCAATTAACTTATAGACTTGCATTGAATTTCAATTAACATTTTAGTTTCTTTTGTCCAATATGCAGGGCTGTTTTGAGATTCTCTCTTTGGCTGGCTCATATCTGCTGTCAGAAAGTGCTGGGATGAGCAGTCGAACAGGTGGACTCAGTGTTTCTCTTGCTGGTCCTGATGGGCGTGTTTTAGGTGGTGCAGTAGCAGGACCCCTAGTTGCAGCTTCGCCAGTTCAGGTTCCCCTGTTTTCCTGATTACGCATGCTTCTTATAGCTGTAATTAAGATCTTTACAAAGTATCCTGATTTCCATAAAGTCATGCTCAGCTTCGTCACAAATATGCATTCAACCATCCTAGCCACAAAATTTCATAAAATCAAAATGGTTTCATGTACGATTTTCTTTTTTCCGCTTTTAGAATTGGCCTTCATTTCGGCTTTTTTTTTTGTCTCCCTGAAGATACAAAACCTTGTAAGTCTTGTAATGGATTGTGTTTTGTTACCCTACTGTTCAGGTGGTCATTGGGAGCTTTCTTGCTGATGGGAAATTGGAGCTTGACCCTGGATCTGCACCTGAGAAACCTGTTTTTCCTGGGTTTCCTACTGCCGGCAGCCCTTCATCCAGGTGTGCTGAATCCTCCGGTGGCCATGGAAGCCCGCCAAATACTGCTGGTTCGTTCAACACCGGCAGCCAACCAAGCTTTGCTAACTACCTTCCATGGAAATGAGCTTAGCTGAATCTTACTGGCTGCCTGCCCAAGCTGCGGGGACTAGACTTCATTGGTGCTTTAGGTACTCCTTAATGAACGGATGGTTCAGACTTGAATGTAGATGTTCTCTTGTAATGTGGCATTCGGTTAGCTTTCATGCGTATCTATACTTTTCCGGTACTTCCTCTTTGGTATGTTACAACCTAGCTAGAGGCACAGTGCACCAAGGTGATCGTAACATAATGTTACTTAGATTCATTTTTTTTTATCAAATTCATTTTTGCAAATCATATTGAATCATCCTTTTCTGAGTACTAGATTCCTCAGTATGTTGATGTAGTTATCCTTTTCTTATCTTGTTCGCCAGTCATACTGAATTTCCCTTACTGGTTCAAGTTTTGGTTTGTACAATAAATCAAAGAAGATAAAAGAAAACAAAGGTTTAACCATTATCGGCTGTTACTGTCTAATCCACAGACAAACGATAGAGTAAATTGTACCCGTCATACAACAACTTGTCAGGTGGGTGCAGATTGGTCTAACAAGTTGCAAAATGCTCAATTTAGTGCGACAACTTGTTAGGTGGGTGCTCATCGGTCCATCAACTTATGAAATGCTAAGTTAGTGCAATAACTCGGCAAATTGGTACATATACAGTCTAAATGTTATTATAATTTTTTATACTTTCATTTTACCTTAACAACACTGTAGTGTTTAGTTTTTTGGGCTCGGGTATTTACACCCCCTCAACCCCCCTCTTCATTTGCTGCTAACCTAACCCAAGACAAACACCTCCTCGAGCCTTCTCTCCTCTTCCCAACTCCCGCCTTGAGCTAATCCTTCGATAGATTTGAGCTAGAGCTTGGGGTGAGCAAGATTGAGGTGTGACTTGAGTTCCCTTGAGAATATTGAGTTTGTGGGCAGCCACTGATGCGGGGCTTGCCTGATCTTCTCGAGTAGGATCGTTGGGATAACTTGACCCATACAACCTTGGCGAATCTATGGCACCAACAACTGTAAAAACAGCTACCTGTGACAAGGATTTCGCCCAACCATACGCTTTGGTTGTTGTCTTACCTGAACCACGTAAAGATAGAGGCGATGTTCTTGCAAATTCTAAGGAAACACAAGAAAAAATTGTAGAGAAATCTCCCAATCCTCAAGGCGGCAACAATGACACAATCCTAAGGACAAGAACACTTGGCTTCTCTATTTTCTTTATCTCAAATTCGTGGTTAGGGTTTCCACCAGGCATACAAGTGCTATTTATACTAGGAACAACCCTCCTAGTTGGACTGGAGACCTTACACACAAGCCCGGTTCGAAATAACAGGTATCTAGGTGAATTTACGACTTGTCCAGTTCGGACCAGGAGGACCTGCTTGCGACCCATTACTCAGATCTGCACGTTACTCAGCTGATCTGTTCGGACCTGGAGGATCTGCATGTTACTTGTTACCTATTACTCAGATCTACATGTTACTTCAGCTGATTAGTTTGGACCTGGAGGATCTGCACGTTACTTGTTACCCAGTCCGAACTGCACTCCCAGAACAGCCTTTAGTAAATTAGTCATAGCTCTTGCTACAAAACTCCAAAAGACAATCCGTTAGTTGTGTTGTAAAATAGACTTCAAGACGCTTCCAACGGTGTAGCACACCCTTGGTGAATCTTCACGAATTGGTACAGAATTCACCATAAACTTGCTAGTCAAAATATGGACAGCAACACACAATCTTCAAGTTGCTCTTCTCTGGGTATTGAGAATCCTACTCATAACCTTGCATATTCTTCAAACCTGAGAGCAAGTGATGCACTCCTATTAGATAGTAAATAATTCTTAGTAGTTGTATGATCATAATCAACAAGAAACGAGTTCACATCATGTTGCAGTCGTTGCATTCTCGCCCGAGTCATTGGTCCTTTGTTGATGTTACTATCTTGTTCAACACAAGGTTGTTCATTGGGGATGTCCCTCATTAGCCACTTTGTCTTTTGAGCATTTGAAGCATCTCTAGTGATTCATTCGCATTTGTTACTCTTGGAATTTGCTCCTAGATGGTTCGGCGTCGCCTGTGGAGTGCTCCCTCGTGTGTGTGCACCCCAGAAAGTTTGTATTGCCCAATTATTCATGGATTTCATAGTTAGTGACCCAAACTTCCTTTGTGGTTGAGAAATAATATCGTGCAATAGCACAATTTGACAAAGAAAGAGCAATTGGGGCATAATTCAAGAACTTAAGGAGGGTTTTAACTTTTAAAGGCTTGGCATCAAAGGCCGAGTATTGCCAAAACCATCCAGAAATGTAAAGGTGTTACCTTGCTTCTTGACACCTTAGAAGAGAATAGAGACGACTTTGAAGATCTAGTATACCAACGGCTGAGTCCCTACCTGATACAGAAAAAATGATATTGGCAACAGAGAGGTATGATCAAAATGATCAAATTTGAGGATGAATGTCAACCTGTTTCCATGTTAATGCATCTATCAAGCACAGGAAGACATTCCTTGGGTTATCTACTCAAATGGACAACTGCCAGGACAGAGGAAAAAAGGTTCATTTTGGTGGCTAGATACTGTCAAGTTATTAAATAACTACAAGGGCATGGTGCAGGTTTCAATTGATGATGGAGAATTTGTGCTATTCCGGAAAGATCTATGGAATGGACTATTCGGAAAGATCTAAGGAATTGACAAGTTAATACTTAGGCATATCCCAACTTTTTTCTTTTGCAAAGAATCCTTTACATTTCATTTAGAAGCATTACCAGACTGAACTCTCCCAGTTGACCATTCCACCTGCCTTCGTCCGTCCAAGCCCATCAACAATACCAGGACATGATGGTCATAATTCTAGATGAGCACCAACAACTTGGCAGAGATTTTTGGACCTACATATGAGGGAGTCCAATTTTTTCGACTGTGAAGGCTTACACAACAATGGTTGGGCATAGTGAAGGGATATGGGGAGACTATACTAGCAAAAACTTTTACCCCATAAACCAAGAACGACTGCAGTTATAGATCACAAGATTACCACTAGACGCGCGGATGCAGCGGAACCGTCTCGGTGTAGGAGAGCGCGTCGAAGTAGCAGGCAGTGCAGTTGCTAACGTCTGTCATGATCCTCTCGTGCGGCTCGTCCTTGTGCTCCAATTGTAGCACCTCCAAGGTATCCACACGTACGGGATGGAACGCCTCACACCGGTTGTGCTAGCTCCGGGGCGCGGCTTTGGAACGGTGGCGGCACAGAGGGATTGGTCCTCTAGCATGAGGGGTGCGGCCATATTTATTGGGAGGAAAACCCCCTACACCCTCGTCCACTAGCAATGTGGGACTAATAGATGGTGTACCTCCTCAAGTACTAATGGGCTTCCTCTTAGTAGGCCCATTAGTAACCTTAATCCCTAAAAGGATCAATTATCCTTTGGGGCTCCGTTTCCATACAATTGTGATTGCCTCTTGGGCATATCTCCAATAGTCTCCCACTTGCACTAGAGACAATCTCATAGTCAAGCCTTAATATTCCAAACCCTTAAGTGTGTTACCCTATGGGTTCATGCACACATAGACATGGCTCGAGTACTCCTACTCGACCAATAGTTGATAGCGGTTTCTAGCAAGACGTGTCAACTCCTATGTGTACATAAAGATCATATCAGACGAACCACCACAAACTCATATACATGCTATTCCTTTTGCCACACGATATTTGGTCTAGCTCCAAGCTGACCTCTCTTTCTCGATACTGTGATTCGGAATCCAATGATAGGTTAACTCTTTAACCTTAGCACGGCCATGCATTTCTTGATCTGATCACTCGAGGGCCCCAGAGATATCTCTCTCAATCAGAGAGGGGCAAATCCCATCTTGATTGACCATGCCTCACAGCATGCTTCATGACAAACCTAAAAACTACCTTTATGACTACCCAGTAATGGAGTAGCGTTTGATAGCTCCTAAGTAAGTCGGTTCACATCTTGAGTACATACGACAATCTCAGGTCTAAAGAAAAAGCGTACATGTTGTGTAAAGAGAGAACAATATTACAAATCTCACGTTTGGGTCAGTCCAGCCCCATGTCAAACATGTGTCCACATTATTAGTTTGACATCTCCATGTCATGACTTGTGAAACATAGTCATCAACTAATACATGTGCTAGTTGTCAACTCCAACTAGGGACAACTTTAGAATAACCATACAAGTAAAGAGTTTGACAAACAATTCACGTAATTGCTAATCAATACAAGTTGCCTTTCATGGAAATTCAATAAACAAATAATATATCATGGATACAAAATATGATCATCTCTATGATCTTCCACTACACTAGACTCAATCTAGAAGATATCTAATACCCATAGCTCTAGTGTGTGCCTCATGCTTAGGCTGTGAAAGAGGTTTTGTCAATGGATCAACAATATTCAAATCCGTATGTATTTTGCATAACTTGATCTCACCTCGTCCAACGAAATCTCGAATAAGATGAAACTTCCGAAGTACATGTCTGTTTTTCTGGTGATTCCTTGGCTCATTAGCTTGCGCAATAGCCCCATTGTTGTCACAATAAAGATTCAACGGGCTAGACGCATTTGGAAATACACCAAGCTCAATGAGGAACTTCCTCAGCCAAACACCTTCCTTTCCAGCTTCAGAAGCTGCAATGTACTTGGCTTCTGTTGTAGAATCGGCAACAGTCTCCTGCTTAAAACTTTTCCAGCTAACAGCACCACCGTTTATCGTAAATACGAAACCTGATTGCGACTTTAAATCATCTTTGTCGGTTTCAAAGCTAGCATCGGTGTAACCAGTTACAACGAGCTCCTCGTCACCTCCATAGACTAGGAACAATTCATTAGTCCTTCTAAAGTACTTAAGAATGCTTTTCACCAATGTCCAGTGTTTTTCACCTGGATCAGATTGGTACCTGCTCGCAACACTTAGAGCAAATGAGACATCTGGGCAGGTACGTATCATGGCATACATGATAGATCCAATTGTTGAAGCATATGGGACCTTACTCATGCGCTCCCGCTCATCAGCCGTCGAAGGACACTGAGTCTTGCTAAGGTGCATTCCATGTGACATAGGCAAGAACCCTTTTTTGGATTGTTCCATGCTGAACCGCTTCAACACAGTGTCAATATAAGTGTCTTGGCTTAATGCTATAAGCCTCTTTGATCTATCTCTATAGATCCTTATACCCAGAATATATGTTGCTTCCCCTAAGTCCTTCATAGAAAACCTATTTTTCAGTGAAGTCTTTACGGATTCCAACATAGGAATATCATTTCCAATCAATAATATGTCATCCACATATAAGACTAGGAATGCAACAGAGCTCCCACTTTCCTTCTTGTAAACACAAGCCTCTTCTTTATTTTGACGAAAGCCAAACCCTTTGACTACTTTGTCAAAACGAATATTCCAACTCCGAGATGCTTGCTTCAACCCATAAATGGATTTCTTAAGCTTGCATATCTTTCCAGCATTGGTCGGATCGACAAAACCTTCGGGCTGTATCATATATACGTCCTCATCCAGGTTTCCATTTAGGAAAGCTGTTTTGACATCCATCTGCCATGTCTCATAATCGAAATATGCAGCTATTGCTAGAATGATCCGAATAGATTTAAGCATCACTACCGGTGAGAATGTCTCCTCATAGTCAACTCCTTGAACTTGTCGAAAACCCTTTGCGACAAGTCGGGCTTTATAGACATGAACATTTCCATCCATATCTCTCTTTTTCTTATAGATCCATTTGCACTCGATGGGTCTAACACCATCAGGCGGGTCAACCAAATTCCAAACTTGGTTATCTCCCATGGAATCTATCTCGGATCTCATGGCACTTTGCCATTTCTCGGAATCCGGGCCCATCATTGCTTCTGTATAGGTCAAAGGGTCATCGTTGTCTAACACCAATATGTCGCGCTCCCCTGTGACCAGGAGATTCATCCTGTTAGTTGCGCGGCATGCCCTTTTCGACCTTCGTGGTTGCGGTGTTGCTTCTGCTGCCATGGGTTCATCAACTTGTTCTGCTACGCTAGCATCACTCGTTAACTCTTGTCCCATTGGCTCATCTTGAACCTCTTCAAGATACACCTTCTGTCTACTTTTCTCATCTTTTAGAAACTCTTTCTCTAAGAAAACACCGTTCCGAGCGACAAACACTTTGCCCTCTGACCGGTTGTAGAAATAATACCCCAAGGTCTCCTTTGGATATCCCACGAAAATACACTTGTCCGATTTGGGTGTTAGCTTGTCTGACTGAAGTCGCTTGACATAAGCTTCACAACCCTAAATTTTCAGAAAAGACAAACTGGGAGTCTTGCCCGTCCACATCTCATGTGATGTCTTAACTACAGACTTAGACGGTACCCTGTTTAGTGTGAAAGCTGCTGTTTCTAGAGCATATCCCCAAAATGATAACGATAGGTCCGACTGTCTCATCATTGATCTAACCATGTCCAACAAGGTTCTATTACGTCGCTCGGACACGCCATTCCTCTGTGGCGTTCCTGGCGGCGTAAGTTGTGGAACAATTCTGCAACTCTTTAGATGATTGCTAAACTCATAGCTCAAATATTCGCCTCCACGATCAGATCGTAAAGCCTTAATTTTCTTGCCACATTGATTTTCCACTTCATTCTGAAACTCTTTGAACTTTTCAAAAGATTTAGACTTATGCTTCATCAAGTAGACATAACCATATCTACTAAAATCATCAGTGAACGTTATGAAGTATTGGAAGCCACCTCTGGCAGTCGTGCTCATCGGTCCACACACATCACTATGTATGAGTTCCAACAAGTCTAATGCCCTCTCAGGAAAACCTGTGAAAGGCGCATTGGTCATCTTGCCTAGCAAACAAGCTTCGCATGTCTCGTATGATTCAAAATCAAACGAAGTTAAAAGTCCATCAGAATGGAGCTTCTTCATGCGCTTCTCACTTATATGACCCAAACGACAATGCCACAAATAGGTAGGACTCAAATCATTAGGCCGAGGCCTTTTAGCACTTACATTACAGACAGGTAACTCATCAAGATTTAAAATAAACTACCCATTCACAATGGATACAAAAGCCACAAACATGTCATTCTTAGAGATCACACAACCATTGTTTTTACTCGCAAAAGAATAACCATCCTCCATCAAACATGAAGGAGATATAATGTTTCGACTCATACTAGGAACAAAATAACAATTATTCAACTCCATGATAAATCCTAACGGGAGGTGAAGTTGCATCATCCCGACGGTCAACGCAGCAACTCTTGTATTATTGCCCACGCGGAAATAAACTTCTCCTCTTTCAACGCTTCTACTTATTATCATTCCCTGCATCGATTTGCAAATATGAGCAACCGATCCGGTATCAAATACCCAAGAATTGATATTAGAATCAGTGAGAAAAATCTCTGTAATATGAACTTGAAGTGTACCTAATCTGGAAGTAACGTTACTTCCACCATTCTTCTTCAAAGAAGCCAAGTACAACTTGCAGTTCCTCTTCCAGTGACCGACTTGCTTACAATGAAAACACTCATTGTCTGCAGCTGGATTAGCCTTAGGCGCTGGGGGGTTTGGCTTGGAGATCACATCTTTAGCCTTGCTCTTCTTCCAAGACTTGCCCTTCTTCTTAAAGTTGGGCTTGTTCTGGATTGCCATCACATGGCGACCAGCAGCTCCTTTCTTGATGTTAGCCTCCGCTGTCTTAAGCATGCCACACAACTCATTTAGGCCCTTCTCCGCCCCATGCATATGGTAGTTCGAGATGAAGTTACCATAGCTAGGTGTAAGCGATGCCAGAATAAAATCAGTGGCCAACTCTTGGCCAAGTGGGAAGCCCAGCTTCTCCAACCTCTGAGTGTAACCAACCATCTAGATTACGTGTGGTCCAACTGCTGCACCTTCTGCAAGCTTATTCTCCACAAAGGACTTAGAGACATTGAACCTTTCAGTCCTGGCCTGAGTCTGGAACATTTCCTAGAGAGCCACAATCATATCATGGGTAGCATAGTTATCGAACTGCATTTGCAGGTCGGGTTCCATGCAAGCAAGCATAAGGCAACTCACATCAAGATCACGATCACATGCTTTCTTGTAAGCGGTTCTCTCAGCGAGAGGTGCATTTTCATCAGGCTCATCTGGTAATGGGGTGTCTAGAACTTCTTCCTTTTTCTCAGCCCTGAGAATAATTCTCAGGTTGCGGATCCAATCCGTATAGTTAGTTCCATTCAACTTGTCCTTCTCAAGGACCGAACGCAAAGTAAACGGTGTGTTGTTAGGTGCCATTGATCTACAACAAAAACAAAATGCAAAATACTAAGACAACATATCCATGATGGAGTAAATCAAATTAAACTCTTAACTGAATCTACTCCCACTAAAATCAATATCCCTCAATTGATACTTAGTGATTCAGGACCCACAACTAACAAGTCAACTAGTGAGCTTTTGCATCACCGCTAGAAGACATGGTAGATCGGTAAGCAACTCTTTGCTAATCATATCACATATGACTCCTGTTGTTGGGTGACATCTCTATGTCTCGGCGCCCAACCTTCGTGCCCCAAAGTCCTTAACCGTTAAGATGACTTTGTCTAAGGTAACCAAACCTCATGCGAGTAAGTATCCGATACGAACCCATCTAGTCAAGGAAAACTAGTGGCACCCTAATTTCATAGACCCACCACTAATTGTACAAGACTTGACGGTGCAAGATTTGGGAGGGCACATAAGCTTAAACATTGCTGAGGGATCGTTCTACTTATATCATAGCATACATGAACTATAAAAATATCGCATGTAAAAGTAGAACAATAAGAACGACAATCACATAGCATTAGTGACACGGTATGGCCCATAACCACATGGTGATCTCCATCGCCATCGGAATGTTTATCATGTTGATCTCCATCACCATGAACCATGTGCGCCATCCATTAGTGATGAGTCCTCCAAGAACTATCTAACGCATGCTAGTAAATAAAATTATACATTCGCGTTTGAATCATCACATGTTGGCACGCAGGTCATCACATATGGCTCCAACCGTATTGCCTAATCATGACACGCAGGACATGAATTTGTTACATACAAGCATCACATACACATATGGGCCATACCGATCACATGATTCCTGCAAAAACAAGTTAGGCAATCCGACGTCCAAACTTAAATCGCAGAAAACTCCACCTTCCCGGCCGAATTTGGGAAATCTAATTTCGCGAAAACTAGCTATGCTAGTCACTTCCGTATCTAAAATTTTGTGTAGATAAATTTTCGTATAAAAAACGTCTCAATCCGAGTTCGTATGCAAAAGTTACGCCTATTTTACCGAACAACATATTTTCGCAATTTTCTCGGCGCGGTAGTAGATCCAATCTACTATCACCATGCATCACATGCGCCTGAGACTTGATCAAGATTCGATTCGACCAATCTTATTGATCTACATCTTACCATGACTGGGTTTATGTGCATCACTTAACTCCGATGGCGGGTATCCGACCGGTAGGAGTAATTCGTTGCACTACCATCACAGCTAGATCACGAACCCGATCAAAAATCATCTACAACCACGCATATCTCCACATGCACACATCCTGAATCTAAAACTCAGCAGCCTAGGCTCTTGATACCACTGAAGGGATATGGAGAGACTACACTAGCAAAAACTTTTACCCCATAAACCAGGAACGACTGCAGTTATAGATCACAAGATTACCACTAGACGCGCGGATGCAGCGGAACCATCTCGGTGTAGGAGAGCGCGTCGAAGTAGCAGGCAGTGCAGTTGCTAACGTCCGTCACGATCCTCTCGTGCGGCTCGTCCTTGTGCTCCAATTGTAGCACCTCCAAGGTATCCACACGTACGGGATGGAACGCCTTACACCGGTTGTGCTAGCTCCGGGGCGCGGCTTTGGAACGGTGGCGGCACAGAGGGATTGGTCCTCTGGCATGAGGGATGCGGCCATATTTATTGGGAGGAAAACCCCCTACACCCTCGTCCACTATCAATGTGGGACTAATAGATGGTGTACCTCCTCAAGTACTAATGGGCTTCCTCTTAGTAGGCCCATTAGTAACCTTAATCCCTAAAAGGATCAATTATCCTTTGGGGCTCCGTTTCCATACTATTGTGATTGCCTCTTGGGCATATCTCCAATACATAGACACAGTCACCTTGCATTCAGCTGGCTGTGGCAAAGCAAAGTGTCACATGAAACACAAGAGATTTGCTCTCACGAAAAAGAATGAACCTGGATTCATACACATGTGAATTGTGTATCTTACAAAGACTTGAAATGACGGCTCATCTTTTCCTCAGATGCAATTTTTCTAAAGCCTGTTGGGCAACAATTGGAATTCAGAAAACAACTACAAAGAATATCTCCGAAATCTTTAATCGGATGAGACAGCAAGTGGGTGTTCCTTTCTTCATGGAAATCATCATCCTAATGTCTTGGTGCATCTGGACAACTAGGCCGTAATGACTGGATATTCGGGAATGTGGATCCCCTGGTACAAAACTGCAGGAGGAAGTTCATTGATGGATTTCTCCTTCTTAGGCATCGAGCTAAACCAGAGCATCTCATGGCAATGGCTGACTGGCTTGATAACTTACACTAATATTTTCTTTTCCTTTTCTTTTCTCTTTGGTTGTTTGTTGTTGTATCTGAACTCTTTGACAGTCCTTTTAATTTATTTAATCAATAGGGGCGCGTTCCTCCTATTCAATTTCAAAAAAAAAAAGAAAAAAAAAGAGGAGAGGCTGCCGTTTCTTGGAGGCAACCTGGGTGTGAGTTCAGTGACACAACGGTTAGCACACAGCCAGACTGCCAGGGTAACAATTCTTAAATCAAAGACTAGCAATTGCTTGAGGAGGAGCAAATCGCAGAGGAGGGATCAGGCTCGCCATAGCGCTCAGCGAAGCTAGTAAAGGCATTAAGGCCTTGTTTAGATCACCAACTTTCGCCAACTTATTTTGTCAACTTGTGACATCGAATGTTTAGACACTAATTAGGAGTATTAAACATAGATGCAAAAAAAACTAATTACATAGATGAACTCCACATCGTGAGACGAATCTATTAAGCCTAATCAATTCGTCATTGGACACTGTCATGCTACAGTAACCCGTCATTAAAAATACGCTAATAACGGCACATATTAGGCTTAATAGATTCGTCTTGCGATAGAGAGTCCATCTATGTAATTAGTTTTATAATTAGTCTATATTTAGTACTCCTAATTAGTGTCAAAAGGATGGATGTGACATTTCACCAACTTTCGCCAACTTTATACCCCTCATCTAAATAAGGCCTAACTACAAATGTTTGCGTGGGAATGTAGAATTCTTGCCAGAGGCCTGACTGGCTATATGGAAATTGATTGTGTCGCTCTCGAAACAAAAGAAAAAAAACAGGATCAATTGTTCGGTGAACATCAAAATCTACTATCCTGATTATACATATTTACAGCACTATGAACACATATTATAATGCATTTTTACTATACATGTACTATTACAATAAATACTATCATTTTATCATAATACAATAGCAAATCACTTATCATGGTATGGTAAATCACAGTAGTGTTCGATAAAACTGGCCACAGCATATCACGTAACCTCACGATAATTTCCCTATCTTGCACATCAATTATTAAACAGGAGGTACAATAGAATTGGGAAAATGGTGTCTCCGTGAATTACATAGCCATAGCATGCATATGCAGCAGCTGTTCAATTGGACATAAAGTTAAAAAAAAAACAGCTAACCAAACAGGTGACGCAATTATTCTAAAAGGAAATATCAATTCAGCTGGGTTGTGGGATACGTAGAGTAGCAGACAACAAAAGGTCCGCTTTCCTTCGAGCAGTGATTCCCATGGTCTCGGTCATGTCCAATTCACTATGAATGATGCCCTCGGGCAAGCTCCAGTCAAAATGAAACAATAGGTTTGCCAAACAAAGCTCAATATTAGCTAGCCCGAATACCATCCCAGGGCAAATACGCCGCCCAGCACCAAATGGTATGAAATCGAAGTCATTACCTTTAAAATCTCTTGTGTCACCAAGAAACCTTTCTGGGTTGAATGTGTCTGGCTCATCCCAATGATCTGGGTTCCTACAGATCGCCCAAGCGTTCACAAGCACCATAGCACCCTTGGGCACATCATAACCTAGTACCTGACACTGTTGTTGGCATTCCCTTGGGATCAATAATGGCCCAGGAACATGCAATCGTAAGGTCTCCTTGATGATCAACTGCAGGTAAGATAGCTCGCTCAGTCGCTCTTCAGTGACCTTCATTTGTCCCATGAAGACTCTCCTGACCTCAGCTTGCGCCTTGGACATGATATCAGGATTCCTCATCAACTCAGCCATCACCCACTGCAGTGTAGTCGTTGCTGTCTCGATGCCCCCCGCTATAAGATCCTACAGTATCAGAAGAGACATTATTAGTTGCTCGTCTGCAAGAAAAATGTCAACAGAATTTATAACACTAAGTGGCGCTTAAAGCGTTTCTACTGAGCATAGAAAACATCACTTACAAATAGCACTATTTGGATTATGCTCATGGTGAGAGGGTATTGAGGTTTTCCTTCTTTCTTGATTCGGAGGAGGACGTCAATTAAGTCCTCCTGACGATCTTCTTCATGTGACGACCTTCTCGCTTGGTGCTGACGTACCACTCCATCCATGAACTTGAACAAGGACTGGCGGTAGGCTTCTGCCTTGTGCTCTGCTCGGCTCAAAACGCGAGCAAGCAACGACGACGGGAACAAGTCTGTCGCCGTGAAGCCCCCTGCCAACCGTACGGCCTCGTCCACATATTCCAACAAGGTGTCCCTGTCCTTGAACCGTCTACCCATGATGGCATGCACCGATGCATCGGCAACATACATCGCAACAATCTTACTCAGATTAACGAGTGGTGTCGTCGCGGACGAGATGGTTTGGATCAATCTGATCGCCTCCTTCTCGCGTGCAGACCGGAAAGATTGGACACGCTTGGCACTTAGCAATTCCACCATGCAGATCTTGCGAACCTGCCTCCAGTGGTCGCCATATGGAGCCCAAACAATCCCTGGCCCATCCTTGATGATGACCTTCGTCACTAAGCTCAGTGGCCTTGTGGCGAAGATGGCATCATGAGTCTTCATGAACTCCTTCGCAGCATGCGGTGTGGACGCTACAACGACCGGGACCTCGCCGAACTTGAGGAACATGAGAGGGCCATGGCGGAGGGACAAGTCCCGCAGAACGCGGTGTGTTAAGGAGCCACGGAGATGGTGAAGACTGCCGATGACAGGGAGTTGCCATGGGCCTGGAGGGAGCCTAAGTCCATGGCTATGTGATCCAAAGAAAGTTTTCCAGGACTTAAGAAGAAAGTATAGAAGAGGAAGAGCTAGCAGGCAGTAGTACGCACCGTTGTCCATGATAGAAGAAATCTGTGCTTCAGCTAGTGCGGTCTTGGAAGCTTAAGAACTTATTGTGATTACAATTAACAAGGGCAGGTTGCTCCTTATCCGTTTCTAAAAAAGGTTGTGCCTTATTGTATATTCCATGTTGCTATCTACTCACCTGCTCTTCTTGGTTGCTTCCTGAAGCGTACTTTCCCCCGTTTCAAATTATAAATTATTTCAATTTTTTTAGTGAGTTAAGTCATTTGATGTTTGACTAAAATTATAGAGGGAGTCACAGAGATTTATGGCACCGAATAGATACAATAAAAAATATATTTGATGAAAATTAATGGTACTTATTTGTTATCATGAATGTTAGTAATTTATTATATAAATTTCGTCAAACTTGAGATGCTTTGAATCTTTAAGAAAATTAGAATGACTTATAATTTGGAACGAAGATAGTATTAGCAATCTATAAAATATCAATAAGTGAAATTTTGTGATTGAAGCCTTATCAGTGTTAAAGCATAGATCCAAAAACTCAACGTTTCAATTTGCAACTACCTCTCTTATTATACTGAGGTGCTTACATAATTTTGCAAGTACAATATTCCTATATGAGTTTCCTCTAAAAAATATTCGAATATGCAACTACACAAGATGTGGTATTTTTAACTTTTTTATATGAACAACGCAATCAAAGCCTGAAGGGTGTGCGCTTCTTTTAAATGCTCTTGCAACAATTAATTAGGTTGCGGATGGTGGCGTTTCCTTCTCTTAAAAACAAAGATCGGAAAACGCCCCCAAGTGGTCACAAAGGGGAGGAAGAGTTATCAATGTTTTTGTAAATCAAAGAGCTAGAAAATTTGTACTGCCCTAAATAGTATATCTCCAATCAACTATACATGAAAAGTTTCAGGCGAAGAAAATAAACAAACTGGTATTTTAGATCATTTTTTTGTACGAAACGTCATATATATCTGCAAAACTATTTAATCATCTGGAAATGTTGACTTTTCTGTGGATGCTGATAGCAGCCGTGGAATTGACTTCGCTCTAGATGCTGCTATAGTGCTATGACGGAAGCAGTGCACTCCAGTACGTCTTGTTTTGGCAAATTAAAAATTGGATGCAACAAGTTCAGGGGTACAATCGGACTGCAATGATATGATCATCATAATAATGTTTGCAAGACAGGATGATTCTCGGCGACAGCAGCTGCTCCAATACATGATTTTATTTATATCCAGGCGTCTTCAATCTTCATTCTTAGAAGTAATAAATGTTTACTGTTTAAGAGAAGCCAACTGTGTAGCGAATGTGTTGGTTAAAGGTGCAGTGTTTGAAGCTTTGGGTTCTCAGCGGAAGTTTTTTTTTTTTTAAACGAAAAGGAGCTTTTCATTAATTGAAACTCAGCGATATCGCTGGCTGGCCACAAGGTCCTCATAACACCTTCTGTTTAACAGCTCAGCAAGGGACAGCTTCTTGAGGACACAACCCACATTGCCATAGGACATTATAGCTACCTTGTTGCAGTTTCTAAGAACATAAATGAAAGAAAAAGAACTAAAACTCTGAATTAATGACGTTCTTCATCTCGGAACAAACCTCCAGTGTCACTTGGTGGCGTCAATTGACCAAAGAACCTTGGGCATGGTTCATTATGGGGATTCATGCAATTATTTGGAAACCGTTGCATGTACCCACGCTGCTGCTTGGAACTTTGGCTAACACTTTTCGTTTTTCTGCTTCTGTTTTCATTGCAGAAGCGTTTTTATATACTCCGTATCATGGTTGTGTTAGTTGCCCGTCAACTTTTATTTTCTACGAATAATTTTATGAATATTAGTCAAAAAGACACCTTTCAGTTGCTAAAATGCGTCAGCGTCTGCATCAAAACTCAACACTCCATATAGGAGCACGCATCGAGCAACAAAAGGGTAAGCGGTAGCAGGCAGATCTTCCATTTCGCTGGAAGGCAGGCACGGATCTTATGGTTACAGTAGGGTATCAGGCGACGACACTACGAATGAACAGAAGTGGTATAGATAAGTATCAGTGCTGGACTTGTGGCCAATCAACTCCAATCGTTGTAGACTACCAACAGGAACAAACGACCTCAAGTTTAGAAGGTGCATTATAGGTACCGACGTGTCTCAAATATAACGAGCCGCCTAACAATCTATACAAGGCAACAATTTCCAACCACACCAGTGCCTCCACGAAGCCAACTGGGCAACTTATTGCTATCACTGCAACGAGAGTTATCTGAGGTATCTCAGTGTTCAGGCCTCGTTAAACTTGAAGACGCAATCATAATGTCTTCCTCCTAAAAATTGGGCGACTTCAGGATGCTTCACCTGAAACGTAAGTAGTTGGCAAACCACCATCATGAACTGCAACTAGTTGGCATTATCTAATACAAATAACATGATAGGACCAGGGAAGACAACAACGCACCATTCCAATCTTGATTGAATCACATTTCATCTGTGCATATAGGTTAGTTTCAATTGCTCTTCCCTAAAACACAAACAACCAGAAATTAAATGAGTCCGTCCTCTAAACAAAAAGGCATGCAAATGCATAAGGACGTAAACAGCTTACCATGCCTTCTAGGACAACCAGGTCAGCATCACTTGCCATAAAGGCAAGTTCTGGTGACACACTAGACAAATCAATAACCTGAGAATCAACACCAATCAATTTAGCTTACAAGATAATGCCTGAGCAAGGCCACCGCAATGGAAGGTAGCAAGGTGAGATAGGTTCTTACAGGCAGATCGTTACCAGAGTTGGCAACGAGAAGGTTGGATGCATCCACACCTGCAAGCTTTCCATCTGCATCCTTGAGCTGAAACAATTGCAAACCAAGAGTCAGATGCAAGCGTCAGATATTATTTTCAACATTTATCCTTCTCACCTTGTTTACAATCTCAATCAGCTCTGGATAGGTAACGTCATTGATTGAAGGCATGTCATTTGCAGCAAGTACAACCTGCACTAACCAAGGAAAGGAATTTATTGTTCATACCAACAGAAAAAAAAACATATAGCTCAATTAATATATACGAAGTGACATTAAACATCCAAGAGTTGTATGCATATGAAGAGAAGGAAACCTGTAAGGTCAGGCATCAAATATTTGAAACCCAAACCAGATTGATAAGTTCAAATCTAGTGCTACATGTAAGATCAGCCCTCCGTAAAGGACTGACGCACAAAATGCATGCCATGGTGATTGGTAGCTAGAAGCAATGCATTCATATTTGTTGCATAGTTGTAGAAAGCAGGGCAGCCAAATTGTTACTAGCAAGGTGATTACAGGTGTGTTAGGCAGGGCCACTGGGCCTGTGGTGATAGCTGCACAGGCCTCCTGGCCGTGTGCCGCAGCACCGACCTTCCTGGCCGTATGTATTAGGCAAGGATCCTCTGATTGGTATTGTTTCTACAAACCAATCTATGGTTCCTTGACTATATATGTGTGTGTTGTGCACCTCCATAATCGATTATTATTCCCGAGCCATACTTGCTTCCACAACTACTATGGTTGTCTTGCAGTATCCTAGACTAGGCCTGTTTTCTATAACTGCATAACTAATGTTTTTTGGATGTGGAAGGGTTCCCGAGCAATTTAACCCAATCACTTTGAGTGTCACAAATCCCATTTACCCATGTGTGAATTTATGGTTGATTGCCACCATACATAAGATTGTTCCTCTAATATTTGATGGTATCCATGTGTATATAGGAACAGAGCATGCAGATTTTATTTCTAGATAGCATTGCAAAATGACTCCCGGTTAAAACTATGCCATTTACACATGAACACTGACAGGTTCTCTTGTTTACAAACTCTCCCTCGCTTAGCCTATGTACAGTGTAGAACTTAGAAAGTAGGCACTAGAATGAAAAAAAAAGGTGAAAAGTGTATATGTAGTGCATGTATGCGCTACTATAGTACGATAAGGATTTCAGACGAAAGAAAAAAGTGGCAAGTAGATAAAAGATGAAAATGTAACAAAATTGCAATAATTAACATAAAGGTGACATATCCCTTAAATTTCCAGTGTATTTTTAGTAAAAGTTAGAAAAACGAAGTGTTGAAGGCCAACATGGCTTGGGGGGTGGAAACACCAAATGCCACAAAATGAGATAATAAGCAGGTGACGAGTCATAATGGCAACTTTTTTTTTGTCCAATTTACATCTTATAAGAACATGGCATATTTTTAAGCAACACAAATAACACATATTATATGTTCTTCCATTGACAATATAAGGTACTTAAATATGGCTTAAATTGATTGGCAAAGCGAATGTTTTTTTTTAGGAAACTAATTAGTAATAATGAAGTGCCAAACATATGATGAAGAAAATCTTAATCAAAAGTGCACTATTAAAAAATAGGAAAAAGCCCTTTTGATCTCCCTGGACTTTGGGCCAAGTTTACTTCCTGGACCGGAAAACCGTGTATTTTGCCTTCTCCATCTACCAAAACCTGTTGCTTTACTTCCTCGACCCAAATCCACGCCACGCCAAGTCACCATACTGATGTGTCCGTCAGGTGACTACGTGGCGCGGGACCCATCTGTCATTGCCATCAGCCCTAACCTATCCTCTCTTCCATCGAGTCGCTGACAGCATGCCCGTCTCTTCTTCCTCCTCCGGTCGCAGGCAGCTTTCTCCCTATGGCCACCGGCCAAATTCAGCTGCCCCTCTTACTCGGGCTGCCACCTCCTTCCACTTCCTCTCTCTCTCCAACACAAGCTCCAAATTCAGCCTAGCACGCTGCCGCCTTTGTTGAATCTGGACTCGTCAGTCTCCGAGGCACAGAAGGCGGGCTGCTTCACCGGAGCCGCCAGGAACGCCGGCTTCTTGTCGCAGGCAACCGTGGACACTTGGAACGAGCAGAGGATGAAAGTCGGGGACGCTGCGGTAGTGTGGGAGGATTCCTCGCCGGAGTAGGAGGTGGCCGAGGAGGATGCATTCCTGTACATGTCACGAATCTTGGCGGCGAACTTGCCCCACGACTACCGCCGCACACCGCGGAACTTGGTGCTGGTCACGCCCTTGGCAAGCCGCCTCTGCGCGCCGCCGCACACGCCTTGAGGATCAGCACCTTCATCAAACCTCCTTTTGCGGCGGTGGTGGAGGGGGCTGAGGAGATGCAGGCCGGGTGGAGCGAGGCAGAGCAGGAAAAGGGAGAGGACCAGCACGGTGCTTGCACTGGCGCCATATACCCCGACTGGCCAAGGACGTTGCCTTCGGAGCGACTGTGGCCCGGCGCGCGCACAAGATTTGGATGGCGGGGGGAGATGGTGAGAGAAGAGAGATACTTAGAGGTAGGGCTAGGCTGTCGGAGAGAGGGAGGAGCCCTGCTGACACGCAGACCAGGCCATATTGGATGGTGACGTGGAAACCGCCATTGATTCGAGTTAAGGAGGTAAGGCAATCAGTTTTGTAACTAGGAGCCAAAATACCTGGCTTTACAGTTCAGGAAGCAAATTTAAACTCGGCCCAATGTCCAAGGAGGTCTAAAGAACTCTTTCCTAAAAAATAAAGTAGTATACAGTTGATATTGTTAGAAGACAGTTATATATGCAAATCAAACTGGAAGGAGAACATTAGTTTTCCATCCAGTTTGATTCATAAAATCCAGATCTCAAGATTTATGGTAGAATTGTAAGTAGAATTTTCAGAAAAAAACTGGATTGAAGTTGATATTGTGTTTCAATCATTGGATGTTAGTAGAATAGAAATCTGCCTCTAGTAGCCACTCGCAAACACCATCCATTCTCTTTTCTTATCTTTTCTTTTTTATGCTCACAGATTGATTCTCAGCCTCTAATGAGGATGCTCTTTCATGATAGTGAATGGGTCATAGGTTCATAGCAAGTTCCGCATGATTATTTTCCAAATTTTGATTTCAACGCTATTAAAGGTTGTAAACAAAGTAATGTTCTAGTGTGAAAAAATCTTATCAAAACAGTAAGTTACAAGGATAAAATCTTGTCTGGACCTTCCAGGGATCAGTTAACTCTTAAGCTTATAACAAAAGCGGAATGAACAGGTTAGCACAAACCTTTGTTCCACGTCGGAGCAACTCCCTTGCAAACGGTAATATACCCAAGATAACATCAGCACCGGAGTTATCAACAAAAATAACCGCCTACAACATTTGATAGAAAAAGGACTGAGATACATATATGCTTACATGCTGTAAAATATTTCATCATTATTATGATGTACAGAGGTTAAACATGGCCATTTATTGATGAAAACTAGAAATATAAATATAATATAAACACTGCAACAAATGAACTGCACATAAAGTTGATGCGTGGATGATCCAAAGTGTATACTAAACAGCATCAACAATATATATATATATATATATATATATATATATATATATATATATAACTAACAAATCATCAATATCTCTGACGTGAAAGAAAATCAAACCCATAGGAAAATTGACATTTAGAGGCTTTTTTAATGTCAAATTTCAAAGTAAACAATTCAATTAGCAAATGAAGGAATCATTTGAAATGGATCGAATAACATGAAATGGCCTTAGAAGGGTTTCCACAGAGACAGCAAGGGTGTAGTTATTGCTATGTTTCCACTTTCTAGCCCTAAATAAGTGCTATCAAAGAACAGCATTAGTTGAACCATTGGGGCATGGTCGCATGGATGGTCATTTCACATTTATTTTTTTCTTCAAACTCATATTTCCTTGGTTATTGCGCATGCAAATGGTGAGACAAATATAGTGAAAGGAAGGAGTAATAAGTAATAACTAGGGCTGTAATAGTTAACAACCACAAGATTGGCATGGAACCAGAACAAAAAAGGCATATGTGGTCAGTGATTGCATTGCAAGCTTCAAGGACTTTTGCAAAGATGAAGTGCCAACTGATAGTATGTTGCAACGGAACTAAACAGTGTAATAGTATGTTGTAACGGAACTAAACAGTGCACAGTTACAATTACATGGTTACATATTGCGCTTAAGAAATGCTGAGCCTATAATAGATTAGGCAAGTACACATAATGACATGAATAAAGAGACTCTTGTATAAGGACATCTAGCTGTATGTGGCATCCAGGACTCTAGGTTGGCATGTACCAATAAAATCACAGTGCAATAAAAGAATACCTTTTCCCATGATTTCTTGGTCCATTTGCTCATAAAAGCATCGAGGTCATCAATAACCCAAGGTCGAGAAACAAGATTCTGGCAACTTGCCAAGAACGACATGCCATCTTTAGCAAAAACTTCTGCAAGCTTCAAAATACAAGTGAAAAGAAAATAAGTATTACTGTATTAGAGGTCCAGTGGTCTACAGATTACAGCTTCACAGAATAAAGAAGGACATTTGTTCAAAATAGAAATGTTATTATTTTAAGAGCACTCAAAAAGGAAAAATAAATATGAATTCATTGATTCTACATATGCCTTAATGTTGCTTGAGCATCCACATAACGATAATGACAGGAAACAACCAGCAGAAGGTCATAACAAGTGAAGGCCAAAAAAAAAATCATGCAATTGATGATACACACCTGTGCAGATCCTAGATCAAAAATGTTTCCAGCTAAAATTCCCCGGATCAAGTTCTCAACTCTTTTCCCACCATCTTCGATTTCGTCATTCCGCTGAACAACTCCATCAAACAGTGACATAGCCTTGGCATTCTCCTCATCCTAATTATGTTAAAGCATAGGAAATTACAATCACCAAAAAGTCATCACAATAGTTACACTGAAAGAAGTAAAGACTACAGACAGGAATCTGACAGAGATTACCTTAACCTTTTTGAAGATATCCCTAAACCCCAGCTCTCTAAGTACTATCTCACGAAGCCTACAAAGAAGCTTGAGATACATTTTGGGAGTTAAGCAATAGTAATCCTAGTGTTATTCCTGAAAGAACTCATCTATAAATGTCATACTATGCAATCCGGTGGTCCACCATGGCTCTCCGGATCCTTCTTCATCTCTTCAAGCATTGCTGTGTACCTACATCATACAACAATATGTATATAATTGAACAATATATAATCTGGAAGAGTGCCATTTTTGTCCACAAATTTCAGAGTACAGTGGATTTCCATCCTAGAAATCCTTTTGTGTGCCACAAGCATGGTTCGTAAGGCATCCGTAAGCGTCGCCTAGGCGACAAGGCGTTGCCTTGTGTTTGGCTAAGGTGTAGCCTAGGCGCCCGCCTAGGCGATAAGGCGCCCACAGAACGCCACAGGACGCCTCACCGCCTTAAGAACAATGGCCACAAGTGACTGTTCAAGCCCCAACTCCCAAAATTCTCCACACTATGTTTAGTCAGAGGTCAATTGATAGAACGGCAATCACGATCAAATGAAAATATTTCAAAATTTGGTGCTTGTTTTCTTCATATATATTTTCAGCTAGCTAATCGAGTAGATGCACATCTAGACAAATTTTGCCACAAAAAGCCCAAGGCGTACACCATATTTTTGGCCCATATAGGAAGGCCATTCTACTATCTAATTCAAGTGGATTTCATGAATATTGTCATGTGTTTCAATCTTTGGCTCTTTACAAAATAATGTTTGAGAAGCACCATCATGTTGGTACAAAAGCATTTTGTCAGTAACTGCTGAAATACCAAACCAGCATGCCATTCTAATTTCAGCCACAGACAATGCCCAACTGAAATTAGATTTACTTGGTAAATTGAACTGGTTAAACATGGCACTTATTTCTCTGAGAGCTAAAACTGGTAGTGAACTCTTCTTTCTACACACAAGGTCTTGCCAGACTCATGCAAATAATTATTATACACTGAATTGGGTATGGTTTTGATGGACCGAACTGGCGACCAGAGCGGCGGGGGGGGGGGGGGGATGGGAGCCAGCTCAAGATGCAAATGATTATTACTTCTTGAAAAAGATAAACTTGGTAGAAGAAAAAAAGGCTGTCCATGCAGAATGCTCATGATGCCTGCTCATATCCTTGTCTACAGAGGATAGTAGGCTACCATGCACACCATGTTAGTATGTTACAGACAAGTGTGTCAGAAAAGACACAGAATTGGGCATGCAAATCCAAATCAGATTCTGACACAGGTGTGCAGGCCCATGTAACATTTTCCCCATGCTCACAAACTGCGGAAGCTTACAGCTGAATGACACATGCATGCAAACTGTTGGTAGATCAAGGTGTTGGCATGTCAAAAATTGCCTGATCATAAACACACACATGCCAATTCCTTGTGGCATGAAATGTTTGGCGAGCTGACTGAGAGACACCTGGCACAGAGAGCAAAAGAAGGGTGTTTTTTCTAATCTTAGCATCTACAAGTGGAGCAATGATTTGGCAATGCAACACTGCACAATAGCAAAGTTCTATTCGAGATGGCATAATTTGCATCCAAAACACACAAGGCAAACCCGATCCACTAGCCTCTCACATCTCAGGCCAACAAACTAGCATACCTCCCTAAACCAACAAACCTTCCTAAACTAACAAGCAAGTGCCTGACCAAGTTGTAATAGTGCAGAAGGGGAAATAATTCGGTTGATCCACCGCACAGCGAGGAAGGTGAAAGCTGCACACACACCTCTCGGCGAACTTCTCCGCCTTGGCCGGCGCGTCGGGCACGGTGGGATCGTTCTCCGCGCGCTGCCTGCATATGCAATCCAATGGGCGGAGGAGTGAACCAAAACCGCGCAGGAACCAAAGGGAGCGGGGGATCGTATCGAATCGACAGCCGGGGGCCTTACTTGAAGGACGGGACGGATTTGAGGAAGAGGTCGATCCACTGGATCTCGACGGGGGTGGCCTTGCGCGGGTTGTCGGAGGGGAAGCGGTAGGGGATGGTGCAGGCGCGGTAGGTGCTCTCCACCGGCGTCTGCAGCAGCGGGAACGGCACCGACGGCGAAGAGCTCTCCATCGGCTGCGGTTAGGATTTCTTCGGGTTCTCCGCCGACCGCCGCTGGAGGCGAGGTGTTTTGATTGCTCTGATCGGGTTGCAACTTTGGTGGAAGGAGCAGGGGAGGAACTGAGGAAGCGAACCCGACGCGCCGCCCGCCGCCACAGATGCTGATGCCGCGGAAGGGGATGCTGATGCCGCTGCGTGAAGTGGGCTGCTGGGCCTCTGTGTGGGCTAGGCACGACAGGATGCCCGAACAACAAAATTTGCACCAGCATCTATCATCTGGCCTGTCTATGGGCCCAGGTATATCCTCGAGTGGCGTCCGTGTTAATCTCTACTTATTTATTTATACTACTAATTAGTCGTACACCGCTCCCCTTCACGACCGCGAGTCCTCCTCCCGTCCACGTTTCCTTTTCTTTCGCGCTGACACCCCTCCGTCCGCGCCCGTCTCCCTGTCGTCCGCGGCCGCTCCTCTTTCCGCGCCGCACACACCGTCGCCATCCATCGCTTCCGCTCCGCACACGCCGCCGCCGCTTGGTCGTCGTCCTGCCCCCCTCCGTGGAAACTCACCCGGACTCCGGGTCGATGGGGTCTCACCCGGACTCCCAACGCGAGCCGTCTCCTACTCGGAGATCGCCCTGCCGTCGCCCTGCATCGCTCGATCATGCGTCCCTCGATTGCCTATTTGCCTACCTCCGATTCCGTCGCATCCAACCACGCCCGTCTCCCTTGATCCCACGCCTCCCTTCCCCGTCGCAATCGTCCGCGCTTCACCTCCTCCTTTCTGCTACAAAAACAGATCAGCTGCAGGAGCTGACAATGAGGCTGGCGGCCTTGGCCCCGCCTTGGGTTCGGGGTTGCAGCGGCTCCTACATGGACGGCCGACGTAACTAACGCGTGCGGGCGCTGCACAAGATCAAGAATTATATCTCCGGACGAAGAAACTCTTTTACCTCCGCCGGTTCGTCGAGCCTAGGTTCAGTAGATTAGCATGCAGTTGCTGTACTAACAGAGTTCAGGACAAGGGTGCAGTACGTGCGGAGGTTTGTTGCGCCATGGCTGCTGTGTTGATCGATTCGTAGGAGGCCAGGTTAGATAGAGGAGTTGTTTGCATGCTGCCATTCAGCATGTAGGTGCGCCACGACATACGTGCAGAACAAGCGCTTGGCTCTCGCAGGCGTCACTGGGCGGGTCGTGCAGATCGTGGGCGTGAAGGCCGATGGTGTGTCCGTGTTCTACACATACGCACGTAATCCTTCGGTTATTTTCTGCCGAGTCTCTGTCAAGATGCAGGAGTAGCTAGGCTCCACAGCGTTCGTCTCAGTCCGCACTTGAAGGGAATCACAACAATTGATACTCACAATGTATGTATAAATTGTAATACAATTGCAATGCCTATCTTAGCATTAGATCTATTGTACAAAAGTTCTGGTTTGCATTACTCTTATTTAAACATATCTAAGATTTCAGAATACGATTGTACCAGTCATATATAAAATACTTACTCATGTATTCCCCGTGTATACATAATTCAGTGGTAATGCGAAATAATTTCATCATTGGTAACTTGATACACAAACAAAATATATATTTCGAAAGATACTTTAGACACATACAAAACATTATATGTAGATCATATCACTGCTCTAAATATCTAATACAGTAGATTGTTTTGTTCTATAGAAAGATTACTATATTATTGTATTATTGTCACTTGCGATGTTTTATGTTGCTCGTTATAGAATTTTTTACAGCCCGTAGCAACGCATGGACACTATACTATAAAAAGAAGTCTATAAAGAGCGTCTCTCACTGTTTCCCTCCAAAAAAAAAAGCGTCTCTCACTGCCCCACTTTTTCTAATCTGTCATATCTTTTATATGACTACAATATTTTTATATTTATTTTGTTTTATTTTTTCGGGCAAAAGAGAGCTTTATTAACTAGGCAGAGATACATATACAGTCTCTAGCGACCAAGACCGTGACACACGCAGGTGCCCGGCCTATCCAAACAGCAGAATGAACATTTTGCCTAGCTATGAGCTGGTCGGTGCCTGATTTGGTCACACCGGCACAAACAAGTGATTGCGATGCTAACCACTTGATGCCCCGATGGCGGGCGGAGAGACGAGAGTTTTTATCCTGGTTCCGGCCACAGGGCCGTACGTCCAGCAGCGGTGCGGAGCACCGGGTTCGTGTTTCTCGTAGTGGGGGATTACAAGCAAGGCGGGAGAAGGAGACGAGCTTTCAAGTCCCTGAGTTTAGCTATCATTGGCTAAGTGTTTTTGCGGGTGTTCTGTTGTGCGTGAACCTGCCCTTTGCATGGGCTTCCCTTCCCCCTTTTATAGCCCAAGGGAGAGGGATTGCACTGGTGAGCGCGTTCTACAGTTGTCCTAGAGTGACGTAGTGTTGGCGTGTCGTTCATGCCGCGCACTGTGGAGGCGGGAATCGCGCCTTCCTACCCCTGCTGACAGCATGATGATTGTAGCGTCGATTTGACGGATGGTCGTGACGGCGTACTGCTTCGAGGGTCGTACTTTGACGATCTCCTTCGAGGGTTGCCTTCAAGGGTGATGGCGCATCCGAGGCGAGCAAAGTCAAGGAGTAGTTGGCATAGTATCACTGCCAGGACCGACCTGTTTGCGCAGCGTCAGGTCAGAAACCACTGGTAACGGGTGGTTCGAGCGGACGTCCATGCCCCGTTCGATGAGGGTAGGCTCGTGGTCATAGGACACGTTCGTGAAAGCTCTTTGTAAAAGCATGTTAGACGGGACTCGACCTCGTTCGATAGAGGTCGAGGGCTTGGTGCTCCCCTTCGTGGGGTCCTTTGGTCTAGGTCCTTTTGACTGGCCTCGAACATAACCGTCAGATCTCTTCGAGCGTTCGAACTTCGAGGCTTCCTTTCGAGGGTAACGTCGACTGTCCTTGACTCGGTTGATGTGGGGTGCCTGTCGAACCCGTGAGGGGCCAGGACTCGAAACTCTGATCAATAGAACACGAAACGGTGGCCATCCTTTCGAGGGTTGGCGCCTGGAATGCACCCTCCCTCATTTCGCACGGGTCATGATGACCATTAAGGAGGTTACCGTGGTCTCGTGGGGGAGTGGGCGCGCCTTTTCAGGCGTGGCGTGCAGGCGTGACTCGACACGACCGCACGTTCGCTGCGCCAGACTCCTCCAATTCCGCAGCGTAGTTAACGCAGCTAGCGCGGTTAGTATAGGCCGTGCTGTTTTACCTCCTGGGGCGAGCCTGGTCGTTAGCCTCGGGGGCTGGCGTTTTCGCGTCTGGAGACCTGTCGCGCCTTTCTCCGCTGGGGAGTATAAATAACGCGGCAGGTTTGCCGCCAAGGGGTACGCCCTTGTGCCTTAGTGAGTTTTCACATCGTCTTCTTCCTCTTCGTCCTCCTCTTCCCTCGCCTACGCTCCCACACGCCGCCATGGTCCGGCTTGTCGATCCCGCGCCATGGAAGCCATCGATCGCCTCCACGCTCTACCTGGAGGGGCTCGTGGAAGCCGGGTTGTTGCCACCAAACGTTGATAGCGAGCCGGCGATTTGGATCTCGCCGGGGGCTACCTCGGAGCCCGACCCGCCGAACGGCTACGTCGTCAGCCTTGCTCGTCTCCACGAGCGGGGTCTTGGCGTCCTGGCGGGACAGTTCGTGCGAGCGCTGTGCTTCCACTACAAGGTGGAGCTGCACAACTTCTCGCCGAACGCGATCTCACAGGCGGCGGTGTTCGTCGCCGTCTGCGAGGGTTTCCTGGGCATCGAAGCCCATTGGGATTTATGGCGCCACCTTTTCTGCGGCAAGCTCTTCACGGAAGGCGTTTCCAAGGGGGTTCGTCGCCCCGTTCGCGTTGGTGGCCTCGTGCTCTTGGTACGGAGGAGCCGCAAAGACCTCTACATCCCCTGCTCCATGGTTTCCAACAACCAAGAATGGGACAGGGGGTGGTTCTACCTCCGTAACGACGGGGGGCGTCTATCGGCCTACACCAGCAAGGTGCTGACGGAGAAACCGGAGATCTGGGGCTACGGGGTGTCACCGTCGGAGCAGAAGGAGAAGCTCGGCCGCCTGATCGAGGCGCTTCAGCGCCTATCAAGGCATGGCCTCACCGCCAGCGGAGTTATCGCAAACTTCCACCGGCGGCGGGTGCTTCCCCTTATGCAGAGGAGGCTCCCGCTGTTTAGGATGGTTCCGGACGCCGATCTCTCCGGCACAGCGATGGCGGTGGAGCCGTTGTCCGACGCCATCGCCGTTCAGCGGGCGCGACGTGCCGTCGACCGGCTGGCAGACAACCCGTGGGCGGTGCCCATGCGGCTCGAGGACGGTTACTTGAGCTTCGTAAGTGTCTTTCGATCCTCGCATTTGCTTAACGTCTTGTTTTCTCGCGCTTTGACCTTGCGACTGGCGTTACGCAGGGACTGTCCCGTGGCCATACCTCCAAGCCTCCTGTCCCTGAGGACAGGGCCGCCAACTGCGCCCGTGCCGAGCTTGCGAAGCAGGAGAAGGACCGGAAGGAGGAGCAGCGGAAGCGGAAAGAGCGGAAGAAGAGGAAGCATATGGAGGAGAACCATGAACGGGAGAGGCAGGGCCTCTCACCGCTCCCAACGCCGGATACCTCCATGGATCCCGCTGGTGAGGAATCCGAGGAGGCCGGCGGGGCGAGGAGCCCATCTCCTCTCGAGCTTTCCATCTCCTCTCGAGCTTCCCCTGGTGGGGTTGCCCCAGCTGCGGCGCCTAGGGGTGACAGTGGAGAGCCCATCGACCTTGAAGCTCCGCCATCGTCGATGGAGCCCGCTCTTGGGAGCCCGTCGGGGGTAGCGGGGACTGCCCTCGAGGGGCCCCATGAGCGTGGCGAGGCGCCCGAGCGGCCGGGCGTCGTCGAGGAGACCCCGACACGTGGGCTGAGTGAGGAGGCTCCTGAAGGGGAGGCCCGTGCCCCCGCAGGAGGCGAGGTGGCTTCGAGGGCGGCTCCTATCCTAACCTCGAGTCTGAAACGGAAGCTGCCCTTCGTTCGGTAAATTTCTTTGTCGCTTACTCATTCATCGAGGCTTCGTTCCCGTTCTGTCTTTGATCAGATTCTTCCCTTGTGCAGTCGGTCTAGTGCATGGGCTACACTTTCCCTCGCGCCGACCAAGGCCCTCAAGATCGGGCCAAGCTCGTCGCCCCACTCGTCCTCGCAGCTCCTGGGCCCGACGAACGAGGCGGTCCAGGACTTCATCACCTTCTTCGACGCCCAGGCGGGGCTGCAGGACGAGCAGCAGAAATGCGAGGAGGCGCCCCGGGTCCTCGAGGGGCCAAGGCCGCCTCCACTCCTCGAGGGCATCGTCGAGACGCGTTGCGACGTCGAGCCCCGCGCCGAGGTCACTCGGACTGAGGACGCCGTCCCCGCGCCGTGGGAGGCTCCTCTTGTCGAGGGGCCGCCTGTGGCGCACGTGGAGGCGAGCGTCGCGGTGGCTTCCCCACGTGAGGGGGGAGTGGAGCGGACCCTTGGTGGCGGGTTTCCCCATCTATCGGAGCTGGCCGAGGCTCTAGAGGTGCGAGCCCCCGTGCCGCGGGAGCACGAGGGTGGCGGGGCCGTGCCGTCAACCCTCGTCCCGCTTCCGACGGGGCCAGCGGCGGCCGAGCCCAGCTGGACACCTGCCCGTGTCGACGGACGTGGGTCTCCTGTGATGTGGCAATCCCGCAGCGAGCTTCCCGAGCCGTTTGTTCGTGAAGCCGCAGCGGAAGAGCGATTATGGGACGTCCAGCTGGCACATGGTCAGGAGGTTGTCCGGGCGCTGCGAGACGTTCTCCGTCTTCATGAGGAGGTCGGCTAGGTCCACCAGGTATGTTTCGTACTTCGCTGCAGCCGGTGTTTGCCGCGAGTGCTTTTCAGACAATGCTTAGCTCTTTTTTCACAGGAACTCCGCAAGGACGCGTTCACGAAGAACGACCAAATTGCGGCGATGCTGTTGCAGCTACACAATTTATCGGGGGCGGTGGAAGTTCGAGACCACCAACTGGCCGACCTTCAAGATGCTCGAGACCGGGCCACCACCGAGTGTCGAGAGAAGGCGAAGTTATCTCCCGCCTGGACGACACAGTCCGCACCGCGCGCGATCAGCTCGCGAATGCCAACACTTGGTTGGATCGTGAGCGAGCCGCGCGTGAGACGGTCGAGTCTACGCTCGAAGTGGAGCGGCGTCTCGTGGTGGAGGCTCCGGACCAGCTCGAGCTAGAGCAGGTGGCTCAGGCCACGGCGGAGCGGCAGGTTCGAGAGAGGGAAACAGCCCTCGAGGCTGCCCAGGGTCAAGTCGAGAGTAAACCGACTTTATTCATGCTTCGATCCCCTTTTTTGCTTTGCTATTTTCTGTTTCTGACAGCTTTGTTGATGTAGAGCTGAGGCAGGTGCTCAAGGTCGAGACGGAGTCGAAGGAGGCTCTGCTGGTGGCACACTCGATGACCCAGCGTGAGCTCGATGAGCTGGTGCAGGCTGCCTCAGCAGCCTGCAACGAAATCGCTGGTGCCGACGTGCAGTCTGGCAGTTCCCTTGCCAGCTTCTTTCGACCCTCGTATTTGCTTTATGTCTCGTTTTCTCGTGTTTTTTACCTTGTGACTGGCGTTACGCAGGGGCTGTCCCGCGGCCACACTTCCAAACCCCGTGTCCCTGAGGACAGGGCCGCCAACCGCGCCCTTGGCGAGCGGGCGAAGCAGGAGAAGGATCGGAAGGAGGAGCGGCGGAAGCGGAAAGAGCGGAAGAAGAGGAAGCACATGGAGGAGAACCGCAAGCGGGAGAGGCAGGGGCTCTCACCGCTCCCGACGCTGGAGACTTCCCCGGATCCCGCTGGTGAGGGGTCCGAGGAGGACGGTGGGGCGAGGAGCCCGTCTCCTCTCGAGCTTCCCATCTCCTCTCGAGCTTCCCCCGGTGGGGCCGCTCTGGCTGCAGCGTCTGGGGGCAGCAGCGGAGAGCCTATCGACCTTGAAGCTCCACCGTCGTCCACGGTGCCTATTCTTGGGAGTCCGTCGGGGGCAGCGGGGGCTGCCCTCGAGAGACCCCAAGATCGAGGCGAGGCACCCGAGCGGCCGGGCACTGTCGAGGAGGCCCCAGCTCGTGGGCCGGGTGCAGAGGCTTCCCAAGGGGAGGCCGGCGCCTCCACAGGAGGCGAGGAGGTTTCGAGCATGGCTCCTGTCTCAGCCTCGAGGCCGAAGCGGAAGCTGCCCATCGTTTGGTAAATCTCTTCGTCGCTTACTTGTTCGTCGAGACTTCATTTTTGTTTCTGACTGGATTCTTTCTCGGCGTAGTCGGTCTGGTGCACGGGCCATACCTTCCCTTGCGCCGACCAAGGCCCTTAAAGTCAGGCCAAGCTCGTCGCCCCACCTGTCCTCGCAGCTCCTGGGCCCGACGAACGAGGCGGTCCAGGGCTTCGTCACTTTTTTTTACGCTCAGACGGGGCTGCAGGACGAGCGGCAGACATGCGAGGAGGCGCCCCGGGTCCTCGAGGAGCCAAGGCCGCCTCAACTCCTCGAGGGCGCCGTCGAGCCCCGCGCTGAGGTCGCTCGGACTGAGGACACCATCCCCGCGCCACGGGGGGCTCCTCTCGTCGAGGAGCTCCCTGTGGTGCACATGGAGACGGACGTCGCGATGCCCCCCCCCCCCGCGTGAGGGGGAGTGGAGCGGGCCCTTGGCGGCGGGTTTCCCCATCTATCGGAGCTGGCCGAGGCTCTAGAGGTGCGAGCCCCCGTGCCGCGAGAGCACGAGAGTGGCGGGGCCGCACCGTCGACCCTCGTCTCACTTCCAACGGGGCCAGCGACGGCCGAGCCCAGCGGGGTACCTGCCCGTGTCGACGAACGTAGATCCCCCGTGATGTGGCAATCCCACAGCGAGCTTCCCGAGCAGTTCGTTCGTGAAGCCGTAGCGGAAGAGCGACTGTGGGACGTCCAGTTGGGGCCAGGTCAGGAAGTTGTCCGGGCGCTGCGAGACGTTCTCCGTCTTCATGAGGAGGCCGGCAAGGTCCACCAGGTGTGTTTCGCTGCAGCCGGTGTTTTGTCGCAATTGCTTTTTCAGATGATGCTTAGCTCGTCTTACACAGGAACTCCGCAAGGACGCGTTCGCAAAGAACGACCAAATTGCGGCGATGCTGTTGGAGCTACGCCGTTTATCGGGGGCGGTGGAAGTTCGAGACCGCCAACTGGCCGACCTTCAAGATGGTCGAGATCGGGCCGCCACCGAGTGTCGAGAGAAGGGCGAAGTTATCTCCCGCCTGGACGACACAGTCCGCACCATGCGCGATCAACTCGCGAACACCAACACGTGGCTGGACAATGAGCGAGCCGCGCGTGAGACGGCAGAGTCGGCGCTTGGAGAGGAGCGGCGTCTCTTGGTGGAGGCTCGAGACCAGCTCGAGCTAGAGCAGGTGGCTCGGGCCACGGCGGAGCGGCAGGCTCGAGAGGGGGAAAAAGCCCTCGAGGCTGCCCAGGGTCAAGTCGAGGGTAAGCCGATTTTTCTCGGGTTTCGATCTTTTTCGCTTTGTTCTTTTTTTGTTTCTGACAGCCTTGTTGGTGTAGAGCTGAGGCAGGCGCTCCAGGCCGTGACGGAGTTGAAGGAGGCTCTACTGGTGGCACACTCGGCGACCCAGCATGAGCTCGATGAGCAGGTGCAGGCTGCCTCAGCAGCCTATAATGAAATTGCTAGTGCCGACGTGCAGTCTGGCAGTTCCCTTGCTAGTCGCCTTTGAGCGCTTGGGGGGCACTTCACCTCACGTGTCAAGGAGGCCGTATTGCTTGGGATTCGGAAGGCGCTCGGAGTGGTCACAACCCACTACCAAGCGGACCTCTCGAAGCTCACCGCCGGGTACGTTGTTGCCGACAACCTTAACGACGAGGAGGCAGTGGCGGCGATCGAGGAAGCTGACGCTGTTGCCGACGAGACGGCGCGTGTGCTGGCGGGCCACTTGGAGGGCGTCCTCTTCCCTGGCGAAGATGATGGCGGCTGGGACGACCTTGGCGGCGGGGGCAATCCCTGAAAGTCTCGGGCCATCGAGCCCAAGTGTAAAAAGTAGTTTAGGAATTCGAATTTCATGATGTAAGATTAATTCTCTTACTTTCATACATGCTACTTGTTTATGTTAAACATCGTTTGTTTCGTTTAAACGAGGCTTATTTTTATGCGATATCTTTGCGACGCGCATTGTGTCCGATGCATGTGCCTCGAAAGGAAGTCGTCACTAGGATCGATCGTACGTGAATGACTTAGGCGGAGGGTAAGTGAGGTGTTGCCATAGCCTCGAGGCGTAGGCGAGCACTCGGCTCAGACGACCCTGCCCTTGTCCGTTTCACGCCTAGTGCGTTCCCTTCGAGGGTTTGCGAAAGAGCACTTGGCCATATGCGCAAAAAATTCGAAAAAGTGACAATTTTTTCGGGGGTCCTTCCCCATTTAGCCCCCGAGGGAGGGATGGTTCTACCGAGGGTAGAACCGTTCCTACCTCGAAACGTGATGGAAAAAAAGTTTGTTTAATTCATTTACAACCTGTGGGGGCCACAAGACGGCACTTAATCAAGAGATTGTACAAGTCTAGAGTATGTATAAAAGTTTCGAGGGCTGCGAGCCACTCTAGGGATAGAAGCGACGTAGCTATTGGATGTTCCAGGCGATCGCGAGGATCTGCCCCTCCTCGTTTGCGAGCTTGTATGTGCCGGGCTTGAGGACTTCGGCGACGATGTACGGCCCCTCCCATGGGGGTGTAAGCTTGTGCCGTCCTTGATTGTCATGTCGAAGCCTCAAGACTGGGTCTCCTTTGCAGAGGTCTCGACGCCGGACCTTCTGAGCTTGTTGTCGACGCAGACTTTGCTGGTATCTTGCCGAGTGGAGTAGGGCCACGTCTCGAGCTTCGTCGACCTGGTCCAGCGAGTCCTCTCGAGCTCGATAGTTTCGTTGTTCTTGGTACGCTCTGAGCCTAGGGGACCCATACTCTAGATCCGTGGGGAGGATGGCCTCTGCCCCGTAGACGAGGAAGTACGGGGAAAACCTTGTTGCTCTGCTCGGTGTCGTCCTTAGGCTCCAGATCACCGATGACAGTTTTTGCACACAGTTGCGCCCAAACTTCTTCAGCTTGTTATGGATTCTAGGCTTCAGGCCTTGCAGAATAATGCCATTGTCACGTTCTACTTGATCGTTTGTCTGTGGGTGGGCCACCGCCGACCAATCCACCCGGATGTGGAAGTTGTCGTAGAATTCTAAGAACTTCTTCCCCGTAAACTGGGTGCCGTTGTCGGTGATGATGGAGTTCGGAACCCCAAACCGATGGATTATATCGGTGAAGAAGAGCACCGCCTGCTCGGACTTGATTCTATTGATGGGTCGAGCTTCTATCCATTTGGAGAACTTGTCGACCGCCACCAATAGGTGCGTGAAGCCCCGGGCGCATTTTCCATTGACCCGACAAGGTCGAGGCCCCATACGGCAAACGGCCACGTGATGGGGATGGTTTGAAGAGCCTGTGCAGGATGGTGCGTCTTGCGTGCGTAGAACTGGCATCCTTCGCAGGCTCGTACCACCTCTGCGGCGTCGGCCACGGCGGTAGGCCAGTAGAAGCCTTGTCGAAAGGCATTGCCAACGAGCGTGCGTGGGGCGGCGTGATGCCCACACACGCCCGCATGGATGTCGCGCATGAGCTCCTTGCCCTCGGGTATCGGGATCCAACGCTGCAAGACCCCCGAGGTTCCCTGTCTGTAGAGTTCCCGTTTGATGATGAGAAACCGTTTAGCCTTCCTTGCAACGCGCCTTGCCTCCGTTCGATCGTGTGGCAGAACGCCTTGATCGAGCCAGTCAAGGTACGGACTCCGCCAGTCTCGAGGTGTTGGGGCTTCGTCGATTTCCATTGCCTCTGCCTTGTCTTCTTCTCCCGAGCAAGCCTCATACCCCATGGGCTCGTCCTCGTCCACCGAGGGTTCCGTGCTCATGGGGCCGAGGGTGGCTTCTCGAGTGTCGACTGCGGTCGAGGCTCTGGTCGAGGGGGCGATGGTAATCGAGGGCTTGTTGATGTCCTCGGCGAATACATTCGGGGGAATGGTAGCTCGTCCTGACGTGATTTTTGCCAATTCATCGGCCTCCTCGTTATATCTTCGTGCGATGTGATGAAGCTCGAGGCCGTCGAACTTGTCTTCAAGGTCGCGCACCGCCTGGCAGTAAGTCGTCATCTTCTCATCGTGGCAGCTTGACTCCTTCATCACCTGGTCGACGACCAGCTGCGAGTCGCCACGGATATCGAGGCGCTTGATGCCGAGCTCGAGCACGATATTCAAGCCGGCAAGGAGCGCTTCATACTCCGCCATGTTGTTGGACGCGGGGAAGTTGAGTCGCGCGGCGTATCGGAGGTGCTCCCCGCGGGGCGAGATGAACAGCAGGCCAGCGCCTGCGCCAGTCTTCATCACCGACCCGTCGAAGTACATTTCCCAGCAGTCGATGTTGAACTTCGAGGGGGGGAGCTGAGTGTCGGTCCATTCGGCTACGAAGTCCGCCAAGATCTGGGACTTAATGGGCTTCCTTGGCGCATAAGTGAGGGTTCCCCCATCAGCTCCGCCGACCATTTCGAGATCCGTCTGGAGACCTCGCGGTTCTGGATGATTTCGCCCAGTGGGAACGATGACACGACGTTCACTGGGTGAGCCTCGAAGTAGTGCCGCAGTTTGCGTCGAGCCAGCACAATGGCGTAGATCAGCTTCTGGATGTGGAGATACCTTGTCTTGGTCTCGACCAGAACTTCGCTTAGGTAGTACACTGGGCGCTGGACCGGCAGGGAGTGTCCTTCCTCGATTCTTTCCACCACTATAACCGCACTGACGACTTGAGTGGTCGCCGCGATGTAGAGGAAGAGAGGTTCGCCCTCTTTTGGTGAGGTGAGGATCGACATGTTTGTTAGCGCCGTTTTGAGTCGATCTAGAGCTGCCTGGGCCTCCGTGGTCCAGGTGAAGTGCTCTGACTTCCTCAAGACTCGATACAGAGGTAGCCCCTTCTCCCCGAGGCGAGAGATGAAGCGGCTTAGGGACGCCAGGCATCCCATTACCTTCTGTACGCCCTTTAGGTCTCGGATTGGTTCCATTTACTGGATGGCCGCGACCTTTTCGAGGTTGGGCTCGATGCCTCGTTCGGAGACAATGAAACCCAAGAGCATACCTCGAGGCACACCAAAAACACACTTCTCGGGGTTGAGTTTTACCCCGTGCGCCCTGAGGCAGCTAAACACGACCTCGAGGTCACGCGCCAGGTCGTCCGCCTTCCTGGATTTTACGACGATATCATCGACGTACGCTTCTACGATAGGACCTATATGATCCCCGAAAACGTGGAGCATACAGCGTTGATACGTGGCCCCGGCATTTCGAAGGCCGAAGGGCATCGTAACATAGCAGTACATACCAAAAGGAGTGATAAAGGAAGTCGCGAGCTGGTCGGACTCCTTCATCTTAATCTGATGGTAACCGGAGTACGCATCAAGGAAACTGCTCGAGGGTGTGAGCGACTGTGGTCTTGTGGTACGGGCATGGCTTCTTGAGGAGATCGTCAAAGATGCCCCCACAACGCGGGGGACCTCGAGCCCCCTTATGGTTAGGGTCGACCGCGAGAGCCTCGTCTTCGACGTCGCCTTTTTCACGGGATGCTCGGGGCTACTTTTCCTTCTTGCCATGTTTCCGCTTATTTGAGGGGTTCTTTGTCTTATCGTCCTCTGTAGGCGTTTCCTCGGGACGCTTTCCCTTTTTACCATTAAAAATGGCATTGGCCGCCTCCTCCCCTGAGGCATACTTAGAGGCCACTTCAAATAGCCGGTTCGCGTCGGGGGGTGGGTTCCTCCCTAACTTGCAGACCAGGCTATAGCATGTGGTGCTCTCGAGGAATGAATGGATGATCTGATGGTCGGTAATGTTGGGAAGCTCGGTGCAGCGCTTGGAGAAGCGCCAGATGAAGTCCCTTAGGGATTCGCCGGGCTTTTGGTTGCATCCTTGAAGATCCCACGTGTTCCCAGGGCGCACGTAGGTGCCCTGGAAGTTCCCCACGAAGGTCTCGACCAGATCGTCCCAGTCGTGGATCCGATTGGGAGGCAGATGCTCGAGCCATGTCCGCGCGAAATCCACCAAGTGGAGCGGCAGATTGCGGATAATCATGTCGTCATCTGTAGTGCCGCCGAGCTGGCACGCTAGGCGGTAGTTGTTCAACCATACCCTGGGGTCCGTTTCCCCGGAGTATTTGGTGATGGTGGTAGGCTGTCGGAAACGTGGGGGAATCGGAGCGGTGCGGATGTTACGACTGAACACGCGTGTCCCCGTCGGTTCCGGGGCCGCATCCCGGTTCCACCCAACGTCGGTGCGTCCGTCGCGTCGGGGTTGGTGGGTCCAGGCTCCCTTTCGCTGCCTCATCTGGTTCAGAGTATTGCGGGCGTCGCCATCGTTCATAGTGCCTCGGGTGTCCCGGAGACGCGATCTCGCGGGTATCCGTGCGGGAAGTGGCTCCGCTTCGAGTGCGCATGGTTCATCGGTGTGGCGTCGCGCAGCGTCCCGGTGGGAGTCGCCCCGGGACTGTGCTCGTGCCCTGCCATTCGGCCGGGGTGAGCGTACTGATGACTCCCCTCCCCGTTCGCCCTTCGAGGCCGATGAGCGTCGAAGCCGGGAGGCTGAGCTCTCGGCCTGCTGTCGTGCGGCGTTCTCAACCAGCTTCTGGGCCTCGAGATGTAGTTTCCGTCCTTCAGGCGTAGCCGACTCCGGCATCGCTCGGAGCAGTGCTGCCGCTGCGATGAGCTTTTGGCTCGTCCTGGGGACGAGGTCGTCGTCTTTATCCTCGGCGAGGATGCGGGCTTGAGCTACTTGCCCCGCACGCCGCGCGTCTGTGTTGCGTCCGTTGCCCTGGCTGGCCAGATCGTGGTCGGAGTGCGCTGGTGGTGAGACGTCGCCGCCTCCCAAGTCGTGGCGGCGAGCAACTCGCGGCTGGCGGCGTGGATGCGGCTCGTCCTCGGAAGGCGAGTGATCCGATGGGTCCGGTGGCTGTGCGCCTATCGGATCTGCGCCGTAATTGCCTCCCCGGTTGTCGCCTTCGCCATCGTCGTCCGACGTCGATCCCTCGCTGACCCGCCCATCGCCGATGACGAAGCACTCCCTGGTTGGCTCATACTCATCATCGGAATAGCCGAAGCAGTGATCCGCCGTTGCTTGGAAAGCCAGAAAAGCCTCTTGTTCGCGAAGACCAGAGTAGTCCTGATGAGGACATCGCCACACTGGACACGCTCATGAGTCGGCCTTCCTCAAGTTTCAGTTCGTCGCCAACTCAGCCTCCACGTTTGCCTCGGATTCAGCCGACATCCATCCAGTGTTTCGACCATAACTTCTTCATACAAAGTCAAAACGAGGCATTTAAGGATGCGTTGGAGAAGGAACGACGACGCCGTCATTTTCGTTCTGGTCCTAGCTTCAGAGCCTTCGTGGATCATTCTGTGTGACCATGAAAAGGTGTTGCGTCACCTGTTTTGGGCCAACTTGGCCTTGTATCGTGTCGGGCCTTAAACCCATATTGTGGACGCCCCTCTAGGTGAGCCCCAACCCTAGGTCACCCCTAGACTTTAATACTCAGCAGCCGCCGCCATAGAACTTGGGTTTTGTTTAGAGTCTAGTTTTCCTTCGAGAAACAGATCGATCATTGTAACTGTGACGCCAAGTCCTTTTACCAGTGATCCAGGGCCCCTTTTCTTGTTCTCCACCCCTGTGGCGATTAGTCCTTTGGTGTTCTCGACCTCGAACCCATTTATTCAGATTCGCTTCAATATACATCTGCAATTTCAGATTGCGAGTTTATACTTTCTTGCTTGTGTTCTCGATTCGCTTGCAGGAAAAGCCTTCTCGGTGAGGTCAACGATTGCAGGGGTTCGAGTCGTGCTGATTAGAAGCCCGGATTGCCAACGTCGTTGATCCAACCTATCGAGTTTATCATCTACCTCCTCGGAAGATCGGGCCACGTCCCCATTAAGTCCCAACCGGGGTGCTCATGCCCAAAGGCATATCCATCCTCCGACTCTGTGTGGGAATCATCGGGTATCGGGGCGGCGAGGTCGCGCACCAAGGCCGGATGACAGCCCGATTGGTTATCATACGCACCCATGTTGGTGCAGACTGACGAGGCGTACGTAGCCGTGTGGCCGCGCAGCCCGTAGACGTAGGGACGTGCTGTCATAGCACGTGGTGCGACCATGGGTTCTGGGAGGAAGGGCGCTGCCCTTTCCCACGACCCTGATCGCAGGGTTCCCCCATCCCTCGCGGGAGGAGGGATGCTGGTGTCGGCAGCGCGCCTCGCAATGCGTGCCCGTCATGTGCGAGGTCCGGGACGGCTCCGTCGTTGCGGAGCTACCGGTAGCAGTTGTGGAGGCTCCGGTTGGTTGCTTGGCTCTTCTCAGAGGATGCGCATGTGGTAACCATTACCACATGCCTGGAACCGCAAGCTCCCGAACCAGATCTCGTGCCCCGCTGGGAACGGATCGCTTTCCCCCATCTGGGGCCGTCTTTGGCTGAAGCTCGCCATCAAGAACGAAACGAGAGTGGCGCAGCGCCCCCCTACCTGGCGCGCCAACTGTCGGTGCCTGATTTAGTCACACCGGCAAAACAAGTAATTGCGATGCTAACCACTCGCTGCCCCGATGGCGGGCGGAGAGACGAGAGTTTTTATCCTGGTTCCGGCCACAGGGTCGTACGTCCAGCAGCGGTGCGGAGCACCGGGTTCGTGTTTGTCGTATTGGGGATTACAAGCAAGGCGGGAGAAGGAGACGAGCTCCCAAGTCCCTGAGTTTAGCTATCGTTGGCTAAGTGTTTTTGCGGGTGTTCTGTTGTGCGTGAACCTGCCCTTTGCATGGGCTTCCCTTCCCCCTTTTATAGCCCAAGGGAGAGGGATTGAGTACACTGGTGAGTGCGTTCGACGGTGCTATTGTCCTAGAGTGACGTAGTGTTGGCGTGTCGTTCATGCCGCGCACTGTGGAGGCGGGAATCGCGCCCTCCTACCCCTGCTGACAGCATGATGATTGTAGCGTCGATTTGACGGATGGTCGTGACGGCGTACTGCTTCGAGGGTTGTACTTTGACGATCTCCTTCGAGGGTTGCCTTCAAGGGTGATGGCGCATCCGAGGCGAGCAAAGTCAAGGAGTAGTTGGTATAGTATCACTGCCAGGACCGACCTGTTTGCGCAGCGTCGTGTCAGAAACCACTGTGTCGGGTGGATTTGGCCGGAGTCTTATCCGTGGCGTGGGCGGTGGCGTGGCGCAGTGAATCCCTCCTTTCGCAAAGGAGCGTCATCATGACCGGAGTTGATGGGTCGCAGAGCCCTGGGCGCTGTTCCCGGTATGGCAAACTCGAGCGAGGCTGAGCCTCGATCATGGCGGGAGTTCCCGCTCGAGGGTGGTCGTGCACGTCGAGCGTGGCTGGGCTCGATCTTCACGGACATCCTCGCTCGAGGGTCTTGCCACCTTCGAGCGGGACGGACGCCGCGGTGAAGTTGTCGTGGGGGGCCTTTGCCGGGTTGCAGAGCCAAGCTGACTTCGTTTGTGGGCCTTGCTGCCGAGTAATTTAGGGCCCAAGTTAGGGTACATCTGCTATTTGTACCCGACAGAGCTAATTCATGGGCTACTTTGTTACACTCTCTTTTAACCTTAACCATACTCCATCTATCCAATAGCTGGACAAGTTTCTTAGCTTCCGCCAATGTTCAACAAGGCGCTAGGCGCTGGCCTTCCGCCTAGCGCGTAGGCGTGCGTAAGCGGCGTCTAGGCGTGCGGAGGCGGCGTCCGTATACAAAGAAAAAGAAAAAACCCAGAGAAAACAGCTGGCCCAACAATTGACAAAGGCCCATCAGAGGCCCAACAAAGCAGCCCAACGCCCTACCTTATCCTCCCTCTCTTCTCTCTCGTCTCCCCCTCCCCCAACGCCTCCCCTCACCAGACGCGCCGGCGCTGCTTCGACTTCGCCGCTCGGTCTGGCCTCCTCTGCCCGCAGTCCCAGCCTCCGCCGCTGCCAAGGTTTGCCCCCTGCCTCCTCCTCCTCCTCCTCCATGCACCTGCCCCTACCTTCGCAGCCGCCGCCACCCGTCCCCATCTCCGGCGCCGCCCGATCTGGCCGCTGCCACCACCATGGGACGCCTAGGTCCCGCCTAGGCCCCTAAGCAAGGCGGAATCCCTCCGCCCAGCGATTATGCGCGCCTGGCGGCCGCGTAATACTGCCTTTTGTAACCGTGGCTTCCGCAATGACGAAACAAACATCCGACCTGTCCTCCTTGTTGCTTGCCAAGGCCTTCACCATCCGAGCGCAGTCAGATTCAATGATAACTGAGCCCTGCGCCCATTGCGTCGCCAGCCGGACGCCCTCCATGCAAGCTCTTGCTTCTGCTTCTGCTGCATTAGCACACTGAAATATTACCCGCCACGCCGTAAAGAGTACTTCACCTTTACAGTTTCGAGCAATCACACCAACTCCAGCATCCCCGGTCGCCTCAACAAAGGAACCATCAACATTTAATTTGATCCAACCTTCTGGGGGAGGCGACTAGGTCCCTTCGTGTATCGTCATATGAGTTGAAATACTCTCAGCTCTATTGTCGGACGCAGAATAGTGTTCCTTGCCTTTCCTAGAAGTCGGCACTCCCAACACCTGGCTCTGCATCATGGACTCATGAGTGGACAGCAAAACATGAATAGAATCAACTAGTTCAGTTGGACCAGATTGGTGTGTTAAGTTGTCTTGTGGACCGTCCATGCTCTCCAGAAGATAAGCTTGATCAAGTCCCTCTGCTCTGGTAAACAGCGGTCTAACAGAACCAGTAGCCAGTCAGGCCCAGTGTACTCAAAAAAACTTTCATCCGGCAGTCTCCAATGTGTGCGCATGGCTTGTCTCAAGTTGTATGCCTGAGGACATTTCACAGTAGCATGATAACTCGTTTCTGAAGCTAGCCCACACAGGTTGCAAACGGCCTCCCGCTCCATCCTTCGAGTGTATTTACTGTGCCGTGTCGGCAGAACATTCCTGGCCAGTTTCCACGCGAATACATTCACCTTCGGAGGCACTCTACCTTTCCAAACATTATTCCACAAACTCCTCTCCCCACTTGGGGAAGAACTGGATGTTGTGCTGATCTGCATATTTTGCAGCTTTAGTGCAAGGTTATAAGCGCTACGAACTTTGAATAAACCAGACTTCTCCAGCGGCCATGCAAGAAAATCCTCAGTTTGCCTAGCAGGAAGCTTGATTTTGCCAATTGCCTCAGCATCCACATGATTAAAAATGTGAACTAATTTATCATAGTCCCAATCATGACCCTGACTGTCCAGCAGCTCTGAAACCCACTTGAGCCTACATCTCCCCTTCCTTGTTGTAATTCTGTACGAATGTTCTCTAGGGATCCAAGGATCTCGCCATATACGCACCTGTGAACCGCAGCCTATCCGCCATATAATACCTTTCTTCAGCAACTCAAGACCATGCATTATCGATTGCCAAGTGAATGAAGCATTGGCACTGAACACTGTATCCACCAAACATCCTCTAGGGAAATAATTGGCCTTTAACAACCTAGCGCATAAACTCCCTGGGTGTGCAATTAACCTCCAAGCTTGGCGAGCTAGCAACGCCTGATTGAAAAGCCGAAGGTCTTTAGACCCGAGACCCCCACAACCCTTCTTCAAAGTGAGGTCCTTCCATGCAACCCAAGCAGCCTTCCGTTTGCCATTTTCCATTCCCCACCAGAATTCCCTTATGATTTTTGTAAGATCATCACAAACCCCTAAGGGAAGCTTGAAGACACTCATAATGTAGGTGGGCAAAGCTTGCGCCACCGACTTTATCAGAATTTCCTTTGCTGCAGCCGACATATTCTTTTCCGTATAATCTTTCAACCTTTTACCTAATCGCTCCTTCAAAGACTGAAAACGATCTCCTTTCATTCTTCCTGTAGGTGTTGGCAGCCCAAGATATTTTTCTTCAAAAGCGCTCAGTTCCACCCCTAGGATCTGCTTAACTTGATCATGCATTCGTTGCTGCCCCTGCTCCTTAAACATGATGGAGCATTTTGCTGAATTCACTAGCTGACCAGTACACCTAGCATATGTATGCAGCACATCCTTGACTTGAGTTGCTTGTTCCACAGTAGCCTTGAAAGATAATAATGTATCATCTGCGAATAAAAGGTGAGACACACCCGGGGCGCTTCTGCAGATATGGAGTTCCTGTAGAGCTTGCAACTCAACCTTCCTGGAGATTAGTTTTGACAATACATCAGCTGCAAATAAAAAGAGATAAGGCGACAGGGGATCACCCTGGGGTAGCCCACGGGATGGGGAGAACGGTGCCGACATGACACCATTGAAGCAAATCGAGTAGCGCACCGACGTCACGCAGGACATGACTCGCTGCACCCATGTACCTTGAAAGCCCAACTTCATTAGAACATAGCTTAGGAATGAAGTTGGGCTTAGTCTCTTCTAATAAGGTAGTTATTGTTGGATGAGATTATAAAAAAATCCAAAACCATTCTTCCAATAAAATATAAAAGTGGTATTGAAACATCTCAAGCATCTTATTGAAAAATACGTATTGATATATCGCTGAAGATGCTTGAAAAACCAAAGGAATAAGTCTACTTTACCCCCCCCCCAAATTATTTATGCTCGCCTAGTTAAACCTCTCACTTATAAAAACCAGCTATTTTACACCCTAAACTATCTAAAATCGTCTAAAAATAACCCTAGGATGGTCTTGAATGTGGTTTTTCTAACTTGGCATCATACATGGACAATGACATGACAAAAGACATGTTTTAAAGTTTACATTACCTCCTAAACTATCAACTTTGTCTAAATAACTCCCTAAAATATATAATTGGATATTAAGCCACTATTTTGCTATTATAAATTTTAAATGGTCCACGTTAGCGAAATAGAAAAAAGAATCCTAATGGGAATGGAGCCGGCGGCTGAGGTGGTTAGGCTTTTTACTAGTGGATGTAGAGGTGTAGAGCGAGCATCAATGTGAAATGCAAGTGGAAATGGGAGCAGTGATGAACTTGTTTTTTTTTCTTATTTCGCTAGTGTAGATTGCTACATATCAACATTAACAAAATAGAGGAAAAAAACTTAGCAAAAGATAAATAGTGCAATAACATAAACTATAAACTTTGAGTGACTAAGTATCCAAGGTATAGTTGAGTTTATGCAGACAAAAATTATAGTTTAGAGGGTGAAGTAGACTAAAAGCCATGTTTTTACCATGGCATTTGTCCATATGTGATGTCACGTCCGCAAACCACCTCTGAGTAGTGGATTATTTAGACGGTTTTGGATAACTTAAGGTGTATAATAATCAGTTTTATAGGTGAGGGAATGAAGGAAACGCACGTCAATAGATCGAGAGGTAAAGTGGGCTTAAAGTATCTTCCTCCAACTGTCCAACAGTTGCCAAACATGGTGCCTTACTAATCGAGCTTGCATCTCTTCCTTCCTCGCTGCTTTGGCGCGCCGTGAGCGGTCATTGAGCCTGGTTCCAACATGGCCTCACTTCGTCTGTTAATTTCCGGTGAGTTGTGGACATGTAAATCAAGCGCTTGGCTCATATGGATCATGTGGCATGGCGGCAATTAAGTTTTTTTATGAGCTATTTTTACAGCTATTTGCTGGAAAGGTTTTTCTTTTTTTATCTTAGTAGAGCTCAGCTGATAAATTTATTTGTCCTATAACATGTCCACCTGAGTTTGATGATATGGCAAAGCAGCAATGAAGAGAGGATGAACTAGTTTCATCAAACTATGTAGTCTTAGAATTAAATGTATTGAGAGCCTATGAAATAGCAAAGATAAAACAACACATTGTAGAGTGAGTTTTGTTTATGGTTTCATTTCTATTTTCTTGATGTGTCACTCTTAGAAAAAAAATGAAATCATCCATTGAAATTGCCTAAGGTAAGGTACGAGTGTTCAAAAGTTCGTCGACAGAACGTATGGCATTTTATTTAAGTACATAGAAATAGTGGCATTTCCGATTATTAGTTGGAGCATAATTAAGGGGTACGACCTAAATTCTTTTAAAGGTGATCCCTTGATTTGAATCAGCACATGAAGATTTCTTGTTTAGTGATTTTCGAAGTTGCCTGTGTTGCATAATTAAGAGGCGTGATTTAAATTGGCCACACATCAATTTCGGAATACTTTATACCTATAAACCAGTGAAACTTCCATGCCGGCATTCGGAAAATCTAGCTACATCTGCATTTCGCGTATACAATAAACAGTGAAACAGAACACCATGGTGGAAGCATCACACGTACGTCTCACACTCTCATGCTCACACAGAGAACCGGTGTGGATGGATAGGTGACGTGCTGACGTGCGAGCTCACCATGGACGCCGGGCTCTTCGGTAGCTCAGCAAGTTCCTCTGGGAAGCGCTGGATGACGACATTATCACCTTGGCCACCATGGCCGCTCTGCCCGTCCTCGCTCTCGTTCTCCTCCAGGGACCGCCTCATGGTCTCCGGCGTGAACAGGTACGTGACGGCGAGCCCGAGCAGGCATATCCCACCAAGAATGATCAACGCGTACATCATGCCTATCCCAGGCTCGTACCCTGCCAGCACCTCCCTCTTGTCCCTGTCCTGCGACGCCCACAAGAACCCGATGGCTCCAATGAGCGCGCCGAGCTTCCCCGCTGCGCCGGATATCCCATGGCACGTCGACCGGAACCTCGCCGGGAAGAGCTCGGCGGGGAGGATGAAGGTTGTGGTGTTGGGCCCAAGGTTAGCAGAGAAGAATGTGAGCGCGTAGAGCACGATGTACCACGCGTCCGTGGCGTGGCCACGCCAGTAGCGGTCGTATGGCCCGGCGAGCGCGAAGAGGAAGGCGGCCATGAGGAGGAACCCGGCCATCTGGAGCCTTCGCCGGCCGACGCGGTCGATGAGCACGACGGCGACGAAGTAGCCGGGGATGGTGGACGCCACGGCGATGATGGCCTGGAACTTGGCCACGTTGAACGCCTCCTGGAACGCGTTCACGCGGCTCGCCGGAGGGAACCAGGGGCGGTAGATCTGCGACTGGAACAGCGTGCTGCTGTAGTAGGGGATGTCGAGGAGGAACCACGCCGCGGCGCACGCGAAGAGGTCACGGCCGTGGCGGCGGAGGAAGCGCCGCGAGAAGAGGCCGTACGATGACGACGACGGCGAGGATGAGGGCGCCGGAGGGGTGGTGCGGCGGAAGGCGGCGGCCTCCTCCTCGGTGATTGAGGAGATCAGGTCGAGGTCGGTGAGGACGCGGCCGATGTCCTTGGTCGCCTTCACCACGTCGTGCTCTACCAGCGCCGTAAACCTGCTCAAATTAAAGGACGAAGTGTCCAGCACGACAGTTAGTCGCTTTTGGGTCATTGGGTGAGTAGGGCTGTCATAAGTCATAACTCGTAAGTACACTTCAAAAGGTAAAGCTAAAGTGATAGTACTACATATTAAAAAGGTACTACTGTCATAAGTCCAATCACCTAATATTGCAAACATGGAATTAAGACTAGACAAGCATGTACTAGAGGAGGAGTGGACAAGACATGTGCATTTTAAATCGGCCGATGACGATGAGATATTTAAATCCACATTGCGTCAGCTAATAAAGCTGTTAGATTATGATTAAGCTGCATGCTTGTTAATTCATTCAATCAGCTCTAGAAGTTCGTAGGTCAGAGGAAACTTGATGATAACATAGAAAATATCACCAGGCCCAGGAGAGCTAAGCTTCCAGTTAAACAAACTGCAATAGGATTAAGAAAAAGGAGGCAGCTGACTAGGAGCAGGGGAGCAGCCCTGGTTCCTGTGTAGGTGGCACACTGTACTTGTTGGGTCATCTGCAGCAACGGTTTATTTTTGGGATGGCAGGTATCTTGTACCGCATATTCTTCAGCTTGACACTTGTTTATAAGCAACAGTAACATCATCGACATCGTCATCATCATTATTGTTTGCTAATAATATAGTATTTGGGGTCGAAGTTTGATTACTCTACGAGGGTTCTTTTTCTTTTTTCGGTGCATCTTCGCTAGAAACCAAGTCAGAGAAAAAAAAGAGCTCAATCGCTTTTTAGAACTGAAAACAGTAGCAGTACTGAACTAAAGGTCAGGGTGTCCTAATATGAAGGCTAATAAATCACATCACAATGCACCTTTTTAACCTTGTCTGCCACTTTATTACGAAAAAGATAGTAGTACCCTGGAGCAAGGAAGAACAGTGATCATAATTTGTCCCTGATGAATGATAGTGCTGTGCGTACACACGTACCTGGCTGTCTCTGGCATGGCCATCCTCCAGTAGAACGTGACCCCAGCAGGTACGGCGCCGATCATGAGTATGACGCGCCATGCGAGGTCGGCGGCCTCGGGCGTCGCGTCGAGCGGCGCGCGTCGGCCGGTGTAGCGGTCGAACGCGGCGGCGACGGCCATGGTGACGGCGGAGCTGGCGAGGATCCCGAACCCCTGCATGGAGAAGACGGCGGCGATGAAGGCGCCCCTGGTGCGGCGGTTGGCGAACTCGGACATGATGGTGGCCGAGAGCGGGTAGTCGCCGCCGATGGCGACGCCGAGGAGGAACCGGAACAGGCAGAGGCTCGCCAGCGCGCACCCGCGCGTGCGGCACACGGAGAAGCCACTGGCGAGCGCGGAGCACACCATGAGGAGCAGCGACGCGCCGTACACGCGGCGCCGCCCGGCCCGGTCGCCCATCGCGCCGAAGAGGAGGTTCCCCGCCACGGCGCCCAGCAGCGCGACGCCGACGGTGGCCGAGACGACGGCCGGTGGGGTCACCCCTGTGGTGGAGGTGGAGGTCGGGGTGGACGGAGCGTAGTAGACGCGGCCGATGAGCTTCATGACGGGAGCGATGCAGAAGAGGTCGTAGGAGTCGGTGAAGAGGCCCATCCCGGCGATCACGATGGCCTTGAAGTGGTAGTATTGTGTGCGTGCCTGGTCCAGCGCCGTCAGCACCCGGATCGGCGACGGCATGTCGTCGGTTAATTAGGATCGGCCGGAGAGGAGGACGACGGAGCAGCAGCAGCAGTAGCAAGAGCTCTAGAAATGCAGGTTGATCTCCATGAATGAACGAACGAATGATGTGGCATTTGCTTGGCTTTATTGGACGGGCAGGCGCGCGAATGGTGTGCGTGGCATCCGTACTGAGTGATGGCGACGTGCGGCGGGAGGGCGTGGTGGATTAAACAAAAGCGGCCATGCGCGTTGACATCCGCATCCGGGGATGCCTATGCCGGGGAAGATGCCGCCGCTCGGCTCTCTCGATGTCTCTCCCCACTTCCCCCTTTGACTCTGGGATTAGAGTAGTATGCTGCTGTGGCCCAAGGCAATTGCCGGCTGTACTGTACGACGAGTGAGATTCTTTTTATGCCCGAGGAAAACGAGGGCAATATAGCTCTGGTTGTCGCGCGAGGCCAAGCACGGCACGAACAAGAGGTTACTAGTAGATCCACGAGTGCACTGGCGCTTACCAGACAGAGCTGCTTGTATGCAACGCAGGTTCAGTTCAGGACTGGTTGCGCAGCGATTGCGGACGTGGCGGTGGTGGGCCTGTGGATGGCAAGGTGGGGAGAGGGAGCCAATAGGAGTGTAGTCAAAGTCTTCAGTGAAGGAGACTGGAGTGGTCGGGGCCAAACGATTGGTGTTAGTTGCGGAGACCACCAGCTGGTCTCCGTCCGGCCCTCGAGTCTCGTGGTGGACTCCGAACGTTCTTGGGCTTGCATCTGTTTGGCGTGTGATTGCCGCGCAGTTTCTCCGGTCTTTGCTTCTGCTCCTGCTCGTATCCCCAACCAAGGAGTACAATCACGTCCCTTGCAAGCACAAGTACAGATCTTCGGAGATCAGGGTACTATTTGTCAAATGTCTTGACCGTGTGACGTCGGTGCTAAGACAATAGACTCTCGGGAGCTTCCATTAACCCGAGTTAAATTCAGAGGTCCCATGGTCTAGTGATCAGGACATTGGACTCTGAATCCAGTAACCCGAATTCAAATCTCGGTTTGTGTGTTTTAGCTTGCTGATGATGACTGCACACCTCCTGTTAGTTCAACGTTCTAGTGTGCTGTGTGTTTTTCTTTTTTATTTTCTTCTAATTTGAGCTCATGTATGAGTTTTGAGTCTAAGTACTTGTGTTGTAACAAACAGCCTTGTGTGCATTTCTCAGAATGCAGAAGCTGGGACTTTTTTTCATTATTAAAAAAAAAGATTGTGACTGCGCACTGTGCAGCCTGCCCGTTTTCGGACCCTTATGTGACTGTTCGACTGCTGTACATCCATTTCTTCACGTGCTTGCGTGAGACGAGCTTTGCTCCCAGAGCGTGCCTGCGTGCCATGAGTTACATGAGCCTTTGACCACATCATGTGCAAGTGATTTGATTTTTTTTTTCTTATCCCTGGAAGGTTGGATATTTGATTTTGAGTCAATTTTTTATATCCAATTAGGGTTTCTTAATCAAGATACGAGTTTTGATAGTTTGTTGTAAATTACATTTAAATATACGTGTTAATTAAGGAAACTCGATCTCCATAGGGCATTATAACTCACCTTTCATCCCGGGGAGTTTGGGCGAGCCGTCTTCTGGTCTGACGTGTGACTTTCATGTCCGTTGGCCACATGACGTCGGGAGTGTCAACTGGAGTGTCAAATAGGGGATGGAAATTTCGATTTAATGTGGAAGAAAGTTTAAGGGCCAAGAAGGAAGCCCAACCTTTACTAGTGTTAAATAAAGAATTTTCTGGATTTTGAAGGGCCCAGCATGTATAGATCGGCTATGCTATCGGAAAAATGGGCAGTAGTGTTGCACCTCAACTGTCTGTCTTTGTTAGGATTGTGTTAAATAATTTGCACTGGTTATGTATGCAAGCTGGACTGGGTGTTGCTGAGCCCATGGGGAGGCATTCGTGGTTATGGTAGCATTGGTTGTTGATTATGGTTGTTGAGTGTGGCTGCTTGCAGCGTCATGACGGCTAGCGTTGTTTGGCAAGGATAAGTGTGGCGTGGGACTGCATTAGGGGACGGCTCATGCGGCATTGGCATCGTCGGGCGACTTGGCTTGCAGCGTATTTGCTTATTAGCTCGCCTAAGTTCCGGTGCGGTATATCATCGAAGCATAGCGCATGCGACTTCTTTGGCTTGCTGCTTTGGCGGTGGAGGTTATGTGCGTGGCTGAAGCAAGGAGGTGAGGTCGACATGCAATGATCTCTCGATTATTTGATGACGACGGCCATGGCATGACTCCATGTGCAGAGTATCTCTAAGGTGATGAGAGCGACGTGTTGTCCAACGGGCGGTGACAAGGCCCCTATGCATTGTGTTTTTATGGTGCTGACTGTGACACTCTCTACGAGAGATCCAGATTCAGTGATATCACTCTGTCAGGTAGAGTGGTGTTGCAGCGCACTACGACTGGGGTCCCGCATGGCGATTGCATTCTTGGTGTGGTGCAGTCTGCTGCTATTGATTCTCTGTTGACACAGGTTCAAATTGCAGGTTTCGGCAATTACGTGAGAATGAATGTTGGTGGGTGTCGCATTTGATGGGGCGGAGATGTTGTTGAGGTTCGTATTGTCCTAATCCGACCAATGTGTATTTGTAACTTTGTGTAATTGTATTAAGAGTAGCGTAGGAGTGTAGTCCTGTCAGTCTTGGCTGATACGAAATCTTAGGCATTGTTTAGATTGCAAAGTGAAAACTTTTCACACGTCATATCAGATGTTTGGACATTAGTTAGAAGTATTAAATATAGACTAATTACAAAACTAAAATACACCGATGGAGTGTAATTGACAAGCTAGATGAAACTATTATGCCGAATTAGCCCATAATTTGACAATGTCGTGCTTCAAGTAACATGTACTAATGATAAATTAATTAAGTTTAATAGACTCATCACACGAATTACATTCTATATGTATAATTAGTCTATGACTCTATGTTTAATACTCTTAATTTGTGTCAAAATCCGATGTGACATCGTGAAAATTTTCATGTAGGAACTAAACAAGGGTTTAATTAATTACTCGAACAAATGCCTTAGTTAATTTTAAAATAAAACTATATGACATGCTCCCTTCTGTTGCAAATTCCCATAAATTTGATCAAAACCATGTAAAAATCAACCACCAGATCGAGTTATGGTCAAGCTATGTGAGGCTAGCTACTCATGTGTTCGTATTGGTATACAGAAAAGTCTGCTACTTGTCAAATGATAAAATTGTCAATAGTTTATATAGTAGATAGAGGAAAAACATCAGATTATTCATGGCACATGCTCAACCTTAGCATGCTACTCCTATATAACCAGCTCCGATTTCTTACTACATAATCTATAAATGAGAGATTTCTCTCCCTCCCTTATTAAACTCGGTGCCCTTGTATATGATGGCAAGTGTTACAAAAACAATAAAGTCAAAAACCGATAGCAAAACCAGGAGCAAGAAGAAGCGTTCAAGGTGGCCATGGTTAAGGTTCCTTGTGATCCAGCCTCTCGTTTTGCTTCGCTTTCTGGTGATGCCAGTGACTGCACTGACCGTCAGCATGCTCATGAAGTTTCCAAGCGAGATGGACGCCATGCACAACGAGCTGCCCAAGCACTTCATGCCATCCGGCATCTGCCCGCTGAAGAAATCCAGCTGGCCTATGTACATGAAGACCTCCGAGGCGCCGATCAGCGCGTACTGTGGAGCTTGCCAAAGGACACTCATTTTGCTCGGCTGGTCCATCTTCACGACACGATGCCGTCGGTTGATCTCGACGACTGCTGCGGCAACCATGCCGATCAACGCGATGATCAGCCCGACGCCCATGCGTTGGAGATCGGTGATGCCATGGGGATTCTTGGTGAACCTTGACGCCATGGGCGCGAAGACGAAGCCGTAGGCGAGGACGGAGAGCAGCACGCTGCAGATGTCGAACGCCGACATGCTCGCTGCGGGCACCCGGAACTTGCCGAAGAGGTTGGTGTCCATGGCCGTGCCTTGCTCCACGAACGTGGACCCCATCTGGGTGAACTCAAGCGAGTAGATGATGGTGCACACCCATATCGGGATCGTGCCCAGGACGCTCTTCACCTCCTCCACCTGCGTCACCGTGCACAACCTCCATGGGTTGTTGCCGTTCGCAGCATTATTACAGTCCTCCTCAGTCACTATCGCTGCTTTATCAAGGTACCTCCATGTACATGATCGAGTTAGCACATTATATATATCGTTTACGCATTGAACTATATAATGTTTTTACACAACAGAGCTCAATCGATCGAACAGCAGGTACCTGAGTTGATCCCTGTGCAAGAGTTTGCGACTGCCTCGAGCCTCCGAATCGTCATCTTCAACCTCATGGAGGTCCTCACCTGGGGGTACCTGGAGGTGCCTCTTGTGGAACGCAGCAATGAACACCTGCGCCATGCGTGTGAGCGGGTTGCCAGTGGGCCTGTAGTGGCGGTAGTATGGTGTGCCCAGAAGAAAGAGAAGAAGCCCGAGGGCAACAGCTATTGTGGAGGCCCAGAAGCCCATGACCCACTTGCCCCTGTCCTCGTAGAAGGCCAGGAAGGTGTTGGAGAAGAGGGAGCCGATGTTGAGCGCCACGTAGAAGTAGCTGAAGAAGGCAAGCTTTGAGCTCCGCTCTGTCGTGTCAGAGTCATCGAACTGGTCTGCCCCGAACGTCGCCACTGACGGCTGGTACCCACCCATCCCGAATGCAGTTGTGTAGGTCGACACGTAGAACATCACCATGCCGTGATGCGACGGCCGACGGCATGGCTTCAACCCTACGCCATCGCCGCACCCGGAGGGCTCCACCAGCATGAAGGAAGAGGACAGTGAAAGCATCACCAGTCCCTGAATGCCACAAAACAAAGCAAGTGTATGTTCACCAATGGACAGCTAGTAGGGTAATTAATAAGAGTAATTAAAATGTAATAAGTGTTGTAATAATTGTGGACCAAATTAAATAGCAGCTGGCGAATTCAATTCTTACCAACAGGTAGATGACCTGGAACACAATGCAGGTGATGTAGCGGCCAATGTAGGAGTCGCTGAGGAAGGCACCAAACAGCGCGAAGATGTAGACAGTGCCAGTCCATTTGCTGACGGAGTTGGCAGCCTCGGCGTTCTGCTGATGAAGAACCTTCTGTAGGAACACGACCAGGTCCACAGCAACTCCACCGAATGCCAGGTTCATAAGAGCATAGTTCACTGATCATGAAAACAATTGCATGGTTGTTAGGAAACTTGATTGAGATTAGGATCCATATGCATGCAGTTTAGTCACTGCATATATATGATTATGAACACAGAGTTATTACAATTTTAGCCTGAACAATTATATATGCAGATTTGATCACCTAGGAGATAAGAGTTGTTTTTCATGCATGCCATTCAAACTAGCAAATCTGAAGTAACAAAGGGATAGCGTGCATTATCGTTCTGTAGTTGATCAGCGACAAATAGAGATTGCCAGAACAAGCAAAGAGAAAAAGAAGTTTTTTACCAAGAAGTATGGCAGTGGTTCTCTTTCCCCCTGTGGTGGCTTTGACTACAGGGTTTCCCCTGAAGTCAACAGTGCCATCGTTAGTGTAAATTGATGGTGCTGTATTATCATGCTCGCTGTCACGGTTGTCGCCTTGCAGAGGCTTCAAAAATGTTCATGAGAAAAAAAGTGCGTTAAATCTGAACACACTAACTAGTAATTATAGTTACGAAAGATTGGAAGGCATATTGTGTCTTAATAAGGTTTATGTTTAATTCAGAAAATATAAAGTGGTTCTCAAATTTGTTTTGATCAGCATTTATAATATTGTGGTTTTAATGAAAATGATTAATTGTCAAAGGAAAAAAATAGTATTTCAGATTGGACTCATGCCATTCTTACTGTCGTTGGTATGTTACTAGCCCTCGGAGACTCCATCGTGTTGGGATCCTATGCACAGAAGACAGCAGCGTGAAAAAATGATCAGAAACTAATCTTAAAATTTAATACCAACTAATGACATAAGAAAATACTTCTAATATACAACCATCTAATTTGGTTGAGAAAAATAATTCTACAATATTGACCAGTTTTTGTCCTTCTCATTAATATACAGTAACAAGTGCCATGAAATGGGCTCATTTTTTTTTCTTGTGTGAAAAGCAAATTAAAAAGTTTCCAGTTGTGCTACTAGCAGACAACTAAATTTCCTGGATGGCAGAACAGAAGGATTGTCCACTACTATTTTAATCAAGTAATGAAATAGTAGAACAAGTGATAACTTTTGACCATTAATAATATATGTTTCAGAGCACAAAACTTATATTACTTTCATGAAGAGAAAAGTTTCATTGATGTTGTTAGAGACAAACTTACTATTCCATACAGATATTGTTAAGTGTCATTTAGAGACTATGTCTAAGTCAGACTGGAACTTATGATTGATGGGGGAGTAATAAAATTAGCCAAAATACTCTTTGTACAAGGGCCAAATGCACGTGCACCCCTTACCACATCAGCTAAGAGAGGACAGGCACACAAGTACACAACAAGTAAATGTGGCCTGGAACACACTAGTCTCAAACACGGCATTGTCAATCTTGTGTTTTCAATCCATAGGAAATTTTCGATGTTGACAATGACCGTACATAGATATTGAACTAGGAGTTGCATTCATGGTTCCTATGTTACTGGAAGTACAAAATATTGAGAGGTAGTCCTTACAGAGATAGCATCGGTGACGATCTCAATCTTCGAAGTGTCCATCTTGAGAAAAAATGCCAACAAAAAATATAACATTAGGGTTATTGATTAAATCTTTATGTAAACGATAGCAAACTTAAATAACAATGCATGACACACACACACACACACACACACACACACACACACACGTGTCCCATGGATTAGCTAAAAACCAAAAATAGGTTGAAAGACATTTTAATCAGTTTCTAATTCAAATGTAATTATTAGTTGGGGGAAGAATCTAGACATGATGTTCTTACAGTCATATTAACACTCTGAATCTCTTGAGAGTCCTTGTTGCTGTCAACCTTGAACAAATAAGAAGAAAAAGGAAACTCAACGCATGTAAGAGTACATTTCTGAAATATATAAATATATTATCATACTTATACCTGATGGGTGAAATTTTAGATGTTGATGACTACAGATAAAAAGGTTTGAATTAGGGTTCGCATTAATAGTCGTCGCTACAACGGGAATATAAAATATCCAGAGTAAGTACTTACAGACATAGCAGTGGTGACGATCTCAATCTCCGAAGTTGCCATCTTGATAAAACGTGCCAACAAAAAAAAATACATGAGAACTATGACAAGAAAATTTGATCAATAACCCTTACTTGGTATTTGTGTAATTGCCACTACCCAGAATATGGCAGTAGAATACCAACACTTAGAATTCATGATTAATGATTACTGACCTAATATAATTAATTGTTGTTAATTAAAGTTATCATACTGAAATCATAACAAAATTGTGCATAAAACAGGGGTGAAATTCATCAAAGTTCCTAACTGCAGCAATAAAACATATCCTGAGGGAGTAGTTATAAGCCAAAAAAAAGGTGAATGCCATTTTACTTTTACTTTTAAAATGTATTTATCAGTTGGGGGTAGAATCTAGCTACGAGGTTCTTACAGCAGTTTGAACACACTTAATCTCAGGAAAATCTACTTTGTTGGCAACATTGAAAAAAATAAGAGCAAAATAAAATGCCATAGTGTGCGAGTGTTGCATACATTTTTTTATGGTTCATATTCTTTGAGCAAGAAAATAAAAATATATGTACTTGCATTGCTGGTATGTTAATATTTTGGTGCAGAAAATAAATAAAAGGAAAAAAAATCTAAATTACTGCCCTCAAGTATAAGTAGTCAAAGTTCACATAACCCCATAAACAATTTTTAAGTTTATTTGACTCAGTAAATTATAGTTGGTTTAATTTACCCCCTAATAAAATTTATTGTTTTTTTATTTTGGATGCACAAGTGTGGTATTAGGTTCACATTTTGAGATATGATAGAAGACAATGAAACACATATTAGAAAAATAAAAAACTGGTTTTTTATAATTATTTAAATAAGGTGGGATATTTAATAACAAAGTCATTTTTAGATACAACATTATACAAAAGATAATGACTAAAAATTCGTCATAGTATACTTTTTACATATATTGTCATGTCCACTACAACCATTCAAAAATTTTAATTAGAATTCAACTTGTTTATAAAGAACAAAAAACCAAATTATATTAGGGGTAAACTGGACCAAATAATAGTTAGGTGGTAAATTGAAAGAAAAAGTCTGATTTACACCCTCCAACTATAACAAAGGTTTGATCTGCAACCACGACAACAAAACCAGATACAAATAACAATCCAACTATCAAAACCATACAAATTTCTTCTGGTAAAAAAACCATACAAATTTTACCATTTGAGCCGTTTCAAAGGTGGTTTCCTATTTTATGGATATATAAATAATTTTTTTAAACTAAAAAATTCATAACTAATTAATTTTAAATATAAAATGAAACCGATGCCAAAATTTTTCTAAAAAGATAACCTACCTATCAGTGAACAATTGAAAGTTATTTGTGTATTATTTGTTTATGTTGCTGCCAGTGTTTTATTGTTGTTCTAAAAATACTTGGAATAGATATAAATAAAATATGAATAACATAAAATGTTGTACGAACATATAGTTTATATTTTTACAAAATAATTGGCACAAGTGTCATATCATTTTTACTAAGAATGAATTAGTTAAGAATTTTGTTACCTTAAAGTAATTTTTATAATTTTTGAAAAAATAGAAAACCGCCTGTGAAACCACTCAAAAGGTCATTTTTTCATGGTAGTTTTGATAGTTGGATGGCCCTTTGTGTCCAGTTTTATAGTCGTTGGTTGAAAATTAGATTTTTTATTATAGTTAGTGAAAACTAGAGTTTTCCCTAAATTGAACTAAGAAATAGTTTAGGGGAAATATGTAAACTTTGACTATACTTGTGAGGAGTAATTTGAACCTTTTATGTTTCTACGTAAGTTAACAGTGGCGGTTGGCTTAATGCGTCCGTCTCTATTAATATATTAAAGAGGCGGTTGGACGGCAGCCGGCACAACCATGATTAACAAAGGTGGGTCGGCATCCTGTCTGTCTCCTATGGCTCTTGGAGAGTCCTCTACGTACATGTATTCTTGGGAACATAGAGATGTAGTATCAGAATCAGCAGGGAGCATCTCTTATGATGAGACAGTAGGACAGACCTGGTCCCTGATTGTGCAGGAATTAGCTGCTGGCAAGCCCTCACTCTTACAACTACCTAACAGCGCAGGCAATGGTGGCTTCGTTTTCCAATGCTTGCTGGGAGAGTCGATGGATATATGGGAGGCGATAATCTCTGATCAGAATAACCTCCTATTTAACCTGTAGCACCGGCCACTAACGTCCACAGGTGACACATCAGAGAACACAAAGCGATGCCTGCCGCACGGCACGCAAAAACAAACAACGCCGCCAGCACGCAATGAGGGCAAACGACGCCGATCAAGCTAGCGTCGTTCGTATCACACCGCCGGTGGGAAGGTAACGCATCACGCGGCCGTGACGCGACCTCTGCGCCCGGCCGGCCGGCGAGACGACAAGCAAAAGGGAGCCGAGACATGCTCCCGGCCGTGAGGGCACACTGGCAGCTAGCTGAAATCTGGGAGGGATATATATACTCTCCTTTTCCTTTGGGTGGTGGCCGGTGATGATGCGCCGCCGTGGAAGCTTTTGGAGGCATTGCACGAGGAAGAGAACAAAAGAAGGTACTACCTCTGGCGAGCCTGATCTCCTGCTTTCGGTGCAAGAGAGATAGATAGGTTTTGCCATGGATGGACGGCAAGGCAATGTGGAAAACTTTAGAAATGCAAGTTTTGTTGTTTCAGTTGGTTCGGTGGAGCGGATGACGGATCGACATGATATGCAATTCTGGCGTGGCTATCATCATGTTGATCGCCAGGGCCAGGGTGCCTTGTATTTCCTTCCTGCATGGTGTGGCTATCATCATGTATTCATGTTGATACTCGATACTTTGCAGATCAATCCATGTCACTGTGATGTGGTGGCTTTATTATGTGCTACAAGTGGATGTTTGTTGGGATCAGCAGGCACCGCTCCTCAAAAAGGTAGCTGGCGACGGCAGTTACTACTGGAGCACGGAAATTACCTAGCTTGTTGAGATTACAGATAAGTATGTTGAATGCTTCATGTTTAAAAAAAATCAACAGTATAAAGGAAATGAATCATCTGCAGTACTTATCTCTAGAGTTGAGTCACTGACATGTGGGCCAAAATCAAAGTCTCACTCATTAGTGACACTGCCGAGGAGACTCGCTGCATATAAAGGGTGCCTCAATTTTGTAAAGGGAGCTCTACATAATATTAGTTTTCAGAAACCACACCTATCTCAAACAATACAATACATCCATCCTCAAGATGATGCAAAAGAAGCATACAATTCCATTCATCTGGAAGAACATTTTTTTTTGACAACGTAACAAAAACATTAAACCGTTGGAACAAGAAGACTTGGTGCAGTTAGCTTTAAAAGAACATAATAAGGAGGGACAACCATACTTAGTAAATAAATTAACAAGTACTGACACGAGAAAGGTATAAATAAGTTACAAGCTACTCAATATTTTAATGAAACGTATTGATGTTGCATTTATTGAGAATTGCAGACTTGAGAGAATATTGTTGTACAAATAAACTCTCATAGTAAATTGAAATAACATTGACACAACATCTCAAACAACACATATTTAAACACAAGTAAAATACTAACATATGTTACCATTTGTAGAAATGGTATTAGACTTGCATTGAGCATGGATTATGACAAGTGGCATGTAGCTGCTTTCAAGTACATACCAGATCTGCCTGTATCGGACCGAAACTTGGCATGCACAACCACTGTTTCCAACAATATGAGACCTGGGCATACTCCATGGGATTCCATGCTTAGAAGCATCAGGTTCAAGTTTAACATGAACAAAATTCCTATGTGGATTGTGATATATTAGTTTTTATAGCTCCACCACTAGATAGATGGATATGGAAGAGTAAGAGAGGGGAGAGATGGACTTACAACTTAGTGGTGGATGAGGAAGATGGGGACGGGGAATTATACAATGCCGGTGATGATGAGGGAGATATATAGTGAAACAGTATGTGTTGGCATAAAAAAAAGCAAAAAAAAGGTAAGTCCATCAATCGTACACGCAATACCGATATCTCAAGGACAGAAAATCTACTCATGCCTCACGTGCACTAGAAGGGACAAACCGTTCGATTTGTATTTTTCTAGTGGCCCATAGGTAGCATTAAAAATCTTTGGAGGGAGAAATATTAAAACAACTTTGTAGTTAATATTTTGATTCCATCATGTATTTCCATTTCATGTATATAGCCCTAGTCATTTCAATATTTTGCCTTGCCCATTCTAACTATGTGATTTTCCAATAAATGCTTCATAGAGTGCTTTATTAGTCTTACTCTGATACAATTGAAAAATGAATGTTTCACTATCCAGGTAAGAATGCTTCAAAGGATATGTGCTTTAATTCACACCAGAGATGTAAACTTTTTTCACGTCTCCAAATTTGTGTCACTTATGTGAACACATCAGAGACACAAGATCCTATGACTATTCACCAAAAAATGCAACTGAATAGTAAATGTGTTTATTTGAGAATCATCGAAGACCTATCCTGATGAAACACACGTCTACGATGAGTATCATTAGTGACCCGGGTACACAACCTGCATCTCCTATAATTAGATACGGGTGTAAAAACACGTTCCCTATAACTGTCTTTGGGGATGGTTTATACTTCTAGATATGAAACACATCTCCTTTAAGTGTTATAGCCAAGATGTCGGCGATTTATGCTGACTAGGTTCTTGAGGGGATGCCCCGAGAGAAGGGTTTAGGGAGAAGTCGTCGAGAATCTAGAGCCGAAGGTGACAAGAGACAATTTTAGACAGGTTCACACCGCAATGTGCGTAATACCCTACGTCCTGTATGGTGTATCTTGTATATATGAGATGCGATGAATGGGGTCCCTATCTCCCCTTATATATGCCGGGGGATAGGGTTACATGGAAACCGTATAAGGTTAGGAAACTTTTACAAGTTTATCTCCAATTTCCTAATACAGTCTATCCTAACCGACTAGGACTAATCCTTGTCTTGTACGTCAAGTCTTGTACTTGGGCCGGCCCATGGAATGGTCCGCCAGGGTTGTTTGGTCCATAAAGACTCTACACCCACAAGCCCCCGAGCACCTTATCTCCTGAAGAACAACACTGTTGAAAATACAGAGTTCTTTGTGACCCACCAGGGTTGTTTGAGGCACACAGGGTTCTTTGCTCTTGGAAGTTGCAACCATGCTGTTCAATAGGTAATGAAGTGCTCATAAGTATTCTTGAAGTTCGGATTGGCGTGCATCGATAGGTGCGCCCAATTGGGCAGCCCCCGAGCCTCGTTTATCTTTGAAAAAGAAATCCGAGGCTCTTTCGAAGTCCGAACCCGAAGAGAATCAATTTCTGAAAAAGTCCGAGTTCTTTTAGAACTCCTTATGAATTTATCAATTGAAGCCAAAAATTTTATAAATATATTTCCTGAAAATATTCCCACAGCCCCCGAGCCTAAATTTGAACGAATTCAAATATAGGATCAAAGAAGGACCAGAATTGAAAAGTACCGAAGTAACGATTCGAAAAGTCAATATAAACCGTTCGCGTCCCTTTGTATCTGCACGCCTCTTGCGAAACAGATCTAGGTTTTGCGACAGTTGCTCTGTTAGCAATCCTAAGACTACGCACACACTCCCGCAAGCTCCTCGAACCCTAATCCCATCCACACCAAGCCTCGAAGAACTGCAATGGCCGGTGGTGAAGGATCCAGCCGAAGCAAGGGCGCAAAGAGGAAGACGGAAGCCATGAAGGAAGTCGTAACGACTGAAGAAGCAGCGCCCGCAGGAGACATTCCATGCGTGGAAGATCCAATCAGTGACTGGCCAACCAGTACACTGAAGGAAAAATATATCAAAAATCTGGAGACAGATGGATTCCTGGTAGCCCAAGAAATCAGTCGGTGGAAATGCGCCCATGGGCATGAGTACCCTACTGAAGAAACCGAGGAGCTCGAGGTATGGAAAGCGTTTTATGAGGTTGGTTTCAGTTTGCTGACCTGTGACTTTTTCCGGCGAGTTTTGCAGTTTTATGGGATTGAATTGTGTCATTTGAATCCCAACTCCATTCTGAATCTATCCATTTACATCCACCTATGTGAAGCCTTCCTTGGAATAGACCCGCATTTTGCCTTGTTCTGCCATTTGTTCAGAGTGAAAACCTCAAGCGGACCATTGCAAGTGGTGGGGAAGGTGGTGATCCAGTTCCGTCAGGGCATAAAACCAGTGTACTTGGATTATGCAACCAAGGAGAGCCTGAAGGATTGGCAAAAAGAGTGGTTTTATGCATGGAATCATCAGCCACAACTGCCCAGCCGCTCGGGAAATCCTCCAGTAATGAAGCCATTCTGGAGTGAAACTGTCAGAGTCAATCAAGCGATGCAGATTCCCGAGCTGCTGAATATGATTCGAGATCTAAAGGCACAAGGACTGACCGGTGCCATGGTATATCGGTCATTTTTGTTGAGGAGGATCCAACCATACAAACAACGCTGCAATCCAGGGTACTTGTACTCTGGAGAAACCGACCCCTCAAGGAATGCCACCGGAAACATGTCTGACAAGAGGATTACACAACTCTTGAAGAAATATCTGGTCATCAGTGATGAAAACTTTCCCGAAATAATGGAAGTGTCAGCAGTCACCATGACGCCTGAGGTATGAACCATATCGGAGAATTAATACATTGTCTGCTTCTTGAATACATAGTATTAACTAATTCCATGGTTTATAACAGTATAAAGCCCGGCGATCATTGTATGTGAGTCTACCTCCCCTGGATCCAACCAACGCTGAAGAAGCAACCCTGTTGGCTCGCTCTGTGGTCCAGGGGTAAGGGATCAGGTGCGCCAACGCAAGCATTATTCTGAAGAGACACCTGTATCTGAAGAACCTGACGAGCCCCATGCCCATGCTGAACAGCAGGTGTCGGAAGAACCCCGTGCCAAAGAAGGGGCAACCTCCAAGGGAGGTGAAGGGTCCAAGAGGGCCGCATCAAAGGAGCTGACGGCGCTTGTACCCAAGAGAGCACGGACCCTACCCAAGCCCCGGGCATGGGTCATCCCGAAGGAGAAGACAAAGATATCCCCACAGCCAAAGATGCCATCTTCTGTGGGGATAGCCATCAGTGAGATCGGAACCAGCCGATCACAACAAAGCGGCATTGCCCAGCAACCTTTGTTAGAAGAAGAAATCATTCACAACATCTACAACCCTGTCTCCGCGCCCTTCTCGAGTACGATACCAGTGGTTGAAGAACCCTGTCCAGCTGGACCATCGGCGCCGGAGCAGGAAGCTGAAGAGGAGTTCACCTTGGGAGAGCCGGAGATCCCAATGCGACTTCTGCCATGTAAGTATTCTATAAATCTTGTCGTGCGTTACAAATTATACCTTCGTAATAGTCTAAGGTGACTTATGAAGTTATGGATGCAGGGTTGAAGAAACTCCATCAACAACCAGGGAAGAGCCAGCCACCGATCATGCGGCTGTAGAGCCAGAGGCCCCAGTGCCCAAAGAACCCAGGGAGATGCCAGAAACAACCCTGCCAGAGGTTCATGCAGCCGCGCCATCAAGCCTGCCAGTACCAGTAGAAGCACAAGTTGAAGAAACAATTACTGAGGTGCTGGCGGACATCGAACAACTGGTCACGCAGGCAGTAATTGAAGAAACTAAAGTAGAACGCCGTGACCAGAACTTTGCTGAGCCCCTGAGAGTCATGAAGACATCCCAAGGTAGGGCGAGGGCTGTTCCAGAGGCGGAGTGCTCAAGGGGTAAACAAGCCGAGACATCAACCCAGGAGCAAGCGATTGAAGAGATCCCCAGGGTACCCAAGGGTACTAGAGCTGAAGAGAAAATCGGTAACTTCTGCATCGGGAGCTACGGTCCAACGCTAAATCCGAATCCGCAGACGTTCGAGTACATCTTGGACGCAGCAGAGGATGAAGAGCACATCAACAGGGGACTGTACCATGCTGAGAGGGCAGTGGCCTACTTCAAAGTATGAGAAACAACCCTGTACTTGTTGTCCCTTGTGAATATATCTCATGACAATATTTCTGCAGGCCGTCGGCGAAGCATCGAGGAAGAAAACGGAGTATATCCACAATATCTCATTGATGTACGCCAAGGCTGACCGCCTCCAAAAGGAATTAGAACGCGAACGTGAAGACCGCAAACTCCAGGAGGCGGAAGATGCCAGCATGATCCGCACCTTGCATCTGCGGACCAAGGAGTTGGTCGCAGAAAAGGAGGACATGAAGAAGAAGCGCAGTGCGGCGAAGACAGAGCTCAAAGGTACTCTTTCACTGCCAAAGTCTGGCAATGAAGTATCCCTTGCATGTGTAATATAACAACTCTGTCATTGTCTTGTGTGAGCAGGGGTGCAACAACAGCTGACGACAGCCCAGAGCAAGATGACAGATTGGTCGAACTTGGCCAACCGTCATGAAGAAGCGTTGAAGACTCTCTCTGAAGAGCACGATACCATCAAGGAGCAGCTCAGAGTTGCAGTCGAACAACGCAAGGATGCTGACTTGCAGTTGATTCAAATCATTGAGCAGCAAAAGAAGGCTGCCAAGGATCTTGAAGACGCTCGTGAAGAGAACAAGCAGCTATCCAAAGAACTCGTCCAGGCGCGAAAAAATCTTGCTGATAAGAAGGCGCTGGATGAGAAGCTTGAGCAGACGACCAGGAGAATGTCAGAGCTTGAAGAAGCTATGCGGCAGATGAAGAAGTTGGACGATGACCTGGCCGAAGCCCTGAAGTGGATTTCGTTGCTAGAGAAGGCAGCGAACCCGGTGGTGAGGGCCTTGGTCCCTGAAGACCCTGCATCTCGGCAATCATTCCTGGAGCGTCTGAAGGCCATATGATGTGAACCCGCTAGGGTTTGACGCCTGATCTTTCGATGAGAGGTGGAAGATAACTCGATTGGATAATGGTGGCGACGTTCACGGCCCGACTACAGCCTTCCGGGGCTGCGCCTTAGCAATCGATACACCGCCTCCAATGGCTGCCGCAATGAGCGCGTCACCCGGCCACTAGGGCACCCGTTCCTGCAAGCAATCGAAGAACTAGCAAGAACAAGTATACAAGTACTAAAATTACGAGATCTGAATGAAAAGTTTCAAACACAATCACGATATCAATATGAAGATGGGGTTCCGAATACAACAAGACGGATGGCTGGATCAGCACACGCGCTTGAAGGCAAGTAGCGAAGGCTAAACTTGATCTAAACAAAACACGAGTGTTCTTGGCGGCGGCTAGAAGGTATATGACAGGGGGAGGTCGACCACAGGGGGCTGGGGTCGTGCTCCAACCCTAGGACGCGGCCCCTAATGGGCCCCACTTGATACACAACCCATTGGGCCAAATGAGGTGGCGCAGCACCCTGGACAGATTGATATGCGGTCAAAGATTTGACGATTGCGGACGCCTCAGAACAGATATTGTCATGATTCCGAATCCATGTGAAACTACAATCCAAGCCTGTTCCATGAAGTACTTGAACGTCCAAATCCGACTCCGTATGCATCCGTGGCGTGCGTCACAAGTTGGTATTCTGCTGCAGCCCAAATCCAGCGTACGCGATTCCCTTTCCCGTTTGCTCTTCTCCATGATTCCTAATCAAAAGAAGAGTGCACGTGTCTCCACAATCTAAATATGATTTATCTGAACAAAGAAGGGAACTCACTTGATGTTTAAGTTGTCGGGCACGAGCACGAGTAATTGGACCAGCGATAGTAAGCGGAGGCGTCACTGACGTGGTTGTATCGTTGGTGGGGATGTCCTCATCATCCTCCCCTTCTTGCATTTGAGTCGTCCTCGACTCAAGCTCATCAACTTCTCCCAAATATGGCCTCGAATCTGCAATGTTAAATGTGGGACTAACCCCAAAATCTGCAGATAGATCTAGTTTGTATGCATTGCCATTAATTCTTTCGAGCACTTTAAATGGTCCATCAGCCCGAGGCAATAACTTAGATTTACGCAATTCAGGAAATCGCTCTTTTCTCAAATGCAACCAAACTAAATCACCAGGTTCAAATTTCAATTCCTTTCTACCTTTATCACCAGCAAACTTGTACTTAGCATTCATGCGCTCTATGTTTTCTTTAGTTGTTTCATGCAGTTTCAACATCAATTCAGCACGAGTAGTAGCATCAAAATTCAGTTTCTCAGAAGATGGCAAAGGCATTAAGTCAATAGGAGCACGAGGCACAAAACCATATACAATCTAAAAAGGGCACATCTTTGTAGTTGAATGCAGCGAACGGTTGTAAGCAAATTCAATATGAGGCAAACATTCTTCCCACATCTTAATGTTTTTCTTTAAAACAGCTCTCAACATAGTAGACAAAGATCTATTCACAACTTCAGTTTGACCATCAGTTTGGGGATGACATGTAGTAGAAAATAAAAGCTTAGTCCCCAATTTAGCCCACAAAGTCTTCCAAAAGTAACTAAGGAACTTAACATCACGATCAGAAACAATGGTATTGGGCACACCATGCAAACGAACAACTTCTCTAAAGAATAAATCAGCAATATGTAATGCATCATCAGTTTTGTGACATGGAGTGAAGTGTGCCATTTTAGAAAATCTATCAACAACCACAAACACATTATCACGACCCTTCCTAGTCCGAGGTAATCCCAACACAAAATCCAGAGAAATATCCTCCCAAGGAGCATTTGGAACAGGAAGAGGCAAGTACAAACCGTGTGGATTTAACCGTGACTTAGCCTTCTGACATGTAGTGCATCGAGCAGCAAACCTCTCCACGTCCCTTCTTATCTTTGGCCAAAAGAAATGACCAGCAAGTATGTCCTCCGTCTTTTTCACTCCAAAGTGTCCCATCAAGCCACCTCCATGCGCTTCCTGCAACAACAACAAACGAACGGAGCTAGCTGGAATGCATAGCTTGTTAGCTCTAAACACAAACCCATCACTAACGATGAATTTGTTCCATGCTTTCCCATCTTTACAATGGATCAACACATCTTTAAAATCAGGATCATTAACATATTGGTCTTTAATCGTTTCTAATCCAAATATCTTGTAATCAAGTTGATTCAACAATGTATATCGCCTAGACAAGGCATCAACAATCACATTTTCTTTCCCTTTCTTGTGCTTAATAACATAAGGAAAATATTCAATAAATTCAACCCACTTAGCATGTCTACGATTAAGTTTTCCTTGACTACGAATATGCTTCAAAGATTCATGATCGGAATGAATAACAAACTCTTTGGGCCACAAATAATGCTGCCAAGTTTCCAAAGTGCGAACAAGAGCATACAATTTTTTGTCATAAGTGGAATAATTCAGAACAGGCCCGCTCAATGTTTCACTAAAATATGCAACAGGTTTGCCTTCTTGCAACAAAACACCACCCAAACCAATTCCACTCGCATCACATTCAAGCTCAAAAGTCTTATTAAAATCAGGAAGTTGGAGGAGAGGTGCATGTGTCAACTTATCTTTCAACATGACAAAAGCATTCTCTTGTGTGGTGCCCCATGAAAAAGTCACCCCCTTCTTCGTAAGCGCGTTCAGTGGTGCTGCAATGGTGCTGAAATCCTTCACAAATCGGCGATAGAACCCTGCGAGTCCTAGAAAGCTTCGCACTTGGGTGAGTGTCGCTGGCACAGGCCATCCCTGAATAGCGTCCACCTTGGCTTGATGAACTTCAATTCCCTGCGGAGTCACAACATAGCCAAGAAAAGACACTCGATCTGTGCAAAAGGTGCACTTCTCAAGGTTACCAAACAAACGTGCATCCCGTAAAGCATTAAAAACTGCACGTAAATGATCATGATGTTCATCCATGGATTTGCTGTAAATCAATATATCATCAAAATATACCACAACGAATTTCCCAATGAATGCATGCAGAACCTCGTTCATTAATCTCATGAAAGTGCTAGGTGCGTTAGTTAACCCAAAAGGCATGACTAACCACTCATACAAACCGAACTTTGTTTTGAAAGCAGTTTTCCATTCATCGCCCAATTTCATACGAATTTGATGGTACCCACTACGTAGATCAATCTTGGAAAACACAACAGCACCACTCAACTCATCAAGCACATCATCTAAATGTGGAATAGGGTGACGATATCGAATGGTGATATTATTGATAGCTCGACAATCAACACACATACGCCATGTTCCATCTTTCTTAGGCACTAAAATAACTGGAACAGCGCAAGGACTAAGGGACTCACGTACGTAACCTTTGTCGAGTAGCTCTTGCACTTGGCGCTGAATCTCCTTTGTTTCTTCTGGATTGGTTCGATACGGCGCGCGGTTAGGCAACAATGCACTAGGAATTAGATCAATTTGGTGCTCAATCCCGCGAATTGGTGGCAGCTCCGCTGGAATCTCACTTGGGAAAACATCCGAATATTCCTGCAAAATGTTAGCAACAACAGGAGGCAAACAATGTTGCACATCGTGAACTGAAAGTAACGCATCCCTGCACACCAAAGCATATGCAACCGAAGTCGAGGCAATCAACTCATTAATATCAGATTTAGTAGCAAGCAAGCATTGTTCCTTCAATCTTATCTCATTTTTGTTAGCAGCAGCAACAGCAGTTTTATCATGTTTAGGGCCATCAGTTTGAGCTTTTGCAGCTTTAGCAACATCATCACGAAAATAGCCTCAGGAGACATGGGTAGCAACAGAATTTTCTTATCATGGTGCAGCAAAGAATACTTATTTGATCTACCATGATGCATAGAATCAGTATCAAATTGCCAGGGCCTACCAAGCAGAATATTACAAGCTTCCATAGGCACAACATCGCACTCAACAACATCATGATATGACCCAATAGCAAAATTAATTCGCACCAGTCGATTTACCTTTACCTTACCAGTGTTGTTCAGTCATCGAATGTAATATGGATGTGGGTGTGGTTTGGTGGTAAGGTCAAGTTTCTCCACCATTTCGCTGCTAGCCAAGTTGTTGCAGCTGCCTCCATCAATGATCATACAACAAGATCGCTCCTTAATGACACACTTTGTTTGAAACAATGTATGTCGCTGGTTCTGCTCGGCCTTCTCCATTTGTGCACTAAGGACACGCTGCACAATAAGGCTCTCATAATGGTCCGCATCATCTGCCCCAATTTGCTCTTCTGGTGGGTCGTCATTACCTGCATTGTTAACAGCCAACAAAGCAAGTGTATCGTCATCAAAATCACTAGCAGAAGAGTACCCACCATCATCTTTGATCACCAAAACTCGCTTGCTGGAGCATTCACGCTGCACGTGCCCATAGCCCTTGCAGCGATGACACTGCACATCTCGCGTACTTCCCGTGGATGCTACCGAGGAATGTAACACCCTAATTTTGTTCATCACACTTAAAATAAATTTAGGCAACATAATTCTTTATATTTTTTGTTTAGGGAAATATTAAGTTGCAAATTTAAATCTTGGCTCTTAAATATTTAAACAACATTTAAATTAGAGTCAATAAAGTTTTTGTTGCATTCATGCTGATTGCATATATTTCTAATGATGGTTTGAATTTTGAAAAGGTTTGCAAAAGTTTAAACTAAAATCTCAAAAACTTTCTTCTTTTCCCTCTCTTTTTCTAGCCCAACCCGGTTTCCTCTCGCGGCCCAGTTCTTTTCCCGGCCCAGTCCACGTGCAACAGCCGGCCCAGCGCAGCCCAGCTGAACTCTTTCTCTTTTCTTTTCTCTTTTCTCTCGCTGACTTGTGGGCCCGCCTTGTCAGTGCCATCTTCCAGCTCGTCCTCGAGCAGAACTCGACGCCGAGTCCGGACGCCGCCCGTCTCCGCTCGTTTCCCCTTGCGCAAGGCGAGTTTTCTCGGCCTTTATAAGCCGCCGCCCGAGCTCCCGTTCCCCTCAACCCAAGCCTTGAGCTTCCGCGCCTAGTTGTCGCCATAGCCGCCGTAACCGCCCGCAAACCCTAGCTTAGGCCGCCGCCGCAATCCGAGCTTTCGAGGTCGCCGTAGCCGCTTCGAGTTCGCCGTCCAGCTTCGCGTGAAGGTTTGGAACTCGTCAAGTCCCTTTTCCTTCTCTCTCTCGCGCTCGCGCAACCTCACCGTCGCAACCGAGCCGCCGCTCACCGCCGTGAGCTCCCGTCGTTGCGCAAAGCTCGTTTAGAACCCCCAAAATAGGTTCCCCGTTGTTCCAGCTAGCTCCCAAGCCTCGAATCGTGGAAAACCGAGCTTCCTAGCTCGAGTTTCGCCCAACTCCGGCGAAGCGCCGCCGCGGGCCGCCGTCTCCGGTCGCCAGCGCCGCCGCGGTCGAGCCGAGTCGTCCAAAGCCGTTCGATCGAGATCCAACGGCTGAGATCGAGCCCGACTCGAGTCAAACCGAGCCGCGTCGGTCAGCCAGCCAGTTTTGTAGAAAAGCCCCCGATTTTATAGAAATCAACCCGTGGTTCAAGCCAGTTCAAAAATAATTAGATCTAGGTCCTTTTCTTTTTGTTTTAGCCCCTGAGCTTTCTAAAAATATAACCCGCCGTCCTTTAAGGTAGTTTTTCACTAAAGTCCTTCTGTTTTTATATAAAATTACGTTTTAGGTCCCTGGTTTCTTCTGTTTAAGCCCCTGGAAAGTTAGATTTAGTTCAAAGAAGTCCCTAAATCTTGTTTTAGCCATATCTTAACCGTTTTAAATCCGTTTTGAGTGATCTTTGCGTCTTTAAAAGTTGTATGGTGTATTGTTTTGTTTTTATTGATTGAATGCTTGTGCGAATCGTGTAGAGAACGGTCCGTTCGAGGGAGATCAAGATCGTCTACGAGGAGGAGCCACCGCAGTACTTTGAGGAAGGCAAGTGGATTTCCCCCTCTGCATACTCTTTTGAACCCATACACATTGCATGACAACAAAGTTTATATTCATGTTCGCGATGCATTAATTTGATGGGTCCTATGTAAGGATGACTAGTCTTTTACACCTAAGCCTTGATACACCGGGTTTACTTTTATGTTGGGTAGCTATGCTAGATGCTTAACTTTGGTTCATGAATATCCTTATTATTTATATCTTGTCATGATAATACAAGATCACCATGCTAATCGGAACATGGAGAACCACCCGGGATTTACCGTACAACCACAATACTATATGGCTCTGGTCTTAGCTGAATAATTAGATGAACTACATGTTGTGTTTGTGCTGCCTGTTGGGTTGTTATTTGTTTGTGGATGTGTTGGTGCGGGGATCGGAAGACTATGTCTTCTGTTGAAACCGTAAGTGCTGGGAACAAACACACATGTAGAAATTCTTTGTAAAGGCTTCGTAGCGTCCCTATGCAGTCACACCTTGGAAGTATGGTACGTGCCTGATCAGCACAGCATGGTTGGGTGTAAAGTTCTTCGGAGCTTTTACGCCAGTACGGACCAACAATCCAGTCACGCCAGTACCACCCAATGGTTGCTTTAATTGTGGTGATATGGGTCACTATGCTAACAATTGTCCCAAGCGTAACCCCCAGACCCCCCAAGCTCAGAGGAGCGATGGCTAGAGATCCGCTCAATCTTCTTCTCAGCAGAGCAACAAGGGACAACAGAACTTCGCACGTGGAAGGGTGAACCACGTGACGGCTGAATCCGCACAAGAAGCCAATGATGTGGTGCTCGGTACGTTTCTCGTTTACTCAGAACCTGCTACAGTTTTATTTGACTCTGGAGCATCGCATTCGTTTGTTATTGAAAAGTTTGTTGCTCAAAGTAAATTACCTAGAAGTCTTATGCAAACCCCCCTTTTTAATTAATTCACCGGGTGGTGAAATGAGAGCCATACATATGTGTTCACAAGTTCCGATTATTATTATGGGGAGAGAGTTTCTATCAGATCTGGTTATCCTGAGGTCCAACGCCATTGACATTATTCTGGGAATGGATTGGTTGGGAGCTCATGATGGAGTTATTCAGTGTGCCAAGAAGTCAGTGTTGTTCACAAGTCCACAAGGAGACCGAATGGAGTTCCAGATGAGTCCAGTTATTCGAGAGGGAGCAACAATCAATCAGTTGAAAGGAAGGTCACTGGAGAATATCAAAGTCATGTGTGAATTTCCGGATGTCTTTCCTGATGATTTACCAGGTATGCCGCCTGACCGAGACTTTGAGTTCATCATTGAGCTTGTACCTGGTACTGAACCTATTTCAAAAAGAGCATATAGAATGGATGTTAAAGATTTAGCAGAATTAAAGAAATAGGTAGATGAACTTTTAGCCAAGGGTTATATTCGGCCTAGTTCGTCTCCATGGGGAGCCCCTGTTATATTTGTTGATAAGAAGGATGGTACTAGAAGGATGTGCATTGATTACAGAGCTCCTAATGAGGTGACTATCAAGAATAAGTATCCGCTTCCTAGAATTGAAGATTTGTTCGACCAGATGAGAGGTGCAAAAGTTTTCTCCAAGATTGATTTGCGTTCAGGCTATCATCAAGTAAAGATTCGGAAAGAGGATATTCCTAAAACTGCGTTCACTTGCAGATATGGTCTTTATGAGTATCTAGTGATGTCGTTTGGTTTGACTAATGCACCTGCAAACTTCATGTATCTGATGAACAAGGTATTTATAGAGTATCTTGACAAGTTTGTGGTGGTATTCATTGATGATATCATGGTGTTCTCCAAGAATGAGGAAGAGCATGAGGAGCATTTGAGACTAGTATTGCAGAAGTTACGGGAGCATCAGTTGTATGCCAAGTTCAGTAAATGTGAGTTCTGGTTGAAAGAAGTATCTTTTCTTGGATATGTCATAACAGATGGTGGAATCATGGTAGATCCGAGTAAAGTGCAGGATGTGTTGAATTGGAAGCCACCTCAGAGTGTTGCAGAAATCAGAAGTTTTCTCGGATTGGCAGGGTATTACCGTAGATTTATTGAAGGCTTCTCCAAAATTGCTAAACCCATGACTTTGTTGTTAGAGAAAGGACGAAAATTCAACTGGGATGATGCTTGTCAGCAGAGTTTTGAGGAGTTAAGGAAGAAATTGACCACTGCTCCAGTATTAGTGATGCCTGATATTCAAAAGGGGTTCGACGTGTACTATGATGCTTCACACGTAGGACTTGGATGTGTGTTGATGCAAGAAGGCAGAGTCGTGGCTTATGCTTCTAGACAGTTGAGAAAGCATGAGAAGAATTACCCTACTCATGATCTGGAGTTAGCAGCAGTTGTTCATGCATTGAAGATTTGGAGGCACTATATGGTTGGAAAACGGTGTCGAATTTTCACTGATCATAAGAGTTTAAAGTATATCTTCACCCAGAAGGATCTTAATTTGAGACAATGCAGATGGCTAGAATTAATCAACGATTTTGATTTGGATATTCAATATCATCCTGGGAAGGCCAACGTTGTTGCAGATGCACTAAGTCGCAAGAGTCAAGTCAACTCGGCTATTGGGAGATTGATATCACAAGAGTTATGTTGGGAGATGGAACGACTTAACTTGGGTATCTGTGCTCATTCAGAAGCTGTGACTATGAAAGTAGAGTCAACATTAGAGCAAGAAATTAGGAAGGGACAGTTAGAGGATCCGAAGATCGAGGAATTCAGAGCCTTAATCCATTTGGGAAAAACTGAGGATTTCATTGAGGATGAACAGGGAACAGTGTGGTTCAGAAAAAGAATATGTGTTCCAGAAAATGATAGGCTTCGAGAACTCATATTGAAGGAAGCACATGATTCACGTTATTCCATTCATCCAGGAAGTACTAAGATGTATCAAGATTTGAAAGAGAAATATTGGTGGTATGGTTTGAAGAAAGATGTTGCTACTTATGTGGCTTTGTGTGATATTTGGCAGAAGGTTAAAGCAGAACACCAACCTCCAGCAGGTTTGCTTCAACCATTAAGAGTTCCAGAGTGGAAGTGGGAAGAAATTGGTATGGACTTTATTGTCGGGTTACCTCGTACTCGTGATGGTCATGACTCTATATGGGTTATTGTGGATAGGTTGACAAAGTCTGCTCATTTCATACCAGTCAACACAACATATACAAGTGCTAAGCTAGCAGAGCTGTATATGTCCAGGATTGTGTGTCCACATGGAGTTCCGAAGAAGATAGTGTCCGACCGAGGTACTCAGTTTACGTCACGATTCTGGCAGAAGGTACATGAAATAATGGGTACACAACTTAACTTCAGTTCCGCTTATCATCCACAGACGGATGGACAGACTGAGAGGACTAATCAAATTCTGGAGGATATGCTTCGAGCGTGTGCTTTAAAACACGGTCGTAGTTGGGATAAGAGTTTGCCATATGAAGAATTCTCCTACAATAACAGTTACCAAGCCAGTCTTAAGATGTCACCTTTTGAAGTATTATATGGAAGGAAGTGCAGAACACCATTGTACTGGAGCCAGACTGGGGAAAGTAAAGTGTTTGGACCCGAAATTCTTCAAGATGCAGAGCAGCAGGTACAGTTAATCCGAGAGAATCTCAAGACTGCACAGTCTAGACAGAAAAGTTATGCTGATACCCGAAGGAGAGAATTGGTCTTTGAAGTTGGAGATTTTGTTTATCTCAAAGTATCACCTATCAGAGGTCTTCGTAGATTTAAGGTCAAAGGAAAGCTATCACCTCGTTTCATTGGCCCTTTCAAGGTACTAGAAAGGAAGGGTGAGGTAGCTTATCAGTTAGAGTTGCCAGCTCAGTTGTCGGATGTTCATGATGTGTTTCATGTGTCACAATTAAAGAAGTGTTTACGGGTACCAGAGGAGCAATTGCAGTTAGAGGAACTCAGTGTGAAGGATGATTTGACCTATTCAGAGTATCCAGTCCAGATATTGGAGACAACAGAAAGGGTTACTCGGAATAAAGTGATTAAGATGTGCAAAGTACAGTGGAGTCACCATACATAGGATGAGGCTACATGGGAAAGAGAAGATGAGCTCAGTGCAGAATTCCCTCAGTTGTTCTCTGATCTTTCCGAATCTCGAGGACGAGATTCTTCTTAAGGGGGGTAGGATTTGTAGCACCCTAATTTTGTTCATCACACTTAAAATCAATTTAGGCAACATAATTCTTTATATTTTTTGTTTAGGGAAATATTAAGTTGCAAATTTAAATCTTGGCTCTTAAATATTTAAACAACATTTAAATTAGAGTCAATAAAGTTTTTGTTGCATTCATGCTGATTGCATATATTTTGAATGATGGTTTGAATTTTGAAAAGGTTTGCAAAAGTTTAAACTAAAATTTCAAAAACTTTCTTCTTTTCCCTCTCTTTTTCTAGCCCAACCCGGTTTCCTCTCGCGGCCCAGTTCTTTTCCCGACCCAGTCCACGCGCAGCAGCCGGCCCAGCGCGGCCCAGCTGAACTCTTTCTCTTTTCTTTTCTCTTTTCTCTCGCTGACTTGTGGGCCCGCCTTGTCAGTGCCGTCTTCCAGCTCGTGCTCGAGCAGGACTCGACGCCGAGTCCGGACGCCGCCCGTCTCCGCCCGTTTCCCCTTGCGCAAGGCGAGTTTTCTCGGCCTTTATAAGCCGCTGCCCGAGCTCTCGTTCTCCTCAACCCAAGCCTTGAGCTTCCGCGCCTAGTTGTCGCCATAGCCGCCGTAACCGCCCGCAAACCCTAGCTTAGGCCGCCGCCGCAATCCGAGCTTTCGAGGTCGCCGTAGCCGCTTCGAGTTCGCCCTCCAGCTTCGCGTGAAGGTTTGGAACTCGTCAAGTCCCTTTTCCTTCTCTCTCTCGCTCTCGCGCAACCTCACCGTCGCAACCGAGCCGCCGCTCGCCGCCGTGAGCTCCTGTCGTTGCGCAAAGCTCGTTTAGAACCCCCAAAATAGGTTCCCCGTTGTTCCAGCTAGCTCCCAAGCCTCGAATCATGGAAAACCGAGCTTCCTAGCTCGAGTTTCGCTCAACTCCGGCGAAGCGCCGCCGCCGGCCACCGTCTCCGGTCGCCAGCGCCGCCGCGGTCGAGCCGAGTCGTCCAAAGCCGTTCGATCGAGATCCAACGGCTGAGATCGAGCCCGACTCGAGTCAAACCGAGCCGCGTCGGTCAGCCAGCCAGTTTTGCAGAAAAGCCCGCGGTTTTATAGAAATCAACCCGCGGTCCAAGCCAGTTCAAAAATAATTAGATCTAGGTCCTTTTCTTTTTGTTTTAGCCCCTGAGCTTTCTAAAAATATAACCCGCCGTCCTTTAAGGTAGTTTTTCACTAAAGTCCTTCTGTTTTTATATAAAATTACGTTTTAGGTCCCTGGTTTCTTCTGTTTAAGCCCCTGGAAAGTTAGATTTAGTTCAAAGAAGTCCCTAAATCTTGTTTTAGCCATATCTTAACCGTTTTAAATCCGTCTTTTCATCAATAATAGTTTTAGACACGTCTTTGCGTCTTTAAAAGTTGTATGGTGTATTGTTTTGTTTTTATTGATTGAATGCTTGTGCGAATCGTGTAGAGAACGGTCTGTTCGAGGGAGATCAAGATCAAGTCTACGAGGAGGAGCCACCGTAGTACTTTGAGGAAGGCAAGTGGATTTCCTCCTCTGCATACTCTTTTGAACCCATACACATTGCATGACAACAAAGTTTATATTCATGTTCACGATGCATTAATTTGATGGGTCCTATGTAAGGATGACTAGTCTTTTACACCTAAGCCTTGATACACCGGGTTTACTTTTATGTTGGGTAGCTATGCTAGATGCTTAACTTTGGTTCATGAATATCCTTATTATTTATATCTTGTCATGATAATACAAGATCACCATGCTAATCGGAACATGGAGAACCACCCGGGATTTACCGTACAACCACAATACTATATGGCTCTGGTCTTAGCTGAATAATTAGATGAACTACATGTTGTGTTTGTGCTGCCTGTTGGGTTGTTATTTGTTTGTGGATGTGTTGGTGCGGGGATCGGAAGACTATGTCTTCTGTTGAAACCGTAAGTGCTGGGAACAAACACACATGTAGAAATTCTTTGTAAAGGCTTCATAGCGTCCCTATGCAGTCACACCTTGGAAGTGTGGTACGTGCCTGATCAGCACAACATGGTTGGGTTTAAAGTTCTTCGGAGCTTTTACGTGAATTGTGGTGAAAGTGTACAACCTCTGCAGAGTGTAAAACTGTTATAACAGCCGTGTTCGCAGTCATGAACGGCCTGGACCCTCACGTGATTAATCTATCGAAACATAAAATCAAATCATTGCATGCATATGTTATTGGTTATGTTCATTGTTTATTTTATGTTAATATGGGTTGGTATATACTTACATCCTAGTAAATAGTTGCTTGTTAATAAAACTTGACCAACTAAAATGCTGACCGCTGCAAACCAAGCCTTTCCTTGAGAGCTTGCATATTTCCCCCACTTGCTGAGTACTAACCATAAGTGTACTCATCCTTGCTTATATTGGATCAGAAGGTAATAATGGAGCGGAGTACCTCAGCGATCTTGATGAGTTCTAGGCGTGTGTTCCACCAGTCAGATGCCTGTGGAGTGCGTTTGGAGTTATTGTCTTTAGTTATCGTGTGAACCAGTTTATTTTGGCCTTTGTGCCATATTCGTGAGTGTAATAAATACTTTATTTATTAAATATTCGTTTGAGTACTGTTTCTGCTATTCACTCACGGTCTATCATATGTGTGAAATTTGATCTTGGCACACATATGAGATGTACTTGGTTTTCTTTCTAAAACCGGGTATGACAAGGAAGCACTAGCAGCTGGCTTCGCTCCAGACTTGGCTGCTGAATTTGTGGATTGTCCACGTGTTTTGTCGCTGAGAGGAGGTAGTGGAGGTGGTGCAGAACGGCTCGGTGTCGGTGGAGGATTGCGTGGCTGCCATGATGTAGATCGTCCTGCAGAAATGTTAGCCTTCATGGCAAGGTGTCGTCCCTGCATTTCCTGTTTAGCTTTACAAGTAAGATGAAACAAACGGGTGATGTTATTATATTCTTTGTAAGAAAGGATGTCCTGAATTTCTCTATTCAACCCACCATAAAACCTAGCCATAGCAAGTTCCTCATCCTCCTCTATTTGACAACGTAGCATGCCCATTTGCAATTCCTGATAATATTCCTCTACACTCTTACGACCCTGTCTCAAAAGCTGCAATTTATTTAACAGATCACGTGAATAGTAAGAAGGAACAAATCTAGCCCGTATGACCCGTTTCAACGCATCCCAAGTTTGTGGCATGTTATTAGGATGTTTCTTACTGTATTCTAGCCACCAAACAGAAGCAAAATCAGTGAACTCACTAGTAGCAGCCCTAACACGTGTATGCTCAGGAAACTCATGGCATGTAAACTTTTGATGGTGACCTCATTGAGGGCTCGATAGTCTATGCACATCCTCTGCGTCCCGTATTTCTTATCAACAAACAACACTGGAGCTCCCCAAGGCGAAGAACTAGGACGAATATACCCCTTAGCTAGTAAGGCCCTCAATTCTTCTTTAAGTTTCTTTAATTCTTTTACCCCCATTCTATATGGTCTTTTGGCTATGGGTGCTGTGCCAGGCATAAGTTCAATAACAAATTCAACTTCACGTTCCGGAGGCATACCTGGCAATTCATCTGGGAACACATCTGGAAACTCGTTCACCACTCGAATGTCCTTCAACTCTGTGCCTTCAGCATGATTGACCTGACCAGGCTCTGTGGTTTTGGTTGCTTGATACTCAATCTTCTCTCCTGATGGAGCCACTAACTGAACTGCACGCTTAGAACACTGTATGACGGCATCATACTTTGCTAGCCAGCTCATTCCCAAAATCAGATCCATCCCGATAGAATTTAGGACTATAGGGTGTGCTAAGAAGTCTACCCCCCTTATGTTAACTGCTACATTAGGACAACGTAATGTGGCCCGAAGTTCTCCCCCTGGTGAGTTAACTAACATAGTGTTCCCCATAGGTTGCATAAGCATCAAGTTCTTTTTCACGAAATCAGCAGATATAAAAGCATGCGAAGCTCCAGAATCAAACAAAACTGTAGCAGGTTGTGAGTTGACCGGAAACGTACCGACTACCACATCTGTGGCTCCTTCTGCAGTTTCTGCTCCCACATGGTTGATCTTGCCCTTGGCGTAGTTCTGTTGGCCATGGTTTCCCTGTGCCTGCTGCTGATTCCCATTCTGAGCTGGTTGCGGTCCTGTCTTCTGGTTGTTGTTCTGACCAGTGGAGTTCTGGACCCTCCGGGGACAAAAGTTAGCATAATGTCCCTGTTCTCCACAGTGGTAGCACACCCTTGGGCCGACAGGAGTGGTGTTAGCCTGGGTGGTGCGCGAAGCCTGAGTATTCTGCTGCACATTCTGGTAGTGCTGCTGTTGCTGCTGGGGTGGTGCATACTGGGGACGTTGCTGGTTCTGGCCACGGGTCTGAAAGCTTGACTGTCCCTGAGTGCGCTGCTGATTCACCTGCTGGTGGTTGTAGCGGGGGCGGACGTTGCTGCCAGATTGCTGGTTCATGAGCTTCCTCTTCTTGTCCTCAATCTCACGGCGCTTGTGCTCCACCATCAGAGCAGCATCAACCAGCCCTCCGAAGGTTGGAAAGGTGATGCACATCAACTGCACCTATAAAACATCCTGGAGTCCATTTCGGAAGCGAGTTTGCCTCTTCTCGTCTGTCGACACCTCATCTGGTGCGTAGCGGGCCAGCTCGAGGAACTTGTCACGGTAGGCAGTGACACTCATTCCTTCCAACGTCAGGGCTAGGAACTCTTTCTTCTTTAGGACCGTCAGTCCCTCAGGCACATGGTGAGCACGGAAGTTGTCACTGAACTGCTGCCAGGTGATCTGGTTGCGATCGGGTTGCGCATATTGGTAATGCCACCCACCAGTCGAGAGCGGCTCCTTCAAACTGTCCAGAGGCGTAGAGCACCTTCTCCCTATCATCACACTGAGCAATGTCGAGCTGTCTCTCCACTGCCTTGATCCAGTCTTCTGCTTCCATCGGGTCCTTGGCGCGGGAGAACTTTGGCGGGCGCCCTTTCAAGAACTCTCCCCTCTTGTCCCGGATGGGCTGGGGAGGTGGCTGAACAGGTGGATTCTGCAGGTTCTGCTGCATCAAAGCTATGGCCTGGGTCAACTGTTGCATCGTCTGTGTCTGCAAGCGGACCAGATCCTCCATGGTAGGCGGCTGGTTCTGGTTCTGGTTCTGATTCTGGTTCTGATTGCCACCACCCGTCGATCCTCTTGTTCCAACCATCTGTCACAAATCAAAATCCCAACATTCACCATCACAGTCATGTCTGAACCAATGTCAAGAACAGAAGCAATCCATTGACAAGATAAGGTACTCAGGCGATAGGAAAGATGATAGATGATGTGCAAAGGAGAGGTTAGGAACCCATCTATCTATCCACTAGATACCTTATACCTTAATCCAATACTAGATGATTGCAGACTTTCGTCCACGCTCATCACAATCATTACAAAGATCCAAATCACACATAAGCATAATGACAATTCATTCAAGCATTCAAAGACAAGGTTCACACAAGACTCGACACCCTTAGACTAGTTTTGGACCCGAAAACGTTCTACTTGATCTCTGTTAGCATTTAGGGCCGATGGTGGTGCGGTAAGCTAGGGTACTGCAGCTCCTCATTCTTCCCTTGTTGTTGCTCTAACTCCACGGACTCAGTCTTTAGCTCCTCGGGGTCCCCTTCTTCGACCTACTGCCTAAGAAGCTCCTCGTAGGCATCCGGGTTGCGTGCCACCAATGGGTACTCATCGATGCGGGGTGGAAGGTAGCCATCAGTGCTCTTGCGGACTATCTATCTCTGTCGAGCCATCTATGGAAGTGAAAACTAGAGGAGGGCTAGAAAATTTTCACAAAGGACAGAGGTAGAATAGAACACCATTTTTCAACATAAACTCAACTCTAGGATGTAAAATAATTTTTAGAGCAAGGATTAAGCAAGTTCTAATCGACCGTTCTATCTAGGCTGTGATCCTACAGTCAGCACGGCTCTGATACCAACTTTGTAACACCCAGATTTCCAAGAAATCCGAATGCTTCCATATGTGTGCCCAGGATGTCCACAGAACACATATAGATTACAAATATTGAATCTCAGAGAACACAATGCTCGAATAAAATAGTTTATATCAGAGTTTAACACAAGACATAGTCTTAAACAAATAACACAGCGGAAGTCTTAATATTATGAAACGTCTCATAACTAGTAGAGCCTCAAAACCACAGGGACACCGACTGGTTGAACACAGCTAGAAGTACGGCAGATCCTCCGGAAACTCAGCAAGCGACTGATCATTCAATGCTCCATCTGTTACCCATCCGGGATTTTGTTGAATAATTGCAAGTGTAAGCAAACCATCTTACTTAACAAGTATAACACGGGTTATGCAAGGACAAAAGGCTGGACACGGTTAAACTGCAGTAGCACTTTTAGTTGTTTCATTTTATTATCATCCAAATTACTACCAATGAGTAGATCCCAAGTATAAACCCATTAATAAGGTATAAGTGATTTTAGAACAAACCAACATCAACCACTAATATCATCTTCTAATCAAAAAGGATCCAGGCCGCTCGTATCCGTGAGCACGGCTATCATGATAGATCAACACTCTGTAGAGGTTTCGCCCTTTACCCGCCGGTCACATAAATCCAAAAGAACTTATGTTACGAGGACTTTCACAAAACACCCTAACAAGCACAGTAGCCGTTTTGGTTCAACATAGGGAGCCTAACCCGAGGCATCGAGATTGACGTACGCTCAGGGTGCAACGTGAGGGGGTCAATGGCGTCCAGAGCGAGAGCGCAATCATCGCAACGTGTGAAGCTGCCGTACATCGGGCGCTTACATCACGGGACTTTGCCTAACGGGGCATAGCCAACGGATAAAACCGTCCTCGATGGATCAAACTATACTCTCACCCATGCTCCCCACATACGCCTTTCGGTAACCACTGGCGAGCTAGAGACGTACAAGCTAGTTATCCAAGACCAGAGCCATTATAGTTCCAACGGCGGCGAACAGGTTCCTGGGTTGCCGCTTTAAGAACCGGACCTTATGGAGAGACATTAGAACAAAGCACAAAGCACATGCTCTAATTTCCTAGATCAAACCTTATAGAGACACTAGAACAAAGCACACAGCACATGTTCTAGTTCCCCGTACCATGTTGCTAAAAAGCATCTTTTAACCATCATTGAAGTGAACCATTAATTCAATATTGACATTAAAAATAAATAGCATAAACTAACCATAATGCATATAACCCCGGGTAACAAGGAATAAGGTAAAGACTAGGAACATCCTTAGTGGTTAACAGTATTAGACACATGCATATGATTTATGTGATTAATCGGTGTATAGGTAACAAGGATGGTCCGTGTTATACTTGCCTTCCTCAGTGAACTGCTGCTGCAACTGCTCTTCGAGAACGGGATCATCGGCGAACTCGAACGGCTCGGCAACTACTCTCATCGTTCACCACACAAGCATCCACACATACATGCAAACAAAATATTTAATTAGAACAGTACACCAAACATAAACAAAAGATGAAAAGAAGGCTTTAGAGTTACTCTACGCTTCACTACGAACACGTGAGCGTGAAAATCACTCAAATCGGAGTTAAAACGGAGAAACTACGCTTAAAACGGGCTCTAGGGGCTTGCTGGTAAAGATTTTAGACTTCCAAGGGTGTTTTTGAAAGAAACCAGGGACCTAAAACATAATTTCGTATAAAAACACGAGGGCTGCAGTGCAAAAATCACTTTCAGGACGGCGGGCGCTATTTTTCAGAAGAGCAGGGGCTAAACCGAAAGAAAAAGGACTTAGTTGTAAATACTTTTGAACTGCGCTGGACCGCGGGTTGATTTTCAAAAACTGCAGGGGCTCTTTTGCAAAATCACCACGGCGGCGGATGGATGCTGACGTCCCCGTGGACCGGACCGTGGACCGGCCCTGAACCGTGGTTCACGGGTTCACAGCAAACCGGCTCGGTTTAGATTGGTTTTCAAATCTGGCCGTCGGTTTTGGATCTAACGGCTCAGAACAGATCTAGCGCTCGGCTCACCGGGAACGGCGGCGCTTCACCGGAGACGCGGAGGAGCTCGCCGGAGTTGGCTCGACCCGGCGCTACGGTGCACCAAAGCTCGCCGCGGTTGGTCCTGGAGAGAGAGAGGAAGATGGCGAATCGATCTTAGGGGTTGGAAGCGAGCTACGCGCGGCGGAGACGGCTCGCGACGGCCGGCGGCGGCTCGGTGCCTCCGGCGAGGTCGTGCGCGCGCGAGAGGGCGAGAGGAAGTGGGAAAAAGAGCTGCGGGGTTTCCTCACCTCGCGGCGAAACTCCGGAGCTAAACCTAGGCGGCAATGCGGCGACGAGGCGAGGCCTAGGCGACGGCGGCGGCTCGGATGCGGCGGCGCTAGGGTTTGGGCGTGAGCTCGAGGCACGAAGGAGGGGGGGTTCACGAGGAGGGGCGGCGGTTTTATAGGGGCGGTGGAAATCCCCTTGGCGTGCGCGCCAAGCCGAGCGGAGTCCGGGCGCGGCACGGCGAGGCGGCGGCGCGGATCGGGGAGAAGCTCTGCTCGCCTACGGCTGGAGGTGGACGATGACAGGTGGGCCCCACCTGTCGGCCTCACAGGGAGGAGAAGGCGCGCGCGCTGGGCTGAGCGGCTGCGGTGCTGGGCCTGAGCTGCTGGGCCGCGCGAAAAAGGGAGGAAGAGAAGATGGGCCGCGCAGGGGGGGGTTTGGCTGGGCTGCGGGAAAAAAGAAAAGGGAGAAAGAGATGGAGTGGGCCGGCTGGGCTGAAAAGGAGAAAGGTAAAAGAGAGAAAAAGAAAAGGTTTTTCTTTTACTCAAACACTTATTTGAATTCAAATTCAAATTTGAATTCGACAATCAAAAATAAATGCACCAGCATGAATGCAACAATAATGTTTCTATACCCTATATTTGCTTTCAATTATTCAAAACTTTATTTTTCCTACATTATTTATGAGCACTTGAATATAAAAACCAATTAATTACTAAATTTTAAATAGGGCCATTTTTAGGGTGTTACACGTTATCACGCCCATCATCTTTTTTACTGTTATCATCATGTACAATGGGGGTCTTACCATAATACAGCGCATCGAAACGCCGCAAAATAGCAGCAATGCTCTTGTCAACACGAGCGACCGTCATCTCCAACCCCGCAAGCTTGGTGTCGGTGGCGATTTGGGCATTCTCCAACTGCCCAAGCTTGTCATTGGTCATATGGAAATCTTTATCAACACCTTCTGTGTACAGCAATACCTGTTTCTTGAAATGGCTGATCAAATTCTTGGTGCGAGGTGATTGTTGCAAGCTCCCCGAATCCCCGTCATCATCTGTTCCTGTCATGATTAAGAAAACAACAAGAACAAGAAAACAGGTGAAGGAATAGAAGCCCTACAACTACGGGGATGTAGCTACTACAAGGCACACACTCTCAACCTGTATCAAGCCCTTACCAGTTCTTACCATGCTACGAAACAGGAGGGTACGGCAACCAACAAGTCTGCAACCGTGGAGCGAAGTGTATCGGTGCCGAAGCAACAGACCCTGTAACACTATAGTCCATATGTGGAGCTATAGGTGGGCTGAGACAAGGAAGTACTAGCACCACGTTAGTTACAAAGGGAAGCTCAATAATCGTTCAACGGTGGTACTGTGCTGATCCTAGGCTAGAACGTGCTAGAGACGCGAGCCTAGACACAAACAAAGTCACTGAACTGCAGCAAAGATAGATCACAAGGAGAGGAATAGCACCAAAAGAAAACCTTTTCTTTTCTTCTCTTTCTTTTATTTATTTTCTTTCTTGCTTGCTTTCTTTTTTTTTTTTGAGGTAGCAAAAATGCAGCAACAAGATTAAACAACTGGCTGGCTGTTTTTTACAAAACCCAGCAGACTCGCAAATCTCTTGGGCGATTGCGACGATCTCAGAATGAAATTGGGACCACGATTGGATCTGTTGGAAAGTGCACAAGCTAAGGTTTCCAGATTGTATTTAAACACCCTATTTGGACTTCGGAACAAGGAAATATGGTGTTTTTCTCTTCGGGTTGAAACTGGATTCCGAATCGAATTCTATTTCGAACTTGTGTGGTTTCCTTTTTATAGATGGAAAGATGAACGTGGCTGAACCCCCAAATCATGTGGTTAGGGTTATGGTAGCAAGAGAAACAATGGAATGTCAAAATAAATTCTGATTTGTGGGAAAAACAAGGAAACCCTAATCTGCAATTGTGACACAAACGTGACAAGAACTCGAAACTCTAAACGACTAGACGCTAAGACCAGCAACTGGACCCAACCGATGCAACCGAAAACTCAACAAGCCCTAACTAATCAGTGCTAGTAAAAGGCTGAAAAGAGTCTATAGGGTGCGGTGGGGGAAAAAAATTCTACTATTTTTTTTTGGCTTTTTCTGGATTATAGGAAATTAAAAACACCGAGGAAGTGGAATCTCTCACCGAAGAACCTTGCTCTGATTACCAACTGATGTGAACCCGCTAGGGTTTGACACCCGATCTTTCGATGAGAGGTGGAAGATAACTCGATTGGATAATGGTGGCGACGTTCACGGCCCGACTACAGCCTTCCGGGCTGCGCCTTAGCAACCGATACACCGCCTCCAATGGCTGCCGCGATCTTGTGGAGCGCGTCCCCCGACCACTAGGGCACCCGTTCCTGCAAGCAATCGAAGAACTAGTAAGAACAAGTATACAAGTACTCAAATTACAAGATCTCAATGAAAAGTTTCAAACACAATCACGATATCAATCTGAAGATGGGGTTCCGAATACAACAAGACGGATGGCTGGATCAGCACACGCGCTTGAAGGCAAGTAGCGAAGGCTAAACTTGATCTAAACAAAATCCGAGTATTTTTGGCGGCGGCTAGGAGGTATATGACAGGGGGAGGTCGACCACAGGGGGCTGGGGTCGGGCTCCAACCCTAGGACGCGGCCCCTAATGGGCCCCACTTGATACACAGCCCATTGGGCCAAATGAGGTGGCGCAACACCCTGGGCAGATTGACATGCGGTCAAAGATTTGACGATTGCGGACGCCTCAGAACAGATATTGTCATGATTCTGAAACCATGTGAAACTAGACTCCAAGCCTGTTCCATGAAGTACTTGAACGTCTGAATCCGACTCCATATGCATCCGTGGCGTGCGTCACAAGTTGGTGTTCTGCTGCAGCCCAAATCCAGCGTACGCGATTCCCTTTCCCGTTTGCTCTTCTCCATGATTCCTAATCAAAAGAAGAGTGCACGTGTCTCCACAATCTAAATATGATTTATCTGAACAAAGAAGGGAACTCACTTGATGTTTAAGTTGTCGGGCACGAGCACGAGTAATTGGACCAGCGATAGTAAGCGGAGGCGTCACTTACGTGGTTGTATCGTTGGTGGGGATGTCCTCATCACCATGCCTCGACAGTTGAAGGCTTATATCAAGAGATCATCCAAAGCCTGTCTTGTGCATGTACTTGCTGTAATTAGGTCTAGGTACCCTGAAGTAGACATAGACAAGCTTGTAGAAGGCGCAGAGCCAAATTGTACTGAAGCCGCCTTCAGGGACCTAAAACAAGAGGCCGAGGCGATTACGCAAAGCCTTAGGTTGTAATTGGAACAATTACTCATGTAATATAAGTTTAATGCAATGAAATGTTAATGTTTCCATGTTTGAAGAACAATCCAAGAATTTCTAAGAACCCTTGGGTGTCTCTGTGTCGATGACCAGGATTTAGTCAAAATATACGTGTGTTGCGTAAATTTTTAACTGACGAAAAACAGCCCTGTTAAGGACCCGAGGGAACTCAGGGAGATTTCTTATAGCATAAGCTATCTTTGAAATAAATGTACCCTGAAAGGATACATGGGAACAAACTGTATGCGGTTCGTATTACGGGAACCCAGTAAGACCCTCGGAGCAGCAGCTTTAAGCTGAAAACTATCGCGGAGTAGCGAAAGTGTAGGAACAAATCCGTTAGCGGCCCCGAAGGAACCCGGACAGACCTCATATATTTGCTCCGTATGCGTAAAAAGCAAGCTTTCCGAATCTCAAAAAGAACACGGAGAAGTTTCGAACGATGTCATAAAGACAAAGTAATATAAACAACCCAGTGGAGGGAAATTTATTGGATTATAACTCGTTGCGGAAACAACGGTGTAAAAGAACTCAGGATGCCGAAGCAATCAGTTCATGTGTTGCCGAAGCAATGTTACATGAAGGCGTTACGCGTAGAATTTGTGTAAATGTTCTATATTCCAGGTTGGTAAATCAGTACCATCCTCTGTTTGAAGTCTGTATGTGCCTGGCTTGAGGACCTTGGAGACAATAAATGGACCATCCCAAGGCGAGGTGAGCTTCGTGTGACCAGCTGTATTCTGGATCCGTCGTAATACTAGATCCCCAATCTGGAACGATCTTGTCCTCACATTTTTATCATGGAATCAGCGGATGCCCTGAAGATACGCAGCATTGTGTAACAAGGCTGCCAGTCGTGCTTCTTCAGCTGTATCGACCTCGATCATCCGCCATGGCTTCTTGGAATTCCTCAACGCGAGGGGCACCGTGCATGACATCAACGGGTAGGACGGCCTCAGATCCGTATACCAAGAAGAAGGGAGATTGCCCTGTAGCTTTGCTGGGTTGAGATCGTAAGCCCCAGACAACCGGGTAGAGTTCTTTCATCCACCGGCCTTCAGCTTTCTTCAAGGTTCGTTCCATGCGAGCTTTAAGTCCATCGAGTAACATGCCGTTGGCTCTTTCTACTTGACTATTGGCGCGAGGATGAGCAACAGAAGCATAGCACACCTCGATGCTGCGATCTTCACAGTAATCCTAGAACTTGCTGCCTGTGAAGGTAGTACCCAAATCTGTAATGATTTGATGCGGTATCCCGAAGCGAAAAATCAACTCTTGAAGGAATTGGACTGCTTTCTCTGAGGTTGGTTTGACAACCGGGAAGACTTCTATCTACTTCGAGAATTTATCAATTGCAACAAAGCAATACTCAAATCCACCAGGTGCTCTGGGTAGTTTCCCAATCATATCAAGCCCCCAGCATGCGAAAGGCCATGACGGAGGTATCAATTTGATCTTATACACAGGCTGATGTGAATGATGAGAGAAATATTGACAACCCTTGCAGTGACGAACAATTTCTTTAGCATCGTGTAAAGCCGTACGCCAATAGAACCCAGCGCGGAAGGCTTTGCCCACGATGGTACGAGAAGCTGCGTGATTGCCGCATTCGCCCGCGTGAATTTCCTCTAGGATATTGATGCCCTCTTGCTGTGAGACACACTTCATCAATGCACCAGAGTGTGCGCCACGGCGGTATAATGTGTCTCCAATTATAATATAGGACTTGCTACGACGAACGATTTGCTGAGCTTCTGCCTTCTCGGTACTGAGTTTGTCGTGCAAGATGTAGTCCATAATTGGTGTACTCCAGGTAGCGTCAATGAGCATAACCTCAAGAGTTGAGGTTGTGGCGTTGGTAAGGGTTGCTGCAGCGATACATGGCTTGGAGAGCTCGTTAACAAACACACCACTGGGTACCTCTGCTCTGGAAGAACCCAGTTTAGATAGGACGTCTGCAGCAACGTTGTAATCTCTCTCGACATGATGAAATTCGATGCCGAGGAAGTGCTTCTCCAACTTGCGAACTTCTTCACAGTACGCATCCATGTTCTCGTGGTTCCGATTCCAATCCTTGTTGACTTGTTTGATGACCAACATTGAGTCCCCGTATACCAGTAGGCGCTTGATACTGAGGGTGATGGCCATCTTTAGCCCATGAAGAAGTGCTTCATATTCTGCAGCGTTGTTGGAGACGGCGAACCGAATCTGCAGAACGTACTTGAGTTGATCTCCTCGAGGTGAAATCAACAGAACTCCAGCGCCGCCACCTTACAGCTTGAGAGAGCCATCAAAATACATAATCCAGTGCTTATGCTTGGTGGTGACGACGGGGAGATTGTGTTCAGTCCATTCTGATATGAAATCAGTAAGGACTTGAGACTTCATGGCCGTGCGAGAACGGAACTCTATGGTGTAGGTTCCGAGCTCGATAGCCCACTTGGCGATACGGCCTGTAGCATCTTGGTTATTGAGAATTTCGCCAGTAGGATATCTGGTAACCACAATTATCTTGTAGGAGTCGAAGCAGAGCCGCAATTTCCTGGATGTCATTAGGACAGCGTATAGAATTTTTTGAACTTGAGGGTACCTTGATTTGGAGTCCGAGAGGACTTCACTCACAAAGTACACAGGCCGTTGACTCTTCTGAAGATGACCTTCCTCATCACGTTCAACAATAATAGCGGCGCTAGCGACGTTGGTGGTTGCTGAGATGTAGAGCAAGAGATCTTCGTCCGGGAGTGGCGCGGTGAGCACAGGTGGTGTAGTTAGGAACAACTTGAGCTTGTCGAAAGCATCCTGGGCCTCCTGTGTCCACTGGAATCTGTCTTGCTTTTTTAGGAGCTTGAAGAACTCAGTCCCGCGTTCTCCGAGTTTGGAGATGAAGCGGTTGAGTGCGGCCATGCAGCCCGTAAGCTTCATGACATCCTTGACAGTGCGCGGCGGCTCCATATCCATGATTGTCGCTATCTTCTCTGGATTGGCTTCGATGCCGCGTTCGCTAACAATGAACCCGAGGAGTTTTCCTGACGGAACGCCGAAAACACACTTGGTGGGATTAAGCTTCCAACGCCATTTGCGCAAGTTATCGAACGTCTCGGTGAGATCGGCGATTAGATCCTCGGGGTTTCTTGTCTTGATGACCACATCGTCGACATACGCCTCGACATTTCTGTGGAGTTGGTCTTTGAGACAACCCTGTATCGCCCGCTAATATGTGGCACCTGCATTTTTCAAACCAAAGGGCATGGTTGTATAACAATACGCGCCATATGGCGTGATAAATGGGGTTTTAATCTGATCCTCTTCTTTCAGCGATATCTGGTGATATCCTGAGTAACAATCGAGGAAACAGAGAAGGGTGCACCCGGCGGTGCTATCGATGACTTGATCGATGCGAGGAAGCCCGAAGGGATCCTTTTTGCAGTGTCTGTTGAGATCAGTATAATCAACACACATTCTCCATTCATTGGAATTCTTTTTTCTTACAAGAACCGGATTGGCTAACCAATCTGGATAAAAGACTTCTTTAATGAAGCCGGCTGCTAATAACTTAGCTAGCTCTTTCTTGATGGCTTCTCGACGCTCGGTGGCGAATCTTCGGAGTCGCTGCTTTTTAGGCTTCGCGCTCTCGTTGAGGTCCAGCTTGTGCTCGATCAACTCTCTGGGAACTCCAGGCATGTCAGAGGGCTTTGTAGCAAAGATGTCGGCTGGGCCCGTAGGAAGTTGGCGAGCGCGCTTTCCTATGCTGGAGTAAGAGTGGAGCCAATCACCGCCGTCTTCGTTGGATCTCCTGTCTGGAGATCGACTGTCTTCGTGGCAACTTTATCCACAGGCTTGATGGCTTGCGTCTTCTTCTGCGTCGGGGCATCTCTGTCTTCATCAATGACGGTAGCTGTTAGGGGGTGGAGCTCTTGGCGATCAATGGTGGATGCGGCTCTGATAGCGTACTCGACTGCCTCTTTATCGCAGACGTAGGAGCGCTTGATGTCCCCGCGAAGGGAAAGAACGCCGTGAGGTCCTGGCATCTTCAACACCAGGTACGTGTAGTGAGGAATAGCCATGAATTTGGCCAGCGCTGGACGCCCGAGGATGGCGTGGTATGATGTTTCGAAGTCCGCAACTTCGAACTTGATGAACTCGGTACGGTAGTTGGATATGGTACCGTACGTAACGGGCAAAGTGATTTGCCCAAGGGGGATCGCGGCCTTCCTGGGTACAATGCCGTAGAAGGGGGTATCGGCTGGCTGCAGTTGGCTTGTGTCGAGTCCCATATGCTGCAGAGTCTTGGCGAAGATGAGGTTGAGGCCACTGCCTCCATCGATCAGGACCTTGGTGAGCTTGCTATTCGCCACCACAGTTTCTAGGACGAGAGGGTATCTCCCGGGACAAGTGATCTCAGCCATTGATCTTCTCTGGACCAAGTGATGGGGGTGTCTGACCACCGCAGGGGTGTGACCACCGTTGGTTCTGCTGTATAGGCATCGCGCCGTGCGTTTTTGCGATTGCGCGAGGTGTCACTGACTGCCATGCCTCCGAAGATGACATTGACAGTGTTGGTGACGTCTGGGAAACTGCCATCTCCCTTGTGGTGCTTGTCTTCTCCGTCTCCATCCGTCTTCTTTTTCTTGGTGGGCTTGCTGAATGTTTGCAGTAGGAGCCAGCATTCGCCCATGGTGTGCTTGCTATCTGGATGGTACGGGCAGCGCTTCTTGAGAAGTCTGTTGAATTCTTCCCTTCTTTGTTGTGGAGACTAAGCGGCGCGAACGGTCTGGACGGTTGCGACTGTGTTGTTTGGTCGCTTCCGTGGGTTGTTGCCATTGCGCTTGAAGGAGTCGCGCGGCTGACCCTTGTTGTCTTCCTGATGCCCTCGACCAGTGTTGACGGGGCGTTTGCCGTAACGCTCCCTCTCTTGGTCGTCGGTGTCCATCCAATTGGCGACCATCGCACGGAATTCCTCTAGGTCGTGAGGACGATTGTGACCGAAGTCATGAAAGAGATTGCGATCAGTCATCCCTTCTTGAAAGTAATCGATGACTTCCAAGTCGGGGATGGGGACACAGGATGCTTTTATGGCGAAGAATCGCCGGTTGTAGTCGCGCAGGGACTCGTCTGGCCTCTGCTTGCACGCTCGGAGTTCATATTTGCTGCCAGGGCGCTCGAAAGAACCCTGGTAGTTGGAGACGAAAGCCTTCTTGAGTGCGTGCCAGTTGTCGATGGAGTCTGGGCTAAGGGATTCAAGCCAGGTGAGTGGGCCTTGCTCCATGGTGATAGGGAAGTACAACATCTTGGAGATGTCGTCGCCTCCCGCGGCCTCAATTGCCGAGGAGTATCTTCGCAGCCAGATGTTGGGGTCTTGCTTTCCGTCGAAGTTGATGACGCCTGACGGCCTGAACTTTCGAGGGAAAGAGCTGATGCGAATGGCGCGTGTATAGCATGGCAGGGCGTCGGGGTTGGGGATGTCGTACCCCCTCCCCCGCAGAATCTGCGACATGGGATGTAGCTTTTCCCTCTCGGATCTAGATGATCTCGTTGCGGGCATCGTCCTGGGCGATGAGAGAGCGAGCCGGACGGGGTTCTTCGCAACATCTGGAAGGTTCCCCGCGAGGCCGGGGGGGTTCCTCACGAGGCCTGGGCGTGTCCTTTGTTTTTGCGGCGGAGCTACCGTAATGGCTGCTCTGACACCGAGCTGGCGGTGTCCGATGGTGCGAAGAACTCTTGCTCTTAGAGGCGGAGCGGCCACCGTCCAGGCGATCGACCATGACCGCCGCGGCTTCTAGGCGAGCCTTGGCGAGGTTGATATCAGGGGTAGCTTGGAACCCCTCGAAGACACTAACCGCAAACATGATGTTGGCCGCAGGCGATTTGAATATGCCTGCTTTATCGAACTCCCCATTGAGATTTTTCCTCTGAATGTGGCGACGTCTGAGGGCACGGTTGCGGTTTCGCTCGATACGGAGCTCTCGGTCTCCGTCTGTTTCTCCATCGACGGTCGGGGCGTCGTCGGAGACAACTTCGTCGTCACTAGGGTCGTTGAGGTTGACACAGGACTGGCGAATGGGGTTGTTAGGCCCAGGTTGTCTGTTATCCGTGATAACAGAAAGTCTTCTGCCTTCCTGGAAGGGAAGCAGAGGGAGAATATCTCGTACCGTGGAGGGTACATTTGCTTCGAGGAGAGCAACAACAGGATCCATGTCAGGCCAATGGACGATAACCCCCGAGGGAGTTGTGGTCATGACAAGATCTGTGTTGGCCTGGCGAGGTTGATGAAGCTTCGTCGCCAGATCCTTCTGGTAGGTCGCGGCTGAATTTTTTAACCCGAAGGGAAACTGAGGCGCGCGCGATCTACGCGGTGAGGTCTTCGTCCCACGGGAGCTGGAATTGGGGTTCATAGGTGCCCGTGGGGTTGTTGTCACGGTCCTGATCGTTGAACCCTGGTGAAAGTCGGAGGTGATCTGGAGTCCGCCAGGGAGTCGTGGACACGTGGATCGATCTTGCCGCTTGACAAGGGCTGGGTCGACGTGGTTGGCCCGAGCTTGAATCTGCTTCGGGCGCCATGTACTCCTCCGAGTAGGATACGATCCGAAGATCGTGTCGGAATTTGGAGTTTTCCGCGATCCTCGCGGAGTGGTCTGCGCAGGTGGCGGAGCTGACGCAACCGTCTCGTCGCGCAGTTCCTGCTGGAGCGTGCCGTCCTGGTTTGCGATGCAAAGCCAGGAACCGAAGATGAACGTAGCGCCTGCTTCGAAGTTGGTGACGATGGAGGCGCTGAAGGATGCCATCGACTCTTTAATGAGTTCTCGACGAGTCGATCCCACAGACGGCGCCAAAGTGTCGGTGATTTATGCTGACTAGGCTCTCTAGGGGATGCCCCGAGAGAAGAGTTTAGGGAGAAGTCGTCGAGAATCTAGAGCCGAAGGTGACAAGAGACAATTTTAGACAGGTTCAGGCCGCAATGTGCGTAATACCCTACGTCCTGTATGGTGTATCTTGTATATATGAGATGCGATGAATGGGGTCCCTATCTCCCCTTGTATATGCCGGAGGATAGGGTTACATGGAAACCGTATAAGGTTAGGAAACTTTTACAAGTTTATCTCCAATTTCCTAATACAGTCTATCCTAACCGACTAGGACTCATCCTTGTCTTGTACGTCAAGTCTTGTACTTGGGTCGGCCCATGGAATGGTCCGCCAGGGTTGTTTGGTCCTAAAGACTCTACACCCACACAAGATGTAGTTACTTGGTACGTGTCTACTATGGTTTTGATTTCTTAGACATGCACACAGTGAGAAACATCACCAATGCTTGAGCTTATCAGCCAGTGAGTAGATTTGCAGGCAGGCATGATGACAGAATAAACACGACACACATTGCACCACAGGTAGGCACATAACAAAGAACATTTTTGTAGGTTAGCATATCATAAGAGACATATTAATACCATAGTGACATAAAATAGGTTCGTAGGCTTAGTATCACACATGTTCTGGTACTTGCACGTCACATGCATAGAATTACGTGTAAACATCACTGGTTCTCCCGTCAAAACACCATAAATGACACGCACCATACTGAAATCCCTGGAATACAATGGCAGAGAGGAATCCCACATGTTCCTCAAGTGAAGTTGTAACCCCTTTTGCTTATATCGAGATAGTCTTCATGAAGAAGGTGAGTATACTCACCATTATATATCTATGTATAATTAGCTATAGTCAGGGTTGCAATTGTTGACATCAACATAAAGCCGCATATGCAAGAGAGAACACCATAAAGGCAATGAAGATGTGCTAAGGGAATAGTTGAAGATGACGATATATGAGACTATTGAAGTTATAGATGAGGAGACATGCACAGAGCTTTCTAGACCTAGGAACAATGAGGTGTGTCTAGAAAGTAACGCGGCTAAGGTTTTAGAGGGAAAAGTTCCATGATGAAGTCAATGTTAAGGCGCACACCAGTATTATACTAGCCATGCAAGTGATACGATCCAACCATGCATTTGTGGCCATTAGAGAAGGCAACCATTCTCAACTCTTGGAATAGTGAATGGGCAAATGCAGGTGCAGAGAGCCAAGTTTTCAATCTCAAAAAAACTTGAGCAAGGGAGTATATCGCCTCCCACTATAAAGATATCCTATAAAATCTACAAACGAGGCCTCTTTTTTTTTCCTATAGGGACTAAACTAAGTTTAATCAAGGAACTAAAGTTTAGTCCCTGTTTGGTTGTAAATAAACAACGTTTCATTAGTCACTAAAATGTAAATAAAAATGGAATAAAATACATGTGTGGTGGTCAAACTTGTCTTGATGTGTCATCTAGGTCCCTAAACTCTAAAAATGTGTTTTCGAATCCCTAAACTTATTACATGGTATTATTTGGGGTCCCGAATTCTCAAAACATATTTTTAGGTTCTCAAACTTGTATATGTTGTTTGATGCTTGATGTTTGACTCTTGATTGGGAGAAAACAGAAGGAACTCTGATAGTTTAGGGACACACATCAGAACATGTTTGGGGATATTAAAATGTATTTTGAGCATTTGAGACCTAAATGGGACCATAAGACAAATTCATAGACCTGAAAATACATTTTGAGAGTTTAAGAACATAAATGACACTTCATGATAAGTTGGAGGACCTTTCGTGTATTTTACTCATAAAAATGTGTCTAACCTTAATTTTTTTTAATCAAAGAGGACCTTAATACTCTAGTTGATCTGATAATTCTAGAAAGATGTTACCGCGCACACGTATTTACGCGTGAAAGTTCGCGTGACTTGACGTTGCGCGGTGTGCGAGCCTCCCAGTGAGCTTCCAAATTTTTTTCTTTATTTTTTTGGCTCCAAAATTTTCTTTATTTTTTTGGGCTCGAAATCAGTTAGTACCGGCTGGTAAATGGTCAACCCCGCCGACCCTACAGCCCCGTTAGTACCGGTTGTTGCAGCCGGTACTAACGGGGCTGTCCATTTAGTATCGAAAATTCGATACCCAACACATAACCGGTACTAACACGGCTTTGCGCCCGGTACCGATGCTCTAGCAGTGTGTTGCGCAACATGAGTGAGCAAGATAACTGGTTGACTGGACAGATGTCCTACTTAGACAGCTGGAACACCGTGCAGTCCATGTATTCTGGAAAATTAAACAAAGCTTTTACTCTTACACGTGCATACCCACGCGTCCGGTGGCAGGCGCATCAACTGCACACGTAGCTTAGTGGTGGCCGTCTCAGTGCCACGCAAGCTAAGCTAAACGGTGCCGTGTGACCCAAAGAGGCCGTCGTGTCCACACACGAGAACCTGTACTGCGCTTCTAATTGCTCTATACATAGAAGTCTCCACTAATAAGCTGCTGCAGCGTTTCACCCCTGAGGATTATTCCACCGATCGACCAATCCAATCCAAATCAGCAGAAGCATGTCCGCGATTAAGGCCAAGGTCGAGGACGCCGCGTCCTCTGCCAAGGCCGGCACCGAGAAGGCCAAGGCCACCGCCGGCGAGAAGGTTCGCCACCCACGCACCATCCGTCTCCCATGGCGTTTTGTTTCGCTGCGCATATACTACGTTTATGCTAAGTGCGTGCAACCCCGGCTGATCTTTGAGTAATCGAATTGTGTTGCACTACTGTTGCGGATGCAGATGGAGAAGGCGACAACAAGGGACCCGATGAAGAAGCGGGAGGCTGAGGAGAGGAAGGAGGACCGGAAGCTGGAGATCGAGTCCGACAAGAGGGTCGAGAAGGGCAGCCATGGCCCTGAGAAGACCGTGACGCACACGGTGGAGGAGTAATAAGCGCCGACGGCCCGCCGGACGTGAGCCACCGCCACCGGAGTGCATTTTTTCTTTCTTTCTTCGTTTCTGCATATGCGCAGTTCCATTCGGGGGGGGTGGGGGGGGGGGGTGTTAGTTATCAGGTCCAGGTATATCCTGTAAAACACAGTGAAGAGATGTTCGGTAGTAAAAATAAATTCGTAGTTTATATCAAAATGAAATTCCGAATTTTAATTACACCGTTGTGTTTTTTGTTGTCATAAGTTCTTCAAAACACCACACTTATCATGTCATGTTTCGAATGTATTTCTTTGAACATTTTTCAGGTGGAAAAAATTATTTAGTTTTAACTATATTTTTGGAATTTGTTTCTGGATGAAATAATTTATAGTGTCAATAAAAAAATATAGTAATACCTGGAATGAAATGCTTTTTTTACAAAAATATTCCAACTCATAGAACACAATATTATAGAGAACAAAAGTTCATAAAAACATATAAAATATTGTAACGAAGAGAGAGCATGTAACATATACATATATATACAAGTTGTTGCATATTATATATACATATTGCGATATAGAACTACTGCTCCATGTTATTATGTGGCCACTTTGATTTACTACAATTACTATGGTAATTTAGAAAATTATAGTAAATTTTACTATGTGATTTACTATAATGCGATGTTATAGTAACCCAATTTACCATGTCACATTGGAGTAAATCAGTACATAAAACTATAGTAAAACCGAGGTGGTTATAGTTATAGAATAACTATTCTATGGTGGACCGCGAGGTAATATCCATATATACACAAGTTACTCCGCATGTAAGGTACAATAGAAATATTATTTTTTCTAGATACATTAAATAATTTAGATACAGAGGAACACTTAAATTATTGTATCACTATATCATGAAACACGTCTTTAATATTATAAAAAAAACACTATCATGGAAGCTATTTTTCATATTTGTGAAAAGATATAAAATACACCTATAGCAATTAGTAAATGTTTCTATGATAAATCAAATCAGCTATACCACTTCAGAGAAAACATGTGGCTTGTTAGCTAAAAATATCCAATACTAATATCAAACATATGAAATCTTTGCACTATGTTTCATGTAGAGAAAACATGTGGCTTGACGGTCATTAAATCTCACTTGACCTTAAAAATCTCAGGAATAAATGAATGCTTTGCACTATGTTTCATGTATGATTTACTTAAAGTTAAAAATTTTCATAAGTTTTGAATGAATTGTGAATGCCGGAACAAATAGGAGAAAAGTTGGCCAAAACGGACAAACCTCAGACCGGCCTATCGTCGACTTCCGGCCACGTCATTGATCTAAGGGCAAGAAAGCACACTCCCACTGCTGTTGAGTCGTGGATTTGAAGGCAGTTTGATCAAAGGACCCAAAACGCATTGACCATGGATTCAAAAGCCCACCTACATGTCTTAACTGCCTCGGTCAAAGCAACTGCCAATGCAATTGTGTCAAGGAAGCAATCTAGAGAGTGTACGAGGAAGTCAGTGCCAAATGACAACCAACCATCCCTGGCGGGGCGCTGTAACACACCAGGTGTTAAGTACCTAATTGGATAATATAATGACCAAAGTTTTTGGATTAAAGGTTAACAATGAAACAAATTATATCTTTGGGTTTCAAGTAGAAATTTGAATAAAAATTCAAATTCGGTCAAATGTTGGTCATATTTTGAAAAATTTGGATTTTGAGTCTACCAAATGTTGGAATGGTGTTCAAGGACCATGTTTTGCTTGATAAACATGTTAAGAGGCTAGGGTCAGGAAAAGAATTTGAGGAGAATGAATAGAAGAGGAAAATGGGTAAAATTTTGGATTTTGCTTTAAGTCCTCCACATGTTATTTTTGGTAAACTTTTGAGGCTATTTAAGGGAAATGTAGTGCAGCAAGTGATGTGTTTTGAGGGCAAAATGGGTTCTTAGATGTCTGCTTAATATCTTTGAGTGGAAAGAGAAATTAAAAACTGAGTTTTGAAGGTTCGTTTGAATTTTCACAAGGGTCCAAGTTGAACTAGATTTGGACTCAATGAACTTGAGTTCGGAGGTCGTTTGCCAGCTCATCTTTGAGTTTTGGTCTTTGATCAATGGGGGAGATTGTAGGGGAGAGTTGGCACTGAAAGTTTTCTTGTAGGTTTAGGTGGAGTTTTGGTTTGAAGTTTTGGCGAAATTCAAATCAAACTTGTAGTTTCACACTAGGACAGAGATGTGCAGAGGAAGGGAACGAGCAGAGCAGTGGCAAGACGGCAGCCATGACATGCAGCTGCTTGCCGCCGTGCCGGAGGCTGCGGCCCTTGCTTGGCCACACGTCGAGGAATGATGGGATATATCGTAGCTTGGCTTCCACGCGAGGCTGCTCCGGTGAGAGTTTGAATAGGTACCGCACTGAGCTCATCCTCATCGCTTCGCACCTTCCTGCTCAAGTCGAGCTGCTTGTCGCCGCCATCGTAGTCAACGCCATCCGAGCCTCTCTGATCCACCCTCTGCACCCCAGACCGCTTCGCCACCACCGCAGCAACCTCATCCTTCAGTTCTCGCCGTCGCTCGTCCACCACCGTTCGCAGGCATAGCCATCTTCTTCAACCTCCGTTCGCCTCCTCCGTTCAAGCCTCCGAGGTGAAGCTCGCCGTCGGTAGTGTTTTTTTGAAGCCGACCACCGTGATTAGGTGTTCTAGGGCTTGAGGAATCTCGTGGGATCGCTTGTTGGTCGAGCTAGTGCTCTGTTCACTGGGGACATTGCGACAGCGCCACCGGCATGGCTGTGCTCACGTGGCCGGCCTATCTCCGGCCATCTCCGCTTGGCCTAGGTGCACCTAGGGGAACATCTCCGCTTGGCCTAGGTGCGCCTAGGTTTCCCCTAAGAGTTGTGTTTCTCTCACGGTGCTCGAGTTCTGTTGGTTCCACTATTAGAATTGTAGGAATGGCCAACGGTTTTTAAACTCTCGGGTATTAGTTTGTACAGTCGGCAAAAGTAATAGCCGAGTGTATACTATCGGCAATCTGCAGTCGGGCGCTCTTGGTCGGCCATTCTTCCATTTGCCGAGGGGATGTTGCCCACTTAATTCCCAACAGGGAGAGGCCGACAGTCAGCTGTTGGCCATCTCATTACTAGGCTAGCATTACATACTGATGGGTAACTTATTTTCTAACTGTTTGACTATCCTCGCCTATTTATTTTCACATTTAAAAATAAAATAATGCCAATATTTTTTTATGCATATCATATTCATATCATATTTGTTTTTTTGTTTGTTCCAATTTCCCCTTGCATTTCAATTATCGTGATGCTGCATCTGTAAATAAGATAGAGAAATATATAGAATACAAATATAATACACTCTGGAATAACATTCTCTTTTGCATTTCATGGATGCAGAACTTTCGTAGCAGTTAAACAAATTCTAACATTATGTGAAAGAATCAGTCAATACACAGTTTTGAGATTCTTGAGAATGTGTTCTCAGGAACTACTGTACAAAAACTACTGAAAAAAAGGTATATGAAATCACAGAAAAAAAAATCCAAATCTCTGCTTTCTTAAGCTCCTTTCGGGACCTGTCGAATCCTTCATTCTTTATCACTTGCCTCTTCATTCTTTATCACTTGCCTCGCCAGTTGATCCTATGAGATAGGCAATCTGGAGTTAGAGGAAAATACAAGTGTATTAGGCCTCAAATCGATTTGGCTCTGGAGAAAAGTAACTGGACGCAGGCAAACAAATCTAATGGAATATTGGCCAGAGAAAGATATTTTCAATACAAAACAAGATTTAGAGTTGGTCATATAGTCTTGTGCCCGAGTGGTCACTGTCTAACTCTCGGAAATAAGTTGTACTGTCGGCCATTTGATACGAAGACCGATGGTTCAACTGCAACTCTCGGTAGTTTTTTAACAGTCGGGTATTCATACTTTTCCCGACTACCTGTTGGCCATTCAACTTTCCTGTTGGCCAAGGTTACGTTTGTTGTAGTGAGAACGAGGCTGGCCGGGTTCGGCGCCGGCCTCCTCATCGGCGTTGACTGCGACGACGAGCTCTCGGCCATGCTGATGAACCCGCTGACCGGAGACAGCAGCACGCTGCCACGGCTGCCGGAGTGGTGCCTCAACTGCCACACCAATGGATTTATCACGGATCCCAAGGTGACGGGCGAAGACGACGTGTTCGTGGTCATCTACGGATCGTTTTGGCCAGCCGGGGTGGAGCGCCACGTCTCGCTGTGGCGTCTTGGAGATGCCGGCGGCTGGCCCACGATACCATCCCAGAGGTTTTGGCCCATGATGCCACAATACAGGAGCCGTCTTTCCAAGAATGGCCCCAAGGTGCTAGAAGACGAGCCGATGGCTACCATGGCCAGCGGCGGTGATGCGATGAACGGCGGCGAGGTATTGTTTGCCCCTGCACTACCGGATCCGGATCCAGGCTCTTTGCCGTGAGTCTGGCACTCTCGGCAAAGAGGATCATCCTCTCGGCAAAGGCTTTGCCGAGCGCCGGCTCTCGGCAAACCTGACTCGGCAAAGTTTTTCTCAGCGAAGCTCCCTTTGCCGAGAGCTTTCTGTCGGGCTCACGGCAAAGCCTTTGCCGTGTGTACCAGAGGTATTTGCCGAGAGCATTTAGCCTCTCGGCAAAGACCTGGCCCTAACGCCGGTGAGACGGCGTTGCGCCGTCTCTTTGGGGCCGTAGCTGGGTTTGCCGAGAGCCACGTGCCAGGGTCTCGGCAAAAAGCCCATGGGGCCCACACCGGGGTGGTAGGCATGGGGCCTCTGCACAGGGCTTTGCCGAGAGCGCCGTCCAAGGCTCACGGCAAAGGTGCATGTTAGCCGAGAGCCTGAGGCTTGGCTCACGGCAAAAAATGGCTCCTTTGCCGAGAGCCTGGCTCCGTGCTCTCGGCAAACCCCTGGGCTGAGGCCTTTTTTATTTTTTATTTGCTCATATATGATGCCCAACAACTGAAATATATCACACATACATCTCAAATACATCACAGGCAATTAATATAACCATTACACAAACACTTCATGCACATAACATACTATTTCGACCACAAGTTCAACAACAAGTTATACCACAAGTTCATGCACATAACATTCAAGTTCGACCACAAGTTCAACCACAGATAGTTCAAACTCCAACGTCCGTCAACTACCTAATGGTGGTGCCACTATTCCCACGGGTTGTGCGGTTTAGGTTGGAGAGGTCGCGATCCTGTGAGCCCTGTCCGTCCTGCTGAGTTCCCCAAGGCGACCAGTCTGACACACGAGGCGCAGGCGACACACCAGGCGACATGTTGAACACTCCAGCGGGATCATTTGATCCCGCTGAGAGACCCTGCAGAAAGGAGAAATGTTTTCACGTGAGACAAGATTTAACCAATGAACTTACAAACCAAAAGTTTTATACTCACAGGGGTCGGTTGCCGAGGCGGTGGCTGGAACTGAAGCTGTGGGGGAGGGACGGACACTTGAGTGCCCACGCTCTGCATCCAGAGGTACATCTGGGTGAAGTTGGCCTGTAAGCTCTCCCGTTCGGACCTCTCCTGAGCGAGCTGGGACTGCAATACATACCAAATATATATGTTAGAATGCGAAGCAATCGTACATCAAAAGCAATGAAAAACAAAGTAAAAAAGAAATAACCTATAGAGACGATATCTGCTCCTGTGTCATGCGTGGGCGGATTGTGTCGCTTCCGCTCGGCGCCCTTTGCCGAATCTCGGGGAGTCTTGGCGTCGTGGTCGAGTCGATCACGCTGTCACCCATCCAGTACCGCCCATGCTTGTTCCCTCCGCCCACCTCCATGACGACTCGCCCATCAAAGTTCTGGGTGCTTGGAGCGTAGTCTGGCCCATGGATCTCCTTGGACCTAGACGTGTACTCACTGACCCTTTGGGGGATGGTGGGGTTGGTGAACGCCGAGTGGGGAGTGTCCTCGCTGTAGTCGATGTCGTCTGTTGCCTTGCCCATATGAGCTAAGCACCACGCCTTGACCTGAGGGCACTCCCGGTTGCCATGTGCTGCCGACTGCGGAAAAAGAGAACAAAGCGCTAAGAATGTTTTCATAATGTCTTACATCATAATAAACAATTGAAGCCGCTTACCCATGCCTTCGCGCATCCCGTGAGGTCTCGGCTGCCCTGGTGGTGCGATGGTCCTGCCATCTTCAAACGCCTGTCCTGGTGAATATTGTGCTTCTCCTGTCATTAGGGAGAGCACCACTTGTCCACCACTCTCAGCAAAGAGGCTGCCACATGGCCATGCCGACTTGAAGGATGCCGTGCCACGTGTCCAGTTTTGCCGAGAGGACGTCCGCTGCTCTTGGCAAAGCACCCTTTGCTGTGAGCACCATGTAGGCTCATGGCAAAGAGGTTGACGGCCGTTAGCCGCCCCACACGCCGTCTCTGGCGGCGGGAGCACGAACGTGGCACGTGATCACGTATGCCGAGAGGTCCAAGTTTGCCGAGAGTATCTTTGCTCAAGCTCTCGGTGAAGTTCGCGTTCGTCGAGAGTGCAAACTTTGCCGAGAGCCCGACCTTATAGGCTCACGGCAAACATTGTTGTTGCCGACGGTTGCTCCTTTGCCGAGAGCCTAGAGGCTTGACTCACGGCGAATGTCTGATTTGCCGAGAGCCCGACATTTGGCTCACGGCAAAGATTGAAGCTCTCGGCATATTAGGATTTTCCAGTAGTGTTCGCCATGGTTTGGCCGGTCGGGGAGCGCTGCCGTGTCGCCATCGCTGCAAACACCGCCGTGCGTGGCTGTGCCATTTCTGGCCAGTTTTTCTCGGGGTCTTTGGCGTGCTAGTTTTCGCTATGGCTAGTGTAGCTTGCGCGCTTGGTTTGGGAGGGGGGGTTGCCGGCCATCACCGGAGTCCTGATCGAGGAGGAGAAGTGGGGAACAACTTCCCGAGGTTAAGGTTGTTCTGCTGGTGCTAGTCTCATCGCCGGAGACCTCGCCGGTGATGAGATAGCCGGCCGACCTGCCGGTGTACCCGCCATAGGGGCGGGAAACCTATGCAGGCCGGGCCCGCGTGTAAAAGAGAGTGAGTGAGAGAGAGAGTAGGACTAGGATGTGTGAGTTGGGTTTGTTCAGGGGGTTCTGTGTAAAAGGCTTTTTCTTTAACCTTTTCCTTTATTTTAAATTCCTGTTGCTTGTAAAGTCCATAGAAAATTAAATGTTTGTCTAAAATTTATCAAGTTTGGTTCGACTTATTTAGTTTGAAATCTTTATTCAAATAAAAATTGTTGAACCCTTTTTCTTTATTCATAAATGCTTTATAAAAATTTGGTCAAATTTCCATAGGGCAAATAATAATCCAAATAATATTCAAAATATAGGAAAAATATTTTCTTGGTTCTGGGTAGGGTTGTAGTACTTTGAATTACAACTTTATCGAGAAGGAAAAATCCTTTACTAGTTTTGTTTTTCTTTACTTTGCATTGCATACACTGACTTAGCTTGTCATTCTTAGCACTGGAAGCCAAGGAGGTTGATTTCATCGAGCTCGCACTCGAAGCTGCCCATGAGTACGAGGAGGTGGTGATAGTTGAACAAGGTTTGGAGGTCCCTACAGATCAAGTCAACCCCGAAGCTTAGCAAGGCAAGCCTCGGTGTATCATAACCCTATTTTTATGATAAAATATCCATGCGTCCAAATATTTTCCTTATATGTGCATGTGTATTAAGTCTTCGGATTTCTTGACAACTATTTATGCAATTTAACTTTCTTCTTTATAATTACCTTACCATTTGTTTAAAAAGAGACCAATTTGAGGTAAGCTTAACCCTGCTTAGATTTCATGTAGTTCATAGGCGTAATTTAATGCTTGATCTATATATGGTAACTTGCTTTCATACTAAAAGAATTTATGAGATCAACAAGTTTTGAGAAGCGGATGGTTGGATTGGTCAAGAAAGGTCTTGATTCGAATCACCATTCCGGATCAGTTTTATTAAGGACCGTTCGTTGTTTAACCTTGGTCAAGTATTGAACGTGCTAGTCACTTGCTGGCATATGGAACCAGTAAACCCGATAACTTGGATCGCTTTAAGTTTCAACTGTGACTTGCCCTGCTTGAAGTGGGTTGGTGGCGGGAATGTAGCATGGAACTCGCATGGGGTAGCAGCTAGATTTGGGGCACCTTGTGGGGGTACGAACCCGGGCTTGGGCGAGGGCAGTTCGGGCTTGTTTCAAGGTTGCCACGTGCAAATTGATAGCTGGGTCATGCACGTGTCGTGTGGCTAGGTTTCTCTTGCAAGATGTAAATTCGGTCTATATCGCCGCACTTCTCGGTTATGAATACCACTTGACCTCACTTATGCATCGTAGTAACGAGATGAAATAATTGTTGATTATAAGGAATCCTGTTGTATGAATTGCTTGATACTTAGCAAAAATGTTTTCGCGCCACTATAGTAACTCTAGGATTAATAAAAGCTAATAATAAATGTTGCTGATATGGATCTACTAATATTAAGCTTTTATGTGAAAACACCGAGATTATTAGTCCACACAAAGACTTACTTGAGTACCTTCGTACTCAACCGGCTGAATTTTGTGCAGAGATGATTAGAAATCCCAGAGAAGGTTGACCGAGAAAAGCAAGAATGTTTAGAGTCGAATACATTCTTGTCTACTTTACTTTGGTTAGTATTAATATGGCCTGACTTGCCTTAGCAGATTTATTTGTTTTGAAAACTCTGTTTAGATGGTTTGACATGTACTCTAAGTTTGAATCTCCTCGTCTGTAGTAATTATGCTGCTATAAATTATTTGTATACAAGTGTGATGTTTTGTCGAGAGGCCTCTCCCCGAGGATCTTGAAGTAGATCGAGATAACAGTTGCTAGTGGATGATTCGGGTTCGTCCGGGGGACACCCGACATATTGCCGGGTTTGAACCGTTTCAAGGGCGTTTGGGATAATTATCTTTAAATAGATAGTAAGGCGCACTTGAGCCAGTTTAAACTGGTCGGATCTGCCACACCTGGTATTAGAGCCATGGTTGAGGAATCGACGAGCATCATGATTTTCAAACTTTTGAGACTCTATTTTCGTTAAAAATAAAACTATAATTTTACTGGTGGTTGTAGAACTAACTTTTTACCCGCAATGTCATATCTATCAAAATTTACGATTCAGTAAAGACACAACTACGGCCATAAGAAGGTCAAGTATTCTTTGTTCGGTTATGAGAAACGGACGCCACCATTTCGGGGTCAGATTGGGTTGCCCCATAAGACGACGGTACGGGGAGTGAATATGTTCGTAAGAACATATGAACATCAGCCGTCTGATGGTGAGGATGGACATCTTACTGTAGATGAAATTACAGTCATGTCCCTCAACACGTGGTTTCCTTGAGGATATCTCGTATGGCAATGATACGGGGTGTAAGGCATCTGTCATGCGATGTTGGCCATGACCGTGTACCTAAGACACGTTTACCTTGGGGTGTCCCGCGAGGCGATTTGCACGGGAAGTGAATACATCGCTTGTGACGTATGAAGCGTTGTCTATGCAACGTTAAACACATAGGCGCCATTTCTTCTTGGGCATGGTGATGTATAGATATTATGTATATGTGGGATCTTCTGCAAGTACGCTAACAATTATGGTGCACCGTTAGACTCGATTAACCATTTTATTTTGAGCGCGTGTGATGCCACCAACTTTTTATACGTACGAGGGATAAACGTTGGCAAGGACGTAGCAAAAATGATGCATGTTAACAGCATGGCATACATTTTAAAAATAAGCTTTTGGGGTTAGGGAGTGCTAGGTAGCTGAACCTGTCTTTTATGGTAGATGGAGGACTTTGCACCATGGATGGACAGAGATGGATGGACCCAACCCATGGATCCCGTGTAGACAAGCCGGGTATCACCATTGTGCTTTGGAAAATCATGTTGGAGTTGGGATATGCTTCTCAGCCGGAGTACAATTGGAAATAAGAGGTTACAGAGTACACTTATTGGTGTGATGTGTATCTTCACATGCCAGAGAACACAGAGCACCCTGACTGGGATGTCATTGATATCAAGCTCACCAGAGTAGAATTTGCAGATGCCATCTAGACAGCGGCACAACCAGCTCTTGCCAGGATCTGTGATGAGCATAAACTGGAGGTGTCTGAAACTTCGGCGAGGTTCTTCCCGGTGATGAATCTGGAGGATAATGTTTATGGGAGAAGGTTAAAGGCAGTCAGGAACCCAACTAGGGCAGAGTACAACCCTACTATGGCAGCTACCACTCACTACCTAATCTCTCTCCAAAAGTTGTGCCAAGATAAGGAGATCGAGCTCCAAACCCAAATGCACATTAGTATGGAGACGAACTTCAAAGCACAATGCTCCCACCAAGATTTAGTGACCTATAGAGCATCCAGTTCAGCGAGGGAGATGGTAAATGAAGGCAAGATAAGGCCTTGTAATAAAGATCAATCAACTCCAGATTGAGCTTCATGACTCCCAAGATATTCTGGATGTCTGCAATCAAACTGTGGATCTTCTGAGGGAGACATGCGAGAGGGCCGTATCTCGGTTGCAAGCTGAAAAGAACAGTCAAAATCACGAGAAAATGGTATTGTGTCTAGCATTAGAAGATGCCCAAGCTCAACTTCTAGCTCATGCTCAAAACCATGTGGATAGTGCAGCCATACCCATGGAGACCCACGGAGCCCCTAATGAGCCGGAATATCATCCACGACCCGAACCTGGTGATGATGAAGCAATTGGGTTTCACGTGGATATGGAGGGGCAGAATGAAATAGATTTCTTTGCTCATGAGAAACTGGGTCACTATGACTTTGAGATGGAGGATAATGAGGGAGGTGTGCAAATCAACCCCAATGTTTTTAACTGGGCTGTGCAAGATGAGCAGGATGGTATGGGTGGCTGGTTTGAGATCGACGACGATGATGAGGAGGAAGATCCCTCAGAGGTCGAGTGAATATCTGGTCTGACAGCCCCACCAGTTGTGTCATCCAGTGTTCCCGATGTGGCATCGTGGGGTCAGAACTTAGTAAACTACGGGGGTGATGTTTATGAGGATGAAGCAACCTACAGGCCATGGATTCCTCTAGGGCAAGTTCTGATGACGTCTAATTAAGTGATGTTGTAGGGAGCCATGGAGCATCTGGGAATCAACACCAATGACTTGGGGTTGTATACCTATGGGGATTAGGGCCAGAAAAGTTACACCGAAGTGATGGTCGTGTGGGTAGGTAAATAGTAGTGTTTGAATAATGTATAGAGAAACCCACCTTGGATTGATGGCAAGCAGTTTGTGTTTTATGCTTTGGGAGTAATCCTGTGAAAAGTATGTAACCAAGTTGCTCAACGCGGTACTTATTCAAACTTTCACCGCAGCAGCCTCGCGTGAAAGCCAAGCTACGACGAGTCTATCCCATCACTCCTCGATGCGTGGCCAAGCAAGGGCGGCGGCCTCCGGCACGGCGGCAAGCAGCTGCATGTCATGGGTGCCGTGCTGGCACTGCTCTGCTCGTTCCCTTCCTCTGCACTTCTCTGTTCTAGTGTGAAACTAAGAGTTTGATTTGAATTTCACCAAAAATTCAAACCAAAACTCCACTTAAACCTACAAGAAAACTTGCAGTGCCAACTGTCCCCTACAAGCTCCCCCATTGATCAAAGGCCAAAACTCAAAGAAGAGCTGAAGTGGGGGGTGCTAAGACAACCCGGAGGTTTGCCTAGAAGAAAATTACAAAAAGAAAAAAGATACAAAGATATCAACGAGCTCTGAACTCAACTGCATTGAGTCCTTATGCAGTTCAACTTGGACCCTTTTGAAAATTCAAACCAACCTTCAAAACTCAGTTTTTGATTTCTCTTTCCACTCAAAGGTATTAAGAAGACATCCAAGAACCAATTTTTCTCTCAAAACACATCACTTGCTGCACTAGATTTCCCTTAAATGGCCTCCAAAGTTTGCCAAAAATAACATGTAGAGGACATACAACAAAATCCAAAATTTCACCCCTTTTCCTCTTCTAATCATTTTCCTGAAATTCTTTTCCTGACCCTAGCCTCTTAACATGTTTATCAAGAAAAACATGGTCCTTGATCACCATTCCAACCTTTGGTAGACTTAAAATGCAATTTTTTCAAAATATGACCAAAATTTGACCGAATTTAAATTTGTATTCATATTTCTACTTGAAACCCAAAGATATGATTTGCTTCATAGTTAACCTTTAATCCAAAAACTTTAGTCATTATATTATCCAATTAGGTACTTAACACCTGGTGTGTTACAACCCTTCTCCCTTAAATGAATCTCGTCCCAAGATTGCATGTGAATTATAGGGCAGCCTTTAGCAGTGGAAAGGATAATGTGTCAAAAACAAACTTCTTTTAAATCTTCACAAAAGAACTGTGACTAAATCCTTCCGAACTTGGTAGAGAGATAGAGAGTTGCACTCAAACAACCAAACTATAGTAAAGTGACCATGAAAAGAAAACTTACCAGCTGTCACCGGCTCTCCTTCTGGAATTTCCTCCACGTTCATGAAATGAACGCGACCAGTCTTGGTGCTCAGGAACCTCTTGTTGATGAACCTCTGACCAGAATTCTGGCCAGCATCTGATGCAGGTGTCTTGAAATTCCCACATTGGCTTGGATGTGGGCAGTTCTTAACGAAGTGCCCAATCTGGCCACAATTGAAACATGGCTGCGGACCAGATGGTGGAGCTGGGCGATTGTTGATATTATGAGACTGTGGTGGTGCACCACGCGGTATGTTGTAGGAGGGTCTAGCTCCCCATGCTTGTGGTTGAGACATTTGTTGCCCATCAGCGGGTCTTGCCGGGGCTCGGTACACTACACGGAGACGCTGTTGTGCACTTCCCTAGTTTGCAGCTGGCATCTCCTTCCCCTTGAGAGACTCTTTTAAAGCATTCATCTTCTCTTCAGTAGTGATGGCACAACTCACCGCAGTATTGTAATGAGGGAAAAAACTATGGGAAAACTTATCTTGCATCTTGGCACTCAGTCCTCTCATATAACAATCTTTTTTCTTCTCATCTGTATCCACAAACCCTGTAGCATATTGAGCCAGATGCTCAAACTCCTGCGTGTGCTCCAGCACGCTCTTGTTTCCTTGCTCCAGCTTTAGAAATTGTTCCAGGTTGATTTTCAAAAGTCCAGTAGGTATGAAATGAGCACGGAAAGCATCACAAAAATTCTTCAAAGTTATTACTGTCCCTTCTGGTAGCCTTGATTGATAACTAGCCCACCATGTTCCTGCAGGGCCTTGCAACCGATGTCCTGCAAACTCTACCATCTGGGTGTCCGTGCATCGAGGGATCACACGGAATTTCTGCTCTAGTGTCCGGAGCCATTCGTCAGCTTCTAGTGGATGCTCAGCTGTGATAAAGATAGGTGGGTGGGTCTCCACAAAAAAGTTGGAGTAGCTAGCTCCATCCTTATCTTGGCTTTATTTACCAACTGCAGCAGTCGGTATTCTCAGCTCTAGCATTAATAATGCTTGCAAAAGCATCAACCAAAGAGGGTGGATTTGGTGGCTGCTCATGGGATGTTCCTGACCCAGTGCCCACCTGGCGATTCTGGTCGTCTTGACTCATTCTACAAAAGAATAAGGAAAGTACATCCATCACAGCCAGCACTTTTGGAGAACTGCATACCCAAAAGCACATACATGACATAACTCCAAGCTTTAAAACACATGAAAAATGGTACATCCAAAGAGAAAAAGAGCATACTCCAAGATATACACACATCTTTCATCAAGCCATATTACATTATTAGCAACCAAACTTGTTCCAAAAGTAGGAAGCATAAGTTTTAAGCAACTTGGTTACATACTTTTTACAGGATTACACTCCCAAAGAAAATGCAAACTACTTGCCATCACTTCCAAGGTGGGTTTCTCTATACATTGTTCAACCACTACTATTTACCTACCCACATGACCATCACTTCGGTGTAACTCTTCTAGCCCTAATCCCCATAGGGATACAACCCCAACTCATTGGTGTTGATTCCCAGACGCTCCATGGCTGCCTGCTCCACATCTCTTGATTAGCCATCATCATATCATAACTTGCCCTCGAGGAATCCTTGGCCTGCAGGTTGCTTCATCCTCATAAACACCACCCCCGAAGTTTACTGAGTTCTGACCCTAGGATGCTATATAGGGAACAATGGATTACACAACCGGTGGGGCTATCAGACCAGACATTTCCTCGACCTCTGAGGGACCTTCCTCCTCATCGTCGTCGTCATCTTTATCATTGTTGATCTCAAACCAGCCACCCATACCATCCTACTCATCTTTCCCAGCCCAGTTCGAAACATTGTGGTTCATTTCCACACCTCCCTCATTATCCTCCATCTCAAAGTCATAGTGACCCAGGTTCTCATGAGCAAACAAATCTATTTTATTCTGCTCCTCCATATCCACGTCAAACCCAATTGCTTCATCATCACCAGGTTCGGGTCGCGGATGATATTCCGGCTCATTAGGGGCTCCGTGGGTCTCCATGGGTATGGCTGCACTATCCACATGGTTTTGAGCATGAGCTAGAAGTTGAGCTTGGGCATCTTCTAATGCTAGACGCAATGCCATGTTCTCGTGATTTTGGCTGTTCTTTTCAGCTTGCAACCGGGATACGGCCCCCTCGCATGTCTCCCTCAGAAGATCCACAGTTTGATTGCAGACATCCAGAATATCTTGGGAGTCATGAAGCTCAATCTGAAGTTGATTGATGTTTATTACAAGGCCTTATCTTGCCTTCATTTACCATCTCCCTCGCTGAACTAGCTGCCCTATAGGTCACTTGATCTTGGTGGGAGCATTGTTCTTTGAAGTTCGTCTCCATTGCATGAGCTAGAAGTTGAGCTTGGGCATGTTCTAACGTTAGATGCAATGACATGTTCTCATGATTTTGGCTCTTCTTTTCAGCTCGCAACCGGGATACGGCCCTCTCGCATGTCTCCCTCAAAGGATCCGTAGTTTGGTTGTAGTCATCCAGAATATCTTGGGAGCTACGAAGCTCAATCTGGAGTTGATTGATCTTTATTACAAGGCTCCTTATCTTGGCTTTATTTACCATCTCCCTCGCTGAACTGGCTGCTTTATAGGTCTCTAGATCTTGGTGGGAGCATTGTGCTTTGAAGTTGGCCTCCATGCTAATGCGCCTTTGGGTTTGGAACTCGAACTCCTCCTCTTCGCATAGCTTCTGGAGAGAGATCAGGTAGTTAGTGGTAGCTGCCATAGTAGGGTCGTACTCAACCCTAGCTAGGTGCCTCACTGCCTTCACCCTTTTCCCATAAACATTACCCTCCAGATTCATCACCGGGAAGAACCTCGCCGACGTTTCAAACACCTCTAGTTTATATTCATCACATATCCTGGCAAGAGCTGATTGTGCCGCTGTCTCGAAAGCATCTACATATTCTACTCCGGTGAACTTGATATCAATGACATCCCACTCTGGGTGCTCTGGGTTCTCTAGGATGTGAAGATACGCATCATACCAATAAGAGTACTCAGTAATTTCTTCTTTCCAAGTGTACTCCGGCTGAGTAGGATATCCCAACTCCAACATGATTTTCCAAAGGACACTAGTGAAACCCGGCTTGTCTACATAGGATCCATGGGTCCATCCATCTTCGTCCGTCCATGGTGCAAAGTCCTCCATCTACCATAGAAGACAGGTTCAGCTACGTAGCACTCCCTAATCCCAAAAGCTTATTTTTAAAACATAGGCCATGCGGTTAACATGCATCGTTTTTCCTATGTCCTTGCGAACGTTTATCCCTCATACATATAAAAAGTTGGTGGCATTGCATGCGCTCAAAATAAAATGGTTAATCGAGTCTAATGGTGCGCCACAATTGATACGTACCTGCAGAAGATCCCGCATATACATAATATCCATACATCGCCATTCCCAAGTAGAAATGGCGTCTATGCAACGCTGCATAGATAGCGCTTCATACGTCACAGGCAACGTATTCACTTCCCGTGCAAATCACCTCACGGGACACCCTAGGTAAATGTGTCCTAGGTGCACAGTCATGACCAACATTGCATGACAGATGCCTTACACCCCGTATCTTGCAATACGGGATGTCCTCAAGGAAGCCATGTCTCGAGGGACGCAACCGTAATTTCATCTACAGTAAGATATCCATCCTCACCATCATATGGCTGATGTTCATATGTTCTTATGAACATATTCACTCCTGTACCATCATCTTACGGGGCAACCCAAGCTGACACCGATAGGGTGGTGTCGGTTTCTCGTAGTCGAACAATGAATACTTTATCTTTCTTACCGTGGCGTAGGTGCATCATTACTGAATCATATGTTTTGACAGATATGAAATTGTGGAATATTAAAAAGTTTGTTCTATAGCCACATGTGAACTTATAGTTTTATCTTTAGCGAAAATAGAGTCTCAAAAGATTGAAAATCGTGATGCTCGTTGATTCCTCAAACCTGGCTCTGATACCAGTTGTGGCAGATCCGATTAGTTTAAACCGGCTCAAGTGCACCTAATTATCAATTTAAAGATAATTATACCAAACACACTTGAAACGGTTCAAACCCAACAATCTGTCGGGTGTCCCCAGGACGAACCCGAATCATGCACTTGCAACTATTATCTCAACCAACTTCAGGATCCTTAGGGATAGACATCTCGACAGAACATCACACTTGTATACAAATAATTTACAGCAGCATAATTATTACAGACGAGGAGATTCAAACTTAGAGTGCATGTCAAACCATCTAAAGAGAGTTTTCAAAACAAATAAATCTAGTAGGGCAAGTCGGGCCATATCATTACATAACCAAACTAAAGTAGACAAGAATGTATTCGACTCTAAACACATTCTTGATTTTCTCGGTCAACCTTCGCTGGGATTTCTGATGATCTCTGCACAAAATTAAGCCAGTTCAGTACGAAGGTACTCAGCAAGACTTACCAGTCAACAAAAATAAAAGACCACAAGGAGCATGTAAGGCTTTATGTGGACTAATAATCTTGGTGTTTTCGCATAAAAGCTTACTATTAGTGGATCCTTATCTGCAACATTTATAATTAGCTTTTATTAATCCCTGAGTTACTCTAGTGGTGCGAAAACATTTTTGCTAAGTTTCAAGCAATTCAAACAGCAGGATTCCTTATGATCAACAATTCTTTCATCCCGTTACTACGATGCATAAGCGAGGTCAAGCAGTATTCATAATTGAGAAGTGCAGCGATCCGTAATGAATTTACATCCTACAGGAGAAACCTAGCCGCGTGACACATGCATGACCCAGCTATCGATCTGCATGTGGCAACCTTTCGCGAGAAATCACGATAAGCCTGAATTGCCCTCGCCCAAGCCTCGGTTCATACCCCTGCATGGTGCCCCATGTCTGGCTGCTACCCCATGCTAGTTCCAGGCTATGTTTTCGCCACCAACCCACTTCGGGCGGGGCAAGTCATAGTTCAAACTTAAAGCGATCTAAGTTACCGGGTTTACTAGTTCCATATGCCAGCATGTGACTAGTACGTTCAATACTTGACCAAGGTTAAACAATAAATGGTCCTTAATCAAACTAATCCATAATGGTGATTCGAATCAAGACATTTCTTGACCAATCCAACCATCCGCTTCTCAAAACTTGTTGATCTCATAAATTCTTTTAGTATGAAAGCTAGTTACCTTATATCGATCAAGCATTAAATTATGCCTATGAATCTAAGCAGGGCTAAGCTTACCTTAAATTGCTCTCTTTAAACAAATGATAAGGTAATTCTAAACAAGGAAGTTAAATTGCATAAATGGTTGTCAAGAAATCCCAAGACATAATGAACATACACATATAAGGAAAAATATTTGGACGCATGGCTATTTTTTCCATAAAAATAGGGTTATGCAGCACCAGGGATTGCCTTGCCAAGCTTCAGGGTTGACTTGATCCGTAGGGACCTCCGAACCTTTTTCCACTATCGCCACCTCCTCGTACTCCTGGGCAGCTTCGGGTGCGAGCTCGATGAATTCAACCTCCTCGGCTTCCGGTGCTAAGAATGCACACATGCTAAGTTAGTGTATGCAATGCAAAGGAAAGAAAAACAAAACTAGTAAAGGATTTTTCCTTCTCGATGAAGTTGCAAGTCAAAGTGCTACAACCCTACATAGAAGCAAGCAAATATTATAATAAGCATTTATGAATAAAGCAAAAGGGTTTAGCAATTTTTATTTAAATAAAGGTTTCAAACTAAATAAGTAGAACCAAACTTGATAAATTTTAGACAAACATTTGATTTTCTGTGGATGTTACAAGCAAACAGGAATTTAAAACAAAGGAGAAGATTAAAGAAAAACCCTTTTACCGAGAACCCCCTTAACAAACCCAACTCACTCATCCTGGTCGTACTCTCTCTCTCTCTCTCACTGTTTGGTTCACCACTTGATGTGAGGAGACCATATCTGAAGTAAACAAAGTGAACAATGGTTTGGTGATGTCTCAAACAAAAATATGCAACTGACATGTTGAAGAGAACAGGAATGACAAATTGTAAGCCTGTAGCCACGCTATGTCTACTTCAGAAAAGCTTTCTGCATTTGATGGAGAACCACTTAGCCCTGAAGACTCGACGAGGTACAGAAGTATTGTGGGTGCTTTGCAGTATTTGACGCTTACGCGACCTGATATTAATAAAATATGTCAGGATTTGCATTCACCTACTACTGTACATTGGACGGCGGCCAAGCGTGTACTGAGATATATCAACCATACAATTCATCTTGGACTCAAGATTTCACGATCGAAGTCTACACTTGTCACGGGTTTCTCAGATGCAGATTAGGCAAGGTGTGTTGATGATAGACGTTCAACTGGAGGTTTTGCCATATTTCTTGGACAAAACCTTATTTCCTGGAGTGCAAGGAAGCAGGCTACTGTGTCACGGTCTAGTACGGAAGTTGAGTACAAAGCCATGGCGAATTGTACAGCATAAATTATCTGGGTTCAGTCACTTCTACGAGAGTTGGGGATCAAGAGTCCACCGACTGCTAGGCTTTGGTGTGATAACATCGGAGCTACATATCTATCAGCCAATCCTGTGTATGCTCGTACTAAACACATTGAGATTGACTATCATTTTGTTAGAGAACGAGTGGCACAAAAGCTGCTTGATGTTCGAATTGTCTGGATGGGTGATCAAGTTGCTGACGGCTTCACTAAAGAGTTGTCAGCTCGGAAGCTAGAAGAATTTAGAAACAATCATAACTTGGCATTGCCCGGTTGAGATTGAGGGAGGGTGTTAACGTATCAACCTTGTAACACAAGATATGCCATCGAGTTAATTGAGTAGAGTTCAGGTTTGTTGCATAAGTTTGGTTGTATTCTGTTGTATCTATCGGATAGAGTAGGATAGGTGATAGAGTTTGTTGTAGACAGATTCTCTCTAACTAATTCAATGGCATACATCTGTAAGCCACGCAAGGGGCTCTTCCTTGCCTATATAACAAAGGTGTGGCCTCCTACGGGAGGTTCAACGCTTCCCAAAATACTTTAAAGTAACATCATCCTCCAAAAACCATATCAATCTGGAAATGGAGCACAACTTGTTTTGTAATTTTGTTCATAAAAACTTAAGTCCAAGAGAATCCTTAAATGTCTAAAGAAGAAGAGAACAAAAAGAGAACCATAAGTATTTTAGAAAGTTCCAATTAACTCTAGCAAAGGGGGAATATACACTTCTGAACTTGAAAATAATTTATGTTGTGCATAATCAGCTAGCTTTCATCATAGCAATAATTAGGTGACTTTCCAGATCTACACGCAGCATCGAATTGAACCTGATACCTACAGTTTGGCACTAGAGCTCCTCAGCTCCATCACTGGATAAAGCACTGGTTTGTTAAAAAGAGAATCAGGTTATGGTTGACGTGTTGAATTAGGAAATTCATGTGCAATGAAACCGCTTCAGTGCTTTGTGAACTGCTTGCTATTGTATTCTAATTTCAACAAATATGTTTCTAATTCAATGATACAAGTGTCAAAGACACAACCTTTTATATAGCAAATTTGTAAATCTTAATTTAATTTTACTGATAAACTATAATTTGCGTACTATCTATATGTGATAGCATAAAAAATATAATGGTTCACAAAAAGGATAGCATATAAACTATGTGGGTACTTCTAATCTTTGGTTATAGCTTTATCCCCATTACTATCTGCATTAGCTCACTTCTTATCTTCCCTCTGGCTCTGATCACCTTTATCTCTTTGGTATTGACTTTCTTTACATGCAACTTTTTATGTGTCGACAGAAAAAAAATATAAATATAAACATAAAAATTTAAATGTTTCTTTAGTTAAATGCATACATCTAGGTTTTTTTTAAAAAAAACACCATGAAAGTAGAAACACTCTCTCACTCACACATACTATACACCTTTGAAGTCAGCACTAAATGAACAAATAGCCAAGATGGAAACACCCATATGTCTGATAATTAAACCAGAGTAGATAGATTTTTCACCACAAAGAACATAAATGACTAAACTATGTCTAGAATAAAAAACTATATCAATTCAGAATGATTTGTAGAAAGCATATAGCATAACTGAATGCAAAGAGGACTTCACATGTTTCACATAAACATATGGTAAGAAAAAGTAGTCTACAACATATTTCTACCAATTCGTTCATGCACCTTGCTTGCAATATACAAATGCCATCTTCCACTTGACAAGCATAATTCCCTGGGTCCTCCATGCGTGCTAAAATGGAGGATACCGTAGCACAAAGACCAGGAAAGCCTAGCTAGGATGGAAAAGAACTCCATGTGTGCAGATTGATTGCGACTGCGTGGTCACATTCGTCGGCAACCTCACTGGGATGAAAACTGAGAAAAATACAAGCAAAATGGACTAACTAATTCGAAGAAGATGTTATATATATACACGAGGATTCACTATGGTTCTGAAACAATCACACAATATGTAGTCAATCACAACCCGATAAATCGACAACATAATTTACAGGTAGCCTAGATGTAGAGCGCACAGCCAACAATAATGTCTTCTTATTTTTTTTTGGCTCGGAGCACGTAGATATCAGATGGGACTGATTTACCGATGAACAAGGGGCAAATAATCATAGTGCAATAATCTTGGTTGCTCACCTCAGCGCCCTGATTTGCCTGCTGGAGGCCTGCGATCATCGTGGCTACGATGATCACCGAGGCCATTGTTGGCAGCAGCTGGCATCGGCACAGTAGGAGAATCAATAGAGTAGTGGTCGTCTTCATGGCCACGACGAGAGATCTGCGGCGAGGGTGGTTTCCTCATGGTATCAGTGACCTTATCTTTTGGCTGTGATTCTGCCACTGGCTGTTGGAGGCGAGGACCATCAGCGACGTGCTCCAATTGCTTGGGACCTTTGGTGGCCGGAGTAGTAGACGCCGTGAACACCTGATCCCTATGCTGAGGAGACTCCACCGTCTTCCGATCTCTAAAGCTTGGAAGCTTGCACGCCCTCAGGAGCTTGCTTTGCTGGATTAATTTTCGTATCAATCTTCTTAGCCACAGGAGGCGAGTCGTCCATCTTCTTATCACTTGTGAAGCCTTCTTCATTCTCGTTAGCATCATGGGCTAGCATGGTCGGCGTTGTTTGGCTCCTCCTTTCCAGTAGACGACGGGAAGATGACAGGGTCAGTGTGGCCGTCCCCGTGACCCGTAGAATCATGGGGCGTCGCCATCCCACCGGTGCCTGAGCCGTGAGAACCTGCACCGTGATGAGAAGGCGACCCCTGATCATCGCTGCTGCCGCACAAGAATGGGAGACACATAGAGATTAGAGTATTAGACTGGATGTAGATAGAAGGCAGAGTGCTTAGAGGTGTGGTTAGGCGGGAGAATATATATCGCACCAGATATGTGGTGCCAGTCAGTCCGTTTCTAAAAAAATGTGGTGCCAGTCAGCTGAGTTCGTAGGACTTAAGCTAACGTTAACCTCAATGGAAATACGTTCACACCGTATGAAGCAACAGATCAGAAAGATGCTCGTCCACAATGATGGGGAATTTATGCCCAAGGCCTTACCAAAGCTCCCTGCCCTCGCGTCGTCCTTGCAGGACGTTGCTGGGGTCCTTGGCTCAGTTATCTGAGCAAAAGAAGAATAGATAGTGTGAGGCTTAATGCTTCAAAAGAGAAAGGGAGACAGAATGATGTTAGCTTTCTTGTGCTTTGATATTAACTGTAACATGTTTGTTGAATGCCATATGTGGTGCCCATGTAAAATGTTCTCAGACCTCAATCCCGAATCTTTTGTCAGGGAGCTTCGACCTGTTCCCTTATCTGTTCCTGGCGTCCTGCTAGGTGGAGCTTTCTTATTTGTTCGAATCTCTGCTCTACACTTAACTCTATAGTTTTCATTACGTATATTCATTGAGATCCTTTCTTTGTAGCGGGAAAGTTTCTGTGCGTTCTATTCTGTCAGGCTGAAAAGGTTCAGTAAAAGCAATTCCCACGCGTACATATAGACTCATTTAGAAGGTTAATGTACTTATTAAGATCAAGGTTTCATATGGCCAATGAATGATGAAGAACTGAATTCGTCATTCATCTTAAACAATATACGTTGGGAGGGAAATGTAATTATATGAGTAATTGTAGTTTATGTGGAGGGGATATGAATGAATCTTCTATTCATTTGTTCTTTTTCATCCATTTTAAAACATTTTTTATGAAGGGTGTTATGAAATCTTCTAGAAAACAAAATATTGTAAAGATACAGGAATATGATTGTGATGGGCATCTCTGTTTTCTGTAGGAGCATCGAAGAGCTCAAAAAATATCTTATGTGCCTGCTTTGTGTCAGGTTCCTCACTTCTAAGCTGTGCATTGGTGCCTTTGTGGCTTACCAGCAAGCTCAGGTAGTAGCCCTAAAAAAAAAAGCAAGCTCAGGTAGTAGCTCAAGCTTTGTTGACTATACGAAGCAGCAACCATATACTCTGTAAGAGTACTTGGAGAGACCCTTGCCTTCGTGGCAAAAGCTCCCTCTTATAGTGAAAGATTGGGCAATATGCTTGTTGAGATTGTTTAGAGAGAAGCTATGTCCTTTGTAGATGCTCAAACATGAATTAGGCATGACTCCAAGGCCACTGGTACCATAGAATAAATCATTGACTTTTCATCCCTCTTACCCATCTCCTCATTTATATTTTTCACATTTCATATATACTTGCAACTTACTTCATTTTTGTAGAATGATCTTAATTGAATTGGCTCTAGTTACAAAATTATTTATTGGGTGGCTACATACAAATACTAGTGAATAAAACCTTTTTTTATATACTAGAGGTGTTTATATAAAACCTTAAAAGGACATATGGATAGACATGTTTATTAGGTTTGTCCTGGGAAACCTGTAGTAGAAGCTTTAGAGTAGTTTTAAGATGTCCTAATTCATCTGCTTCCCTCTTAGGATGCCATACGTCGATTGCTTATACTTTTACAAATAAGCGATGTTTAGACATCAATATCATCTCTAGAATATATTTGATCAGTAGTTTTTATATAATACTAGCAGAAATCCCCGCACAGCTGCATGGACCAGAAAACTCAGTCATAAAAGTTTACTCATAAAAAAACAGACTATATTAAACATCTAGATATGTCAGAATTACTAAATAATGGCATCTCTAAACAGAATTGCCTGATTTAATTAAATTATAGTGTACAATCAAAATACAATTTCATTGTTGCAAATTTAGAGCAGTTTTTCAATGTCTATGCTTATCCAATCTAGAATTCTTTGTAAACAAAACATTTGGAAAATTAAAGGTGTCACAGGATAAAAGGATAATGAATATGATAAATTGTTCATTATTAAAGAATAAGCACATGAAAAAGAAAATGGCAATATGGGTCACAAAATTACACTGTTAGCAGTTCATTGTTCAGGTATCGATAAAATATAAGCATTTTCTTTAAAATATTATTGTAAAACAACAAAGATGGTTTGATGTAGTCAGATAAGTTCATACATATCTAAAATGTCAGAATAATCATTGCTGAAACACTAAATTTCATGATGTGAGATAGTACACAATATGAACATCAAACTTACGAAAATTAACTAAAGAACAGGATCAGGTTTCCCAAAGAAATTATATGTTCTGCAGAACTGCACATTTGGAAGGTAAGGGCTGTCATAAATGCTCGTGGATTAGTTAAACAGCTAAACGCTTTAGTAGATTTGCAATCTTTTTCAAAAAAAAAAATTTGCAGGATCCTGTAGGATAAAGAAACTGTAAACACTTACCAAAGACCAATATGAAAGATGAGCATACCTATGTAGGATAGTATGCAATTATGCATGGATACTTGCAGTAAGTATATACATATAACCTGATTTGCGTATGGAGACTAACATAAGCAATTCTCTTTAGATGGGAATTTTCATTAGTAAAGAGGTTTCAGTAAGTAAAGTTGTACTGAATGCACTAGAGTATAATAGAAAACATGGTACTATTCTGGGCGTAGATGAAATCAACACTGGAAGCACGCGTAGAAGATAATATGTAAACCATCTGTGCGAAGGGGAAGTGAATTCAGACTTGCCATAGATACACAATATAAGAAATTACAATGGAAATGTAATCAAGGAATGCTGGGAAAATGGATAGATCAACTACACAACATGGATTAAAGATTCCAACCTACTCAGCAATCACCATCGATCAGCATGGAGGTCTGTGGTGGTGGGCAGAAAAAATAGAGATGAAATCAAAACTTTGAAGCTATGTGAATTCAGAGCATGGCCTGCAAAGGAGATTGTGAACGCACACCGACAGAAGACGCCGAAGAGGCGCCACTCATCATGTTGGACATGGGAGAGGGCGAGAAGGCCGAAGTGAAGTCATCTTCACGACCGTCTCCATGAATGCCGGCTAAACATGTAGTGGCACCTATGTCTCGCTGCAACGATGCAGATGCCACATTGCCAGCGGATGTGCCTGTGTTCTTTTTTAAATGTATAACTATTTTCTGTAAATGCATTGCGAGAGCACGTTAAATTTATAAGTTCGCTCTATCGAAGATTTTATATTTTGAAATGTGGCGAACAATTTATTTTGAAGTCTAAACATTTATAGGTTTAATATGCGAATGTATTGAGAAGAGCTTATCAGTTTTAAGTCTACTCAATAGTGAAGTTGTTAATTTTTAGATTTTGATTAGCTGTTGTATTCAACTATTTGAATATGAAGATGTTTCTGTGTTTGAATCATAGGTGCAATGGATCATACATAAACAATTATTGCGAATGGATTATATGAACATTTTGAATTTTAAATTTTGTTGTGTAGCAAAGGCTTAGGTTTTTGGATGTTAAAGTTTTTACTTTGAAGAAGTTTTGATGTTTAAATTGTAGACGTAATGGATCAGATGAGAAGGTTTGTGTTAATTAATTGTGGAAGCATTTCAAATATTAAAACATGTCTCATAATAAAGTTGTAAGCCACGGGTGGTCAGTGGATGTGCCCAAATTTTTTTTGCCACATAAATATTTCTTTAAATAAATTGGGAGAGCACGTTTAATTTAGAGGTTTGTTGTATCAGATGTTTTAGATTTTAGAACATGGAGAATATTTTATTTTAAAGTGTCTTGATTTGATGTGCGAAAATTTGAAGGTTTAACACAATGAATTTGAAAAGAACCTAGTATTTTTGTATATACTTAAGTGTGGTTGTTGATTTTTTTTAAAAAAAATATGAGTACCTTTTACATTCAACTTTTTGAATGCGAAGTTGTTTTGGTGTCTGAATAGTAGACGCAGCAGATTGTATGCCAACATTCATGTGAGTGGATTAGGTGAAATCTTTTATTTTTAAAATTTTGTTGTGTACCAAAGCATAGCTTTTTTTATTTTAGAAAGTTTTTATGTAAAATAATGAAGTTTCTTTGCAAGCTTTGCTTAATACGGGTCTGGTGGACTGTGGGTTAAATTTTAGAAAAAGTTGAGGGCTTCTATCAAAATTTCCGTGAGAGAGGGGTGTGGATGGCAGGTTTTATTTCGATTAAATCTTACGATTGTTTTGAAACATTGCTAGTGAGAGAGGGGAATATATGGTGTGTTCTATTTCTCTATAATAGGAAGGCTTTTCTGCAAAATGTCCAGGGAGCAACCGATTTCGGTTGTCCGCCTGGCCGATCCGACGGCTGTGAGCTTTACCGATGGAGTTTTCGTTCTTTAGAGATGGTAGATATATTTACAATACCAGTACATTATTTGAAACCATTTTTTCAATATAAATATACTCATATATTTTTAAAATCTAACATAAAAATAATATAAAACTAGATCATCAGGCTCATGGAATGATACAGTATGGTTGAATGTCAGGATTACAGAAGGTTGATCTTGGTGTAACTCATTTTCGCCATTTGTGTTGGATGCAGCAGTATCGATAGACCTTCATCCGTGTGGATTTTCTGTGGATCTGGGAAGTGGAGAGCCAGCATGAGCTAACTAAGATTAGTATTTAGTATGAAGTGGATATGATACTGTTATGCATGCTTTTCAGGTAAGTCAGCAACGTATCTCTGGCTAGAACTTCGGAATACTGTTTAGGAAAAAGATGCACCGTTAACATGTTAGTATTCCCCACATATAGCTAACCAGTTGAGTAAAAAATTGGAAGAATCTTGCAGCCGCGTCAGATGATCAGATTGAAGCCATGCAGTAGTGCGTCTGGGCTCAACTTCACAGTCTGAGAGTATTACAGTAGCTAGTATGTTTTTTTAGAAATCTTGGACTCATCGTCGATCACCTGTGACACCAATTCCTGAAGCAATGAATCGTAGCAAAACCCCCGAACGGTGGCAACCTTCCATGACCAAACACAAGAGCTCAGGTATCCTGCAAGCTGAAGCAGGCCACAAGCTCCAGATGCTATCAAAATTCATTTAACCAACTGCAAGCTAGCCTAGTCTGATTTTGTTACAGCATTCGATCCAGCACTGCGTTAAATTGCGCAAGCCTTGATCCACCGATCAATTCCTACACGAAGCATTCATATAGACCCATGAGAGGATCGGAACGCGGAACAATATCTTTAATCTCTAACCACTTTGTTAGTTGAGCCTGCTAACTACGGGGACAAGGAGCTCCAGCTACCAGGCTCGAGCGATCGATCTGATCTGCCTAAACCCCGACGTCTAACTCCAACCACTTGACCGGCCAACCAGTATATATAGGACATCGCAGCGGTGCTGCACTCTCATCCTAATCTCTCTGAAGTGCTCATCTTGAAGTGCAGAGATGGCTTCCAAGTCTTTGCTTCTGCTTGGGGTCGTCCTGGCATGCCTCCTCCTTGTTACCAAGGACGTTGCTGCTGCTAGAAATCAGTTCATCGAAGCTAATGGTTTGTTTCTCTCTTTGACTCTCTGAGATATGGTAAAAACGGGCTACATCCAAATTTCATCGGCTCCATGCTATTTGAATATAAAACAATATCTTTTATGGTTTATGGGAAAGGGTGACAAATTTATACAATATATGCGTCCATACACGCAAGATACTCAGACTTAATATATTTTGGGTGAGATTGATCTTTGATGTTCTCATAATGTGTTATGAACTAATAAGTATATTCCGTGCAGAGCCCGAGGGAAAGAACACGAGGGTCAGCGCTAATATCAAAGATGAGAAGAAGAGTCATGGATACTACGGCGGCGGGTATGGTGGTGGATACCGTGGTGGTTATGGCGGCGGCTATGGTGGATATGTACCTGGGCACGGTTGGTACGGCGGTGGGTATGGTTACCCTGGTTTCGGTGGTGGTGGCGGTGGCGGCGGCGGCAGATATGGCAGCGGTGGTAGTGGCGGTGGATGGCATTAGGAGCTGCATACACTTGTGCTCCAACAATATTACCTAGTTAATTTCCATAAAAAAACTTCCACTGTTCGCTTGTTTAACGCACAGTTTCTTGTCATTCGTGTGTTATAACATTTGTTTGGTATAACATTGTATTATCATGTTGTATGAAGACATATTTTAAATAAATGAAAGATCAGTTACTTTCGCCAGCTCACTAAAACTAGCAAGTTGGCCTGCACTAATCGCGTAGGTAGCTAGTTTTCTTATTCTTACATTTGTCTTTTTTTTCTCTGAAAACAAATTTGTTCTGATGGATTGTTTTCTTATTCATTGTCATTATTTTGTTTCTCTATCTTGAGGTATTGTCTCTTGTTATTATTATTATCATATTGTACGTTTTAACCATGGAAGATAAATTCATGATAAAGGGAATACATTATAAACACATTTTTCTATCTCAAAGTGATATAACTTTTTATTTCAATGTGAATTTTTTGTTAGTCTTAATGATGGTGAAACAATACTCATATCGATTTTAAGAAGAGAATATTGGTAATATTCGGCCATTTTTATTTTGTTCATTGTTAAACCAAAACCCATGAAATGCAACCGAAACCCTACTTAGCCTAACTAACCTATTTAATTGGGGTAGGTCCAAACTTATCTTTCCATTGCCTTTTCCATTTTGTATTGATGGATGAATTAATTGGTTAGGTGATCAAGATACTTCGTAGACACGATTGAATTATATTTTTTTGCATTTTTTTTCCTCTGTATTCTATTGTAGTTGTCTAATTTCTAAGGCAACATAGTATTTTTCTTGGGTAGATCGATCTCTTTTTATGTGCCCATGTGGTGTCCTCATTTAGATTTATTTTTTTTAGAAATGTTAAATTTTGAGGAACATATCAATTTATAACTCTCAGTTTGCACCTTTAGATTTTGTTTGTGCATAAGAATATAATAAAATAATATATAACATAGTGGTATTATATATATTTATATAAGAATCATGTATAGTTTTAAATTAATAGTGTGATGGGTTAGTGCAAGAATTTTTAACGTGGCAAACAAACATGTACAATCTTTCAATGCTACGAGTTTTTAATTTAACGTGGCAATTTCAAAGCACTCTCGGCGAACACAGTGGCATCCTTCAACGCTGTATCTTTTTAATTTGACATTTTTTTCCATGGGGAAGGACAACTGAGGGGTCTCCTGGTGCCGGCGCCGAGGCTGGAACTTCACCGGCATGGGGGCTGGCTCAAGGAACCACTTGGTTCAGTCACCAGCCCCCAAGTTTTATTTGACATACTCCCTCCATCCTCTTATGATGGGACTATTTCACCATGGCTCAAATACCAAGGAAACCAAGCCTGCTTATCACCCATTCAATCCCGTCATCAGGGAGTCCTCGTGGAAACCAGCCATCCTTAAAGGAGAAAACTCTTTGGCTCCCACATTAACTCTGTGGCCCACGTAAATCCTTTCCCTCCCACGAAATTTTCCCCCAGGCGAAATCCTTTCCCTCCCGCGAAATCTTTTCCCTAGCGCAATATGTTTTCATCCGCTCCCAACTCGCCGAAAAACATGGCGCCTAAACCTTCCTTCTTTTCCCTAATTTCGTTTTCGATTCAAAGTTTGAAATCGGTGGATCAACATCTATATAAACCGAAGGGAGTGCACCATCAGTCCTCCACACTGTTCTGCTCCCTGCCTCTTTGAGCCAAAACCAAACAAGAAGCCATGGCCACACAAGAGTTAGACCTGAATGTTGAGCCAACGACAGATTGGAGCCAAATTGGCGAGTGGTCTGGTCCTGCTCACGAACTAGAATATGCCATGGTGTGGTCTGAAGGAGGAGGTACTTGTTGATTATGTTTAGTTTTGCTCGATTTCACTTAGATTGTGCTGTTGTAGGTGGTTCCAGTCAAGAACATGCCACTGTGGATGGAGGAGCTGATGGAGTTGGAGGATCTGCCGCAGAGGAGGGTAAGATTTCAGTATGCCGTTGTCCATGGGTTAGTTTAAATTGGAACTGAAAAGATAGTGCTGACATGTTGGGCTTGTTGGCCATGGCACTTCGGCAGGAAATGGTGGACATGGAGGAAAATCTGTCCATGGAACCCAGGGTTCTCCTGGGCATGGAGGACTTGCTGGACATGGAGGAGATCCTGGTAATGGAGGAGCTCCTGGGCATGGAGGAGCTGCTGGACATGGAGGAGATCCTGGTAATGGTGCTGCTGTCGGAGGTGGTACAGGACAAGGGGGTACGATTCCTATCAATGACCTGTTTTCATGCTATTGTCAGATGACCTACAGTCCCATGCAATAGGAGGTAGAAATAGGAGGTACTACTCGGATGTACTACTCGGCCCAGATTTGATGAAAATGGAAACTGCACGTTTGATGGTAAACTAGGCATCTTTCCCTTTACTTATGTGGAGCCAGCAAAGAGGTGGAGCCCAAACAGAGATGCAGGTACCAAATGCATACTTTGATCAGTTTGGCATCTTAATTGACATGTCATTGCTAATGTTTTATGTAACTTTTTTCTGCAGGCACTTTGATCACTAAGGCAATGACATCGGTTACAAAAGAAACTAGTCGTCAATTTCTGATAAACAAGGTGTTGCCTGCAATCAAAGCTAAGTGGCCAGCAGAGGAAAAGCATTTGCCCATATACATCCAGCAAGATAACGCAAAGACTCATGTTGCCGTGAATGATGAAGCATTTGTAGCCGCTGCCCAAGCTGATGGGTGGGACATTAGGCTTACATGCCAGCCACCAAATTCACCAGATTTAAATGTGCTAGATCTTCGTTTTTTTGCAGCAATTCAAGCACTTTTTGAGAGAGGAACTCCAAATAACATTAAGGAAATTGTGACAGTTGTTGAGAAGGCATTCCAAAATTACCCGGTGGATCGGTCCAATAGGATTTTTTTAACACAGCAGGGCTGCATGATGGAGATCTTGAAGCACAATGGAGGACAACACTACAACATCCCACACATGAAGAAGAAACATTTGGAAATAGTCCCATCAAAAGAGGATGGAGGGAGTATATTCTAGTATTTAGCTTCTCTTCATTTAGACCTTCGCAATGAACATGGCGGCTTCTTTTAATATATGACATTGTACTAAGATAAACATGCATGAACAAAGCTTGAAAAAGGTGACATCGTGTCTCTTTCTACTACTACTTTTTACACCACCTTCAAGAGCAACATTTCGGCCCTTCTCATTACCATTTTATTTTGTTTCTCTTAAACTACTCTAAACAATTAATTGACAATTGACTCCAATAGAATAATGTTTAATTTTTAAAAACATTGTATACACAAAAGCTTGTCTGCGCATATACTCGAGGATGGCGAATCATGTGTGCCAGCTAATCAGCTATTAGTCTGTTCATCGCTAATTGCAGGTGTTAGAAGACCTATGTCTCGTGCAAAAAAAAAAAGAATGCAAGATCCAATGGTTTTGGACTTCCCATTAACGTGAGGTGAACGCAGATACATTAACTTAGGAAAGAAAACATTTTCAAAATCTGTCTAAATCAATATGCATTTATTAGGCATATTCAATGTGTGTATGGCATTGACTCTTTGTTTTACTTTAGACCATTAGATCTTCATAAAATTCGATGGCCCAAATCTTTCTCTTTTTTCCGATTAACGTGAAATTTTTTTTGACCCTCTCGATAAATGCGGTGACTTCTGTTCTTCTCAAGTAATAATATAATAACAGATAGATTAGTTGGCTTGAACTGAAACACTAAAAAATGAGTTATCATCCAATATATATGTGGTATGTACTAAAGATAAAAAAAATATGGGATAACCTGTAAAAAAAGGATATGAGTTATCATCCAATAAAACACTTGATCATAGTACAATAATATATAAATGGGCTTTGCATAATGTGTGGTTTATGCCTATATAAATGTAGTATTGTCTCAGTTCCAAATTGTAAGTTCTTTTGGCATATTGAGATCTAAATATGCCAAAACAATTTACGATTTGGAACAGAGTACTTACTAATGAGTCATATATAGTTTTTAGGGAGTGCTTATAATATGGTTACTACATACCAGTTATGTTGCTATAATAAATGTCAGCCATATATAGTTCCAAGAGTAAAATGTGCCACCAGTCCTCAAACTTGGGAAGGTGTGTCATCCCGGTCCCTAAACTCCTAAAATGCACATATATAGATCCTTAAACTTGCTAATTGGTTCATGCAAGGTCCAAATCTTTCATAGCCTGCTTTAGACCATACAGGTGGCCGGCTGACTGGACTGTGACGTGGCCCTGAGGCCCATATGTCAGCCCTTGTATTCTCTCTCCTCGCTCTCCTTCTTCGTCTTCTTGCTATGTGCCTCTTCCTTGCTAGCATGTAGCATGGCCGCCGACCCTGCGCGTGCTCGCGACGCCCACCGGCCGCTCTTGTTGTGGACGCTTTCTTTGGAAAACAATTCAGGCGCCGGCACAAGCCCAAGCCGTCCACAACTACTTAGCTATTGATAGGGATGTTTAGTTGGTGTGCGTCGGCCAGGGTTATTGGCATGGCTAGTTTTTAGGAGAGAGTTTGTTAAGATTTGGTATATTTAAGAAGAGAATTGTAACTGAGTTGGGTAAGCAGAAAGATTAGCCTAAACAACTCACTCAGAGCCTCCTAGGAGGGCGAGTGAGAGGGAGAATCTATCTGCAACATTCATCTGTAATCTGTCCATGATCTATATATGCCATATCAACTTGGTATCAGATAGGACTTTCCTCGGCCTGGTTTCCTCGTCGCCCACCACCTTCGCCCCATCATCTCCTGCGCTCCGCTGACCCCATCGCTCCCCCTGCCATGGCTACTGATGGTGACGCCCATGTCACCAAGGAAGCCCTCGAAACCATCCTCGGCGACATGTCCAATAAGCTCATCGTCATGATGGGCGACCTCGGCAAGAAGGTGGAATCCGACGTCGCGACGCTCCTCCAGGAAACCACCGCACTCCGCCAGGAGACCGTCGCCCTCCGTCAAGATAGCGCCACGCTCTCTGCCTCCATCAAGAACGTCCAGACCCCGGTGCTCACAAGCAAAGGCCGCTTCGACACGGACCACCTCAAGGTCTCATCGTCCAACGGCCCACCGCCACCACCACCGCCGCCGCAACAACCCCCGCACAAGTTGCGTTTTCCCACGTACAACGGCGCGGTGGATCCACTCATGTGGCTCCACAAGGGCGAGCAATTTTTCCGGGCCTATGACACCCCCGACCATCTTCAACTTCCGACGGCCGTGTTCTACCTCGACGGCGCCGCGGCTCAATGGTACTACCGCCTCGAGAAGAACCACAGCGTTCCCTCGTGACCAGACTTTGTGGATGGGATCAATCGCCGTTTTGGGCCTCCCCTGTGCAGCAATCCCCTGGGGGAACTCTCGTCCCTTCATCGCACCAGCACGGTCGAGGCGTTCCAGACTCAGTTCCTGCTGCTCCTGGCGCGCTGCAAGGACGTCTCCGAGAAACAGCAGATCGTGCTGTTCACGGTCGGCCTCTTGGAGCCTCTCTCCACCGACATCGAGATCCAACGCCCTGCCACCCTCGAGGAGGCCATGGGCCTCGCACGCACATTCGAGCGTTGCATGCTCCTCGGCGAGGACCCGATCATCCAAGCCGCGCGCTCGGCAACTCGAGCGACGTCTCGTTCGACGCCCAGGTCCACACCGTCTCCAACCACATCCTCGTCATCGGTTCCTACTCCAGGCGCCCCAGTCAAGGCACCCCCCACCAGATCGCTTCAAGCGCCTGTCCCACGAGGACATGGACCAACGCCACCTGGACGGCCTATGCTTCAATTGTCCGGAGAAATTCTCTAAGGAGCACGCCAAGGTCTGCTCCGGCAAGGCCATCTACCTCCTGGACGTCGGCACGGATGATGACATCTCCGACGATGAATTGGCCGAGGAACCCTGGGTCTCGGTGCACGCCATCACCGGCATCCGAGACGGCCAGACCCTCCAACTCGCCACGACACTCGCGGCCACCACGGTACCCGCCTTGGTGGATACGGGTTCCACTCATTGCTTCATCGCCGACACAGTCGCCCACCGGCTCGGCCTCGACGTCGAGCCACGCCCAGGTCTCGCCATCGGCATAGCCAATGGGGACCGAGTACCCGCCTCTAGCATATGCCGCGCCGTACCCATCACCGTCAGTGCCGAGCGCTTTGTCATCGACATGTTCGTCATCCCCCTTGCTGGCTATGACCTCATCTTGGGCTGCAACTGGCTCCGCTCCCTCGGACCCATTCTCTGGGACCTCAGCCGCCTCGCCATGTGGTTCTGGCGCCATGACCACGTCGTTCACAGGACAGGCATCGGCACCACAACCCGCCCTGCACCTCGCTTGTCCGCCATCCAGAACGCCAACCCACTGGCGGCGCTGCTGGCGGAATTTGAGGACCTGTTCGCCACACCCACGGGACTCCCTCCGCCACGCCCGTGCGACCACCGGATCCACCTCCTTCTCGGCACAGCTCCAGTGGTGGTGTGCCCATACCGGTATGCCCAACTCGTCAAAGATGAAATTGAAGCTCAGTGCAACGCTATGATGGAACAGGGCATTATCCAGGCGAGCACATCCGCTTTCTCTTCGCCGGTCCTCCTCGTCCGCAAGCGTGATGGGTCGTGGAGGTTTTGCGTCGACTACCGTGCCCTCAACAGCAAGACCGTTTGCGACAAGCTCCCCATCCTCGTGGTCGTGGGGCTCCTGGACGAACTCAAGCATGCGGTCTACTTCACCAAGCTCAACCTCCGCAGCGGCTACCACCAAGTCCGCATGCACGTCGACGACGTGGCCAAGACGGTGTTCTGGATGCATCATGGACACTTCGAGTTTCTAGTGATGCCCTTCGGGCTCACGAATGCGCCATCCATGTTCCAAGCTCTGATGAACGACATCCTGGGTCCCTTCCTACGGCGTTGTGTCCTCGTCTTCTTCGATGATATTATCATCTTCAGCCGCACAGAAACCGAGCACCTCCAACATGTTCGAGCTGTGTTCTCCACACTGCGGCGCCACGGGCTGGCCCTGAAAAAGACTGCGTCGTCGCCATGGATCTCGATAAAATTCAAGCAGTCCAAGACTGGCCGCTGCCCCGCTCAATCAAGGCCCTACGGGGTTTTCACGGCTTGACCGGTTATTATAGGCGCTTCATCCACAATTACGGCGTCATCGCTGCGCCGTTGACGGCCCTTCTCAAGCGCGACGCTTTCCAATGGGGTGAGCCCGCCTCAGTGGCCTTCCTCGCCCTCAAGACCACGCTCACCATGGCGCTGGTGCTGCAGCTGCCCGACTTTGCCTAGCCTTTTATGGTGGACTGCGACGCGTCGGGCTCGGGTTTCGGCGTGGTGCTTCATCAAGGCCAGGGACCGATCGCATTCTTCAGCAGGACGGTGGCCCCTCAGCACGCCAAGCTCGCGGCCTACGAATGCGACCTCATTGGTCTTGTCCAGGCAGTACGACATTGGTGGCCGTATCTCTGGACCACGGAGTTTGTCGTCCGCACGTACCACTGCAGCCTCAAGCACCTCCTAGATCAGCGTCTCTCCACCATCCCGCAACACACCTAGGTGAGCAAACTTTTTGATTACTCGTTCCGGGTGGAGTACAAGCCAGGGAAGATGAATGCGGTCCCCGACGCGTTGTCCCGCTGTGATGAACAAGAGGCGGCCACCCAGCTCTGGGCCAACGCCATCTCGCGTCTGGAGTTTCCACTCTTTGATGCGCTCCGACAAGAGGCGGCGCAACTACCCGAGATCACCAAGAAACTTAGGAGATCCGCGTCGGCCTCACTGATCCAGCTTGGACGGAGGTGGAAGGTTTTGCGCTCCACCAGGGACGTATCTTCGTGCCGTCCTCGTCGTCCTTGTGGCCGCAGCTCCTGGACCACGCCCATGGCATTGGGCATGAAGGCGTTCAGAAGACCTTGGTCCGTCTCCGTGCGTCGTTCTACTATCCACAAGCAAGCCGCCTTGTTCGTGACTACATCTGTGGCTGCCTCATCTGTCAACGCAACAAGACGGAGCATCTTCACCCGGCCGGCCTGCTGCAACCCCTGGATGTGCCTTCCTCCGTCTGGAGCGACATCGCCATTGATTTCATCGAGGGTTTTCCTTGCGTGGGCGGCAAATCAGTGGTTCTGACAGTGGTGGACCGCTTCTCCAAAATGGTCCATTTTGTGCCCTTGGGCCATCCCTACATGGCCCTCACGGTGGCGCAGGCCTTCTTCGACACCATCGTGCGCCTCCACGGGTTTCCTTGCTCCATTGTGAGCGATCGTGAGCCGGTGTTCACCAGCGCCATCTGGACAGAGTTGTTTCACCTCGCTGGCGTCAAGCTCCGCCTCAGCACCGCATTCTGGCCGTAGACCGATGGTCAATTGGAGGTGGCGAATCGGGTGTTGGGCGTCTACCTCCGCTGCCTCGTGGGTGATCGACCGCGCAGCTGGTTACGCTGGCTTCCATGGGCGGAGTATTGCTTCAACACCTCTTACCAATCTGCTCTGCTCACGTCACCGTTCCAGGTCGTCTATGGCCGCGCTCCGCCGTCCCTGATGTCTTACCAGCCAGGGCTCGTGCGTGTGGTGGTCGTGGACAAACAACTTCAACAACGTGACGAGTTCCTCCTGAAGGTTCGCGTGCGTCTTCTGCAAGCGCAAGATTACATGAAGTCCTCTCATGGCAAGCTGCATCATGACCTTCATTTTCAGGAAGGTGATTGGGTCTGGCTTCGTCTTCACCAATGTGCTGCGTCGGGCATTACCGATCAATCCCGCGGCAAGCTGGCACCGCGCTATTTTGGCCCCTTCCAAGTGCTTGCGCGGGTTGGGTCCGTTGCCTACAATCTGAAGCTTCCACCGAAGGCCAGGATCCATGATGTGTTCAAGTGGTGTTTTTAAAGCGTCACCATGGCGAGCCTCCTGCCACGATGGGTTCTTTACCTCCCATTGCTCATGGTCGGGCTCTTCCCGTACCCAAGGCGGTTCTCCGTGCTCAGCCCTCAAGGGATTCTTGGCGCTTGCTGATTCAGTGGGAGGGTGGTATTGCTGCTCATGCTACTTGGGAGGGTTTGCAAAGTTCAAGGCGTCATATCCAGATTTCAAGCTCGAGGACGAGCTTTTTCGTCAAGAAGGGGAAAGTGTTGTGGACGCTTTCTTTGGAAACAATTCAGGCGCCGGCACAAGCCCAAGCCGTCCACAACTACTTAGCTATTGATAGGGATATTTAGTTGGTGTGCGCCGGCCAGGGTAATTGTCATGGCTAGTTTTTAGGAGAGAGGTTGGTAAGATTTGGTATATTTAAGAAGAGAATTGTAATTGAGTTGGGTAAGCAGAAAGATTAGCCTAAACAACTCAGAGCCTCCTAGGAGGGCGAGTGAAAGGGAGAATCTATCTGCAACATTCATCTGTGATCTATCCATGTTCTATATATATGCCATATCAGCTCTTCCCTGCGCACGTCAGCTGGCCTTGCTCTCCCAGCGACCATTGGCCGTTGACCACTCTGCGGCTCTACCCCGCGCAGCGCACATGCTTGCGACACCCGCTGGCCGCGCTGCCCCTTGCACTCGCCGGCCGCTCTGCGAGACAGTCTCCTCTGGTCACCCGGGAGCGAGAAGCAAGCAACTTGGCCCTCGACCTCGGTCAGCTGCCTCTTTGCCTATCACTTTTCTCTCTCATAACAAGCCATTGAAGCCAAGATCTACCAGCCGCTATCCCATCGAGACCATGGATTCAAAATTTGAGATGGCCAATGTCCTCATCGAACGGCCCACCAACGGATTCGACTTCACGCTGTGGACGGACGCCGTCGACAGCGGCCATGAGGACGCCGTGGCCCCGCGTACGCCGTACCTTCAGTCTTTGCTCTCGCTCCCCCCACGCTGCTTCCTCGTTGCCCGGTTCTCCCGCCCTGTCCCGCACGCCCGTCGGCCCTGCACTCGCCGTCGATGGCCGAGCTCAAGCCTCGCTGAGCTCGTAGCCAGGCGGGCGAACGCGACGACGGGCGTAAGGTCAGACGATGGCGTTGCTGAGTGCCTTGAGCAATTGGACAGGAAGCACGACGGGCGCGTCCAAGGCGTGCCCCGGCCGCCGCCGGCTGGTGCATTATCTGGGGATAACATGCGTATCAGGGCCACATCAACGCCTAGTCAGCATGCCACGTAGAGTGCTTAAAGCGGGTTATGGAGATTTAGGTCTTACATGAATCAGTTAACAAGTTTAGGAACCTAGATATGCATTTTAGAAGTTTGGAGACCGGGATGACACACCAAGCCAAGTTGAAGGACCGGTGGTATATTTTACTCAGTTCCAATATGGTTAAGTATATTTTACTCAGTTCCAATATGGTTACACCTCGAGGTCAGCTGCACTCTGACTTCAGTCTATTAGTAAACGGCTTACAACTGAGTCCATGAAACTTGATCATGAACAAGATACAGCGTAAAGAGAGTTTCTGTTTAGCAAAACCTAAAGTTCTATTCCTCACCACCCAAACTGCGCTTGGTTGTCAGAGCCACCCCAATTTTAACAAAATTACATAATGAAGTTTAAATTACGGAGAGAAAACAATCGCAAATTTCAGTCTGCACATCCAAATAATATTTACAACAACGGGGGAAATTAAATCCACTATCTTAGGGTGGTGTTTTCTGGACTAGAACGCGTCGCCGTGGGGAGGATGCATGCTGGCAGTCCTCACTCACTGCATCGGAGGAGATGATGGAGATATCCCCATGGACTCTATTTTCCAGATGTATTGGGGCGTCACAATTCTTTACCACCAGGAGTTTGGCTTGCGGTTACCTTCGTCGCCATACGCATGACCATGATGGCCGTAGAGGTTGTTCGCCACCGGCGTCGTCGGTGTGGTGGTAGCAGCTCCAGAGTAGTTGACTTCACCGCCACGACGAGCCATCTGTACAACTGCTGGAGCCCTCATCTTTTCAGTGTGCTCTTGATCTGGATGCGCTGCTCCCGTCACCGGACGCCCATGGAGAGGAGGACTAGCTGCAGAGTAGACATCCCTACGCTGATGGTGAGGAGCTTGTTGCGCTGCCAAGACGGGTGCCACGTGTACATTCTCGGCACCAATCTTTCGACCTCGGACATATGGGCTGTCGTCGAAGGCCATCATGCGCTCTCCGTTCATGCCCTTGCCACCGCCGGCAGCCATCGTGCCTGGCGCGTGTTGACCATATGCTTCTTCGAAAGGGGGCGTCGTCGCCACGAAGGTCTTGTAATCTGCTTGGGCATCAACTTGTTCGGATGATGGAACATACCTCGCCGGCGGTGATAGGGGAGGAGGTGGATGCGGGCGAGGAGGTGGATGATGAAAGCCATGGTGGGGTGGTGACCCGTGATCGCCACGGTCGCCGCCACCGCCGCCGCACGTGAACGGCAGACACATCGCCGATGCCCTTGTATTGAGTGAAGGTAGCTAAACTTGTAGGTCGTGGCCAGGGACCGGAGAAACTGTACTGAAGGTAGGAGTGTTTAGAGGAGTTGTTGGGAGGGAGAATATATGAGAGCACAAGCACATATGGTGCTGAGTTTCGTCCTACTTAAGCTAACAAGAACCTCATGGACGATTAGCATTGGTCCACGGTATACGAAGCACGAGGAAGATGCTTCTGTCCTCAATGATGGAGAATTTATGCCTCGATCGAAGCTAACAACGCTAACTTGACCACTGCAAAAAAGAAAGAAATGATGATTATATTCGTGCATGGGGATGGAGTTCTACCAAGCTGAGCATCTCCAGCAGAATGGTTAAATTCGACTCTCTATATCATCTTTTAGCTATCCACTTTATAAGATTCTCTCTCTATATTCTAACACACTCCAGCATACTAGCCAAATCCCATCGGTTATATCCTATGGACTGACATTTTATTACTGTCCAGTTTAGAATGAATAAAAATATATCCTTCTGAATATGGTGAATTAAATTGACAGCCTAAAGTTCAAATAACTTGAAAAACAATCAGACTTTAGAAATTTTTAATTTTTCAACCTAATTAACATGGGTTACCTATTAGTAATTCTATCCATAAAAAATACACGATTTTAGGAGCTTGGTATAATGATATTTTAAATTTACAAAAGAGGAGAAATCAAGTAGCGTTTTGCAGAAAAACAGGAGAGAGAGAAACACCGGCCCCTTTGTCAGACTCATGCGCGGAGGATGGTCAGGCTGCTCGCACCAGCCAAATTTAGCCATCCGCTCTCCCACGATGGCGGGTGAACACGGATGACCATGCCGTTGCCTAGTCTGCTGGAGGCCTCGTTTTATCGGCAAATAGCTAAATATAGCTGGAGAGCCGGATGGTGAGTCAGGAGATGCTCTAAGCCAGAACAACAGAGGTGGTAAGCACAGCCTCACAGGATGCTGCTAGCTAGCTTGTCCATGGTAATTGTTTAGTGCGAATTGTGGTATACTTGTAATTTCTCGCCTACTCCATTCGAAACCTTTTGTCATGATTCGCTTACATGTCATGTGCCTTTTGTCTGTGTCATCCAAGAAAGAGAGGCTGAGCTCGGCTAATAAAGGCTAGGCTAATTAATTGTCCGCCAGACTTGGACATGCAACATGGCTAAAAGATTTCATACAATAAGTTACTTTCATTTCTTTTACCTCCAAGATGTTGCAAGGAAAAAAATGGCAGTCAAACCTCAAGATGCTTTTCCCTATAATTATAATGTTTCTTTGTTTTCCTTCTTATTAGTTAAGTGGTATTGTACCGATTTTTCTGATGCCTTTCACTATTGTTTTCATTTTTGGGCCAATTAACAATGAAGAAATTCCTTACTTGACACCAAAAGACAGCTCAATTCCTTCTATAGCCCTGGAAAAGTTTTCCTCCTTAATGTGACAATGTGTGTTTACCTTTGATTCCTCAGTTGGCATTTCTCTCACTTCTGTAGGCCAAGTTGGATGCCATGAACTCCATATCACCTAAAAAATATGAACCTTTTTTTTCTAGAGATAAAACAAACAAAGATGAACCTATTTTCCTTAAAACACACATGTACCTTTATTTTTTAAAAAAAAATAACCAAATTATGCTACATTGGATACTTATTTGAATTTAATGGTACGGAAAACTTTTAACAATATTTAGACATAACTATTCCTCACATCATATGATGTAATTTTTGGAAAGTATTTTGATCCCATAAAAATTAGATAAGTTTTAAAGTAGCCTAATTTGATTAATCTTAATTTTAAAATCTTCGATGCCAAACCTCCTACAAAAGATACCACCGTTGAGCTCCACTCGCCACTGAACCACCACTGGAACCCACCAACCATCGCCATAGCCACCATCAAAGAAGCTTGGGATGAACTTCAACCATAACCCTAGACTACACAAACATAAGGTAAAAGGAAAGGGTATATACAACGACCATCAAATCTGCGACCCCTCCCCATCTCCGCCACCAAAATGGTCACCAGAAACGAGGAGGAATCAACGCCGGAAAATGGAAATCGCCTTAGAGCATCTCGAACAGTCTTCTTTCCTCCAATCTAACTACCATATTGGGAGATATTGTGGGAAAACAATGCTCTAGCAGTCTTCCAATACATCTCCGTTTTCCCTAAAATTATTTGGACATCCCAAAAATCCACCACAAATCTCCTCAAATAAAGGGAGGAGTTTAGCCACTCCTAATATGATAGTTGATAATAGGATGAGGTTATTGGGAGACCGAAGAGTAGCTTGTAATCCACTATAGCTTTGGGAAAGAAGAGTTTAGCAGACGCTGGCGAGACAACGAGAGGTAGGTTCTTGCCGGAGTGGTCCATTGATGGGCGCACAAGCCCAACTCGCCGCAGTTTAAAAAAAAAAAAAACCGACCATCTCGCCGCACGCGCACTTGCTGGCTGTGTGTGTGGTACAGGCCCGTGCCAATTCGGCGGCCTAGCGAATACAGCCCAACACCACAATCGTTCTAATCTCTCTATTCTGTTGCACGCGGGGCCCGTGTCAAATGACAGGACGGCCCACATCTCTCCCTTAGCCAAGCCTTCTTCTCCCTAAAGAAAAAAAAACAGCAGCCTTCTCAACGCAGGCACACCAGAGCCCAGCCCAGCAGCCCCGCCCGAAATGACGCGTCGACGCCTCGACGGTCCAACAAGAGCGGCACGACACGGTACACGGTAGCAATGACACGTACGGATCCCCCCACGTTTGGCCACGTTCCTCTCCGCACGCCCACGTGTGTGCGTGCGTAAACCCCCCGCCCCCGGCCCTCACTCCCACGCGCCGGCCAGGCCAGGACGCAGCAGATTTTTCTAGCCGAACTCACCCCCGATAGAGAGAGATCGACACGCCCACCACGGACGAGACGAGACGAGACGAGACGAGAGCACGAGGGGATTGACCAACCCACCCCACCCCGACCCGCCCCTCCGCTCCCAAATACGCTGCGGCACGCGTCGCCATGCCGCCCCAGTTCCCCACCGCCCGCCTCCTCCTCCTCAGCCCCAGGCGGCTCCCGCTCCCGCACCTCCTCCCCTCGTCGCCCCTGCTAACCCCTCCCCCTCGATCCCTCCGCCTCCCACCGCCGCCGCAGCCTCTCTCCCGTGCCGCGCGCCGCCCCCATCTGCTCCGCGGCATGGCCTCCGCGGCCGCCGCACCCGGGCCACACGCCGCCGCGGAGGCGCCGGCGGCGACCGGCGAGGCCAGCCCGCGGAGACTCGCGCTGGAGGAGCTCCCCTGGGACCACTCCTTCGTCCGCGAGCTGCCCGGCGACCCGCGATCCGACACCATCCCACGGGAGGTCCGCCCTTTCCTTCGCTTGCCTCTGCTCCTGCTTGGTTCCGAATTAGCTGCTCGTTCCACGCATTTGCTCTGGTTATTGTAGCTGATTTGCCTGTCCTGGCGACGTAGGTCCTGCACTCCTGCTACTCCAAGGTGTCCCCCTCGGCAAAGGTGGACAACCCCAAGCTCGTGGCCTGGTCTGACTCCGTCGCTGACCTGCTCGATCTGGATCACAAAGAGTGAGCCTCAGATCCTTATCCATTTCTCAGCGCTACCTACTCGTGTTATATTTTATATCTTCTCACGAATCACCTGCTTAGCACACCAGATTGTCCCACAGTTTAGCACTTCAGACAGCACCTGCACCCTCTGATTCATGAAATGTGTCCTCGTTACTTCCACCATGACTTCATCCCTTCGAAAATCTAAATTCCAAACCTTATATAGTAGTACAATTAGCTGTGGGTCTATGGCTACACTCAACTCAAGTTGTGCTCAGTTTATTGTAAAACTTTATAATTTACAATTTGTCTTTTGTGAGGCCAATCAATCACGTCCTCTGTTCGATGTTAAACTAGTTGAGCTCATAGGAACAGAGAGGTGAGAGGTATGTGTATAAAACAAATTGCAAAAACATCTTCTGTGCTATGAAATTATCGCAAGTTAGAAGTGCGTATGTCATAACTAAGGAGCTGAACACAGCTTATGTGCTGTGAAATAACCATCTCTTTAGAAGAAAACGTGTGGCTAGACATTTAGGCCTTTCAACATACTAAATGGCTCGTCGTCTTATTTACAAGACATGTTTTGTTCTTGTACTTTCAGGATAAGGGATGCCATAATACCAAACTTTGTATGGCATGATGGCATTGGGCCCACAACACATCTCCATGGTCTTTGTTTGTATTTTTGCAAATCATTCAGCAAGTGATCAGTGTTAGCTAACTTATTATTCTTAAAGGTCTATGATAGCCATGTTTAAAAAAGCCAGCATTTAGTCCATGAGTATACTTGACCTACATTCTCTTCATAATTTTTTTTTATTTAACTGTTATATGTCTCTTTCACCTACAGCCTCCTTGCATTTAATACATTCACTTTAAGAAGTCACGAGCAACTGAAATGTGCTTATTTTTTTTCGCCTGCCATATCTCTTGCTGTCATACAATTCTCAGTATTATTTTTTTTCTTTTTTGCAACCTTGCTGCTATTGGAGAATGGAAGTCGTAATTATTTATTTTCTTTCTTATGCATTTCAGGTTTGAGAGACCTGACTTTCCTCAGTTTTTCTCAGGAGCAACTCCACTGGTTGGAAGGTTTGTGATACCTGCATATATCCTTATAAATAGTTTTGAACATCTAAGTAATGTACTTTCTTGTGGAAATCAAATGCAGTTCACCCTATGCCCAGTGCTATGGAGGACATCAGTTCGGTGTGTGGGCTGGTCAGTTAGGGGATGGAAGAGCGATAACTCTTGGAGAGGTTGTCAACTCTCGAGGTGAGAGATGGGAGTTGCAGCTGAAGGGTAGTGGAAAGACTCCATACAGCAGATTTGCGGATGGTCTTGCTGTCCTACGCAGTAGCATCCGTGAATTCTTATGCAGCGAAGCTATGCATGGTCTAGGCATTCCTACAACTCGTGCTCTCTGTCTAGTTGAAACTGGAAAATCAGTTGTCCGAGACATGTTCTATGAGTATGTCATGATATCTTCATTTTCTATTATGCACATCAGTTAAATTATGTCTCATTGCTGTGTCCCAATTCTCTCAGGTAATTTTCAACTAATGTAGTGATAATGGGAAAAACAAGGCTGTAGCTGATCCTGGTTATAATTTTAAGTGAAACGAAGTAGTGGTGGTAGTATTATCCGCAGCTTTGAAAGCATATGAATCAAGTCTACTTGAGCCACATATATAGTAGCAGGAAAAAAAAGCAGTGTGGCAAACGTTTCAGATCACTGTTAATGGACTTAGTTATTTTTTTGTACTGGGACACAGTGATAAGTTTTCATGAATGACAGCATGCTTCATAATTTTAAATATTGTTTTCCGAGTAATGTTGCTATTTTTCTCTTTTGGTTGTTTTTATGTGCCTTTTTCTTGTTCTTATTGTCGTGGATATAAAGAATGGAAGAATACACAAATCATCAGTTTCTTTCTGCAGGTCCTAGAATTCGGATTAGTTTATTTCATTTTATTTATGCAGACGAGGCTAGTTTCTGGTGTAGTAACACTTTCCTCTTAAGCTTATTTTACTTCTACTGATATGGTATCACCAGGGGCATGCTATGCTGTAGGGAACCTCTGTTGTTACACTTCCACTATCTGTAATTTATAGCTCCGCATTTCAGTAGTTAAACGGATTTCTTTTGAGAACCATGTTGCTGAAGGGTCTTAAGTAAATAGAGTGTACCTTTTAGTTCTTGTGTTTAATCACTTGTCTTATATGTGCAGTGGCAATGCAAAGGAAGAGCCAGGTGCAATTGTTTGTCGTATAGCACCATCCTTTTTACGGTTTGGTTCATACCAGATACATGCTTCAAGAGGCAAAGAGGATCTTGAAATTGTTCGTCGTTTGGCAGACTATACTATACGTTATCACTATCCTCATCTTGAAAATATGAAAAAGAGTGAAGATTTATCATTTGAGGCAGCTATTGGGGATTCTCCAGCGATAGATCTTACATCGAACAAATATGCAGGCAAATATCTGTCACATTTTTTTCTTAATATCTTCATTGCTATTTTGGAGAACTAAACTTTCATCACTTGCAACCTGTTGTAACAGCCTGGGCAGTTGAGGTTGCAGAGAGGACTGCTTTCTTGATAGCAAGGTGGCAGGGAGTTGGTTTCACCCATGGTGTACTCAACACCGACAACATGAGTGTGCTGGGCCTGACTATTGATTATGGGCCATTTGGCTTTCTGGATGCCTTTGACCCTAGCTTTACCCCAAATACCACTGACCTACCTGGGAAGAGGTATTGTTTTGCAAATCAACCTGACGTTGGTTTGTGGAATATTGCTCAGTTTACTGGACCACTGTCATCTGCAGAACTTATTAGCCAAGATGAGGCAAATTATGTAATGGAGAGGTTAGTTTGTTCCTCCCATCTTTTTTTTTTTTTTTTTTGCCGTACACATCAATAACTTATTTGTGTGAACGTTTTGATTTTGTGTTTTGCAGGTATGGAACAAAGTTCATGGATGAGTATCAATCTATCATGACCAAAAAGCTGGGCCTAACCAAGTATAATAAGCAGCTAATTAGCAAGCTGCTTAACAACTTGGCTGTTGATAAGGTTGACTACACCAACTTTTTCAGGCTGCTTTCTAATGTTAAAGCAGATCCTGGCATTCCAGAGAATGAGCTGCTTGTTCCATTGAAGGCTGCTCTCCTGGATATTGGGAAAGAAAGGAAGGAAGCGTGGATTAGTTGGGTACAGACTTATGTTGAAGAGGTGGGTTGCCTATTCTGCTCATTGTTTCCTCCATTTGCACTTCTATCTATCATAGAACAGGTGGTTTGAATCTGGGAAAACACAATGTTTTTTTCAATTATTGGTAGTTCTCTTTCCCTTGGTACTTGGTTGTGCTTTTGAAGATTACTGCCATTTTGTGAGGCTGTAATGATCATTTAGAAACTGAAGTAACATGTCTGGTTGAGGCAGACATTAACACTGGCTTCTAGCCATTGAAGGCTTGCTGCCTTTATGCTTTTCGACAACTACTTGCATTTGCACTGCATGCATGTGATTTAATATTGCATTGAATTTTGATATTTTTCTGATTTTCTGTGCCTTGTGATTGTCACGTACAAGATCCAATCCAATGTCCAATAAGATTTATCGTATTTTATCCTTGTTGCCAGACATTTACATTACTACAGTTGTCAATATTTTTAATAATCTTGTATAGTCCATTTGATGTATGTTAATATTTTTTATTAAATTATATAAATGTGTGGTTTCAATAATGCATAGTGCAAGTGGTTTTCTTAACCTAAGTCTGACAATGCTATTCATTTTGTTTGAAGTTGGTGGAGAGTGGTATTCCTGATGAAGAAAGGAAAGCTGCCATGAACTCTGTCAATCCGAAGTATATTCCTCGCAACTATCTCTGCCAGTCTGCTATTGATGCAGCTGAGCAAGGTGATTATGAGGAGGTTCGCCGGCTGCTGAAAGTAATGCAACATCCATATGATGAACAGCCAGGAATGGAGAAGTATGCGCGGTTGCCACCAGCCTGGGCGTACAGACCTGGAGTGTGCATGTTGTCTTGTTCCTCGTGAACCAAGCATAAAAAGGCTGATTACCAGATGTTGTTGCATTTTATTTTCCTGTATAGGAGGTTCTGCTTTGTGCTATAACACGTAATGCATCGCTTGCTATTTCTACCGGTGATGCAAGTGTGTAGGAAGCCTAGTTGTAAGTTGTGCACTAGTTATTGTGTTGCAAGATAGTCGGAGCTTCTCGATCACAAGCAGCTGTGAAGCGGAGCACACAGGACCTGTAACCAGTTTTTGGAGACGTAACTTTCTGGTGCACGCCTCGTATCCTGTATGGAAATGGAGCTTTGGGTGGTGCACTAACACTGGCACCATCGTACTGAATTTTACTGAGCAGGGTGAGTTACTGGTTTATGCAAGCTCATATAGTCGAGATCTCCATATAGTCATAGTCTGTATGATGGTGACATCTGAGGAACAAAGGAATATCCCGTATCCCGCTAAAAATGACCCTGGCAATGCGTTCTGCATTCTGGTTTGGCGATATCGTGTTTGTGTTGGCCTGCCAGGTCCCGTGGCAGTTTTTGCCGCTTTTCAGTTTCTGGTGGGAAATTTGGTTAGTGGAATCTCCCTTGCTAACAGGCAACAGCTGCTCGTGAGTTAATCAACGAATCCGAGACCTGCATCATAGGTAAGGTTTGTTTTGATGCAGAAGTGTTTGGTTTAGGGACGGCAACGTATTAGGTGGAAACTAACTCTTTATAGAAACTATGAAAACTTCTATATAGACCACACGATGTTGATGCAAAGGGACACATGAGATAGGGTGATTTGCAAAAGCGCCACTAATCACCCTTCCCTTAGATCAAAATCGTGTGGCCCAGATTGATGTTTCATAGTTTCCACGGAAGTTTGTTTCCTTTCCACCTGATACGTTGCCAAACTTTAGTCCGTATCATATGTGATCGAATGTTTGGTTTGTAATTAGAAGTATTAAACGTAGTCTAATTATAAAAGGCAACGTACCATGTGCAAACCAACCTACCCGTGTAAACTATGCAAACTTAATCTAGACTGTACGATGTTGATCCAAGGGTGCACTCAAGTGAGGTGGGAGGGGCGATTTGCAAAAGTGTCTCTAATCACCCTTTGCAAATCACCCCTCCCGCCCTGCAAATCACCCTTCCACCTCACCTGAGCGCCTTTGGATCAACATCCTATGACCCAGATTGAAGTTTGCATAGTTTGCACGGAAGGATTGGTTTGCACCTGATATGTTGCCATTATAAAAATCAATTATATAGTGGAGACTAATTTGCGAGATAATTCTATTAAGTCTAATTAGTCTATGATTAGATAACATGGTGCTACACTAAACGGTCAAATGATGGATTAAACATGTTTACCAAAATCTTTTTCTGTAAGTTGGAAAACATATAAAGAGTCTCTTTAGATGCTCCCCAGCATTTCCATGTCCGCACGAGTTACATTCAGTTTGCAACCCGGTTACCTACGAATTAGAGGGAGTCGTGATGTGCCCAAACATCTCTTACTAAATCTAGCTACATCCCTGGCCATATATATGTTTATATATATATTACCGCCAAGTCGTGTCCATCCATCGATCAACGCCTCCGGCCAACTACATTGCTCTCTCCTCGGCAATCACAAAGAAAATCCAGGGACCAAGAACCCGCCCATCCATGGCGTTTTCCGCGCTGCGGGCGCCCGCCGGTGTGGGCAGAATCCTCCCGTCCCCGCTGCGGATCATCCGATCCATGGCCACCTCCGCGTTGCGTTCCACCACGGTGGTGATGGGAGCGGAGAGCGGCCACCACATCTTCCGCATCAAGGGCTACTCGCAAGCCAAGGAGATCCCCAATGGCCAGTACATGACGCTGGGCACCATGGACGTCGGAGGCCACAGTTGGATCCTACACTACTACCCCAACGGGAAGACTTCTGCCGATACTGGGTTTATCTCTCTCTTCCTCTTCCGCGACGGCGAGCTCTGCACCTCCAACGGCATGCCGGCTAAATATAAGTTCACCGTACTCGGCCTGGACGGCAAGCCAGTGCCATCGTTCAGCAGCAACAGCACTAGTTTCAAAACAGAAGGTTTCAACGTGCACAGCTACGGCTACCCAAAATTCATGAAACTGGCAGAGCTCGAGAAATCAGAGTGTCTCAAGGATGACAGCTTCGCCGTCCAGTGTGACGTCATCGTCGCCGCTGTCGAAGACACCAGCGAGGGCCTCGCCGCTGCCCCGCCGCCGGCAGCCATCACCGCGCCGCCGAAATCAGATCTGCAGAAAGATCTGGCAGAACTCCTGTGGAAGAAGGATGGAACGGACGTGACGATCGACGTCGGCAAGGAGACGTTCTCCGCGCACAAGTGGTTGATGGCGGCCAGGTCACCGGTGTTCAAGGAGAAATTCTTTGGCTCCTCGACGCAGAGGAGGACGGCAATGAACCACATCCAGATCGATGACATGGAGCCTCAGGTGTTCAAGTCTCTGCTCCACTTCATGTACACCGACACGCTGCCCAAGATGGACGAGGAGGCCTTGTCTGCCATGGCCACCGGCTTACTTGCCGCAGCCGATAGGTTCAAGTTGGAGAGCCTGAAGAAGATATGCGAGGAGATGCTGTGCAAGCGCGTCGATATGAGCACGATTGAGAGCTGCTTGGTGTTATCTGAGCGGCACCGTTGCCCCGCGCTTCAGGCTGCGTGCATGAAGTTTCTGGATTCTCCTGGGAACCTGAAAGCGATCATGGCTAAGGAAGATGGGTTCGAGATGGCCAAGAAAAATTGCCCCACGCTTCTGCTGGAGTTTTTCATAAAGCTTTGGCTCGAGAGAAGCACCGGAGAGCCAAAAACTACGCGAGGTTAATAATTGTCGTAGATAGGTTGATTAATTAGCTAAGTCCTTTGAGTCTAAGCATGCATATTCTCTCTTAATCTAGCATATTTCTACCGAGCGCAAAGTCGGTTTAGTATCGGTTATGAGTGTCCTACGTGTCTGTCTCTCTTTCAGTGTCCAAATATGGCACATCCATATCTTGTCACTAATTTCAATGCGTTGCACCTGCATATATCTGCACCTTCCTTTTTTGTTCCTCGCCAAAAAAAAAGTTAAAAATCTTATTTTGATCCTGTCAGCTGTCACAATCTTATCCTGAAGAGTTGGAGGAAATCGAGTTTGTCCTTCATGTTGGTTGTTGATATATGGTAGCAATATTTCAATTTTCCTCTGAATGTGTTGCCACTTCGCCATGGTCAATAATACACCCCAAAAATAGCAGCCTAGCTCACATCGTCTTAAAAGTCCAGTTTGGCCATGTCCCCTATGCCTAGCCAATCAAAAGAAGCATTGTTTATAGGAAGGAAAACACTAACGTAATATCGCGGCCACATTTGACGGACGAAATTTCAGAATAACATTTGATCATATCGTGTCCTAACTATTCCCTCTGTTCTGAATAGAATCAAGCTATGTCCATGTAAAAAGTTACAATGTTGCAATTGTTGGCTTCATGGCGAATCTATGAACATAACTGTTACATTGTCATTCTTTTGTTTATGATCAAAGTTAATAATGGTTGAATTTGAAGAAAATAAACGTAGTTAGATTATGAAACAGGGGAGTACTCCATGCCAAGGCACGTGCTACACGACAGTCGACTGATGGTGCTACACCAACTGGGATGGAGTCGCAGCCCGCCACATCGATTTCTCCATGTCGGCTGTTGCCTTTTGGTTTATCTCCAACTCCAAGCAGCCATGGACCTGACTGGACAATGTAAAAAAAATAAAATGCTTCAACTGACTTCCCGGGTTCCATCTAAACGCCACCAATCGCCCAAGCAGCAGCTTAGCATATATATAACCACCACGATACCGAGGACTAGCATTGACACCATGGAGATGGAGATCAGCCTTGCGTCGTCGGTGTCGTCCCTTCTCCTAGTCACCCTCTCCATGGTGTACGTCTACTACTACACAACGCGCAGGCGCAGCAAATCTTCGCCACACCGGCTGCCCCCGTCGCCACCAGGGTGGCCGGTGATCGGCCACCTGCACCTGCTCTCCGACATGCCCCACCACGCGCTGGCCGAGCTCTCGCGTCGCATGCGCGCGCCGCTGCTCGGGCTACGCCTGGGCAGCGTGCGGGCCGTGGTGATCTCCAAGCCGGACGTGGCGCGCGCGGCGCTCACCACCCACGACGCCGCGCTCTCGTCGCGGCCGGGCCTCCTCTCCGGCCGTGTCCTCTCGTTCGGCTGCTCCGACGTCACGTACGCCCCGTCGGGTCCCTACCACCGCGTGGCGCGGCGGGTGCTCGTCTCCGAGCTCCTCTCGCCCCGCCGCGTCGAGGCCTACGCCGGCGTCCGTGCCGAGGAGGTCCGCCGCCTCCTCGCGCACCTCAGTAGCCACGCGTCGTCGTCGTCGCCGGTCGACCTCGGCGAGTGTTTCCTCAACCTCGCCAACGACGTGCTCTGCCGCGTCGCCTTCGGCCGCCGGTTTCAGCACGGTAAGGGTGACAGGCTCAGCTCCGTGGTCGAGGATGTGAACGAACTCTTCGGCGGGTTCAGCATCGCCGACTGCTTCCCGGAGCTCGAGCCGTTCGTCAGCTCCGTCACAGGTTTCCGCCGCCGGCTTAAGAGCTCCGGCGCCGATCTCCGCAAGTTATGCGATGACATCGTCGACGAACACATCAGAGGGAAGCGTCAGCGCATCCCCGGCGACGAGAGCGAGAGTTTCGTCGACGTCCTCCTACGCGTCCAGAAGTCGGCGGAACTTGAGCTCCCCCTCACCATCGACAACGTCAAGGCCCTTGTCCGGGTACGAAAATTCTTTGACATTGACGTGCCACAAAGCCGCCGGGTTGTGGGGGTCATCGAACCACCATGTTAAATGTTTTGGGGGCTGGGTCTCGCAGGACATTTTCATCGGAGGCACGGACGCGACGTTCACGACGCCGGAGCGGGTGATGGCAGAGCTGGTTCGGCACCCGGGCGCCCTCAAGAAGGCACAGGACGAGGTGCGGCGCGTCGTCGGCGGCAAGGGCCACGTGGAGGAGTCCGACCTCGGCGAGCTCCACTACATGCGCGCTGCGATCAAGGAGGCCCTCCGGCTCCACCCTCCCGTGCCACTGCTCGTGCAGCGGGAGTCCGTGGCGCCGTGCACGCTCGGTGGCTACGACATCCCGGCAAGGACACGCGTGCTCATCAACGCTTTCGCCATGGGCCGTGACCCGGAGGTCTGGGAGAACCCACTGCAGTACTCGCCGGAGCGGTTCGAGAATGGCGGTGGCAGCGACATTGACATCAAAGATCCAGACTACAAGATGTTGCCATTCGGTGGTGGCCGGAGGGGTTGTCCCGGATACACGTTCGCCATGGTCACTGTTCAGTTGTTGCTGGCCAGCCTGCTGTACCACTTTGAGTGGGCGCTCCCGGATGGCGTGAGCGCCATGGATGTTAACCTCGACGAGAGTTTTGGGCTCACCACCAGGAAGAAGGAACCGTTGCTCGTGATTGTCAGGAAGAGCGAGGGGTACGAGTTTAAAGGGGAAGAACTGAATGATGTCTAAGGATACTTATAGCAGGAATTGATGTCCACGACATTTCATTCTTAGTGCAAATTATTGTAAAACATATCCCAGTACTACAGGTACATGCGGGTCCTAGTAACAAAATTCACCCCCCAGCAGAAGGGTCTACACTAGAACTATATAGTCAAGATCTAGAAGAGTACCCAAATTATATGCTAAATATATTATTAAATAACAAACATGATGTCTTTCACAAATGACAACATGTTAGGGAGTACGGAGTTAATTTTCCTATTTACAACAAATTCACTGTCCGAAATCCTCAGTTTGCTCAGTGGCACATTCTTTGCCGAGAGCATTTTGTCGCATGGCACTCAAACAAACAAGATATTTACTGAGTGTATTTTTAAAAACGGTGGGGAAAAAAACACACGGCCAAAATACTAGTTTGCCAAGTGTTTTCAGAAAAAAACACTCGGCAAACAAGGTGTTTGCCAGAGTGTTTTCTTAGCAAACAATGTGACTTTGCTATGTGTCATAAGTTACGCACACGGCAAAACACCGCATATCGGTCACGTATCGACCGGATAGAGGATCTTTGCCGGCAAATAGCTTGTTTGTCATGTGCCAAAACAACGGCACACCGCAAACTACAAATCTTTACGGTGTGCCAACCAAGGGCACACAATAAATGAGGCATTTGCTGAGTGCTTTTGTGAAACACTCGGCAAAGAAATTTTCAAATCACATTTTGAAGCCCTGAATAAATTATAATTTAAAAGTTAGAAACTACAAAGTTGTATAATTTTTTAAGATTTACAACTTTTATATTGTTCACATCTTTATTCAAATAAATCGATAACATTTGTTTCACAAAATCTACCTCTCTCATATAACTTTCCTGAGACTAGAGATGTCATTATACGATTTGTGCACAATATTGCTATCACTTTATCGAATAAAAAAAGATTTATGCACTCTGTTACTATCGTTTTGTCAAATAAAAAAACAATCTTAATAAAATTTTTAGACATTCATAAGTTATTCAATTTTGTAGTTGACCTCATTTTGATTTGATTTAATTTTGCCAACAAAAAGTAGATAGGATTTTTTCCTAAATCTCAAATTTGAGTTTTTTCAGATGACCTCGAAATCTCGGATGAAGAAACTATCATAATGAAAGTTGTAGCTTTCGACAAATTAGGAAACTTTGTAGTTGATGACTTGTTGATTTGAAATCATCTTGTCAATCAAAACTAAGTTTAGATTTCTCAAATTTGAAAATCAAAATTTTGTAAACGATTGAAGGGCGTGACACCCTAAGAGGGAGGGGGGGGGGGTAAATTAGGTGTCCTAAAAGTTAAAGCTCATGTTTTCACATATAAAAATCTAACACAATTTCTATCTAAATGTGCCTAGGTTTCTATGTGTTGCTATATCTTTACCGCCTCAAAGTTTTACACTCTAGGTGCAGTCCTATATTAGCATGGCAAGTCCAATGCAAACTTCCGATATAGCGATTTTTCTGAGGTATCATAAAGCTCGCAAGCTTTCCACTAGTCCTCTTTGTTGGAGCCCCTCTCAAGCGATTTTGCTAATTGGCTTAATCTTCTAGCACTTTGGTGAATTAATGACTTGAAAATGTGTGGAACACTTGCCTCTATCTTCCGTGAGCTCAAGCACATTTTGGTCCTTCAATTTGGTTTCAAGGGTCAAGTCCATCCCTCAACTTTCAGATTGACCAATCTAGTCTCTTAACTTTAATTTCTGGATCAAATTCGTCCTTGTACTAATGTTAGGTTTCTTATTGGCATCTAACTAATACAAAACATCCATTTTACCCTTGTTGTTGTGCAAATCAATACAGGACCGTTGTCTTGTGTCTCACAGGGGTTGAAGAGTACCTCGGTACTTAATTTGATCTGATACAAACTAATATATTTACTCAACTTTCCACAACATTCCTAAAATAATACATATTTTTGTAGATATTAGCTTCAAATTTCTCCCACGCGCATTCACTGTACAGGTTCCAAATGCATACAAGCCAGTGCCACCATACTGATTTTCTTGCATAATCCAAATACCATTTTAAAAGTAATAGGAATATGTGGTGCACGGCCAGCAAAAAAAAAATAGAAATAACTATTTAGTTAGAATGATAATACGTCACGTTTAAACGAGGGCATGGGCTACATTTGGTACTAGGAGGGTAGGCGCGTTAACGCCGCACCCGTAAAAAGTTTCTTTACAAATAATATTTTGATAAAAAATGTGTCTTAGTTTGAGTGCTTTATTAACCATATATTACATTAGCAATATTATAAATATCTTATAGCTCTCCTAAATTAATATATTACAAACACAAAAGCAAATGACAAAAAAACCGTAACAACACACTTTTGAAATACAAATACATGAACAAACTATGTGCAAGTGATATGTGAAACATTATCATAAACTTTTGATAAGTATCTTATTTTGAGGTGTAGTGGCACAAACTCTATCTTAAAGGGGTGCAAAAAACTATTTATACAAAAATATAAAAAATTATTTACTACTCACTCCATCCCAAATTGTAAGTTGTTTGACTTTTTCGACCCCAACTTTGACCACTCGTCTTATTCAAAAAAATATGCAAATATAGTCAAATTTAAGTCATTCTTAAAATTCTTTTATTACTAAAGCTAGTCATAACAAAAAAATAATATTTTGCAAAAGATTTTAAATAAGACGAGTGGTTAAAGTTGAGGTCAAAAAAGTAAAATAACTTACAATTTGGGATGGAGAGAGTATGTTCTTGTGTAGAACTCCAGTGACAAATATAGACATTACGTCAAGCACGATGGGTCACCCCTGCCGTGTACCTTTTTCTAGCAGTGAGGGTGAGGTAAAACCATAGAGAAACAAGAAGATCAAATGGGAGTGTTGGTTCCCTGTAGCTCAAAATAAACTCAGTAGCCTGCGATATCCCTTGCTGTCATACAATTCTCAGTATTATTCTTTTATTTTTTGCAACCTTGCTGATATTGGAGAATGGAAATTCATAATTATTTATTTTCTTTCTTAAGCATTACAGGTTTGAGAGACCTGACTTTCCTCAGTTTTTCTCAGGAGCAACTCCACTGGTTGGAAGGTTTGTGATACCTTCCTATATCCTTATTATTTAGTTCTGAACATCTAAGTAATGTACTTTCTGGTGGAAATAAAATGCAGTTCACCCTACGTCCAGTGCTATCACTAGAAGAAAAAGGGGCATTCATCCACTTCACGTTAGTACCGGTTGTTTTTTAGCCGGTACCAAGTCTTAGCACCGGTCGGTAAGCACAGGAATTCCCCGGGACCATTTAGTATCGGCTCGTAACACCAACCGGTACTAAATGCATTTAGTACGGGTTGGTGTTACAAGCCATTACTAAATGGTCCCGGGGGTTCCTGAGACCCCCATGTGCATTTAGTACCGACTCGTAACATGGCCCGGTACTAAATGGTGGCATTTAGTACTGGCTCGTAACACGAGCCGGTACTAAATGGTCCATCCAGGAATTGTTAAAAGGATAGAATCCATTTCTCAACCACATGGGATGGTGGAGGGGGCTATGCGTGAGGCGAGAGGTCGTGTGTTCGAAACCCCGCGGATGCAGGAAGCCCTTCTGGAATTTCTTTTTTCTGTCCGGGGGTGCATTTAGCACCGGTTGTAACAACCTAGTGTATGGAGTATGGAGGACATCAGTTCGGTGAGTGGGCTGGTCAGCTAGGGGATGCCAGAGCGATAATTCTTGGAGAGGTTGTCATCATACTAGCATAACTCCATCAGTGATGCACTGTGCGTCTCGCCAGACTTGTTCCTTCTTCTCGAGCCACAACAGTATTTGAGGACCTGGAGATACTGACAAATCCTCAGTTAATTCTGCGCGTCAAAACAATAGGTAAGGCCCCGTTTAGAATCAGAATTTTTCTTAAAAAAAAAACTATTCATCCAACTTTTCTCCCACTCACAGAACACTATTCATCTACAGTGTTTTTTTAGGGGCTACAGTGTTTTTTTGAGAATCTTTCCCAATCTAAACGCACCCTAAATTCGCCTCATCAACCAATCGCAGCTCTTCGTTCAATATGTCTTCAGTAATATCCGGTGCTGTACGAAACTGATGCACTCTGGCGCTCTGAATACAGAATTCGTCCCCTATGAAGGGACATACATGTCGGCCCTTTTCTCTGTGCATATAGTGTTATTGTGACACCACCTAGATTGTGGTCGGACAGTGCCATTCCCGGGCTCCACAAAGTATTGAAGCCTAGTTATTAGGACTAGACCGGACATTAAACCGGTAAGGTCGTGGGTTCAATGGTTCATTGGTCCAAGCGTTAGGAACCGGTTGAACCGCGGTTCAATAACTTTGAACCGTTTAATCGAACCGGCCATAAATTTTGAGAACCGGTGCATGTATATCTAATCATTGTCCGTTATAATAGGTCATATATGAAACTGAGATTATAAAAATAATTATGAACACCATGACATGCATTAGATTTAGAAGTTCTGCTAGCTGCAGGCCTTTTGCTTGAATCACCGGTTCGGTAATCCAGTCCCAATCTGTCAGTAGCAAATGTTATTTCGCTTGCAAATTTAATTAATAATTATAATCACAATTATAACTGAAAAAAAGGAAGAAAAAAGTATCTCTTGACCTCTGGCGGCTAGCAAGGCAGAGGATAAGCAGATTGAGACACGGATGGGAGAGTGCTCCGGCATGGACCAAACCTAGGCGTTGAATCTCACTGTGGCCTGCTCCACCGCTCACACGCCGATTGTTGTTGTCGCGCCGCCGCACTGCTAGCCATCCACCGGAACTCCGCCGCGCCCAGGCGCCCTTCACTGGATCTAACAGAAATTCCCGCGGTGCTCCAGTTCTCACCGGCGTATGCGTTGGGGGAAACATGAGCTGCCTTCCTCCCAATCCAAGTACCAGCCTCACCCAACCCTGCTCCACCTTGACCTGCCGGCGGCGGCAGTAGCAGTCGTCCTCGTAAAGAACAGAGAGAAAAAGGAAACGGCCTACTAGAGATGAACAGGGCAGCAACTCCCGAGAGAAAGACTCGCGGGGCCCCACCATGTGCAGATGGATTTTGCGTTCCTGTGGCAGCAATGTGAAGTGACAAACAAAACCGCTCCGGTTAGGAAACCGTCCGGTTTGCTGGTTTTGTAAAAAACCAGCCGGTTTGAGCGGTTTTTACCGGTCCGATGGTATGGATGGTCTTTTAAGTGAACCAAACCGCTAGAGTCTCTTGTTCGATTTTTTACCGGTTCGACCGCCGGTCCGATCCGGCCCTAATAACTAGGTATTGAAGTGAGCTTGACGTAGAAATTCTAAAAGCAATATAATCTTCAGTGTTGCTGGTTAACTTGATAGACGATGATGTCGGCTTGTCAAGTGGAAATGGACAATGGATTTCGAGTGGTTCAACTGCAAGCATGTCATTTAAGAAAGTGCGCTTGTCTGTAATAAGAAAGATATATTGTTACCAGGCCTTGTCAAAGCTATTAAGGCTTTCAGGTACAAGGAAGCATCCGAGGTTACCTGCTCCGGTACGGAACCAGTGCTATGTGTGATATGTTCAGACCTAGTATCAACTTCGTTGAGTTCACGGATTATATCCCATATGTAAGGTCTTCCCGTCGGGTCTTCTTGGATGCAGTCTAGTGGTGGATACAGAGGGGGGGGGCTAGGGGGGCTCTAGCCCCCCTACACTCCAAAATGCAATGGATCCCCCCTAAAGCCCCTCTAATATTTTCTAGAGATGATCAAGAGAATGAGGAGAGAAATGAAGAAATAAGAGACTGGCAGCCCCCTCTTTACTGCTATCCTAGTTTCACACCTCAGAGTAACACTAAGTGGATACATTTTACACTTGTTGGTCCCATATTGGTGTATGCTGCGATGTCTTTTTCCATTTGTGGCTCCATCTTCTAAGTACCTGAAATTTGCTCAAAGGCTATTTAGTGCGTACTAAAATATGATCCTCAAATTAGCTGTCTATGTATGGAATTAAAAATTACACGTGCGATGAAAAGAAGACGTCACGATTCACCCAGTACCGTGGTCGGCTATACTGGCTCATATGAAGAAATACAAGTTCATGAATACCTAGGAAAACCATGCAGTCAAAAGATATCTAAAATTTTAAGATACCTGTGGCAAGGTTGTCTTTTGTAAAATCCAGTACTACATAAAAAGAACAGAAAGCAATGAATGCTAATTGATATAAGGCGACCTATCCTATGGGAACTCAATTCCTATGAGAACTCAAATCTGAGCCACATGATCTTGATCCAATGGAAGCGCGTACGGAGAGGCGGGAGGGGGGATTTGCAAAAGTATGATTAACTTTTGCAAATCTCCCCTCCCACCTTCCCCTTAGATCACCCTTGGATCAAGATCATGTGGTCCAGATTTGAGTTCTCATAGTTCTCATAGGAATTGAGTTTTCATAGGATACACTGCCTTGATATAAAGAGATATATGTGGTGACTTTGTCTAAGAATGATGGATCTCACCATTTTCTCGTATGTAACTGAAGACAAGCAGATTTTGGAGTCTATATATCTATAACAAGTCTTCAACATGTACAAAAGTATAACGGCCTTCGAAGGTGTGCATGCAAAACTGCATTTCGTTGAGGAATGGCACGAATAAAATGATAGTTCAAAGAGGTACTTTTCGAATTGGAGTTTTACATGTTTGACTGTTTGTAGTGTAAAGCTTGCAATAATATTTCAATGGGATGATAAATAATTTCAATTGCCCCAAATTTAAATTTAATAGTTAGGTCAATCGTCACACAGTGAACATAGTACTCTGCCAGACATTCATGCAATACATATAGGCTTACGAACTCAAACTCACTAATGATGCGTATTATAAAAGGGCCCAATATGAGATAGATCAACTCTTTATATTTATTTGGCTTTCCTTTAGATCCCGTCACCATTTCAATGATAATGACACCCAAACAATATATGTCTGACTTGACTGACCATTTTCCTTTGCTAACATATTCTGGGGCACAGTATCCACTGCACGAAAACATGGCATTTCACCGCATTGTTACATAAGAAGGTTAAAAGTAAAATCACAAATAACAATGTATTTTCTGAATGCATGTCTTACGGTGTTCCAAGACGTTGGGTGCTACCGACAGTTTCTGATCTTTCATTGAATCTTGATAAGCCAAAATCTATAACCTTTGGCACCATTTGATCATTTATTAATATATTGTCTGGCTTCAAATCCATATGAATTATATGTTTTTCCTTGTGAAGATAATTTAGGCCCTCACAGATTCCCAAAATTATTTGATACCGTGTGTTGCCATTCCAATCCCCTTAATTCGTCTGCAGGAATACATTAAAGATCAAGAATTAAGAGTTCTATATGTGGAAGCAGAATCAATGAAATTTTCAAATTACTAGTATGTGTACTAAATTTCCTATACACAACATGTGTCATATTTATTTTTTCAGCTTTTCCAACATAATTAACATTTTTTTTATTTGTTATCGGTGGTTTCGGAGGTTCCATGATATACCTCTAGCTTCAAAGTATCATACAAATTTCTACAGCTTGAAAGGTAGAAGTGGAAACGGGAAGATACGATGTCATATACTCCCTCCGTTCCAAATTATTAGTGATGTCAACAATTCTACCAGATGCTGTAGAACTCCAAATGATGATCTGTCAGTTGCGTTAGAAAATAGACTTCAAAACACTTCCAACCATGTATAGCTTGCACCATGATTACTGGCAGAATAATGGTACAATTTTACATGGCAAGTTGATCCTTTGTAAATCTATGAGTAGACTTTGGACTTTCTGACCAATCTTCAATTCTTCATTAATCTAGTCAGACCTCCATAATAAAAGTTCAAAAGAACTCAGAACTTAATGGCATTGTAAATCAGGCTTCATAAGTTTTCCATCAAGTACTCATGTACCTCCATAGCCCTTGGAAATCAGGAGAAAAAGAATTCCGAAGTTTGCCTCCAGGGTACTGGGACGAGAAAAAACTCTTCATGAGGAAGAGTACTCGGAAGAACTCCGACCAAGGTCTAAAGAACTCGGATGAGTTGCATCTTCAGGGGTAAACTTGAGCAGAAGTAAAGAACCACTATTAGGTAGTAAACAATTCTTAGTGAATGCATGTTCGTTATCAACAAGGAGTGAGTTCACTCATGTTGTAGTTGTTGCATCCTTGATTAAGTTATTGGCCCCATGTTGATAATACCGTCATGTCCAACATATGGTGTTGTGGCATTGTGAGCATCATTGATCGAGTACTCTTGATGGCGCACCTTCACAACTACTGTTGATAGTTCTTAACCATGAATAATCTTTGTCAACAAGAGCATAAATCAATCACTAAAATTAGAATAGGGTTTTCATATTAACTATCTACCATATTCTTGGTTTTTTATACCAAATCTGCAAGTTCGTTGAGCCACGTCATCGACTCATTTCCACTGTCTGATAGGCCGCTGCCGGGGTATATGCCATCTGATACTAGGTGCCTCTGGCCGCTCAAGAGAGTAAAAGATCAAGATGTGCGTATTCTTGCGACAATATGTATATTCTTGCCAACGTATTATTCTTTCCTAATGGAAAAGACAATATTACTTACATTCGTAATGCTGAATGACTCATGTGTCTATTTATGGATGTCTCATGCAGGTGCTTGGTGATCCCTGCCTTAGTGGAATAGGAGATTATTGCGGATCCTACATTGGCTGCCTAAACTAAATTATGTTCATGTTGCTTTCTATGGTATTTTCCCTATATTACTATTTGTATACTCACCTTAGAGTTAGTTAAACAATATTCTAATTGAAAAAAAAATCCGGAACATAAGGGGTCTAAATTGTTTTATTTTTTAAGAAAAATAAGTGCCAAAAAATGGTGACACAATAACACAAAATCTAAATACATAAATGTTCCAAGGAATCAAATATGATGAACTGCAAAATAAATTAAACATACTACATATGTTTACCAATATATCTATCTTCTTACAATGGTTGTTTCCTGCATTTTCCTATGGCATACAACAACAGAGTTCAGAATGGTTCCCGTATCCAATGCTACTCATATTCCCTTCTCATAACATTCTTAAAATTGCCAGCATTTTCCCAGTAATCAATGGGTACTTACAATTTATTTCCTTTTCCAGAATCCACATATCTCATATGCTCATATATGTGTTCAGTAGATCTTGCCAAGGCAGTATTTGTTTGTTTATGCAATGGAATATGACAATAGGGTCTGTGGCTTAAAAATCTTGCTTCACAAGTGAATGTGGAAAATGAAGGTGGAAACTACTTCGTCAGAAATTCAATATGTACTAGCCTGATACCTGTATTTAGGATTTTTACCCATCAATATTGCAGCCACAGAAACAGAGAGTGATGTTTTCCCAATTAATCCAGCTCACACGCGGCAACGCGGGGTACTTTCTAGTTTTCACAAGTTTTGGTGATTTGTCCTTTGCAAGCCTACATGTGAAAATACCAAGAAAAGAGAAAAGCGATACAGGAAAACGGTTGCTTCATGCTGCACGCTTTTCAAAGAATCCAAACGGAGCCTATAGAACTCAAAAGAAGTCATCGTCAACGAAAAACAGAAGAAAGCTAGCCTACGGCCCACCATGTGAAGGCGGTGGTCGAGACCCTACAACGTGGGACTGGCTGGGCCCACAGGATCGGCCAGACCACGGCTGAAGCCATTGGCGCCAAACTTCCTTGAGGCTGTTCTAAGGCAGTTCCCAAGGTCGGCAATGTTGGCTACCATAGTTAGATCATTTTTAACTGACATATACGCCTATATAAGCGTGGGTATCCCGTTGTATTCAGGAATGGAAGAATTCATTTGTAATTCAGCCACAGAGGGATAGTTCTAAGGGGGAGGAAAAGGAGAGAAACCTCTAATATATTAAAATTACAAGTTTTTAAGGGAGAGATTAGAAGGTGATTAGAGCATGATTAGAAGAAGATCCAAGCTTGATTGGATTGTTCTTCGGCTCCTTCGATTTTGTACCTTATTGAATTCATACACTTGAGTAAGTCTCCAAGTTCTTCTTTTGATTATTTTATTGTTAAGTTATTTCCTGACATTGATTTCTTGTGGGAACACGTGTTCGCTATACTGGCGTACGGGACCATCGCGGTAGGGAAACCCCATGCGGCACTGTGGACAAGTATTTCAATTGTAGACGTGGTGTTTGGGCTTAGACATTCCATTTGTTTGTTCAGTGTCTTACCAGTAAAAAGAGGAAGGTGTTAAAGATGGCAGCTTCGATATATGGCTAGTACTTCTTCCCTCTTTGCCGAGGCCTTAGAATAGTGGTTTTATACCTTAAGGGTCTTTTGGATAAAAAATCATATTAGGTCACCGAAGCGAGTAAGAGATAGATAGAAATTCTTTACCTTTAGAGTTTTCATTAGAAAAAGGACAACATTATCTTTAGATTCAATCTCTCTTTCCCAACTCCTAGGGGTAGCTTAGTTAGGAAATAATTACTCTGTTCCCTGTGAATTTTGATACCCTATATCGGTATTTCCGTATGCACGGATATTTGTAAGAGTTAAGAAGAAACACCAACAAGCATTTCTGGCCATGTCGGAGAACGGTTGTCATAGTTCTTTTCGAGCCGAGTTGCATGTAGAGTGTCTTTTCTATCCTTTTATCTTTCTTATACTCTCTTTACCCCTGCAATCCTAAAAGGTTATTCTTGTAAACACCTTTCATCTCTGCTATCCATAAATGGAGCCGGATTTTGTTAGATATCAATCTGCTCCAAAGGGCGAACTCTTAGAGCCACAAAAATCTTCAAAACCAATTCAATCTAATGGCTATTAGCTTCGCCTTGGCTGTATCGCCATGGTTCAGGACCAACCCTTCTCTTGTTTTTAATTTGGAACTCCATATCATCCTTTGTGGGAATTTAATAAGTAGTGCTTATGTGTGTGCATTCTAGGCATAGCACAAGAAAGTTAAAGTGGATATTGTTTTCCTTTCTCGCTTAGAAAGAAGAACAATGGTACACAATTAATGTAGGAAAGGTAGAAGGTGAATGGGATAAATTGTGGGAGAAATTCTACATTGCATTTTCCCCATAAACCACATTGCTTCCCTAGGTATACAAATCCTCAATTTCCAGGAATTAGAGAAGGACTCAATAGGGGCAGCATGGGTCGGATTCATGTGTTTAAGATATGCTGGTCCAGACTCTCTCTTCAAAGCCATGTCATACAACACTTTGGGTTAGGATTAGATAAGGAATATTCCCTACTATTGGATATTACCGTTGTAGGATATTTTATTCATAAAACTACAGAGGAGGGAGAAGCTCTTTTAGATAAAATCCTAGAAAACACCTCCTTCACCATAGATCCTCCAGCCATGAATCAACCCATCATAGAAGAAGTTTTCGAGGAAGAATACAAAATTCCAAATTCTAAACCACCCGCTGAAATTTCTCTCCAAACCAAGCATAGCAAGCAAGGAGGACGAAGAAATTCCCTTAGAGGATATCTTCAACTTTGAGGATGATATATTTGAAGATTATGGAAATACCTCAAGGTATCCTTGCTATAAGAGATAGGAAGCTCCTAAGCAGTTTCTCAAACCTCTAGATAAGGACCATCGTAGAAAAATAGTTCGAGGATTAGCCTCAATATGAGCTATGAATGGTTAGATGAAGGGGAACTCTCTTCTGAACCACTTCAGATTTGTTCTCCTTCTTCATTCATTCAATGCTTTATTCAAAGAGTTCCTATCATGGTCCATTATAATCCCACGGTTGGTTCCAATATAATATTTTCCGCTTTTGCACGCATATGTTTAGGGGAAGAATTCTTCACATCAACTACTAAAACCTTGAAATATGGACCACGATCCATAACACAAGGAATTGGGACTATACTCAAAGTGCATGTTTGGGACAACGACGTGGAACTTCCCCTGAATTTTCATATATTTGAAGACATTGACTTTGATATTATGATCGGGCATCCCATCGAACAACTATTCCTAGATGAAACAGCACTAGGAAAGGTGGATGTCATTAGGGCTGGACAAAAAACTCGTGGCTTGCTAGCTCACTTGACTTGGCTCATTAGTGGCTCGGCTCGTTAGGATTTGGTCACGAGCCGAGCTAAGGTTTTAGCTCGGTATCTATAACGAGCTAGCTCGAGCTGGCTTGTGAGCCATAACGAGCCAGGAATGGTAAAGATCTAGTGAATAATAGGCATAAGCAAACCTCATAACCTGTCCCATTTTGTCTATGGTGCACTGAATTTTGCCTTAAATTTGTTAGACCTTGGATTTGTTTGGAACTTCTAAGACCTTAGATTTATTTGAAATTTTTTAACAAAGATTTTGAGCTTTGAACTTTTGGTTTGACTTCTATGTATGTGTTATCGAGTCAGCTCACGAGCTAAACGAGCCAACTCGAGCTGCCAAACAAGCCGAGCCGAGCGGACTTTTAGCTCGTTAGGATAATGAGCCGAGCCGAGCCGAGCCAACTCGTTATCTAAACAAGCCATACCGAGCCGAGCTGGTTCGTTATCCACCCCTAGATGTCATAGACCCAAATGTCACACCTACTAGGGAACCTCAGAGGAGACTAAATCATGAGATGAGAGATGTGGCTAAGAAGGAAGTTTTGTTACTCTTACATGCCGGGATTATATACCTCGTGCCGCATAGTGAGTGGGTAAGCCCTGTCCAATTTGTCCATCAAAAGGGAGGAATGACAGTTGTAAAGAATAATAAAAATGAACTCATACCTCAACGCACCATCACAGGATGGAGAATATGCATAGATTATCAGAAACTTAATTCGACAACTAGGAAGAACCACTTTCCACTTCCTTTCATCGATGAGATGCTGGAACGGTTAGCAAATTATTCTTTCTTTTGTTTCCTTGATGGGTATTCTGCCTACCATCAAATCCCCATCGATCCCGATGCAAAGCAAGACCACATTCACATATGCCGTTACGGTACCTACGCTTATCATAGAATGCCTTTCGAGTTATGCAATGCACCTGCATCTTTCCAAAGGTGTGTGATGTCTATTTTCTCAGACATAATTGAGGAAATCATGGAGGTTTTCAGGGATGATTTTCCTGTTTATGGAAAGACCTTTGATGATTGCCTAGAGAATTCAGATAGAGTCTTGCAAATATGCCAAGAAAAGGACTTGATATTAATTTGGAAAAGTGTCATTTCATGGTCCGAGAGGGCATTGTCTTGGGACATCTTGTTTCTAAAAGAGTAATAGAGGTGGATAACACAAAAATAGAGGTCATAGAACGACTTCCACCTCACTTGAACATAAAAAGGATTATGTTTCTTATGCCAAGCAGGGTTCTATAGGCATTTTATGAAAGAATTTTCTAAAATAGCTAGACCCCTTACTAGTATTTTAGCTAAGGAAACTCCCTTTGAATTCGCAGAAGAGTGTTTAAATGCTTTTAACACCCTTAAGAAAGCACTCATCTCTGATTGGCATTAATCAACCACCCGACTGGAATCTCCCTTTTGAAATTATGTGGATGCTAGTAACTTTGTTGTTGGTACTTCAAGGCCAAACTAAGGACAAAAAACACTATGCAATAGCTTATGCTAGAAAAACCTTGACAGGAGCTAAGTTAAGTTATGCCACGACTGAGAAAGAACTCTTAGTTGTGGTCTTTGCCATTGATAAGTTTAGATCTTATTTGGTAGGAGCCAAGGTAATTATTTATACTGATCATGCAGCCTTAAAATATTTGCTCACCAAGAAAGATGCTAAACCATGCTTGTTGTGATGGATTCTTTTACTCCAAGAATTTGATTTGGAAATTAAGTAGAAAATAGGAGTAGAAAATATTGTTGCAGATCATTTGTCTCGTATGCAAATTACTAACATGTAGGAACTTCCCACCAATGATTTCATACGAGACAACATTTTGCTCAAGGTAACGCATATAACCCCTTGGTATGCAAACATTGTGAACTTTATGGTTTCAAGATATGTGCCACTAGGAGTAGATAAGAAGATGCTCTTTTATGAGAGTCATTGTCATGTTTGGGACAATCCATATCTCTACAGAGTATGCGCTGATGGATTACTGAGAAAATGTGTCCCAGTTGAGGAAGGAATTCAAATCATAGAGAAATGTCATAAAACAACATACGAAGGTCATTATGGACGATTTCAATCTCAAGAAAAAGTTTGGCAGAGTGGTTTCTTCTGGCCAATGATGTATGAGGATACAAGGGAACTTATCCAAAGATGCCATAGATGCCAGCTCCAAGGAAGTATCACAACTCAAAATGGCATGCCTCTCGCATACAACCTTCCTCTCGAATTATTTGATGTGTGGGGTATTGACTTCATGGGACCATTCCCAAAATCCGAAGGATACGAATACATCTTGGTTGATTTGGACTATGTTTCCAAGTTGGTAGAAGCACTCTCTTGCAAAGCTATTGATGCTAAACAAGCCAGAAGATGTTCTATGAAGTTATCTTCCCTCGATTTGGAACACCAAGGCCCATAATAAGTGATGGAGGATCACATTTTATTGATAAAACCTTCCAAAATCTTCTGAGAGACTTTGGATCAAAGCACAATATTGCAACTCCATAACATCCTCCAACAAGTGGCCAAGCAGAGACATCAAATAAATAGATAAAAACATCTTGCAGAAAACAGTTCATGAAATGGGGAAAAGGTGGAGGAGAAAATTTCAAGATGCATTATGGGCTTATCGGACAGCCTACAAAACTCCAATTGGGAATGTCTCCATTCCAGCATGTGTATGGAAAAACATGTCATTTACTAGTAGAATTGGAACTTCGTGCATATTGGGCAATCCAAAAATGGAATATGGACCTTCAAGTGGCATGCCGAACTCATAAATTCCAACTCTTCGAACTAGAGGAGTGGAGAGAAAAAGCATATCATAGTGCCAAGATATATAAAGAAAGGAAAAAAAGATGGCATGACAAAAGAATCAAGCTGAAGGAATTCAAGCTAGGTGACAAGATCTTTTTAATTTAATTCCACAGTCAAGCTCTTTGGGCATAAAAAATTGCGCAGTAAATGGAAAGGGCCATATATTGTGATTATAGATGCCCAGAAAGCCCGAGGCACGGCAGCCCACCTGGAAGCATGGTTTTCTGGCTGGGCCCAGACCCGGCACGCACAATATTAGACGGCCTGGCTAGGGCCCGGCACCTCCCACTAGCATGGCACATTGGCAGTTAGGAAACGGCAGCCCACCACAGCCAGCCCACCAAACACAAGCCTACCCAACCAACTAAACCCAAGCAACCCCAGCCACCCTCACGCCGGTCTGCCGCTACTCCACATCCCCACGTGATGCACCCCCGCTTCGATTCCCCACGCTGTGACGCTCTTTCTTGCGAACCACGAGTCCACGATGGCGGCTCAACGCAGCCTCCGCTCCGCCTCACCTCCTCCTCTCTGTCTCCCCTCACTTCCTTGGCAGCGCCTCCTCCTCTCCGCTCCGCCTCACCTTCTCCTCTCCGTCTCTCCTCACTTCCTCGACTGTGCCTCCTCTCTCCGCTCTGCCCCTCACCTTCTAGGTGGTCGGCAGCGCCACCTCCTCTCTGCCTCTCCCCTACCATGTTGCGGGTGCGGCGGCTCAAATGAGCAGGCGGGCCGGCGGCACAATGAGGGCATGCAGCGCGGCGAGCTAGTAGAGCGGTGGCGCGGGGAGCGGTGTGCGGGCATCGTGGGGGCCCGTGGCACAAAAAGATGGCCGTGCCAGCCCGGCCTACCCGACATGGGAAAGGGCCCATGGGCCAGGCCTAGGCCATCTACGGAGCATGTTGGATATCCTGGTCCAGAACAGGCTCGGGCCCTGCAGTTCGTTTGGACATCTATAATTGTGATCAACACTTGGAGCAATCACTCTCCAAGATGACTAAGGTAAGAACTTTTAAGGTAAATGACCAACGTTTAAAAATTTTCTTAGAGCCTGATAACTTAAATAGAGATGTAAAAGAATTAGAATTAGTGGAGTTAACCCATTCTCCATGACAATATATTGGGCCTCGTAAGCATATTCGAAAATGGGTAGAAAGGGGCACCTCTCCTTCAAAGGGGAGGCTTAGGCACGACAACCATGGGCCGGCCGATCCCCTATGGAAAAAGTAAGTATGCTTATATCTATTCCTATAGCTCCACATATCAGCTTGAAAAAAAATTGGTGAGGAATAAAGAAAAATATAAAGAGAGACTGAGAGTAAAAAGAGTATAAAGTTGTGCTATGTTAACTCAAAAAAAAAAAGTCCAAGTATTTGTAAAGGAAAAATCATGAACCTAAACTCTTCTATTCAGCAACATTATTTTCACCTTATCCTTCACTCATGAACGGCAAAGAAGTAAGCATGGGGATATTTGTTCACGGTTCTTAACTATGAATAATCTTTGTCAACAAAAGCATAAATCAATCACTAAAATTAGAATAGGGTTTCATACCAACTATTTCCACTAGTTTTGGTGATTTGTGCTTTGTAGGCCTCTATAGGTGAAAATATCAAGAAAAGAGAAAGAGATACAGGAAAACGATTGCTTCATGCTACACGCTTTTCAAAGGATCCAAACGATGGGCCTACAGAAGTTAAAATAAGTCATCATCAATGAAAAACAAAAGAAGGCCTAGTCTACGGCACACCACGCGAAGGCGGTGGCTGAGACCCTGCAAAGTGGGATCGGTCGGGCCCACGGCTAAAGCCGTTGGCGCCAAGATTTCTTGAGGCAGTTCTAAGGCGGTTCCCAAGGGCGGCAACATCAACTACCATACTTAGATCATTTTGAACTGACCTATAGTCCTATATAGGCATGGGTATGCCCCTGTACTCAGTAATGGGAGAATTCATTTGTAATTCAAACACGTAAGGGATATTTCAAGGGTGGGAGGAAGAGGAGAGAAGCCTTTGATATATTAGAATTAGAAGTGTTTATGGGAGAGATTAGAAGAGGATCTAAGTTTGATTGGATTGTTCTTTGGCTCCTTCGATTTTGTACCTTATTGGATTCATACACTTGAGTAAGTCTTCATGTTCTTCTTTTGATTATTTTATTATTAAATTTTGTCCTAATATTGATTGCTTATGGGAACGTATGTTCGCTATCCTGGAGATGCATTTGATATGCATCTATGATATGATGTCACATAGGAGACGTGTTCTGTTGAGCCGCACCTCCTATGTCATATTGGAGGCGCTTTTAATTTCGCGTCTCCAAAGGTAGTATCTCCTTTGTGCCATTCTTACATAGTGAAAGTAATCTATAAAAGTTCTTCTAATGCACCTCTAAGTTCATAGCAACGCACGGACATATTTCCTAGTTATTACAAAGCTAGCTTGATTTCGGATTAAAAGTTGGGTCCATTCACAAGATCGAGTTGCCGCTACTAAACCGTAAGATTTACATTACAAGGCACAACCAGAAAGTCATCGTCTTTCATCGTACAGTTCCTGCAAGTTCTTAGACAGTCCCCGGTAACCCCCCTCCCCACACACACACACAAAAACACCATCAACACTACCAACACAGCCCATATGTCCTCTCTCTCGTCTTCATTCTCTGGAATCACCTCATTAGGTCGCTCAAGGGTAAACGGTCCTGGGGATGATGATGTCGCCGATATTGTTGTGCCATGGGTCGGCGAGGTGGGTGACCAGGTTCTCTAGTGGCCCGGTGCCAGGGTACGCCAACTGCTACATGTAGAACCCCACGGACGCCAGCATCACCAGCCGGCCTGCTCGATCACAAATCGATCATGTTAATATAGTAGCAAAGTATGTAGGCACCACCCTCTTTTCAGCCATTGGCCTTTGTATTGGGTTGTGCCTCTAGCCCAGGTTGCGGACGCACCCATCAACCCTAGCTCGACCCCTAGGATAGATTTTTTATTTCATTCCTTTTTCATATAATACTTTAATAAAAATCTGCCCCCAACTATATTGTCAACTTATGGCCCTTTTGGTCGCGCCAAGACACCCAGCGCGGCTATCTATGGAGTCACGCCGAAGCATGTGGCATGACCAAAGTGCCACGTTGGCCAGTCCGTGTGCTGGACAGCTGACGTGGAGGGGATGGACTACCCGGTAGCATGTGGTGCAACTCAGTCATGCCAGATCCCATGGGATGTCTGGGATTTCAACATGAACAACTTGGTCAGGATTTACCCGCAAAAAAAACTTGCTCGGGATTGAATGGAATATTGGGACCTCTGGGACTTCTCATGAACAACTTCCAACTGTCTCAACTCTTGGTGATGAGGACATCCTCCACTATTACTCGTTGGCAAAGACGCAACAAAAAAAATGGCCCAGTTGGCCCAGTTGTAGTCAGACGGTGACCGTGTGAGCCTCTAAACAATCCCACATTGCTTAGCTTGGGAGGTGGAAGCTACCTTAAAAGGGAGAGGCATCCGTCCCCTATCACACTAGTCGTTTAGGGTGATTAGGCCCTTCCCCGAGTGGGGGCGTTGGAGTTGCGGTGCTGACGTTGCCGAGGTGCAGGTCGTGTGGATCTGAGGCCGGACCGGTGTGTAGGGCTTTCAGCAGGAGTTGTGGTGCTGAGATTGCAGGATTTAAAAAATCTGGATGAGTGTGTTGGGCTTCGTTCCACCCCACTGTCACATCACTAGGGGTGTAAATGGTGGCAAAAGGACACTAGAAAGAAACACTCTAGCTACTCCAGCTACTCCAGTTGACTCATCTAGCCTCTGATTCATGGTAGGGCCAGGATCTGATGGTCCTGCTATGTGTGCATGGTTGGGGGCTCTATGTTCAGGCTGGATCCAGGATCCAAACTGGCTATGGTGTGCACAAATGATCTTTCTTGGACATCACTAATGGGTTCTGCTAAAGTAACGTCTCTTTCCACATTGTTGTCCACTTCCAAAAGACGCCCTACATCACCAAGTAAAATACGCCATCGTTATCTCCCTCCTCATTTTCAAACATAATATCATCAAAGTTATTGTTTACTCGACATCTATTAAAGTCATCTTCATCGACACTGGATTCCGTATCGACATCATATTATGTATCTTCAACATCAACAACATCATCACTCAACTCTTCATCCTCCTCCTCCTCGGTCCCCCTCCTCCACCTCATTCATGTGCCCTTGGGGGCGCACGTCTTCTTGAGTTAAGTTCTCCATAGGCTCATCATCTTCATCTTGTCCATGCATAGCAATACCACGTGCACAAAAATCCACGACTACCTCGGGAACACTAACTTGAGAACCCTTAACCACATATTTGTAAAAACCACAATCATCCTTGGCAGCAATGGGCAATAACACATAGTGAGCTTTTTCTGTTAGCATCAAACCTACCACGACGGCCTATATCCCATTGCTCCCTTTCTACTTTGAATAACTCATTCACTCATGATACCAAATCAGCAAATGAAGGTGTTCTATCAAATCTTGCAAGTTGTTGCCTCATGCTCACAAATTCTCAATTCTCATTCACAATGCCACCGAGAATATACAAACTAATGGTCTATCTACATACATAGAACCATCATTTGCTTTAAATGAAAGTGCAACATACATATATTGTTTCGTTATGAATTACAAATTATTTTTCTATTTATTTATCTATGAAATTATACCCCCTAATGTCAACATCAAATGTTAACATGCAAGATATTCTAGATGTAAAGGAGTGTTTGCATCCACAAAATGCTCGATATAACACAACTAATCATATACATTTCGTGGAAAATTTCTCATATCAACATAAACCCTAGGGAACAAACCGAATCAGGAAAAATATAAGGTGAAAGTGGAGGAGCTACCTTCAAGGAGTATTTGTCAACATTTACTCCTTAACCCATGGAGAATGAAGGGGGTCTAGAGGGGGAGTAGTGGAGACGCCATGGTTAACCTTGAGCTCGACCTCGGATTGGAAGCAAGAATGGGAAGGTGAAAGGGAAAAAAGGGGGGCACAAAGGAAGGCCGTGCAGGCCAGGATATAGTGTTATGTAAAGTCCCGCCACCTCAGGCCGGACCCAATACACCCGGCAGCTCTGTCCTTAAAGACCAACACTTTATCCTCACTCATGCGCACTTGGGAAGAACTTCTTGGTTGGTCACCTATCACTCCAGGTCAAGCACATTTAACATCAGAGTTCTTTCGATTGAGCTTCCAGAAAAAGAGGTTGCTACTTATTGGTATGAGTATTCTTATCAATCCTATTAAGCCTTGGGCTAGGATGTTAGTCGTGACATGTGGTCCGGTGCGACTTAGTCGCGCCGCATGCTACAACATGACTCAACGGATAGTCACGTCGGGTGACTTGGCGCGACGAGAAGGTAGAAGTTGAAAATAAAGTTGCGGATAGATTTTTATTAAGATATTAGATTAAAAAGGATTAAAATTAAAAAATGGCTATAAACTCAGTAGCCGCCGTTTAGAAAACTCGGTTTTTGTTTGAGTCTAGTTTTCCATCGAGAAAACCGGTCTTAATCATTGTAACAATGACACTATGTACACTTGCCGGTGATCCTGGGCCAATGTTCTTGTTCTCCACCACAGTGTCGATTAGTCCTTTGGTGTTTCAAAACTTGAAACTTTCTATTCAGATTTGCTTCAATATTCATCTGCAATTTCAGATTGCGTGCTTCTACTTTCTTACTTGTGTTCTCGATTCGCTCGCAGAAAAAGCCTTCAGTTAAGGTCAATCAAGTTGTGCTTGTTTATAACCAACGGATCAGTGGTGTAACGGTCGAATCGTGTTTGATTAGAAGCTCGGATTGCCAACATCGACGTTTCAACTATCGAGATTGGAAGATCGTGCAGTGTTCCATCACTCTCCATTCGAATTTCAAAACTATTGGAAGATCGTGCAGTGTTCCATCACTCTCCATCCGAAGTTCAAAACTAAACACTTCTGATTTGGTGCCGAGCGACAGGAATTCAGTAAATTATTATAAAACCAGCTTGATTTCGGATCAAAAGTTGAGTCCATTCACAAGATAAGTAGCCGCTACTAAACCGTAAGCTTTACATTACAAGGCGTTCCCGGCCGGCCGGAATGTCGCCGTCTTTCATCATACACAGTTCCTGCACGCACGCAGGCAGTGCCCGGTAACCAACCAATCACACGCACACACACAAAACACCATCCACACTCCCACCACAGCCCATCTCTCCTCTCTGTCTCATCTCATTCTCTGGCAATCACCTCAAGTCGCTCAAGGGTAGATGGTCCTGGGGATGATGATGTCTCCGATGTTGTTGTGCCATGGGTCTGCGAGGTGGGTGGCCAGGTTCTCCAGCGGCCCGGTGCCCGGGTACGCCGACTGCTGCACGCAGAACCCCACGAACGCCAGCATCGCCAGCCGCCCTGCTCGATCACACATCGATATATCATGTTAATATATTAGCAAATGGTTTGATGACAAGTGCAGTGATCAATAGGTCGTGACGGGAGGCTCACCGTTCTTGATCTCCTTGAGCTTGTACTCCTCGAACTTGACGGGGTCCTTGGAGAAGCCGAGCGGGTCGAAGGCGCCGCCGGGGTACTTCTTCTTCTCAGGGTCCTTCTCCATGGTGCGCTGGTGCTCGGCGAAGGCGATGGCCACGAACTCGATCACCAGGATGGTGGGCAGCGTGCCCCATGGCACCGGGATGCCCAGGTACGTGGCCTGACCGCCGGGGACGGCCGCCCACTCCTGCGCCTTCACCCAGTTGCCGAGGCCCAGCGCCTCCGGCACCAAGATCCCAGGCTGATCGATGCCACAAAAAAAAAATTGCAAATGTCAGGTCCATGGCACGGCCTCATCGTGTAATCGTGTGAGTGATTCATCATCAGAAGTATATATGTTGTGCACACGTAGCCGGCGTACGTACCACGGCGAGCATGGCCCAGCGGCAGTGGTAGACCTCGGACTCCTTGAACCGCTCGAAGTTCTCCGGCACGGTGGCGAGGCCGAGGGGGTCGAAGCCGAAGTCCCTGGGAAATTAAAAGAACACAAGTATATATCGTCAGCTCAGAGAATTTGCAGAGCACAGTGCCCGCTCGGCGTGTTAGCTAGCTAGCTTACCCGGGGGAGGAGCCATCGAGGTGAGCAGGGCGAGGCTGGCCGGGCATCCACTCGGCGGACATGGTGACGCGGCCGGAGGTGGTGGCGTTGGCGCAGAACGGCAGCCGGCTGGACCTGGACGAAGGCGCCAGGAGGCTGGGCACGCCCACGGCGCTGCAGCTCCTGAGCCCGCTCGACGACGCCATTGCCATTGCTGCTAGCTCACGCTTCCCGGTGTGTGTGCTGATCCTGAGGCGGAGACGGGAGGATGGGGGAAGACAAGTAGTGGCGTACGTTTGAGAGCGGAGCAGAATCTGAGGCTACTATTAAGAGCACGAGCGGCCGGAGACGTAGCGGGATGGGGGATATCCAAATACGGCTGGCCATTGGCCGCGATATCTGTGTGCCCGAGCGCCATTGGGCCACGTGGGATCGGTGTATCTTTGGCTGTCCGACGTGGCATGGACCCCCGCACCAAGAGGAGGAGGCTTCATGCTTTGTAATGGTCTGTGACGACTATGAACTGCAGTCCACATATCAGTGGCTCTGGAATATCTACTGAGCAGCACAATGTTTGCTTTTTATCCACCAAATCCAAAAAGGGGATCAGGTGGGAGATATATTCCATTGCTCACCCGGGCTGTAAATATTGCGAGAGCTGTAGTACTTCTTTTGCAAAGAGGTCTGGAATGATATTAGGAGTGGGAAAAAAATTGCAATAAATCATTAATACGAGGACAGCATAACTTGGTCCTCACACGTTTGATAACAACTTCTTTTTTTGGGCATCGTTTGACAACAAGTCAACAACTATGATAAGCAAATGTTTGAATTGTTTTGTGACATACTACGAGTTTACAAAACTTTAGTAAAAGAATTGTGGCAGGATTGTTAAATCTAGATAAAGTTGAGGAAACACTCCAACCAGCTAGCCCTCGGCGAAGAGGAGATAAGAAATCATGGTAAGAGCTAGCAACCACATTAATGAAGGAGCAAGAGCGACGCAATTGCCATGTTTGGAAAAACCAACTTGGGCCTGTTCAATTTCTTTCTTTCCCCATAGCACGCCCAACAGCTTCTAAGGCCATGCCCAACGCGACACCGTGACCAGTAGCCTCAAGGTCCACATGCACATCCAGTAGCCACCTCAGAAGTAGCGTGTCAGGGAGGCTTGCAAGGGTAGTGAGAGCTCCATCTAACAAAAGCATGAAGCTATCACCAGGCGAGCGTTGTAGGAGTTGTGACCACAGCCCTCGGTGAGGTGGAGATAACAAATCATTGTAAGACCTAGCAACCAAGATTTTCAAAAAAAAAATAGTATACCCAAATGAATTAATGAAGGGGCAAGAGCGACGCAATTGCCATGTTTGGAAATTAAAAACCATCAGGGCCTGTTCGATTAATCCTAGACTAGGTAGTTCAGGGGAATTAAGAGGATTAAATCATAAACAAGTCACTGCATGATTCAATTCCTTTCTTTCCCCTCTATATTCCACTTGGTTTTCCTCAAACCAAACATGGCCTTATTAGGAAGCCCAACTTCTAAAAGGTTTGCGAGCCTCATTTATCTCTTTAACAGAAAAAAGGTTCAAGATAGGACAGTTGCCTGCTTGAGTCTTAACCAGGAGTTTCTTGATCAGCGAACCACAAAACCAGCACAATTGGAGGGCATTACCGCGCCAAAATGGATACACCAAATACACTTGAGTTCTTTGACGCCAAATGTAGACGTGCAGAAGCAGAAACAGATCTAAATTGTATAGATAGCTGCATCGCAAGTTCGCAACCACTACCCGGACCATGCTAACTCGCTGGCGCATGCCCCAAGGGCATTTGGCGGTCGATTGCGGACAGGCTATCTCCTCTCTCCCAAATTTTTTCTGAATTTTTTTATTCCCATAACTTTCTGTATTTAGAATAGCATAACTTATACACATAACTCCTGAAAGTGGATCTGTATGGCGGTGGCCTTCTTGATGTGGTGGCGTCTGCATCCTTTATGTCCTCTTTTAACGTTGGATCACGCCGAATGTTCGACGACTACAAGTGTGTGGTTGATGGGTGGGAGCTACAGAAGTGCTTCACATTCGTTGGCGGCATCGTTGTAAGGAAAATGGCCCTAGGCCATAGTTTGTGATTTTGATGATTGATTAACAACATAAGCATTGGGACTAACAATTTGTCAAGATGATATTCGTAGATATTTCTAGGTCCAAGGATACTTTGGAAGCCATCCAAATGCCTATATAACCAATATCCAAATGATGGTTATCCAAATTGAAGCCATCCAATTTACATAGAAAAGTGTCATTAGTCATATTTAAGGACATCCAAAAGATGGCAATGAAGATAAAAGAAAAGACCCGCGAAGAAGCAATGAAGGATTGCAAAACGTAGAGGCGTCGACTAAATCGATGGTGTGCCCGTCGAATTAGTCGATGGTCCATCGAATTAGTCGATGGTGACTGAAGACCGGTGTGCGTTCGTCTCTGGTGGGCACCGACTAAATCGATGGTGTGCCCGTCGAATTAGTCGATGGTGACTGAAGACCGGCGTGCGTTCGTCTTTGGTGGGCGACGACTATTTCGACGGGGTGCCCGTCGAATTAGTCGATGGTGCAAGTAGTCGTTGGAGTTCAAAGATTCAAAGAGAAAAGGGGGCGACGACTAATTCGATGGTCCCTCATTTGCACCCATCGAATTAGTCGACGGTACGCAGAAAACTGGTAACGGTCAACAACGACTAGTTTCTTTGGTTGGGGCTATAAATAAGAGGTGCCCTGGCCATTTGAAGTGTGCTTGAGCTCAGGGAAGATATTGGCAAGTGTTCTACACATTCTTAAGTGCTCAGTCCACCAAAGTGCTAAATAGAATATCTAGGTGATTAGCCAAGTGCTTAGTGCTAGTCTAGACCCTTTAGCGCATCTCTTAGGTGTTTAGCCTAGAGTTTAGCGAGGTTTGCATACCTCTTTGCTTACCGGTGCTTGCACGCACCAAGTGTTGTAAATCTAGGGCTTGTAGTCTTGCGAGACCCTCCAACTGAGTTTGTGGAGAGGCTTCCGGTGATTGTGCAAGGGAGGAGAGGCCCTTGGCGTTTTGGCCGAAGCTCTACCAAGTGAAGGCGGCGAGGAGCATCCGGGGAGGGACGAGCGGAGACCCACTTGCGTGTGGAGAAGTCCCGTGGTCACCCACGGAGTTACTCGACCGGGGAGTTTATGCCCTTGAGCGGGCATTCCCTTGAGAGGAGCTCCAACAACGAGAATTAGTGGAAAGCTCGTGAGCTTTCCGATACCTCGGTAAAAATCGTCGTGCCGGGAGTTTGCTCTTCTCTACCCTTTAGCTTCCGCATTCCATACTTGCACTACTTTCCGCATTTATCTTTCCTAGACTTGCCATGCTAGTATAGGATTTGACCTAGGGTGCAAAACTTTGTAGCGGTAGAGATAGCAACACATAGAGAAAACCTAGAGCACATTTAGATAAAAATTGAAATAGGTTTTCATATGTGCAATTAGAGCCTTAGTTTTAAGAGACACCTAATTCACCCCCCCCCCCTCTTAGGGTGTCACAGTCCCTTCAATCGTGTATAGAGTTGCGGCCGTGTTGATGCCCCAATCCAACCGGCCTGTGAGTGTCGTCGAGTGTAATCCGTGTTATGTCCCAATCCAACCAGGCGATCATAGATATTTTTTTTTCTGCCTACGATCTCCAAGACCGTAATATTGTATTTTTTCTGCTTTATTAATGACACGCACTGTTTTGTGTTGTTCCTTCAAAAAAACTCCCGAAAGTTACTTTCTCAATATAAACTTTGAAACATAACTTTTGCAAACGCATTTATCAAAACAAATTTATCATAACAATATGTCTATTCAAAAACAAGTTTTGTATATATTTTTAGACAGATTTATCATGACAACTTCTCCAACACATTTTTTTCTAGTATATGTAACTTTTAGTAAGTAACTTATACACACAGTGTTCAATATATGCATAAGTTTTTTTGTGAAAAGGACATATAAATTTAGTTATAGCATAAAACAAAACTAATAGGTCAAATATATGAAATATCAAGAAAAAGAAAGTAAAAAAAAATCAGATTTAGATTCATGCTAGCGATCCTATCCATACAAATCTAATTACCAGTTGAAGAAATGAAATTAAACATAAATGAGACGACACGTAATCATGATCATGATAGTTAAAGGAAAGGTATCATATGCAAACCATCCTCTTCGTGCAAACTATGCAAACTTCAATCTGGGCCACACGATGTTTGTCTAAGGGGCGCTCAGGGGAGGTGGGTGGGGTGTATCCCATAATGACACCCTAAAGAGGTGCATGATGCAAATGACACCATCATCTTTAGTCTGGCAAGACATAGTTTTCACTAGAGAGTTGTCCTCCATGCCAGGGACCACCGAGAGCCCAGGGACACACAGGTCTGGGTCGGGGGAGCTACGACTACAGCCGACGCCCTTAACTGAAGATACCAATAGAGCCGACGCCCTTAACTATAGATACAAATAGAGGAGGCACAAAGGTGTCCCATATCGACACCCCCAGAGTAGGGATGGCAACAAGCACGAAATATCTACGTGCCCGCGGATAGCAAACCCAATGGGCATGTATGTGGGTCTAGATCTGTGCGGATGTGGGCGTGACTCCAAACCCAATGGATAGCCTTTAACGGATATAGAAAAATGGTATCCACGCCGCAAACCCGTAAAACCCGATAACTAACGTGTGGACCCTAACAATAGATGTATATATACCCAATTTTAGGGCAACTCCCCTTCAACCCTCATCCCCCCAAGCCCCGACCCCGACTCGTGAGTTCGCGACTCGCAAGGGTTGCCCATCGCCCTCGCAGATCTAGCGCCACAGACCGCTCCCTCCTGCCACTTGTCGCTGACTGGCTCCTCCTACTGCTCGTTGTTGGCTCTCCTGCTCGTCACTGGTTGGCTCCCGTGTTGTTGTCCTCTCCCCTCATGGCCTCATCCGATCCTGTCTCGATTCAGCAGCGCCACCTGCTCCCCCTCCGTCTCCTCCTAAGCCTTTAGAACCAAGCAACCAGCGGCGCCGCTTGCGCCCTCTCCCTCTCCTAGTTTCAATCCAGGTAGCTAGTAGCTGCAGCCGCACACAAGGCCAGCGGTCAGCTATTCGCCCTCTCAGGTCCAAGAATTTTGCGGGTTTACAGGCAAACCCACAAGTATATATTATCTATGGATAACGGGTGTGGTCATGATTTCCTACCCGTGGCGAATAGCGAGCATAGAGACGGGGTTTATGATGCGGGCGTGGATATCTGAAACCACTATTCGCGCGGATTTTACCCGTTGCCATCTCTACCCATGCGGGAGATGATGCACTAGGCACCATCGTCACCAGTCCGGAGCACCGGACATGGTTTTCACCAGAGAATTGACCTCGACCTACATGTCAGAGCTCACTAGTACCAACACGGGCCTAAAGATTGAATAAAAGATACAGGAGGTCTCACAGTGGTGGCAAAGGGCGCATACATCGATGTCGCCAGCCCCACCTAGCAGAGGCCAAACCCACCTTTGGCCAGCGGTCACCGCCTTGACAAGGGTTTTCGATCCAGGGAAAACGTAGATCCAAAGCAAAGAGGTGTAGATCCGACACATGGATGCTAGATGCCAGTGGACGATGACGAGCAGCCCCACATGCCAGCACTGGTAGTAGCCTCCCTAGGGCTAGGAGAACGCGTCACCCAACAGCGGTCTAGGGAGGAGCAGAGCTAGCGGACTCATGTTGCAGTTCTTGAAATGACAATCTGCTATAGCAATGAACAGCTCGAGTAATCGCCACGTTTTCCTTCTATTCCTATGACGCGCGACACTCCCACTCTCGGCTCCCTCCACGCCTACCATAGGAAGGCACGGGTCCCCTCGCCGCTGCCTGAGTGTGCAATCAGAAGTCCGTCCCCCACAAGGAGGGTGGTGGCTAGATGGTGAGTTGCCAGGTCGACGGCGGTGCAAATTTCCAGCGAAGTTGGGGCTGCTCCAGCGGTCTATTATACTTGTCGGATCTATGGTCCCCTGGGGTGGATCTACAATCCCCTTCTATTGATATGTTGTTTGCTCTAGTGGAGCTCTGTCCATGGTGCCTGGTGCTTGTGTTTGGGCGACAACGGTTGGTCAGTCTTGCGGTGCTGGGGCATCTCTATTCGTGGATCTCACAACTGCTACTACTGTATGGAGGCGGAGGCTTGGGTGGACGTGGCACCTTCGGGTGTGACACGGCAACCATGTTTGGTAGCTCGAGTGACCATGGTGGTAGCTCACGCTCCTCTTGCATAAGTTTTGGGCAAAACCTCTACCTGTTTGTTGGGTTAGCAATATAATGGGTAGTGTTTGGTTGTCGTTCCCTTCCTTAAGGTATTGTACGTTGTGCTACTTTCGGCATGGGTCAGAGGTCATCCAAGTTGAAACCTAAGTCATGCTTGTTAGATGGACGGCGACGTTGTCATAAAATTGTGACACATCATCATGAAGGTCCTCTGCTTGTCACTCATTACCTAGATGGAGTATGTTTGTGGTCTCTATGAGACATGTTTTGGTGAGCAACAATCCAATACAAGATACGTTTATGGCAAAATGATTCACACAATAAGTTTCTAAGTTGATGAGAGATGTGACGAATTGGTATTGCATAAAGACAATGCTAGGTTGAATCATGGACGAAGAAGAAGATTGAAGTTTAGTCTACTAGTTTCATTTCTTTGTCTTAGAGTTTTTTCTTGTGTTCTTTGAGATCCTCCTTTTGAGGATTTGAATATAAGAACTCGTGTAGCCCTTTGACCTATATATACACACCATATTGATATAGTAGGCCGTCCTTCATTTAAAAACAATCATTTGGAGGCCAGGCAACTTATTGACCTAGAGTTTGTAGTTTGTGATGTTTCTTTTACTCCGCGGTCTTTTAATCTGTGTGTTCATGCGTTAGCTCGCACTAGTTTTGAGTTGGGACCCAGATCAATCATGTATTTGGCTTGATTCCTTCCTGTAGTTTGTAAGCTTGTTTGTAAGTCGTGAGTCTCTTGGGCTGCATACAGATAAATTTGTGCCCTCTTTAAAAAAAATCGCCACCCACTTAATCAAACTCCAGGTGCGTGTGCTGGGCTCCCCCGCCCCCCCCCCCCCTACCTGGGCCCAAACTGGGCCATGTTCTTTGTTGTATGCGTTCTCCTCACGCCAATACTCAGTTCCTCTTGGCAGTTATTTTTCTCAAAAAAAAAAAAACTTGGCCGTTATATAACGCACACTATGCAACATCCAAATCCAAAATAATGGAGGATATGCTGGAACTTGTCAACGTTGTCCTTGCTGATATGATTTTTTTTTCAGGATAACAGAGCCTTTACTCTTGCTATGAATGCGCTCGCTCTGTCATAAAATTGTGATCTGGGATTGCAGGGCCACGTGCAACTCCCTTTCTCTACAATATATGTTACTACCTGAAAGTCGGAAATTAAGGATTGTATTTGGTAGGCATACAGTCAAGTTGATTACAAACTTAAACTGACGAGATCAGTTGAATATTGCCCGTGGAAGAAGGTATCTTGGCTAATTAAGCTTTGGTATCGCCTTTGTTTCACTATATTTTTTTATCCACATATCTAATGAAGCACAAGAGCAAACAACTCCAGGTTGGAACTCCTGTTGCCAACCCGAGTTCGAATCTTGGTACCAACTTCTTTAAGACAAAAACCAGAGAGACGCCTCTCCCTCTGGTCTAGTTTTTCACAAGATAAAAAAACTAAAGCATTAAGATTTATTGAATACATGTATCGTCAACCTCTTATATGTGTGTAAATTCCGTGTGGTTATATATTGCTAAATGATGTTGTCTGTGCATGTGAATCAACACAAATATCAAGAATGGATGGACTAGCCAGTTACCTTTTGCATATATATAGTACTTCTAGGTTTCATGCAATTGCACTTTCTAAAATATACACCCTTCATTCCAAAATAAATGCCATTTTAGCAAATTTTAGACACATTAAGTAATAGCGAGAAATGATCATGTTGCTCCTAATTATTCATACTAGTTGTGATTCAAAACCACAACGTTTCTAAATCCTAAATAAATGTGCATGCATTGGAACCAGAAATATAACCACAATTGATGATTTAATTGGCTCCATGCGCTTCTTCGTGCATTTTGTTTTGCTGTTGTGAGCGTTACTTTAATTAGATGAACCTTACTAGACCCTAAAGCTTCAATTGGAACAAAATTTGAACGCTACCTAAAGGTTCACTTGGGACAAAATTCGAATGCTAAAAGAACATTTATTTTGAGACGGAGATAGTAATGTTGTAATAAGAAACCAGGAGTTAATGTTTTTGTTGTTCAGATTTGAAGACTATGTTAGCGTTGAAGGTGACTATTTCTTTTTTTTTTAACAAACAGACTAAGATTTAATATATAAAGTATATAATACATTTACTTTGTCATAGATTTCATATAGTAATATATAAATTTTATAGCTCTATGTATCATTAAGCACAATTATGTTACCAGATTTTCTTATCACAATAAATTTCATATCATCATATCTAAAAAGATGTAATGACCAAATGTGCATATAGATGCCATATATTAACAAGTGTATTATTTATGATAAATTTATCCATTATTATAGGCGTGCTGCGCTTTTTTTAGAAGGAACATGTGCTTTTGCTGTTACTATGTGGAAAAGGTTTAACATATCAAATTTAGAGACCTTAAGTTTCATTAAAAAAATTAGGGGCCTTAAACAGCAACATCTTTGCGAATCTAAGATCACATGCATGAAAATACATTATTTTGATTCAGAAACGCGCCCATCAATGATAAACGAACACATTCAATGGAGAGTTTGAAATTGGAATATGTATAGGCCTATTAACAAAATGTTTCCTTGCAAAGAAAAAAAAAGAATAATGAACCGTTGAAACAAGCAGCCCTTTCCGGTACTATGAAACATGCTGATGGATCTTGGCAGCAGCAGGTCATTACTAGCCCCTGGTTTCGTTGTTCCCTGGCTGTCAGTCTTGGGATCCTTGCTGCCCCTTCTCTCACAGTCTCACCTTTCGATGCCCCCGAGAGCACGAGAAAAGATTAGAAGTAACCTTGTCCCTACGCGGCAGCCGTAATTAAAGCCAAGGACCGTAATTATATATATAAATCGGCATCTGTGAGGGGCTGCAGCAGCAGCCAGCGCCCAGTGGGGGAGTGGAGTGCAGCTCACTCGTTTTCAACGGTTGGTAAACAAAGCGCAAAACTGAGCAACCGAGTGACAGCTCCACAGAAAAGCAACTCTAGCAAGCAAGCACAGCCCTCTCTCCCTCTCTCTCATCGCGTGGTGTGTACAGTCTCCTGCCGCTGGTGTCCCGCAGCCGCAGGGAGCTCACAGCTACTACTGTTAGAGCTCAAGCACCAACACTCTCTCCATTCCACTGCTGGCCTAGTACCGCCGCCTGCTCGTTCAAGAATCTTCCAGCTTTCCCCAAACAGCACCATCCTTTGGCTATGGCCTCTGCTTCTTGATCTGTGGTGGGTCTCCCGGTGTCTCAGTCTCAATCTAAGATCAGTGCCAATCTACCTCGAGCCCCTTTTCCCATCTTTTGACCGCTGGAGCTTGGGAAATGGGTTTTGCAGTAGGATGTTTCTTCAAGGGCAATACTAATTTGATGCAAGGTCAGCTTCTTTCTATCTCTGTATTGCTTAATACATCATTTGAATGGTTCTGCTCTAATCTGTTCCTATCATTCTGCGTTCTATTGATGCATCCCATCTGAGGTTAGAGATTTATCTGGGATATTTGTTTCTTGCGCTTATGGCTGTGGATCTAAGTTCAACTCTGAGATTAATCTATCGTTCATTCTAGAGTATTCAATCCACAGTTCTAGTTGGGTTTTACAGTAAGTTCATCGATATTTATCGTGCAGATTGCTAGATTGTTTTGGCTGCACTGTCCTAGAGCAAGGTTCCTACCATTGAGATATTTTGTTCCAAAAAAGGAAGCAACAAGACAAACAGCACAGGCCTCATCTAGATATCTTCACAGCTTTTAGCTTCAGCTGTTTGTTACCTGGTACACACATCTGTAGCCTCTGCTGAATTGAATCAATGGGTAGGGGGAGAGGCAGAGGGAGGAAGCAACTCACCAATGGCAGGAACCATGAGGACAAGGGAAACAGCGGTGAGGAGGTCGTCGTGCCTGCAAGAAAGAGGAGAGGGCGGCCCCAAAAGCGTGTCGCCGCCGAGAAGATCATTGAGGCGGAGGTGAAGAAACTGGAGGCCGACGACGGCGATGAGGACTATGTGGTGGGAGCAGGGGATGGTACCAAATTGAAGGGTTCAAAAACAGAGCATGCTTCTGCAGGAGCTGGTAGCAATAAGAGGAACAGGGTGCCCAAGGAAGAAGAAGATGGTTCAAATCTTGACATGGAGGAGAATAGCTCGAGCACTCGATCCAGCAATGATGAGTCGACCAGGTCAAATGGGTTCCGGCAGTCTGGAAGCCGCCGAAAAAGCACGCCACGGCGGGCAGCGGAGGCGGGGCTATAGTTGAATTGGAAATGGAACACAGGAACAGAGATTCTTGGCTATCAATTAGGCAGCTGTTCTTCAATTTTGCCACCTTCATATTTTTGGTAGTTATCTTTCATCTTGGTGTTTTGCTAGGTCCTCCATGAGTGTAAACATATACTGATTGCAAGTCATCAGAAGTTTTGCTTATTTTGAAGGAAGTGTATGAACTACTGGAGCTCCACATCTAGCTGCTATATGCTACTGTACTATTCATGTGATCTTCTCTTGTGGACAGGTTGAATAGTGAACTGATTGGTAAGCACCATGTTTTGTTTCACATCAACAAATTGTTCTAACACAATTCCTTGCAACTTTGATTCTGCCAATGGGCCTTTTCATTGCCATTTTATTCGATTTGTTTGGTCCATGAGTTTCTAGTTCTTACCAAATCAGAATATCTTGGGTTTTGACTTAGCTTGCGCACCTATGCCAAGACCGGTTAATGTTTGTTCTGCTCACCGGTGAAGCATGGAGATCTAGATTCCATATGAGTTTTGTTTGTTTGGCCTCCATTCTGGCTTGTAGCCGATGAAGATTGCAAACTCTTGTACATGTACATATAGGACTGAATTTCAGATGCCGTCCTGAATGTAATCACCTACCAGTTGTTACTGTGACTTTGTGAGCCAGTAGTGCAGCACTACCTTAATGGAGCCCTCGGGGCCTAAGGCTTCAGGTGTTGGTGAATTAGCAAGGCATGACTACATGTCATCTTGAAAGCTAATGATTCTGCACTTACATGTTGTCAGAATGTGCGATTGCATTTTTGTCGCTGTTGCGTCGTGCAGTATAATAACACAAAAATATTTGGCTCCCTTCCGAATGAATCAACAGTGAAGCTAGCTAAGCCACAACCAACCTAATTCACCACCAACACTCCTTAGTAGTATCATTGTCGTGCAATAACGATGAAAGGATTCAGACTTCAGACACCATGATAGTGTTCCCACTGAGCTCTTGATGGTTTGAGGAATGTGACGTAACAAACCATGTGATCCTACACTGTTTATTTGGTTTTAGAGCCATTTAATTCAGCAGGAACATAATACTTATGTAAAATAAAAATAATGTCTCATCAAAAGAAAATATACTTTATGTCCCATCCAAACTTGATAATATTGGGATAGCCCACCAAATCTAGTATGTGTCCCTTCGGCAAACCAAACATTTTGCCTCTCACCATTCTTGCACATTGCATTTCAAAAATGGGTTAACCACATGGGTCACATCATGGTTCGTGAAATTTCGACCATAATTTAGAACTTCACGAGTGGAGACAAGACTTTGCAATGCCATTTCAAGCTCCACTTGTTCAAAATGCAGCTGACCCTGCCGGATTTGGCAAGTACTATGGACGTGAATCTACCTGGACCGTGGAAATTGGCCGGCGTCAGTGTGCAGATGAGCATTAGTGGTACCCCTTTGGGAATGGATGGAGGAGCTCACTACTCCGGCAGCCCTTAGTGCTCCGGCTGACCTATTTTCTTGCTTGGATAGGCTTGAGTATATTATGATTTCAGGAGATCATGGTGGATGGCGATGCAATTGGAGGCACACACTTTCTGCCTCCCACATCGCCGATTCGAATGCTTGGGAATGCTGTTTGTGAGATATCGTGTCACTATCACTGCAAATAGGTAGACTGAGGGAGTATTTTTTGAGGCGTGTATTGCTATGGTATTCTAATCCTTTTCCACACTAATTACCAATTCTTTTCATATCGCTGAGATTCTTAGATAATTTAGACTATTATTTAGAGAGATCATACCCCTTTTTTTGGCCCCTCAAACAAATCAAAACGATTGAAGTTGGATTCGACTTAGGCCTTATTCCTATTACTTTAGCAAGATTATTTGTGATTGCATATTCGGGATAGGCTGGATCTTTAGCAAGATTGTTCCTATTGACATCCTATGTGTTCAAACCTGGTGAGGTGAAAATTGTGTTGCAATTCTGAGATCTTCAAATTAAATGAATTGGAAGATTGGCATTCGTCTCCCTTTTCTAAGACCCAAAATTTCACGAATAATAATGTTAGAAAATAATATATAATTAATTTTAATGTTTTTTCATATCACCAAAAATAATATAGCAAGACAAAAACAACCAAGAAAAACATTTTTAATGACATGGAAAACTGTCCAACCACTCCATAAAATTTTTATGGGTAGGCTGGCAAGGCAAGGCAGCACTGAGAACATGCTATGGCCAAGCAAGTGCCCCTTCTGACAACTGACGTGGAACAATGGTGTCCAGGATAAGGTTTCCCTATAGAATGCTGCAAACTTTTGAGCTGTAAAGTTTCGACAGAGAATTCTAATTTTTTTTATATAAAAATGGGCCAAAAGCTGGAGCCATTAATTATATGACCAAGAAGATATCTAAATGCAAACACTGCAAAGTTGTTGTTACTTAAGTGATTCAAACAAGCAACACTTCTTTTCCTGGACCCTAGAAACATGGTTGCTGTGAACCTCCAAGCATGATTATAAACTACATAGTGCATACTACGGGGTGTAGAACATCCAGTTTGAAGCTCTCATCTTCCCTGCATTTGTGGCTAATACTATTTTGTTTGCATGTACTTAGTCCACAACCTAATTATGGTTGTTCACGAAGGTATTCCCCAAGCCGTCTCGCATACAAAACTAAAGCGACCCCTGTCCACACCAGCTCGTGAACAGAAGACACCAGAGGTTTCCCCCATGTCACTGTTTAGTTGCACGATAATAGCTTTTCAAGTGCACCAGGTCATTATATTTTGCCAGAATACTCACTAAAGAAATGATTGATTTATGACTAAAATACACATAATTTCTTTTGAAATAAAAAAGAATACCAATCTACATAATCTACCTATCTAAGGGGACAAATGTTTTTAGACTGGGGCCCCTTGCATTCTCCTCCAAGCTTTGGCACTCAAATTTCTTTTGTTTTTTCTATACGACCCACTTGACCTCTCGCATGGCCAATTTGAGAGATTAAACAAAGCTCAAGGCATTGGAAAAGGCAATTCTGGATTCTTTCCTCAATCTAAGGGTGCGTTTTGTTTGCAAAAGATTCCCCGCACACCCTAAGGCTAAGTTATATTGTACTTATTGCCCTTTACTAACACAGGAGTTTTTAAGATTTTCTATGAGCAATGCATTTCAAGGATAGACGACAGCCCCAAAACAATAGTTTTCCCCTTCAACTATCTGTACATCTTTGTGCATACTTGAAAGTACACTTTTGCCTAGTAAAACACACAATCAGACAAGCACCTGGAAGTACAGCTAAACCACTAAACAGTAGGCCAGATTCGGGCCATTTGTCTAATGGCGTCGAAAAGACAAGCGTCACTCATGGATTATGCATCAACGAAGACAAATCCTTCACTGGCTGCTCAGTGGCATCACTGGCATGACTTGGTGAAACAGCTAGGCGTGTGGATTTCTGAGGCTTTTCTGCTACCAAAGTGCCTCCCGAGAACCAACCAGCCTATAAATAGAGCGTCTTAGCTGGTGAACACATGAACAAGCAGCCATGTCACGGCTAGCATTTCTGCTCATGCTCTTGCCATTCTCCTTCCTAGTCTCTGCCACGAAGCCAGAGAAGATCTCAAGGAGCCAGTTCCCCAAGAACTTCCTCTTTGGCACAGCGTCATCAGCCTACCAGGTAAGTAGTTCTCCAAGCAATAGGGATAGCTGGATAAAGTGGTGAGTGGTTTGCCCTCAAGAGAGAGCTTGGATGCTTAGTGCAGTATGAAGGAGCTGTGAGGGAGGGCGGCAGAGGTCCAAGCATCTGGGACACCTACACTCACACTCACCCAGGTCAATTACTCCATTCAAAAGCTCTGCTCATGCATTCTATCAGCCTCTTGGTCACAAACTTCTGTTAACAACGCATCCCGCAAATGTATTCTTCAATATATCATTAGGCTAATGCATATCATGTCGAACAGGGTCTCACTTTAGGTTGCAAATGGTCATACCAGTTTGGTCTGGGACAGGCCAAAGCTACATCTAAATTTTAGCTACTTCCAGTGTGACCGTGCGGGCATTGGAGGACCACCCTCCATAACAGTTTGTTTTTTATTGCATCTTCCCAGCTCTCAACTGAATATCAACAGGCTGAACCACGAGAGCATAAAAAACTGACACTCGTCGCCTAAACCCTAAAAAGCAGTAGCTTAAAGAAAAAAATATACATTCGCTCAACTTCCGAACAAACAAGCCCAGACAATCCGTTGAAAATAACTGAACATAGATTATACCCAACTTCATTCATAGCAGTATAGCACAATCAGCCTGTTTCCATAAATAATACCAAGATTAAGTGTTTCCTGCCATATCATGTAAAGTATGCTAAGTAAAGCAAAGGAGACCGGGATATACATTTAAAGCTGCTGCAAACAGGAAATTTGTCTTGACCATGAAATGTTTAACATCATGCAAAAGGAAATACGATTGATCCAAGATAAACACCATCGATTTGGCCAGTTGATCCATACAAAATTAAAGTTAGCTCATTCAGGGTACGTTTGGACTGTGCTTACCAAACAAGCAATGTTGATAAGATCAAAACCTGTGAGGACCATCAATCTAACAGCCTAATGCAAAAGCACAAAGAAACAAAAAGTGCAGACAAAAAGAAGAGGATCTGAAAGTGAAACATGCAATAGTTAACTCGCTTTTAATTGCTCCGATTCAAACAACAACAAGGAAACCGACAGGTCTATTTTAAGGTAAAAAGTCAACCCAGTCCATGGACACATCTGTCCAGAAATCAAAAGTGCAAACTCAGTTCACTGCAGCACAAGAGGCAGTTAACTATGCATGATAGACTTTCAGAAAACAATGCTCCATCTAAATAGTTAAGGGGAAAAAAAAACAAAACGGAGGACAGAGCAGTATGTTCACATCTACAGCCTATTGATTAGTACACTATTCTAAGTCCCAAAAGTTTGTGAACAGAGAAGATAGCAAATGGAAGCAACGGAGACATAGCAATCGATTCCTACCATCGATATCAGGTATTATGGAATAACAACCATCCATTCTTCCCATTAGTTTTCATTTTTCCCAGCATTTATCGGATGCTGTTCACTAAATGCAGGAGGATGTCAAAATCATGAAGGAAATAGGCTTTAACGCCTATAGATTCTCTATTTCTTGGACCAGAATTTTACCTAGTAAGTGCTGAATCTGAGCCTATTCCCATGAACACAAGGTTCATACATATTGTCAACAAATGGTAAAATAATCCTGCTCTTGACTCTTGAGATTAAATAAAAACCCATATGTGCCGCAGGCACATAATCCAATGCCTTTGAACATATCCTAGCCAAACACTAATTGTTTCTACTGGAAAAGTTTGAAAACTTTTATTTAATATGCATCAAACATAGATGCAGTCAAAGAGCAGATCTAAATTAAATAAAAAGATAGATTGATGCAATGACGAATGATGGCATGTACGCAGATGGAAAACCTAGTGGAGGGATCAACATGGAAGGAATAAAATACTACAACGACCTCATTAACAAGCTAATTTCAGAAGGTAAATACTAGTAATATAAATAGTCAAATACTTTATCTCTTTGCATCTTAATGTCCAAACAACATGCAGGCGTTGAACCATTTGTGACCCTTTTTCATTGGGATTCCCCACAAGTATTAGAAGAGCAATACGGTGGCTTCTTGAGCCAGCACATCGTGTAAGTAACTCAGTCAATCAGGTCTTGTAACTTTGTTCTCAACAGAGCCCGAACTGTTTGCTATGATCAATAATAAGAACAGAATTTCAAAAGAAAATCATGCCTTAATATGTTTGAGTTACCATTACCAGGGAAGACTTCCGTGACTATGCCAACATCTGCTTTAGGGAGTTTGGAGACAGGGTCAAGAACTGGATAACATTCAATGAGCCATGGAGTTTCAGTACTGGTGGCTATGCCAGTGGTACATTAGCACCTGGAAGATGCTCCTCTTGGGAAAATTCAGGATGTAGCATGGGAGACTCAGGAAGGGAACCTTATATTGTAGCTCATAACCAACTTCTCGCTCATGCAGCAGCGGTTCAGGTGTACAGAGACAGATACCAGGTACATATTCGATTTCCTAATTGTTACTACTTCAGCTAAAAGCAAATCAAATATTCTACAAACTGCATTCAGGCATGCCAAATGTATCTGTTTGAATTGTGGCAAGTCATATAATCCTGATTGAAGATCTTTACACACACAAATGGTCTTCAAGAGTATAACATGACAGCAGATGTTATAGAGAGCCATAAAGCCACAATCTACTGCAATCAACAAAAGAGGGTAGCGCCACGCATCTTCTAGAATCTAGACATCTACTTAATGATGGACAACAAAGCTAGCACATCAAACTTGTTTCAAGACAAGATAAGAATTTCTAAGGTTCAGCCAACTTGATTAGATAGCTAGCCACTGAAAAACACCAGCACTCAACTAGCTATTTTCATGTACTTAACCAGTTAATCATGCAGGGGAAGCAAAAAGGAAAAATAGGAATTACTTTAGTCAGTAATTGGATGATTCCATACACAAATTCCAACCAAGACAAGGACGCTGCCAAGCGTGCACTGGAATTTATGTATGGCTGGTGAGCTTTTTCTTCATTAAATTTTGACTTCAGGTTTCATCCGTGAAGCTTCCATAAAATCAAAATCTGAAATATTCTTGTAAAAAAACTTATTTACATATTTCAGTGATAATTTGAACAGGTTCATGGATCCTTTAACTAAGGGAGATTACCCATTCAGCATGAGAATGCATGTTGGTAACAGACTACCAAGATTCACAAAAGAACAGTCAAAGTCCATAAATGGATCATTCGACTTCATCGGCCTCAACTACTATACAGCAAGATACATTCAGAACACCAAATACATTAACAATGGAAACAACAAAAGCTATAATACTGATGCACTGACCAATCAAACAGGTAATCACTAATCAAGAAGCTATATTATTTCTGTTCCACAATTAAATAACTTGGGTGAACTAAGATTTATCTACCATGTGCTTAACAACAGTTGAAAGACATGGGATAGCTATTGGTCCAAAGGTACGCCTTTCTAAGAAAAAATAACTTGCCTCATGTTTCACAGTTGTGTAACTGAGTCGACGAAAAAGACTCACTTAAGATTATGCTCCACATAATAAAGGTTCATTTTATAGACAACCAAGTCATTTAGCATAGAAAACTAGAAAGTGATGCATAGCAATGAGAACAACAAAATGTTTGTATCCAGGCTGGATCACCTTGGCTCTACATCTATCCAGAAGGTATAGAAGAACTGCTCCTATACACCAAGAAGACATACAACAATCCTCCAATCTACATCACAGAAAATGGTACAAGCCTAGCAGCATTTTATGCCAGCTTATCCAGAAAACAGAGCAGTAACTGATAGATTTACACATGATGCAGGTGTTGATGAAATTAACAATGAAAACCTACCACTTCAAGAAGCCTTAGTTGACAATACCAGAATAGAATTCTACCAGCGACACCTATTTCACATTCAAAGAGCCCTCAAGTAAGTTTGATGTTTGATTACAAGCTAGCATAGATGAGTTATCGATCATGGAATTGGACTTACAATATAGTTTATGTACCAAAAATAATTAAACTATGACATGGCAGGGGAGGAGCTGATGTACGAGGATATTTTGCATGGTCACTATTTGACAATTTCGAGTGGGCGGCTGGTTATACTGTGAGATTTGGTATTAATTACGTCAACTACAAGGATGATTTGAAAAGATATCCAAAGCATTCCAAAAAATGGTTCCAGGATTTCCTTCATAAATAAAATTCTGTACTGTGCATGTCTAAAATTTTTCTATGGAGCAACATCATCTGTAACGCCCACATTGTGCTGTCCATTCAGCTTCCAGTTCCAATTGTACAAGTGATTCTCTAGTAGTCTATTCAGCTAAAGTCTAGTGTGGTCCTTGGGTCTAATTGATGGGTGTGTTAGCTTCTAAGAACACCTTATGTTGTATCTCAGCCCCTCACAGCTCGGCTCGGAGTGAGGTGTGCTAAATGTAAGGAGCCGGCCTTTTCTCTCTATTAATATAAAGATACGCAGCTCTCCTGCGTATTCGAAAAAAAAAAATCTCTAGTAGTCAAGATAACATGGGTGATTGGATTGAAGTTTCCCTGAGAATGCTACTATGCCTACAGTAATGCTAAAACAGTGCACATACTGTAATACACTGTGGTCCATTATACTATTCTGAAAGTCAAAATTAAAAAGCATACTCATCTTGACCACATAATGGCCTTTTGCATCATAAGCCATATTATATGTTGCACACAGCAGATACATATCTCTAAGGAACAGCACAGTTGGGATCATTAGGCTGAAAGAAAAAATCAAGTTAAGCCTTGTAACTGACCATTTTCAACAAACAGAGAGAGCACAAGACTTTTGGTAATCATATAATTTGCCAGCTCTACTTTCCAACTGGACCTGTATCAGAAAAAGGCACAAGACTGACCAAGGAGCGGAGAACTTTTATAAAACAATGATTGAAACATCACTCGTTGAGAAATGAAACCTTTGGCAACAACACATTACTTTCTTTGCCTGTCAACTGTACCCACATGATGAATCTGATAATTTAAGTCAAACTCATACATATGCATTTTCAGAAAATATCAAGAAGCAAAGCAACATGAACATGATTCTGAATTTCCAAAGTATATACCATGAGATAATAACCTTATGATCTTAATCATATTTGATCGACGAACAAGAAATACAGTCATCCAGCTAATTGACTAACACTTGAGCTCAGTAAAGTATTGATTTCCCCAATTATATGCACAGGCCTTCCATCAAAAACAGATGATAGTGTTGCCTCACACAGCTTCTTTAGTTCTCTTGTTTTCGTAATTGCGGCCTCCTGTAAAATATATAAGATAGGCAAATAACTAGCAGGATCAACCTTTAGCAAATTAACATACACTTGTTGGCACTTAAAGTACAAGGGAACCCATTAGTGTTTTTGTTCCTTATATAGCACACAATGGATAAATAATTCTGATTTGCATAGACGATCATGAGGAAATATGAAATATAAAAATGCATGTTTTTATAACACTAGGATGATGTTCTTATTGGAATTTAGGTCATAGCTTTTACATAGATCAAATATCACGTGCTACTTCATGATGTTTCTTAATACGCTCAGAATAAAGTATATATGTGTAAAAAGGGAAACTGGTTTACGGACACAGTACTTGGTCAGCATTTACTGGGGCCACATAGGTAAGATATTTGGCCAAATGAAATTACGAATAATGTGAAAAATAAGTGTTCTTTTCCACCTTCCGCCAGCAAATGAACAGTGTTTTGAGGTGTGTTTGGGCATCATAGACTTCACTAACAAATGGCCAGGATTTTCGCCTTGTCCATAAGATAGCAATATTTTGACAGTCTCTCACTTACTTGCTTTGGCCACGATGATGACAACGCATTTTGTAGCTCCATGCGTTTAACAGATAAATCACCTAAACCTTCCTGTAGTTTTACTTCATGATGCTTCTTCTCTTCTAAAGTTGAAACCAATCTGTCTAGGAACCTTGTGAAGATGAAAGAAACAATATACAGTTAAAGAAATTGTAGAAACATCATTGCACTTGTGGTGGAAAAAACTGCTGTGCAATGCAAATCTTTAGGATTGTGAAGCTTCATAGTCTTTTACCTTTTAGAGTTAAGGATCATTATAAGGTCAAGAGTCTTCTGGTTAGTGAGCAATGAGATTGCTGAAGAAACCTCTACAAGCATATTATCCAAACTATCTGGAGCATACTGCTGGAGAACAAAAGGTGAGACAGCTTGCACTTGATGCTGTAGAGTTGATGTGTCACCGTTCCTCATCTCCCCTAAGCGTTGAGTCAGAAATGATTTTACCTGTTTCAGTTATTATATTAATGACCTATGGCTCTATGGTAAAGGGGATGCATCAGGAAAGCAACCTAATATAACAAGAACACTTGTCCTCTACTAAATTTCTAAAAGACGTCAGTATTCATTATAGCCAAGAAAAAATAAGGTTAAAAAATGATCAAAACACACCTCAAGTAAATCATCCAGAATATCATTCCTGTATTCCTTCTCCAGCAAACGACTTCTATCTTCAGCTAACATTGGAGCATTCTGAGTAGTAGCACTATCATGCACACTTCCTTCAGAATTATCAGCAGTGATGTCCCAGCAAATGCCAGACTCAGATGTTGCAAGACCTTCTTTGTCCAAAGGTGGGTTGTCCAAAACACTAACATTATAGTTTTCAGAACCCGCCAGTTCTATATTAGCATCAATGATTTCATATGATCCAAAACCGTCACCAGATTCTTCAACTGGTTGTTCAACAGCACCAATATCCCAATCAATTTCAGTGGCATCCACAGAAATGTCCCAGTCAATATCCTCCGCAGGAATGTTTGCGTCGATTTGCTCTATAGGCCCATGAGATTTCAATGCCTCTCCAGTATAATTGTCTACCTCATTATAAACTGAGACATGGAGAGAAGGAGGACTTTCCTGCAACTTTTTCAGATTGTGCAGCACAGAATCACAATTTCCCTGAGTTTCAAAAGAACAAAGTGGTTGAAATTAACCATACAGTTTCTAGCAGCAATTTTGTTTTTGTATTCAGTAACTGATATGTTCTACATAGTCCTGAGCCTACCTTGTCCTCGGAATGGCAGTCTCTAACAAAAGCTGTGTAGTGCTCAATGGCCTTTGAGACAGGGTCGCTGTTCAGCACTTCAAGGATTTTGGAAAATGTAGATGGAAGTGTCTTTGCAGACTCTATTAGTTCTTCCCGCACATTTACTCCCTGGAGATGATTGTATGGGGTGAGCAACTTAATAGAAAGGCACGTCCCACTCAGTGCCAGTCAGATACAGAAACTCACCTGCAAACCGAGCTCCTGACAAGCTTCCACATATCTTGTAGCTGACAAGGCTGCAAGCCGTTTAATGTCAGCCTCCCTTCGGTCAAGCTCGGCAAGCTGCTGCTGAGTCTTCTGCATCTGCTTTCTCTGATATGGACTTGAGACAGACAAAAAAGCGCATCAAAATTTAGCTGTGGCCAAGGTCGGTCAGGCATAGTAGCGATACCAAGAACAAGGAAGAAGAGAGAAAGTACATGTCGTAGTTCACATTCTGAACCATGATCTGTGCTGCCTCTCCAAGGAAGACATGGTCCTTCTCGTAAGCTTTCACAATGGACTCCCATTCACCCTAAACATAAACATAGCAGTTGTCAGAGCATATGCCAGTTTCCAGCCGCACATATATAGAAGATAAGAGAAGCAAAACCCTTACCGCGGATCCCGTCAGGCGGCCGAAAATGTTGCGGCTCTCTGTGTTGGAGTCCAGCAGGATGCTGTATATCTTCTTCGCTTCAAGATACCCAATTTCTAAACCATGAAAAAAGGAAGCACCGGAAAAAAAATTACATTCCGCGCACAGATTAACAAGCAAATTAAGCTGAGGTAACGAGCTAAACCCTAAGGGGGGATTGGGCGAGGGTTAAAAAGCGCGACGAATCGAATTCGACAAATTGCTACGCCGCCGGCAGGGGAGGGTGAATTCAGTCACCTTCGGGCTCGAGTCCGAGGAGCGAGGGGTGCAGGTCCCGCGGAAGTGAAGGGAAGGCCGCGGCGATCCGGGCGCGGATGCCGGCGAGGCGCTTCCGCCAGTCCTGCGGCACCCGCTTGCGGTCGACGAGCCACTCCTGCAGGCGGGCGAAGGCGATGTCGATGGGGAGGTTGCGGATCTCCGACGCGTCGTGCATCGCGGCGGCCGCGGGGTCGGCACGGCGTGCGCGTCACCGGAGAGCCGATCAGGGAGGAGCGGCGAGAGTGATGGACTCCGTTGGACTCTGCGGGACGCAGCCTGCACGGGGACGCACTTCGTGGTGTTGTTGGGCTCGCATTACTCCTCTTGGGCTTCTTCGGCCCAAAAATCATACCGTCCAGCTCGCGTACGCGACACGCGGAGGGGGTCCCACCCGGCAGTGTGAGAAAAAGACAGAAAAAGGCATCACGGGCACGCCCTCCTGTATGCGACGGAGGAGAATAAATTCGGCGGCCGTCTTCTTCTTCCTTGGTCTCGTCTCCCAATCTGCCTGCCGCGACCTCTGCCTCACTGTCGCTGCTGCCCCCCAAATCCACTCTCTTGCTCGACCAACCAACCGGAGGCGGAGAGATGACGGTGGAGAAGGTGGACGCGACGCTGGCCGACTTCGGCGCGCACTTCGACCGCCTCTTCGCGTCCCCCGACGCGGCCTCCGATGGCAAGGTGAAGTTGCTGCTCTTCCTGGCGGACCGCGAGCCCGGCTCCTCCCTCACTTGGTGCCCCGGTAAGAAGTGTCCTTGCCTATAGGATTTCTCTTCCCCAGCGGCGGTAGCCTCCCATCGTGCCTACTCACCGTCTGCCGTTATGCGCCGCCGCAGACTGCAACGTGGCGGAGCCGGTGATCTACGAGCGGCTGGAGGCCCTGAAGGGCAAGGACGCGGTGCTCCTGCGGGCCTACGTCGGGGACAAGCCCACGTGGCGCGACCCGGCGCACCCCTGGAGGGTGGACCCCAGGTTCGGGCTCAAGGGCGTCCCGACGCTGATCCGGTGGGAGAACGGCGCCGCCGCCGCCAAGCTCGGCGACGAAGAGGCGCACCTCAAGGACAAGGTCGACGCCCTCCTCGGCGCCGGCGCCGGCAACTGACGGTTCCGGTTCGCCGTTGGGATCGATCGAACTGCTGAATCGAGTAGAGCGGCGATGCTAATCTGTAATCCTGTTCATGCGCGAGAGAACAGAAAAACCAGAGGGTGGGAAATAATCAAATAATAATAGAGATATGTAATGATTCGATGGTACTATTATGCATTGCTGCTGTATTTGCTTTAAGTGTGTGTTTAGATTGGAGAAAGATTCTCCGAAAATACACTGTTAATAAAAAAACACTATAGATGAATATTGTTCTGTGGGTGGAAGTGGTGTGATGAATAGTGAAAAGTTAAATGAATAGTGGTTTTTTGGAAACTTTTTTGAATCTAAATGGGCCTAAGTGTGATTGATGAGCAGGATTGCTACGGCCATTCTCAAGATAAGTGGATAATTTCTCTAGGAAATATACTAGCAAAAGTAAGGATATTTGAATTTACAGAATTTGAAGTTCGTCAAACTTGCATAATCACTATTGTACAATATTTTTCACTATAGTATACCATAAATACAAGCTTAAGGCAAAGCGCAGAAGGGAAGTTAGAGGACCATTTGATTGGTTCGTCAACTTTTGAAATGAAGATTTGGATCCACTATCTATTGGAATAATACCTAAGGCTGTCTCCAACAGCGCACCCAAGACCTAAACCTAAAATAGGTCACGCACAATGCTTTTGCCTATCAAATTCGGTCTCCAACAGAACACGCATAGAGCGACCCATTTTGCCTATCCGACGATTCCCTTCGTCGGCTCGTCCTCCCACCTTCTGTCCTCCACCCACGCCTCTCTCGCCCCCCACTCCTCACTACCGGATCCAGGCTCTTTGCCGTGAGCCTAGCACTCTCGGCAAAGCGGCTCATCCTCTCGGCAAAGCTGACTCGGCAAAGATTTTCTCGGCGAAGCTACCTTTGCCGAGAGCCTTCCTCCGGGCTCACGGCAAACCGTTTGCCGTGTGCAAAGGAGGTATTTGCCGAGAAATATATATCAAATTATTCTGAAAAAATACCAAATTTTGACATAGACCATATTATAGTGTCTATAACATGTGCACAAAGTTTTGCATGCAAACTCAAATTTAAAGTTCCCTTTGAGTTCAAATTCTAGAGATCACATGTGATGTTTACGAAACTTCTACGGAGATGTTCGGATTTGTGCATGGTTTGACAAAAAAATTGGCCGAAACCTCGTCTAACTTTTCCCACACTCTTAGTACACCAAATCATTGGATGTCTACAAAAATCATGATTTTCGGACTCCATTTGATATTTTTAATAATTGCAAAACTATTAATCCACGTGGTTTTTTCCATGTTTTCATTGAAATATACTCTTATTTTGTTGGTAAGGCTTCACATCACACTTACTTACATGAATCTCATTAGTTAATTCATTTTTTACCATTTTTCAAATCGTTTCTCTATTCAACTTAGAATTATTCCATAAACCCAACAAATGGATACAAAGAAATTTAAAAATAGCAAACAAATTGGTAAAATAGTCAAATGCTCACATGTTGTACTTTGTAGGATGTGTGAACTAAGAAAATTTGTTTGGGCAGTGAAAATTGAAATATGTGGGACACGTTTGCCGAGAGCCGCTGGGAAGCTCTCGGCAAAGAGGCTCTTTGCCGAGAGTCTCTGAAAGGCTCTCGGCAAACCGTGCCTTTGCCGAGAGTATATGGAAAGCTCTCGGCAAAGAGGCTGCCACGTGGCCATGCCGGCCTGACTGATGCCGTGCCACGTGTCCAATTTTGCCGAGAGGACTTCCTCTGCTCTCGGCAAACCTCCCTTTGCCGTGAGCTCCTTGTAGGCTCACGGCAAAGACGTTGACGGCCGTTAGCCGCCCCACACGCCGTCTCTGGCGGCGAGAGCACGAACGTGGCACGTGATAATGTATGCCGAGAGGTCCTAGTTTGCCGAGAGCCCCTTTGCTCTAGCTCTCGGCGAAGTTTCTGTTCGTCGAGTGCTCAGTCGTTGCCGAGAGCCCAGCCATAGGTGCTCACGGCAAACGTTTTTTTTGCCGACGGTTTCCTCTTTGCCGAGAGTCTTGGGGCATGGCTCACGGCAAACGTCTTCTTTGCCGAGAGCCCGTCGTTTGGCTCACGGCAAAGAGTTTTGCTCTCGGCATATTAGCATTTTCCGGTAGTGCCTCTCCTCTTGCAGCCCATGCCGGCGATGGCGCCCCTCTCCTGCTCCCGCCCGACGACCCCGCCTCCGGTCTCATCCGCATCTGCGGTCCAGGCAGAAGCTCCGCCCGTGGCACGAGCCACTGTAGCGGGAGCTCGGAATCCTCGACGTCGTCCTCGATGTTCTTACACTTGAGGTCGCCGCAGTAGCTCACTGGCCACGACAGAGGAGCGTCGTGGGGACGTGCGCCTCCGCTCCTATGTGCTGGCGGCAGGATTGGCGAGCTCAAGGGCCAGTGCGGTGGCGGGATTGGCAAGCTCATGGGCGGCGAAGGAGCAGGGGATGGCGGCATGACCTCGATGGCGAGCTCCTCTCCGCTGTCCTCTCTCTCCCAGCTGCCTCTCCTCTCCGCTGTGTAGGGCTTCGCGCACCTACTGGAGCTCCAGTTGCAGCGGCGAGCAGCGGCTGTAGCGGCGGCGCGGAATGGAGATCTCGTCGGCGTGCGCGAACTCGAGACGGCCATGGTGAGCATCCTACCGTCATGAGGATGCTCACGTCGAAGGAGATCTTGGTGAGGCCCAACAACAGGTCGATCTTCGTGAAGTCAACGGCCGCGAACGACAATTTGCATACCGACGGCATCGGCGACGACGGGCTCGCCAAAGGGGAAGAAGGTAGGGGCGGCGTGCACGGGAGGGAGGGCGCCATGCACGACGGCGATGACCACATCGAGGCTGGCGACTGGGGTGGCGTAGAAGGAGACGAGGAAGATGGGGAAGTGGCCCAGGCGAGGTCGAGATTGGAGACGGCGAGGACGGCAGGGTGGCTCGGCGGAGCGCGTGAGGGCCGGACCAACGTCCAGGAAGCGAACAAGAGATTTGGGTGTTGGTTGTTGGAGACTGAGCAAAATTTGGGTTTCTAGATTTTACGGTACGTGACCCATATCTCACAATGGGTCTCGTGTTTGCCTATTTGTTGTTGGAGATAGCCTAATAAGGTCCCAGAGGGAGCCAATAACGCAGTGAAGAGAACCCATGCTCTTTGCACAAAAGATAACACGCTAGCATGCCAAGCATGTTTGTGCTCTTTGTACAAAAGAAAGCGTGTCAAGCATGTTGTGAGTACATTTGTTAAGTTACATTTATTTCTGGTTGGAAATTGAGACGGAGTTCCTCGCAGGGAATTCGAATTAAAACATACTGTCGGCGCAATTTCTACAATTGCATCCCAAGTTCCCAACACAAGGCTAGGGTCAAGCCATACTTATACTGGAAAATGGTGTGGCTTCTTAATGTTGTATGAAGTTTTCAAATAATAATTTGATATTCTATTTTAAGCACAAATTCAGGTAACGGTGTAAAACCAGTCTCACGTATGATGAAACTTGTCCTTCTGTCTCCATAAACAATGTATTGTCAAATGAGCCGAATTGGTGACGTGGCATTAAAATTGATGCTCATGAAACTTCGATTCGTACTAGCTTAAGAGAATGCAATGCTTGAGTAAATAAAACATTAAATCCTATTTCAAATCCTGTTTATCCTATGATTAAATTTTAACATTAATGTTTTTAGTATTATTTCACGCACTAACAAAATCAAACAACATTATGAATGTATCACACTCCCTAGTGCCCTAAACCGAGTGTTTCTGATGGCACTCAGGATACTTGCCGAGTGTCTTTTTGCACTCGGGTCTGCCCCGGCTCCTGAGTTGAGGTAACCCAGGCAGCATGGTATCATTGACTATTATGCCATTAATATACAAACCATTCATCAATGATGTCATGTTATTAGCCATTCTGTCTTTTGTTTTACTAAATTTATTAAAAATGATATGAATCTAGACAAGTATATGTCTAGGTTCAGAGAAGATGCCATGAATTTAGACACTCAAAATAACACTTGGAATGGCTAATATTCATTCTAAGTGTTATTTGGGCCCCCTGACTCCAAGACCATGGAGGGAGTACAATACTTACAAACCTATATTTGGGAGTAAACAATGATGCTATGCATTCCATTTTTACATGTCCACCAAGAGGGTATATATAATTTTTTAAGTGCTGATATCATTTCACTAACTATAGACTCAGCAGGATTGCTGGCTACAAGGTCCTCAACGCCTGTCGGTGCTCTGATCCAAGATGATAGTTTTGATGTTACCTTCAACCTTACGATCACAAAATTTAAAAAGTATCCGCTAGGCTTTTGGCTTCAGAGATAACACCGTCCGTAGGTGCCAATCTGAATGCATCCAGCTCCAGAGCTACCTTCAGATTTGTGAGTCTGTTTCTCTAATCATCTTCGTCACCCCTTGCTTTATGGCCACTTTGATGCCAGCAACTGTTGCTATGGATTCAGCACGGAAAGCATCTTGACAGTAGTGAAGTTTTTCAACTCCTGGGATTATCAATTCACCATGTGAATTCCTGATAGCATAGCCCAAGCTCCTTCTCCACTCTTCTTATGGAATGAAACACCAGTATTTATTTTCAAAAACTCAGCAGGTGGACAACTCCAACTCCAAACGTTTCAGTCTCTGAACGCTTGGAGGTTCTCTCGAACTCTTAGGCCAAGCCCAACGCTACACGCTGGACTACTGCCCCAGCCTCCACGTACGCGTGAGTGAGCCGGGTCAGTTGGTTTGGTGGCCTCGCAGAAGCACAGTACTACCTGCAGAAGAATTGGTAGCCTACCTGACAAAAGTGCCCAAGCACTTGCTTTTAGCATGCTCTGGCCAATCATGCACTCGCGCCTCTGTTAGTTGGACCATGTAAAGGTTAAAAGGCTGATTCTTTGGGCAGAGGAGAGACTCTCGTATTTTTGCTTGGTTGATTGTTTGATAGCCTCAAGTTTACTTTTTTTTATCTAGGTGGCTGTGAGACCACTGGTCATGGTGGCTTGCGTTGGGCATGCCCTTACGGCTTACCTGATGATGTATGTAGGCCAAATCTGATGGCTTACCATCTCGTTTTCTCCTTTTATCTACAAATTGTGACGAGTATATCATAATTTTAAAATGTTGCAAAAAGAATATTGCAAAAATATCTTCGTTCTTTTCTATATTACAATGGACCGGCCAAAAAGAATTAAGCGCAGCTTTATACATGTGCAAAAGTATTTTCGTTTTTTTTTAGAATTGTTCTTAAAAAATTCTATTGGGCCTTCTTGCAATATACTGAGTAGAAAAGAACGGACATACTTTTGTAACATTTTAAAATTATGGTATACTCGTCATAAAATTATTAGTCATACTGACTTTATAGGATTCATTGAAAATATTATGAATATAGACAAAATTGTCTAGATTCATAAAACCTGTTAGAAATTTAGATACCCAAAATAACCCCTAGAATGAATAGTATTTTGAAACTGAAACAGAGAGAATCACGGAATCGTTCGAGTCAAGGATTTCAGCAATGCCTGCAATTTACGCACGACAATTTCTATTAAAACCAGGGGGAAAAAATAATTCTTACCCAGTTCAATTTGAAAATGAAACATGATTCATGATATTCGTCAGACAACTTGCATGGCTGCACTGCGCAAACGATATGGATCCATAAAACTAAGTCATCTTGAAGAGTGGTCCAAACAATATAGCAACAGTAATATAAAAGGGCTCCCCAAGTTTTCTGACAAAGGGCCTAGTGCTAACTCAAATACACCAAATTTGCTTAGATGCAAGAAGATCAGAACCCATGTGGATCTACTCGTCGTCCTCAACTAGCCTGGTACCCATGCCCTGGAGACCCTCCGGGGGGTCTCAGAGGCTGACCAGAGAGTAGAGCTCCTTGGCGTTCCTGGCATTCCGGGCACTCATCAGTCCTCTTGCTAGCAATCCAGACTCGCCTCGGCACACTCCGGATACTGCTGCTCCAGATATACTTGTTGAGCTTCGCGTCAATCCTGACGTCTGTGGTGCTCATTGACTTTGTGCAAACTTCCTGATTTCCTTGATGGTGTTGGGGGGCTTCTTCTTGAAGGTGCTGCAGCAAATCAGGATGACAGATGAGTCAGTTACTGATCACTGATTGAAGCAAATGCCACATGTACTCCATTTGCAGATGCAGAACAAACAAACATTGCAAAACAGGACATGAGTTAGCAATCATGGAGAACAAACCTGAGGTTGAATAGAACAAAAAAAATATCCAAAGGTACAGTAAGGAAACACTGATGCCACTTCTGCACTGCTACAAGTGTTGTGTGGGGCAAACATTACATCCTAGCCATCACAACAAGAATGTGCCTTTCCTCTCACAAAATACAAAGTAAAAGGCTAACATATTATCCAGGAACCTGCACAGATGGTTGCTAACTCCTGTTTAGCGATATTTCCTGCCCAAATGGAACACATGGCAGCATTTGAAGAAGCGAAACGTGTAACGATGAGCAGATTCACTCTGCCGGGCATGTAACTGTGCAAAGCCATAGGATTGAATAGACAGGCACCTGACTATACCTGGAATGTGCCTTTGGGCTGGCTCACAAAACACAAAGTAAAAGGCCAATCAAATTATCCAGGAACATGAGGGTACAAACGGCAGCATCATACTTGTTGAAAATATCTGTTTAGAGATGTCCTGCCCAAATGGAACACATAGTAGCATTTGAAGACGCGACACGTGTAACGATGAGCAGATTCCAATCTGCCGGGCATGTAACTGTGCACAGCCACAGGATTAATAGACAGGCACCTGACTATACCCGGAAAAATGTACATTCCAACAAGGAGCTAAATCATAATCAAATGCTAAGTCAGTTGCACCACACTAGCCCAAGATCTATATACAGAGCAATCAAAAGAAAATGTGAGCCTAACCAAACATTGTTTGCATCAACCAACCCTCCAAGTTATCCATTGCCATCCTCTGCCACCAGTCTACGACAAGCATGCAAGCAAAGATTCAATCATTCTAGAGGAGCAATTCATCTGTTCAGGGGAGACACCATTTATGTGAAAACTTTACTCTAATTTTTTAGCTCCACATGACCCATCTAAGCAATATCAGGTGTGGAACACTGAAGCAATAACCTTGATACCAATCTTAATTGCACATGGTGATAGGTGCGACACACTGAAGCAGAAACTCTGATCTGTAAACCTATATTAATTGTATTAGCGCTGCCTAATTGTTGACAATCACAACAAAACCGTACAGACAAGATCATGGAAAAACGGCACAAATATGGAAACAGCAGATGATAGCAAAAGCACAAATTGCAGGCATTTTCCTTGCTAACCATCCAGCATATGGACTGAGATGCAACAAGGACAAATATCTCGCATAAGAACACATCTTCTTGCATGGAAGACAAACTGAAGCACACCATACTTTTCAACACAAAATGCAACTTGGATTCCTAACACCAGATGCACCATGGAGAGAGAAAAAAAAACATTGAATGGTTTAAGCCGATGTTGACGGCGTGAGTTTAGAGAAATTTCCTGCCCAAATGTAGCACATGGTAGCATTTCAAGACGCAACACGCGTAACGATGAGCAGATTTCGATATGCCGGGTAATGTAGCGTGCACAGCCACAGGATTAGACGAGCACTGGACTATACCCGGAGAGTGCACTGCTGCAGTTTTTGAACAAACAAAGAACCTACCAGGGCACCGCGCAATCAGAGAACTGGCAATCGCAGCGTGCTAGCCCAAATCGCACAGATCAATCACAAGGAAATGCGAGGTCCAACGTGTCAAACATGACTCCAAGACCCGGATCCCCGCGCCCCCGAGCGACTCGTTCCCCACCCGAAAATCTGCTACCACAAGCAACGAGAGATCAGGTAGAGGGAAGAGGCGGGATGCTGGCGACCTTATCATCCGTGGAGGCGCTTGTGGAGGTTGACGGCATACTCGCGGGTGACCACCTCACCCTTCCTGTCGCCCCCACGGCGCTGCTTCTTCTCTGCCATCACGGCTCTCCCTCGCTCCCTCCGGCGGCGGCGGCGGAGTGAGAAACCCTAGGTTTAGCTCCACAAGCTCTTGTTGAATCACGCGTATCACGCCGTTATATCAGCGCTGAGCTTTCGTATTGGGCCGAGCCGCTCCTTGGAACGAGCGAACTGTTTGGAGGCCCATTAGTCCTTTTTGTGTGTGTTGTGGATCGAGGCCCACTAGTCGAGCAATTGCGGGGTGGGAGAGAGCTCGCTTCGTGGAACGGTAGGAGGCGCTATCCACGTTTTCCTAAAAAAAAAAGGGAGGAAGCGTGAACTAAATTTACGTCTACACTCAAGAGAAGCGTCTTTATCCTTTTGCATAAACGCTGCAGATTGTTTAGTATGAATCTACTACGCTGGAATGTATTTAACTATTTCGTGGCGGTCAGTGGTGGAGCTAGAAAATTCTTCAAGGAGGACGACAGAAGCCAATGTATACATTACAGAATATATAGAGTGTATTTGACACCACGTTTTCATAATCTATTTTATTTTATTATTCACAAAGCTAGCTACACTTTACAAAAGGGTCAACCAAAACTACACTTTTCATTCTAGTCATGCTTGCATCTAAATTGAGTCTCTGAACATTAGGAGATAGCTGCTTTAAGGTTGGAGCTTATTCTTCCTATACGACATTTTCGTTTGATTAAGGTGTGTGCATGTTCCATCAATCAAAAGAAAATCGATATCTCTGCCTTCCTTTCGGTTCAGGAGTGCTATGTGAAAAGATGAAGGGCTCAAGGTCAAGACATTATTCTTAGCCCAACTACACACAAAAACACGATTGTACACTACAGATCCAATCCTTGCATCAATCAAGAAAATAATATAGATGTTGACGCTTTTTTTTTTATCGCGCGGGCCGCAAACGAACCATATCACAGTCGGCCTACGAAAACCGGATGTTCCGGTTTTGAAGTCGGATGTTCCGGTTTTGTAGGGTTTCACCGAAATCAGTCGTTCGAGAGGATAACTACCACACTTACGTGGTGGAGGACGGCTAGGTTTACGAGAAAACCAGCAAAAAGATAACCAGCGCGTTTGCGTAGCGAAGAACGACTAGTTTATGAGCAAACCAGCAAAGGCCGTCGATGCTCACACCCAGGAGGGACCCCGTCAGGGCGTGGACGTCGTCGAACGTGCCCTAGGTCGACCAACAAGCCTAGAACGCCATCAATGGCCGTGGAGATCACGATGGACAGCAAGAGAGGTTGGAAATGTTTAGAGTTTAGAGATGAAAAGTAGATGCATAATGTTTGATTCGATTCGGATTCCCTCAATCGTCCATGACCCTTTATATTTATAGGGTGGGGAGGTCGGGACCCAGTAGGAGTCGACAATTATACAAATCCCGTGTCTAAATACAACTCCTAACTTGGAATAGACTGCAAATTCTGGAACTTTCGGTTTCCTAATCCGGAAGTTCGAGTTTTACCTGGGGTGTAGTTACTCCCGAGGTCCTAACTCTCTCGCCCGAGGTCCAAATCGGACGTTCAGTATATGCATTTTGATCGTCTCAGCATTTGGAGAATATTATCACAACCGGATGTTCCGGTTTACACAAACCGGAGGGACCGGTTTTCCTAGACTCGCAGCAAAACCTATCAATGCCAATTTTGGTTGTCAATAATAGATTTGGGGAAAAAATCTAGGTTTTAGAGCCGACACCAATGGCTGGAGCGCCCATGTCATGCCTCTACACAACGAGCGACGCATCTCAACACTTGAAATCCCTACGGTACTCTCCTGCGGCCTGCCTTCTATCTAATCGCGTTCATCTGTCGGGCACTTACTTGGACTGTCTGCACATATTGATATTGTGTGGTATTAGCTTTATTGCAGGACGCAGAGGTCGAACATAGGCTAACAAACTTTGCTGCTGGCTGTCGCAACAGGGAACAAAGAGGGGTCCAAAATTTTTGGCAATAACCACACAATTATCAGACATGATATACATCATTGGTTCGTTTTAACCGAGAAATTTTAATATTTAACTCTCAATTCAAGTGTTTTCAAAACATAACTCTCAATTCGTACGCCTTTAGAAATTTAACCCTGCGAGGATCGATCAGTAGTCACGAGGAAACTGCTTGCTTGCGTCCTGCAGGGGTGCACACTTGGCAGTCACGGTGCAGGGAGAAGGAGAGACAGAGGTGGCGAGTCGGGTGGTGGCAATTGTGGTGGACGGCGGACGCCATGGCTATTCTGCTATTGAGCAAGTGAGAAGGAACCTGAGGGGAAAGAGACAAGCGAGAGAGACGAACTGGATGAGAGAGGGGTAAAAGATTGATGTGCTTTGGAAAGGAAAAAGAAAAACAAAAATAACAAAATAGAGAAAAGGGATGGAAATCACCAAAATCAAAACAATCCGCATGCGCATGGTTAAATTTCTAAAGGTGTATGAACTGAGGGTTATGTTTTAAAAGACACTGTAGGATCGAGGATTACCGACTAGAGGGGGGGAGGGGTGAATAGGCGGTTTTTAACTAAAAGTACAACACTAGAGAATTTAATTAGAAACACAAACTAAAATCTATAACTAGTGAACCTAGCCTATGTCAAAGGTTTGCAACCTAGGATGACAAGATACAATTCAAGTTCTAGGTAAAGAAATGCTCAAAGTAAATTGCTTGTAAATAAATGAGGGAAAGAAATAACCGATGACACGAGCAATTTTTCCCGTGGTGTCGATGACTTGCCGGTCACCCCTAATCCACGTTGAGGTGGATTCAAAGTTTCCAATTGCTCCTCTACCAAGAATTCACTTGGTGTATGAGCCAACATAGGAATCAATGAACCGCTCCAAACCCCTTTCCACTAGAGATGCTTTTCACCACTCCGGTGAGGCAAAACTGATGAACCTCTTCACAAGAATCAATCAAAGGCTTTTTCACAATCTTCTTGAAGAGCTCAATGAAAACCAATCTCCAAGCCGTCTAGGAGGCGGCAACCTCCAAGAGTAACAAATTAACAACCTAGCTTGAAGAACTCCTAGTGCCCCAAAGCTCAAACCTTGAATGCTAGCACTAGATGCCTCTCTATCTCACCAAAAATGCAATCCAAAGCTATGTGAGTGAGAGAGAAGGAGTAGAGAGCTCAAATGTGTGTTGCAAGTGAGTGGAATGGCCAAGCGAGACTCCCCACGCCGACCACCCCTCTATTTACAGAGGGGTGCCTCAAATCCAACCGTTATGTTCAAATTCCACGTTTTCTGCGAACAAGTGGACCGTCCGACCCTACAGAACTGGACGGTCCGCCATTATAATCCAACGGCTATGTGTCACATCACGGCGTGTCAGAACTGACCGTTATTCAAAAACCGGATCGTCCGCCCGCAAGGGACGGACCGTCCGCCGTTCATGTCACATTTACACATAACGGGCGTCGTTCGGACATGTTCGAACATTTGCCCGCGGACCGTCCGCCACCCAAGGCCGGACCGTCCACAGTGGAGCTTGAAATCCACCAGAGAAGCCCTGAGTTTCTGTCCTAAAACCGGACCGTCCGCCACCACGGGCCGGACAGTCCGCTGTTTTTTTTAAAGGAAAAAACTGTGGGGGAGTTCCCCATAGCACTTCATTTTCATATTATAAGAAAATTATGTACAAGCAAAAAGGGGGAGAGAGAGTAGGATAGGAGAGCAACGTTAAATTACAGAACTGTCTCTAGCCATTGGATAAAAAGAATGCGCTTATCCTCTCTAAATCTCCAAGATTGGAGGTAAAACTGTTCTTTGATCCTACGTTTCCATAAATGAATACTTCCTTGTGCTGCATAAAAAATGATAGCATTCCGAAGCTTCCAAAGTTCCCAAGCTGCAACTTGAAATATGTCCATGAAGAACTCAGTGTGGGCCTCCTGTTTAGCCGCCACCAGGCGATCATGGATCCTCGGGGTGGCAATCCAAGTTATGTTGAGCACTCCCCAACAATGTATAGCAAACGGACAATCGAAAAAGAGATGATCTCTCGTTTCACGTTGATCGTGGTTGCATAATACACATAAGACCCCAGACTGGACGTTGAAATTCCTTCGTTGTAGCATATCTCTTGTATTCAGCCTGTCCATAATGAGCAGCCAACTGAAAATTTTAATTCTGGGCATACACTTCGACTTCCATATCCACGAGAATGTTGGAGGAACATTTAAACCTCTGAATACCAGGTTATAAAACTGCTTGGAAGTGTATCTGCTATTACCCCAAACAAAGACCCATTGATCTCTAGCATTATCATCATATTCAATGTCCTGCAAATACTCATTCAAATCCAACAATTCTTGATAAGCTTCCTAAGTAAGGGGTAAATGAAAGATGGAATCAAGGTCCTGAGCATGTATGATCTATTTCACAGAGGCTGCATCTGTTCTGACAAAAGAGAATAATCTAGGATAGAGATCTGCCAACACATCAGAAGACCACAGATCATCCCAAAATGCAACCGTCGAACCTTCCCCAATTGTACATCGAGCTATTCCTCTATATATTGGATTTAAACAAAGAACATCCTTCCATCAAAAGGATCCCACTTCCCGAGTATGATGTGGCACTTTATCATTATAATAAATAGACCATATAAGTTGCACCCACGGCACATCCTGTTTGGAATAGAATTTATGCAGTTGTTTAATATGGAGGGCATCATTATGTACATATAGGTTGATAATACCTAGGCCTCCTTTATCCTTTGGCTTAATCATAAGGGGCCATGCTGCCAGATTCCCACCTTTCTTCGTCCTATCATTACCCCTCCATATAATTTGTTTCCTTCCCCGATCAACATTTTCAATCACCCCTTTGTGAGCCTTGATTGTACACATGACGTATGTAGTAATAGGAGTTATGACAGAGTTTGCCATCTCAACTCTTCCAGAGAGAGTCAGCAGAGAAGAGCATGAAGATAATCTTCGTTCAATCCTATTAATAATCGGAGAGAAGTCTTCAATCTTTGGCTTGGTAGTACCCATTGGCATTCCAAGATATGTAAAAGGCAGGGTGCCTAATTGACAACCAAAAAGTGAAGCCAGAGCTTCTGCCTTAGTGACCTCCACATTAATTGGGATCATCTGTGATTTATTGTAGTTAACTCTAAGCCCCATAGAGTATGCAAAAGTGCTAAGCAAACCCTTAAGAGACAGTAATTGAGGGGCATCTGCTTGCATAATCATGAGTGTGTCATCCGCATATTGTATAATTGGAAAATCACTGTGTGCTTGTGGTAAAGGAGCAGTAAAGACTCCTTCTCTGAAAGCTTGATTAATAAGAACTTGCAAGAGTTCTGCAGCTAGAACGAATAGCAGTGGTGAGAGGGGATCTCCCTGCCGTACACCCCTCTTACACTTAAATTGCTTGCCAGGCACTCCATTTAGAAGGATTGCCGAGTTTCCAGAAGAAAATAACATTTTCATCCATGACAGCCATTTATGTGGAAAACCCATGCTTTCCATGATTGCCAACATTGCCGAATGCTCCACTGTGTCAAAAGCCTTTGCAAAATCAAGTTTAAGAATCAAAATTTGTTTTTTAGACTGATGACATTGATGTAAATATTCAAAGCTCCAAGCCAAGCAGTCCTGGATGGATCGAGTCCTGATAAATCCATATTGATTAGCATGAAGCAGCCTCAGGATTACTGCTTGTAACCTTTCTGCAAGTATTTTAGTAAGGATCTTGATACTGCAATTCAGGAGAGATATGGGTATGTAATCATTGACACCTTCAGGGTTATTGACTTTGGGGATCAGGGTGATAAAGGAGCTGTTGATTGACTCTAAATCAATTGCTCCATCAAAGAAATCTTCACAAAGCTTATAGAAATCTGCTTTGATAATTGGCCAGCATTTCTTGATAAACATTCCATTGAAACCATCAGGGCCAGGACTTTTATCAGTTGGCATTTGCTTAATTATCAAATCTATCTCCTCATGCGTGAAAGGAGCCACCAGACAATCCAGGTCTTGTGGAGTAATAAGGCTAGTTAAGTCAAATTGCATTTGAGGTTCTGCAGAAACACCCATTCTATTCTTGAAAGCAGTCCAGATTAAGGCAACTTTTGAAGCATGGTCAGTGACAAGATTACCAGCTTCATCTGTGACATGTGTTATCACATTTTTCCTGTACGAAATTGTGGCCATTGCATGAAAATATTTTGTACATTCATCACCTAATCTGATACGGTTAACAGTATGCCTTTTTCTCCAATATACATTCCTATATCTTAAAATTCTCAGCAGATGTGCTTTCAAGATAACTCTGAAATTCCACTCATTCAGATATAGGGGACGACACTCCTCTAAAGAGTCTATAAAAAATATAACTCTATTGCATTCATCAATTTGCTTCCCTAGATTTGATAAGTTTCTGCTCCAATGCTTCAGTGAGTGTCTCAACTTTTTGAACTTAGTAGAAATGAGCTTGGGACTACTTTGGCAGTGAGGCATTAGAATCTCCCATGCTTCCTTAACAACATCAAGAAACCCAGGATGTTCAGGCCAAAAATTCTCAAACCTGAAAATATTAGCTTTAGGAATGGTCGTACTGATCACAATCTTGCAAGAAATATGATCTGAAATAGGTTTAGCCAGTGGCAGAACAATAGTGTTGGGGTAGGATAGAGTCCAATTAAGAGAAGTAAAAAACCAGTCCAGTTGTTCAAGTAGAGGATCTTGCTGCATATTACTCCAGGTAAAAACCCTTCTTTTCAAAGGTAATTCAATGAGACCAAGATGCCCAATTGCCTCATTGAAGAGAAAAGTATCCTGAATATCCCCCCAGGTCGATTTCTGTCCTCCAATGATCTATAAAAGTTGAAATCTCCATGCACCATCCAATTATCTTCATCCTGGATACTAAGGGATCGGAACCATTGTAAAAAGACAGTGCGAGCAGGTTCTAAACATGGTCCATATACTGTTGTTAGATTCCACGTCTCAGCATTGTGCCTGGCTGTAAAGGAGATCGTAATCGCAAAACTTTGCTTCTCAATCACTATTCCATCAAACACTGAGCCAACCCATGCTACTAGAATCCCCCCGAGGCACCTATTGAAGGTATGTACGCAAATCTATCAAATCTTCGAGGGGCAAATTTTTTTAAGTATTGAGCATCAAAAGATTCCTTCTTTGTTTCTTGCAAACAAAGGACTGAACAAGCACTTTCATCAATCTTATTACGAAGCGCATCCCACTTAGCTTCACTATTAATACCTCTAATATTCCAACAGAGCACATTCCAGTTCCTATTCATTGATTAAAGCCGAGGGAAAAAAGGAAGCCAGAGAAGTGCCAGCATAAAAACCAAGAACACGAGTGAAAATAATTTCCACAGAGATACTGATAAGTAGAAACATGGTTCAACAGTTGAGCTAACACACAGATACTTAAAAGTATTCTCTCATAAAGTACTAGATTATTAAGATTGCATAATATAAACGTTGGATCTTCAAGAGGCCACCAACAGACAGCCTTCCTGACTGTGCATCTAGTTGAGTGTTTCTTCATTGATCACCATGGGAAGGGGATCCTGGTTGAGGACCTCATCAGTGAGGTCCTCAGGTTCAACATGGCACACAAATACACAATGCCCCAGTTCTTCAGCATTTCATTCGGAATTTGCCCAGGAAACTGCTCATCATCAGGCTTTGGAGGGTTAACCAACATCTTATCAACATTAGCATAATTAACAGGAACTTCAGCCCAAACACACCTCTTCTTCCTGGGATGATCTTCTAACTGATAGTACTTAAAACCATCACGAGCTTTGTTTTGCCGTGTACTGCGACAAACTGAAGAGTCTTCCAGAAGAGCCCAAGGATGGGTGGTGGAGACTACTGTTGGCAAGGAAACATGCCGAGTTGGGCTACTCTGTTGACCAACTTGCTCCGAAGATTCAATACCTACCACCGGAGAGGGTTCTGAGGCTAGTGTCTGCATATTTTGATCCCAATTCATTGGTTGATTCTGCTGGTACTGTGCCATCACCCAAAATGCAATCATCACTGCATGAGCACTTGGCCGATAGGGAATGATAGCTAGGCTCTGCTCCTCTACCTCCACACGAGGAGGGATATTGATCATGGTAATTGGTATGATGATCGGGTTCTTAAGTAAATTAGCCAGCATGAATTTGAAAGCATGGTCCTCAGCCAACAGAAAAGCAATGCTAGGGGGTGTACTCTGTACTTCTGATTATGAGGAATCTGACATCGAGGAAGAAGAAATTGACCACAAATTGCCATTCAAAACATCCTCCACTCTCAATACAATGTCCGGCCCATGAGCCCTGAAGTAGTGCGCTGTAGAACCAGACTGATCAATGGAGACAGAGTCTTGCGGCTGATGCGGGTGTTGGGGGAAAGCCAGTACATGTGGGTGATCCATATCCATCGCCTCAAAATCATCATCATTTTCTTGTTGGGCAGGGTCAAGCAGATCATTCTGAGCATCCTGCACTTGCTCTTGATTCATCCGCCGTTGACAGTTAAATTCCCAAGAGAACACACGATTCTTGTGTAACTTTTTGTATGGAGGTGGACCGTCCACCAAGCCTGGCCGGACCGTCCGCCGTCCGTATTTTCAGCATAATTTCAGTTGGTGAATAACTCTCATCTAAATGCATGCAAATCCAAATCTTTGAGCAATGTGGCACTACTAACTCGTCAAGCAAATGTAAATTGATCCCTCTTGATAGTACGGCTATCTAGCCTACAAATCCGGTCAATTTACTTCTCTAATCACCTCTTGACCAGCAAAAAGGAAATCCTATATTTATACCTTTGCCTTGAGCCTTTTGCCACTTCAAATCAACTTTTCTTTGCGGAAGCATCCTCGCTTTATACACTACCATCTCCATAGTATCTCATAGCGAATACGTGTGACTAACCTTAATTCATAAGCTCAATGAAATTGTTAGTCCACAAGGTGTTGTCATTAATTACCAAAACTCTAATCTCGGGGCCTAGATGCTTTCAATCTCCCCTTTTTGGTAATTGATGACAACCACATATAGGAGAGATGAAAAAGTTGATTTCAAGTCTACTTCACATATGAAATATGAGGAAGACTTGGGGTGAACATTTGATATACCTTGTCCTTGATCATATATGTGAAATAGAGGTAGATCAAATCCAATTTTGAGCTTCTCATGGCACATGTACAATATTTTTGAGATTTATTTGCTTTGCTAAAAAAATCAAACATGGGGTTAGAACATATATTTTTTAAGATACAAGCGTTAGTCCATAGATATATCATTTACGATTCATTCCATAAAGTTCTAACCACACATAAACCATTAAGAGCATAGAGATTATTACATGCCAATCCACACATAAGTCCATGCAGTGAAAATAAACGTGCATTAGTTCAAGTTCAAGTTCATGAATGCAAAAGCATAAAAAAAATATGACATGAGCTCCCCCTTCATCTATCAATCCCATCCATCAAGATCTTCAAGAAATCCCCAACCTCTTCATCTTCCCTGCATACTCAATCTCTTCATCTTCCCTGCATACTTGCATACTCTTCTCTCCCTTTGTCATCAATGACCGAAAAGGAGAATTTAATCATCCTGAGGTGGCGGTGGAGGAGGATAGAATGACGGGAATGGATAATGCTGTGGAGGAGGCACTGGAGCTGGGTAAATAGAGAAGAAGTGATCAGAGAATCCCCTGAATTCTGCCTCAAGTCTGTCCTGCCATTCAGAGAGCTGCTGCTGATTAGTGCTCGGACCCTGGAACTGCTGACTAAGATCATCAAGACGGGTCATCATGGGCTGATACATATTCTGATGAATGTGCTGCCCAAAGGACTCAAAGCCAGCATTCACATGCCCCTGAAACTGTTGATGCATAGAGTTTATCTGATTCTGAAAATTTTGTTGTATATTCTGAAATCCAGTATCAAAATGAGCACTTAAGCCTTGCTGCATGTTTGAAAAATGTTGATCAAAGTATCCTGTAGGAGGCACCCACTGTGGCTGCATAGGAGGAGGCATAGCTGCTACAGCTGGATTAGGCTGATCATCTGGCAGTGGAAAGTCATCAGGACCACCAACATCAGGGAAAGGAGTTAGAGCTCTATCAAGAAATACCTTATCATTGCAATATGGCCTGAATGGGAGATGTGGTACTTCACAGGGACCCTGAAATCCAGTCTTTGCCTTGATGAGAGACATAATGTAGGGTGCAAAGTAAACATTTATCTCAAGATTAACCTTCTTGTGAGCAATTTGATTCATGATTAAAGATACCACATTTACTTTCCTGCCAAACATAGCATGATCAACAAAATTCCTGAGCTCACCAACAAAGCCATCCTTATATCCACTCTTTAGTAATATTGTAACTCTAGCAATCTTATTGATAGCAGCTGGATGATGCCTGAGATGATGCCTGAGCCCTTTGACTTTGCCAAGCACACTAGCAATTCCAGTTCTAGCAGGCTCATAGAATTGTGCAATTGCATCAATATCAAGATACTCCTCAGTGACAATATTTTTACTGGCAGGATCAGTGATGAAAGCATAATCAAGTTGATTCATAGCAACAAACTTAGCAAAGGTGGCAACATATTTTTTATGGCCAGTCATCCATTCAAGCACTTTAGATTCTAGCAGAACTTCAACAGTGGCATAGAACTGACGAACAAGATTATCATTCCAATCACATCTATGCTCTAGAAAGTTTCTAAGACCCATGACTTCAAATTTGGCAATCAAACCACTGAACATAGTTTTAGATATGAGATGACCAAAGAAGGCATCCTCTTGTACCTGAGTATGAAAGAAGTTGTTGTCGGTGTCTCTTCGAATAGAATACTGATATGGAGTTCTTTCCCTAGAGAAAGCATCTGGAGTCCACCTTCTTCTGGGTGTAGTGTGCCCAGCAATATCAATGATCTCAACCACATGTGGATGACTCTCAATTTCAACATCTTCATCTAAATCATAATCAGTAGCAATGGTAGCGTTGCTGTTATGAGGATCCCAGTCACTGTACTCAGAATCCTCTGTTGCACTACTTTCACTTTCATTTCTTCTTTGCCTTTTAGATGAACTGCCAATTTTGAGCTTACTAGCCAGTTCTTTCAATTTTCCACGTCCACCACGACGGCCATCACCACCACCACTGTCAAAGAAACCCACTGATCATAAGCATATATCATACAAACAAATTACCCAACTTGATTTGAATATAGAAAAATTTGGCCAGAAATCAGTGGCTGGCGGACGGTCCGCCTGGAGCTTGGGATGGTCCGCCTGGAGCTGGCGGATGGTCTGCCAGTCACTGTTCATGCGCGAACAATCCCTGTAGATGCATATTTTCAACCTTCGATTCCGCAAAATTTACTCAATTTCAACCAACCAAACTTCAACAACTTAACAATCTCATCACTAGCAACATATATATTCAATCAATCTCACGAATCCATGGTCAAATTTCAGATCAGAGCCCAAACCCTAACTTCCTTTCAAACTCGAAATCCATTCAAAATAATGGGGGATTTGAAAAAATACCGGGAAGACATGATGGAGAAGTTGAGAGTCCGGGGATGCTCTCGGATGGTTCGAGGAACGCTCCAACAAAGAAATCCAAGGAGGTGTCGTTTCTTTGAGAGGAGGAAGGAAGAGGAAGAAGGAGATGCAAATGGTTCGGGTTGGAGAAAAGAAAGAAGGGAGGGGTAGATATCCTGCCGCGGCCTGGGCCCACCAGCGTCACGCAGGACCGGACGGTCCGCCCCCTGATGGGCGGACGATCCGCCTTGAAATTCAGGCAAGCCTCCATATTTGAAATCTCTCTGTATGAAACACTGGACGGTCCGGTATAACCTCGCGGACGGTCCGACTTAGAAAGAATCTTTGAGACAGCCGAACTTCTCCTCTGTGTAAAATTTGAACTGCCTGCGGACGGTCCGCCTGTGACTCTGAAATTCCAACCGAGAATCCCCTTTTGAATTGAAAACTAAGATTTGATTCGGGATCATTGCTCACTGAGACTTGATATGTACAAAATGTCACTGAGAGTATGACATGATCTAGCATTAGAATAAAAAATTACTCAAAAATATGCTATAAATACAAGAAGAATATGTAAAAAGAGATAGAGAGCTTAGAGATGCACATGCACTTGGTTTCAAGCCACATTTGAGATATCAATAACATTTAGCTCATTTCTCAACTCACAAAATCTTTTCTCATCCAATGGTTTGGTGAAAATATCCACCAATTGATCATTAGTCCCAATACCAACAATATCAACATCTCCCTTGCTCACATGATCTCTTATGAAGTGGTGCCTAATATCAATATGCTTTGTTCTTGAGTGTTGAACCGGATTGCTTGCCAGTTTTACGACACTTTCATTATTACAAAATAAAGGAACTCCGGTGAAATTCATACCATAATCCAAGAGAGTTTGCTTCATCCATAACAATTGAGCACAACAACTAGTGGATGCAATATATTCCGCTTCGGTGGATGATAGGGCCACTGAATTTTGTTTCTTAGAGCTCCAAGAAACAAGTGACCTTCCAAGAAATTGACATCCACCGGAGGTACTTTTTCTATCAATCTTGCAACCGTTATAATCGGCATCCGAGTAACCAATCAACACAAATTGAGCACCTTTAGGAAACCAAATACCAATGTTGAGTGTATTCTTCAAATATCTAAATATTCTTTTAACCTCAACCAAATGATATTCTTTTGGATCGGTTTGAAACCTTGCACACATGCATACACTAAACTAATATCGGGCCTAGATGCGGTAACGTAAATCAAACTACCAATCATAGACCTATAAAGCTTTAGATCAACCGATTTACCTCCCTTATCAAGATCAAGGTGCCCATTTGATGCCATGGGAGTTTTCATTGGTTTTGCTTCCATCAAGCCAAACTTTTTCAATAAATCCTTCAAATATTTTGATTGGGATATAAATGTCCCTTCCTTGAGTTGCTTGATTTGAAGTCCAAGAAAGAAATTCAATTCATCGATCATTGACATTTCGAACTCCTTTGGCATCATTTCACCAAATTCCTCACAAAATTCCTGATTTGTTAAACCAAAGATAAGATCATCAACATATATTTGACATATAAACATATCATCACCAATAGACTTAGTGAACAATGTAGTGTCTATATCCCCAATCTTGAAGCCCTTGGAAACAAGAAAATCTCTAAGCCTATCATACCAAGCACGAGGTGCTTGCTTCAAACCATAGTGAGCTTTAGAGAGTTTATACACATGATTTGGCTTCTTTGGATCCTCAAAACCGGGGGGTTGCTCGACATACACTAGTTCATTAAGTCTACCATTTAAGAAAGCACTTTTAACATCCATTTGATACAATTTTATGTCATGTGAGCATGCATAGGCTAAAAGAATTCTAATAGCTTCTAATCTAGCTACGGGAGCAAAGGTTTTACCAAAATCCAAACCTTCAACTTGAGTGTAGCCTTGAGCAACCAATCTTGCCTTGTTTCTCACCACAATGCCATTCTCATCTTGTTTGTTTCGAAATACCCATTTTGTGCCAATGACATTATAATTCTTTGGCCTCTCCACCATTTCCCAAACTTCATTTCTAGTAAAGTTATTTAGCTCTTCATGCATAGCATTGATCCAATTCACATCTTGAAGAGCTTCATCTACACGGTTAGGTTCAAGAGAGGACACAAAAGAATAATGTTCGCAAAATGAAGCAATGCGAGAGCGAGTTTGAACACCCTTACTAATATCACCAACTATTTGATCAAGAGGGTGATCTTTTGCAATGGCATGGTGAATTCTTGGTTGAACATTTGGCTCTTGTGTTGAGGTAGAAGGTATGGAGTTAGGATTCAATTGAGCTTGCTCTTGAGAAATATCATCATGATTTTTTTCATTTGTTACTTGAGCTTGATCACTAGGTAGAGAAGTAGATGGATGAACCCATGTTGAAACAACAATTTCATCCTCCTCATTATTTTCTTCTCTTGGTTTCACATCACCAATAGAAAGATTTTTGATAGCCTCATTCAAACTCTCATTTCTCAAGTTGCCTTCATTTTCATCTTCTTCATGAGAGCCATTTGATTCATCAAACTCAACATCTAAGTTTCTTCAACAATACCATGTGTTTTTGTTATACACTCTATAAGCTTTGCTACATGATGAATATCCAAGAAGAAAACCCTCATCACATTTACTTTGAAATTTAGACAATCTAGCTCCCTTCTTGAGAATGTAGCACTTGCATTCAAAAACCTGAAAATATAAAATGTTTCGCTTTCTTCCAATCAATAATTCATATGGTGTCTTACTCAAGATTGTATGACAATATAGCCTATTTGATGCATGACAAGCGGTGTTAATTGCTTCGGCCCAAAAACTATCCGAAACTTTATATTCCGAAAGCATGGTTCTTGCCATATCAATCAAAGTTCTATTTTTCCTCTCAACAAGACCATTTTGTTCCGGAGTATACTTAGATGAGAATTCATGCTTGATGCCCTTATCATCACAAAAATCATCAATTCTAGAATTTTTGAATTCACTTCCATTGTCACTTCTCACTTTCTTCATTCTAAGCTCAAATTTATTTTCGGCCTTTGTCAAAAATTTCTTGAAAATGCCACATGCATCAGCCTTGTCATGAAGAAAGAAAACCCAAGTATATCTAGAGAAATCATCCACAATGACAAGACAATAACAATTTCCACCAATACTTCTATATGTTGTTGGTCCAAATAAATCCATATGCAATAATTCCAATGGCCTAGTGGTCGACATGACACTTTTGGTAGGATGTGAATTTGCCACTTGCTTTCCGGCTTGACAAGCACTACATAATTTATCTTTTTCCAATTTCACATCCTTCAACCCAACAACAAGATCATATTTCAAAAGCCTATTGAGTTGCTTCATACCAACATGACCAAGCCTTCTATGCCATAACCAACCTTTAGATGATTTAGAGAATAAGCACGTTGTCAAGTTGGTTTTGCTAGATGAGAAATCAACAAGATATAAATTTTCATGCCTAAAACCTTTAAAGATTTGACTATTTCCATCCAAGGTTGTAACCTCAACTCCATCACTAGTGAATATACATTTATAGCCAAGATCACAAAGTTGAGTTACCCACAATAAGTTGAACTTGAGAGAATTAACCAACAACACATTAGAGAGAGAATGATCATTAGAAATTGCAACTTTTCCCAAACCTTTCACTTCTCCCTTGCTGTTGTCACCAAAGGTAATATTGTCATAACCTGCGGCTTCATCATCAAGAGAAGAGAACATATTTGAATCACCGGTCATGTGTTGTGAGCAACCACTATCAAGAACTCAATGTCTCCCTCTGGACTTGTAATTCACCTACAAAAGAAAATTAGTTTCTTTTAGGTACCCAAACTTGCTTGGGTCCTTGGGGGTTGGTGACCAAGGATTTCGGCACCCAAATGGCATTCTTTTTAGCACCGAGTTTAGGGTTCCCAACATATTTAGCAAAAACATGCCCACTAGAATTTTTCTTAATTACATAACAAGTATCAAAGATTCCAAAGGATACATCATTCTTATTTGAGCATTCACCAACACTCATATGACCATTGCTTTGCTCAAGATATGATTTAAGAGAGACAACACCCATTTTACCTTTGCTCTTTCTCTCATAGAAAATCTTGTTGTCTTCCCAAATCTCAACATTCTCACCTATGCTCTTTACAAAAGTAGTCTTGTGAGGAACAAAAGCATTCTTACCCTTTTTGGGTAAGCTTCCAACACCCTCACGACCCAAAGCAAATCTTTGATTTCCCAAGAGCTGTCTAAATTCTTTTTCACTATTAAACTATCTTGCTAAACATTCATTTTCCTTTCTAAGCATGTCATTTTCAACAATAAAAGAAGTATCACAAGTGAATCCATTATCAAAACATGAAGCATCAATTAATTTACTAGAAGGCATAGATGAACTAGAAGCACATGACAAGTCATTCAAAATATCACATTGAGTGCCAATGCTAGTGATGACTTTGTTTTCATGAGCTAGACAAGATTTATGAGCTTCCTCAAGCTTCTCATGAGTTTCTTTTAGATTCTCATCAGATGTCTTTAGCTCCTCATATGAATCTTGAAGAGCTTTGTAACTCTTTTTCAGTTCCTTCAATTTTGCCTTTTCTTTGCTCGTGTAATCATCGGCATCACTAAGCATTTGAACAAGGTCATCATAAGAGACTTCATCATTGTCAAGTTCGTTATCATGTGATACCTTTGCCTCACCCTTTGCCATAAGACAATGAGGTGAAGAAAAAAGAGATGGAGCCTTCTTGATGGCGATGCCGGCAACTCCCTTTGAGGACTTGTCATCCTCACCATCACTATTATCGGAGTCGGAGCATGCATCGGAATCCCACTCAACATAATACGCTTAACCATTCTTCTTCTTCTTGAAAAACCTTCTTTGCTTCCTCTCACCATCCTTCTTCTTCTTCTTCTTATTTGGGCAATACATAGCAATATGCCCCTTTTCATCACACTCAAAGCATTTCTTGTCATCAAAGGGATTTTTCTTGGAGAACTTTCCTTTCTTGTCATAGCTCTTGCCCTTCATCAACTTCTTGAATCTTTTCACAAATAAAGCCATTTCTTCATTGGAATTCCCTTCATTGTCACTCTCTTCATTTTTATCTTCCTTTGAAGATTGAGCTTTGAGAGCAATACTCTTTTTGCCTTCATCATTAGAAACCCCATGAGTTTCACTTTGTGACTTCTTGAAAATATCATGAGTGGTCACTTCTCCCAATATTTGAGTGGGTGTCTTCTTCTTCAAATCTTCTCTAACAAGCATAGTGACAATTGTATCATATTTGCTTGGGAGGCTTCAAAGAAATGTGTGAGCAAAATCATCATTTTTGATCTCATGACCAAGATTTCTCGATTCATTCACAATCTCATTCAATATATTGAACATAGTTGGAACATCTTCATCTTTTTCCATTTTGAAATTTCCAAACTTCCCTTTGAACACAAATAGCTTGGCTTCCTTTACCGTTGAGGTGCCTTCATAAATTTTCATAAGTTTTACCCAAATATCATGAGCATTTGCCTCATTTTTTATTCTTTTGAACTCATCAAAATCAAGAGCACTATATAGCACATTCATGGCTTGATCATTGAGAGCATCATTTTCATTATCAAGATTTGTTCTATTCTCCTCATCAAGAATAACATAGCCATCTTCAACAACTCTCCACATTTTTCTACTAATAGCCTTGAGATGAACCATCATTCTAGTTTTCCAATAATCATAATTTGTTCCATCAAAGAATAGTGCCCTCCCCACATGAACATTATCACTAGCCATAATCCTACTTCGGGATTATTAAATCCTTGATCAACGGAGACCTAGGCTCTGATACCACTTGTAGGATCGAGGATTACCGACTAGAGGAGGGGTGAATAGGCGGTTTTCAACTAAAAGCACAGCACTAGAGAATTTAATTAGAAACACAAACTAAAATCTACAACTAGTGAACCTAGCCTATGTCAAAGGTTTGCAACCTAGGATGACAAGATACAATTCAAGTTCTAGGTAAAGAAATGCTCAAAGTAAATTGCTTGTAAATAAATGAGGGAAAGAAATAACCGATGACACAAGCAATTTTTCCTGTGGTGTCGATGACTTGCCGGTCACCCCTAATCCACATTGAGGTGGATTCAAAGTTTTCAATTGCTCCTCTACCAAGAATCCACTTGGTGTATGAGCCAATATAGGAATCAATGAACCGCTCCAAATCTTTTTCCACTAGAGATGCTTTTCACCACTCCGGTGAGGCAAAGCTCATGAACCTCTTCACAAGAATCAACCAAAGGCTTCTTCACAATCTTCTTGAAGAACTCCTAGTGCTCCAAAGCTCAAACCTTGAATGCTAGCACTAGATGCCTCTGTATCTCACCAAAAATGCAATCCAAAGCTATGTGAGTGAGAGAGAGGGAGTGGAGAGCTCAAATGTGTGTTGCAAGTGAGTGGAATGACCAAGAGAGACTCCCCACGCCGGCCACCCCTCTATTTATAGAGGGGTGCCTCAAGTCCAACCGTTACATTCAAATTCAACGTTTTCTGCGAACAAGTGGACCGTCCGACCCTACAGAACCGGACGGTCCGCCGTTATAATCCAACGGCTATGTGTCATATCACGGCGTGTCAGAACTGACCGTTATTCAAAAACCAGACCGTCCGCCCGCTAGGGACGGACCGTCCGCCGTTCATTTCACATTTACACATAACGGGCGTCATTCGGACATGTCCGAACATTCGCCCGTGGACCGTCCGCCACCCAAGGCCGGACCGTCCGCGGTGGAGCTTGAAATCCACCGGAGAAGCCCTGAGTTTCTGTCCTAAAACCGGACCATTCGCCACCACAGGCTGGATAGTCCACCATTGACAGTTAATTCCCCATTGAACACACGATTCTTGTGTAACTTTTTGTATGGGGGCGGACCGTCCGCCAAGCCTGGCCGGACCGTCCGCCGTGCGCATTTTCAGCATAACTTCAGTTGATGAATAACTCTTATCTAAATGCATGCAAATCCAAATTACTACCCTGAACTATAAGCAAAGTCTACATAACCCCCTAAACTGTCTTTTGGTTTATTTTACCCCCTAAACTAGGTCATTTAGCCTATTTTACCCCTAACACAATTTGTCATTACGTTCAAATTTTGTGAGATGATAGTAGACATCATAACACATGGTAGAAAAATATAAAATGATTTCTTTGTCATTATTTTAATGGGGCAAAATATTTAATAATTTATTAACCCTTAAGATGCAAAATTATACAAAAACTAATAACAAAAAAAATCATAATATATTTTTCATATACACTATGATGTTTACTACCATTATACAAAATTTGAAATTAAAATTCAACTTGTGTATGGAGAAATGAAAAAAGACAAATTGTATTAGGGGGTAGAACAGACCAAGTTGCATAATTTAGGGGGTAAAATGAACTAAAAGATAGTTTAGGGGGTTATGCAGACTTTGCTTATAGTTCAGGGGAGTAATATGGACTTTTTTTAATGTAAATTGATCCCTCTTGATAGTACGGCTATCTAGCCTACAAATCCGGTCAATTTACTTCTCTAATCACCTCTTGACCGGCAAAAAGGAAATCCTATATTTATACCTTTGCCTTGAACCTTTCGCCACTTCAAATCAATTTTCTTTGCGGAAGCATCCTCGCTTTATACACTACCATCTCCATGGTATCTCATAGCGAATACGTGTGACTAACCTTAATTCATAAGCTCAATGAAATTGTTAGTCCACAAGGTGTTGTCATTAATTACCAAACTCTAATCTCGGGGCCTAGATGCTTTCAGACACTTGAATTGATGGTTAAATATTAAAATTTCTCGTTTTAACCACATGACCTCTTATTGAGTGTTGAGGGCTCTTTGCATTCAACACAAGCATGCCCTTCCAAACCGTCGGCCGAACAAAATATTGTTGCATAGTTTCATTAAGAGTTTTGCTCCAACGGTCCCTTCTATAAAAACTGCACGAATCCTAAAGCGAGTGGTGGTTAATTTTAATCTAAATATTGTTTAGGCCCAGCCCTATCCGTGCCCAAATGGAGCTTGGCCCAGCCCATCTATTGTCAGTTTCTATGTAGTGCTATCTAGATGAACGCACCGCCGCATCAACCTTGGAGGTGAGCTTGAGTTCCTGCTGGGATTCGGGCTGCGAGGAGTAGGTGGGGTTGGTGGTGCCGGACACAGCGTGATCTGAGGTGAAATGCACATAGAGACGCAAAGAGAGGAAGAGGTGCACCTACGTCGAGTAGGATTAGGCGCGGTTTTGCGTTTTGTTTCTGTTGCCCGCATCAAGACGGATGGCGGTGGCGCCATTCATCGTGTGCCATTTATTCTGAGTTTTGTTCCATTCAGTTATGTGATTCTGTCGCCATACATCTCTTCTTCTTCTTATTCTCTTCTCTATCTCATTCTCATCTCTTCTCTATCTCTTCTCTTCTCTATCTCTATCTCTATCTCTACCCCTTAAATAAGCGAGTTAAAATTTTCTTATATGTACCCAACCTTTTATCCCCAACAGAGATAATCATCCAAATCTCACCTAGAATTGTGCACCCAGAAAATCAACAACATTAAAACCAATGACCCAGATTACCTCTAATCTCCCCTCACTCAAATCTAATGGCTGTTATTATTTGGATCTCTCTCACCTCCTCTCACGTCTGCACGGTTACGTCGCAGCCCCGACCCCTCCGTGAAACGTCGCCGCTAATCCCCTCCGCGAACGTCGCATATTATCTTTTTTTTTCTCGAACACGTAGGAGAGCTGCGTATCATTTCATTAATAGAAGGATGAAGTAGAGTACAACTCACACACACACACACACCCAGACATCCTAAGTTTACATACGCGCCAGTTTCAAATACTACCCGACCAACGAAGCCTAGAAGGCTCAGACGACGTGACCAGCTAGGAGGGATATACCCTTAGCCCCGGCCAAGCTCCAGAGCCTTACTTCCTCACCAGCCATAGCTAGGAGCAAAGAAAGACTAGGAGAAACTCCATTGAACATACACTCATTTCTATGTATCCATATTATCCAGGCGCCTAGGATCACTAGGGAATTGAGGCCTTGCTCCTTCGATTCTGGTGTCAAAGTTGATGCACGCTGACATCAACCCTCAAAGTCATTGTCCGACGATTGCGGTGCAGAATCTGCAAGCCGAAACCGCTGCAGAAATGAGTACCAGAATTGCCGTGCAAGCATGTAGGACGTGAGTAGGTGGTTGATAGTTTCCTCCTCTTGATCACATAGCGGGCAAAGCTCCGGGTGTGGCAGATTCCTCCTAGCGAGTGTATCGGCCGTCCAACACCGGTTGTGTGCCACCAACCAAAGAAAGAAACGACATTTGTTTGGCGCCCAGGACTTCCAAATTCTTTCTCCTGGCTGAAAACTGATTGAACCTTGGAAGAGGGCCAAATAGGCAGATTGTGCCGTATATTTGCCCGAAGGAGATCTCTAGAGAGCCACCATGAGTGGATGTCCGACACTTCAGGATGGAGCTGTATCTCAGAGATGGAACTGCACAAGAGGAGAAGCTGGCTGATAACCATAGGGGTGGCCTCCCCCTGAAATTTTCCAGAGCCTCCGCGACTGTCTTTTTGTTAACAACTCGCTTTGGCACCATGTGAAAAATGAGGGGAGCAATTTCCTCAATTCGCTGCCCTAGTATCCACCTATCCTTCCAAAATAGTGTGTGCTTGCCATCCCCAATCTCTTAAACGACCGCCATGGAGAACAAGGCTTCCACAAAATTGTTCATCGGCAAGGCAAAGGAGGCCCAAGGCCTATCTGGTTCAGTTTTCTTTAGCCATGTCCATCTTACCCTTAATGCCAACCCAAGTCTTATAAGATCAGCAATGCCCAGGCCGCCCAAATCCTTTGGCCGGGCCACCTTAGGCCATGCTATCATGCAATGCCCACCATTTGCTTCTTTCCTCCCCCTTCAAATGTAGTTTCTCATGATTTTTTCCATCGCCCTGATAGCCCAGGGGGGTAGATCGAGCGCCATAGCATGGTATATGATGGTGGCCACCATTATGAATTGCATCTGAATTGCTCTGCCAGCCCTTGTCATCAACTCAGCCTTCCACCCAGGGAGGAGGTCCGCCAGCCTGTTAATGAGTGGCTGCAGTTGTGCCTTAGTGAGTTTCCTATCGGTCAGGGGTAGACCAAGGTGCTTCACAGGGATGTGGCTGATCAGACAGGGGAGATGCTCTTGGACTGCTAAGATCTCGACCTCTGTACACTGTATCGGGGTCACACTGCTTTTCTGGATGTTAGTTCGCAGCCCCGTTGCTTCCCCAAATAGCTCCAGAATACCAGTTGTGATGTCAATGTCACTGGCTGCCGGTCGGAGGAATAACACCACGTCATCTGCGTAAAGAGATAGTCAATGTTGGATGGACCGAGATGACAAAGGTTGGAGGAGCCCTTCCATTGTTGCTTCAGAAATTAGCAGGTTCAAGGTGTCCATGACCAAGATGAATAGCATGGGAGATAGGGGATCTCCTTGCCGGAGGCCACGCCGGTGTGTGATGGATTCTCCGGGGATGCCATTCAAAAGAATCCTTGTCGAAGAAGTGGCCAACAACCCACTTAACATATCTCGCCACACACCGCCAAAGCCCAGACATTCTAGCACTTCCATGAGGAAAGGCCATGACACAGAGTCAAAGGCTTTGGAAATGTCCAACTTGAGCATGATTCTTGGTTGTTTCTGAGCATGTAAGAACCTCGATGTCTGCTGTACCATCATGAAGTTATCTTGTATAAAACGACCTTTTATGAAAGCACTTTGGTTCTTGGATACCATGTCATTAAGCTGGCTGGCTAGTCTGTTTGCCAATATCTTCATGATGAGTTTTGCAAAGCTATAGATCAGGCTAATAGGTCTGAAATCCTTGGCATGTTCAGCATCGCTCTTTTTTGGCAGCAGTGTAATGAAGGCCGTGTTTAGGAGCCAGAAATTCCTGAAATCTCTCCTCCACACGGCTGACACAGCATGCATAATGTCTTCCTTCATAATCGGCCATTAGGTTTCATAGAAACATCCTGTGAACCCGTCAGGACCAGGAGCTTTATCGAATGGCAGCGACTTGATTGTGTTCCAAACTTCCTCCTCCGATATTGGGGCGTCTAGCATCTCAAGGTTGTGTTGTCTGATTCCTAAGACATTGAGATCAATTGAGTGGTTTCGCTATTCCATTCAGCCAATCAGATTAGAGTAAAACTCTAGGAACACTTCTTCCTTGTCATCATGTGTTGTAGCAATCTGATCCTCAGTGCACAGTCGCGCAATAGAATTCTTGCGCTTTCGGTGCCGACCATGTAGATGGAAGAGAGCTGTGTTAGCGTCCCCATCCTTCAACCATCCGATCCTCGACCTGAGTCTAGCCACTGTCCGGACCAAAGATGCCAATGCCAGTTATTGCTTTTTTAGACTGTTTTGCAACCAAATTTCACTGGTTGTCAATGTTCTGCTGTCTTGCACGATCTCCAATTGATGTACAAATTCTCTTGCCACGGCCAGCTGAGAGTTTAGGTGCCCGATCTTCCTGTCACTCCAGCTTTGGAGCCCCCTGGCTGCAGCCCTGAACTTGAGGGCGAGGGTCTCCAACGGGCAGGGCTTCCTTGTCACAGATTGCCATGCTTCCTGGACGGCTTCCTGAAATCCCTCAAATTTGGGCCAAAAGGATTCAAAATGGAAGCATCGCTTCCCTTGCTGAACATCCTTAAGCCCAAGGATGAGCGGGCAGTGGTCTGAGTCTTCAGAAGCCGCGCTTTGTAGAAGGCACCCAGGGAAATAGTCTTCCCAATCAGCAGAGCAGAAGACCCTATCAAGTTTGACGAGAGTTGGGTTGGCGCTCGTGTTAGAACTTGTCCAGGTGAATTGGCACCCATATAGAGGAAGCTCCTTGATCGCCACATCATCGATGAACCTTTTAAACCGACCCATGATAGCACGATTGAGGTTGGAGTTGTTCTTGTCTTCTTCTTTGTAGATCATGTTGAAATCTCCGGCAAGCATCCATGGGCCCACACATTGGGCACGGATAGTCCGGAGCTCTCGGAGGAATTCAAGCTTCTCCTCATTGCCTTGTGGACCATACACCACTGTTAACCACCACGGGGACGCATTGTCTGGGCGGAACTGGACCGAGACGCTATGAGCATCACTCCTACTTGCCCAATTTGCCTCAACTTTCGATCTCCATGCCATGAGGATTCCTCCACTAGCGCCAACAGAAGGGAGGAAAACAAAGTTGTTATCAAAGTCAGCGCCCAGCATGGACAGAATGAGTCGCCTAGAGACCACTTCCATCTTGGTCTCTTGCAAACAGACAATGTCAATCATAGCTGAGTTCAGAATGACAAGAACCGAATCTTGACGTGTCGTTGAGTTGAGCCCACACATGTTCCAAATGAGAATATGTGAAGGATCCATATACAACAAGTAAGATATGCGGCCCAAGAGCGTCTGACCCCATCAAGCACTAGAGTTCACATCCCACACATTGGGAGGGACTAGACCGAACAGAGCGGCAAGCGCATTGATATGGAAATCAGATAGTGGGTGTCGGAAAAGCTTGGCTTAGTCCTCCATCTCCTGCTGTTGGAGGTGCTCGTTGGAAGCGTTGAGGCCCAGCGAGCGCATCACACCCCTCTTGGCTTGAGCTTGGGCAGGCTTGATTTCCTCTAATTCCAAGCCAGCCTTCCTTCTGCTCCTCCGTGGTGGTTGTGGCGGTGAGCCTAGTGGCAGGTTCTTTGGCCTTCTCTTGTTGATGATGGGAACAGGCAATACGGCGCCGACTGCCTTGGTTACCTTGCTGAAGAAGAGGTCTTTGGGCGTTAGCAGACTGGGTGGCGTTGCCGTCGATCCTTCCACTTCCACCGCAACTGCAGGGGCACGACCCTACCTGTGGGAGTAGACCAGGAGCGTTGGCGTGGTGTTGCCCATCACGAGCCCGGGAACAACATTAGGTTGTGGTTAACCGGTCTCAGTGAGGACGACCCAGCACGCGGGGTGGATAGGATTTGAATTTGAATGTCTTTAGCAGAGGGCTCCAACTGAGACTCCTCGGTGGGCTGGGTGTCTTCTTGGGCCTCAATAGACAGATCACCGAAAGCAGGCCCATCAGCCAATTCCGGCCCATCCCAGGAGGGGGCAGCCTCCAGGGAACCAGGAGGCGCCGGTGGAGGTGGAGCCTCCGGATCCACCTCGACCTCCGTGGGTGTTGTCGGACTTGAATCCGCTGTCGCCTGGGGAACTAACGAAGGCCTCGCGCCATCGGTCTGGGGGAGACCCAACGCAGACATCGACCCAAGGCGGCAGCATTAGCTGGTGACGACGCCTCGAGAGCAATGTCCAACGTAGGTGACGGCGCCTCAGAAGGTGAAGACGCTTCGGGAGCAGTTGCCAGTGTTGGCGGCGACGCCCCACGAGCCGGGGTGGCCTCAACGGTCGGCACGCGCTTGCCACTGGATGGGAGGGGGCCAAGTCTTGAATGCACCAGCCTCCGATGCGCCCCACCAGACGAGCCGGGCGTGGGGTCCAATGCTGGGGACCCGGTTGACGGCGATCGCCGGCGACATTGACGATGCCTCCGCCTCCCCTGTCCACCGACGGCTGGAGGCGGTGAAGGCGGTGCATCTTGCGACAACCCAACCTCCATCGGAGCCAAGCGCACTGGGTAGACGAGGCCGCATTTCTGTGCAGCGCCTCCGACATGGGATCGTTCGGCTCCGGGATGATCAGATCGATGACTGGGGGAAGCTCTGGGCTCCCAAACGCCATCCTGAGAAACGCAAGGAAGACATGTCACACCTTGCCGACGTGTCCGGATGCAAGGACAGCACCCTGCAAGATTGCCCAAGAAGCAGCTGTGCGGTGGCCAACTCCTAGGCATGAGCCGGGACTGCGATGATCTTGCCTTCGACGTACTCCGGCAGGACTGCCGCATCCGCTTGTGCAAACCTGGACCAACGCTTGAAGAAGAGGGTGAACCCCGGGCCATGGAAGGGGAGGCCACCATTGTAGATCTGCTGTGCAACTCCCTAGTCGGGTAGCAAGAGCAAGAAGTCTTCCGGCTTGAACGGCATGATCTGCATGGACTCGACGTGGACCTCCAAGTGGTGTGCTACCTCCCGTAGCACTTGGGCGGCATCTAGCGTTGGGCGATTTCCACCAATATTGACGACCAAAGCACTCCGGGGCTCGGCCTCAGCGCTTTCCACCCTGGCCGTCCGGCCAATGATATAGACTGGCTTGGCGGCAGAGGTAGCAGCCGAGGCAGAGAAGATACTGACATCCACTTCAGGCTCGTGTTCGCCTTCACTAGAACCCTCCGGGGCGGACGGCAGGAGGTCACTATCACCCAACGCGGCTACGGGGAGGTTCCTCACCGGGGTCCGCAGCCGAGCATGCCACTTTGGCGTCGGTAGCCTGGACTGGGCGCCACTGCATAGCGTTAGCGGAGGGCCGAGGCGGTGATGGCTTCGACGACATTATAGGTCGCGGGCAGCAGTACGACTGATGCCCAGCCTCCAGACAACGGAAACAGCGGGTGAGACGGCGGCACTCGGTGGCACGGTGCGACCAGGCGAGACAGTTGAAGCAACGCCCAACGGAGATCCCTGGGGACCTCACGACGGGGGCGCTGGTTGGGATGACGTCGCGGTTGTTTCCCACGACCTTCACCCAGCCGTCACGGTCCGACTTCCCCCGCCCTATGGCACAGAGGCCAATCTCAGAGCGGAGCACGATCCGTGGCGCCTGCACCTTCCGCGTGGGTGAAGGGAGGGAGGGGGCCAGCGCCGTCTTGGACAGGACGGCGTCGCGATAAGACGAACTGGTTAGCGGCGACTCCCCGGCACCGCTTGCTGTGGGGCTACACTCCCATCTCTGGGACTTGGACCGTCTGGAAGGCATGAAGGGGCGGGCCACTGGGGACAAGGAGGAGGGGGAACGCGGTGCCTTACAGGGGGAGGGGGCTGTGGTGGCCGCCGGCATGGGGTTTGGTGGGGGTGAGGCACCGAGAGGGGAGGGGGGGAGCCATCTTCCGATCAACTCGAACGTCGCACGTTATCGTTGCCCTTTTTCCTCCCTCTTTTTTTTTGGAAACCCTTTTTCCTCCCTCGATCCCATCCCCTACCGCCGCACGAGACCTCATCGCCGCCGCCTTCATCGCAGCTACGACACACCCCCTCATCTCCGTAGCTTCATCGCAACAACACCGTCCCGTAAAGGCCACCGTGCGGCGCCGCAGCACCGTGACGGCACCAGCGATGATGCAATGGATGCAGTGCTGAACACTAGTAAAGTCGCACACTCGCACTGTTGCCCGGCCTCTCTCAGACCCGTGGGGCATGGGTGAACCCTGTCCAACTCAAGACGAGCACGACATGGTCACCACTGCGGGGATGTAGGAAGCGCCGGTGCTGGTAGCGATTCATCCATCCATGCATGGTGCTAAAGAAGAACCGGATAGATCAACGCTTAAATGTCGATGCACTTGGTTATGTCATCGCCGGTGTCCACTCTTCGTGTGAATAAAAGAACAAAGGAAACGTGAGCCAAGATTCAGGTCGGATGGGGACGATATGAGGATGTGTTTGGTTAGTGCCCTGGAAACGGTAATGGTAATGTAAATGGATTGCAGTGGTTTGGGAGTGGAAACGTTGTTTACCTACTTTGTTGGTTTGCAAAAGGTAATAATATTAAATACCATTACATGTGTTTGGTAAGCAGCTTAGGAACTGTAGTCGTTCGGTTCCGCCTGTTGACTGACTGCGCAGTCCAGCCTATTCCAGAAAAATAGCAGTCCATTTCCACGCTTGATTGGACTGGATAGATAACATCCAAACATTTTGGGGGTTTTACATAAAAGTTACAAGACACATGAATGTCGAAAACAGTTATAGGATTGTCCAGGGGCTTCAATGAAAAAGCTTGATACTCCTCCCATGGCGGGTGACTCTGGACAGTGAGGCCGCCAGCGATTCTGTGGGAAAAGAGCTCGGTCCAGTAGAGGATTCGAAGAGAAAATCGAGGGGTCACGGGGAGCTTCTCACCATCAACGGATGTGGACGGTGGTTGCTGGAATTTTGCCCACCGGCGGCTACTCCCGGGCTTCACGCGATGGAGCGCCTCCAATGGACAATTGACGACGAAGACTAGCTAGCAAGGTTAGTCTTGGCTTGGAGGTGCTCCTGGTGGCGCCAGTTTATTCTGGCGGACTCCAGAGCTCGGGAATCGACGAGGCAGGCAATGGCGAGGATGGAATGCGCCGGAGTGGCTCGCGGACGACACGAGGATAGCGACGACGACGCTGCGCGGGAGAGCACAAGGACGGTGACGATGGGATGGGGCGAGAGTGGCGAGCGATGGGTGCGGGGCGCGGGCAGGAGAACAGTGACAATGGTGGTCGTGCTCCTCCTCGACCTCCGCCCATCCCTGATCTGTGATCTCCTCCCAAGATCTTGCCTTCTCTATGAGAGCGAGAGAGCGAGAGAGGGGGAAGGAGAAGGGCCCACCGTTAATGAGGGTGTGGTCGCCTGGGGAAAAAGAGCGCCGCTGGAAGAAGCCGTGCGGGGCGGGAGCTGCGCCGACAAAAGTTGGAGCGGCGACGGCGGCTGGGTTCCGCAATGCGATAACGCTCGAGGAGTAGCGTAATTGAGGATGAATAGGCCGGTATCCGATTACCGGGTAACTGATAACGGGCCGTGTTGAACCAAACTGCTGTATTGTAATCTATTTTCTCTCCGTAATTTGATACTGTTACATTCACCGAACCAAACACCTTCTGAGATCCACAAAATTTGGGGGGCATATAGGCCGGATATGGTCTAGGGCTTTGGTACGGGTAGGCGGGCCCAAACAATATTCAAGTCAAAATTAATTAAATTAACAATTGTTTGCCTTAAGATCCGTGCTGTTTTTATGGAAGGGCCGGGACCATTGGAGCAAAACAGAGTTTTGCTAGAAGTTGGCAATTTGGCGGGATATGCAAAGGACAATGCCACGTGAGGCCGGGCTCACCAAAAAAGTGCCATTAATCCAAAGGGCGGTATTGCATACCCATGCAGGACAAATTGATTTTGTTCATTACACCAGCATATTGGTGTTCACTCGAACAAACCTTACAAATGATGGCGCTCGTATGATAGGAGAACACAGTTGATGAGTTGGTGTGTGAAATTAGATAGATCAAAACTAGCCAAGTTATTGCGGAACAACATTTGTAATTTTTCTTCTTAACATGTAGTGAAATCAGGCTTGAAAGCCGGCATTTTGATGAACATATTTTGTTCTCTTAATGCCATCGACCATTTACAAAATATTATTTAATGGAAAATTGCATTTTAGGTGTATGAGTTTTATTCTTACAAATAAGTTTAGTACTTTGCATATTTGCAATACCGATGATGACTTGCAATTTTATTTTCTATGAAGAGAGAATATATAAAGCTGTAATCGACATGAGTAACCACGACACGTCATTTTTGGCAACATTGTGGTCTTGCTTGAGAGTAAAACTCTTGGTTTGATAGGTCTGTCTGGAAATTGTTGTCATAATGGAAGTAACTTTGGTATATCAGTGCTCGTGTCCTGTCAGGCCTAGATCGAGCAATATTTTTCCAAATGAAGGGAATCCGATCAGCTATACCCTATCAGCCGCCAAAACAGTCAGATTGCCCCTATAAGGCATTTGAACTTTTTGAAGAGTCAAACTACTCTATATTTGACTAAAATTATAGAGGAGGTCACAAAGTTTTATGGTACTAAAATAACTTATTTGGTATCTTGAATGCCAGTATTTTTTTGCACAAATTTGGTTAAATTTGAGATGTTTTGACTCTTCAAAAATATTGAAATGACTTGTAATTTAGAATTGAGGGAGTAGCTGAAAAGCTGATGAGCTGGATTTCTAAATTGTGGCCGCAATTTGAAAATCTCGAGAAATGCAAAGAGTCTCGTTGCGTTATGTACCTTGCCATGTGCTGTCATATAATTGATCAAAACATTTTAAGAAAAAACATGGTGAATTGATGCAAGTAGAGTGTGCATCTACTCCGGCAAAATCGGACCGATCAGAGCTCGTGGTCTACTGTTTCAGGTCTGGTCTCTTCATGTATTGCTGTCTTTGCAGACTTGCAGGTTGCAGCCAGCTACCTTGTCTTTGTCTCTGTTGATAACTGTAAGTGACAGTGTTTGGGATGAAGCATTTGGCATGGGCACATATTCCTTTCGAGGTTGAGGTAGGTTCCATAGCTCCGACAACTGCCAATGATCCACATCACAGTCGCAACAAGATTCCACCTATCTGTAGTCCTGGATGCATTAGACTGCCAATTAAGCTCTGTCACCACCTTTTTGGACGGCAAAGATTCTCCCCAACAGTATGATCACTGGCTGACCGAGATATACTGATATTACTCAAGTGTCAAGCTAAGTAACCAGGTTTACGCTAACAAAACAGATGGCGTTACCATTTATACTAATGGCTCCCCCTCTCTATAAATAGCCACTGGCAGTGTGATGAGGATGCACACACGTCTGTCGGTACTCTATAGTCACCTTCCACCTTCTCTAGCCATGAAGCTATGGAGCCCTTCCCTTTTCTCATACTCATCAGGGTTCCCTAATCGATTGCAAATTGAGAGGATTAACATGGTGGTCATTTCTGATCTTTGAACTCTTGTATGACGCTATCCCAATGAGCTTTTGGTTGAGCCTACCATAGTTTCCTGCCATGTAACGTTGGGTGCTTCTTCATCTTCTTCGCCGAGGATGGGGAAATCCTTATGTTAGTGATTGCCAGCCTCTTGGCCTTGAAAGGCCACGGTCCTGGCTCACTGCATGGCCGGCAGCGCTGCTGATCCATGACGATAGGCTCATCTCTTATATTGACTATCCCTTCTGAGCTTGTAAAACGTGACTTGTTTGTATTATCTACTCTCTCTCTCTCTCGATCGAACTGACTCTCTCTCTCTCACGCTCTATGTGTGTGTTTGTAGAAGTTTGACATTTTGACTCTCTCTCCCTCTCAAGCTAAGCTATTAAATCTGATCGTATTGTTAGTAACTTACTCCGATGTTTTCTCGCCGCATTTTTAATCTGGATTTATTCAAAGGAGACTTTAAACGGCTAATGCGCCATTCAGTGACAAAAAAGCTGGTGTCAGGAGCTCAGCACCCCGAATGTCTTGAGGAAGTCCACGCATTCAAGATAATAAGTTACATAAATACATAGGCTCATAAGAGTAGGATTATATTTGTTTATTTAAAGGGGTGAGTGTACGCGTGCATATATATGAAACTCTCCATTTGTAATGTTTCGTAAAGAGTCACAAATAAACTAACCTGGCACTCAAAGTGAACTGTATATCCACCATAACACGCGTCGAGGGGAAAGCAACAATATGCCCTTGCTAAACCAATCCAAAGCCCTAGAACATCTTAGGACATTGATACAGTCTCCAAAACATACCTTTTATTAATACTTTTTGTAATAAAATATTTACGAAATATATTAAAAGAGTACTTTTATGAAACTACATTTTAATACGAATTTGATCATGTCATTTTCACATTTCGATGCTTAACACATAAAAAATATCTACAGTCAAAGTTTACAAAATTTGACTTCAGAAAATCTCAAAAGGACCTCATTTTCCTATCTAGAGGAGTATATTATAAAAGTTGTGGCGCCATAATATCTCATAGGGGAAGCCTTCCACGCAGTCCGATCAAGTTTCTATGACCAAAGCTCCATTCTCATCTATATATTCATGTATATTTAGATCGACAAGATGACTTAGTGCCTTATTAGTGGACATGCTTTGTACAAACAATAGGTGCAGTCCTAAGATGAGATTAGCTCTAACCTCTCAGAATGGTGTGGCATACGTTAGCATAATATAGAAGCAATATAGCCTTAAAGGAGTCAACTTTGTAATAATAAAGTGATGATTATAATGTGATCAACCTATTTTTTTTAGTTGTGCATCATACTAGAGTTCAAATTATGCACATAAATGCATTGTACGATCTGATATCATACTGTGAGGAAACAGCTCAAATTATTCACTTAACTAAGTCACCGTCCATTGTTTCAGTCAACTAAAGCGAGATAATCTTGGTTCTACTTGAGAGGTGGCTTAAGCATTGCACACATATACCTCACAAGCACAACATGTGTTCACGATCATCATATATTCGGAGGAAGAGGAACCAAATACATGGGGAGTGGAATGTCCCAAGCTTTGGGAGGATGCTACAAACTTAACATGGGTAGTTGATGATGGCACTGCAGTTCACTACTGGAAACATGAATTACCCTATGTACTGAAAACCATCAGGGATACAGGGAAAAACGGTTAGAGATATATTTCCTGTCAGTCTGTTGATAGGAAAATCCCGACAGGAATAGAATGACAGAGAAGTTAAAATCGCCTGTCGGTTTATGGAAACGTCAGGTACCGTCAGGATAATTTTTTCTCGTATAGGATATTTTTTACCTGTACAGTGGCAGAGCTAGAAATGAACTGTAGGGGAGGAGGGGGGGGGTTCCTAACTTATACACATATATAAAAGAGCAAGTCATATCATGCTTTGAGGCAACAAAATGTTGACAAAGGTCTTCTATTGCTGCAATGTTTTTCATATCCTCAATGTTAGAAGCATCAACAAGAAATTGTTTCAATTGGATCTCTAATTCAACCTAATCTTGCTTATTAAAATCTACCGGATAGTACTTTTCAACCATTTTGCAGATCTTAGTAGCTTGTAAAGATGCAAATCCATTCTTCTGTAGCAATGTAGCACTGATGTACAAAGGGTCCAATACCTTCTCATTGAATTTCAGATTCAGGTCTTGAGTGTCAATTTTGTATATACCTATGTGATTTCATTTGAGGGGTGGGGGGGTGTGATTTGCAAAACCGTCTCTAATCACCCTTTTCAAATCACTCCTACCACCTTGCAAATCACCTCTCCCAACTCTCCTGAACGTTGCCTTGGATCAACATCGTGTGGTTCATATTAAGTTTTCATAGTTTCCACGGAGATATTGGTTTCCACCTGATATATTGCCCATTTAGAACACCTAGTTCACCCACCTCTTAGGGTGTCATGATCCCTACACCTTCCCGAAGAAAAATACGAAAAATGATTAATGTGTTTTCCCGATCGTTTCTTACCGCTTTCTTCCCTAACAAGGAACCACGGATGCGGAAGGAGAGCTCGGCTGCATACGGATCGGCGGAGTCGGGGCCACCTACAGTTTCTCCTCGGTCTATTTGGTGAGAAAAAACAGTCACTTCGAATTGTCGGTTCCTCGGTTCTCCACCCACAGATGCTTGATGCAGTGTTTGCCTTGATTCCCCATGGGGTTCTCAATTCTTGTCAGTTGCCATGGTCTGGCTCATATGATTTTTGAACGACGGCATTTGGACACCTGATAGAAAATCGTGATAGAAACTGAGATTTTCCTATGTGAAACGAGCATGGTCAGTGGAAATGTTTTTTTACCTTTCTTTGATATTGCCGTACAAACTTTCTATTAACCCACACCATCCAGAAACCGACAGGTACACTTCAATAATGAGATAGCTTGTTGAGGTCAATCGCTTAAGGTGTCATTCGGTTGCTTGAAACTAGCATTTAAGTTTTGCCTAATAATAACTTCCACGAAATGTTCTGTTTTGACCCACTACACCACTGTTACGAAGTATCATAAAACTCTCTTGGAAAGCAGATAATAAATAGTAATACTAATCACATAGTTTTTATTTGTAATTCACTCATCGGCACTGACATTCAACAAATGTACAAAAAATTCAAGGGTGATTTAAGGTGACAGCTGGTTCCTCTGATCTTGGATACTGATTAACTGAAAGTGAATAGCCAGAAAAATAGTAGATGTATTCCAAAGACAATAGCCGGGTTACATATATAGGCAAGGATCATCTGAGGTTTATAGAATACCACCAATCAGGAGATCCTTGCCATGTACATGAAAGGGAAAACACCTAGCTAGGGCCGGCGCACACATCCTGGAAGGAGGGTGCGGCCAGGCGCCCTGGGCCCTGATGGGCCAGCCCAAGCATACACATAATTATCTTCTAACACGCCCCCGCAGTCGAAACGGCATCACCACGAACGTTGAGACTAGACCTGAATTCACTGAAGAGCGGCGACGGGAGACCCTTGGTGAATATGTCGGTGTACTAGGACGTGGTGGGCACGTGCAGAACGCGCACTTCACCGGCGGCGACCTTGTCGCGAACGAAGTGAAGATCGATCTCAATATGCTTGGTGCGCTGATGCTGAATGGGATTAGAAGACATGTAGACCGAGCTGATGTTGTCGCAATAGACGAGCGTAGTGCGACGAAGAGGAGCATGAAGTTCCTGAAGGAGCTGCCGCAGCCAGGACGCCTTAGCAACGGCATTGGCGACGGCGTGATATTCAACCTCTGCACTGGAGCGGGACACGGTGTTCTGACGCTTGGAGGACCAGGAAACCAAGTTATCACCAAGGAACACGGCATAGCCCGAGGTGGACCGGCGTGTGTCGGGGCAACCTGCCCAGTCAGCATCAGAGTAAACCAGGAGATCCGGTGTCGACGAAGGGGTAAGGAGCAAGCCAAGGTGAAGTGTCCCTTGGACGTACCGCAAAATCCGTTTGAGAGCAATGAGGTGAGGCGCTCGGGGATCATGCATGTAGAGGCAGACCTGCTGAACCGCATAGGCAATATCAGGACGGGTGAAGGTCAAGTACTGCAAGGCACCAGCTAAACTCTGAAAATCCGTCGCATCCGGAACAGGGGCACCATCGGCAGAGAGCTTCGGATTGCAGCCAACAGGAGTAGAGACCGGCTTGCAGTCAGCCATGCCAGCGCGGGTGAGGATGTCAAGCATGTACTGTCGCTGAGAGAGGAACAAGCCCTCAGGACGCCGCTGAACTTCCATGCCTAGGAAGTGATGAAGCTCGCCCAGATCCTTCATAGCAAAACCCCGCTGAAGAGCTCCAATGCCGTCGTAGGAGCGCAGCCGAAGATGCAGTAAGGACAATGTCATCAACATAAAGGAGAAGATAAGCAGTGTCTGAACCGCTGCGGGAGATGAATAGTGAAGTATCTGTCTTAGCTTCCAAAAAACCCAGACTGAGTAAGTAGCTGGCGAAACGACTGTACCATGCACGAGGCGCCTGCTTGAGGCCGTAGAGAGACTTCTGCAGACGACATACAAAGTCTGGGTGCGTAGCATCCTCGAAACCAGTAGGCTGAGCACAATATATGGTCTCTGTTAGGGTCCCGTGGAGAAAAGCGTTCTTCACATCCAACTGATGAACAGGCCACTGGCGAGAAAGAGCCAGAGACAAGACGGTGCGGACTGTCGCAGGCTTGACCACAGGACTGAACGTCTCGTCGAAATCAACACCGGGCCGCTGAGAAGAACCGCGAAGAACCCATCTGGCTTTGTAACGTTCAAGGGAGCCATCAGCTTGGAACTTGTGCTTGAAAATCCATTTGCCAGAGACAATGTTGGCCCATGGTGGACGTGGGACAAGCTCCCAAGTGGAGTTGTGCTGCAGGGCACGAAACTCTTCCTCCGTAGCGCTCCGCCAATTGGGATCGGCAAGAGCGCTGCGGTAGGTCTTGGGAATCGGCGACAGAGGAGCGGCGTGCAGCACCGGGCGAGGAGGCATGCGGTAGCCAGCCTTGGCTCGAGTGCGCATGCCGTGGGCGTTGGAGACGACCGCCTTCGGGACAGCACCCTTGGGCAGGGGTGCTGGCGAGGGAGGCTCCGGGAGAGGCGCGAAGCCCGGAGGGACCTTGGGGGCGCGCCTGGAGTAGACGAGACGAAGGCCCGGGACGGGAAGAGGTGGCGCACCAGCTGCACGTGGCTGTGCAGCACCACCAGCCGCACGTGGCTGTGCAGCAGTAAGGGGTGTCGAGGGCGCGCCGGGAACGACGCGCTGGGAGTCAGCAGCCGCGCGTGGCTGCGCAGGCGGGACAGCACCGTCGGGGGCCGCGCGTGGCAACGCGCGCAGCGGTGAGGGGGCAGCGCCGTCGGAAAGTGGAGCAGGGCTGCGCTTGGCGAGCAACGGGCTCGAGCCAGCGCAGCGGGGGGTACCTGAAAACAGAACGGGCTCGAGCCAGCGCAGCGGGGGGTACCTGAAAACAGAGGAAGCTGCGATGGTCCAATGGGGGCCAGCACAACATTAGAGTCATCCAAAAAATCGAAGTCCGAGGGTGGAACAGGCCGGGAGCGCTGCTCAGCGAAGGGAAACGAGGACTCCTCGAACACGACGTGGCGAGAGATGATGACCTTGTTGGAGGCAAGATCAAGACACCGATAGCCCTTGTGGTGAGCGGAGTATCCCAGAAAGACGCACAGGGCAGAGCGAGGAGCTAGCTTGTGCGGTGCTGTTGCAGAGAGGTTGGAGTAGCATTTGCACCCAAAAACCCGAAGGTGATCGTAGGTCGGTGGAGTACCAAAGAGCGCAAGGTGTGGGGTGGAGGACTCGAGAGTTTTGGTGGGCAGCAGGTTGAAAAGGTGAGTGGCCGTGTGGAGGCCCTCGACCCAGAAGGAAGGGGGGGCAGCCGCCTGGAACAGAAGGGAGCGAACGACGTCATTAGTGGAACGAATAACGCGCTCAGCTTTACCGTTCTGGGCGGAGGTGTAGGGGCACGACATGCGCAAGTGAACGCCGTGAGTCAGGATGAACGAGCGGGAGCTGGAGTTGTCAAACTCCTTCCCGTTGTCGCACTGGACAGCCTTGACAGGGACGCCGAACTGAGTTTGCACATAAGCAAAAAAGTGAGTAAGAGTGCGATACGTATCAGACTTCAGGCGCAAAGGAAATGTCCACAAATAATATGAGCAATCGTCAAGAATCACAAGATAATATTTAAAACCAGATACACTGACAATAGGTGAGGTCCATAAATCACAGTGTATAAGATCAAATTTATTTGACGCTCGAGACGAGGATGCACTAAAGGGAAGCCGGACATGGCGCCCGAGCTGACACGCATGACAGAGGGAGGAGTCGCCATCACTGGAGCACGCCGGGAGAACGGAGGCGAGCTTGCCGAGAGCTGCGCGTCCAGGATGACCGAGGCGACGATGCCAAAGGGAGGTGGTGGCGGCGACCAGGGAGTGGGCAGCAGCAGGAAGGTGCAGGGGGTACAGGGGCCCGGAGCTATTGCACCTGACGATCGGTTTCCTGGACAGGAGATCCTTCACAAAACAACCAGAGGGGTCAAACTCCACAGAACAATTATTGTCAATGGTAAACTGACGAACGGAAATCAAATTCTTAATAAGTTGAGGGGAAACATGAACATTATTAAGACGTAAAGATCCGGATAAGTCAGTAGTGCCTGTTGCGGTGACAGGGAGAAGGGAACCATTACCGACAACAATGGAGGGTGGAGTAGAAGAATGTGGTGGTAACGAATGAGACAAGGCTTGTAATTGGGAAGTCATATGAGAGGAAACACCTGAGTCAAAATACCACTCGTTGTTCTAGGGCTGGTTCAGTGTCACGGTGCTGAACGTCGAGGCGAGCGACTGTTGGTCCCAGGTTGGGAGACCAGCAATCGGGTTGTAGTAGCCTGGAGCCGATGCAGACCACTGGCTGGCAGTGGGGGCGCTAGGGGTCGGCGGTGCAGGGGGCGCCTGAAGCTGCTGAGCGCCCAGCAGAGCCGCTGGTAGGCCAGCATGGCCTGCTGTTGCTGCTGCGGCTGGTGGAGCTGCTGCTGCGGTGGCCGCGCCGGAGGGAGGGGCGCCAGCGGAGGGCGCGACCCTGGCCACATGTGGATCGTCCCGGTCCACGGATTGTAGACAATGGGCCAGGGTTGTCTGCCGGAGGCCTGGCCGCCCTTGCTGGCTGGCTGGCCACCAGAGGTCTTCTTCCCGGCACGCTTGCTCCGACGGCTCTTGGGAGCCGACGCGCCGGAGGAAGAGGGAGGGCCGCCCCCGTTGTTGGAGCCGGCGCTGGAAGGCGGTGGGGCAGGGGAGCGGCTGGGAGTCGACGAGTCGGCAACGAGCACAGTCGGCGTGGAGGCCTTCTGCGTGAAGGTGAGCTCCTCAAGGTGCAGGGCATCCTTGGCCTCCAGGACGGAGGGAAACAGATGACTGCGACGGAGATGCAAGCCGATGTTGGCGAACCGCCCGTTGAGGCCTCGGAGAAGGTTGAGGACGAGGGTACGATCGGTGATGACCTCGCCAAGGTCACCGAGATCATCCGCCATGCGCTTGAGTCGCCTGCAGTAGTTTGTAACAGATAGATCACCTTGCTAGAAGCCGCGGAACTGAGCGTCGAGGTAGAGGGCGCGAGTCTCGTGGTTGCCGAGGAACTGTGACTCGACGGCCACCCAGGCGGCACGAGCAGAGACACCGCTGGCAGAGATGGCTTCGGCGAGGTTGTCGGAGATCGTCCCGAGGATCGATGACTTGACGACGCAGTCCATGCGCGGCCAGTCAGGGTAGGCCGCTGCGGGAGCGTCGAAGAGGACGTGGTCCTGGAGGGAGAAGTTGCCGACGGCGAGGAGGAACTGATCACGCCAGCGAGCGTAGTTCCCAGTGGAGACGTCGAGGACGACGGGGATGAGGCTGCGGACGTTCTGAACAGCCCCGGCCTGCGCGTGAAGGTTGACGATGGCAGCGGCCTCGTGGAGCAGCAGGGCGTGGTGCAGATCCTTGGGCCCGTCGATGGGTCCGTCCTCAGCGACTTCGTCGTCGGAGAGAGGGAACGCGGCGCGCTCACGTTCAGCGCGGGCGAGGGCGTCGTGAACGCGGGCGGCGGCGGTGTCGCGCTCCTTGGTGGCAGCGGCGGCCTCACGGGCGGCTTGGCGAGCAGCCTTGGCCTGGGCAGCGTCGGCAGCTGCCTTGGCCTTGGCGGCATCAGCGTCGGCCCTGACGACGTTGTCGTCGACCGTGGAGGGGGGTGGGGTCCCGGCCATGGGGAATCGCAGCGCGGCAAGGGGTGCCGGCGCGTGAGGGCGCAGCCGGAGGGCGCGCTAGGGCAGCGGAGGGCGAGGCGGGCGGATCACCCGGACTCGTGATACCATGAAAGTGAATAGCCAGGAAAATAGTAGATGTATTCCAAAGACAATAGCCGGGTTACATGTATAGGCAAGGATTATCTGAGGTTTATAGAATACCACCAATCAGGAGATCCTTGCCATGTACATGAAAGGGAAGACACCTAGCTAGGGCTGGCGCACACATCCTGGAAGGAGGGTCCGGCCAGGTGCCTTGGGCCCTGATGGGCCAGCCCAAGCATACACATAATTATCTTCTAACACTAACCATGGACTATGAGACGGCATTGCGAGGATCGGTTATCAAGGGCTTAACCGCTTAATTATGGCATTCGGTTGCCCTAACCAAATGCCACAAGTAAAGCTGGTTTCAGCGAACGAATTTAAACTATTCACTATATACCTGGCATTGGTAAGCCCTCAATTTGAAACCGGAGCTAATCATAGAACTTGATCACCCAAACCCGTATAAATAAATTTTAAAAAAATGCCAGAAAGCAGGAAAGATAACAACATCATTGAACAATGGGGCATTGAATAATTTCCAACTTTCATGTCCAAACAAATAGCGCCTCTGATTCTCCCCTTCTTTACATATGGAAATTAACATAGAGGGGAAGAAACAGTAAGGCGAATCAAATGAATGGATCAATCAACATAGTCAAATAATCCAGATTAAACCCAAAGGAAAGTGAATATATATAACATAAAAAGAATTCAATCGTATGCAGGCAACGCAGCAGGCTCCTGGTCTCTCTTCCTCCTCCTTTAGCAATTTACTGGAGGTAGTAGGCGAAGAAGGAGATCACGGAGGCGCCGAGAACCGCGCCGACCGCCGGGAAGGCCGCCGAGGAGGCGCTGGTGGGGGCGGGTGCTGGGGCCTCGGCGGCGAGGGCCACGGTGGCCGAGGCGGCCACAAGCACGGCGCAGGCGATCTTCTTCATCTCCATCACGATTTGTCGGAACGGATTGTCGGATGCGAGGAAGATCGAAGAAGAAGGGCTTAGGAGTTTGAGCAAGCTTGATCAAACGATGATCACGCTTGCTATTGTTTGTGTCGTGCCCTTGCTTGTAGCTTTGCCTGAGGGAGGAATGCAGGGGGCAGGACGGGTACTTATAGCTCGGATTAGTAGCGGCATGCCTAACCATGGATGGAGGAGACTTGAGGTAGGTGGTGGCCACCATGTGGAGGAAGGAGAGCCGGCGCTGCGCGACGTGCGGGCATGTGCTGGAGGATGATGAGTGGGCGGGAAGTTTGGTGGGGACGAACTGCTACTGTAGCTGTTGGAATGAGTCCCTTCTCGGCCGCTTTTGAACGTGCTAATACTAATACTATTCTTGGCGTGTAATTTTTCTGAAATTAGTGGGCTTAATTTATTGGGAAACCGGAACGAACTGGTAGCTAGCTGGCCCATGTCGGTTGATCTCTCGCTGTTGTTGAAGGTTTCAGAAGCCAGATACTGACACGCGGTATCAACAACCACTGGTATTAAATCGATCCCTGCAAACGGGAAATAAACTGGCAACAAGGCTATTTTTGACCTCCATTTTCTGTCAAACCATATAGATCAAATAATAGATGACAGAAAAATATACAGTGAAAAAATAGTGAATTATGTCACGATGTGAAGCACTCACCATGCTTTGAATTTGCTGGACCATTTAGAGCATCTCCAGTGGGAGCTCCTAAATGGCTCATACTCTAAATTTTAGGAGCCAAAGCAAAAAAAAACCTTCTCCAGTGGTGCTACTAAACTCCCTCATATTTTACATGTCCTCCCAAATTTTCCCTCCAAGCCCATAGATTTGGGAGTCTCTCATCATCCCTATCAAACCATCGTCTTGCTTCTCAAACCATGGATCCCACAATTTTTCCATGCCTGTGTATGGATGCATGCCCCACTGGAGTTGGATGCAAATTTGAGCCCCTAAATTTTACGTGTGGGATTGTAAAATAGGATTCGGGAGCCCAAATTTACATGCCCCACTGAAGATGCTCTAACTATACGTTTGTGATCCCCCCTTTTCTTTTGCAAAAAGTCTGATTTACAACATTTAGTTATCAGAAAAGTCTAATTTTCAATCAAACATAAATAACTATTCAGCTGTTCAAACCAGAAGAATTTGGCTGTCCTTTAAGTGATTTTCTATTTTCTAAAAATAAAAAATGCTTTGGTTTAATCTAGAAATTTATAAACAATTTATTGTAATTTTTAAAAATATGAAAAAATAGTACGAAAATCTTTCTAAAAATGTAACAGATCTATTTGGTGTTCTATTTATAGTAAAGTGCAAAACTATAATTGAAATAAATAACATAAATGACTAAAAGCAATATAACACTAAAAATTGAAAAAAAAATAAATTCAAGTATGGCACAAAATTATGATATATTTTTTTTAAAATGATATGTATTCATATTTAAAATGAATTAGTTATAAATATTTTAGATTAAATATATTTTTTATAAAATAAAAAATCATCTTTGAAACCATTGAAAGGGCCAAATTTGTCCAGTTTGAGCTGCAGGATGATCTTTCGTATTTGGTTTTGTAAATAAAAGTTGAAAATTGGACTATAATGAGAGATGGAGGTTGAAAATGAGACATTTCCCTTTTACTTATACAGAAAAGGTACTGTAGTTTAACTCAACTTTGTAACATATGGAAGCCTCATGTTCCAAGCTGGCAAGAAAAGATTTTGACAACTTGTCAATGCCATTTGTCTTTGCTGGTGGCCTGCAAAGCCGCAAGAAAGCACGGAGCCAGTTCAACGACCCTGTTTAATAGATGATAATATGATGGACTAGGATATACATTTTTTATATAATGATTTGGCCTATACATTTATTCCATATTTTTTTGTGAAGTCAAATTCTTCAGTTTACTCCACAATTTGATTTTCTCAATAATAGTGCCGTCAGACAACCGGTTTCGGAAAAAGAAAGTAAAAACAAGTTAAAATCATAGTTTTTAAATCATTGAATCTATAAATAAAAAAATGATCAGACATCAACGAAATTCCTCTAGTCCTGATCAGCTGGCAGGCAATTAAGCTCTGGAGACGGTGGCCATTTGCCGTCATGAGGACAGGGCATGCTACCGGCCGAAGGTCGGGGTTAGTAGTACGCATGCAGTCTTAGAGCAGTTCAAATAGAGAAAACGTTATTGTAGCCAAACTTTACTTTAACAATCTAAACCGGACCTTAAGCAGCAGGCCGTTGATAACGGTTTGTTTCTTCAGCTCAGTTGACACCACGCATGTGCAGGTGCTGCCGACAAAAACACATCCGTACGTTCGGTTGCGTTGTTAAAACACGTAAACGACCGATCAGTACCTAATAAGCTACTAATCATTCTGACAGCTGGAGTGCTAGCTGATGGGGCCAGCGGACTGGTAGCTAGAAAGAGTATCTTCTGTCCATGGCATGACGGCAGGCAGGAGACAACTAGGATACTACCAATTACTCTTATCTCTTGGAAACATATGCTATTAGTGATTGTAATGACTAATTAGATCGAACGAATGCACTTTGCAAGGTAAGAGAAAGAGAGAGAGGAGAGCAAAGGCTTTGCAGACACAGCTCAGGAGACAGGGTGGTTCAACTGCCCAACCCAATCATCAGGATCAGTTTTTTTACCCGTCTGGATAGACAAATCAGGCCGGCCAGGGTGAGGTATATTAACTATCGACAGATTCATTTCAGACACTAATACTTAGGGCGTCCTTAATCATGGGTTCAACTGCTGATGCCCCATGATATATGTATATGAGCAACCTCTGAGCTAAACCCCGTTAATTGTATCATCTACCATGATAAACTCAATTAAAAGGATAACCCCGGGTGTCCTTGAACAAACTCAATTAAAAGGATAACCCCGGGTGTCCTTGAACGTTGCCTAGGACGACACACCTTGCTAGTACATTCGAACATCGTCATCGTCGAGCGTTGCTCATGCACACATACTAGGTTTTGCACACATTGTCATCGTCATCATTCGGACATATAATTCACACTACATAGAAGTGTTCAAGTTGCTCATGCACACATAGGTTTGCAGCAAAAAAGTTTATCATCACTCTCATTGCAATTTATAGCAAAATAGCTGAGTTCACATTTATACCATAGTAACTCAACAACTTAGCAACTAACACTAGCCTCTATTCCTTACCATAGTAACTCAACAACTTAGCAACTAACACTAGCCTCTATTCCTTGCCCACACCTCCTTCTGCGGGGATAGCCCCTTATATTACTTAGCTTACCATTCCATATTAAGCATGCGGTTTGTACGAACTTAGCTTACCATTCCATATTAAGCACGCGGTTTGTACAAAAAGGTGCTCAAGTCCTAAAGTGACAACACATCCCGTCCTTAACTAATCCAAGCAAGTAAAGTCTAACCATTCGAGTTTCACTCTCAACATGGCCCAACATTACTTGCCCAAATCTCGTCTCATATTCATAGTTCACCAACTTTAAAGACATTCCAACTATCCAAGTCGTGAACATTCTAACTATCCAAGTTCTGCCGAGCCAACCCGTGGCCCTTAATGGTGGCAGATCTAGCAATTATTTCTCATGCTTTTTATTTCTATGTATTCCTAGAACCTCTAGACTCCATTCTCAGTGATGGATTTGACACGCATTAAGGTTTCAGAGCTCTAGCCCAACAATGATGATTTGGCTCCAAGAACTTCAAGATCTCAAGTCCCAGAGCATTGCAAGTTGGATTGGGGAAGCTCGGGGCTCACTGAGGACATGGAGAACACTTCTAAGCGCCACGAGTTGGAGTCAAGTGGCACTAGGGAAGGCTTAGGCTCGTTCTTGACCTTATGCATGGAGGACGTGAAGTAGAGAGGGGGAAGAAGACTTGTGGGATTGTAAGGAAAATGGCACTAGACCATAGTTTGTGATTTTGGCGATTGATTGACAACATAATCAATGGGACTAACAATTTATCTAGATGATACTTGTAGATGTTTCTAGGTCCCAAGGATATTTTGGAAGCCATCCAAATACTAATATAATCAATATCCAAATAATAGTTATCCAAATTGAAACCATCCAATTCACTTGGAAAAGTATCCTTAGTCATATTCAAGGACATCCAAAAGATGGCAATGAAGATAGAAGAAAGGACCCGCGAAGAAGCAAAGAAGAATTACAAGATGCAGAGGCCACGACTAATTTGACGATGAGCCTGTCGAATCAGTCGACGGCCCATCGTATCAGTCGATGGTGTCAGAAGGCCGAAGGTGCACACGTCTCTGGAACGCAACGACTAGTTCGATGGGGCTCCCGTCGAATCAGTCGACGGTCCATCGAATTAGTCGATGGTGATTGAAGACCGACGTGCGTTCGTCTCTTGTGAGCTGACTATTTCGACGCGGCACCCATCGAATCAGTCGACGATGCAAAGTAGCCGTTGGAGTTCAAATATTCAAAGAGAAAAGGGGGCGACGACTATTTTGATGGTCTCTTATCTGCACCCGTCGAATCAGTCGACGGTTGGCAGGAAAGTGGGAACGCTAGCAACGGCTAGTTTCTTTGATTGGGGCTATAAATAAGACGTGCCCTGACCATTTCACGAGTGCTTGAGCTCAGGGAAGATATTGGCAAGTGTTCTACACATTCTTAAGTACTCAATCCACCAAAGTGCTAAATAGAAGATCTAGGTGATTAGCAAAGTGATTAGTGCTAGTCTAGATCCATTAGCATATCTCTTAGGTGTTTAGCCTAGAGTTTAGCGATGTTTGCATACCTCTTGCTCTACCCGGTGCTTGCGTGCACCAAATGTTCTTATCCGAGGCTTTTAGTCTTGCGAGACCCTCCAACCGAGTTTGTGGAGAGGCCGCCGGTGCTTGTGCAAGGGAGGAGAGGCCCTTGGCGTTTTGGCCGAAGCTCTACCAACTGAAGGCGGCGAGGACCATCCGGGGAGGGACGAGCGGAGACCCACTTGCGCGTGGGGAAGTCCCGTGGTCACCCACGGAGTTACTCGACCGGAGAGTTTATGCCCTTGCGCGTGCATTCCCTTCGAGAGAGGCTGCAACAACGAGGACTAGTGGAAAGCTCATGAGCTTTCCGATACCTTGGTAAAATCGCCATGTCGGAAGTTAGCTCTTCTCTACCCTTTAAGCTTCCGTATTTTATACTTGCACTACTTTCCGCATTTACCTTTTCTAGACTTGCCATGCTAGTATAGGATTGGACCTAGGGTGCAAAACTTTATAGCGGTAGAGATAGCAACACATAGAGAAAACCTAGAACACATTTAGATAGAAATTAAAATAGGTTTTCAAATGTGCAATTGGAGCTTTAGTTTTTAGGACACCTAATTCACCCCCTCTGAGGGTGTCATGGTCCTTTCAGGGAGCTTCTTGTTCCAAGCTTGAGGAAGGAGAAGAGGTCAGGGCAGAGTAGCTCATAGGTGTCAACCTCCCTTGGTGCTCCACCTCCACCCTGCTGCTCCGATATTGCCCCATCCTTCTCATATGTAAACTGGCGTTGCCAAGCTCTCTTGCCATTGTGCATGCCCATCTTGCCACCGCCGCAGTAGACACGTTGTGTGCCACCACTCCACGATGCCATGTCGCCTCTCCACTCCGCTGCACCTCTACTTGTCCACAACCCCGCTATCGCGCCACCTCCCACCTCACCCAGTTTGGCTTGCCTCCACTAGATGTCGCGCCTGATGCACGACCACATGGGAGGGAAGGGAGAGAAACATAGAGAGACAGAGCATGAGAAGTCCAAAACCCTAAGATATATATATATATATATATATATATATATATATATATATATATATATATATATATATATATATATATATATATATATATAGATCCTTGGTAACATGCCTTCTGGCCTCTTTGAGCCTTGGTATTTTATGAGGCGAGCCTTACAAGGCACATGTTGATGCTTCTTAAGTCGCTACTAAGTTTCCCCAGTGGTGATGTCAGAAATGACTTGTGGTGTTTCTTAACTCTTAAAGAATAATCTGCAAGCGCATGAAAACACCATAGTAGCATTTTACCCATGAGTATTGAAGGGTATCATATCCATAGAGAACAAAGGTATAAATTGTCTTCTTAACTAGAATACCCTAAAGGATAGAGGAAAGAGATTGGTCTATGAAATGTGGTTCTAAGAAATGCCATGACATTCCTTATAAACAATATTAGAACAATTCTACCCTATCCATGGATTTAACATCAAGTACTTAACCATGAATTTAACATCAAGTACTTACATTATTAAAGAAGGATAAGATGTACCAAGAAAAAATCCATTGGATCTCCCTTCTAATCTCTCTCTAATCATCTTCTAATCCTATTTTAATCTCTCTTCTAATCACACTCCCTACCCAAATGATAATTTGGTACCCCCCTCTACATCACTTCTCCCCTAGGTGTATGTGACTTGTTCTAAAATCAAATGAATGGATGGGGGGTTTGCCTCTACTTATATAGGAGGTATAGGTTGGTTTCGAGGTGTTTTAGTGTGCATAGCACACATAATCGACATAAGGAACCACCTTGCCAAAGTTGGTGCCAAATTGGCTCAGTGGTGGGCCGGTTGGCCCAAGGGACCGGCTGCCCCCCACTTGGCCCGTTCAGGCCCAACATTGGCCGATGGACTCCCCTGGGGGTGTTTGGCTTGGATCTTGGTGTGCGATCCACCAAGTTATGTTGGTTTTCTTTTGGTTAGTGGGCCTTTCGCCATTGTCTAGTTTTCTTGAATTCTCGGATGGATATTTCTTGAGACCTTAAGTGTGCTTTCTCTCCTTATGCATTTATGGTCTCCTATAGTAAAAAAAAATTATAAAAATGATTAGTCATAAGCTCCTATCGCTAAGTTTAATGCTTGTTTCTTACTGGAGTAGACAATTAAGTATGGTGGTTAAGGACCATCAACGGCTCCCGCCTCAGAAACTCAATTTACCATGATGGGCATCTCAACACGACCACCTCCCAAAATAAACTATTTTTTGGAGGCGGTTGTTTTAAAATGTCAATATACATCAATTGATTTTCTAAGGCAAGCAAAAGTAACCACCTCCGTAAATAAAAAAATGCCCACATCTGCTAATCCTAGGCATTAACTGTGGTGGTTGAAATTAGTGCCCGCTTGTGAGGTTTTTTTAGTAGCGTGGAAAGGTGGGGGAAGCTTGGGGGCTCCTCCAACGTTTATGAGAGAGAGGGCGGGTTCTGCTCATGCTGAGGGAGGCGAGATGATGTGGCAGCTAAACTCTTCGCCGACAACATGCACGCCAGGTGCACTAGCAAATGCATCATGACAATGCGGACTATCCATGGGCATCACCGTTCCCACGCCATCACCTCCACGGCCACCGTCGTCCATGTGCCGCCATTCCATGCTGGATCCATGCCGGGGGATTCAGTCGTGCGGCTGCACCTCCTTACACCGCAGCTGAGGATGGAGGCCGCGCCGTCCACCCCCTCACCTCGCAGAGCAGACCAGAGGGGCTCGCTGCGCCACCCCTTACCTCGCCGTCACAGGGCCGCCACAGCTTGTTGTGCCACCGCCTACACGAGCTCGCCGAGCCAGATATGCATGGGAGGAGGAGAAGGGATCTGGGTCGACGCACCACGCCTCTTCTCGTGGTGTCATCCTCCTTGCCCTGTCCTCCTCCTTGCATGTCGCCCCTGCCTCTTCTTGCACGGTTTACCAGAGGAGGGGGGAGGCACTATTGGAGTGGTTGGGGCGTGCACAAGAGGAGGGGAGGCAGCGTCCTGTGTGGGTCGAGCAGGAGAGAGAGAGAATGGAGAGAGGATTATGGTTTGTGGTTTTTATATTAGGTATGGTTATCAATATTTTATACAAAATTAAAGAAATTTTGACATAGCAGAAATCTCGAACGACCAATATTTTAGAATGGAAGTAAGCAGTGTCAATGGGCTGAGTTTGAGCTGTAGTAGCTTGAAATTTGGGTAATTGTTTGAGCTTTATGTGGATGAAGCTTGTGCAGTATATGCGAAGCTGTGACCAATCCCAAACTCATAAATATTCTAAGCAGATATTGTGAACATGCATATGGATGCAATTCACTAGGCTGCTCCCACATGTTAATTCTTGTGTCAATGTCCCGTTTGAAGCTCAAATAAATTAACGGCGACACCGACACGAGCTCGTTTGCGGAAGTCCGCTCTATAGCGCCATGGCGTCAACTTCTCCGTGCCCCAACATGGCATGGCATGCCGTGAGCCGGGCTGCGGGAATTCTAAGGAGACTTTGGATCATGCGTTGACATGATACAATATTGAGATTCGTGGAAAGAACATGATTCCAGTTCCACGGTCCCACGGAGACTCACAAGCACAAGTTACTCCGTGCGTTTTGGAACTTCCCGTTAGTTGACCAATGACCAGAGACTCAGAGAGAGGCATTGCTTGCATTGCCATGAAATGAAGTTTCCGTATAAATGTGAATATGTACAAGTGTAACGTAACTATTTTCTGCGTTACATTCATTACCCTCGCTGTACAAATTGGAAGAATCCAGCAGGTCTACTGTATGTACGTGTACTCATGTGGTACGTGCGCCATGCCGAACTGATGAGACACGTAATTTGACCAGTACCAATTTCCATGTCCGTGGCATGCTGCTGGGCGTGGAAAAGCCCATGGCATAATTTTCCATTGACCGGCCCTTGCCATGTGTTTCTTTACGTTCCTATATTGCTTTAGTATTTTCTAATTTAAACTCATCTAAAAAATGAAAGAAAAATGAGTTATGAAGAAGAAAGAATGAAAGTATCATGTTTTACAAACATATATTTATGTTCATCTTCATGTAAGATTTTACTACTATTTTCCACATGGAAAATACACTCATGGCGATCAAATTTGTAGGGTGCATGATTCTCATAAGAGACTTAGGGCACCTTCGGCAATGGCCCCATAATCAGACTAGTTATTTCTTGATTAAGGGTATCTCCTACTTTTTAGAGCTAGTTTTTTGACATTAACTCTAGTAGCCTAGCTGTCGACGAGAACATCACCTACCATTGAAAGAATAACACCGGTTAAATCCTAAAATAAATTCAAAAAAATGTGAGCACTAGTGTCGAGTTGAGGACTCAAACTCTAATGGGTTGGTTCCACAACAAGAAACTTTCCCAGCTGAGCTTGGCTAAAATCAGCTCTAGATGGGCAGTTAGAAAGTCTGCTAGATTTACCATTATACCTTTTTTTGTCCATTGGGGAGATTGGTTGAATTAACATAATGGAGGGGAGCCGCAGCGGCGGCAGGAGACATGGCCAGGCTTCAGCGGCAGCCACACGCCGTTAGTTCAACATCGGTAATAGACACGATTTGTGTTGCTCACAATTAGATTCTAAAGTTAGTGTCAGTGGGAGTTTCAACAACATTAAATTGCATGACACATCAGTAAAATTGCTTTTGTGACATGATAATTAGGCTATTCCCAATGGGAGTTTCATTTCTCGGTTTCCAAGAACGACACGTCATCAAAAGAGATTTCGCTTGAGAAATGAAACATGGTCTCCCAATGCAAAAATTTTGTTTCACGGTTTCATAGGCAAACAATAGCATTTAATTATGATGCATGTGATGGTTTAAATTTCATGGGATGAAACACTTTAACCCCAATGGAAGTTTCAATGTGTTTCATAGTCTTGGGAACAGTGCCTACATAGTTTTATCCTCATGAAACTCATCTCTCTAGTTTCATCATAAATACCATACCATGTCAACATTTTAGCCTATGTGGCACCCCATTAATGTGCATGAAACTCTATTGAAACCCTCCACTGGGAATAGCCTTATGAAGAAAAGGAAGAAATGAGTTTCATCACCATGACATTCACCATGAACAGTTATCAAGACATGAAACTAGTATTGAGAGCTATCTTGTTTTTCCCTAGACACATTTGGCCATACAACATGGAGAATTAAATGCTACAGCATGTATATAACATTTTGCTATGAAACTATCCAGAGACAGAGAGTTTCATTCTACGATAAATGTGGCATGACAGTCTTGGTGACCTTATGATGAAACTATGTATTAAGACTAGCATAATGGTTCTCAAAGCTGTAGAGATGGATGTTTTAGAACGGGCGATGATAGCAAATTAACGCGAAATTACGTGCTACACTATCTAATTTACATTGAGTTTGACATCTCCATGCTAATTCACTCCATGAATACGCACGATCTGATGTGCTACCGTACGGTCTTCGGAACTTAACTTTTGTTACAAAATGTTTAAAAAAATTATACATAGTTAAAGTATCTTCTCTTAAATAATTGCATTTCAAGAAGCTTGTCTCCTTCGCAAACAGTGTTTGCCTACAAGGCTGTTTATACCGTTTACACGGCGTATAAACGTTACACGATGGCAAGCTGTGTAGGCCGATAAGCCATATAAAGACATGTAAACTCATTTCAGAACGGCCATGTAGACCGACTTTTTGATAAACGATGAGTCACCGACCGTTAACCGTTTAGCGTTTAGGCTAACACTGTTCCCAAATATTCAAACTTGACTCATAAGGAAAATCACATCCGAACAAAATGGAGAATATTTAACATAAAATAAGATAAATCAAACATCAGTTTTCTAATGAAACGCAAAACATCAATTTGAGGAAGTATTATACCTGAAGAGGACGGTGGGTTTTTTTTTTTGTCCCAAGTGATTTGGAAAGGGACCTTAATACAGTCGTTTTTTTTTGTCTTGTGCTTTCTCCATGAGTGATACGTGATAGCACTTGACGTCTGTTTCACTACCTTTGTGTTTTTGAGTGCGTAACACTGCGCGCGTGCTCTTGACAAAGGTTAAAAAAACAAAAGAATCATCCAGTGGTAAATCGACAGAGCCCAAAGTTGCCCTGAAACTTGAGCCGCACCAGAAAGACTTTATATTTTGTTGCAAAACAGTACACGTACCGTCCCTTAAACGGATCATACCAATATTTATCTTTCACCACAACTGACGAGCGTGCCGATCAAAGCCGATGCGCCCTCTCTTTGTACCCAAGGCAATTACCGCCTTTTGGACTGCTTTTACCCTTTCTCTCCGGCGGATTCAGCGTCTTTTAGACTTTCTGTACCCTCCCCTTTTGTAAAGGAAGTGATGAGGTCGCCAGTGCGGTTCGGCGACGCAACGCAACGCAACGACCTCAGGAGTTCGGCGAGCCGCCACCCACACCACACCACAGCACAGCAGCCTCACAGCAGCCCGCAGGCCGCAGCGCGTCGTCGCGTGAACCACCCGGGATTCCAGACGGCGTGGCGCGTGGGCGGTCAAACCCACCGTCCGTCCCCACGCGGAAACTCGCCGAACCGCCTCGCGCACGCCGCGTTCCCACGCTGTGCATGCGCGCGACCGAGTGAGCGACGAACGCGTCTCGCCCTCTGGCTGCCTTGCCCCACGCGGGACACAACCCCAACCCGCGGACACACGGAGAGAAACCCACGGCGCAGCCCTGCTTCGTTCTCTCCTCTGCTCTATATAAACCTGCCCGCAACGCCTTCCACCCGCATCACACCACTCGGCAGCATCCACCCACACCACCGCACCGTCGTCGCCAAAGCTCTCCAAGCATTCCACACGCCCGCTTCGAGGTAGCCAAGTTCGCCTGTTCGGTCCCGATGGCTCCCCGCGTCGCCGCCGTGCTGCTCCTCGCCGTGGCCGTCCTCGCGGCCTCCTCCGCCTCCGCGCAGGAGTTCATGGCTCCTTCGTCGGCGCCCGCGCCCGCGCCGGTCGCCGGAGCCGCCTCCGCTCCGGCCTCCGCCTTCGCCGTGGTGTCGTCCGCTGTGGTGTCCGTGCTCGTCGCCACGCTCATGCAGTAGATTGAAGCACGCGTGCGATGAGGTTTAATACAAAGTAGTATATATACATACATACATATATGTATGTAGCTTTCTCCTGGAGATTTGAGCGGCGGTTTCGTCGAGTCCTGTGCGAGGCTTTGTTGGTCATTCGTTATTCTTTTTGTACAATACATACTTTGTGCCTCACATATACATACATATGAATAAAGTTGGATGACTTGTCGTCCTCTTTTATGAAATTTGGTTTGTGGCTTACTTACGGATGAACAAGCTTTATTTGATCTATTCACTTCTGCAGTTCTGCTTGCTCAAAGATACTTTTTTTTCTTCTTTTTTACTTCACCGTGAACGCCAAAGGATCGAGGACGGGCCTCTGCTGGTAAGTTCACTGGAAATGGATACTGGATTATGGTAAAGGAACTGATTGATCGGTTCATGTACGTTCACATATAAAATTCATGGAAAAATGTGGACAATTAAATTTCCATGCCTCGCTGCTCTTCGTTCGCGTCTCCTTGTGCCCCAAGGACTCTTACCTTCCCTGTTCCCATCTCGCTACCTCTTATGGTTCTGCTGATCTCCACAACCCCCTTCCCCGTCCTCTGTTTTTCCCTTATTATGTACTCCTACTTTCCCAACTAGCATGGATCCCCAATCTGCAAGCTCCGCATCCTCACCATTCAATCAAAGCATCCGCAGACCAAGTTGATCCGGTGTCTCTTCTTTTCGCCGCCGATGAGGTTGGTTCCGCTGGCCTTGGATGTGCCCGTCAGTGGAAGAACCTAATTTGTTTTTGGACCATTATGGTGCCCCCAGGGGGATTCTTACATTTGGGAAATTGATTTTTGAGATGCAAGTGTGCCTTGCGGCACATGGTAGTGGAGTAAGTTGATTTGTGCTGCACACAAGCGGATCAGGATAAAACTGTATGTAAGGCAGAAACATCTTACATTCGAGATTGAACCCGAGGAAGCATGAGTATATTTCATATAATAAAAGCCACATATGTACCTTTTTTTGCGGAAAATATTTGCGATATAGTTGTTGACGACCCGAAATGGCATGAATGCCGATCTGGCTCAACAGCCGATCTAACCGCCCGTAACAAGCGGTCTGACCGGATGTACCCAGTAGCCGGTCTGGCAATGAGCCAGGCGGTATGACCGCCTGTACAGCCGGTCTAGACCGCCCGTAGGAAAGTGTTCAAAATATGATTTTGACTCAACCATTGCGTAGGGCTCGTCGAGAATGTCAAAATACATATGTGGATCGCCTGATTTGGACTCCAGATGAGGGAGTTATGGCTCTGGCAAGGGTCAATCCCAAGCCCAGGTGGTTAGACCGCCTGTATAAGAGGTCAGACCGCCTGTAGCAGTTCTAATCCGAATTAGAGTTGTATTTTGATGGGACTTCATTATCGAATTGACTCCCCACGGGGCAAGACCTCCCCACCCTATATTAGGAAGGGCCGTGGCCAATTGAGGACCTCTACCCAATCGTACGATCAATTTACCTTTACTCTTTTATCTCAAACCCTAACTTTTCCAACCCTCTCTTCTTCCTTCTTCGTCTCCACGGCGTTTTAGGACGTTCTAGGTGGCCTTGCTGACCTTAGAACAACCCTAGGTTCGCCGCCTCCGACGGGGTCCCTCTCGAGGCGACGATCGTAGGCTTTCGCGGCGCCTCTGCCTACAGGCGGTCTTACCCCCTGTGACGGGCGGTCTGACCTCCTGTGACAGGCGGTCTGACTCCCTGTCCAGAAGTTCCGACGAGAAGATACCGGCTACCGCGCGATCTAGCGCTTATCGTGTGTTGACCCGAAAAGGCGTCAACATATTTTGGCGACTCCGCTGGGAAAGAAAAATCTGGTTTTCATAACCGATCTATTCGACCCTAGCCCAATGGGATCCAAGATTGATCAAAACGATATCCCCTTTAGCATAGAAGATCTCGATGAGGAAGGACGCCAGAAGTATTTGATGGTTTTAGCACATCTCCAAAGCGAGTTCTTGAAGGGCTTCAAGAAGGATCAAGACACGGTCACACGCGTTAAGGAGTTTGTGATGCCATCCTTCAAGATGAGCTGCGATAAGATTGAAGGTAATCGACACTGTAAGTTCATCTTCACAACCGTCTTCCCCTATTGATACGGTTAGCCCGATTGTTGTTAATAGTATGCCTAGTCTTGACGAACTCTCTGCACGTTTAGATCGACTAGAGATACTTCAAAAGGGGAAATCGGTTCATAATAGTGATGTGCCTGTCGTACCATGGTCTAATATTGATAATACGTTCTGTGGTATGTTACCTAATTCTTGTGATGGTCAGACTCCGCCGCTGATCCAGTTGCCCAGACCGAACACGGTCATTGCAATTGGATCAAGGCTTATAGGCGGTCCGACCGCCAGCACAGCCGGTCAGACCGCCTCAGCCGGTGAGACCGTCTGTACGGCCGGTCACATCCCCTCAGCGGCTGGTCAGACCAATTTTTCTAGTACTGTGACAGTTGTTCCGGAGTGGCTTACACCGCTAGCCGTTATGCCAAATTCGGCTGCTGATAGCCGTGATGGTATGTTGGTTGCAGTCAATGCTACGTACGAAACAATGTTGCAGGGTTTAGCATCGGTTAAACAAGGTCAGGATGAAACCATCTCTCAATATTTTAGAAGATTGAAAGAGATGAAAAACCGTTGCTTTAATTTATTAATTTCTGAGGTTAATCTTGCTCGATTATGCTTTAGTGGATTAAAATCCTCTATTAGAGAGAAAATTGATAATTGTGATTGTCACTCGGTTGCTCAAGTTCACATTAGAGCTGAAGTGGCTCAAGACCGAATGAATAAAGAAAAGGAGGGTCTTAAATCATGTCGGTCTAATATGCATGCTATTGATGGTAAATCCGTTGTTTCGACCGATAATGATAATAATGTTAATATTGCTGAATTTACATGGCCTTCTAAAGTTGAAGCTTATTCTTGTTCATCTCTTAGGCCGGCTCATAAGAGTCGGCAAGAAGAATTGAAATTTACATTTGATGTATCCAAATGTGATCACATTTTTGATGAATTGCATAAACATAGATACATTAAGATTTCTCATGTTATACCTGCATTGGAAGAGTTGAAAAGTCATGCATATTGTAAATTTCATAATTCTTATTCGCATGCTATCAATGATTGCAATGTTTTCCGTCGGCAATTCAATCGGCTATAAATGAAGGCCGTTTGAGATTTCATAACATGCAGGTGGATAAAACTTCTTTTCCGGTCAGTACTTTGGATTTGTAGCAACCTAAGGTCTTGATTCGGCCGCATCAAGTTGAATCTACCAGAGGGAAGAATGTGGTAGTGGGAGATGAAAGACCCACTTTGACAGGGAAGGAATTGATCCGTGAAGTGACATGTGAGAAATCTTCTAATGGAAAGGAGACATTCAAAGTCACGTTGAGAGCCTCTAGACATGGGGGGCAAAGGTCGGTCGTTTCACCTGGACTGCAACCGTCTGGACCTGTTCTACCACAGGCGGTCAGACTGGCTGCAGCAGGTGGTTAGACCGGCCGGGCGGTTAGACCGCCTGCAGCAGGCGGTCAGGCCGGCCTACACCATGGTCGTCCAAAGGTGCTGAAAACAAAGCGTTCAGAGGTTGGAGCTTCGAAAGTGAGTTTGGCTAATGACAGAGGATCTGGTACAAAGCCAAAGGTCACATTTGATATGCTTCTCGACAAGTACTCCAAGCAAAAGGCCGTTCCAAGCGATCGGCCATTAAAAAAAGAAGTGAGATCACCTAAAGGTGGATTTTTTAAGCCAGTGCAGCATCATCATGTGTCTTGGAAGTTAAGTCCGATATGGGATGACAATGGTGTGATGTGGGTGCCGTATCAGTCGGTGTCACAACATTCTTTGCATTCTGGATAGAGGGAACCAAGAAGACATGTTCTTAACAGGATTGCACTACCCGTTCGTGACCGTTTGGCTGTTCGTCAATCTGGTCAAGGGCATCGGGCCCAGGCGGTCAGACCGCCTGTTACAAGCGGTCTAGACCGGCCATCCCAGAAGAGGAAGGCACCTGTTTTAAAGCAGGTGTATCGGCCTAAGAAGATGGAGGAGAAAGTTCAGGAGAAGAATGTGGACTCAGTAAAGGCTACTACACTTGATGGAGATAAAAGACCGATTGTTTTAGACAATCTGGTTGAGAAGTCTATGTCGGAGACTCCCACTGCTAATGGTCATGAAGTTAGCCGTAATGAGTTTAACTTTCTTCCTAGATGGTGTCCTCTAGGTTTGACTCGTATGCAGAGAAGGAAACTTCAAAGGCTGCGTCTTCAGGAGAGAAAGAAACAAGAGCTAGAGAAGCAAGAGCCAGAAAAGCAAGAGCTTTTCAACAAGCATAGACCTATGCTTCCTCAGAAGAAGGAGTGAAGAGTTAAAAAGAACGATCAGCCGAAGCCAGCAGTACAGGCGGTCCAACCGGTATTACAGGCGGTCCAGACCGTCAGTTCTACCAAGTCGACCGAGCAGGCGGTCAGACCGCCTGCACAGCCGGTCAGACCGGTTGAGGCAGAGATACTGCCGGATGATGTTTCTTCTGCTCGCATGGTCTGTGATGACGAGTTAACATCGGTTCCCAGTGTTGAGGACGATGAACAACTTGTTGATTACAGTTCATCATCAGAGCATATGGATATGGATGCTAATGTCCCATACTTGGGTGATTATATATGGAGGAAGATCCTGATCATCTTAATTTTGATCCTAGGGAAGCTATGTAGGTGCTCTTACTCCTTACTTCGGTCGAAGGATGATGCTGAATTTACTCGGGGGGCAAATCAGCAAGGAGCCTTTGAGGTAAAATTTTATTTATCTTCGCCTCCGGTTCTTCGGGCACCTAGGAGAAGGGTTTCTTTTGAACTATATATTATGGCCGAAGAAAGCATTATTGGACCTGTTTTGATTCAAAAGACCGAAGAGAAGGATTTTATTATTGCATATGCAAGTAGAAGATTATTGGACGCCGAAATGAGGTATGCTTTTAGTTGTATACATCATGCTTATACCAGGTTGAGGCATTATTTACTATGAAATAATTGCATAATTGCTTGTTAAGCCGACATAATTAAATACATGTTGCATAGACCAAATATTGAGTGATAGAATCTGCAAATAGCTTATGCTTTAATTGAATATGATTTAGTCTTTGATTCATTAAAATTTATAAAGACATATCGTTGCCGATATTATTAACATTAATTAATGAGCAACTTAATTTAAATATCGGCTATATTACTTTTACTCCATGCAATTTGTATTTTGATGGATCGGTTGCAAAGGTGATTGTGGTGTTGATGTTATTATTATATCACCAAGTTATTTTTGAAGCTCTTAACCGATTGGATCATATATGCATAAATAACCAAACCGGGTACGAGACTTATTATTCGGTTTGGAGATCTTACATTACATGGGAGTAAAACATATAGAAGCTTGTGGTGCTTCTTTTCTATTGGTACAGCGAGTATTCAAAGCATGTCAATGTTTAGATGAATTTCTAAATGTTTATATTGATAAATGATTAGACATTATAATTTACTTTGATGAATTTGTGATTTATCATGTACCAAGAGCAGAGAATCTTAGAGCTAATGTGTTGGCACAGCAAGTATCAGGCTATATATTCAGAAAAGAAATTTTCGAGAACAGAAGCCGATGTTTTGCGAAGCCGACATGCTTGCTCTAGGACAGACGGTCCAACCGCCTGGTGCAGCCGGTCTAACCGGCCTGGCCGGTCTAACCGACATGACAAGCGGTCTGACCGCCTGTGCCTCTGAAAGACCGATTCGGCTGTGGATGCCTCTCAATCTGTTGAGGCCGATGTTGGTATTTGGAGGAAGCCTCTGGTGGTATTTGCAGGATACTAGCAGGTCAATGGATTGAAAAGTCCGACGATGGGTTTTCAAGTTTGCTTTGGTTGATAGTGAACTATATCGTCGGACCGCGGATGGTTTGCTCTTAAAGTGTTTATATCCTGATCAAGCTAGGTTGGTTATGGCAGAGGTTCATGAAGAAATTTATGGTGCGCAACAATCGGCTCGCATGATGAAGTGGCTCCTTAAGCGGGTTTACTATTATTGGTTTACAATAATTGTCGATTGTTTTTGTTACTATGAAAGAGGTGATTGAGTTTATTATCGAGCATGTTATACATGGATTTGGGATTCGTTTGCCAATGAACATCATTCATATCTAAGGAGGTACGTGAGTTCGTTGAATCCAATGGTATTAAATTGCTCAATTCATCTCCATACTATGCTCAAGCTAATGGTGAAGTTGAGTTTAGCAATAAGGCATGTTTCTAGATATGGTTTTGCCAAAATTACTCCGTATGAGTTTGTCTATGGTCAAGAAGTCCTTTGAGTGACCGGCAGGCGTTTGGAGGCTTTGGAGCAGGTCTAGAAAGAAGATAGCTCGAGTATGTAATAAGAAGGCAAAGGTAACATTCTTTCAAGTTGATGATTGCATAGATTTCAGTTGTCAAGAGCACTTGAAGGTATTATCTAATTGTTTGGCAAAGTGTTTGAAAGGATTTTGCCAATGTGTTGATATCGCTCTTAGAATGAAATGGCCGACAATAGAGGGTCGCTCTTAGACTGAATTAATGTTTCTTGATATGCAAGCTTTACCAAGAAACAGGAGGGCATATGTTGACGACCCGAAATGGCATGAATGCCGATCTGGCTCAACAGCCGATCTAACCGCCTGTAACAAGCGGTCTGACCGGATGTACCCAGTAGCCGGTCTGGCAATGGGCCAGGCGGTATGACCGCCTGTACAGCCGGTCTAGACCGCATGTAGGAAAGTGTTCAAAATATGATTTTGACTCTACCATTGCGTAGGGCTCGTCGAGAAGGTCAAAATGCATATGTGGATCGCCTGATTTGGACTCCGGATGAGGGAGTTATGGCTCTGGCAAGGGTCAACCCCGGGCCCAGACGGTTAGACCGCCTGTATAAGAGGCCAGATCGTCTGTAGCAGTTCTAATCCGAATTAGAGTTTCATTTTGATGGGACTTCATTATGGAATTGACTCCCCACGGGGCAAGACCTCCCCACCCTATATTATGAAGGGCCGTGGCCGATTGAGGACCTCTACCCAATCGTACAATCAATTTACCTTTACTCTTTTATCTCAAACCCTAGCTTTTTCAACCCCCTCTTCTTCCTTCTTCGTCTCCATGGCGTTTTAGGACGTTTTAGGTGGTCTTGCCGACCATAGAGTAACCCTAGGTTCGCCGCCTCCGACGGGTCCCTCCCGAGGCGACGATCGTAGGCTTTCGCGGCGCCTCAGCCTACAGGCGGTCTGACCCCCTATGACGGGCGGTCTGACCTCCTGTGACAGGTGGTCTCACCCCCTGTACAGGCGGTCTGACTCCCTGTCCAGAAGTTCCGACGAGGAGATTTCGGCTACCGCGCAATCTAGCGCTTATCGTGTGTTGACCCGAAAAGGCATCAACAATAGTGTCAATAGTTCACGTTAACGTTTTAATTAACCAATCCTTCACAAAAGTTAACTCAGCCTTAAAAAAGATTATTCAACTATTTATTTCAGCAGGCCAAGCAACTATACGATGTCACGTTCATCCTCCCTATTTTATCATAGTCCAGGCAACAACCACCATGTTCCGTTTTGATGCCACCATGACTTGGAGCTCCCATATGGCAAGCGGGAAGGCAAACAGAAAGGAGGTGAGATAAAAAAAAATCGGAGAGAAGAGGAGCGATTGCTACGGTCTGCGGACAGTGATTCCAGCAGCGGCTTGCCCTGTGTCAGCGGAGATCGCATCTCGCGTGCCTGCGAGAACCATGGTTGTAACTTGCAAGTTGCAGAGCTGCCCTAGTGGGCTACTTTGTTGATGGGCTTTTCGTGCAAGAACAAAGATGACGTGGGCCAATTCAAATGTATTGAGAACCAGCTTTTTAGAAAGCTGTTGGAGCATCAGATTAAAATCAGGCACCTAATATAGACATTTTAGGACTTAAAATGGGTCGAGATGCTCAGCAACCTATATTGGAAGAGACCAAACTCTCACTTTAATTGAGAAGAATTTAAATAAATTATTAGTTTGTTCTAATAACTTTTGGTAAATGGTAGAAAGTTCTACGCAGCCCCACGATTGGTGGCAGCCGTGGCTCACCGGTCTGCACCAAGATCTCCCCGGGACTGTCCACCTGGATGTGATCCTTAGGGCGTCTTCAAAAATAATAGATAGTTGTTGGTTATTTCAGCTCCACCTCAACTAGTAGGTCCCACATGCAAAGTATTTTACTCTGTATTTTTTCTTTGGAGGGCCCACCCTTTCTCTATATACCCTGATGCACGCATCTCGTTTTTTGTGCGAGCCTAGCGACGAAGAAATCGCTGGCTGCTCTCTCACACATTCCTCTCTCTCACCCACGTCATGAAGGGAGCCTGCTCAAATCGCTGGCTCAAATGGACCTGTTGGCCATGCTCTTATCCTCACCTAACACATTTGGAAAAGCCCGCAACTCTGGTTTTCGACCGTACTGATACTGCACCTCGGATGGTGATGCGCCGAGCGAGCGATCGACATCATTGGATTGCCTGGAGAGACTACCTACACAACCACTAGAACACTCCCCTAATCACTACCCTCTCTACCCTTGTATTCTCTCATGCATGTAACCTCTACCCGATATGCCACGCATCTTGGTTGTAATGGACTCAATTCTCATTTGAATTAATATAGTAGGTGGGGAACTCCCTACGATATTGTTCAAAACAAATGATAAAAGGAGATGCAATGGGACTTTGTTGGAGCACTAATTTTTTGGTAGTTATATTAGAGAATATGAGATTGTTGGAGATGCTTGTAGAGTATACTTGGCTCATTTTCTCGTTGGTATGGCACCTGAACAATAATATAAGGAAAAGTCAAATGTGGTATCTGAATGAGTTGGTATACATATACAGTACGTCCACGATCGTCCTATATATACCTGCTAGCCGCCGCGTCCCTAAATAATGTCTTCAATATTCGTTTCACAAATGCACTTGGGGTTGGGAGCGAAGCTTCATGCACATATTTTTTTTATACATGTACTATATGTGTATATGAGATCCGCTCAAAACGGAACATGCAGATGCATTACTGTCACGTCGTCAGAGATGGAGCGGCTGCTAACTTGTTGGTCGTTGGTATTACATGGGGTCAGCAGTTTCGGGCTGAAGATTAATATACCTTATTGGGACATATTCCCTCATTCCACTACAAATTAAAACCTGGCATTGTCCAAGGCTCCGATCCAAGACGGTAGCTGTGCGCCTGTGCCCAAGTTAATTTGGAGGCTCAATTGCTCAAGTAGAGATCCTACTCCAAGAGCCTAGATTATAGTACTTTGTTGTCTCCTCTGACAACGTCGATCTATGGCTTCTTTCTACCGTGGCTCTGCAATCTCGCTACTGCAACACAGGGCGCTCCGCCCTAGCGTCTTACAGTCCCGAGCGTTCTGTGGAAGCACACGGGATTTCAGTAAGGTTTACCGTGCACCGGCGGCGAGGACACGAGACGAGGTTGCAGTGGCCACACCCACACATGGGAGGGTCTCGGCCTCGTCTCCAGAGCGTGTGCTGGAGTCACCACCTATGACGCCGTGGGTAGAGCGCTGGCTCCCCGCAGCGGCAAGGCCGTATGCGATGCTTGCCCGTCTCCACAAGCCCGACGCCATTTGGCTCTACGCATGGCCCTGCCTCTGGTATGTCACTCCACGCGAATTCTTTCTTGGCCTTTACTAGGATGGCCAGCATGCTGACGGTGCGCCCGTAAAAGATATTTGTTTACAAAATAATATTCTGATTATGGGTGTGTTAGTTTTGTTATTTTACTATTTATTAGAATATTAGCAATGTCATAAATAATCTTACGGCTTCTAAAATAATATATTACAAACACAAGCAAATAGGAAAAAACTACTGCAATAACAACACAACTTCAGAGTAGAAATACATGGCCGCAACTTCAGAGTAGAAATACATGACCGGATAATGTGCAAATAGTTTATGAAACATTATCATAACCTTTATGTTAAGCATCTTATTGTGGAGGGTAGTGGCACTAACTCTATCTCAAATGAGTATAAAAGGCTAGTTATTTAAAAATATAGACATTTATCCACCATCTTTCTATAAAATTCCACCGATAAATATAAACATTTTGTCAATACTTAAGCATGAAGGGTCGCCCTTGCCGTGCACCTCTTTGTGGCGGTGAGATAAAACCATAAAATAAAGAGGTAAGGTAAGAGGGTGTTAGTTCCCTGGGCTTAAAATAAACCCATCCACATTTTGTTGGGGAGACGCCCCTTGGAATCGTATTTTCTATTTTAGCAGGCGAGACTGAAGAAGTTAGAACGAAGAAGACAAATGTGAAGTTATTTCGAAGAGGTTAAAGTCGCAGGTGAAGTTATAGAAGTCGGGACGAAGATGACGAGCGCGAAGCTAATTTGAAGAGGTTAAAGCCTCGAGCAAGACTGAAGAAGTCAAGGCAAAGAAGACAATAGTACGAGGCTGGTCACGAAGCTGGGAAATGCTAGAACGAATCTATCTCCTGTAACGAGGCTGAAACGAAGATTGGCGGGAAACAACGGTCATCTAAAAGCTAGGATAGATATTAGATTTTTGGCGGGAAGTATCGGTCTTGTAAACATACGAGGTTGACCCCTATAAATAGCAGGTCAACAGTAACTGTAAAGGACAATTTTTTAAAGGAACGAAAAAGAAGTCAACTGTGACTTTCACACTGTTTGTAATACTAGAAAAACCGTGTTACAACAGTTGGCGCCGTCCGCGTGTTAGGATCGAAATCAAAACTCACGATGCCACCCAAGAAAAAGCAACGGTCCGATGATCCCACGGACCTCCAAAGCTCACGAAAATGAAAGAGAAAACGATGAACGACAAGTTTCACTAGAGCCAGTCACTACCAATGATAACCAAAATAGAGAAGAAGCTAGCCTCGAACAACTATTACAAGAAATTGAGAGGCTTAAGCAAGAAAAAGAAGCCCTGTTGAAGGAAGCAGAGAACCAGAGAAAAGAAATGGAGAAAGAACGAAAAATCGTAGAGGCCAAGAACGAGCTCCAGAGACTCCAAAGCGAGCTCAATGCGAGCAAAGAAACCGTTCAAGAGCCCGAGAGAGAATACAACACCGAAACAATAAATTGCAACACGGGTTTCAGAAGTTTCGACTCGAATTCACAGTTATCTCCAGGCCTTCAAAATGCACCATGGCCAACCTCGTACAAGCCCATCACCTTGCCCAAATACAATGGTACTTGTGATCCAAGGCAGTTTCTGATGAGCTACGAAGTCGCTGTAGCTTCCGCAGGAGGAAACGAGCTAGTTCTCGCAAAGTCATTCATCATAGCCTGTGAAGGACCGGCTCTCACATGGTTCACGAGACTAAGCCCAGGATCAATCTTCAGCTGGGAAAAACTCAAGGCCAAAGTACTTCAAAACTTTCAAGGATTCAATAGGCAACTGTGAACCTCGGGAGATTTATTCGCATGCAGACAGGAGGAAAGGGAGCCATTAGCTCAGTATTTCAAACGCTTCATCCAATTAAAGGCCCAAACAGATGATATCCCAGACTCAATAGCAATTGATGCATGCATTCACGGGTTGGGACCAGGGCCATGCGCGTCAGAATTCGTCAAAAACAAACCAAGGAACCTCCATGAACTCTTCCACGAGATGGAAAAATTTTGCAGATCAGACGATGATCACAGGAGAAGAATCAACGAAAGAGCCATGCTCAGAAAAGCAAACGGAAACTATAAGCAGCCCACATATGAAAAGCAGAACTACAACAGACCAACCCAAGTTTTTCACATAGAAAACGAGACCGGCCAACATAGTAACGAATCAAACGCAGCGAAGCAAAACTTCAGCTCCTCATCCACATGAGGAAGAGGCGGACGAGGCAGAGGCCGTGGAAGAGGTCGAGGCCAACAAGAAAGCCAATCTCGATCTTGGTTCTGTCAATTCCATGGCAAAAACCCAGATCACAGTACAGGGAGATGTCCCATAACCATCAGGGTAAAGCAAGAAATCAAGGTCGCGCAGTCCAAACAAATTCTTGGCAGTGCACCCCCCATAACACGCCGAATCCGCAGCTACAACTCCCGACGAATTCAGAATCCTTTTCAACATACCACCAGCCTCGTTTGGCCTGGCATCAAACCCAGTCCGAATCAAATCAACAAGCGCACAGCTCAATCCAGTCCACCGCAGCAAGAAAAGACGAAACTGTAATGCAAGCAGCTCCAACACCGAATTCAACACCCGCCAAGGGTCCCATTCCTTCTCGAGGAATGATTCTGCCCATAGCAGGAGGATCTTCAGTTGATTTCGAAAGCAAAAGACAAAGAAAGGACTACTTCAGAAGAGTGCACGCAATACTACCCAATGGCCCAGTAATAAAAACCCATTGGTCGCATGTTCCAATAACCTTTACCGAGCAAGATCTCAAACTCCAATGTTATCCTCACACTGATGCCATGGTCATCGAAACAAATGTGGCAGGCTGGGAGTTAACAAAGATACTGATAGACGATGGCAGTTCGGCTGATATCATCTTCGCTAGTGCTTTCGACCAAATGAACATCAGCAGAAGCTCGTTACAGCCATCAGAAACTCCACTCATTGGTTTCGGAGGAAAAAGAATCCGAGCTTTAGGAAAAATCGAACTACCGGTAACTTTGGGGGACCTGAGTAATCCCAGAACAGAACGAATCACTTTTGACGTAGTTGACATGTACTACCCTTGCAATGCAATCTTCGGAAGAGGTTTTCTCAACACGTTCGAAGCTATTGTACGACAGGCATATCTCTATATGAAACTTCCAGCATCAAATGGAGTAATCACAGTATTCGGAAACCAGCAAGTCGCAAGGGACATCGAACAAGGAATTACCCCAGGCGAGAAAAACGTCAACCTCTTGCAGGCAGAAACGAAACAAACAAACAACAAAGTCCAAGCAGAGTCGATCAAAAAGACGCCATCGCAATCCAGAATGGAAAAAGTAAAAGAAGGTATTCAAGCACAAGACACCAAGCGAGTCTCTCTCGATCCAGGAGTCGAAGGTAGAGAGGTCACGATCGGAGCAGACCTTTCCCCCCAAGAAGAGGAGGATTTGATAACTTTCTTAAGAAAGAATAAAGATGTCTTTGCGTGGACAGCTGCAGACCTAAAGGGTGTCAGCAGAACCATAATCGAGCATAGCCTCAACATAAACCCGAAGACAAAGCCAAGAAAACAAAAATTGAGAAAAATGTCGGACGAGAAGGTAGAAGGAATAAAATCCGAAGTGGAAAGGCTACTGAAAGCAAAAGTCATCAGAGAAGTACAATACCCAGAATGGTTGGCAAATACTGTCCCGGTGAAGAAGAAAAACGGAAAGTGGAGGATGTGCATTGACTTCACAACACTAAACAAGCATTGCCCAAAAGATGATTTTCCTTTACCAAGAATTGATAGCGTCGTTGATGACGCAGCCAACAGCGAGATTCTATCTTTGCTAGATTGCTTTTCAGGGTATCACCAAGTTTGGATGAAACAAGAGGATGAGGAGAAGACAAGCTTCATAACACCTTTCGGAACTTTTTGTTTCGTCAGAATGCCAGAAGGGCTGAGAAACGCAGGGTCAACTTTCTCAAGAATGACCAAAAAAGTTTTCAACTCACAAATTGACAGAAACATGTTAGCTTATGTGGATGACCTCGTCATAAAGAGTATCAAAAGAACGGATCACATCAAAGATCTCGAGGAAACTGTTGTAACACGGATTTTCTAGTATTACAAACAGTAACAAAGTCAAGGTTGACTTCTTTCTCGTTCCTTCAAAAAATTGTCCTCTACAGTTACTGCTGACCTGCTATTTATAGGGGTCAACCTCGTATGTTTACAAGACCGTTACTTCCCGCCAGAATTCCTACACATAGTCTAGCTTTTGGACAACCGTTGCTTCCCGCCAATCCTCATCCTAGCCTCGTCGCAGATGATAGACTCGTTTCAGCATCTCCATATTCCATACCCAGCCTCGTAACATTGTCCTCTTTGTCTTGACTTCTTCGATCCTGCTCGATAAGGCTTTAACCTCTTCGAATTAGCTTCACGTTTGTCAGCTTCGTCCTGACTTCTCTGATTTCGCCGGCGACTTTTGCCTCTTCGAAATTAGCTTCGCATTTATCTTCTTCATTCGAAACTCTTCAGTCTCGCCTGTAAAAGTAGAAAACATGATTCCAAGGGGCGTCTCCCCAACAGTAGCCCCTTCGTCCTTGGATTCGAGTTTGTTACTATTCATCCCTCGAATTCCTGGGACGAAACCCAAAAGGCGTCCCCTTGGATAAATTTGGCGGTTACTTGGCGCCTTTCCACGGCGCGAATTTCGGAACTTACCGCGCCTATAAATAGTAGAAGTTACCCCCTCCTAAAATTACCTTCGCTTTCACTTTTGACCTCGTGTAATTGTCTTCGCTTTGCTTTAACTCTCATTGCTGACCTCGTGCTTCTGCCTTCGCTCTTTTCTGTTTGGTGCTGCTTGTTAAGATATTTGAAGTGCTTCGTAATTGAAAAAAGGTTAGTTTTGAAGAATCTCTGTCTTCGTTTCTTGTTTTGTTATGTTTTTAATTTCTTTTGATATTAGTTTCGGGATGGCCCACATCGAGTCTGCTGCTATTCCGACTCCTGATGCGGAGAAGGAGGATAGTCCTGTGGCTTCTAACCCAGGGAGCGAAGATCTAGAGGGAGTCGAGGCCAGCGTTGATGAGCTTGTTGAAGAATCAGCTCCCAAGACCCTTCATTTTGGTCGGTCCTCAGTTACTTCAGGCATGATTTCAACTTATGAACAAAATGGATTTTTTCCTGCTGGTGTTGGCCGTGCTCCGGGTCACGAAACTACCCCTGATCCTCAGATTGGAGAGGCTGTCGTTTTTACTGATTTCTTTACTGCTGGTCTTCGATTTCCCTGCGACCCTATGCTACCTCAGATATTTGACCGATTCAACGTCAAGCTTCATCAACTGACACCAAATTCTTTTGTTCAATTGTCAAAATTTTTCTGGGGAGTGAAAACATTTGGTGGTGAGATTGACGTTGATACCTTCGGTCGTTACAATGAGCTTCATCTTCAGAAGAGATCGGTATTTCTGGAAGAAGGGGGCGAAGAACATATTGGACAGTTTGGTGTTGCAACCTTTACTTCGCGTCGTCGAAGTGCAGCCCTAAAGATTACCAAAGTTGACTTCTCCTACGCTCAGCGAAATCGTTGGGACGTTAACTGGCCGAAGTCCTGGTTCTATGTTAAGATTGGTTTCGTTACACCAAACTCCAGCGAAGTACATTATCCATTTGCTGGTCCTCTTGGCAACATAGAAATTTCTACCGTGATTGATTTCGATAGAAAATCTGAGTCTTTTAAGAAAAACAGTCCTTGCTTTCATCATGCTACGCGACGACTCACCGGCCGTGATGTTGTTGAAGAGTTTTTGGCTGCCGGAATCTGGCCTTTGGGAACAGACTGGAAACCATTTCGAATTGAGGAGAGGCCAATTCCTGGTTTCATCTTGCCCACCACCTTTGCTGTTTTTGGACTTACAAAACCTGAAGGTGTTAGTGATGACGAACTTGTTTCGAATGTAGAATGGGCTGCGAGGTCTTTGGTTGGTCCTTTCACCGAAAAGGAGAAGAAGTCAATGATTGACTTCTTCGAAAAAACAAGTCGTCTGAACCGCCCGTGGATAGAAATGGGTGTTCAGTATGGGGACAGGGTAAAACCTTCTAAGCCTCAGAAGCGCATGAAACCAGTTGGAAATATTGGATCCGAGCAAGCTGGCGTTTCGCGAAGATACAAAAAGACTTCATCAAAAGTTTTAATATCTTCGAGTCAAGATGCTCCCCAGGCGAAGACAAAGCTGCTCGAGGCTCAAAAGAGGAAAAGTGCCTGTATGCAACAATCTACTTCTGCACCAACCAAGAAACCTCGATTGACTCGAAAGGTAGATTTGTCTCTCCTGGATAGTCCAGAAGCCGGAGCTGAAGTTGAGAAGGAAAAAGAAACTATTGAAGCAACTTGTGGACTTCTCGGAATTGCTGGCATTGCTGGTGGTGACCTCGGCACTTCGGGGTTTATGAAGGATTTAGCAGGTACTTCTGCTGCTTCGGGTGAAGGTTTATTTGTTCCTTTTATGAAATGCCCCGGTGCTAGAATGAACCTGACAGGCTCGATATCAAGTGTTGTTTCGAAATCTCCAAGAGAATTCGATCCAAACTTTCTTGAGCTCTTAGAGCATAACTTCGGCTCGTATTCCACAGAATCAGCCGTCGAGGCCATGGATGTGGAGAAAGATAAAGTAGTCGAGGCCAAACACGAGGTCAGTAATTTTAGTTGTACTGGACTTGACCACTAAATTTCTTCTATTGTTTTTGCTTATTTTGCTTGATATTTTTAGGTCGAGGTTGTGGATGTCAAGGGTAAAAAGATCCCTGAAGAGACATCTACGAAGCTCCCTCAAGACCTGGTTGCTTCTTCTTTTGTTGACCTTGGTGAAGATACTGATGAAATGCGAGGTGAGAAAAAATTCTATCATCACTTCATGTTTAGTTTCGTTTTTGATTCTTATATTTTGTCTTCGTTTTTATAGGTTACAAAACATCTTTGGAAAATCTTAGCTTTGAAGAGCTATCTCGCTTGAGCGTCTCCACAGCGCACAAGGTTCGTGCTTGCTTTTTGGTATTTTATCCTCGTTTCTTCCTTTCTTTATATTTGACTTACTTTCTTGTTTTCGATTTGCTTCCTTAGGTTAAGTTGATCAACGCGGTTTGTGCTTCAAAGTCTAAAACCGCTGTTGATCGACTTCATTTCTTGGAGAAGGAGAACGAGAGGCTTCGGGAAGTCAACGACAAACTTCATAAAGATTTGACTAAGCTCGAGGACAAATGGGACAAAACAGATAGAAAATATAAAGCCTTGCAGAAGGACTTCGACGAGAACCTGACTGTGATTGAGAACCTACGTGATACCGTGGTTCGCGAGTCCGATGCTGCGAAAGAGGCTAAGACTAAAGTGTCTTCCCTCGAGCTTAAGTTGAAAGAAACCGAAAATGCTCTAGCCTCGTCCAAGACTCTTGACGCTGAGAAGATTAAACGAATTTTTGATTCGTATTGTAGCTCACTCAAGCAGTTCGGAGCCACTCCTTACGCTCTTCCGACGGACTTAAACATTGATAACTTCTTATCTTGGATTGAAGAAGAATTTGCTGGTCTCGGGGACGTGTTTTCTATTGCTGGCGACAACTTCGCACTCACCTGCACCGATGGCCTCGGCAGATTCCTCGAGAAAGAAGATAAGGAACTGCTTCTTCGGGTTTCTAGCCCCGGATTTCGTTTTGCTGACTTCGGAGATCTGTCCTTGCCTTGTTCAAAAGAAGTCGAAACTATGAAATGTCGTTTCTTGCGAGACTTCTGGAACGCCTATGGGCGAGATATGGCTAAGGACTCCTCTTCGAAGGTAAAAAACTTTCTCTATATAACTTTGCTTCGTCTTCTCTTTTATTATTGCCGAAAATTCTAAGTCTTTTGCTTTTGTTCTTCACTAGGAAGAAACTGAGGATGCAGAAACCGAGGAAGGGAAAGAGGAAGAAGACGAGGAAGAAGAAAATGATGCTTTGGATTCGTCTCGTGAAGAAGGCGAAACTAAATCTCCCCAAGAAGAAGAAGAAATCTTGTCGCGAGTCGAAACTAATTTATGTAAAAAACTTGTTGCAAGTCATGAGCGATGTTTGTGAACTTCAGAGCGTCTTAAACATTGAAATTGTTCGTTGTCTATATTAACCTCGTAATTATCTTCAGTCTTTGTTTCGAAGTGTATGCATCGGACTCGTACAATTTATTTTCATTTGGAGTTGCTTGTACACTATCTTGTTTCTACAAGATCATGACCTTTAGCTTCGTTTTCGCTATAGGAAACGCTTAAATATTCTTTGGCCTCTAATTCCCTTGTTAAGTCGAGAAAACCTTGGAGCGGATGTGCTTTTCTCCATATATTGGCTTCTAGTTCCCTTGTTGACTCGAGAAAACCTTGGAGCGGATGCGCTCTTCTCCAGGATCGCACAACTTGAGAAGGCGTTGCTGCACGAAGCATCCATGGGCCCTATGCTGATGTTAGTCTTTGGCCTGGCCAGATCATGCCGTCGAGCATTCCTTTGATTCCTGCTGCCTCTCATTTCTAGGAAAATTTTCCTTTTTTCATTTGCTTTGCTTTTTCTCTTGCCGAGGCTCGTCTCCCGGCTTCCCTTTTATAGTGGTCTTTGGACCCTTGGTAAAATAAAGATTTCACCTAACCTTGTGTCCTTTTTGAAAGGTACAGGTTAGGTGATTCGTTTTAATGTGTCAGTTGCTTGATGAAAGCTTGTTTTTGAATAAATGCAAATGGGGGCTTCTCTTTTTAGCCTTTGAAAAAGGCGTCCCCTCCCTCGATAGCCCCTTTGCGTTTATTCATTGCTTCTTACTTCGAGCAACGAATCTGAAAGATTACGTTCTCTTGTTTTAATTTCGAAATAGGGCAACTCTATTGCTTTTTTCGTTCCCCTGATTTGATCTAGACAATTGGTCTTTTTTTTTTTGCGAGGTATTGTTTTTGACCTCTTTCTTAGAGAATTTTATTCGAGATTTCTTTGGCGAGGTTAGTTTTTCCGATCTCGACCTTGGACTGTTTTGCTCAAGGCTTCTTTTAGCGAGGGTATTTTTCCAAACTCAGCCTCGAGCTATCTTGCTCGCGGTCTTCTTTTTACGAGGCTATTTTTCAACCTCGGCCTCGAGCTATTTTGCTCGAGGTCTTCTTTTGCGAGGTTATTTTTCAACCTCGGCCTCGAGCTATTTTGCTCGAGGTCTTCTTTTGCGAGGTTATTTTTCAACCTCGGCCTCGAGCTATTTTGCTCGAGGTCTTCTTTTGCGAGGTTATTTTTCAGCCTCGGCCTCGAGCTATTTTGCTCGAGGTCTTCTTTTGCGAGGTTATTTTTCAACCTCGGCCTCGAGCTATTTTGCTCGAGGTCTTCTTTTGCGAGGTTATTTTTCAACCTCGGCCTCGAGCTATTTTGCTCGAGGTCTTCTTTTGCGAGGTTATTTTTCAACCTCGGCCTCGAGCTATTTTGCTCGAGGTCTGCTTTTGCGAGGTTATTTTTCAACCTCGTTGAATTTTTTGCTTACGTACTTTTAGGGGAGTCTCCTTTATTGATGTTTTGGAGATATTTACATGGGTTCGCCTCATTAAAAACCTCACCTCCAGTTTCCTGGAGCCCCTTTTGTGAGGAAAAGAGTACGACCTTTTGTGATGAAAGAGAAAAGAGGTGCTACGTATTTGTGCTTATAGTTCCGCACATTTACGAAGTTGACCTTTACAAAAAGAACTGAAACTTGGAAAGTACTGTACAGCTTTATTTGTTTCGATTCTAGTTATAGTACTTGCGAAGTTGCTCCACATTCCATGAGTGAGGTAATTCTTCTCCATTCTCGGTGGACAAATGATAAGACCCTGGCCTCGAGCTTCTGGTGACAATGTATGGTCCTTCCCATTTTTCCTCGAATTTGGATAAGTTTTCTGCGTTATGCTTTCTTTTGATTACCAGGTCCCCAACTCTGATCTCTCTTATCTTTACTTTTGGGTCGCGCCACTTTCGTGTTTGCCTTTGATATGATTCGAGGTTATGTGATGCAACAAGTCAATCGACTTCGATTAAGTCCTTTTCCACCATTTCTTTTTCACCTTCGTCACTGCTAAGTGTTACCCTTAGTGTTTTGGCCTTGATTTCTTCTGGAACCATTGCTTCAGTTCCGTATAGCAATCTGAAAGGAGTGAACTTGGTTGCTCTGGATTGTGTGGTATTATGTGACCATACTGCGATTGGCAAATCGTCAATCCATTTTCCCTTTTTGTGGTCGAAGAGCATCTTCCTTATAGCTGAAAAAATGATGCCGTTGGCTCTTTCAACTGCACCGTTTGATTGCGGATGGTATACAGATGCGTACTTCACTTTGGTTCCCATTGTTATGCAAAAATCTCTGAATGATTCGCTGTCGAATTGCTTTCCATTGTCTACCGTTATTTCTTTTGGTACCCCGAATCTACAAATGATGTTATGCCAGAAGAACTTTTGTATTGTATGCGAAGTTATCGATGCTAGAGCTTTTGCTTCGATCCATTTTGTGAAATATTCCACAGCAACTACTGCGAATCTGCAGTTTCCTTGAGCTGTTGGGAGAGGCCCTACTAAATCTATTCCCCATCTTTGCAATGGCCAAGAAGGTGTGATGAGCTGCAACAGTGAACATGGAATCCTTTGATTGCTTGCGTTCTTTTGACATGCTTCGCATTTCTTTGCTACTTCATCTGCATCTTTTATCATTGTTGGCCAAAACATTCCTTGCCTGACCGCTTTTGCTGCGAGGGCTCTTGGACCAATATGTGTTCCGCATATCCCTTCGTGTATGCTTTTTAGTATCGCCATTCCTTGTTCTTTTGCAATGCATTTTAGCCATGGTGCTGATATCCCCTTCTTGTACAGCTCTCCTTGTACTATCTGGTACCCCTTTGCTCTTGCTGGTATTCTTTTAGCCTCGCTTGCTGAACAGGGTGTGAAATTGTTTTGTAGGTATGCCATGATTGGTGCTCTCCAATCTTCCCAGCAGATGTGTGCTAGATGCTACTTTTTGATTGAGGGGATGGTCATGACCTCGTAAATTACATCCTCAGGTAATTCTTCCTTCTTTGCTGCTTTCTTGGCTAAGTCATCAGCTTCGTTGTTGTCGTTTCTGTGTATGTGTTCCACCGTGAATCCTTTGAAGTGTTTCTCCATTTCTCTGACCTCTTCGAGGTAATCGATTAGTTCCGGCTTTTTAGCTTCGCTATCCTTTTCGATGTGGTCCCTTGCTATTTTTGAGTCTGTCTTCACAATGAACCTTTGTTTTCCTAGTGATTTCATTTTCCGTAGCCCAAGCAAGAGCGCTTCGTATTCTGCAACATTATTTGTGACTTGAATTTCTTGATTGCTGAATTCCAATCGTGCAGCGAATCTTGTTTTGATTCCGCCTGGTGAAACCAGTATTGCAGAGATCGCTGCACCTTTGTTACAATATGCTCCATCACAATAGACTGTCCATTGTTTTTCATCTTCGTCCGAATTTTCAAGCTTTGGAGAGGTCCAGTCTACTACGAAGTCAGCTAACACCTGGGATTTGATTGCATTTCGTCTTACGAATTCCATATTGAATCCAGATAGTTCTGCAGACCATTTGCTAATCCTATTCGAAGCTTCTCTATTTGCAAATAACTCGGCTAGAGGTTTGTTGGTGACGACTGTAACTTTGTGAGCTTCGAAATAATGCCTGAGTTTTCTTGATGCCATGAGCAATGCATATGCAATTTTTTCGAGTTCCGAGTATGACTTCTTGGCTCCAGATAATGCTTCAGAAACGAAGTAGGCTGGCAACTGCTTCAGAATGCCCTCGATTTCGGTTTCTTGTACTATTGCTGCGCTTACTGCTGATTCTGATACTGCAAGATAGAGGAGAAGGTCTTTTCCTTGTGCTGGTGGTGATAGTTTGATCATTGTCGCAAGGTACTGCTTTAGCTCTCTGAATGCTTTCGATTGTTCTTCGCCCCAGTTGAATTTCTGTGCATGTCTGAGCGTTTTGAAAAAAGGAAGGCTTCGCTCGGCTGCTCTTGGTACGAATCTGTTTAGAGCTGCGATTCTGCCTGTCAATTGTTGTACTTCCTTAACCGTTTTTGGCTCCTCCATGGATGCCAAGGCTTGCACCTTGTCTGGGTTAGCCTCGATTCCCTTTGATGTTACAAGGCACCCCAAAACTTTTCCTTTGGTTACTCCGAAGACGCATTTTTCTGGATTTAAGCTCAAGTTTGACATTCTTAGATTGTTGAAGGTTTCCTCGAGATCTTTGATATGATCCGCTCTTTTGATGCTTTTTACGACGAGGTCATCCACATAAGCTAACATGTTTCTGTCAATTTGTGAGTTGAAGACTTTTTTGGTCATTCTTGAGAAGGTTGACCCTGCGTTTCTCAATCCTTCTGGCATTCTGACGAAACAAAAAGTTCCGAAAGGTGTTATAAAGCTTGTCTTCTCCTCATCCTCTTGCTTCATCCAAATTTGGTGATATCCTGAAAAGCAATCTAGCAAGGATAGAATCTCGCTGTTGGCTGCGTCATCAACGACACTATCGATTCTTGGTAGAGGAAAATCATCTTTTGGGCAGTGCTTGTTTAGTGTTGTGAAGTCAATGCACATCCTCCATTTTCCGTTTTTCTTCTTCACTGGGACAGTATTCGCCAACCACTCTGGGTATTGTACTTCTCTGATGACTTTTGCCTTTAATAGCCTTTCCACTTCGGATTTTATTCCTTCTACCTTCTCATCCGACATTTTTCTCAATTTTTGTTTTCTTGGCCTTGTCTTCGGGTTTATGTTGAGACTATGCTCGATTATGGTTCTGCTGACACCCTTTAGATCTGCAGCTGTCCATGCGAAGACATCTTTATTCTTTCTTAAAAAAGTTATCAAATCTTCCTCTTCTTGGGGGGAGAGGTCTGCTCCGATTGTGACCTCTCTACCTTCGACTCCTGGATCGAGAGAGACTCGCTTGGTGTCTTGTGCTTGAATAGTTTCTTTTACTTTTTCCACTCTGTGTTGCGGTGGCTTCTTTTCGATCGATTTTGCTTGAGCTTCATTGCTTTTTTGTTTCGTTTCTGCCTGCAAGAGGTTGACATTTTTCTCGCCTGGAGTAATCCCTTGCTCGATGTCCCTTGCGACTTGCTGGTTTCCGAAAACCGTGATTACTCCATTTGATGCTGGAAGTTTCATGCACAGATATGCTTGTCGTACAATAGCTTCGAATGTGTTGAGAAAACCTCTTCCGAAGATTGCATTGTAAGGGTAGTACATGTCAACTACGTCAAAAGTGATTCGTTCTGTTCTGGGATTACTCAGGTCCCCCAAAGTTACCGGTAGTTCAATTTTTCCTAAGGCCTGGACTCTTTTTCCTCCGAAGCCAATGAGTGGAGTTTCTGAAGGTTGTAGCAGACTTCTGCTGATGTTCATTTGGTCGAAAGCACTGGCGAAGATAATATCAGCTGAGCTGCCATTGTCTATCAGTATCTTTGTTAGCTCCCAGCCTGCTACGTTTGTTTCGATGACCATGGCATCGGTATGAGGATAACACTGGAGTTTGAGATCCTGTTCGGTGAAGGTTATTGGCACATGCGACCAATGGGTTTTTATCACTGGGCCATTGGGTAGTATTGCGTGCACTCTTCTGAAATAGTCTTTTCTTTGTCTTTTGCTTTCGAAATCAACTGAAGATCCTCCGGCAATGGGCAGGATCATTCCGCGAGAGGGAATGGGACCCTTGACGGGTGTTGAATTCGGTGTTGGAGTTGCTTGCATTACGGTTTCGTCTTTTCTTGCTGCGGTTGATTGGATTGAGCTGTGCGCTTGTTGATTTGACTCGGTCTGGGTTTGATGCCAAGCTAAACGAGGCTGATGGTATGTTGAAAAGGATTCTGAATTCGTTGGGTGTTGTAGTTGCGGATTCGGCGTGTTGTTGGTGGCGCACTGCCAAGAATTTGTTTGAACTGCGCGACTTTGATTGTTGTTTTGATTCATTTCTTGCTTTACTCTGATGGTTATGGGACATCTCCCTGTACCGTGATCTGGGTTTTCACCATGGAATTGACAGAACCAAGATCGAGATTGGCTTTCTTGTTGGCTTCGACCTCTTCCACGGCCTCTGCCTCGTCCACCTCTTCCTCGTGTGGTTGAGGAGTTGAAGTTTTGCTTCGCTGCATTTGATTCGTTACTATGTTGGCCAGTCTCGTTTTCTATGTGGAAAACTTGGGTTGGTCTGTTGTAGTTCTGCTTTTCGTATGTGGGCTGCTTGTAATTTCCGTTTGCTTTTCTGAGCATGGCTCTTTCGTTGATTCTTCTCCTGTGATCATCGTCTGATCTGCAAAATTTTTCCATCTCGTGGAAGAGTTCATGGAGGTTCCTTGGTTTGTTTTTGACGAATTCAGAGGCGCATGGCCCTGGTCCCAACCCGTGAATGCATGCATCAATTGCTATGGAGTCTGGGATATCGTCTGTTTGGGCCTTTAATTGGATGAAGCGTTTGAAATACTGAGCTAACGGTTCTCTTTCCTCCTGTTTGCATGCGAATAAGTCTCCCGAGGTTAGCAGTTGCCTATTGAATCCTTGAAAGTTTTGAAGTACTTTAGCCTTGAGTTGTTCCCAGCTGAAAATTGATCCTGGGCTTAATCTCGTGAACCATGTAAGAGCCGGTCCTTCACAAGCTATGATGAATGATTTTGCAAGAACTAGCTCGTTTCCTCCTGCTGAAGCTACAGCGACTTCGTAGCTCATCAGAAACTGCCTTGGATCACAAGTACCATTGTATTTGGGCAAGGTGATGGGCTTGTACGAAGTTGGCCATGGTGCATTTTGAAGGCCTGGAGATAATGGTGAATTCGAGTCGAAGCTTCTGAAACCCGTGTTGTAAGTTGTCTCGGTGTTGTATTCTCTCTCAGGCACTTGCACAGTTTCTTTGCTCGCATTGAGCTCGCTTTGGAGTTTCTGGAGCTCATTCTTGGCCTCTGCGATTTTTCGTTTTTTCTCGGTTTCGTTTCTCTGATTCTCCGCTTCTTTCAACAGGGCTTCTTTTTCTTGCTTAAGCCTCTTGATTTCTTGTAAGAGTTGTTCGAGGCTAGCTTCTTCTCGATTTTGGTTATCATTGGTAATGGCTTGGTCTGGTGAAACTTGTTGTTCATCGTTTTCTCTTTCATTTTCGTGAGCTTTGGAAGTTTGTGGATCACCAGATCGTTGCTTTTTCTTTGGTGGCATCGTGAGTTTTGATTTCGATCCTAACACGCGGACGGCGCCAACTGTTGTAACACGGATTTTCTAGTATTACAAACAGTAACAAAGTCAAGGTTGACTTCTTTCTCGTTCCTTCAAAAAATTGTCCTCTACAGTTACTGCTGACCTGCTATTTATAGGGGTCAACCTCGTATGTTTACAAGACCGTTACTTCCCGCCAGAATTCCTACACATAGTCTAGCTTTTGGACAACCGTTGCTTCCCGCCAATCCTCATCCTAGCCTCGTCGCAGATGATAGACTCGTTTCAGCATCTCCATATTCCATACCCAGCCTCGTAACATTGTCCTCTTTGTCTTGACTTCTTCGATCCTGCTCGATAAGGCTTTAACCTCTTCGAATTAGCTTCACGTTTGTCAGCTTCGTCCTGACTTCTCTGATTTCGCCGGCGACTTTTGCCTCTTCGAAATTAGCTTCGCATTTATCTTCTTCATTCGAAACTCTTCAGTCTCGCCTGTAAAAGTAGAAAACATGATTCCAAGGGGCGTCTCCCCAACAGAAACCTTCAACAATCTAAGAATGTCAAACTTGAGCTTAAATCCAGAAAAATGCGTCTTTGGAGTAACCAAAGGAAAAGTCTTGGGGTGCCTTGTAACATCAAAGGGAATCGAGGCCAACCCAGACAAGGTACAAGCCTTGGCATCCATGGAGGAGCCAAAGACGGTTAAGGAAGTCCAACAATTGACAGGCAGAATCGCAGCTCTAAACAGATTCGTACCAAGAGCAGCCGAGCGAAGCCTTGCTTTCTTCAAAACTCTCAGACATGCACAGAAATTCAACTGGGGCGAAGAACAATCGAAAGCATTCAGAGAACTAAAGCAGTACCTTGCAACAATGATCAAACTATCACCACCAGCCCAAGGAAAAGACCTTCTCCTCTACCTTGCAGTATCAGAGTCAGCAGTAAGCGCTGCAATAGTACAAGAAACCGAAATCGAAGGCATTCTGAAGCAGTTGCCGGCCTACTTCATTTCTGAAGCATTATCTGGAGCCAAGAAGTCATACTCTAAGCTCGAAAAAATTGCATACGCATTGCTTATGGCATCAAGAAAACTCAGGCACTATTTCGAAGCTCACAAAGTTACAGTCGTCACCAACAAACCTCTAGCAGAGCTATTCGCAAACAGAGAAGCTTCGAATAGGATCAGCAAATGGTCCGCAGAACTATCCGGATTCAATATCGAATTCGTAAGACGAAATGCAATCAAATCACAAGTATTAGCTGACTTCGTAGCAGACTGGACCTCTCTAAAGCATGAAAGTTCAGACGAAGAAGAAAAACAATGGACAGTCTATTGTGACGGAGCATACTGTAACAAAGGAGCAGCGATCTCTGCAATACTGGTTTCACCAGGCGGAATCAAAACAAGATTCGCAGCACGATTGGAATTCAGCAACCAAGAGATTCAAATCACTAATAATGTAGCAGAATACGAAGCACTCCTGCTCGGGCTACGAAAAATGAAATCACTAGGAAAACAAAGGTTCATTGTGAAGACAGACTCGAAAATAGCAAGGGACCACATCGAAAAGGATAGCGAAGCTAGAAAACCAGAACTAATCGATTACCTCGAAGAAGTCAGAGAAATGGAGAAACACTTCAAAGGATTCACAGTAGAGCACATCCACAGAAACGACAACAACGAAGCTGATGACTTAGCCAAAAAAGCAGCAAAGAAGGAAGAACTACCTGAGGACGTAATTTACGAGGCCATGACCATCCCATCAATCAGAAAGCAACATCTTGCACACATTCGCTGGGAAGATTGGAGAGCACCAATCATGGCATACTTACAAAACAATTTCACACCCTGTTCAGCAAGCGAGGCCAAAAGAATACCAGCAAGAGCAAAAGGGTATCAGATAATACAAGGAGAGCTGTACAAGAAGGGGATATCAGCACCATGGCTAAAATGCATCGCAAAAGAACAAGGAATGGCGATACTAGAAAGCATACACGAAGGGATATGCGGAACACACATTGGTCCAAGAGCCCTCGCAGAAAAGCAGTCAGGCAAGGAATGTTTTGGCCAACAATGATAAAAGATGCAGACGAAGTAGCAAAGAAATGCGAAGCATGTCAAAAGAACGCAAGAAATCAAAAGATTCCATGCTCACTGTTGCAGCTCATCACACCTTCTTGGCCATTGCAAAGATGGGGAATAGATTTGGTAGGGCCTCTCCCAACAGCTCAAGGAAACTGTAGATTCGCAGTAGTTGACGTGGAATATTTCACAAAGTGGATCGAAGCAAAAGCACTAGCATCGATAACTTCGCATACAATACAAAAGTTCTTCTGGCATAACATCATTTGCAGATTCGGGGTACCAAAAGAAATAACAGTAGACAATGGAAAGCAATTTGACAGCGAATCATTCAGAGATTTTTGCATAACAATGGGAACCAAAGTGAAGTATGCATCCGTATATCATCCGCAATCAAATGGCGCAGTTGAAAGAGCCAACGGCATCATTTTTTCAACTATAAGGAAGATGCTCTTCGACCACAAAAAGGGAAAATGGATTGACGATTTGCCAATCGCAGTATGGTCACACAATACCACAGAATCCAGAGCAACCAAGTTCACTCCTTTCAGACTGCTATACGGAACTGAAGCAATGGTTCCAGAAGAAATCAAGGCCAAAACACTAAGGGTAACACTAAGTAGTGACGAAGGTGAAAAAGAAATGGTGGAAAAGGACCTAATCGAAGTCGATCGGCTTGTTGCCTCACATAACCTCGAATCATATCAAAGGCAAACACGAAAGTGGCGCGACCCAAAGGCGAAGATAAGAGAGATCAGAGTTGGGGACCTGGTAATCAAAAGAAAGCATAACGCAGAAAACTTATCCAAATTCGAGGAAAAATGGGAAGGACCTTACATTGTCACCAAAAGCTCGAGGCCAGGGTCTTATCATCTGTCTACCGAAAATGGAGAAGAATTACCTCACTCATGGAACGTAGAGCAACTTCGCAAGTACTATAACTAGAATCGGAACAAATAAAGCTGTACAGTTTTTTCCAAGTTTTAGTTCTTTTTGTAAAGGTCAACTTCGTAAATGTGCGGAGCTATATGCACAAATACGAAGCACCTTTTTTATCTTTTTCCTTCTTCACAAAAGGTCGTACTCTTTTCCTCACAAAAGGGGCTTCAGGAAACTAGAGGTGAGGTTTTTAATGAGGCGAACCTATGTAAATCTCTCCAAAAAATCGATAAAGGAGATCCCCTAAAAGCACTTGAGCAAAAAACACACCGAGGTTGAAAAATAACCTCGTAAAAAGAAGACCTCGAGCAAGATAGCTCGAGGCCGAGGTTGGAAATATAACCTCGTAAAAAGAAGACCTCGAGCAAGATAGCTCGAGGCCGAGGTTGGAAATATAACCTCGTAAAAAGAAGACCTCGAGCAAGATAGCTCGAGGCCAAGGTTGGAAAAATAACCTCGCAAAAAGAAGACCTCGAGCAAGATAGCTCGAGGCCGAGGTTGGAAAATAACCTCGCAAAAAGAAGACCTCGAGCAAAATAGCTCGAGGCCGAGGTTGAAAAGTAACCTCGTAAAAAGAAGACCTCGAGCAAGATAGCTCGAGGCCGAGGTTGGAAATATAACCTCGTAAAAAGAAGACCTCAAGCAAGATAGCTCGAGGCCGAGGTTGGAAAATAACCTCGCAAAAAGAAGACCTCGAGCAAAATAGCTCGAGGACGAGGTTGAAATATAACTTCGCAAAAATAAGACCTCAAGTAAAATAGTTCGAGGCCGAGGTTGGAAATACTAACCTCGCAAAAAAGCCTCGAGCAAAATAGCCCAAGGTCGAGGTCAGAAATATAACCTCGCCAAAAAGATCTCAAAAAAATTGTCTAAGGAAGAGGTTAGAAACAAACCTCGCAAGAAAGCCTACAATCTAGATCAAATAAGGGGAACGAAAAAAGCAACAGAGTTGTCCTATTTCAAAAGTAAAACAAGAGAACGTAATCTTTCAGATTCGTTGCTCAAAATAAGAAGCAATGAATAAACGCAAAAGGGGCTATCGAGGGAGGGGACGCCATTTTCAAAGGCAAAAAAGAGAAGCCCCCATTTGCATTTATTCAAAAACAAGTGTTCTCCAAGCAAACGAGCAAATTAAAACGAATCACCTAACTTGTACTTTTTAAAAGGACACGAGGTTAGGTGAAATCATAATTTCCCCAAGGGTCCAAAGACCACTATAAAAGAGAAGGGGGAGACAAGCCTCGGCAAGAGAAAAAGCAAAGCAAATGAAAAAGAAAAATTTTCCCTAGAAATGAGAGGCAACAGGAATCAAAGGAACGCTCGACGGCATGACCTGCCCAGGGTAAAGATCAACAACAGCACAGGGCCCATAGATACTTCGTACAACAACGCCCTCTCAAGTTGTGCGATCATGGAGAAGAGCGCATCCGCTTCAAGGCTTTCTCGAGTTAACAAGGGAATTAGAAGCCAATATATGGAGAAAAGCACATCCGCTTCAAGGCTTTCTCGAGTTAACAAGGGAATTAGAAGCCAAAGAATATTTAAGCGTTTTCCATAGCGAAAACGAAGCTAAAGGTCATGATCTTATAGAAACAAGATAATGTACAAACAATTTCAAATGAAAAGAAATTTTACGAGTCCAACGCATGCACTTCGAAACAAAGATCGAAGATAATTACGAGGCTAATATAGACAAAATCGTGAACAATTTCAGTGTTTAAGTCGCTCTGGAGCTCACAAACATAGCTCATGACTTGCAACAAGTTTTTTACATTAATTAATTTCGACTCGTGACTAGATTTCTCCTTCTTCTTGGGGAGATTTAGCTTCGTCATCGTCACGAGGCGAATCCTGGGTTCCATCTTCTTCTTCCTCGCTTTCTTCCTCTTTTCCTTCTTCAGCTTCTTCAGCTTCTGCGTCCTCAGTTTCTTCCTGGTGAAGAAACAAAGCAAAAGACTTAGAATATTTGACAATAATAAAAAGAGAAGAAGAAGCAAAGTTACACAAAAAGTTTCTTACCTTCGAAGAGGAGTCCTTTGCCATATCTCGCCCATAGACGTTCCAAAAGTCCCGCAAGAAGCGACGCTTCATAGTTTCGACTTCTTTAGAGCTAGACGAGGACAAGTCTCCGAAGTCAGAAAAGCGGAATCCAGGACCGGCAACTCGAAGAAGTAGTTCCTTATTCTCTCTTTCAAGAAATCTGCCGAGGCCATCGGTGCAGGTAAGTGCGAAGTTGTCGCCAGCAATAGAAAACACATCCCCGAGACCAGCAAATTCTTCTTCAATCCAAGATAAGAAACTATCAATGTTTAAGTCCACCGGAAGAGCGTAAGGGGTGGCTCCGAACTGCTTAAGCGAGCTAGAATACGAATCAAAAATTCGATTTATCCTCTCAGCATCAAGAATCTTGGACGAGGCTAGAGAATCTTCAGCTTCCTTTAACTTAAGTTCGAGGGAAGACACTTTGGTTTTAGCCTCTTTCGCAGCATCGGACTCGCGAACCACGGCGTCACGAAGGTTCTCGATCACAATCAGGTTCTCGTCAAAGTCCTTCTGCAAGGCCTTATATTTTCTGTCAGTAGTGTCCCAAGTGTCCCCGAGCTTAGTCAAATCTTTGTGAAGTTTGTCGTTAACTTCCCGAAGCCTCTCATTCTCCCCCTCCAAGAAACGAAGCCGATCAGCAGCAGTCTTGGACTTCGAGGCACAAACTGCGTTGATCAGTTTAACCTAAGGAAGCAAATCGAAAACAAAAACGTAAGACAAATATAAAGAAAGGAAGAGACGAGGATAAAATAGTAAGAAGCAAGCACGAACCTTGTGCGCTGTAGAGACGCTCAAGCGAGATAGCTCTTCAAAACTAAGATTTTCCAATGATGCTTTATAACCTATAAAGACGAAGACAAAATATAAGAATCAAAAACGAAACTAAATATGAAGTGGTGATAGAATTTTTTCTTTCTCACCTCGCGTCTCATCAGTATCTTCACCAAGTTCAACAAAAAAAGAAGTAGCCAAGTCTTGAGGGGGCTTAGTAGATGTTTCTTCAGGGATCTTTTTACCCTTGACATCCACAACCTCGACCTAAAAATATCAAGCAAAGTAAGCAAAAACAATAGAAGAAATTTAGTGGTCAAGTATAGTACAACTAAAATTTCTGACCTCGTGTTTGGCCTCGGCTACTTTATCTTCTTCAACATTCATGGCTTCGACGGCTGGTTCTGTGGAATACAAGCTGAAGTTATGCTCTAAGAGCTCAAGAAAGTTTGGATCGAATTCTCTTGGAGATTTCGAAACAACACTCGATATTGAGCCTGTGAGGCTCATTCTAGCACCGGGGCATTTCATGAAAGGAACAAACAAACCTTCACCCGAAGCAGCAGAAGTGCCTGCCAAATCCTTCATGAACCCCGATGTGCTGAGGTCATCGCCAACAATGCCAGCAATTCCTAGAAGACCACAAGCTGCTTCAATAGTCTCTTTCTCCTTTTCAGCTTCAGCTTCGGCTTCAGGACTGTCTAGGAGCGACAAATCCACCTTTCGAGTCAGTCGAGGTTTCTTGTTAGGCGCAGCGGCAGACTGTTGCACACAAGCAGTTTTCCTCTTCTGAGCCTCGAGCAGCTTTGTCTTCGTCTGGGGAGCATCTTGACTCGAAGATATTAGCACTTTTGACGAAGTCTTTTTATATCTTCGTGTCACCCCAGCTTGCTCGGATCCAATATTTCCAACAGGTTTCATGCGTTTCTGGGGTTTGGAGGGTTTTACTCTATCCCCATATTTAACGCCCATCTCTAACCATGGCCGATTCAAGCGGCTGGGTTTTTCGAAGAGGTCAATCATTGCCTTCTTCTCCTTTTCAGTAAGAGGGCCAATCAAAGCTTTGGCGGCCCATTCAACCTTAGAAATCAGATCATCTTCGGACATATCCGCAGGTTTCGTAAGTCCGAAGATAACAAAAGTAGTAGGCAAATCGAATCCAGGTATTTGCCTCTCCTCAACTCTGAAGGGTTTCCAATCATTCCCTAAAGGCCAGATCTCGGCAGTAAGAAACTCCTCAACCACATCACGGCCTGTCAGTCGCCGAGTGGCATGGATAAAGCAGCGACTGTTCTTCTTAAAAGCTTCGGATTTCTTGTCGAAGTCAATCACAGTGGACACTTCGACATTGCCAAGGGGGCCAGCAAAAGGATAGTTGGTATCGTTGGAATCCGAAGAGGCGAAGCCAACTTTGACATAGAACCACGACTTTGGCCAGTTTACATCCCAACGGTTCCGTTGAGCGTAGGTGAAGTCAATTTTCGTGATCTTCAGGGCAGCGCTGCGTCGACGCGAAGTAAAAGTCGCAACTCCAAATTGCCCAACATGCTCTTCTCCACCTTCTTCCAAAAAGATTGACCTCTTTTGAAGATGAAGCTCGTTGAAGCGGCCAAAAGTGTCGAGGTCAATTTCTCCACCGAATGTCTTGACACCCCAGAAGAATTTCGATAGTTGAACGAAGGAGTTGGGTGTCAACTGATGAAGTTTGACGTTGAAACGGTCCAGGATCTGGGGCAGCATTGGATCGCAGGGGAAACGGAGTCCCGCAGTAAAGAATTCGGAAAACACAACAGCCTCTCCGAATTGGGGATCAGGAGTAGTCTCGTTTCCAGGAGCACGGCCAACACCTTTAGGAAAGAATCCATTCTGTTCATAAGTTGAAATCATGCCGGTGGTAACAGAGGACCGACCGAAATGAAGGGTTTTTGGAGCTGATTCTCCAACGAGCTCATTGACATTGGCCTCGACCCCCTCCAAGTCCTCGCTCCCCGGGTTAGAGGCTACAGGACTATCCTCTCTCTCCGCATCAGGGGTCGGAAAAGCAGCAGATTCGACTTGAGCCATTTCTGAAACTAATAATGAAAAACAATAAAAAACATAACGAGACAAGAAACGAGGACAAATATTCTTCAAAACTAACCTCTTTCTAACAGCGAAGCGCTTCAAGAGTCTCAACAGAAAGCAACAATTAGTGCAAAGTGAAGACACTAGCACGAGGTCAGAAACGAGAGCTAAAGCAGAGCGAAGACAATTGCATGAGGTCAAAGGCGAAAGCGAAGGTAATTTTTAGGGGGGGTAACTTCTACTATTTATAGGCACGGTAAGTTCCGAAGTTTGCGCCGTGAAAAGGCGCCAAAGTAACCGCCAAATTAATCCAAGGGGACGCCTTTTGGGTTTCGTCCCAGGAGTTCGAGGAATGAATAGTGAAAAACTCGAATCCTAGGACGAAGGGGCTACTGTTGGGGAGACGCCCCTTGGAATCGTATTTTCTATTTTTGCAGGCGAGACTGAAGAAGTTAGACGAAGAAGACAAATGTGAAGTTATTTCGAAGAGGTTAAAGTCGCAGGTGAAGTTATAGAAGTCGGGACGAAGATGACGAGCGCGAAGCTAATTTGAAGAGGTTAAAGCCTCGAGCAAGACTGAAGAAGTCAAGGCAAAGAAGACAATAGTACGAGGCTGGTCACGAAGCTGGGAAATGCTAGAACGAATCTATCTCCTATAACGAGGCTGAAACGAAGATTGGCGGGAAACAACGGTCATCTAAAAGCTAGGATAGATATTAGATTTTTGGCGGGAAGTAACGGTCTTGTAAACATACGAGGTTGACCCCTATAAATAGCAGGTCAACAGTAACTGTAAAGGACAATTTTTTAAAGGAACGAAAAAGAAGTCAACTGTGACTTTCACACTGTTTGTAATACTAGAAAAACCGTGTTACAACACATTTTATGTTTGGATACTAATTAGGAGTATTAAACGTAGATCAATGAATTTCATAAGGCCTATACTTTTTTTAGAGAAATCTATTAAGCTTAATTATGCCATGATTACCTCATCTGATGCCATACTAGCATATGCTAATTATGGGTTAATTAACCTTAATAGATTCTTCTCGCGAAAAAGTCTAGGCCTTATATAATTAGCCATCCCAAATAGCATCGAAACATTGTATATGAAATGGGCTCTTTTATTATTACAACATTCAGTATGTACCAAATCAATATTTCATTCTGAAATGTAAAGCATGTTCAACAAAAATGTTGAATCGATCCTATCAAAATGTTTAAGAAAGTAATCCATTAATTAATGTTTTGTTGATCTAATTGGGTCAAAATAGGCTTTAAACATGAATTTCTTATCTATCAATATGGAAAGGAAATGGTAGAGAACATTGCCGAGGTCCAATCGTCGCGTGGGTTAGCGCTGTCCAACAAGACCGAAGCGAAGTAGGCAAAGTAGTATATGAAAGGGAAAGGAGCATGATAGCCAGTTCCATCGTGTGTTGTGTCCGGCAGGACACATGAGCCATCAGCCCATCAACAGTGCTGAGGTGGCTGCTATATCAGCATCAACGGTGTAGCGTTGTTGACGTTATCATAAACTCAACTTTCTAGGCAGAAATAAGAAATCAGATTTAACACTCAAATGTCGAGAGTAATTTGTCTGTATCTTTGTTCTGGTACTAATTACCATTTACCAAACGGTTTTTTTAGCATTGGGTGGATATGTAGACATAGCACGTGTTGTTGTCATTGTGACGAAGATATATAGGATGCGTCCTTTGATTCATTACAGGTCAATTGCAATGGCAGCAGAAAAGGCGGAGGTCCCGGACATGAAAATGATGGCGCTTTTTGGATTTGGCTCTGTTTTCTTGAGGGGTGTTGCTTGCACAGTGAATGATCTTCTCGATCGAGACATTGACAAGAAGGTGGTCTTACTTTTCTTTTAGTTTTCAGAGTGATGTTTGTAGTTTTTGTTAGTACAAAAAAAAAGAGTTTATTTGCATTATTTACTTATTACCAGTAAAAAAGAGAGATCTGGATATGAAATATATGTTCAGCCCTACCAGTAGTACCATTGAAACGCTGTATAAATCGGGAAGTCTCTCTCTCTATCTCTCTCAATGTAAGAGAGATCTGAATATGAAATATATGTTTTTTTAAAAGAAATATGAAATATATGTTCAACCCTACCAGTAGTACCATTTCGAGGAGGATGACTCTAGTGCTGATTGCTCAATGAATTCTCCTGGTCCTGACAGTTGCATGTCATCTACTAATAGACTACCAACCTTTCCCCTTGTAGGTTGAGCGGACAAAAAGCAGACCTCTTGCATCAGGTGTTCTAACCCCTGCGCAGGGATTTTACTTCCTTGTATTTCAGGTTCTACTATGGATTGGCTTTCTTCTTCAACTGAATCACCGTAGGTTTGTTGACCAAAATGCAATTTGCTACTACATGGATACTAATACAAAACTTCATGAACAACAAATTGATACAATAAATTTCACAAAATCGTAAATCGATTTTAATGTGTTTGTGTATCATAAACTATGCATCTGTCACTACTAAAAAAAATATATTTTAGGAGACACTCCAAAATCGAGCTCAGAGGCAGTCACAAAATTCGTCTGCCTCCGTTAATCCCAAATATTAATGAAGGCCGACATTTCTTTATAAGGAGGCGTTTGCATTTCACCATCTCTGAAAATCAATTTATGTAGGCGGAAATGCAATCGCCTTCGAAAAATAGTATATTTTTAGAGGCGAACGTTTAAGGTGTCCGCCTTTATAAATATATTTTCGGATGCGAACTCCCTATAAGGTCCGTTCCTAAAATTATTGCGGCCCAAATCGAGCCAAAAATCTTATTTCCAAGGTTTCCATACATAACGAACTCCTTAGGATTAGGGTTTCCCACTTCTCTCTCTTTCACCCCCTCTTCTTTCCACGCGACACCGCCCCTGTCTGTTGGCTCCCATCCACGACGTCGTCGCCCACTATCGGGCTGCTCCCTCCGCTCGTCTCTCCTCCCTCCCTGTATCCTCCACGTGATGGTGTCACTGGCCCCATCCTCCGCCTCCCCTCCACTGGATCTGGAGCAACGGCGGCGCGTTGGGAATGGAGACGATGCGCTGGGGCGGCGTCGCTGCGGAGCAAGGGTGCAAGCGACGCATGGAGGCAGCGTGGAGAGGGACGTGAGCGGTGCGTAGAGGTGGCGCGCGGAACCCTACTACGATGGTGAGGCGGCCAAGGAGACCTACGACGACGGCGAGACGACAGCAGCAACCGTGGAAGGCACACCCTTGGATGGGCCCGTCCTAGGGTTTTGTTTTTTATTTTTTTTATTATTGGAGGCGAGCACAAATCCACCTACGAAAATGCCTTGTTAATAGAAGCCTTGGCTCAGAGGCGGTATACATAATAAACGCCTCCGACAATCGATTTTGACCCCTCCAAAAAAGTTATGTAGTAGTGTGTTTGGCATGGCTTTAAACTCTTTCTGGAGCAGCTCCAAGCTCAAGCTAGAGTTGGAGTTGGAGTTGGAGTTGGCTGAAGGAAGGTGTTTGGCTAGAATAGTGCCCCCAGCTCTAAAGGAGGGGTTTCGGTGTGGATTGCCAATATTGCCTATAGCTTATGGGCCCACATGTCTTGTTCCTGTGTTCTTCTTTCTTAGATGCTCGTCTTAGGAAGAAGACATAGTGCCGCAGGTACGGCTCTTGCACGGGATGTGACGGGTGGCACTGGTGAGTGGGATGGGGTGGGGACGGAGAACAGAGAGAACGGCGCAACTAGACAGTCACCGCGTGGGGTGGGGATGGCGGCGCGGCTGCATAGAACAGCGAGAGTGGCGCGGCTGGGCGGCAACCGTGCAGGGATGGGGACAGTGTAATCGCGGCGCTATCGTCGAGCGAGAGGCAGTGTGGACGGTTTGGGACGGGCCATGCGGGAGGTTGGGGCGGCATTGAGGTAGGTCGGTGCGACAGGTCAGGGAGAACATACGTCAACACAAGAGTAGGGCAAGTAGCGACGTTGGCGATCGCTCGGGTGGAGAATGAAGAGAACGTGATCCTCCGGGGAGGGGGTTGAAAAAGGAAAATGAACCGGTATGTTGTATAAGGAGTGATAGTGAGTGGAAGTAACGGGTAATTACCTCTCAACTCCAAGCTTCAGAGAGTTTTGAAGCTACAAAAGAGTTGTTAGTAAGGTGTGAATCAAACATGAAGGACTGGCTGGAACACCTACAAGGAGTTGCCAGTAAGGCGTGATTCACAATAGAAAACACTATCTGTGTGTTTGATTATTGGGTCGAACTAGGTTGGAATGGGTTCAACCCACATCGACCCGCGTCTGGTTGAGAAAGCATCTCAAATGGGTTGAACCTAGAAGAGAATATGCCTCGTAGATGCGGGTTCGTTTGATCCCCTTAAAACAAAGGGAAGGACTTGACCCATTTTCTTCCGTCCATGATGGTCCCATCTCCGTTTTCGATCTGTCGGGGCAAGCTGTCAGAGCACAGACCGCAGAGAACAGCGGCTGCGAGACGAGCAGAGCCCGTGGGTCGCCAGCATCGGGACGAACACATGTGGCGGAGCAGGGGCCCGCGGGTCACCGGCATTGGGGCGAGCAGAGGCAGCAGAGCAGGGGCCCGCAGGTCGCTGCTCGCCGGCATTGGGACGAGCAGAGGTGGCAGAGCGGGCGTCGGGACTAGCGGAGCTGGTGGACAGGAGGGTGGTGGGCAGTGGTGAGTGCTGAGCGGTGGCCGGTGGTGAGAGCAGGGGCAAGGTTCTCGGGTGGAGCTAGAAGGAGGATAAGGACCTCTGGATGACATGTGGAGCCCACTGGTGGTTGTTGCTAACACACAAACAATCCATCCTATCGAACTTGACCTATTCAACCAAACAAAAAATTAGAATCAACACTTATCTCTTACCAATCACGAGATGTGTTAGACCCAACCTAGAAAAATGGAATGGGTCCAACCCATTTCACATGATCCCAAAACGAAACAAATGCTATGTACACAGAAAAAAAATACATATACGTGTGATAATATATATTTCATGTATTAGCTCTTCGTTTTTCTTCATAAACTTTCATGTGGTGGTCACATTATATATGATTGTTTTTAATAATATACATACATTTGTGTTCACTCTAATTTTTTGTCGTTTTCTTTTTACAGCCTTATCATGGGAACTTCTTGGCTTGTTCCTTTTTTCTCTTATCCCCTGATGAAAAGGCTCACACAATGGGTATGTATGAAACACAATATTATCCCCGAATTAATTAAATGCATTCTTGTTTATATAAGGTTCACACACTTTCCCTATAATCCAAATATATCAGCCTCAAGCCTTTCTTGGCTTCACCGTCAGCTGCGGCGTTTTCCTTGGATCCTCTGCTGTTAAAGGAAGCTTGGATTATACAACCCTCCTTCCAATGTATTTTGCTGGCATATGTTGGACACTGGTATATGACACAATATACGCACATCAGGTATTTATTGATCATGCTATTTTTATATTTTTATGTTTCCCATTGGAAACCATTATGTGATTATCTGCATGTACAATTTACACGAATGCATTCCAAGACAAAAAGGACGATTTCAAAGCAGGAGTTAAGAGCACAGCCATAACGTTTGGAGATAATACCAGATACTGGCTTAGTGGCTTCGGTGCTGCATGCATTAGCAGTTTAGCACTAACTGGCTACAATGCTCACCTTGGTTAGTCTCAGCATTACATTTGTTATATGATATTTGGTAAAAGCCTAACACTAGATTAATGGATACTTATAATTACCTTAATCATGTGAAACAGCATGGCCGTACTACCCTTTTCTGGCAGCTGCAGCTGGACATTTAGGGTGCGTTTAGTTTCCCAGATTCTTCCCAAAAAAACACTATTCATCCAACTTTTTCCTATTCATCACACTCCTCCTACTCACAGAACACTATTCATCTACAGTGTTTTTTTGGTGAACAGTGTATTTTCGGGAAATTTTTCCCCAATCTAAACACACCCTTAGCATGGCAGGTTTCTACCGTCGACTTATCCGACAAATCAGATTGCCACAACAAGTATATGTCCTTACATTGAATCTTTTTTGTTCAGTTTATATTCAGAATAAGGAATGTGTTTGTTGGTCGTGTGTGGGTAGTCCTTCGAAGTGCTCAAACCTTATTCTTTGAATTCCTAATTTGCAGGTTTGTGTCGAATAAATGGTTTGGAGCTCTCATATTTGGTGGAATTTTATGTGGGGTACTTGCATCATGATCAATGTAACTATAAATATTTTGTTTTCATAGTTCTCAATTAAACTGTATTGTTATAACGAAAACAAGTTTGTGGTACTGTAAATGTTTTTTCTCATATACAAACTTCTCCACTCGAAGTAAATGCATCATTATGAACTTTTTTTTCTCTTCTAACCAACGTTTTATCCTATCTATGTTGTTTTTCTACAACATTTATCCAAAGTGCTTATTGACTGTGGATCATTCTATTACTCCAGTTGTAAATGGATATATACTATACCCACAAGAGGCATGAAGCTGCCCCTTCGAAGAGGCCCTTGTTGTGTTCATACCAGTAACAATTATTGATGTCATAAATCATTAACTAATTAATAAAAGTAATTGATCACTAATTCTTGTGCTTCACAACACTCCCCCTGATCAGTTGATTATTGTAATCTTCATTTGTTGTTTGATCATCATATGGGAAAAAATTCTCTAAAACCATATGGGAAAATCTGAGAAACCAAATTGGCCGTTGCGTCCCAAACTGATGGCATCATCAATCGTTTCCTAAATGCACTTGGAGTTGTGAGCGAAGCTTCATGCACATATTGTTTCCTAGCACTATACGTACTTTCTTCGTTCCAAATTATAGAATTTTTTTACCCCAAGTTCGACCACTCATTTTATTCAAAAAATTTATAAAAACATAGTCAAATTTGACTCATTCTTAACGAACTTTTATTAATAAAGCAATTCATAAAAAAATATAATATGTTCCATAATTATTTAAATAAAAATGAATTCTCAAACTTATAGTAAAAAGATCAAACAAACTATAATTTGAAATGGAGTCCCACCCAAAAACTACGCACCTAATCAGCGACGCAGCGGCTGCTAACTTGTAGTGCTAGCAGCCGTCGTCCAGCGGTCAAGACTCAAGACATCTTTTGGTATTACATAGCGTCAGCAGTTTCTGACTGAAGATTAGTATATACGACTGGCTCACGGACTCACTTCTTCCACTACAAAACCATTACCAACCAACGCTCCGATCCAAGACGGTAGCTAGCTGCCCATGTTTTTGGCGTTCAAGTAGGCTGTCGCAGTAGAGGGCCAAGAGCCTATAGTACTTTGCTGTCTCCTCTGGCGACGATCCATGGCTTATTTCTACCGTGGATCTGCAATCTCCCTACTGCAACACAGGGTGCTCCATCCTAATGCCCTACAGTCCCGAGCGTTCTGTGGAAGCACAAGGGATTTCAGTAGGGTCTACCGTGCGCCGGCGACGAGGAGGACACCGGAAGAGGGTGTGTCCATACATGGGAAGGTCTCAGCCTCATCTCCAGAGCGTGTGCAGGAGGAGTCTCCACCGACGACGTCGTGGGTAGAGCGCTGGCTCCCGGCGGCGGCGAGGCCGTATGCGATGCTTGCCCGTCTCCACAAGCCCGACGCCATTTGGCTCTACACATGGCCCTGCCTCTGGTATGTCACTTCACGCTCGTGCCGCGAATTCTTTCTTGGCCTTTAATTCTTTATTATCACTAGGCAAATCCAACCTACTCCGTTCCAGATTATAAATCATTTTGATTTTTTAAAGTAAAACTTGACCAAAATTATATATTAAAATACAAAAATTCATGACATCGAATAAATATATTATAAAAACATATTTTATAAAGAAACTAATGACATCATGAATGTTAGTAGTTTCTTAAATAATAAAGAAATCAATGTTGTCTCTTGAAAAAAATTGAAACAACTTATAATTTAGAATGGAGGTAGTGTACTAAAATGTATCCCTCAAATATGTACAACGCAAATCACATGCAGCCAAATTCTCCATCCGTCGAGACTCGCTAGTCAAATTTGATAGGTATATTCATTTTGTCACAATTTTTATTGTATCCATTCAAATCTAACTAATGAATTGTCTAGCTATATTCATTTTGGAGCACCACAGTAATTTCCATCTGTGTTGTTGAAGTGATACATGTTTGCCGGCTATAAATAAAGACTAATACATCTCATAGAAATTAGCTAGGGTAAATGGTTTTACCTGTATATGATGCCTGGTCCCCTCTGATTTTCTTTCCTCACCCCACCCATAGCTTTACCTGTTGGTAACACCAACTGGTACTGAATGGATGCCCCTCCCTTCCCACACGTGACGTGGCGAAGCCCGCATGTAGATGTTTGAGGCATACCTAAATGGCTACTCATTTAAGTAGTACCGAAAATGCAACCCGTACTAAATAAGGGTTCCGGCTTGGTACAGATGTGAGTTTTTCTTGTAGTGTTCTAGAAAATGCTAATCAACTCACCAACCCCATCTCCCAACATTCAAAAATAGCAGAGATCTGAAAAGCAATTTTTGAATACACACACTACCCTACCATAAGTTTGAAAAGCATTTTTTTCCTTTAACCCATTATGTGATAATCCTTTTAATTGATTGCTTTGCACAACGATTCATTTAAATAATGGATTATTTTAGTCAGCATATGAAATACTGCAGCTTTTGATTGTGGATGGCGGGAAAGTTTGATTAAAAGGATTGGTTACTTTGGAAAGCTTGACTATATATTTTCTACGTATCTCATAAAGATGGAAGGAGGAAGCACGGGCGGCACTAGGGGGTGCAGGGGCGAGCAGGGCCTGTACCCCCTAAATTTGTAGAGGAAGAAAGGAGAAGTGGAAAAAGAGCCCCCCCCCCCCGCCCCAGACTACATTTCTAGGTTCGCCAGTGGGAGGAAGTACATCTAATTGAATGGACAGGGTGACCATGCACATGCCAGCTGTCGGCTGTTGCTTTCCCTACTATTAACTACTCCCTCCATTCTAAATTGTAGATCATTCCAACTTTTTTAAAGAGTCCAACCATTTTGTGTTTAACTAAAATTATAGAGATACTTATAAAGGTTTATGGCATCAAATAAATAATACTATGAAAAGATATTATTAAATAAACTAATCATACTTATTTGGTATAATTAATATTAGTACTTCGTTGTATAAAATTTGATCAAAATTTAAGATGTTTTAACTTTACAAGAAATTAGAATGACATGCAATTTAGAATGGAGAGAGTAGTAGAGAAGGAAGTATGTTGTTGGAGCAGTGGTTAAAGGTAATCTATGGATGTAGATACATTCATGAAACGTCTCTTCGAACTGTTGAGTTTAGATCCAACCAACCACGACGAGAGGGAGAGAGAGAGTCGCGTTTCCTTCTCGTCATTTACTCAAATCACGACAAGAAATTAAATTAGGCCGCCACAACAGTGATTTTGGTTGTGCTGATGACGAGAACAAGACCGGGCCAGACGGCACCAGCAGCTGTATGGCTAAGGACATTGCAGGCCATTGTAAGGGTCCTTCTCCGCAAATAATTTATCCAAGGGTCAATTTGATCCAAGGGTCAATTTGTGAAATCCTGTTTCTAAAAGGGCTAAAAGGCAAAAACAATATACGGGGTCGGATGTGTGGTTGACAGGAGAACAAAGCAAAGTCGGCAGTATATGGAAGGGAAAATATCGTGATCTCGTTCTCGTACGCACATCGCTGCACGCAGCAGAGTCAGCTCCATCGTGTTTTACGTACTTGCGTTCAGCAGGACACATGAGTCATCAGCCCATCAATCAAAACCAGATTTATCAGTCAAATATCGAGAGTAATTTGTCTGTATTTTTGTATTGGTACCAAACGTTTTCGTATAGGGGGATAAGTAAACACGAAACATCAAGCGTTGTCGTCGTTGTGATTGTGACTAAGAGAGGCTTCGTCGTTACAGGTCAATTGCAATGGCAGCAGAAAAAGCAGAGCTCCCGGACATGAAAATGCTGGCGCTCTTTGGATTTGGCTCGGTTATCTTGAGGGGTGTTGCTTGCACGGTGAATGATCTTCTCGATCGAGACATTGACAAGAAGGTGGTCTTTCTTTTCTTTTACTTATTCAGAGTGATGTTTCTACTTGTTGTCAGTAAAAAAAAATATCCTTAGTTACTTTACTTACCAGTAAAAAAACTACAAGACTGTCGCAATCATCAAACTAAAATACCAATGTTTTTTACAAGCCATATGTTGTTCTGGAGATCGTTATATATAACTTGTATTACAAAAAAAGACCGTATATGCATACCAGATTTTTATTGAAATCACAAAAACGTCTTCAAACCTATACAAATACACATAATTCAAGCATCTTATTCTTAGACTGAGTATTGAACTAATAAATTGCTAAATGCTAATTAAAGCATTAAACTTGATTTTACCCCTTCCTCATCAGCTTGTGGCCTGCACGTGCGTGAGCGAGAGCAAACAGGAACAGGCCTCGGCCGAACAAGTAGGCTATAGCCCACATGACCACATGACACATTAGATCAAGTATTAGGCCTTGTCCAACGTCGCACGCTGAGTCAGACTTCTGCCGAGGTGGAGGAGAGAGGAACACCGGAAACACCACAGCTAACGATGAAACTGTCGCTCGCTGATAGCACGGCACCCAAGAAAGAGTGGACGCACGCAGACGCAGTGCCTCCTCCAGGGCGTCGGGGAAGAAGGGAAGGGAGTTTAGATTAATATTGATGTGGGTCCCATAGGTGTTTTGGAGAGTAAATTAAAAGCTAGGCTGCCGGGTGAATAGAGTGGTGTGAGGATGTGGATTGGCTTATAGCAGGTAACCTACTGCAACCGTTGGAGGAGGCCTTATGGAGCCACCTAGACAGGCTGAGAGAACTGACGTGTCAGAAAAATCCTTGTTGCCCATACTGATGCCGGCTCAAGCAGGCGAAGACGCATGCATGCAAATCTCATTGGCCATACTGATGCTATGCTTGCTGCTCATTGGCCGCATGTGTCATGCCCGTTGATATTGCTTCCCCAGGTGCATTAAATACTCCACGCTGGCTTTCATTCACCAACTTTTCCCAAAAAACACTATTCATCCAACTTTTTCCTATTCATCCATCTCACAGAACACGTTTCCCAGCGCGACCTACAGTGTATTTTTGGGTGCTACAGTGCATTTTTCCCCTATCTAAACGGGGCCTCAACCATAAGAGCAGGGCTAATGAATACGGCAGCAATCGGGCGTTTCGTGCTCCACGTCATAGCTGCTGAGTTGCTTTGGTGGCGGGCCCTATCATCATTATTGCCTTTTCTGTTGCAGCATAGGCCTGTGAACCAATGGGAATAGAAAGATTGCTCTTACGCCTGCTTGAGCCGGCGACTCCGGAGACGGTCACCTCCTTTCCTCTCTTCCTTTCTCTCTCTGCCAGTGTTGCTTTTTCCTGACGTGTAGCCTGAATCGTCCGCCTAGTCAGCCTTACTATACTTGCTCTAAGCGTTGCTCTTACACGGTCCAGCAGTCCAACACTGCTGCAATACTAATTCAATAATGCTCCATCGCTGCTCATCTTCCTGGCCAACGACTCGGCCGCAATCTCCGTCCTGGCGCTGATTGCAAAGCAGCTGACCAGGGGAGAGGCCGAGAGGGTGGTCAAGGAGGGTTCCTCTGGGCTGCTGTCGGTGCCGTATGAGGTCCTCCGGCTATGCCTATGCCTATGCCTATCCCTTGTGGCTTGTGATACAAATCCATCTTGTGCAAATAATTGTAGACCACACTACAACCAACAGAGCAAAGTTTAATAAGAGCAGGTATAATGGCCGGCGAATCGCCCGCTCAGTCATCTAAATAGCTGACGTGGAGGAGAGGGAATAAGAGAGAGAGTATGCCGCGGGTGAGTACTCAGTCGGCAGCTCATGCACTGAACCCAAGGGAAATCATATTTCTCAGCCACTCATCACGCTTGCTTGCAGAAAAGGAGCATTTAAATATTCTATTGAATAGCTAGAAAAATCTAAAATCAGGCTTGCTTAAGTTCTAAAAGAGTGTCTTTCACCTACCAAGAAAAATCTATGACCAATTATATATAAAAAATATACTAAAATTTATGTTATAATATGAATACTATTATATAGATATTTAGATCTAGTTTTTTATAAAAATTATTTGGAGACTTAAATGTTTCACGTATTTTCTACAAATCGAGTCAAACTTGTGGCACGCATACCAACGGCGACACTCTTTTAGGGACGGAGGGAGTATAGTTACCCGTTATACTAGTTGGTGTGGAGGACGATTATGAGTGACCTTGGCACAAGCTTACAGCCCGCAACGGCGATTTTATCAGACTTGCTCTAACAGCGCCAGTAGTCGGTTGTAACATCAACTTATACAAATGGGAGGAGCAGTGGTGATAGACCTCGTCATCTTTTAATTGTCTCCAAGGAGCACCCAATAAGAGCCAGGCAAGCCATAGAGAAAGCAACGGCACAGGTCATGTCGCCTGCTTGAGCCGGCCTCTTGTAAACTTCCTTCTCTTCTACTTTCTCTCTCTCCCACGTCGAATTTAGTAAACTCTTTGCCTGCATAAATCGGACGGTAGGAAAATTCTCTCCGTGTCTCTCAATGTAAGAGATCTGAATATGAATCTTTTATGTTGAAACCCTACCAGTATTACCTTTTTCGAGAAGGTATCATGCTAATCATTGCTCGATGAATTCCCCTGCAGGGGTGAAAATGGGTCTGATATGGATGGAAATGAAATCGGATATTTCTTGTTTCGTTTCAACTTCCACCCCTTAGGATGGAAGTGGGTCGGATATGGATGGAAATTAAATCAGATATTTCAGATAGTTTCAGATAACCATTTTATAGTTTTTTACCAACTTCCACCCCTATTCCCCTGGTCCTGGTAGTTCCATGGCATCTCAGAACGTTTTTCCCATGTAGGTTGAGCGGACAAAAAGCAGGCCTCTTGCATCAGGTGCTCTAACCCCTGCGCATGGATTTTACTTCCTTGTATTTCAGGTTCTACTATGGCTCGGCTTTCTTCTTCAACTGAATAACCAAAGGTTTGTTGACGAAAATGAAATTTTACTACGCAGATACTAATGCGAAACTGCATGAACAACCAGATACAATAAATATCATAAAAGTGCAAATAGATTTTAATGTGTTCATCATGTATCATAAACTACATACATATATATGTAGTTGTGTTATTGATACACACACTAAAATATCTTTTTATAATTATTAACCCTAAAGCTTATTTTTGTGTATGATGAAGCGAAAAGGATAAATCAGGAAACAAATAAAAGAGAGAAAAAATGAACACTAAAAATGGAACATACAGTAAGAGACTATATATTATGCATGAGGGTGAACAAACAAATGGTAAGCTTAGTGCTATGGAAGAATGTAGTATTATGGATATGGCGTATGGCCTGTTACCGACCTTTCAAATAAAATTTGACCTATGAAAATCAATTTACAAAATTAATTTGGAATGGACATAACTGAAGAATAAATTTGATTCAAAATTATTCCAACTCAATCAATCAAACATTAATGACTAAACCCCTAGAAGGAGTTGTCAGTAAGGCGTGGTTCACATTAGCAAAGCACTATGTGGATGAGGTGAATTTAAAAAAGCGTTTACATATATGTTTGACAATCCAGATTTCACGTAGTTCTTCATTTTTTTCTTAATAATCTTTCATGTGCTGGTTGCATTATGTACGGTTGTTTTTAATAATATATTTACACACACACTTATTTGTCATTGTAACTGTTTGCCATTTTTTTGTTACAGCCTCATTATGGGAACTTTGTGGCTTGTTCTATTTTTCTTTTATCCCCTGATGAAAAGGCTGACACATTGGGTATGTTCGAAACACAATGATCCTTGAAACAATTAAATGCATTGTCCATGTAAAGTTCACATACTTGCCCTATCAACCAATTTATCAGCCTCAAGCCTTTCTTGGCTTCGCCATGAACTGCGGTGTTTTCCTAGGATCCACGGCTGTTAAAGGAAGCTTAGATTATGCAGTCCTCCTTCCAATGTATTTTGCTGGCATATGTTGGACACTGGTATATGACACGATATACGCACATCAGGTATTTATTGATCGTGTGCTCTGTTTTTATTTTTGTAAGTTTCCCAATGGAAACCATCTTCGATCATCTTCTTTCCCATATTGGAAACCATCTTGTGATCATCTTCTTCTACACTGTACATGAATACATTCCAGGACAAAACGGATGACTTAAAAGCAGGAGTTAAGAGCACAGCCTTAAATTTTGGAGATAATACCAAATACTGGCTTAGTGGCTTCGGTGCTGCTTGCATTAGCAGCTTAGCACTAACTGGCTACAATGCTCACCTTGGTCGGTGCTCAGAATCACATTTGGTATATGATTAGTAAAAGCAAACACTAGATTAATGGATACTTACCTTAATCATGTGGAACAGCATGGCAGTACTACCCTTTTCTGGCAGCTGCAGCTGGACATTTAACATGGCAGGTTTCAACTGTCGACTTATCCAACAAATCAGATTGCAATAGCAAGTATATGTCCTTACATTGAATCTTTTTTTCTTTAGCTACATTCAAAATAGTGAATGTCTTTGTTGGTTGTGTCAGTATATGACCAAATACTCAAACCTTATTATTTGAATTCCTAATTTGCAGGTTTGTGTCGAATAAATGGTTCGGAGCATTCATATTTGGTGGAATCTTATGTGGGGTACTTGCATCATGATCAATGAGGCATGTATTTGCAAACAGTTTTTTTCCATAGTAACCAATTTAACAGTAACATTGTTATAACGAAAAACAAGTTCGTTGTTATGTTTTGTTGGAGCATATATACAAACTTCACTCATAGTAAATGCATTGTTCTGAACTTTCTTCTTCTAACTAACTTTTAATATTCTGTTGTTTTCTAGGATCATTTATCCAAACTGCTCGTTGTGTGTGGATCATTCTGCCACTCCAGTTTGTAAACGGATATATTTATACCCAGAACACAGAAATGCTACAAACACTTTCCTGCAGAGAATGCTGAAAAGCGTAAATATATTTGAGATGTTCTCAATTGGTGTAAAGCACATGCCACGTGAAGAGATGCCACTTGGCTTGTGATAAGTTGATCTGTATGTTCTACTGTGCGATTTTGTACATTCCAACATGGACAATCATTCAATATTCTGCACTTTTCATAAAACAGTCCAACATAAATAGAAGTACCAAACATTGAGGTGTAAAATTCAAACTACTGCTGATTTACCCTAATTATAGTTTGGTTCACCAAATTACTTTCTGAACCAAACTGAAACCAGCCTAACCTTGGATGGCTTGGTTTTAGGAAGATGCGACAAAAAAAATTGAACCAACACCCAGCCTCTATTTGGAAGTGCATTGATGTTCCACTGATGAGCTAGGTCTAGGATTTTGGTTAGCGTATTGGGATAGTGCAAATGTTTTATATTATGCATGAAAGAATCTGCTAACGGAGCTAATCAAGTCGTCTACGGGGCGAGGCTGTTGTGTTGCACATAGGGTGTGCAGATGCCCCCATGAAGAAAAAGCTTATTAACATCTTCATAGTCACCATTATGACTCCTTGTTAATCCCATAGCCCGTGATACCACCCTCAATTCCCCAGCCAGAGCCTAGCAGAGTGCTCAAGGCAAGCTAACCATAACCAAGCCAATTTTCTTTGCTGACAGACAGAGTAACAGGCCCGCGCAGCGCCCGACTTCTAGTCTTTTTTATCCATGGCAATTTGCAGGAGTGATTAATTTGGGCTTGTGGTGTTCTTCTTAAAAATTTAAAAGCACCATGTCAAACTACATAAAAAATAATAAAATCATTTGCCATGGTATGAAATTCACGATGAGAGATAAGAGTTGGGTTTCATACTTTCGTCATAATAATAGCCGATTTACACCGTTCTCAAGACTTTGAAACTATTTTTTAAAAAAAAAAACTCTCATTCAGAGTAATTCGTACACCTTCTATCACTCTCATGTGGTGCTGTCTAGTTGTTAAAGTTTATTAGGCAACTCCAGACATAGTTGTTTTAGGATTGATTGTAATCTTGGGATAACTTCTTTATCTCTAGGAGAGGCTCTTGCCCTCCAAGCTATGTACTCATATATTCGCCACTCAATGCAATATAACCCGCGCATTATTAGGCTAGTACTTAATCTAGATACAATTATATATGGACATAATTCATGTAATATTTGATCTTAGAACCATGCAACAAAAATATTGTTGCGATCCTATAAAATCATAAAATGAAGCTATGCACTGTAAGAGGTTGAGGTTTCAGTCATCCATCTAAACTTCTAATGATGATGTCACACCCTTGTAAACAGCATAACGAAACTCTGAACTTGAGCTGAGATTTCATTCATCAATCTAGATCTCTAATTGTGATGTGACACTCTTTGAAACAGCATAAAGGAACTCTCAACTCAAATGGCCTCAGCAAAGTTCCCGTCAATTGCAGATTCTGGCATGGCAAGTGAGAGTAGACACATTAGTCTAGCCCGGGTTTCGCAAGAGACAGTTGATAGCTTTAACAAGAAATGGCTTTAGGTTATATATCTGCTCGTGGGGCGCTAAAAACATAAATCAACCATCGCAGCGCTTGAGAGCTGCCGTCTCAAATTGGAAACATCATTTGAGCTCCAGATGTTGCTGTTCTCAAGCAAAAACGTTCAACGGTTTGACTACATTTTACTGCAGTATCTTGCAACTAAACCAGTGCAGCGCAGCACAGTAATCGTCATGAGTTCAGTTGTTATTTCTCATTAATTTAAACAAGTATGTCGAAACGATCTCAATTGACCTGCTGTCGCAACAGCTGGGAAGTGCAATTCACCTTCGACTCTGCTGAAAGACAACCACCACTCTGTTTCATTTGCATTTTTTCCCCTTCCATATAACAGTACAACCAAACGACCTCAGTCGACTAGTTGGTGCAGTGCCCTTCCTCAGACACGATAAGAGCACCAAGGTAGAAGTATTTTAAAAACTTGCCTTTTCACATGAAGGCCAGGAATTGTTCTACTGAATAACTGGTAACCCAGAAGACCAGCAATTGACACAAGAGCCACATATATAGTGAAGTCTGTTTTATTTCTGCTTTGACATTGCAGCACAATTGTTATGGGACCTTTTTCCCCCACTGTGGTTAGGTAAAATGTGCTTCTTTCAAGGGGTCATCCAGGTGGCTTGCCAGGCCACAGAGAACTTCAAAATTTCTGCATTGAAGAGAGTATTCGATACTTCAACATCAGGTATGTGGTCAAGATAAAAGATTAAGCAAGTGATTTTATGCATGGCCTTGAAAAAAAAAAGGAACAGAAAATCTTTAGCGCACAAGGATTGCCTTTGTGTAACTGAAGATAAAGCAACCACCGCTAAATGGAGATAAAGCTGCGGTTTCCCAAGATGCCTCAAGTTAAACTGCTCTTCAGAATATTGCAAATAACTGGTGGATAACGATATCCCAGAATGCCTGATTGCAAATGTTTCAGTTCACTTGGTCAAATGATGAAGAAAATGATTTTTTGCAAAAGTAAAACAGTGAAAGAAAATGAACGAAAAATAGTGAGAAAAAGAAAAATAAGATGATCCATGTATTGATGAATAGACAAAATGATTGCAGTTGGACACCTATATCCAATTTTAATTGTTCAATGGTGACACAGAACTGCCAGATTCCTACTACATTATAAGGTATAATGGCATTTCTAGGCATGCATGCATGGATTATTTGTCCAGAACTAGAATCATGTTGACCGGATATGGGACATAGATTTTACGTTTTACTTACATTTGATATATATATATATATAATATATATATACATACAGCTGGTGATCCCTAAAGATGCATCCGACTGAGGAAATCTGACAGCCTAGAAGACAAAAATAAAGGTGAGCCTGTTAGAGGGTAAGTTGAGGGCAAAACATACAAGTGTGCATAGAAACTTGATAGACATACCTGATATTTTTTGCAATTACTGTGCTTCCATCATCAGCATCAAGATGCCTCAGTACGACCTCTTCCAAGCGTCCATCTCTGTAGGCATGCTGCAGAACATGCATGTTACAAGAGTAAGTTCAACAATAAGTGAAAACGATGGTCTTTACTGAGCAGGAAACATCACAGTTTACATAACAAATTACCAAGCTTGGTCACATAGGGAAATACTAAAAAAATTAAAGTTTCTTACACATTAAAACAGCTATCTAGAAAATCTCTCAGTGAGCACAATACACTATTGCCACGGAATAGGAATTAAGAATTGTCCCATACAAATGAATCTTTTATCCAGTAACTAATTTTTACCACTCCATGCAAGAACTTTTACATTGCAAGTAAACTTGAACCATTTTAAAGACTTGTCGTTTTAGCTAGAGTTCTGTTCATTACTAGATCTCACTGGATAGCCAACTACAAATTTGATTTACAGATCTCACTATACATCAGGTGCATTCAATTCAGATATCTATAGCATGTAAAAGATATTATTCCATACCCTGTAGAAACAACTTGTACCAAAGGGGCATGAGCCAGTGCCAAAATCAAAGTACTTGCAATCAATAGACCTGCAACATTATATTCTACATTAGATGCTAAGAAATAAGTAATAAGTTGAACTATTATTCACATTAAATTGCTTTTCGTAAAACATATGTTGGATGACATCTTCTAGTGTATTACTACTATGGCTTACTCAACTGAGTTAAGGTATGAAGGTTCAAATATTTGAAACGTTCCATTGATTTAACACATAACAAATAAAATTAGGGGCATGCCACAAAATCAACTACAGATGGGAACATGAATCTTACTTGAGCTTGGATTTGTAGCTTTCAGTGATCTCCTCTTTCTCTTCCTTCGAGAAGTACCAAAGAACACTTGGAATGACGTAGTAAGAAAGTTTGCGACATATGGGACAAGCCCTCAGTGCTGAGTTCACATCCATACCAGATGCAGGAGAATTGCTACGCCAATTTCTAATGCATGCAATACAGAAAGGATGATCACATTCAGATAACAGTCCAAACTTTCTTTCAGCAGCAGTAGGCTTTGATAGCACACGATCTAAACAGACACTGCATTCTATCTCTTGGCTGCGTTTCAGAGCTTCAAGGCGTTTGTGGTTTTTCTCACATAATTTCATATGCTCCTCCCTCTCATCAGGACGATAAGGATGCAGGCACATTTTTCCACAAGTCGTGCAAAGATCTCCATGCATTTGAGGGCACCCGTCCCCATAAGGACAGTTACCAGCAGCAGCAAAAGAACAAATAGGCAGATCAGCAGGTTTCAACGATGTCTGGTTTTGCAAAGTGTTGTTAGAGGACCAGTCAATGTCATCCTCTGAGACGACATGTTGAAATTCATTTCGCCATGCAGGCTTACTGGCAGAATGTGCCTGCACATCCACAGATATTTTATTTCTTTGGTTGTTTGAATCTGTTTGGTGTCCTGCGTGAGGAGGATGACCGGAACTTAAAACTTGCAGAGAACTAGATGAAAGTCTTGCAGTACTTGATGATGGTGGTGGCGTAACCACTGTTGGGTTACGAGAAACTTTGACATGGTCATATCTGCAACGGCTACCATATGAGCATGCACCTTTCTGGTAGAATGTGCAAACCTGAGTAGGAAACTATCACAGTAAGAAACCACAGAGGATATGGACTATAAATCTAGATGTGAGACTAAATGCATGTAATATTTATCCATAATTACATTATTCGCTTGATCTTTCCAGTCATGGGAGAACTCACAGTATTCTCCTTTCAAGCAAGCTCCATGCATGAAGAACTTGCAAAGAACCCTGGAACAGTCAGCAATTATCAAAATTGTTTGTTTCATCTCTGACAGAAATAATTTACCACGACCTCAAGATACTGTTTATCAAGTAAACAAGATGAAAAATGTAAGTCTGCATCAGGAATTCATACTTAGATGGTTTTTTAGCTCAGAATCTGAAAGGTGTGTTTGGTTCACACTCCGTCTAGCCTTAACAACATTAGGCCATGTCTTTGAAATTTGGCACAGATTTGAGGGTGCAAAATAATCTTGATCAAAATTATGTTACTTCTGCTAGTGGAGTTGAACCATGAAGTAAATTCAAACAAAGGATACCAGAGGGCCTGAAAAATACTCTACCTAACCAAACAGAAAACATGCATTTTCCCCGATTCCAGTCATCCCCAGTTGGGCCATGATCAAATACTGGTAAGGTTTGAAACATTCTATATTTTCCTTTAGCACCTCGTATATTTATGATTTTTTTTCTATGAATCAGAGCAATAAGCTTTTGCTATACTAGGACAAGAGAAGTAGTTTTCGGACTTGGGAGAATACTCTTATAAGTTAGAGATAAAGAGTATGAATTCATGGTACGTGCTGAAGTATTATCACAGCAAAACTGTTCTACTTATACAAACATAATACTGGTTCCAAAGAATATTTACTTTCTGTTATTTCTCTTGCTAACTGCTTCAAAAGAAAAAAAATTGAACTATGAGCACTTACATGTTCCATGAGATACATACGGGCCGATTGGAAGTGGTGGCTGTGGCTGCATAAGCCGCTGTGTAGCAGCAACCAGCCATCACAAGGGCCATTGAAATTGGATGGTACGGATACAGTGAATGGGAAGGCAAAAATAGAAGAGGAAAGCTCTTTGGCCTGCTGCAGCCGCTCAAAGAGCAGAAGCGAGCAGGCCCAAAAACAATTAAGAATCCTTATTTCCCATTTGTTTGTTTAGAATACAGACATACTTTGGTTATTGTCAGGAGACAGACATACCTTGACTTAAGCATAGCCTGTCAGTTGTGGAACTGACCAAACAACACATGCAACATAATTAATCTAAAACAATCTACGGAACCACCCAAGATGTCTCATACCATCCCATATTGTATTTAGTGCACATAATAGATATTAGGCCCAAAATCAACACCAGGGCTCGATTCACAAACAAAAGATGATCACATCCCTTGAAAGCTAAAGCAAATACAGACCATCTTGGCATCGTTCCCATTAAAGCAATCACAAGCACAGAAAGCTAACCACTGGACCCACAACCAAATGTACATGATCATTCGACCTAGATCAAATTAACATTTGATTACAAAAGCTCAGGACTCTCCAATCTCCAAGAGCTAGAATCCTGCATTGCATCAAACCTACATCGCTCAGCTACCCACCTCTACGCCTACTACCGAAAAAGACAATCAGCAGGTCAGCTTGAGCTGGCCTCCAACTCAATCCCAAATCGAAATTATAAGGTAACATGATTTTTTTTTTCTCAGCTCCGACATCCAACCTACGTCAAGACGAAGCCCAATTCGCCCCCCAATCCAACTTTCACTATCGCCAAACACACACCGCAGGCAAAAATCAATCGATCCTGGACCCCGCACGTAGCTGGGAAAGAGGACCGAATTCAAACCGAAGCGAAAGAGGCAAAGAGCAAATCACCTATTGGTGGACGACGACGACATGGCGGGACCGAGCCGGGCCGAATCGATCGGATCAACCCGGGTTCGCGCGGCGCAGCCCGCCGAAGACAGCAATAGGGGAAACACCTAGGTCTCCGCCGCCGGACGAATCCTTTACCACCGCGTCGCCAAGGGTTAGGGCTTGCTTGAAACCGGTGGCGCCTTCCTCCGCTTCCGCTCCTCCCTCGCGCTCGTCCTGTTTGGGGCTCGGCTTTGCGAGGGTATCGTATCCGGAATGATTCCGGGAAACAGGAGGACAGGAAATGACAGTTTTGCCCCTTTGGTGAAAGAAAGCGGACAGCTGCAGAAATTGGACACAAACGTAATATGAATGGCTACCTTAGGAAAGCGAGTTGACTGGTTTTGAAACTTTGACCAAGTATAGCTGCCTCTTGTTCGCATGCTCCACCTGTATTGTGTCGTATCAAAATTTACGTGTATATATATAATAATTTAAAATACATGTATAAATAACTTATGTGATTAAGTTTAAAAATATGTTGATTTAACTAAGCTTAACTTTTTTTTAATCCTAACTAAGCTTAACTTAGTTTGTCAATATACATCAAAAGTAATGTATGCATGGTCAATAAGGATATTTATACCAAAAAAAAATATCAAAAGAAAATCATGTTTTAGGAATCCTTTATAGAAACATTGTTCTATGATTTAAATCCTACAAAAACGTTTTTTTTGTCTCTACTAACCTTTGAAGGAAAAGAATAGATTCCTTAAATTCAAATCTTATAAACTGTGAATGGAATAATTCAATTCATATTAAAAAAACCTTGAACAAAATTAAATATTTCATTTCCAATTATAACTCATTTGATTTTTTTTACTTGTTTTCCTTTGCAACAAAACAATGTGATTTTACACATAAAATCCTAAGGTCCTTGACAAAAAAAAAATCCTAAGGAACTACAATGGAACATTACAACAGTAGAAATTTAAGAGGAAATTAACGATGAGGCCATTGATGTAACTTTCCTATGTTTTGCAAGCCTTGAGTTTGCTCATTTTTCTCATATACCCATTTAAGATTCCTTTGTTTCCCACTTTTTTTTTGTTTCAAACTGCCCCCTGAAACTTGGTAGTCTTAATTTACAATTTACCTATCATCTTGGGCATTATGCCTTGTGGCCAAAATGCGTTTTACGGCACATTAATGTACGGAAAGTTTGCAAAATTTCACTGTAGCAAAAGTTTATGAGAGGAATAATGGTTTTCGATGGAATGAAAGTGTAATGAATAGTAAAGTTGAATCAATCTAAACGAGCCCTTAGACTGTAATTGGAATTATTGTAATAGCCAATTCCGTGACTTTTTAGGGCATGTTTATGTACGGAAAGTTTGCAAAACTTCACTGTAGCAAAAGTTTATGAGAAGAATAACGGTTTTCCATGGAATGAAAGTGTGAATGAATAGTAAAGTTGAATTAATCTAAACGAGCCCTTAGTTGTAATTGGAATTATTGTAATAGCCAATCCCGTGAACTTTGGATGTCGATTGTAATGGGTGGTTGGTTGGGCTAAACCATAAAGTCATTTTAGGGCCCGTTTAGATACGAAAAGTTTGCAAAACTTCACTATATAAAAGTTTGTGGGAGGAATCATGATTTTCTATACAATAAAAGTGTGAATGAATAGTGAATTTTAACCAATCTAAAAGTGCCCTTAGACTCTAATTTGAATTGTTGTAATAGCCAACCCCGTGACGTGTGGATGCCGATTATAATGGGCGGTTGGTTGGGCTACATCGATAAACCTTATAGGTTACACAAAGGTAAACAGTATACATACATACCCAGTTACAAAAATCAGCATCATGTAACTCTGATAGTGTTCACCTAAATATGTTTAAACAGTCATCTAGACATGATTAAACGCTAGACGAAGGGCAGACATGCAATTTATGTCCTAATTGGTCAATTAAACAGTAGATGTGTTTGGACAGTCAAACCAGTCAAAGGACGATGTAAACAGTGACTGCTCAATGAGTGTTTAGACGTTTATTTAGGCGATAAAAAAACCCACGTGCGTGGGAAACTTGGGCGCAGGCGGCAGAAATTTTAAACCACTGCACAGTGTAGGAAGGGATAATGTTTGTTGTCACCATTCCTTTTCATAACCTCATTTTTTTCTTGTCCCAGCCTCTCGGGAAGGAAAATTTTCACCGCTCTTCTCTGCTCCTCGCCACTTCCTGGCCGCCACCGTAGGCGGCAAACTGGAGTTGCCGCATGCCTACCGCATGCGCGTGTGCGTCACAACTCGGCAGTGGCCGCCCCTCTCCTCGTGGCTCTAGCTCGTGGCCGCCCGTCTCCTCGTGGCTCCAGCTCATGACAGCGTGCTCTTGCATGGTCTGACCCTCTCCACGGCCCAAGACTTAGTGTCATCGTACATAGAATGGTAGCACTACTTTCAATGCCCCCGCGTTGTCTTCCCTAGGGGCAACACGGTCGGCCACCAAACCCACCACCGCCGCCACCCCTCTTCCCGGCCTCCTCCTCTCCTTGTCATCCCTAGAGCAGGGCACCGGAAGTTCATGTGCCGGCAAGGAAGGTGGTGGTGAGGCTCCCTTCTTCACCTGGCCAGGGCCAGCCTTGGGGCAGCAATGGTGCTATTGGCTATGAAGGCGAGGACGGCTAGGGCCGCGGGATCCGGCCCCCTCAGGGGCAGATCTACATGGAGGTGCGGCCACACTTTTACGGAGGCAAACTGTCAAGGCGGCTACAGCGGCGGCCAAGCCGTCAGCGGTGGTAGTGGCTGCGTGGGGCGGTGGCAGGTGCTGCTGCGCATCTCGCATGTGGGGTCGGGTTTTTCCTCGTCGTGTTCATCTCACCTACAGAGGTCCTATTTGGAGCTTTGTGGCGCAAGCGGACCAGCGGCGGCGTGGTGCCATGGTCGACCTATTCGTGGCCTCGCTGCGTGGTGCCATGGAGGCACGGCCGGCAGTAGCGGCACCATGGTGGTGTGGTAACAACTTCGGGACACCGGCGGGGTGCTTTGCTCTAGCGGCTTCAACTCGGCGGTGTGCTGTAGTACGGCTGTGGCGCATGGGCGCGAAGGTGCCATCTCTGCAACGATTATGTGGCTGTAGGTCGGCGTGGCCACAGTTCGGTGGTGGCCACGCGTGTTAAGGTGGCGCTCCTGGGCGGTGAGTACTACAAAGGCGGAAGTCAGCAGCGGTGGTGGCGCACCGGCTAGGCTGCCATGGCTGTGGCCTGGATGTGCCAAGCAAGGTACGTCCAGTGTGGGGTTCGTGTGCTCTAGGCGAAAGACTTTTCTGCTATTTATACAATTATACTGGCAAAGATGACGGTGCCACGTCGCACTGACAGTTGCCAAGCAACGCCATCCGTCGCGGTCTGCTGCAAGCAGCCCAACCGGCAAACATGCAACAACCAACGACTGCCAATACGGCTACGAATGCCACCACGAGAGCTCGACATCACCCATTTAGCTTGTCGTGCGGTGGAATTGCCAACACCAACCTGAGCCGACCACGAACAATGGAGAGCCAAAGCACCACAAGCATAGGTAGGTCTCTAGAGACAACGCCCCAAGAAGGATGCGACGCCAAATGCATCGCCGTTGCTCATCCAACTGGACATGATTTTCACCAAGAGATCCCCATGAAGTGAGATTGTAGCTCCAAGATGACGCCCCCAACGACGCCCCCAACGGGGAAGATGACGCTCGCGGCATTGGCATCATGGGACGACTTGGCTTGTAGCGTACCGCGGCGGGCTGCCCAGCACCTTTAGCTAGGCTTTTCGGTGCAGTAAATCGTTGAAAGACGACGCAAGCGACTTCTTGGAGGTTACAACGTCGGCAAAGCAAGCAGGTGAGGTCGGCATGTGGCGGTGGCTTGACATTGATGGAGATACGAGGGTGTGGGGCAACACCACTCACCATCTTGAATGCGACAATTGATAAGGAACCATGGCGTGGAGTCATGTGGCAGGCGTGGTGAGGCCCTCGCACATGGTGTGAGGTGACAGGCGTGAGGTCCAACGGCACAAGTGGCGAGGCCCCCGTGCATTATGTGGCGCGACTAGAAGGCAGTCTTTGAGAGGCCCGGTTTCTCGTGGTTTCACTCTATCTTGTGGTGTGACAGAATGATGTTATGTGTTTGAAACTCTGATGTCTAATTGTCTACTAAAATACTAAATATTATTTATATTCTATGGAAGCATAGAGCATGCATTAGCCCAGTCTCAGTGGGAGAATCATTGCACAGTTACCTAGAGTGCCACGTCAACTTTTCAGGGGGATGAAACTACCACTCTCACTACACAGTATCATGACACAATTTCATAGATATGTTGTAGCAATTAATTCCTACATGGTGGTTGGTCAAATATGTTAGATGATGAAACAAAAAGCTTTCAATGGGAGTTTCATTGACTAGATAACTACGCATAGGGAGTGTCATGACCATGACACTCTATTCTCCTATCTCCTCATAGAAATTGTCATGTCAGCAAACATGTTGATGTGCCAATAATTTAATGCCATAAAACCCTCCATGACACCTCCACTGAGACTGGCATTATATTACAATGTCATTAGTTGCATCTATTATATAGTTGTGCAACTGCATTTAATGCATGACTTGCATGGCTCAAAGTGCACCGGAAAAATTAGATTATGGAATTATGATATTAAATTTGTATTTTTATTCGCTGCTACAGTGAAAGCCATTAAAACATTTACTATATCATCTAAACCCTCTAAACGTTACCGTGAAAGCCATATAAACCATTTAATATACCATCTAAACCTTAAACGAAGTGTGACTGACTGTAGCGTTTAGCGTTAGGATAACATACTGAGAATTAACCGAACACAGGCATATGACAAGGTCAACTCATATACATTACCATGATTCCATGAACCACCAAATAGATGATGCCTAAAACTAAAAGCAAAGCATGTGAGGATCCGAAACCTAAACATGTAAACCACCCAGTAGGCTATGTTTATACGTAACCTATACATAATTATATATATATCATTACAGCACTTTCTCAGTCTCTACAATTAGTATACAATCTACTGTAGATACAATAATATACAGAACATCTAAGAAGCAGAACCTTTTGTTTGCTCTATTTCCAACGCCTGCTCTGCCACCATGATGCATGAATCCATCTCCAAACTTGAAGCCTCGCTGTTTTCTCTTACTGAAGGTGCTCTTGGCAAAGATAGGATATCAGGGCTGCATTGTATGTCAGGCTGGATTCCTACTTGATCTATTTCATGCAGTGCTGGAGAGAGATACTTTGCCACCGTGATAAACAGAGCAGACCCATCATCCAACTCAGTGACACTCTGCGTACAGAGATATGGAGCACACCAAATTCAAGTCTCGTACAGAAAAGAACCGAGCATAAGTGTATTGTGAAGTTGTGCTTGCCTGAATTTTTCCTTTACCAAAGGTCCTGTGGCCGACCAGAATAGCTCGTCCATTGTCATGTAATGCCCCTGCCAAGATTTCACTTGCACTTGCACTCCCTTCGTTGACCTATGTTTATGCACATGAACAGAGAGCAGGCATTAAGTAAATCAGAAATAATATTCCCATCTGTTTAACATAGCGAAGTCATCACAGAAACATATGCAGTCTATTACGTCCGTATGGAATGAAAAATATTGCACTATTGTGTTTTGTCCTTGAGAACAAATAACTATGTCAAATAACTCAATGACGGTCCATTGGCAAAGAGAATATGATTTTTGAAGCATTCAAACAACAAACATCATCATATCATGTTTTAACTTATATGTCTCAGTTTATAAAATAAATGTTTGCAAGTTCGAGGAAAGTTTGTTAAGAGTGAGAATAGGCTTTGGTACATGGATGTTTTTGAAGAAGAAATACATAGTGATTAAATGTGAACCATATGGTCATTCTTCCAAAGGCAAAACTAATTAAATGCATGGTTCGATGACAATGTAGTGGTCCTTTTTGGCAAAACCTGTACCCATGTAGAACAGAAAATAAGCACAGTCCAAGGTGTTTGAATAGAAAACTCACGAGCACTACAAGAGGATCGTTTGTTAATGAATGCCCTTGGATCATATTTATTGGCAGTACATTTCCCTCACGATCAATAGTGTTCACAAGAGTTTCATCTCCATCCAACCAAATTTGAGCCACATCTAGACCAGCTTTTACTAATCCACCCTATTCAAAACAACAAGATTAATACAATAAAGATTTGGCCATCGAACTTCTGAAGAGCAATTCTGACAAAAATAGACTAACTGGGTTATTCCGTAGATCCAGAATGTATGACTCGACACCCTCATCCTCCATCCTTTTTACGGCATTTTCCATTTCAGCTGCAGCAGTCTGATTTAAAAGAAAAGGAAATCAGATGAATAGTTTAAAAAGGTCATATAGGAAGTACTTCAGGATATAACGGAGAATTAAACTAAGAACCTATTAGGTTCACAGTTAAACAAACTGAGGGGTTGTCACCAAAAAAAGCTGAGGGATTTTCCAAACTCATCTTTAAAGTTGAACAATAAATAAAGTATTCTGAATTGGAAAGTTCCAGTTCTTTTATATAAAACATAATGTAAGATTAGTTTCAATTTTCAAAGTAACTGGGCAAGCTAACAGATGCAAGCCTCAACACATTTAACTCCTTCAATACAAATATGTCACAGGGGTTTGTAAAAGACTTGAGTTAATACTCTGTATTGAGGAAAACAATTTACCTCTGTTTATAGATAACTTCAGTTTTAGGTGCAAACTTGAAATCCAAAGCAGAGGAATATGTATAGTATTTACCTGAGAAAAGGCAGTTAGTCTAACGTACCCAGTTTTGCACTCATGGCCATCGTCTGACCTATGAGAGATAATTGTAGTTGATAGAGGAGAAAGGTTGATAATTTCACGGGACAGCTGGACCGTCGGAAAGAAAAGGTAGCAGATGTGATTAGGAAACACCCAATCAATTTTGATAGGAAAATAGTTCCCTTGTGGCTAATGCATTTATAACAGAGTAGTTAATAAATTTTATCTAGCTCCAGTAAGCACAATTCACATTTCTGATTGAATTGAAGACAACCAAACTTTCAAATTACACACGTAAAAAACTGCTTAGCCTTTTAAAGTTGTTCAGATAGTAAGTTGGGCATTTACCTCTTTTTGCCTAATCCTGCCACCCCTATCATTGCCAGTTCCCTGGAGACATGATTATGCATCAGTCAGAAAACACATAAATTAAGACGTGGAAAGATGCTTCTGCACCTAACTTGACCAAGTATGTAAAAGAAGTATAACAATAGAAGGTATGTCAGAGAGTTAGGTGGACGATGAGAACATAATGTTTCAGTGCTAGATCAAAATCATGGGCATTTATTGTCAGGGTTTGAAGTTAAACTGGTATTCTCAAGTTGAAGTGAAGTGAAGGATAATTAAAAAAAATGAATTGCAAGATCAGAAAATACATCTAATAGTTTCACTTTCACTGTTGTTCCTACACGCCCTCTAAGTCTCTGAGCCGCGGCCTCTCCATCCAATCCAGAAACACTCTTCCCTACAAAATCAGGAAATACAATTATCAATTTTGGCCCCCCTGATTATGGAGCCTAGTTTTATAAAAACCTGGTTGCAATGGTAGGGAAAAAATAGATAATGCATAGTCGACGTAGCATCAATCTCACATTTGGCCCTCAATTGTGTCAGTCGACAATACAACTGCAACAACAACAACAAAAGCTACCTCCTTGAAAATATTCCACTCCTTAAGGTCTCTGTTTATCGCTTCGTCCCAAGTCAATCTAGGTCTACCTCTACCTCTCTTTATATTATTGGCCCGCCCTGGGACCCCAATACGCACCGGCGCCTCCGAGGGCCTTCGTTGGACATGTCCAAACCATCTCAGCCGATGTTGGGTCAATTTCTCCTCAATGGGTGCCACCCCGACCTTCTCCCGAATGTCTTCATTCCGAACTCTATCCCTTCTTGTGTAGCAAGACCATCGCAACATCCGCATCTCTGCTACACTCAGTTGCTGGACATGTCGCCTTTTAGTAGGCCAACATTCCGCCCCGTACAACATCGCCGGTCGAACCGCCGTCCTATAGAACTTCCCCTTCAGCTTTTGTGGCACCCTCCGATCACAGAGGACGCAAGAGGCTTGACGCCACTTCATCCAGCCTGTTGCGATTCTATGCTTAACATCTTCATCAATGTCGCCATCCTGTTGCAACATCGATCCTAAATACCGAAAAGTAGCCTTTTGGGGGACCACCTGTCCGTCGAGGTTAACGTCTCCATCCTCGTGCCTAGTCCCACTAAAATTGCACATCATGTACTCAGTCTTGGTCCTGCTAAGTCTGAACCCCTTCGACTCTAATGTGCGTCTCCATAGCTCTAGCTTCTCATTAACACCTTCCCTACTCTCATCGACTAGCACCACATCATCAGCAAAGAGCATGCACCAAGGGATATCCCCTTGTATATCTCTAGTGACCTCATCCATCACCAAAGCGAACAGATAAGGGCTCAATACTGACCCTTGATGTAGGCCTATCCTAATAGGGAAGTCAGTGGTGTCGCCATCGCAAGTCCGGACACATGTCATAGCATCCTTGTACATATCCTTAATGAGGGTAATGTACTTCGTTGGGACTTTGTGCTTCTCTAAGGCCCACCACATGACATTTCTCGGTACTTTGTCATACGCCTTCTCGAGGTCAATAAAGACCATATGCAAGTCCTTCTTCTGCTCCCTATATCTCTCCATCAACTGTCGGATTAAGAAAATCGCCTCCATAGTTGATCTTCTAGGCATGAACCCAAACTGATTTTGGGTCACACTCGTCGCTCCTCTTAGACGGTGCTCAATAACCCTCTCCCAGAGCTTCATGGTATGGCTCATCAGCTTAATGCCACGGTAGTTAGTACAACTTTGAACATCTCCCTTGTTCTTAAAGATCGGTATTAATATACTTCTCCTCCATTCTGCAGGCATCTTGTTAGACCGAAAGATGAGGTTAAAAAGCTTAGTTAACCATATCGTCGCTCTATCACCTAGGCATCTCCACACCTCAATGGGGATACCATCAGGGCCCATCGCTTTACCGCCCTTCATCCTCTTCAAAGCCTCTCCGATCTCTGCCTCCTGGATTCTTCTCACAAAGCATCTGTTAATATCATCAAATGAGTCATCTAGCTCAAGGGCAGGACCCTCAATCTCCCCATTAAACAACTTGTCAAAGTACTCTCGCCATCTGTCCTTGATCTCCTCATCCTTCACCAGAAGTTGATCTGTCTCATCCTTGATGCATTTGATTTGGTTGATATCCCTTGTCTTCCTCTCGCGAATCCTAGCCATCCTATAAATGTCCCTCTCTCCTTCCTTCGTGCCTAGCCGCTGATATAGGTCATCATAAGCCTTACCCTTTGCTACACTCACAGCTCGCTTTGCAGCCTTCTTCGCTACCTTATAGCCCTTGATGTTAGCTGCACTCCTATCAAGGTGGAGGTGCTTGAACCACTCCTTCTTCTCCTTAATAGCCCTCTGCACCTCCTCGTTCCACCACCAGGTGTCTTTCCCTTCCTGTTTGCCTCCCCTACTCACACCAAGGACTTCTGCGGCCACCGTCCGGACACATGTTGCCATCTTTAGCCACATGTCGTCTACATCTTCTCCTTCGTCCCAACGCCCCTCCTCTACCATCCTCCCCTTAAAAGTTTGCGTCGCTTCTCCTCTAAGCTTCCACCACTTCGTTCTTGCCATCTTGGCACGTTTGTCCTGATGGACACGTACCCGCAAACGGAAGTCCGCCACCACAAGCTTGTGTTGAGGGACAACACACTCCCCAGGTATCACCTTACAATCTAGGCAATCACGTTTATCGTCCCTCCTCGCAAGGATAAAGTCGATCTGGCTCGAGTGTTGTCCACTATGAAAGGTCACTAGATGGGATTCCCTCTTTCTAAAAAAGGTATTCGCTATCAACAAGTCGTAGGCCAGCGCAAAAATCAAAACATCCTTTCCCTCCTGGCTCCTGCAACCATACCCGAAGCCCCCGTGCACTCGCTCAAACCCTACGTTAGTTGCCCCCACATGTCCGTTGAGGTCTCCTCCTATGAAGAGCTTCTCGCTGATAGGCACGGTGCTAACCATACCATCCAGATCTTCCCAGGACTGCCTCTTCACACTCTCACTGAGGCCTACCTGAGGGGCATAGGCACTAATCACATTCAGAGTCGAGTCTCCAACTACCAACCGAACTAGGATAATCCGGTCGCCTCTCCTCCTAACCTCTACAACTCCGTCCTTAAAGCTTCTATCGATCATGATACCTACGCCGTTCCTACCCGATGTTGCCCCCGTGTACCAAAGCTTGAAGCCAGTGTCGTCCACCTCCTTCGCCTTCTGGCCCTTCCATTTAGTCTCCTGAACGCATAGAATATTTACACGCCTCCTAATAGCCGCATCAACTACCTCTCGTAGCTTACCTGTTAGGGACCCTACGTTCCAACTACCTATCCGAATCCTAGTTGGCTCGGCTAGCTTCCTTACCCTTCGCACCCGTCGAGGGAAGTGCGAAGACCCTTGCTCATTTTTCACTACACCCGGGCGTAGATGTAGCGCGCCACTAAGGTTGCGACGACCCGACCCTTGCTCACTTTTCATCGTATCCAGGTCACGATACGACGCACCATTGGAGGGATGGCGACCCGGCCCTTGCCCATTTAACACCACACCCGGGTTCCGATGTAGCGCGTCGCTAAGAGGGTTACGCCCCAACGAGTTTCTTATGGGTTTCAAATCCATTAGAGTGGCTGATATTTTCCGCTGGTTCGCCAAACCTAACGCGGCCCTCCTCCTTTACCCGGGCTTGGGACCGGCTATGTTGAAACGACTCAAGAAAGTCTTCCAATCAACATAGGCGGAGTTTGTGTCAGTCGACAATAAGGCTAATTATTTCATTCCACAATCTGTAATGATTTCTCATCTGTTTATAGATAAGGACAAGTGTTCCGACCTCTTGCATCATCCAATGCATACAGCCATGTAATGATTTCTCATAGTGTTATGGTGCATTCTTTTATATACTCCTTACAACTCAATGTTGACAACAAGATAACGCTGAAGTCAGAACAGATGTTTCATGGATATATACTGTATCACATACCGACCCTACAAGCATGGAAAGTACAAAACTGAATGTATACATAATAAAATACAAAACTGAATTTATACAGAATAATGAAGTTTTCCTTGTGCAATCAACAGAACAGATTAACAGTAGAAAAAAGAAGTGAAATACCGTCTATCTCAACTAGTTCATCGCCTTCATGTATGCCTGCTCGATCTGCTGGGCCACCCTGAATGCAGTCCATAACAAGCTGAAACAGACCTGGGAATTAGTAATGGTACACTTCCTTATTATGTCCTCTTTAGAAGAGGATGAACAAAGATAAACTTACCAAGCGTCCAGAGCTTGGCTCCTTGTTTATGAACACCCCAACCCCTTGCACATTTCCATCACTTCCTATTCTGAAACTCTGATACTCCTGCATGCAAACAACCATGCATAGACTTGTAACAACTCATGCCAGATTTGTGCAGGTCAGCTGGTAGCTGTTTGTTGAGATTCACAGTTTCAATCCCTGCATACCTTCGGGCTGATGATCCTTGTAAATGGGTCCCCCAGCGTTGAAAGCATCCCACTGATTTTACTGTAGGCCGCGTCAGCTGATTTCAGTGGAAACATCTCTACCATTGTTTGCTGCAGTTTCTGATCCCAATCTACACAGTCAGCAAAATAAGTACACTGAAAATAGCTTGTCCTATTTATTTTGTCTTCAGGTTGAGATTTTCAGGAACCATGGGTTCCCTCTTTGCACTGATGGTAAGGCAGACTGGTATAGTTACTGTACCAACCAGATACTTGAAGTTCACTTCACTTCCATCAAATTATCAATTGAAAACACTCAAACAGCATTATTATGCAAAATTGGTGTTATACCTTGGTGGTTGAAGGTGGGATCAACGAAGGTCTCACGTATCAGTCCCCACGCCTCCACCAGCGTCCTCTGCACCCTGTTCACCTGCCAACAATAATCCAAACAAACAACATCACCATAGAAATTCCCCCTTCCTCGGAAACACGAAGCCGTCGTCCATCGGCACCCCGACCCACCTCGCGCGCCTTTGCGACGGGGAACGCGACGGTGAGCGACTCCGCCCGGGCCGGCGGCGTGGGCAGCGGGGACACGTCACCGGCGAACCCGCTCAGTGACACCACGGCCGCGGCGGCGAGCCCCGCCGCCGCCTGCCCCAGCGCCCGGCCACCGTGCTCCGTCACAGGACCGCAGCGGACCGCCGCCGGCTCCGGCGGCGGAGGCTGTTCTCGCTTTGCCGACCGCACCCGGAGCCTCGCTCTCCCCGCAAGAACCCGCGGCGGGGCCTTCCGGTTCCTGGCCCGCCCGGCCAGCGGGCGCGGGGCAAGTGTGGCGGCGAGGGAGCATTCCACCATTTCCATGGACGCGACGCCGGCGGCAATGGCGAGCTAGCCTCTCTCTCTCGGCAGCGCGCGGGATGGGCTCACAAGTGGACACCGGAGGAGTCTTGAAGAAGCTGGGCTGGTGGAGGGGAGGAGATCCGTGCGGAGGGATCTTCCCGCGCGTCCACGTCGCGGGCTCACGGTCGCCCACGTATTCTCCGGTCGGCTGGGACCGGCGCCTTTGGGTGGTGGTGCGCGCGATAGATACCTGTGTACTAGTGTCTCCTGTAGTCCTGTTTGTGTTTGCTAGAGTTGTGTACTTGTGTGACCGTCTCCAGTAGAAGACAGTACCACCAGTGGCGGACCCAGATTTTGGTCAGGGCCAAAATTCAGCGCCTAAATTTCAGCGATCAGCGACCAAAGTTATATATATATATATATATATATGTATATATGTATATATATATGTGTGTATATATATATGTGTATATATATATATGTATATATATATATATGATAAATCCTTTCTACAGCCACGTGTAGCTACACCCATGTCCAAAAAACATGTTAGGGATGTGTACATACTCATTTATCATTTTGACTATGTACACATACCTAAAATAAGTTATTAAAGTGCTAACCGTGAAAAAATTTTGAGTAGAACTCATATTTTTTTTACACCTTATGATATATTACATTTTCTGTATAGAAAAGAGAGTATGTCCACATACTTCATGAATAAAAAAAATATGTCGACATACTATTTTTAAAAATCAAGTATGTGTACATACTTTATTTAGAAATGTCAAGTACGAAAAAATACATACTAATTTGTAAGATACACACATGGGTGTAGCTATACGTGGGTGTAGAAAAACTCCTCCTATATATATATATAAATTCTTTTCTGTACCTTGGTGCATTCAGTATAGAGAATGCACCCAGGCCGACCAGCACACCATGTTGGGCCTAGGCAGCCAACGGCCCGCCTCCGACCCTGCGCAACCCGCACCCTCGCCATCCCTGCATCATCCACTCTCCGCGCGCACGCTACCCCCGAGGCCCCGAGACGGCGAGACTTGCTTTTGTTGTCGACGTAACCCCCCGCGCGCACGCTACCCCCGACATTGTTGTCATGGTTACCTGCGTTGGCGGACCGACCCTGGGGATGCATGCTGCACGGAAGATTGGTGGCGTTACTTTTTAAAATTTTGTTTGTTCAGAATTCAGAAGCACAAACTTCGTGTTGTGCATGAGTCGACACGAGTTACATTGTTGCAGCATTATTAGGACCAACCACGAAGATGTGTGCTAGCTGAATACCAGCCACGTAGTGTGTGTGCTCGCTGTATACCAGCCACTTAGTTGTGTTTGTTCCTTGGGTGAATAAATAAATACAATGGCCAACACTAGTATCGATTCGATTGCATGGCCAGTTATCCTTTTTTAGTTTAGTACAAGTGGTGTAAAATCGTACGTTGCCACCTTTCCTTCTACTTGCTAAAGAGACTTCAACGTAATTTTAAATGTGGTAAAAAATAATAAGTTGTATTTCATAGATAGAGTTTTTGAGTAGAGGGGCTATTCTATCATTTGCCACGGGCACACAAATATTAAATATTTTCTATAATTCTTTTTGAATTGCAAACTTTGTTGTAACACATATATGTTTTTTAAATAAATTTAGTATTGAATTGTGACACATCATAACTACTTTCTATTGACGTGAAAACTTTTATATTCTTTTATCAACATGTCATGATGATGTGCCATTCTTAGTATATTTGTAATTGTGTTATTATTATCGTTGTAACTGGAGGGCTCGACCAGTTGCAACTGATCCAGATTAGTATCCAACTTGCAATTGTTTTATCATGTTCATGTCAATCAAGTGTCATCGTAACTCAGTTATTGTCCCTTCTGCAACTGAAAACCAGGCGAGTAGCAATTGGTCTCGTTGTAACTAGATTAGTGCTCCTGTTGCAATTGCGGTGTGATGTGTATATCTTCCTAGTATAGCTGAAATTGTGTTATTGTTCTAGTTGTAACTAGAGGGCATGAGCAGTTCAATCCCTTTATCTATAATTCGATTAGTGTCCTAGTTGCAATTGTGACAGTTTCAAGTGTCATTGTAACTCGGCTTCTGTCCTTGTTGCAATCTATGTACTCGACATGTTGCAATTGGTCCAAATATAACTAGATTAGTACTCCTGTTACAACAATAGTGTCGTGTGCATGCCTTTTCAGTTGTAACTGGCTTAGTGTTTATATTACTGTCCTAGTCGCAATTGTGATAGGTTTCTAATGTCGTTGTAGCTCGGCTACTGTCCTAGTTGCAAGTTGCAATCGATGTAGCCGATCTGTTGCAATCGGTCCAAATGTAACTAGATTAGTACTCTCAACTCTATTATTGTCCAGTTGCAATTTGTGGTGCTCGTGCATGACTAGTTGCAACTTGCAACTGGTTGGCGTAACTAGTTGCAATTTCTCTCACTATCAACTCTATTATTGTCCAGTTGTATTTTGTGGTAATCGGGCATGACTTTCTAACTTATTTTGTCCGAGTTGCAATTGAGTTATTGTCCTAATTGCAATTTATGGTGCTCGTGCATGGCTTCCTAGTTGTAACTGTCTTATGGTCCTAGTTGCAATTGGTAGGTATGACTAGTTACAATTGCTCCACTTCCAATTATATTACCGTCCACTTGCAATTGAGATTGGATTTCTTGTGTCCTATGTAACTGGTTTATTGTCCTAGTTGCAGTCGATGTACTCGATCGGATGCAATCGGTCCAATAAGTAGATTGGTGCTCCAGTTGAAATTGTGATGTTGTTGTCTACCATCCTAATTGCAACTGGCTTATTGTCCTAGTTGTAATTGGTGAGTCTGACTAGTTGCAATTTGTAATGCCACATTGAATGGCTTTTCCAGTTATGATTATGATTGGCTTTTCCAGTGTCGTTGTAACTCGGTTATTATCCTCGTTGCAATCGAAGTACCCGGACACTTGTATTTGTCTACTTATAACTAGATTAATGCTACAGTTGTAACTGTGGTGTCATGCGCATGTTTATCTAGTGTCATTGTAACTAGGTTATTTATCCCAGTTGCAATTGGAGGCTCTGATCTATAGCAATTGGTCATGTTGTAATTGATTAGTGTGCAAGTTGCAACTTTAGCATCGCCTCACTTAAAATCAGTTTGCGGTGTGATGTGAATGTGTTTTTAGTAAAATTGTAATTGTGTTATTGTTCTAGTTGTAGCTGAAGGAGCTGAATAGTTGTAATTGCTTAAGTTAAAACTAGAGTAGTGCATAGTTGCAATTATGATTGACTTTCTGGTGTTGTTGTGACTCGGTTATTGTCGTAGTTGCAATCGAAGTACCCGACCTGTTGCAATTGGTCAAATTGTAACTAGAATAGTGCTACAGTTATAACTGTGGTGCCATGCGCATGTTTTCCAAGTGTCATATTAATTAGGTTATTATCCTAATAGCAATTGGAGGCTCTGACCTATAGCAATTGGTCCCGTTGTGATTGGCTTTCTAGTGTCATTGTACCTCGGTTATGGTCCTAGTTGCAATCGAAGTACTTGACCTGTTGCAATTGGTCAAATTATTACTAGATTCGTGTTCAGGTTGTAATTTCTAGTGTCATGTGCATGACTTTCCAGTTGCAACTAGTTTATTGTCCTAGTTGAAATTGGTGGGCTCGACTAGTTGCAGTTGCTATGGTTCCAGCTAGATTATTGTCCAGTTGTAATTTATCGTGCCCGTGCATGGCTTTCTAATTTATTTTCCTAGTTGTAATTATGATAAGCTTTCTAGTGTCGTTGTAACTTCGTAATTATCCTAGTTGCAATACACTATGAATTACTTTCACGTAATTTTAAATGAGGCAAAAAATAAGTTGTAGTTTGAGCATGTCAACATATAATTTTTTTTCTATAGGTTCCGTATAGTTTTTAACAAATATGTTGTGTTTTTAGGTAGACTATTATCCCATTTGTCTCGACCACACAATTATTTAAATTTTTTTATATTATTTTGAACTACAAACTTGTTGTAACACACATATTTTTTAAATGAATTTTAGATTCGAATTGTAGAACGTTATAACTAGCTTCAACCGACATGAGAAATTTTATCGAGACATGATGATATGCCATTCCTAGTGTATTGGTAAATGTGTTATTTTTCCATTATAACGGGAGGACCCAGCTAGTTGCAATTGGTTCAGTTGTAACTATATTAGTATCTGAGTTGCAATATTGTCATGTGCATGTCTTCCTGGTGCCGTCATGACTCGGTTGTGAACTACAAACTTGTTGTGACACACATATATTTAAATGAATTTTGAATTGCGACACATCATAACTAGCTCCAAATGACATGAGAACTTTTATCGATGGTGTCATGCACATAAATTCTTAGTGTTGTCGTAACTAGGTTATTGTCCCTGTTGCAATTAGAGGCTCTGACCTATAGCAATCGGTCTCGTTGTAACTTAGATTAGTGTTCCAGTTGCAAGTTGAGCTGTGCTGTGAATACCCTCATAATATAGTTGTAACTGTGTTATTATCCTAGTTGTAATTGGAGGACAAGACCAGTTGCAACTGCTTGAGCGAAAACTATATTAGTGTCCAATTTGCAAATTCAACGAAACAAGTTCACATAAACAGCACGTCAAAGTGAAGCAATCAGATTTGGTACGTATAGCCATATAGGCATTTCAACAAGCACCCAGCAGACAGAGGTCAATGATGGTCGTGCTCATCTAGCGCTTCTGACTTCTCTCCTGTGACGACGGCCCTGCAGCCACTACCTCCTGCTTCGGACCTCACGAACAGGCTGCAGAGAGGTTGTGTACCTGGTCTGGTTGGGCAGCACCCCCTCACCTGGATCCTAGGCGGCACGGGCCGCAGTACCGGGCGGCAGGGATGGCGCATGATATCATGGAGAGCAGGAGAGGAAGGGAAGGTGGGCGGGCAGAGGCACGGATGGATGGAGGACGCCGGCTCGGAAGTGTCGATGAGCGGACAGGAGGACGCCGGCGGATTGGATCGGCCTCGATGAGGAGGAAACGCACGGGAAAGGACGCGCGGGGCAGGGAACGGTCAGAGAGCTGCCTGATATAAGAGGGGTTGGCGGCGGGGGACGGGAGACACGCTGCTGGGTCTGTGCACTCACAGCAGGAAATTAGTCGATATATATATATATAGGGCAATGTTAAATGGTATCCTGGGTAGCAAATAGTTATTCAGTACCCGAGCCCACCCTCGCCCGACCGACTCCCTCCGCGCGTCCGACTCTCTCTCCAGTCCCGCCCCGCTCCACGCGGCACCGGTTTTCTCGGCGAGAAGTTTTCTCGCGCGCGCACACACGGTTGGTTGACGATAGCCCCACGTGAGCATGTTGTTTTTCTTTTCCTTTTCTTTTGCCGTGGAGTAGAAACACTTCCGTCCAAGAAAAACATACAACGCATTTTTTATTTGCTTGCTAGCTGTATTCGGTAGGACCTGAACGTATATTTTTATGCAATGGCATCTGGCCATTAATGAGTCATCTCACAACGGGATCTGTACTTACCGCAAAAGCTAGTTATTAACATGTCCGTTCTCTATTTTATTTGCAAAATGCAATGAAAGTAAATACAAATTTGACTAATCTCTGATAAATCCATGTATATATGGTTTTCTTCACTCATTGTGGAGCAAAATACTATACAACCCAGTAGTTAAACACCATAAATCACATTGTATTACATGGTTTTATTAAATGGACCAAAAACACTGGCAATCAGAAAATCATTCTGTGCTATCGTTACAAATGATGCTATTGCACCATGTAAACACTGATTAATTGCAGGAATTTTTTCTATCATGGAAAATTACAAACTGAAAGCCAAACTGAACAATTAATATAAATTATTCAGTATCCCTTTCATGGACTTTCTTGAGACATGTCATTCTTTTTTTTTTCAGACATGTCATTCGTCCAACTTGCTTGTAACTTTGCACGTAGGCATTTCTAACCTGCAATTGGATCAGGAAACAAATCACAAATATCGTTTGTGACTGAAAAAACCTCAATTATGCGTTAAAAAACTGCTATTTGACAAAATGAATCGAGCAAACCATGAAAGGTTCACACATTTGCAACCAAACTAGCCTGATCGCAAATATCATGTATGACATGAAAAACTTCAGTTACTCGCAATCTATTATTGAATAGGATTTATTTATCAGAAATCAAGACAAATGTATATGCAAAAAACTCACTATATTACAAAATGGAGCATGTTGATTAAGCAACATAAGAACGATGGAACGGAGCTAGCATCATGATTAGGATATCGCCATCTCCATGGTCCTAGCACCTGCAGACCGCAGCGGCATCCTGATTGCAGCTGTAGCTGCACTCACCTCTGCTGTTGATGGGCTCTTTTAGGCAGAGCACCAGCTGATCAGTGGCTTGTGGCCTCGTTCAGCTATGCAGCTGCAGCTACAGAAACAACAGTGATGACATTCTATGGACCATAGCTAAAGACAAACTGATAATACACTGGCATGCCGTATAGCTTTGGGAAATCGCCAAATCTGTAGCATTTGTATGGATAAAGGCTTGCTTTGCTAGGCAATCATGCTCACCTCTGCATGAGTGCATCAGTTTTTGCCAGAGATGAGCAGTTCAAAGCTCAGGGATAATCTCCATCGTTTTTTTATACTTCAGCATACTAGTTCAGAATTACAGAAATTGATTAGCAATTTTGAACTCATACAAGAGGTGCAAAGCAATTAAAATCTTCTCCAGCCTATGAACTGAAATAGCCTAGTTTCAAATCCGAGGGTAATTAACATAAATTAATGAACTGAACTATGCAAACATAGCAAGTTAAGCATTAAATCTCTATATAATTGAAAAGTGCAGCCAAAGCATATAGCTTATCATGCATATTAGCAGATTTTCTATTACTTATTCATTGACTGCAACCTAATCCTGAACCAGATTCAGAATCCAAATGTTAGTACCAATACTTTATTTAATCCTGCACAAGATTCACCCGGGGCCTCCTCGCTCCTCCGCAGTCCGCACCAATCCCTCTGCAGGCATACGATCTGGAACAGTTTTATCAGAAAAGAGAAAACCAGTCGCTCACCTCAAGCAACGGGGGATCTGAAGGATGAAAACGTACCTCGAACATGCAGATCAATGATCTGCCTTGTCTATTGTCCTCCATGATTCCACAGCTCCAGGTGAAGGCACCATCCAGATTGAGCTCCATGGTCACGCACGCTCATAGAGTAGGCGGACGTGGATCCAACACTGATGGCTGGCTCGGGGGCACCACGTCAGGATGGAACAGCGATGCATCAACCCGAAGGTCCCTGGCGTCTCAGGATCTCGGGGTGGGGCAGCAGGCGGGTTACCTCTGTGCACGGCGCCCAGGACGGACGTCTGCAGGCTGTAGCTCGCCGGGGCAGCACGGGAGCCGGCGACGCGGAGTGTCGCTGGGGCGGCGCGAGGGGGAGAACACGAGTAGCTCGACAGGGCGGCAAGTGGGGGAGAATGATGGCAACTAGCCGGGGTGGAAGGGGAACCGCTCGTCGCCAGATGTTTGCCGGCGGGAGGCTGGGTGAACCGATTGGAAACCGAATCGACCCCACGATCTATCGCACTTGGAAACAGATGCAGGGAAAACCAGACGTGGGTCGCGAGGAACCAGGGGAACCAAAAAAAAAATCAGACGGGAGGGAGGGGGAGACGCGCTCGGTGAGGGGTCGGGTACCGAATATTATTCGGTAACCAGGGTAGTATATAGAGCTAATATATATATATATATATATGACATACACTGGTACCAACAAGTAACGACACATGTTTCGTAGTGCGGTAAAAGAGAACATAGTTGAGAATAACATAGAGCACATAAAAATAAATACCTAGTGAAGCATTGGTGCATTTATATAATCACATCTTCCATTTCCTCATCAACAAAACCTGGGCATAGACAACACAGAAACACAAATAAAAATATGGTAAAAAACCTAAGATTTTTGAATTCTAATTGTGCATATATAATTTGAACGTAGCTTACCAGAAATACTGCTACTTGGTAGTTTAGGTAATTTCTTCAAACGAGATTTTAGTTCTTGAAAATAATATAAGATGTCCTCATTTGTAAGACTTGCAAATATATCTCGCTCGATATAACAGGTCATCCTATGATTCAACCACTTATCCCCCATTCTTATTCAGCAAATCGGTTTTGGCGATTTTCATAGCCGAGAATACCCTTTCTACCGTGGCAGTTGCAACAGGTAAAACCAAAGCCAACTCAATGAGACGATAAACCAATGAAAATGGTGTATGTCTGTTTGATTCAATCATTTTGACAGCAAGAGTACCAAGATCCACACAATTTGTAAAATTAGGATCAGTTCTCAATCAGAAAGGAAATGACCAAGTTGAGTCCGAAGGTTTGTAAGATCATAGTGGCAAAAAACAGCATCATACATCTCAGCAAGCTCAACTAGTTTGTTAATGTCAAAATTAGCAAAGGAATTCTTTGGATCTAGACAAGCAATGCATCTCAGATTTCAGGGGAGTGGCGCCGGCGCGCTGCCATGCCAGAAGGGGGCAACAACCGGAAGGAGGCAATGGTGGCTCACTGGATCAGTGCCTGGACGGCCACGGCGGAGGCGGCGTGGTGGAGCCGAAGAGGAGGTTGGCCACGGACGGAAGGGGGGAGGGCATGGAGGTCGCGACGTGGCGCGGAGGAGGTCGGAGTCGCGACGCGGTCACGCGGAGGAGGTCGGCTGGCGGCTGCCCTAGTCAGACTGGGCTGGATGAGTTTTGGTGGGCCAAAATTTGAAGAAGTATAGGAAGGATATTTGGGCCGTGACTAGGGCCATGGCCCTAGTGGCCCTAGGCCTGGATCCGCCCCTGAGTACCACCCAAACTCATACTCATATATAGGTCTTGCACAATAAATTTAGAGAAGCACAATAAATTTGAGAAAAAAAATGGTGTCCAACAGAGTACCAAAACGTGTGACTCATTGGGTCCTCCTCCTCAGGCAACCCAAAGATGCATCTCCCTCTCCTGACCCAAAACTCTGACCACCACGGAGCTCATGCGCGGTGTGGACTGCAGCCTTCCACCTGAGGCTAGCTGTGCTCGCACACGACGGGGACCATGGTTGACGGAACTCACACTCGACGGGGCCCGCGGGGCCTCAGTGTGCTCACGAAGAAGAGAGGATGGGTCAGGGAAGGGAAGAGGATGGGTCGTTTATTGAAGAAGAGAGTTTATGGGACACAGACTTTTTTTGCTCTAGGCAACCTAAATTGGTAAATGGGTCTCGGATTTGGGTCTCCATTGTTAGAGATAGCCTATCTAGAGTCCAAAACGGATGGGTTAAGAATGCGGATTTGTCAACACATCAAAGGCCCCTTGAAAACCAAAAGAATTTTGAAGGATTCTAAAAATTTCTTATGTGCTCCTTTGGAATAAGGAAGGAGGCGGCTACAAAGAGAAAGGTCTCCAAATAACCCTTCGTGGAGAGCCAGCTTCACCCACGTTTACTTCGTTTGGGAATTATCGGCATCCACGCTCTCATCCATCACAAATTACCCTGCCAATGCATGGTAATAGCTGATGATCTTTATATCGTACCGCATCGGATTTGCAATAAAATCCAACATCAACATAGCCCCCCCCCCCCCCCCCCGTCTTGGAGTATAAAGGCTTCATGATTCAAAACTTTATATGTGATGTATTCAATCTTCTGACAGATGCAATCTATATGATCACTTCATCAACCTCTCACTTTTATGTTAACACTCTTTTATAGCCCATGTTTTCTTCAAGCTTTTCACAATATCTTAGCTAACCTGAAAAATCAAATAGCTTGGATTTTTTTGAATGATTCACTCAGATCACTAGAATATGTATGTGGTTCCTCACCAAAAGTACCAGACTACCTCTTTTCTCCCTACTTCCAATAAGGTTTCATTGTGGAGCTTATGGTAGGGGGGGGGGTGAAAAGAAAGCATATTTGCATTGCATATTTTGCAAAGTCAAAAACCGGATCTAATACAATCAGATCAAGATGTGCACGTGTGTAGAAATTTCTTGGATGGAACTCCATCACTTCTTGTATGACTTTTATCTTTTATTTCTGTTTTAGGACATGGACTATCTCTATTTTCTTTTCCTTTTCTTTTTGTTGCCTTTTTTCTAAGCACAAATATATTTTTTTTTGTTTCTTCCTTTTGCATAGCCCATACCATTTTGTATAATGAATAAGAAGAATCATGATAAAGGGATGGAGTATTTTTATGTGGATGGAAAGCATGTTTTGCGTAACTCCCAGTGTAGAAGTTAGCATGAATATATATAGAGTGTACGTGATCTTGGTCTTAAAAGCATGAAATGAATCTCACAAGGGTCACAAACAATGTGGCAAAGCTCAATACAAAACATATAAGATATATGTAAGGTTTTCAAAGATATGCCATGATATATGGCTTTGGTAGGATTTTATATCATTGAGGAGCTAAGCTATTTTATTTTCACAAGATAAAATTTTCAAGTAATTTTGCAGTATCGACATCAATATCGACTGTGTCAGCAGCACCACAATATCATGATCATCAATCTTCACAACAGGCCGTCCCTGGGCATGTGCGACCAGGGTGACCGCACAGGCCCCCCAAATGCAAGGGGCCCCAAATTATAGCCTCTATATTAATTAGCTAATTACTTTATTAGTGCTAATGCTTGTTTAGGTAGACAATGAAACAAATGATGCTTCCTGTAAATTCTGGTGGTAACACAAGATGACTCCCTTTTTCTTTCTCCCCCATTCAGCAGGCCTACCATTCTTTTATTTTCCACTGGCTCTCTTTTCTTAATCCTCTTCCCCAACTAATCTGCGACTTCACAAAAAGTTATTCAGAGAACTTCATTGTAGGCAATGTAGCACTTCGGCCACTCCAATCACATTTGTTTATTTATATGTAATTAAGAATATAGTTTTCCCTTTTTCAATTTATGTATGTTTTAAGATGATTCGTTTCAAAAGCAATAAACACTACACCAAATTAGGTTTGTTTGGTTCTTTTCATAGCTACTACTGCATCATGGGTTTCTTGTTCAATTTCTTACATACTTGCTACATTTGTGTGCTCTAGTAATTAGCCATATCATCTTTAACTAGGTGTGGATAATTTATTTTCAGACTGATACATTTGTTCCAACTTATTGCAATGCAATCGATTCCAACAAGATTTACATTTTTCCTTTTGTAAAAGTATGGTCCTAAACTCCTAATAAAAAGATTTATCTATGAATACTCTTTTGAGATGAAAACTAATGGTATTTTAAATATGTCTTCCATAGAAACATAAGAAAGAATTAGTAGAAATATATGTATGTAACTATATTACATCTATTAATGATGTTTAGGGCCTATTATTAAATTTGACACAGGACCCCTAAAATTTCCGGGACGGCCCTGCTTAGCAACTTTGCTCCTCGGTCTTAACCATCGGCCGTTCTTGCACGCATGTCTTCTCGAGTATCCCCATCGATTTTGGTCATGAATAATTATAATGATGTTCGGCTGGGCGACAGGTATTGATCCTGCAGGTAAGCTTATCGGCCTATCCCGGCCGGCCAAAGCAAGTAATTAGCTATAACGGTGTGAGTTGCTTAATTAAATTGTACTTAATCCTGAAGTTGTGCCCAGGGACGTCTTTGGTAATTAACCAGTATAATAAGAATGTTGTCTTTGCGCTTTCCCTATCATCACGAGCATCACCTTATCACCCAGGCGTGGTCATCATCGTAGCCGTCAATGACGCCTTCTTATTCTTCATCAGCTTCGAAAACCTCACATCATCACAGCGCTAGTCGCCTTTGGCAGCCGTGTCCGCGGCAATCAGGATATGATGAGCTGGTAGTAGTATTGCTACTCATGGCCGACGCAAACTAGGACGTGTTTGGCATGACTCTATTCTAAGGTGGAGCAGCTTTGGTCCCAAACTCCACCATGGAGCAGCTCTGCTCCCGAAATCCACGCTAGAATGTGTGTGTTTGGCTAGGAGCTTGGTCCAGCTCCGAAAAGGAGACTTTTCAAGATTATTACCCTCATCTCATGACCCCACCTGTCATCTCCAATGGGGCAGCAGAGAGAATAAGCGGCCCGTCGGCGAGCAGAATGAGGCAGCCTGCTGTGGGAGCAAGATGGGGCAGCATGCGTCGTTCCCTGTGGATGGGTCGCAGCTCCTGTGGAGCGCCGGCGGCAGGGCAGCCTCGGACAGGAGAAGGCATGAGGGCGAGGCGAGACCTGACATGGGGCAGGGCGGCCTCGGATGGGACAAGACAGGGGGCAAGGCGCCTGCTTCTGGTGCGATGCGGGGCCAGAGGGGTAGAAGGAGCTCCGGAGGGGCAGGCAGGGCAGGCGGGGGCGGAGCGGTTATGCCGGCGGGCTGGGGTGGAGGTCGCCAGGTGCGCACGCCAGGGAGAGGACGGGAGAAGGGGGCGCGGGGAGGAGGCAGAAGCGTCGGGAGAGTTGGAGAAGAAAGAATCAAACCGTTTTTTTTTTTAACAGTTGGCAGTGCGGGTAATTTCAGCCCAATTCCATGAGACAGTTCAATTGGCCTGCTCCACCAATTTGTAGAATTGGGGTATTTAACTGGCTCCATACAGCTCTGACCTGGAGTTTTGGAACAGAGCCATGCCAAACACGTTATACTTGGCAGGATCGCAGAGCTCGGCTTGCTAGCAGTCTTCTGAGTCACCTTTACGTAATGCACATAATCATACATACGTGCATGACCTTGTGAACTCCCTTGCATGCATGAATGTAGTCGTCGGCGTACGTGATTCACACCAAGGCATAGCATGATTGTGGCCACATTATATTATCTTTGGTCAACAACATCCTCATATTCTCGGCAGCTAGTGACGGTATCGGTATGAACAGCTGGCAGCTTTTCATCGCCATCACCTTTGCTGGCAGTACTCCCTCCGTCCCAAAATATTTGCACTTCTAGGATCAGGTACGCAAACCAATGCTAATGTGAAATTACGAAATTGCCCCTTATCCAAATAATACATGGGTCTCATGTGGGTCCCACCTAAACAATATGTGGGTCCCATGTGGGTCCCGCCTAAACATCGCGTGGGTCCCACGTGGTTCCTACGTGGGTCCCGCCTAAACATAGCGCGGGTCCCACGTGGTTCCTACGTGGGTCCCGCCTAAACATAGCGCGGATCCCACGGGGTCCCGCCTAAACATAGCGTGGGTCCCACGTAAACATATGTGGGTCCCACTAAATAGTACTACCCCTATCATGTTGCAATCATTGCACCTCGGGAAGAGAGAAAGAGTGTAATTATTTTGGGACAAATTTTGAACTCTAGAAGTGCAAATATTATGGGACGGAGGGAGTATGCCGTTTGACACCTCTTCATCGGCTCCTTACGTAATCATTGCAGAGCACGTAGCCGATAAAGAAATCAGTTCTACTGAATCGATAAATCAACCTTCGCCTGATCAGTGCACATTTAGGAGATATTTAGCCAGTCGACTTGATTACAGATCATTTTAATCCTTCTGAAATATTCTGGTCTCCAGACGCTTGGTAATTTCAACTGTCATATCCCATCTATATACCTGAAAACCAATGATAGCGTGCTGGCCATTAGTAACTTCATCGGCTCTCAACAAGAATATCAGTATCAGCTCACAGCCAATTCTTTCTTTCATCCTCCTCATCGGCGATTTGCCCTTGCAGTGACACTTATCCGCTGGTAAACTTAATCTCGTCGATGGTCTCGTACATCAACATGCGCAATGTGTCTTGATGTTCTCCACAAGACGTTATGCCTCACCCTTCAGTAGCCGATTTGATTGCATGTTTCCATCGGCTATGCAATATACAGAATATCCATTAGTCGCCAATTCTTTAACGAGAATTCCTCCTTTTGTTATATCAATTGGCTACCAGTATGGTCAATCAGGCTTTCAGAAGCCGATCTGTTGTCCCACACATTCTAACGGTTGTTCATCCCTGTTCTATATCCTCAGCAGATATATTCTACAGGAGCATCTCCAATTTGAGTTCCTAAATGAGCTCTTACTCTAAATTTTAGAAGCCAAAGCAAAAAAAATTTCTCCAGTGGAGCTCATAAACTCCCTCCTATTTTACATGCACTCCCAAATTTTCCCTCCAAGCCCCTAGATTTGGGAGCCTCCCATCCTCCCTCTCAAACCATCATCCTCATTCCCAAACCATGGATTCCACCATTTTTCATGCCTCACCAGTGTATGGATGCATGCCCCACTGGAGTTAGATGCAAATTTGAGCCCCTAAATTTTACATGTTGGCTTGTAAAATAGGATTTAGGAGTCCAAATTTACATGCCCACTGGAGATATTCTAACTCAATCGGCCATGATAAGCTCCATAACTTCCGAACCCATCAGATATACTCTGTTCCTTCTATCAACGTACTATCAGGCAAGCACATCAGTTGTGGCAATACTCTCAAACTCATTGGCTGTATGCTGAACCATAATAGAACCATGGGCAACCTGTTTACCCAGAAGCCAATGCTTCTTCTACACAATTGATGTATACTTCTTCCCATGCAACACTGCCTAGACATCCATTATGCATATATCCACAACGGCTTCATCATGTGTGAAGTAACTGCTCTTTAGCCTGCTTCTGCCCGATCGATTCTTCAGCATCGGCTCAGAAAAAAAATTAAATCAAATTCCATTGTCTACTTCTGCTATACATTATCTGACTGATTACCCATTGGCAGCAGCTCTTCGTGTTCAATTGGCTGGATATGCATCTGCAAAAAACATGTGTAAGGCGTAGAAACAGCTGTTGTTTAACCGCCGGTCATCAACACGACGCAGTCTGGGAAGAAACATATTTTGCAGATGCATATTGTCAAGCCAATTAAGGGTGCGTTTAGTTTCACCCACACTCACCCTAAAAAAATATTATTCATCCAACTTTTCCCTATTCATCCCACCCCTCCCACTCACAGATCACTATTCATCTACAGTGTATTTTTAGGTCTACAATATTTTTTCGAGAAATCTTTCCCAATCTAAACACACTCTAAAAAGCAACTGCAGTTTATGACCGGTCATCAACACGACGCAGTCTGGGAAGAAACATGTGTAAGGCGTAGAAACAGGTGTTGTTTAACATTCTCTTCATCCATACGACTATCAAAGCACCAAAATAACCGTTGATAAATATTAGCAGTTGAATAGGAAGCCGGCCAAATAAATTTCACTCTCCATCGACTTCCAGAATAGCTATCACAGAGGACGTAGATCATTAGCTAGGAAATTCCCTCTTATGAAACGGGGCAACTACCCGGTTGATACACGCGCCACGCCGTCAAAAATATCCTTTTACCTTCCGATTCCCGTCCTACGGACGGCAAGTAAATTTGCGTCACAATGGTTACAGCGCCGATCTGAAGGCCCACTCATCAGTCGGCCAACAGGCAACGTCAATACGCCATCCATTGGTTCAATAGTTTTCCCTCACGTGGCCTCCGCCCACTCGCTGGAAGGCTCCTGAATCGCCTCCGTTCTTCACAGGAACGACCATGGGGATAAAAAATCAGCCGTCTCTCATTTTCCCTTGCTTCTTCCCGCCTCCGGCGCCAGCTTCACCGTCGTCGACTCGCTGTCGTCTTCGTGCTACCATCGCTCCGTTCCTCACCGGTTAGCCTTGTAGTACGCTCCATTGGTTTCCTTTTGCCCTGATTGCTTTTTCCTTCTCCAGCGGCGATGTGTGAGCTGTAGTCCGGCGGGAGCGGAGGCATCGCACGTGTGGGCCAGATGCAGTTGCGCATATGAGGGAAGTGGCGGTGGCGCTCAAGCGGGATCCCGCGGTGGCGGCGCGCGGCGTGGGGATCAGCGGCAACGGCGCGCGTGCGGAGCAGCGGCGGCGCGCAGGCAGGATCCGCGGCCACGACGGGTGTGTACGGGCGAGCGCGATGCGTCAGGCGGGGTTCACTGCGTCCAGCAGCGGGCGCTCGGGCGGGCATCAACAGCTCGCGGCGGAATTCGACGGCAGGCAGCAAGTTGCGAGCGCGAGCCGTGCCGGCACACGAGGAGTAAGGGTGCGCTGGGCCAAGCCAGGGACGCACGGAGGGACGCAGTGGCGACACGTTTGACGAGGCCCCAACGACAGGCGCGGTAGGGGATCCAGCAGCGAGACGCACACGTGAGGTGACGTTTCACCCTCTTCCCCTGCCTCGCAATGATCTCGACTCTCTACTCCTAGCGTTGTTTACTCCTCCGACTGCCTCTGTTTCCACGGTGAAGCTTCCATGGTGCTGTATCCTATCACTACAGCATTAGAACTTGGTGCTATCGCCCCCTCTTTCCTAGCTTCCTCCACTGTCGAGGTTGTGTCCCAAACCCTTGATTTGCTGTATTCATAAATCGATTCATTTGCTCTCTTGTTCAATTTCGTGAATATCAATTCCGTTTCGATTTATTATGGTTCGATTTGGTGATGGGAAACCCTTTGCCCCCTGTGATGCAGAACGTCCGACTGCCCTACGCGTGGTTCTTGTCCCCAGCGCTTCAGCATCATCCCAGTTGAGGCACATTGACTAGGTGCGCACCTAGGTTAATATTTGTAATGGATTTTAGGTGAGTCTTGATTTAAACTATTGGGGACTAGAGAAACCTAGGGATTTAATTAGGATCTGCTGTGTTCCCGTCTGAACAAATGCTGCTCCATTGCTTTGAGACTGGTTGTGTAAGTTGACGCCTCATGTGGTATGGGCCTCCTTTTACTTTTCTAAATCCTTGGCATTTGTATGCTAGCTGAAGTCATCTCTCCTTTCTTTATTGTCCTTTTTTTTTTCCTCCTCTGCTGTGCCATGGTGGTTATTGTACTACTACATTAAGCTTATTGCAGCTGTCGGTGCTCCCTGCTCTGCGTGCATTGGAACTCTAGGTGACCTTCACATTCTCAGGAATTTGATTAATCATAGTTTTGGTGATTAGATTGAGTAATTCTTGCCTTTCAAAAGCATATAGTTTTTTTTCAATTCTTTATTGGCGTGATAATGTTGCCTGGTCAAATTCTCTCTTATGAAAGTTCTGCATGTGATTTCTTTTTAGGATAACATATGTTTATTAACTCAAAGTTTGTGTTTTGTTTGACTATTTACATTTTTTGTAGTTGGGAATACATATATCATATATGCAGGTTACATTATTAACGCTAGATATCACCACCAATCTATTGTATGGCAAGTAATGGTTTTATTATGTCAGTTTTAATCATGTTTAGTCTTCTCTACAAGTGTCCAAATTTGTGCTAAGACATTTCATATCTAATAGTACAGTATCCCATTGTTATATGGAACCTCAAATAATTCATGTTTCAATAGGTACTTGAGATCCTTAAAATCCGCTATGGACTTTTTGTGTACTTATGTTGTGCAAAGATGGAAGAAAAATAACACATCTGTCTTCAAATTCTAGCCATTTTCTGTGCCATCACGATTCACAAGTCCCATATTGCACATAAAGAAAACCACTTCTCTTTTCTACAATCCTACCGTAATCACAGTATCTGTAATATTTTGTGGCTTGATATAATTAGTAAATGATTACTCACTCCCAAGTATTGAAAGCTTCTTTGTCTTCTATAGTACTAAAATATTTTTGTATCCCAAAGGTGATGTTAAAATCAGTGACTGTTTTGAAGTAGGGTATTGTCAATTGTAATGGACTGCTAATGATACTAAATTGGAGGCAGCAATATTAATGCAGCTATGGACCAGCTAGACCAAAGCACTCTGCCACGAAGGGGTCAGTGGCACTATCAAAACAACATGAATTTTAGGCAAGTTTCTCATGCCTATACAGGAATGTTAACAACGCCTCTATGGATAACATCCTGAGTCCTTAATACCACTATTAACTGGATTGCAAATATCTTTTGTTACTTTCTATTTAGTCAAAATAATATTACGTTGTGGCCCCACTGCTGTCTACTCCTTGTTCAGTTGATTTATATCAGATCTATGAGTATATTTCAAGATTTAGTTACTCCAATACGTTGATTTCTATGGGGTTTTCCAATTACATTTCATCTCCTTTTCTCCAGTGTAATTACCTGTTGATCTTAGACCTTAAAGTCTTGATTGTTTTCGTGTGTTGATCATGCTTACTCTCAATTTCCTAAGTTCCCAACGTGATCCTCCTTCCAAGCAGGCCCAAACATAGTTATTTGTTGATTCCCATTCTTTTCTCATTGTGTTTCGATTTTCAACTTTTTTTACTCAATTTCCTTATCAATTAAGCCGCGCACCAGGGCGCGCGGAAATCACTAGTAAGATTCTAAATCCAAGGGATAGTGCATGACAGACTGAACTCTCTCTCATGGCCAATCAAAACATATCAGGTATCCTGCTGTCCTGTTTCTTCCAATGGCTTGTGCTGCTCAAGTAGCCAATTTATTTGTAGATTCGACTCTACTATCGGCTCTCTTATTATGCAATAGAAAGACAATGGAACCGGGCATTCATTTATCATCCTTGGGCATGCCGTTGTATCATTGTCTCTTAGCCGATTGCAATTTCACTGTTCGTTCATATATCCACAATTTGCTGCCAACGAACCCAATTCCATAACTGTCTTGACATCATGATACTTGTATCTCCATTAGCCAATGTAAGATTGGGTGACCTTCTCATAGGGTATTGGCCCTGACATTTCTCATATCGTTTTCAAATAGCTTGTGTTCTACCAACTTAATACCTGCGTCATTCCAGTTCCCGGGTTAGAGGCGTCTGATCCTGTTCCGTATGTGGCGTCTTAGAGGCGTGTTAGACTTAGACTGCTTGCTTCTTGCAGTTGTGTTTTGTTCTTAAAAGCTGATGCATGCTTCCATATTTTCTGGTGGATGATATGTCCCCTGTGCCATCTCATAGAGCAGGAAGTGCAGTAGGCCTTTGTGCTTGCCGGTGACGCACAGAGCAGAGCGGAGTTTAGGTGCCTGGAATTTCGTCAGACAAGTGTGAGTAACTATTTTAATTTATATGAACTGCAATGAAATGCTGTCCTGTTACCTTACTATCTGTCAAAATTGTAATGAAGTGGGGTAATTTTTAGCCACTGTATTTGGTGATGTCTAACATGGCCCTGTTATTAGATGATCATATTTTAATTGCCCTCAGTTCTTTTGCAGTAGGCTGCTTTTTTTATTGCTTGTTTGTAGTGAATCAATTAGTGCATTGTATATATAATCCAATAGCTTAATAACTTGGTTTGTAGGTTGTATGACATCACTAAATACTGGAATAAAGTGTGCACCTTTGTCATTTTAGTAGTTTCCATATCAAATATTTTCAGTTGAATAAGGATTTTGTGATATGCTTTTTTCAGGTTGAGGTGACAGAATTTGAAGAAAGCAACAGTGGTTGGAACCTAACTTATGCATTCTTCTGTTGTTTGTTTGGTGCTAGAGTGCCCTGTGAGCACTTTTTGATGCTGGTACAACTCGTTACTGTTGGGAATTTTGTGCAGAATGGGCTGTAATTTTGAAAGTTTTGTACTGTAATGGTGCATGTTAAATTATGGTATGTAACAGTATAAAATCATGTATTTCTGATTTCTCAATCTATTTGTGTTGTTATAGGTGGCCATTAAATCTAAACGCAAATGTATATCCTAAAATTTGGCCCATTTTAGAGGCCTAGTTTTGAAATGGGCCCATTGACATGTGGGCCACACTTTTAAAAAATTCCGTATAAGCAGCCTTGTCACATTCCAGATCAGCAGAATGAGCCACGTCAGCAGAAAGAGGGATGTCAGTAGAATGAACCACGTCAGCAGATATGTCACATGCCATGTCAACGGAATGAGCCACGTCAGCTGCCATGTGACTTGTGATGATGTGGCATGTGATGATGTGGTGATTCAATATGTGAATATTGGGCTTCAGGCTGGGCTATACTGGGCCTAAACAACATCCTGATGGTTTTAAACCGCCATAGTTTAACGGTTTGACGAAAACCGTCACACGATTTAATCCGCCACACTCAATCTGTAACAGATTTCGAAAGCATCACAGATGGCATTTTGTAAGGGTTTTTGAGACTTTTGTGACGGAAAGTGACTGTCACGGAATAAATAGTTTCTTCAAGTGATAGCATTATGTTTCTATTGTCTACTTTGTTAAAAAAATGTAGGAAAAAGTGTACATTACCCCATCAACTATTAATAAAGAGTAGATTACCCCTTATACTCTTAAATCATGTACATTTAACCTTAAACTCTTAAAATAGTGGAGATTACCCCCCTAAGGCCTTAAGAAATCTTTGTAACCAATCAATGCTTCAAACTTTAGCACTATTCTGTCCACGACTCCATGCCTTCGCGATATAAATCGATTTGATTACCTATCTAAGAAAGCACTATGGTGTCTACATCTTAGTTAGGAAAACCAAGATTAATACTACTCCATTCCTTCCTTCCTTGGAGAGTAACATTGAACCAGTTTTATGGCCTTAGGGGGGTAATCTCCACTATTTGAAGAGTTTAAGGTTAAATGTACATGATTTAAGAGTATAAAAGGGTAATCTACTCTTTGGTAACAATTGATGGAGGTAATGTACACTTTTTCCAAAAATGTAATATGCATTTTGACAGGTGGAAAGTAAAAAAATTACAAAATTTGACACATGATTAGTGACATTATATGTACGTTCAGCGCATAAAACTTGCACCAATATGTTTCTACTCAAAGATGAGACTATGTTGTCTTTAGCAACGGACATTATATTATAAGCGAAAGCAAGCGTCAAAATCTTCTTTGGAAAGCTGTTCCCCATTCAAAATATGCCTTGCGTTTCTGATCGGAGGTATTGGAAGTTTCCTTGGTGTCCTATTCGACTTTACGATTGACGGAGACCTTGATGTACCCTAGGACCATGAATGGACTATGATTTGTCGCTGTTTATTTTGTTGTGACCAAGGTACCCTAGGACCATGACTGGACTATGTTTTGTCGCTGTTTTTTTACCGTAAAAATGATTGGATGTGGCTTCTGCGCCTGATTTTGCATGCATGGGATGTGTTCTGCGGATATGTTGTGCAGCGGACGTCAGGTGGTCGGTATTGGGCAATGTGGCCGGAGCTCGGATGAGTTTCTCACGGCCGTAAAAATCGCCGTTTTTTATTGAGACCCTAAAAATCGTTTGGACATGGCTTTTGCGCCTGATTTTTCAAGCATGGATGCGTTCTGCAGATCTGTTGCGCGGCGGGTGCCAGGTGCGCCAGCGTTCTCATGGTGGGGTGGTGCTTTTGTGGTCTTGTGGGTTCTCCTGCTTAGTCAATCTTGAATTCACCTAGGCGCCCCATCTTCTAACTACGATTCCTGGCCAATTCCAAGACCAGGGAGCGTGTCCACGCCGGCGTAAATTACCGGCCGTCCGATCGGCCGGGTGAACGGTTGAGATCGTGCTTTTCTCAGTCACTTTGCAAAAAAACCCTCGGTTTCCACAGAAATATAACCCGCAGTCCACTCCCCTCTCTCAGGTTTTTTTGCAAAGAAACCCCTGGATTACGTCAAAATCAACCCGCAGTCCACATGAACCGGTCCAACAATATATTCAGAAAACCCCCTGATTTTTCTCAAAATGAACCCGCCATCCTTTTCTTCTCTAAGGAATTTTCTTAGACAAACCCTCGTATTTTACTTAAATCACACAATAACCCGTTTTATGACTTATTTCACCGTACACAAGATTCAACCACCAAAACGCGTTCGAACCAAAACATGTCCAACATAAAATTTGTTTATAATTTCAAAACCTATAACTTTACTATAGAACATATTTTTAACTCAAAATACTTTCGTCGTACATTCACACAATTGTCTACAGCCCATCCTACAAACTATTCCGTTCCAAAAATGTCCTCAAATTAAGAAGTGTTCAATAAAAAAATAAAAATTTGAAAACCTTAATATTCGTTTCGCAGGAAAATTTTTAAATTCTAAGTGTTTCAAATATTTGTTCACACAAATGATTATATGAGATCCGTTCCACTATATAGACACCAAAATATCTTCAAACAAAAAAAGTTAAAAATGTAAGGAGCCCAAAATTTGAAAACCAACAAGTATACTTTAATGCAAACTTAAAAAATCAAAATCATTTTTTCAATTCCCTCATTTTATAGCTAACTTTCAACCAGCAAAATGAATTTTAAAACTAACAAATCTACTATACGCAGACTTACAAAAATGAGACTCGCATTTCCAATTCCCCACCAAAACGCTTTTAAATTAATAATTTATTAATATAATTTTTTCCCAAACATCAAAACCTACATAATTCAAATCTAGCGAATAGCATTTCAACATAAGATAAACTACAAAAGAAAATACCAAATCCAAAATTTACAACATTTTCATATATCGATTTTATGAGTTCAACGCGCTCTTGCATTAACTTCTAAAAAATATTTCTACAAATAAAAGTTTAAAAAAATCGTAGTACGGGTACATCCACTGCCCATTCGCGACAACGCCACGGCCTTTTCTAGTGTTTTGGTAAGCTTGGTAAGCATAAATTTTGCTAAATTGAAGGGAATAAATCAATCTGATGATTTTTTATGAACGGAGCCGCATGCAAATCCAATAAGTTCGCCGCTTTAGCCACATCCAGATCCACCACGCTCGCATGCAGATCTACGCATGGATGTAGGTCCACATCCACACGTATCCACCACACATGGATGTTTTGTTGATGTGTGAGATACATGCGCCATGGTGCCGCCCGAGGTATAGAAGAAGCTTTTCAGTTGGGTATAAGTAATTATTCGGAGAGGTAAGTGTTTTAGTCGTAATTTCACATGTGAAGAAGTAATTTGTATTTACTTCATAATCTTTATAACGTTTTTGATATCTTTATTTTTCAAATAAGTAATTTCAAAATAGAAAGAAGTAATTTGAAAAGTAGAAAGAAGTAATTTGAAAATTAGAAAAAAGTAATTTGAAAATAAAAAGAAGTAATATGCACAATAACTTTAAGAAGTAATTTTGAAAAATTACAGAAGTATTTTCATAATGACTCAAAAGCAATAATCCATTATATGCAGTCATAGATATCGTAAATTAGTTATTATTCCGAGATGTTTCTGGAGTAGTAATATGATTTTTGAAGTACTTCACATTTACTACATCATTTTATAATGATTTGACATCTTTATTTTCCAAGGAAGTAATTTCAAAACAAAAAGAAGTAATAGGCATAATAACTTTAAGGAATTAATTTAAAAAATAATTAGAGCCATATTTTCATGATGACTCAACAGAATAATCTCTTATATATAGTCGCGGATCTCACAAGTCAGTTGCTGATCAGTGATCACACATAATTCGATTCAGTAAAATTTAAGCGACGTACAAGATTGTCACACACAATGCAATTGCCCCATTTTTCCTGAACCATGATGATCCCCAGCAGTACAGTAGTAGTAGAGGCCATATAAGCCCTCTTGCACGAGACGAGAGCTCCACCATGAGTCCATCACCCCAGCTAGTTGGCTTCTGTTCTGTGCTCCACCATGACCAAGCTAGCAGCGGTGCATCCTCACTTGCTTTTCTTCCATGGCAGGCCAGATTTGCAAGAGAGTCATGCTTCATTTAATTTTTGAACCATAAATATGCATCGGCGATAGAAGGATAAAAATTATTAGATACTCTTATAGATACACGGATATTGTTGTTGAAACAAGTAATTTTCAAACACAGAGCAGTCAACTTCATAATTTTTGAAAATGACTTCTCTTATTTTTAAATTACTACTCTGAACATTTTAAAACAGAGTCATGGTACATTCTTGCATGCAATTTCTGCTTGCTAATCACTAACGAATCTCATTGCATTTTTTAGAAAAGTTAAAACAGATCACATGGCGCTAAGCATGGCCAGAGCCTGGGTGCTTAGAAGGAACACAAGTTTTTTTTAGAAAAAGGGAATTATTCGAGCCTCTGTGCCGCATACAGCCAACGTTTAACAATATTCTTAGCTCACAGGCTGATCCCAAATAAAAGAGAACTTGTACGCAAACGAGATGGATAAATCAAAAGTATATTCTATTGCTACTTCTCCATCCATTTTTGGCAAAAATATCTAAGGGCGACTACCTCCAACTCCTTGCTTGCCAATCGAACAGTCTCCTTTGTGTCTTCACACTGTAACAGAGACCAATACCGAAGAAGCCAATACGCTCCCTGAAAACAACCTGCATAAAGGAAGTAAACTATTTTTTCTCAAAAACCAAATCGTTATGCATACACCAAATTGCCCATATAATAGCTGCAACCCCAACAAAAATCAAATCTCTGTCATTCTTTTTTATACCCATTAACCAATTATCAAGCATATGTGCTATTGACTTTGGTGAGGTTAACCCAGTAGCTATATTGACCACTCTCCAAATTATCTTAGCATGTTGACACTTAAAAAAGAGATGTTTAATTTTTCATTGTGGTCACAGAAGCAACATTTTATACTTCCGGACCAATTTCTCTTAGCTAAGTTGTCCTTGGTTAAGATAACACCTTGTTGCAGGTACCAAAGAAAAATCTTTATTTTTAGAGGGATCTTTAGCTCCCAAATAAATTTTTTGTTGAAAGGGGTGTCCTGGTTTATGAGATATTGATACATAGATCTAGCTGTAAAATTTCCATTTCTATGTAAGTCCCAGGTAAAAATGTCCCTCCCATCTGAGAGTTCATAAGAAGCTATTTTAGCTACTAGGTTATGCCAGGCTGTTAGTTTATTTCCAACTAAAGCTCTTCTAAAAGAGATATTCCATGGTGTTTAATTCATAACATTCGCCACGGTATTATGAGGATAATAAACTGTATTATATAAGATTGGAAACTGCTCTTTGAAGTGTCTTCCCAAAATCTAGTTTGCGACCCATCTTTTATCTTGAAGGTTCCGCAACCTAGGAATTCATCCCTAACTTTTAGCAATCCTTTCCAGAAATGTGTCTCTAGGTTTAATTGTAACCTGAGAAAGACACTTTGAACTTAGATATTTATTTCTAAGTAAAGATTGTCATGTGCCATCCTCATTTAGCAATTTAAATAACCATTTGCTAATTATACATTTATTCATGATCTAGAGATTAGTTATTCTAAACCTCCTTGATCTTTAGGGTGGCACATAATGTCCCATTTGGGTAGGCGATATTTTCATTTATTATTATTGCCTTGCCAAAAGAATCTAGATTGATAAAAATCTAGCCTTTTAAGGACTCCTTTAGGAATTTCGGAAAAGGACATCATGAACATAGGGAGGCTGCTTAGGACAGAATTAAGCAAAACCAATCTACCTCCATAAGATAAGTGTTTGGACTTCCATGTACTTAATTTTCATTTGAATCTTTCTTCGATGACATTCCAATCCATATTTTAGAGTTTATTATGATGCATTGGTATTCCTAGATATCGGAAGGGTTATTTTCCTATTCCACATCCAAACAGTTCATTATATACATTTCTGTACTGTTTGGCTTGTCCATAACAAAATATCTCACTTTTATGAAAGTTGATTTTCAAACCTGACAATTGTTCAAAGACGAAGAGCAGCAATTTCATATTCTTAGCTTGCTCTAAATCATGGTCCATGAAAATAATCGTGTGATCTGTTTACTGCAAAATGGATAGTCCATCTTCCACCAAGTGAGGTATCACTCCATTAACTTGGCCATCATCTTTTTCCCTCTTTATTAATACAGAGAGCATATCTGCCATGATATTAAAGAGAATAGGCGACATAGGGTCTCCTTGCCTGAGTCCCTTTTTTGTTTGGAAGTAGTGTCCAATGTCATCATTATTTTTTATTCCCACACTTCATTGAGGGCAAAATCCCTTCATTCTCAGGGTTTTTTGTATAAAAGACCATTTTACTTTATCATAGGCCTTCTCAAAATCAATTTTTAGAATTACACCATTAAGTATTTTGGTGCGCAGTTCATGGATAGTTTCATGTAATATCATTACTCCTTCCATGATATTCTGACCTGGCATAAATGTCGTTTGGGTAGGTCGTACCACTTTATTGGCTACTCCCATAAGTCTATTAGTAGCTACTTTAGTGAAAATTTTGAAACTCACATTGAGTAAGCAAATGGGTCTGTAATGCTGAATTTTTAGAGCCTCTTTTATTTTTGGGAGTAGAGTAATTACCCAAAATTGAGACTATATAGAGGGAGACACTCTTCATGAAATTCTATGAATAGCGCCATGAGGTCTGTTTTTATAATTTCCCAGAAGACTTGATAAAATTCCACTGGGAAACCATCAGGACCAGGTGATTTATTATGCTCCATTTGGGACACTACCTCTTTCACCTCCTTCTCTGTGAATGGGGCTGTGAAGAAATTATTTTCCTCCTCCAACACTTGAGGTATGTCATGGTTATGGTTTTCCACCATAGTGAAATTATTATCTTCAGGTGGACCAAACAACCCCTTCTAATAATTCGTAATATAAGCTTTCAGGTCAGCATCACCTGTGATTACACCCTCTTCTTGTTCTAACTTAAAAATATGTTGCTTCCTATGTGTTGACGACCAAAATTGGCAGGCTTGCGACAGGCGGTTAGACCGCCTGTCCCAACCAGTCATGACCGGCTGTACAATGTCCTTAAATTGCAGATTGGACTTCACCAATGGATTCCACTCGTCGAGTAGATCAAAATCCATATATAGAACATCCGATTTGGAGTTCGGACGAGAGAGTTATGACCTTGGGAAGTTCTGCATCGTACGACAGGCGGTTAGACCACCTGTACAGGAGGTTAGACCGGCTGTGCCTGGGCAAACCGAGTTAGGGTTGTATTCTGATGGGATTTCTTTAGGATCTCTTGATTCTTTGCGGGGCAAGACCTCTCCACCCTATAAATATAAAGGGCCACGGCCGATTGAGGGTATCCAATCGAATCACAAACAAATCTATCTTTTATCGTTTTACCTTTTATCCCTTTGCCCCACTTTTCCAACTCCATGTGCTGTTCTTCTCTTGTCTCCATGGCATGAGGAGGCGTCCTAGCTGGCCTGCCGAGCCTAGGGCAACCCTACGTGCGCCTATCCTGACGGGGTCCCTCCTGGGTGGGTGTTCGTTGGTTTCTTTACCGGGCTGTCACAGGGAGTCTAACCTCCTATACAGGGGGTCTGACTGCCTGTCATAGGGAGTCCGACCGCCCGTAACAGGTGGGCTGACCGCCTGTCGCAGAGGTGCTGCAGCGAGCTCCTTTGCGTGCCGCACGATCTAGTGCATTCGTGTGTTGGCCCAAAAAGGCGTCAACATATTTTGGCAACTCCGCTAGGGAAGAAGGATCTGGTTTTCATGGCCGATTCATCAACCTCTAATGATATGATGGTGCTTGAAGATGAAATTGAGAAAGCTTCCGAGGAGTATGTACAAGAAGCAAAACGAATCTGCAAGGAATCGTTTTTATCTTGTTACATGGAGACGGAGCAAGGCGTTGTCAAGATCAAAGAGTGGCAACCTCCATCGGACATCGCCATATTGAAGGAAATTTAATCTTCAGGTAATATGTCTACTCGCTTATCCTATTATGTGAGTCAACAACTTGATTCTTTGATTGATAAAGAGGATAGCACAGATGTAATTTCTGTTGTTCAAAAGTCGGTTATTGAAAAACCGGCTAGTGCTATTATTGATCCTTGCAATGATTTGCTAACTTGTGATGATAAACATAATGCTGATCAAGAAATTCGGCGTCTCAAGCTGAATCTGTTGAAAGCATAAAGATCACATCTAGTAGTCCTATACTCGGGGGGCAATGCAACAAGTTGAAACCAAAGATGGTTAAACCCAAAAAGCCCGAGATCGGTGTTTGGAAAACCGTTGAATCTAAAGGCCGTCCCAAGCATCAAAAGGAAAAGCCAAAGCCCGTTCTTGGAGAGCTTCCGGCTAAAACCCAAAAACAAAGAAATGATTCTAGTCGGCCTAACAATTCGAAGAAATCCAAATCGCCTCCAAGACAGCGATTCAATGATCGGAATCGGCAAGGGAATAATTTTTCTACATCAATGCCGACTTCGACATATGCATCGTCTATGCATGTACCATATGGACCTTATTTTAGCATGCCTTATTTCTCTCCACTATGGTCTTTTAATTCATTAATACCGTCTGCTCCTAGATATTTTGTCTACATTATATTACTTATAGAGAGCCGGTAGTTAATGAGTCACCACCTATGTGTAATGACCGTTTTGATCAAAAGAACCGGTCTATACGGAAAAATAAGCGCAAGGTGATCAAACAAGTCTATCGTGTCAAAAAGGATGGTAGATTAAATAAAAATTCAGATTTGACACTAGACATAGAAAAGCCGAACATTGAAGAATCATCGGCTAGCTCTATTGATCCAAATGCCCCCAATGGTGATAATGTTTTAGACAATATAGCTGAACAACAATCAAGTTCGGCTGGGGGGCAAGAAGATCTCAAGGTGACTAGTTCTAAAGCAACCGGTCTAACCGTTGCCCAACCCGGTCCGACCGGTTGTGTGACCGGTTGCGCTAGAAAGTTCGGTAGAGCTGAAAATGACACACCAAAGAGTAAGGTTGTTGGGTATGGAAATCCCGGGTTCCCTAAACAAGCTAGACTCATATTAGGACACCTTGTCCTACCAGGACTCCTCAATTGTAACAAACTAGGAGACTTACCATGTAAACCTTGCCCCCTGGGATATATAAAGGAGGGCAGGGGTCCCTAGATTAGACCATCGAACAACGCCGTCAGGCAATGTATTGAGCAACGCCGTTAGGCATTGCATCACATCTCATCTATACAAGACACACCATACAAGACGTAGGGTATTACGCATATTGCGGCCTGAACCTGTCTAAATCGCCTCTTGTCACCTTCGATTCTAGATTCTCGATGACTTCTCCTCAAACCCTTCTCTCGGGGCATCCCCTCGAGAACCTAGTCAGCATAACTCGCCGACAAAGGTGGTGAAGAAGAAGCTAGGCTTTGCTGAGTTGTTAGAGAAATATCAGAAAATAGCCGAGAAAAAGAAAAACAATCGGCTAGGAGAGAATTAAAGTAGCAAGTCTTCATCACCAAGAGCAAAGAAACATCGACGGTCATCTCATTGGTCTTCATCGTTCATCCCGTCGATGCATATGCCATGGAATGCATATTCAGGTATGTCTAATTATATTCTATGGTTTTGGTAATCCTTGGTTCTCGCCCTATGATTATCCATATTATGTGCTGTTCAAAAAGCCGAAATACTAGTCTCATGCATGTTACACTCATGAGAACTTTGTTTCGGCTACAAAAGCATCTATAGAAAATTTAGAGACCGCTATGGCCGATATATTGTTCATCGTTGTCTTTAGTCAATTTTGGTCCAGAAGAGTATTTTCTGGCACGCATGCTTTGCCAGAAAACAGGGGGGCATATGTTGACGACCAAAATTGGCAGGCTTGCGACAGGCGGTTAGACCGCCTGTCACAACCGGTCAGGACCGGCTGTACAAGGTCCTTCAATTGCAAATTGGACTTCACCAATGGATTCCACTCGTCGAGTAGATCAAAATACATATATAGAACGTCCGATTTGGAGTTCGGACGAGAGAGTTATGACCTTGGGAAGTTCTGCATCGTATGACAGGCGGTTAGACCGCCTGTACAGGAGGTTAGACCGGCTGTGCCTGGGCAAACCGAGTTAGAGTTGTATTTTGACGAGATTTCTTTAGGATCTCTTGATTCCTTGCGGGGCAAGACCTCCACACCCTATAAATATAAAGGACCACAACCGATTGATGGTATCCAATCGAATCGCAAACAAATCTATCTTTTATCCCTTTGCTCCACTTTTCCAACCCCATGTGCTGTTCTTCTCTTGTCTCCATGGCATGAGGAGGCGTCCTACCTGGCCTGCCGAGCCTAGGGCAACCCTACGTGTGCCTACCCTGACGGGGTCCCTCCCGGGTGGGCGTTCGTTGGTTTCTTCACCGGGCTGTCACAGGAAGTCTGACCGCCTGTACAGGGGGTCCGACCGCCTGTCACAGGGAGTCCGACTGCCCGTAACAGGGGTCTGACCGCCCGTCGCAGAGTTGCTGCAGCAAGCTCCTTTGCGCGCCGCACGATCTAGTGCATTCGTGTGTTGGCCCAAAAAGGCGTCAACACTATGTTTGCCATTAGCAACCAAATGGAAATACTGAGTGTTATCATCACCTTGTAAGAGATCTTTAGTTTTTGCTGTCTCATACCATTTAATTTCTTCCTCCCTCAACAAGTGAACTAATCGTTCATTGAGGTATTGCTTTAAATTTAATTCTTGATCTGAGAGCACCCCATTCTCAGACTTTTTATCTAGATCATCAATCATCCAGATTAATCTTTTCTTTTCCTTTCTGTTATGGCCGGCTTTATTTTTGGCCCAACCCCTCAGAAATTATCTAAGAGATCTTATTTTATTCTGCCATCTTTCCATAGATGTGGTTCCTTTGTTTTTAGATAGCCATTTATTTGCAACTAGGTCATAGAAACCATCTCTAGTTAGCTAACCACGTTCAAATTTGAACAGCGATTAGATCAGAGAATATTTTTGATGTGTCTCTAACTTGCACAGAGGGAATACGTAATCAGAATGGGATCTGGATAAGTAGAGACCATGCTAATCATATCCAGAAATATTTTAAAATTCATCTGAAAATTATTCTTGGGCACACTATGGTCATGCAATGGATGAAATTCAGCTGAAAATTATTTCTCCAATCTATGAACTATTTCTTGTATAATATTCATTAAAAATACTGCATGACACACCGAATGGTGTAGTAGTAGTAATCCGCTGCGCCAAGCCCAAATCACTAGCTGAGTGGGTTTACCTACAGGCAATTAGAAACCGCTTCTGAATGCATCCTTTGTGACAGCCCTGTGCCTCTCCTGCATTCTTTGCGACTGGGTTACATCAGATATGAAATAAAGAGCATAAACGAAGTATGGAGCACGAAATTGTGAGAAATACTACTGAATTTTTTTGAAAAATACTACTCTTTATGATTACTACTAAAAGAATAAACAAAAACAACTACTCTATATTGTGATAAATACTCTATACTGTGGAAATACTACTCTAAATTGTGAAAACTACTACTGAAATGAATAAAAATAACTACTCTGACCTAATGGTAGATGAGTAGATCATGCCATTCCCCAGCAAGCTAGTTTTCAGTCCCATAGATAAAAATCAGAGTATATTGTTGTAAAACAGAAAGTAATATTGGAAGTAAATTTGGAGTAGTTATTATATATTTAAGAGGAGTAAATTTGGAAGCATATTTTACGGTTTAGTCAATAACTTTTACCAGGTGCAGAAAGTAATATTGGGTCGGCGGGCAGTGCTCCTCCGGGGTGCTAAATAATATTTAGCGCGATGGAAAAGATTCAGACTTATAGAGATGTCATATGGTTATACAGTCTCACCTCACTGCTACAAATAGGATTTTAGGAGATACTGCATTTTAATTTTCAGAGGCAGATACAAAATCCGTCCACCTCTATTAATGCCTAGCATTAACGGAGGCGAACATTTTTGTATTTAAGGAGACGTTTGCATTTGACCGCCTCGGAAAATCCATTTAAGGAGGCTGACATTTTAAAACATCCGCTTCCGAAAAATAGGTGATTTTCCGGGGCGGTCACCTTAAGGAGTGAGCCTCCGTAAATCGATTTTCGAAGGCGGACGCTTATAAGGCCTGCCTCAGAAAAAGGCCAAAGCCCAGCTAACCCATCTCAGCCCGATAATCCTGCCTACTATATATATACGAACTCACCCCACCCTAACCCTAAAACTTATCCTCTCCCTCCCCATACCTAGACGCCTCTATCTTTTTCTCTCTCTCCCCCCGTCCTCACATCCCCTGCCGCCGCTCTCTCTCCCCGTCTTCGCGGGGCTTGGCGAGGCTGGGGCTCACACTTCCCCCTACTCCCCTCCCCAACGGCGGCGTGTGGAGCAGCGGCGGGCCACGGCGGTGTGGTGTGGCGTGTGGAGCGGTGGCGCGGGCTGCGGCGGTGCAACGCGTGGAGCGGTCGCGCGGGCCGCCGCCATCGCGTGGATCGACTTCGCGGGCTGTGGCAGCATGTTCATCGACGACGCGAGTGGCAGGATCTGGGCATCCGATGGCCTGATCTGCAATGGAGCGGGCGACGGGATCTGGCGATGGGCACGAGCTGGCGGCGTAATCCGCAAGCGGCGCATGCCCTGGATGGGCTCGGCGGGCCCGAACAAGCTCGTAGGACCCATCTAGGTTTTGGGTTTTTTTTATTTTTTTCCTCCTATTAACATAGGCGGTCACATATCCGCCTCCGAAAATAGGTGATTAACGTAAGCCCTAGCTCGGAGGCAGACGTAAAAACCGCCTCCGAAAATCTATTCTGTAGTAGTGTCTTCAATAGGAGGAAATTCATAAATGACATGAGAAATATAAGAAACCAACAGACTATGGCATATCATGCATGGCCTGGTCTGATCAGCATGTGCTTCACTTCTAGGATAGTGCTGCCTGCTGCCCGACCACACACACCCACACGCCCTTGTCGGCTCTTCTTCGCATCACGCTCGCTACAAAAGCTCGTGCTTCTATGGCAAACTCCCCACTGAGGTAGCGTGCTCTCCTTCCGTTCCTCCACGCAAGTAGCACCACATTTTTACAACACGCGCAGACGCGCTCCTATTTGACCTAGGTCCTAACTTCCCTTTCCCATGGCGACCATGTGTGCCATTGCACCCAGCCGGCACCTTACCTGTGTAGCAGCCATGAGGAGTTCAGCAAGCGTGAACCACCACTCCTACCAGGCCACCGGGCGCTTGCTGCCCAGTTTTGGCGTCGGGGTCCGTGCTGATTGGAGGGGCGACATGCGAATGCGACGACGTCCTTGGTCGTTGGGCAAGGAAAGGAATAACTGCAGGGTGATGGCATGCAGCGGAGATTTATTAGGAGCACGTCCCGCGTCGTCCGCGGCAGATAACTCGCGCGGGATTGGGATCGCAGAATTCCTAGAGGGGAAGAACTTCCTCATCACCGGCGGGACTGGATTCCTGGGAAAAGGTGATACATGTCTTTGTTTCTCCGTATTTTTTTTGGTTGACACTTAGAGCATCTCCAACATATTAGCTAAAAATACTAGCTAAACAAAAAAGGTAAATGACTAAGTAAAACTATAAAAAAGCTTTCTAAATAGTGATGAAATCAACAGTCTCCAAATGCCTGACTCTCCATGCTCAATTAGTTAATTCTTCCTCTCACCAAAGAGTGGAGCCCACATGTCAGCTTGTTCTTCCTCCCCCCTTCGACTATATGCCTCCGCTCTATGCCACGCCCGGACCAGCGACCCATATCCACCATGGAGCTGGACAGCCCCACGCCAGATCACAAGCTTCTGGACAACCACACGGCAGGCCACAAGCTTCCGGACGAAGCCACGGTCTCCACTAGCGTCTCCAAGTTGAGTTGTGATGCAGAAGACCAACCATTGCCGCAGGAGTCCGCCCAACAGAAGCTAGCTACTCCATCCATTTCAAAAGAATGCAATTCTAGTAGTCAAACAATTTCAACTTTGACTAATTTATATAAAAATATATTAACATCCGTGATATAAAATAAGTATCATTAAATTAGTTATAAAATATGTTTTCATAATTAAGTTATTTAGAAACACAAATACTAATACAATTTAATATAAAGTTGATGAAACATAAAGTCTCTTGACTAGCACGATTCCAATAATTACGTTCTTTTTGGAAGAGAGAGAGTAGCTAGAAAGCCTCATCTCCCATTTGCTGCTGCGCGCTTGTGCTGCTCCTCCCAGTCCCATGCGCCCGTCGACGAGGACGGCACTGGTGTGCATGAGATAGACGACGACTGCGCGAGCCCCGGCGTCGGCGAGCTCCGGCAGCTGCGCGTGCGAGAGCCCCGGCAGCCGCGCGCTCGATCCCCGGCATCCGCGAGCACTGACAGCCCCGCGCGTGCGAGAGCCTCGGCGTCCGTGCACGAGAGCGAGCCATGGTGCACATCGGCGAGCTAGTCCCGGCCGCACGCGCAGCGCCCCGTCGCTGCGTAAGCTCCTCCCTCGACCCGCAACGGCGGCGCGCAAGCGAGGCGTCGGGAAAGAGGAATGGGAGGCGTGGGAGGGCGCGGGAGGAGGAGACACCGAGCGGCAGCGGGTACGCGTAGGCATTGGAACATTTGATAGCCAGGGGATGGGGATAAAGAGATTGTTCGGAGGATTATCTAAAATTTTACCTAATCAAGAGCTTTTATAGTCTCTTTTCTTTTTTTGAGGCAGAGCTTTTATAGTCTCTTGTAGTTGCTCTTACTCTCAATTGAATTCTAGGCCAGGTTCCACTACTAGAGAGTCTTCGTTAGTACGATTTCCCAACTGGTACTGGCAATCCGGGATTAATGTCTTGATCATTAGTCCTTATTGAAATAATCGAGAATAATGAAGAACATTAGTCTCGGTTTTTGTTACCAACTGAGACTAAAAGGTCGCCACATGTGCTGGTCTGGTGGCGCCTTTACTCCAAGTTGATAACTCCAATCAGGACTAATGATCGATTAATCTTTTTAACAATATAATTACAGTTGCTTATTTACTATATTATATAGGGATATTTAGTTATTTCCTTTTTTCTTATTATTTGTTCTTTTACGGTGTATATATCTCATATTATAAATTCTTTTAGCAGAATATAAATATTGGTATATATTATATATATATTTAAACGATATGTTTACATTTATTATCTCCACCCATAGGATGACATGCATATTACAACACACACATTAATTGTTTAAATCGAGTCCAAATGTTCGTGTCTCAATTTATAAAGACTTGCCATGAAAGTGATATTCTCGAACTGTATCTACGTCCTTATCCATGATCCATTCCATCAGATGCTCACCATGATATTGCTTCATGTCCATCATCTGTAATTTGCAACATTTCCAATATATTAGTCAAATAATTCAACGTACATGTATGATGACGACTAATAAATTGTGAATGTTGTTTACTTACTCTCATGTCGCGCCCACCCGACATGCCTACATACGTGTGCATGAACTTGCAGACATATAGTATCCACAAAGATTATTTTCTTGTGCCTACACAATACACTTTGGGATAAAAGGATAAACTATTTTGAAGATTCATTAATAAAACTATTTTGGCTACAAGATAAGGAAACATACATACCAGAATGTGTTTTTTCAGGGCAAATGTTTCCTTGTATTCGTCACTTTCCCCTTGTATGACGAAAATCTACCCATGCCCTGCAACTGCTAAAGGAAGTAATTACTTCATTTGTCTCTGTTTTCCGGATGTAGACCATCCCATTATTTCATATGTCGTCGGTCATGCCGTGCTTCTCGTGTATATTTTGTCTTCCCATAGGTACCTAGAAAACTTATAAGATTGATACAAAGATTCTTGGTGAGGTAAATCACTTCAATTGCATTGCAGACCTCAAAGATTTCCTAACAATGTAGCTCCCAAAATATAGACTTCTTCGTCCACATAGATGCCTTCTCATCTTCATTCGGTACTGGTTGACTACTAGGTCCCTTTCCAAAGATTACCTCTATATCCTTTAGCATCTCAGGTATATGTGTCCCATTTGGGTGGATAGACTTAGTACGATAGTCTATCTCCCCGTTAAAATGCTTACAATGGCTACCACTCTTTCTCAGCGAGAAATCATCGTTGTCCCATGAATAAAACCTTCTTACAATGCTTCAAATACATGTTGTCTATACCATCTAAACAGTGTGTGCAGGCCCTATATCCCTTGTTTCTCTATCAGGACAGGTTACTATGCACAGACCAATCTTTGATGGTCACAAACGGTATGGCGTGTAGGTCAAAATCCTACTATTTGTCCTCATCCCACACGCTAACCCCATCCTTACTCCACAATTTAAAAGTTCTTCAAACAATGGTCTGGTTGCTTAGTGTTGGTGTTTTAACTCTTATAGGAATCCGTAAGTGCACGGAAATACCGTGTAGCACCTCAACTAGAAGTATTCAGGATATTGAATCCATAGTTAACATATTGCCTCTAAAAAAGATGAGAAAGGAAAGTTTGGCCTAAGATAGTGTTGTTCTTTCTACTGGAATTTCAAAGGTAAGGAAGTTCAAGCTCTATTTATCTCTTGCTTTCGGTAACTAATATGACCTTCATCGGAAGATGCTCCAGTATTGAATGACAAGACTGCCACCACTTGCCACGTACCCCTCAATTCTAGTGAGAACGAAAGCAATGGAATAAGATTCCCATATCTAGACAAAATTTATTTATCATTAACATACATCAAGAACCGGCTGGTCCATTTTGCTTAACGTTTTCTTGTTACCCTTATTTATTGCAAGTCACAACTTATTGAAAAATGGCTAGTTTCAATACCAGTTTCGAAAAATTGTGTTTTAATTTCCATCTATGACATCATCACCGATGAACCCGACAATGCCCGCTCTACATTGTTTCTAGTCCCAGTGACATTTGTACTGTTTACAAAAATGTATGTGCCATTTGATATTTGCATTTGCTTTTTCGAACAAAATAGCACCAATACACTGAGTTCATTACAAGAGCTGTAAAGTATTCCTCTCACTGAACTCTCTTGGCTTTAGTGTCAGAGATCGCATGCAGTTCTCCATTCCAACACCTGTATGCTTGTTTTTTTTTCGCGTCAGTTTTTTTTTACCAGAAAAAAAGTAAACACATGCATGCTTGTTTTTTTTTGCATGCATGCTTGTTTTTTTTTTTACATCAGTTCTTATCGAGAAGATTTTGAGGACAAATGCTAACATCGGCAAGATATATGTAATGATCAAGGCCAAGGACACTGAAGCAGCATTGAAGAGGTTGCATAATGAGGTAAGATGTTTGTTGGTGCTACAAAGTATGGTGTGCGTGCGCGCCCCATACAAAATACTTGTTCCTCATTTCGATGACCATAGTTTTCTTCATACGATGTGCAGGTAGTAAATATAGAGTTGTTCAAATGCTTGCGGGAAATCCACGGGAAAGATTACCAATTATTTGTAGCAAGAAAGTTGGTACCTATCGTTGGCAACATCCTGGAGGCCAACCTTGGCATTGACACTGAGCTCGCCAATGAGATCATGGATGAAGTGGATATCATTGTGAACTCCGCTGGGAATACCAATTTCCACGAGAGGTTCGTGACGCTATGCCACTACTGCTCTGATCGTTAATGCTTCGATTAATCATTTCCTGACGTACCTGAGAAGTGATGATCCACTGTTTATCACAGGTTCGATGTTGCAATGGATAACAATACACTGGGGCCACTCCGGATCGTTAGTTTTGCACAGCAATTTCGAAAGCTGCAGCTGTTCCTGCATGTGTCGACAGGTTAAACGGTGCAATTTGAGTGTAACTTTTGGTGAAACATCTATTGGCTCGTGAACACATCTACTTTTCAAATTTTACAAGCCTCGGCTCTGTATATTTCCTCAACAGCATATGTTAATGGGAAGAGGGAAGGCCTCGTGTTGGAGAAGCCATTTCGCTTGGGAGACAGCATAGCGAAGGAACTATGCCCCTCGGATTCATCACGATATAGGAATGAACTGTTGGATATCGTTGCAGAGATCAAGCTCGCCTTTGATTCGAGAAGACAGTCAAGACACTCCGACGATTCTGCTTCTTTTTCTCAAGAAATTAGAGATTTGGGCCTAAAAAGGTACAGCGACATAAAGTAATACTCTGTCGTATGAAAGTTGACTCCTAGCTTTGGTTTAAGACAGACTGCCTTAGTAAGTTCAAATAACCATGTCTATAGAGAGAATATCAACATTTATTGCACCAAATAGGTACCATAGCAAAATATGACCAATTTAATACTATTAAGTGGATTATTGTTAATTTATCATAGAAATTTGATCAAGTTTAAGATGATTTGATTTATCTAACAAAACTAAGAAGTGAAGTTATTTATAATATACTCTCCATGTTCCAAATTATATGTCGTTTCAACTTTCTTGAAGAGTCAAATAATCTCAAGTTTGACCAAATTTATACAACAAAGTACTAATAATATTTATTATATCAAATAAATACTATTAGTTTTTTATTAAATATATTTTCATAGTATATCTATTCGATACTATAAACCTATGTGATGTCCGCTAATTATAGTCAAATATAAAATGATTTGACTCTACAAGAAAATTAGAATATCTTATAATTGGAAGTAGATTAGTTTTGTTGAGTCCATTACCTACTATAACTGGACAAGGCATATTATTTTATTTTGAAGTGCCTTAATTTAGTCTTTGAACATTACCGATTTACAATACAATTTTGGTTAGTTGCATGCAGGGGCAAGAAAATTATTTCACACCACCGATTAATCTGTATGAAAAAAACTAGGATTTCACTTTTCAAGGGATGGAGGGAGTATCTATCATTTACTAGTCCAAAAAACAATGTGTGGTGTAAAATATTTGAAAGGTTAATATAATTATATAGTCACTCGTTCTGTTCATTGTTCTAATAATTTGTATTGCGATTAAAACTAGGAAAGGTTTCACGAACAGTTAATCAAAGAAAGCTATACAGGCGCACAAAACTAATACCACCAGATTATTCAAAGTAGTTTTAATACGCGATAATTTGTTTTAAGTGACAATACACCATTTCGGTAATTAAATGTGAAGGGACCATAACACACTAAGACGGGGTGAATTAGGTATTCTAAAAATTAAGACTTCAATTGCACATAAAAAAGTTATTTTAATTTTTATCTAAATGTGCTCTAGGTTTCCCAGTTTAGCACCCTAGGTTTAATCCTATGAACTAAACACGGCAATTCTAGGAAAGGTAAATGTGAAATATAAGTGCAATATGAAATGCGGAATATAAGGGGTAGAGAATGTAAACTCCAGACACGACGGTTTTTTCTAAGATATCAGAAAGCTCACGAGCGTTCCACTAGTCCTCGTTGTTGGAGATCCTCTCAAAGGAATGCCCGCGTAAGGGCGAAGCTTCCTGGCTAGTTAGACTTTCCCACATCGCAAGTGGGTCTCCGCTCGGCCCTCACGAAAGCTCCCCATCATCTTCACTATGTTAGAGCTTTGCAAAAACACCGAGGGTCACTTTTGGTGCTTCTTAGATTGTAGAATAATATTCCACAAGCGCAAATAATAACTCGTTGTAGCATTTCACCAAGGAATATTCTAATATATTATCAATTTCCTCAGGGAAGCAGTATGATTAAAGAATATTATTGAATGGAATGATATACCTTTGTAGAAATATCAACTACTAACTTATGGGGTGATAAAATGATACAAGATAATGACCAAACTATGACCAAGCTGGTAAGTCTGAACTAACAATAAGCTGTTAGAAGGTGGAACGATCATCAACATAGGATATTCTACAGTTACGGAAAGGAAAAGAACCTCGGAGAAAAATGAGAGGGAAGGATTCCTAAGACACTTATAAACTATGAGAAAGCTTCCATTGACTTAGCCCAGAAACCTACCTAGATGTCGTGAAACCAAACTTTCTTCGACGGCTGGAAGAGCAATGACCTCGGAAAGAGATGAGAGGGGGGTTCCAACCGCACCTAGCTGCTACTATTATGAAAATACCTGAACATGGTGGACTACGAGGGACGGACAGGGTTGTCGCCACTTGCCGCCTGTCACAACGTTGCCGTGGGGTGGAACACACTTTCTAGCTAACACCAACCCAAACACCACATCTACACTCCACGTTAGAATTTATGTCGAAGCCTTTGAGAGAAATCCCCTTCAACCTAGGGAACTGATATGAGTCCCCTAGTCCGAGCGAGAAAATCTGCAAGGAAGGTTCCTGACAAGCTAACTAGCTTTTAAATGAAACTTAAGGAATGATAACCATTCCGCCACAAAGTCACTTGGACTAGAGGAGATAAAAGGTGGAAAGAAGAGAGCTTTACTCAAAAGATGAAAAAAATATAATTATATTAATACAAATTGAAGAAAGGAAAAGATACAAGAGCATTACTAGAACTCTGAGAAACTCTGGAACCCTAGCACAAGCTCGACCATACTCTACTCCCTACTCTTACATACTCTAGCACTAAAGTAGAAAGTAGAAGAGCTCTATTGGTGTGTGTTTTGGAGTGGGGGAGTGGCATCTTTTTATAGCTTCACTAATGTGGTTTCTAGCTGAATGATTAAGGTAACCGCCTTAGGTAACCTCCTGTCGAAGGAGAGCAAGTGGTGGGTCGGCCAATCCAACCACGTCTGGTGGCGCCGCCTTTCGTGTGAATGCTTGAGATTTATCCCTGATGAAGGTTTTGATTACGGTTGCATGTATTGAGTCAATTAAAACCAGAAGATGGGCCCTTTGATCTAACTCCTTTCAGGTCCTTTGATCAAATCCACGGCTCTGTCATAGTGGCAAACTGACCTTAATGAACTTGGCTCAAACACGAATTAGCATGAGGATAAGCACTCAATCGGCTAAGAGATGGTGCTTCAACCAAATCATTGAGGGCCACTCATATAACGTCGCGACAAAGGCCACCGTTGCCTAGACCGGTTGCAACCTCACATGATGGTGGGTACTCGAATACATACATCTCATCTCATTTTATTACATCACAAGAGTGCAAATGAAGAATGTAGAGAAAACATGAGATTCCAATTATAAGTTATTACATGTTATCACATGACAAATGTTCAACTATAGTGGAAGACTATATAAAACAAATCAGTTCGATTACAACATCCTGTTACGGAGCCTTTACAAGATGAAGACCCATGCCACACAAAAGAACACCGATCGGCATAATACAAGAAGTCGGCCGATCAAACAAACGACTAGGCACAAAAGAACTCCAATCGGCCAGAGAGGCGAAACTTCAATGTCCTATTGGCTATGCAGAAGAAAAATCTGATACACATCTACTCGTCGGAAGGCACGAACTCCGTCCACCATCCGGCAGGAAGCTCCATGGGATAAATGCAGGAAGCATCAGACGAAGGAGGATCGGCTGGAACAAAGATAGCCACAAGCAAGGTTGTGTATACTAATACTCAGAAGACTTCTCTGACTAGCAAGAAATTGATAAAATCTAGACTTATGCAAGCTGTTTGGCTTGTGGATTTGTTTTGCCAAATCGACTATTAGTGGATCTTTACTTTCCATATGTTAGCTAGGTTTAGATTTTCATCTTATTGGCTACGTGATAGCAATGAGAACATAAATAGTACACTTGAATTCCATTCTCATCATCATCAAGTTCATTCTCCTCCGTCAACATCTTTTTTTGTTCAAGTTGTTACTCATAGTTGCACAATGAACAAGAAGTCATAATATCTGTGTCTAGCGGACGAATCGATTTGAGTTTCCCTCTATAGAGCGAAACCCAATGAACACATCAATGTGATCGGTCCAAGACCTCGCACCTAACAACCCTCCCCTTCAGATTCCGCACCGCAACCCTCAGTCACCAAGACCAATTGAACCCGCAATACGAACCCTAAGACCTAGTTCTGCAACGGCCATGTATCCATTCTTCAACTCTCCCTCCAAGTAGGGTGAAAGTTTGTTCACGACTCAGAGGGCCAAACCACCAATGTGCCTCGCACACCCAAGCCCTGCCCACCATCTCTTAACTATTTCAGTTGTCAGAGCAACAACCTATATCTCACGAATAGGAGGAAACCACTCAACTTCTATCGGTCCTATTAAGAAAAGTTGTGCTAAATGAACCTAGCATGCTAGTAAAAGAACTCTGACTCCTAGAGATTCATGCATCTAAGCCTTTCAAACAACACTAAAACTTAATGCATGATACATAAAAGAGAGCACTCAAGAAAAAGATGTAAAACTGGTTTATGCATAGTGTTTTCCTTGCGAATCGGTTGGCTCTTCGGTGCGTCAGTGCAGATCTTGATCGGCTGTGGCGGTGAAGATTGGTTGGTCGGGCTTCAAATCGGCAGCAGGCTCGACCAGATTGTAGACTCCATCGGCGAGAACGTGCTCTACACGATGATGCGATGCTTGCAAAGTTAGTCGACAGAACGCAAATCGGCCTATAGTGCAACACTTATCTATCGGCAAGAGCTCAACGAACAATGCAGAAGTGATTCCAGTTCTATGTTCTCAGGGAAAGTCATCCGTTGAGTGTTGCAACTGAACTACAATATCAAGAAACAACTTTGCCGAGGTTGCTAAGGGAAAAATAGATTCATTTTATACTCAAGTCAGGAGCATTTCATGTTATCGATCTCTATGCAATTAGTGGTGAGGTTCTTTAACATCTTTTTGATGAATACAAGAACCAAGTATGACATGCAACAAGTTATTGGATGTAGAAAACAAAGAAACACCAAGAATTGTTTGGAGAAAAGTTCGGAGCCAGGCTTGTGGTACAAGGAACACAAGATAGCTTACCAAGGAGGAACTTCATGGTGGAAAGCATGTAAACTGGTGAAAAATGTAGTGGAATGGTGTGAACTCTCAAGCTTTGGCAATGGAATACTCAGTTCTTGCAGCAAGGAAGAATAAGAACAGAGAAGCAATGGAACCAGCAGAAGGGACCGTGACACCCTAATAAGAGAGGGGGTGAATTAGGTGTTCTAAAAACTAATGCGCTAATTGTACGTATTAAAACCTATTTCAAAATCTATGTAAAAATTCTCTAGATTTTCTATGTGTTGCTATCTCTACCGCTTCAAAGTTTTGCACTCTAGGTCCAATCCTATACTATCATGGCAAGTCTACGAAAGGTAAATGCGAAAAGTAGTGTAAGTATTAAATGCGGAAAGTAAAAGTGTAGAGAAGAGCAAACTCTTGGCACAACAATTTTTACCTATGTATTAGAAAGCTCACAAGAGTCCTTGTTGTTGGAGCCTATCTCAAGGGACTGCCCGTGCAAGGGCATAAACTCAACTCCGTGGGTAGACATGGGACGTCTTCACATGCAAGCGCGTCTTTGCTCACCCTCCATGGATGCTCCTCTCCACCTTCACTTGGTAGAGCTTCGGCCAACTGACCAAGGGCCTCTGCTCCCTCTTACAATCCTCGGCGGTCACTCCGCAAACTTAGTTGGAGGACAAGCCTCGGATTGCAACACTTGGTGCGTGCAAGCTCCAGATAGAACAAGAGGTATGAAAATCTCGATAAACTCTAGGCTAAACACCTAAGAGGTGTGCTTAGTGGTCTAGACTAGCACTAAGCACTTTGCTAATCACCTTGATCTTCTAATTAGAACTTAGTGGATGGAGCACATAAAAGTGTGTGGAACACTTACCAATATCTTCCCTGAGCTCAAGCACACTTGACATGGCGTTGGGATGGGGTATTTTATATCCCCAACCAAAGAAACTAGTCGTTGTATATATAGTCGCTGCAACTTTCTGCATACAACTGACTAATTCGGTGCACACAGAAGAGGTACCACCGAAATAGTTAGTGGTGTCACCTCAGCTAGCCGTTGAGTATCTAACTTGTGGGCCACCCAGTACCGATTGATTTGATGCCTTATCTCTTGTACCACCAAAATAGTTGGTGGTGTCCACATCATATAGAGGTCTTCAACCTTCGCCTCAAGCACCGACTGATTTAGTGTGATCATCCTGGCACCATCGAATTAAATGGTACAATCCAGAGATGACAACTGATTTGGTGTCAATTTTTTGTCACCATCGAAATAGTCGATGGCCATCCAAATCTATATAGTACTGATTTGCTCTCTAGACGCCATCACAGACTAATTTAGTGCCCTTCACTTGGCACCACTGAAATAGTCGATGGTCCTAGTGGACCGACTTCTTCTTCTCTGCCCCTTGGTCACCGATTTATTTGGTGGTTTTCTTTGACCAACATTGAAATAGTCGGTTGTCACTCTATGACTTGATTTTGCTTGTTTCTTTGTAGGCTTTTGATCTATCTTTTTTGCCATCTTTTGGATGCCTTAAAATCTGACCAATTACACTTTTCTATGTGATTTGGATGGACTCAATTTGGATGACCATCATTTGGATATTGATCATTTAAGTATTTGGATGGCTTCCAAAGTATCCTTGAAACCTAGAAATATGTACAAATATTCATCTAGATAATTTGTTAGTCCCAATGGCTATATTATCAATCAACCACCAAAATCACAAACAATGCCCTAGGGCCATTTTCCTTACACTAGCCTATGAAGGAGTGGAAGGGGCATTGGCTCGGTATTTAAAGAAACATGGGATCCTTCATTCAGAAGGCTCGGGCGGCTGAGTTCAAGGCATGGCCACTCGAGTGGATTTGCAAGTGGGAGGTGCCAATAGCAGAACGATGGGATGCTATGGTCCGCGATATATCATGATGACAGAGGTTGTCAAGCACAAGAGGACAAAAAGAGAAGTATCCAATGGCAGGTGTAAGGTTGACTCTGGTGTGAAAAGGCTTTCAAGGGCGTAATAGGGAATCAGCTGCCACTCTGGAATTGGCTGAATGAACAGGCATGGTTCCTTGGCAAAATCGACTAAGGGTAACGCATCGGCTAAAATAAAGGCGGTTGGCCGATGGGATCATAACAGAAGTGGGGTCAGTGAGACTTCACTCAAAATCGGTAAAGAATGATTGATAGGATGATAACTCAAGTATCGATGCAAAGACAAGCACTAAAACAACTCGGATGAGCTTGCCTGAGACAAGCACTAAAACAATTCGTATAGATCAAAAGAGGCTTTGCCGATTTGGGGGAAGATGTTGGCCAAAAAAGACTGGTTGAGAGGAGGCTAAATCGGTTAGATAGAATTGGTTGGCCGAAGTAAAAAGAGATTGGCAGACTAAGATTGACAGGCTGAGGAAGCATTGCCGATGAGATAACTAGATTGGCAAACACAAGATCAGTGAAAATGACATCGGAACAAACTGTAAGAGATTGGATGAGGTGATTTAGACTTGAGAAGAATTCCAAGTTTGAACACCAAAGTTTAACACAAGTTGATTTAAGGTTGGCTTAACAAGACAATTAGTGACTGAGTCGTTATAGGGACGTGGGAACTATGACCTGGATCTTTGACCTGGCAGCAGGGCTCGGTAGCTGGCCGGCCAGTCATGTGTTTGGCCAGCCAGGCAGTGTGCCTTTCGTCCAATTTTTTGACATGTGTGAATACAAACATAAATCATCCAAAAAACTTATGGAACTTATTAGAATAAAGTAAAATATACATGGAATCTTATGCAAAACTTTCATTTATCCCTGATGTGTTGACGGTCAAGACGAGTTTTAATGGCCATCAACAGCCACTCCTGCCTCTCAATAGCACCGGTGGCCACTTCGCAAACTCAGTTGGAGGGCCTCGCAAGACTATAAGCCTAGATTTACAACTCTTGGTGCACACAACTACCGATTGACAAGAGGTGTGCACAACTCATTAATCAGTAAGATAAGAGACGCTCTAAAAGGCCAAAACTAGCACTAAGCACCTTTACTAATTGGCTTCTTATCTTCTAATTAATACTTTGGTGGATTGAGCACTCAAATATGATACACAAGTAATACCTTCACTAAGCTCAAGCACCCTCGAAATGGTTGGGGTGTGGCATATTTATAGCACCAACCAAAGAAAGTAGCAGTTGCAACTTTCTGCATATCACCAACTGACTCGGTACACATAGAGGTGCCACCACCGAATGAGTTGGTGGCTGCCACCTCAACAAGCCATTGAGATTCTTCACGTCTTCTTCAGCACTGACTTAGTTCGTTACATTCTTATTTGTACTACCGAATGAATCAGTATTTGGTACAAGAGATGTCTTCAACGCTTGCTCGTAGACTCTTCAGCACCGGCTGATTCGATGCCCCCGGCCTATATGGTACCACTGAATGAATTGGTGGTCACACACAAAGAGCTTTCTTCTTAATCTTCATAGCACTGACTAATACTGTGGTATGACCGATGTATTGCACCAACCAATAGGTACCACAAACTATTACTCTAGGCCATCCATGCATCTACCGAGTAAATCACCGTCCATAGAGATTCCTCCTCGGTCATCCTTCCATTGACTAATACTGTAGTACCACCGATATATTGCACTGACTAATACTATTGTACCACCAACTAATACTCTGTAAACCATCTATGGTCATGTTTTAAATGTATTTGCATGGTTGCATCACGGATTTTCATCTTGATTTTTTGCCACCTTAGTTATAGATTAAAGAACTATTTCCAATCATTTGTATGGCTTCAAAACATTCTTGGAACCTAATAAAAAGTCTACAAAGATAAACATGCTATTTCCAATGGCTATGTTGTCATTCTATCACCAAAATAACAAATAATTGCCGTATATATATATATATATATATATATATATATATATATATAAAACTTTTGGAGATACTTTCTAATAAAATGAATGGAGAATGTAGTTTACATGCACTAAACAAATTGATAATTTGAGTAATTACATATCAGCATATTCAAAATTAAAAATTACTTTATGATATTAGTGTAAAAAACGCTAAGTCATTTTAGTTGGTATATAGGAGTATGTTTTGTAGCACCATAGAACTAGCACATCTCATTAGATTACCACAACAGTAAACCTTGAAGTCAAATTATTTGGGATCATATGGTGCAACAGTGCTAATGCATGCATTATAGGTTGGAGGTTTTGTGTGTTTGAGCTGCTTTGTTTGTCATTGGTAGGGCAAAGCTCCATGGATGGCAAGATACTTACGTGTTCACGAAGGCCATGGGGGAGATGGTAATCAACTCCATGCGGGGCAACATACCGGTTGTCGTGATCAGGCCAAGCGTCATTGAGAGCACCTGGAGGGACCCCTTCCCAGGTTGGATCCAAGGAAACAGGTTAATAACGAATTATTTCATGCTGCACCATTTCATTAACTCGGTGGGTGCGTAGTGGGTGCTTGAACTAAGAAATCAGGTTGGCATGGATCATACAATCCTAGCTCATGGGACCTGTCAAGTGGTGGTTTTGTGAAACCATACTAATGGTTTGTCCATAAATATCAAAAAGGAAGTACCGGTACAGATAGGGGTTCCCAACAGGTACTTATGCTCGTTTTTCTAGTCTGGTCCATCACCTCATAGGGAAAAATGAAACTACTAAAAAAAGAGATATTAGTACCTGGCCATAGCCCCCATTAGTCTAGTTGGATTTCCGGTGCCACCTGTAGTCTAGTTGGATTTCCGGTGCCACCCGCACAGGAAAAAAAGAAACCACCCGGAGGCTACGTACATGTGTTGTTCGTGGGTCTCGAACACATGACCTCCGTTCTTACGTACAGCATGCTCTACCATCCCACCCATAGGGCATGTGACTAATTGAGGGATGATACCCTTTTAAAGTAACTCAGGATGGACCAGTTAGTATTGGATCTTGTCATGACTTGGTATTAAATAACCCCTGGAGATAATGTGCTATTGAACCGACAGTAGTACTAGATTTTAAGCAACTGGTACTAACAGAAAGTAGGAGTAATAGTACCATACCAATAACAAGAAAAGTCGTATGGATGATTCCATGAGTATATTTAATCTAGACTAGCTGATCATTAAAGTTGTTTATTCCGTCCATTGACAAATTATGAACTAAGGATGGTGGATCCCGTTATAATCTACTACGGCAAAGGCCTGATGCGTAGCTTCTTGGGCGATCCTGAATGCGTTTTTGATGTGGTAAGTAGCTGATGCTGACATGTTATCTCCAATAACCAACCATACGCTTTGGTTTCAATCTTCTTCTCCGTTTTAGCTAGTACTAATGGGTACCTTAATTTGGTGCTAATAACAATCAGATTCCAGCGGACATGGTGGTGAATGCGACGCTCGCGTCCATGGCGAAGCACGGCAGTGCGCCGGGTGCGGCGGCCGCAGGGATGCACGTGTACCACGTCTCGTCAGCGATGTCAAACCCGCTGGTGTACGACGACATGTTCAAGTTCTTTTTCCAGCACTTTACGCGGTCGCCGTTCGTCGACGCGGCGGGGCAGCCCAGCGTAGTGCAGCCGATGCGGTTTTGCAAGAGGATGGAGCAGTACGTCAGCGAGGTGGAGACCACGAACGCGCTCGCGAGGGGCTCCAGGACCCAGACGCTCTCACGGAGGGCGCACGACCTCCGGGCCAAGATCGTCGAGCGCATCATCCACCTTGGCCGCATCTACGAGCCCTACACCTTCTACGGCGCCAGGTTCGACAACGCCAACACGATGGCGCTCCTAGCTGGGATGTCGCTCGAGGAGAGAGTAAGGTTTCCATTCGACCCTCGAAGCGTGGACTGGATGGACTACTTCACCAACGTGCACATCCCCGGGCTTAAAAAACACGTGATGAAGGGCAGGGGGTCGCTGCGAACTGCGAAGCACTTTTGTCTGGTGGAGCGTCCGTGTGACTTGTGAGGACCAAGGAACAGATCAATGCAAGGATCCGGGCATGTTTGTGGATTGTGGGAAATAAAAAGGGAATCATCATTTTGACAGGTTTTGCGTCTGGAATGAAGGAATTGTTCTGAAATACATAGTTATTACTTATTAGTGGTTGGATTTTCTCTCCCTAACGGCCTAGCCCAATGACAACGCATCTGTTGTACAAGGCCCACTCCGTATATCTGGTATAATTATAAAGTTGTCACCTGACCCCACTGCTTTACTAACAAGTTTTGGTGCATCCCACTACTGACGACCAAAATTGCTATGGTCGGCCAAAACCAGCCTGTTGCCAAAACTGATCTGGTCAGTTTTAGTAAGTTTATCAAAATATAAATTGTACTTCACTATTGCGTAGCTCTGATCAAAATACATCTACAGAAAGTCTAATTAGGAGTTCAGTCGAGAGTAAGTTGTGGCTTTGGGAAGAACTACACCTACCAAACCAGTCATACTGATTTCTGAACCAATTAGGAGTACGGACTGAGTTGGTAATTGTATTTTGAAGGGATTTTATTAGAGTTTTGATTCGTTAAGGGGCAGGACCACTCATCCTTGAGGGCATCCAATTGGGGGCATCCAGTCCATTCAATCTATCTTTTATCTTTTTTTTGTCTCTCTTTACTCTACTTTTCCAACTCCATTTATTGTTTTTCTCATGTCTCCATCGCATTAGGAGGTGCCGAGGCGCCCTAGCTAGCCTACCCAGCCTAGCGCAACCCAAGTTGCACTCACTCCAACATGATCCTCCCTGACGAGCGTTCGTTAGATTTCCACCAAACACTTCAGCAGAAACCGGTCATACCGGCCTGACTAGTTCGTGTTTGGCAGTGAGGGTCCTTGGCCAAACCGGCCTGACCTTTTTGACAACCTCCACTGCTAGTCCATTTGTGGACCGCACCTTGTTGGTGACAGACCTGGTGTAACACCCTAAAATTTCATCATGTGCTTGAATTAGAAATTCTATGAAAATATCTAGACTTTATTTGCAATTCAAATTTATTTTGTAGGAATATTGCTTGGAATAGAGATTTAAAAACTTTTATTAAACGACTAAAATCAAATATAAAGCCACTTTTTGTTTTATGCATTTCATGCTAGTGCATTTGAATTTTGAGTGTTGAATACAAATTTGCTTTGGATTCAAATTTGTTTGTATGAATTTGAAAACCTTTCAAACCTCTAAATCTATCTATACCTTTCTCGTCTCTCTTCCTTTTGGGCCGAAACATTTTCCCCTCTCTCCCTCTCTATCCAGCCCAAACTGACCTTTTCTTTTTCCTTCTTTTTCAGCCCACAAACTCCACTCGGTCCATTCAATCTGGCAGGCCCAGCATCCTTCTGCAGCACTTTCTCCCTCTCTCATCGACCCACTGTCAGTGCCTTCTTCCACCTCCCGACCGCGTTGCACCCATCACCGGCCTACTTGTTGCTGCCTCACCTTCCACGCACACCTGCTCGGATCCTCCCCGCGGGTGCTCCACGCTGTCCCACGCCATCAATTCGTCTCTTAATCTCCTCTTTTCTCCACTGCGAATGGCTGCCATAACTTCCCCTTCTACAACTCCATTGATGGCCATTCATGCTCCATCCAACGGTCCCTTCCCTCTGCTCCCTCCTCTCGGCGCCGCCATCCAAGTTCGCCGTCATGCCGTTGATCTCGCTCCTCACCACACCTGGTGTGCCATGACCTTGTCTTCGAGATGGGTAAGGTGGTGAGCAACCTCTGGAGCTCGTTACCCTTCCCAAACTTTGCCCATAACCACCAGATGAAATCCTTGTCTCCCCAGTTTCTTCCCAAGCTTTGAATCGGAGCAACCCGTGGCCCCTAGCCCATGTTCCGCTCTTCATTGGTGATGTCACCACCGCTCGCCCGCCATCTCCAGCGACACTGTAAGCTTAGAAAGCCCCGGCCATCTCTTGCCGTCCGATCACGATCTAGCGGCCAAAAAAGATCCAACCAAGCCAAGTCAAGGGGGGCTCACCTTCGTCAGCCCTGACCTTTTTGTAAAAGAACCCTGATATTTTCTATAATAACCCCATAGTCTACTACAGATCAAAAGTAATTACATACAAGTCCTTTTCTTCACGGTTAAGCCCCTGATCTATTGAAAAATCCTCAACCAACAATCCAAAGCTAACCTTTTTTACATGTAAGCCTTCTGTTTTCATATGCGATTATTTTTTAACCCTTGGTTTCTTCTGTACAAGTCCATAGAACCTTAGTTTTCCTGTAGATAAGCCCCTATACCTTGTTTAACTCATATGTTCATCGTTTTAACTCCTCTCAGCGATTCTCGCCCTCACACGATCCTTGCAGAGAGCAAAACCCATTTTTATGCTTGTTATGTATTGTTACCCATGTTTGGTGTATTGCTTGTGTAGAGAATGCATCGTTTGAAGAAGAGCAAGGTACCAAGAGTGGCAATCCTCCTCTGCATGTTCTTTTGAACCTATATACATGCCATGTTAAATAAGATTACTTTATCTTGTTATTGCATTAATATTGACGAGACCTATTTAAGGGCAACTAGTCTTTTCACCCAAGCCTTGATCACCTAGGTATACTTTATGTTAGGTAGCAATGCTAGATGCTTAACCTTGGGTTATGGATGGATTAATCAAATATGATTAACAATATATGTATATGATGAACTTTGGTAATACAAGATCATCTGATTAATTGGAACATGGAGCGGCAACCCAGGATTTACCGTACAACCACAATACCATAATGGTTATGGTCTTGGCTAAGTAATTGGATGAATTATATGTTGTGTTTGGACTGTTGTTTTAGGTGGTTATGAGCATGTGGATATAGTGGTGCGGCGATCGAAAGACGCTATCTTCTGTTGAAACTATATGTGTTGGGACCAAACACATACATATAGAAAGTCCTTGGAAAGGCCTCATAGCGTACCTACACAGTCACACCTCAGTGATACATGCCTGACCTGCGCAACTTGGTTGGGTTTAAAGTTCCTCAGAGCTTTTATGTGAATTGTGCTGAAAGCGTATAGCTCGCAGTCATTGTGGCGGACCACTCCGAAATTATTCCAAGTTAAGTACCTCGGGACCACTAAACGAGTAGTCAGGCACTTAATCCGGAATAAGCTGGAGCGCCGTCGGATTAAACCCGATTAACCACGTTCTTTTCTCGATCGAAACAACAGCACGCCCACACGAAGGTGAGTTCCAGAGATTACAACATTCCACAAATTAACTTACACAAATAGGTATCACAAGTTATTACAAACCAAGTTCAAATTTGAATCAGAGCACAAAGTCTTGCAGCGGAAATAAAAGTTTCATTGCAGCGGAAGATAATCTAACGACGTTACAATAACACCGTGCTGAAGCCTGCCACGATGCTACTCCTCCCGATCCTCGGCAGAGGACGGAACCCATTCGATGTGCCAGCCAGGTGGAACCTGGGTTGGCCAAGACAAAGCATCGACATCCAAAGGTGTACCTGTAAATCATTGCCACAAGCAAGGCTGAGTATACTAATACTCAGCAAGGCTTACCCGTCGGGTGAAAACTATATCACCGACATCTAGACATGAGAGGCTTTTGGCTGGTGGGTTTGTTTGCCAAAAAGCAACTAAAGGTAGATCCTTGCTTTCAAGTTTTAGCATCATATTCTAGTACATTTAACCATTCTAGATTAGCATCCTCTCTAAGCATACAAGTGGTGCAATACAAATTAATTCATAGAACAAGTTTATCAATCTCAAAGTTTCACTTGTTACTCAATGTAGCAAGGCGGTCAAGCAGTCTCATTAACCGCGAGAAGCGGACAGTTCGAACCGAATTTTGCTACCTGGCCAGGGGAAACCCAACACACACGGATACTCTGCTTGCTATAAAAGGTACAAGCATTTCCCAACCTTTCCCATCGATCCACAATTCGGAACCGGGTCCATTTCCTTAGGATAAAAGGTTTACTGCTTCACTCACAGTCTCACGCATATATCCACAAGTGTACGGCAGGGGAAAACAAAGTTTCCAAGGAGAGATGGCTATCGGCCCTAGCTGCTTCAATCTGGTACCGGGCTTACCGGCTCCCATATACCGGCATGCATGTGGTACGTTCAAAAACTTGACACACTCAACCACACATTTCGACCTTAAATCAATTATCATACACGGACGGGAGATCTACATCTATCATCCCGCCCGTCAATCCTTATGATTCCAACATAAGAAAAGACAAGCAACTCCTATGTCTCGCGAGTGACAGGAAATCACTCGACTTGTAACGGACCTATAGCAATGCTCTATCGATCCTTTCATACTAGTGTTGCAAGTCATAGGTACTAGGAAATTTGCAGCTAAGGTATTCAATCAACTCCTTGAACGTAAATGCACAAGCATAGAGAAGTCATAATGCATAATTGGTAAAGGTTAGGTTATGCTTCGGGGCTTGCCTTCTTGGGCTAGCTGACTGCTACGCTCCGGGCTGTCTGCGTCGACGCTGGCTCGGCCGCCTTCGAGGTTCTCCTCTCCGTCGACGGGGACGAGGTCGTAGAAGCCGTCAACGAGTGCGCCTTCTACATGAGATGCACAAGTTAAGCGTTCTGCCAAACATGATTCGAGGTTACTGTACTAGGTGATTTTTATCTTAACATTTTAACAAAGTTTGTCTTTTCTCTTCTAAGCTCCTGCTTTCGAGGAAAAGAACTCGGTTGGTCTCGAGGACCGAGTTCTTCTCGACAGAAAGAACTCTGCTGGTTCCCGCGGTCTGGGTTCTTATCGGAAAAAGAACCCTGAAGCTCGAAACTGAGTTCTTATCGAGAAAGAACCCTGTTCGAATAGGAAAAGAACTCTACTGGCTCTCGTTGGCTGGGTTCTCATCGAGAAGGAACCCTGGCTCGAAACTGGGCTCACAACACGGAAGAACCCTGCCCACTACTGGCTGTCACTGCGCCGGGCGAAAGGCGGTGAAAGGAGGTCGGAGAGGTGGGGAAAAGAACCAGTGGCTTACCACGAGTCGAACGATGACGGTTGGGAGGCCGGAAGAGGCTCGTAAAACGCTGGTGACGTGCGGTGGCACTGCGGTCGCCACAGGCTCGATGTCGGCGAAGTTGGAGGCTGTCGCCGGGAATGAAGGGGTCCGTGAGCACCCGTAGGACTCGGGGAAGCTGTCGGGATGCTTGGTCGGCTTCGGGGAGGGCTCGAAGTAGGGGCTCGACGTGCGCGTGCTCCGGCGGCCGGAAATGCGGACTTGGGGGAAATCCGATTTCTCGCCGGAGAGTTGGAGATAGCTCGCGAGAAGTGGGGGATTGGAAGCTAGGGAGGTGGTCTAGCTCTGTGCGCGAGGGATTTGGGAATGGTGGAGGGTCGAGGACGAAAGTGGCTTTGAAGCTAGGCTCGGTCCGCGCGGCTGGAGGTTGAAGACGACGGACTTGAGCGTGAGGAGGAGAAATGGCAGTGTTGTGGACTGAGGAAGTGATGAGAGACTCGGTGGAGTGCTTAGGCACGCAAAAGAGCAATGAGTTGCCTCGGGAGCGTGTGCGCGGAGTAAAGGCCGACGTGACGCGCCATTGATGCATGCCCGAGCTCGAACAGAGCGCGCGCGACACGATTGGGCGAGGGAGATTGTGGCGTGATCGCTGGGGATCCTCCACAGTGCTCCTTGGCGCGTAGCGAGCGAGCATCGCGACTGCGGGGCGGCGCTGCGTGGCTACGACCAGTGCCGAGCGAGCCCGTCATGATGGCGCTCCGCGGCGCGAGGCAGCAGTGCGCCGTCGCCCGCGAAGTGACGGTACGGAAGGCTTGGACAAACGCGTGAGGACAAAAGCTAGCTGCCGCCACGGCTCGGCCGACCCGACGCGGTCTCCGCCACACGCCGGCCACGTGGCGGCCGGACTCCGGCCAGAGCAAGCCGCGCCAGGGGCGAGCTGGCAGCCCCTTGAACTTTCTCCAAAAATTCGAACTGAACTTCAAAACGGATAAAATTAAAAGTTGGGGTCTGAGGTGTGGGACACAACTTTCAAGCTTGGACCAGGCACTTCGACCAGGCGCTACGGCGCTTCGAGCTTGAACCGCAAGCTCGAGCTTGCCGAGCCTCGAATGGTCGGAAACGCCACTCGAGGGTGATTGCCCCCCTCGAGCTTGGCTGCGGAGCCTCGAGCGTGACGGAACGTCGCTCGAGGGTAAGTGCCCCCTCGAGCTTGGCTGCGGAGCCTCGAGCGTGCTAACGTGCGGCCTCGAATCGTGACGGACTGCGGGGCCTCGAGGGTCCTATCGTGCGGCCTCGAATCGTGACTGAAACTACTAGCTAGGCTCGATCGTCACGGACAATACTGGCTAGGCTCGATCGTCACGGACAATACTGGCTAGGCTCGATCGTCACGGACATACTTGCTAGGCTCGATCGTGATGGACATACTGGTTCGAGGGTCATCAAGCGGAACGAACGCCGTGGCGAGATTTGTTATGAAGGGCTGTATCTGTGATGACAGCAACTCTTATTGTCGGAGATTTTTAAGTTCAGTACCAAAATCTTGAGATTTCTGTTGGGTGTCACCAGACCTTTGTTTTTGAATTTCAGTCTGAATTTTTGGTCAATTTCTGAATTCTAACCCCATTGTTTTGCCTTATCTTCCTTTTTATTAATTATTTTATTTAACCTCTCCCTCCTTTCTTAGACCCTTCAATAGTGTCACTTAAACATCAGAGGTATGATACTCAAAGAGAGTTTTCAATTTAAAGTCCTACCCCCTTTATTCTGGGAGTAAAAACTTATTTTAACTTAAAGTTAAAACATGGACACATACATGGAGGTTAAAAGCTTATTTATTTTATATGCTCAACTTTTAATTATGTCGTTAACAACTTGACATATATTAAATATTAATTAATTTACATCCTTTGTATTTTATGAAAGCTCATATTGTGAACAAAATCTCATTTTATTATTAAAACCTCAAGATTGCCACATGTAGGCCATGATTAGATCTACAAGCTTTATTAGTCCAAGTGTTTAACCCTAACATTAAATCATTAACAATTATTTTACTAAAGAACATCAGGAGCACTCTAAATATTATTCTATTTATAGCCCAAGGTGAGCTCCTTTAAAAAGGGTGTGTGACCGTGTGTTTTTCATCCCATGTTTAAGTTGGTCTTTCAAACTTGATTTCCTATGTTTGGTAGATTAAGCATCTGAGTTATACATAACTCACCAAGGTTGCAAATGACATTTTTAGATACACAACTTTCATTTGAGAAAGTGGTTTGGTTTTATAATTAGAACATACTTTCCCAACCCTTTCATATTGATCAGACGTTTGTGATGTGCACAACTCTTATTTAAAATTTTTAAATTAGAACCTTGCCTTCTGAAGGTCATTAATATCGTTAGTTGGAATTATTTCATGTGTTGACTTCACATGAGCCATTAGTCCTTTAAGACCTTTAGGGGCATAGAAGCATTACTTAATTTGCCGTTCAATCCTGATTTCTTTTTAGGAAATTTCTATGCGTCGTCTCGAGAGTATGTATTTAGAGTTTTGTCGTGCAACTTGTAAGAGAAGATGTTTAGATTTGTACTAGAAAAATTTTTGTTGGGTTCAATTTCAAGAACCAAAGCACGAGTACAAACTTAACAATCCTCATGTATAATTCTCATTGCTACTAGTGATTTAGTTTCAGGGTTTATAGTTCCTTAGTTTGTTTAATCACTCTTACTTATACGCTTTAAACACCAGGGGTGTTACAGTCATGAGTGGTTTGGATCTTCACATGATAATTGAACTTGAATATGAGAAAAAATTGTGGTGCTTTGGCATGGATGATGTGAGATGATGTGTATATATTTACATGCTTCATTGGGCTGGTATAAACTTGAACCTTAGTAATCAGCTGCTGCTTAATAAAATTTGACCAACTAAAATGCTAACCGCTGCAAACCTCTTAGCTACCCTTGAAATATTGCATATTTCCTCACTTGCTGAGTACCAACTATAAATATATTCACCCTTGCTAAACATTGGATCAGAAGGAGTGAAGATTGTTAGGCGTACGTGATCCCCTAGTCAACTGCCTGTGGTGAAGAGTTGAAGATTCCGCTAATATAAAACGGTTGTAATGGTTTTATTTGATTCTTTATGTTGTAACCTTATGTTCTTATATTCATGTAGTTTATCATATCATATATGTAGCACTTGATCTTGACACATAGGAATGCTATCATGACATTTGGCCCCATTGTGCCTGTTTTCAATGGTTTTCTTGTTGCTGTTTCTTGAGGGGGGGGGGGGATTCAACATGCTAATGTGCATTGAGACCTGCAAATCCCACCTTGACCACCTCCCTAGGCATATGCTCCACCATTAGAACCGGCTGAGTTCCATTGATTTTAGTCAACCTGGTACTTACCAAGGATCTGTCCCCCATCCAAGACACATACGAAGGAGTTACGCACTAGATTTTGGTTTCCACTTTGTAGCTTAGGGTTGTAGGTTGGAGTTTGGGTTGAGTCGGCCTTGTCTCGGGTTCTAGAAGCTTTGAAGTTCTGGTAGAGCTCATGTATTGAACTTTATTTTCCTAAATATATTATCAATATATTTATCTTCCATAGTCTTGAGTAAGCTTTATTTACCGCTTCATACTTATCCCTTTTGATCTTTGATCCCAAGTGAAGTGGAATAGTACATCTTCTCTCCTCTAGTTTAGCTTTAGAGTTTAGTCAGCTCTGTCGGGAGCATTTCTTGTGGGTCTCTCTCTCCTGAATTAGGTTCCTGGGTTTAAGGGATTTTCCTCTATCAAGGCCTTAGGGATATTTCTAGCATTAAGTGCAGACGTGGTGCCTGGCTTAGTGTTAGCTAGGAGTGTGATTAACCCTGCACTACCGCAGTGACACGCGACAGGTTAGCCTTGTCCGTCTTTTGTAGTCCATCACGTTCGAGTGTTATTATAACAGTAGTTGCTGAGTCTGGAGGACTATTGACGATTGATTTTCCGTCAACATCTCGGAAATAAATGGAAGTTTTGCATATGGTTCCATGCATATTAATTTGCTTTGATCTAACAATTTCAACAAGTTTTGGATGAATTGTGAGCGCAGGGACAAAATAGAAGAAAACTGGATAAAACCGAGGAAAACCCCTGTCGGCCGGACCTATGCCTGGCTGGCCAGCTGGCCACCTCAGCCTCTCTGCGATGTCCACGACCTGCATGACCAAAAACACAACACCACAACATTCTAACAGAAGAATTATTATCGGTTCATCCAATAGACACTAAAAGAACCACTCAAGGATGAAAGGACCCACATGTCGGTCCAAACCGCCACAACACATGCAACCGACGCCAAAATCAACCCCTGGGTATGATCCAAGACATCCAAGAGAAAGGTCGATGCATCGGGTGGCCGAAGGCGGCCGGTTGGCCATAGACCCAGTCGGTCGGCCCAACACAGGCCCAGCCCAGCCCTGCTCAGATGTGGTGGTTCACTTATGCAGTTTCTACCCCAAACCGACCTGCCACTGCTATAAACGGAGAAGCTACGGCCACCCCAAAACACACACTTGAAGGAGTTCTTTTCTACATTTCACTTTTCCATTCTCTAGAGTACGATTAGAGTTTGGGAGTAGGGTCGAGTTGAGCCTAACTCAGAGGTTCCAAAGTTTCTCTCAGTGTTTTGGTAAAGCTCTTGTATATTTTCCTTTATTTTGAATATTATCAATAAAGTATCATCTTCTTTATATATTGAGTTAAGCTTACAATTCCTGATCTTTTACCTAAGTCCGAGTGACTCAGAGCGGTGTAGCTCTCTCCTTTAGATTTAGAATTTATCTGTTAGTCGGGATTCTTCCTTATGGGTTTTCTTACCCGGACTAGAGTGTTCAAGTCAGTTCTCTAGGTTATGGGGGATTTCTCTCTAAGGCCTCGAGAGAAATCCTAGCATCGAGTGTAGACATGGTGTCTGGCTTGGTGCTAGCTAGAATGTGTGTTCCACCCCATGGTATTATTATGGTAGGCGGCATGTGGTGACAGCCGTGCCCATCCTTTGTAGTTCAACATGTTCGGGTGTTTTCATAACAGTAGTTGCCTGATGCCACTGGATCCCTCTCTCATCCCTTACTGAGATCCTTCCTACCAGCCGTCGAAGTAAGTTCTGGTTTCCGACCATTAGGTAAAGTCTAGGCAAAGGTTAGGGTAGCTTTTCTCTAGAATTTAGAAGTGTCATTAGGAACCTACATCCCATAATACTCCCAGCTCCTTTCCTCCTCGGAGTCTCCTGTGTCGTTGGTCGTTCACGACCTTCTAATGCCTCGTCATCCAGACTTGCCAGTATCGGTCAAGCTTGGCTTGGCCACTATTTGATACCATTGTATCTTCGCGAGAGATAGTGTGAGATATTGTTATTAAAGCTTATCATGCAACTCAATCAATACTCTTTACCCTGATTGCTTCCCTGAGGAAAGAAATATGATACCTTGGAAAATACTCCTTGGTGAAATGCTACAAAGTGTTATTCTGTACACTTGTAGAACATTATTCTAGAGCCTAAGAAACACCAATAAGCATTTCTGGTGTCGCTGTCAGGGAAGCAATTGGCTAAAGATATTGTTGAATTGTTTGATAGACTTAATAGTATTATCGCCGCTAACTTTTGCGGGCATACCACTGTTCTCTTTGTCATTGTGATATTTGCAGTGCAGTGTATGACTGGTTTCAACCTACCGACAAACTTCGATCCCATCCAGAGTGAATTGGAAGGGTTGTTAGATGTAGAGTCATCCCACCACAGCATATTCTCAGCCCCTGTAGTTCGTCAGCTCCACAACCACCGCCACTCATCATGGCTGCCCCTACGGCTAAGACTCTTCATCAGAATTCGGCCCCGTCAAGCAACAGCTTCCCGGGACTAAATGACAAGCAGCCAGGAGGAGAATTCGAGCTGAAGACCGGACTGTTGAACATGGTTCATGCCAATCCATTCCACGGGAAGGCATCGGAAGATGCTAACGCTCTCTTGCAGCACTTCCTAGAAGTAAGCAGCACAATCAACCCCCAAAGGTTCCACCATGGATGTCATTTGCCTCAGCGTTTTTCCCTTCTCATTGTTGGGGAAGGCGAAGACATGGTTCTACGCCAGTTAGGCTTATTTCAACAACAATTGGGAGGTATGGTCCAATGCATTCCTCACCAATTACTTACCGGTGGGCAAAACCAATGCCCTTCGAGGAACAATATCAAGCTTTCAGCAACTCAATGATGAGACTATTCATGAAGCTTGGGACCATATCCAAGAGTATGTTGCAGCCTGTCCGCACCATGGCATGGAAGAGTGGCTGATCATTCAAAATTTCTTTCATGGCCTGAATGAAAGATCCCAAGAGCATGTTGACGCAGGAGCAGGAGGAGCATTCCTCTCGCTAGATGTAGCACGAGCGAGATCGCTCATAGAAAAGATCGCCGAAACTCAAAGTTGGAAAGGCGAAAGCGAGACTCACACCAAGGGAGTTCACCAAATTGACTCCATCGACATGCTTGCTACCAAGATGGACCTCCTCAAGAAGAAGATGGACTCTCCCAATCAGGAGGTGTCCCAAATTGTGGAATCCCACATCACATGTGAGACATGTGGTGATTTCAGCCACTCGGGCAACACCTGCCCGATGACTTCTGAGGATGTGAACTTCATTGGGAACAACCCCAATAATTCGGAATTTCATCCACAAAAAGGCTAGAACTCCAAGCCCAATCTTCTCTTCGGTCAAAACTACGGTATGACTCATGGCAACAATTTTTAGCCTTCCTTGAAAGACATTTGGTATGGCCAAAAACAAATTAATCGCATTAGTAAGAAATTTCTTGCTAATGATAAAATTATGGAGAATATGACCACACAAATTGAAGGCTTTCATACTGCCCTTAAAAACCAGCTGAGTTTCAACAGAATGATAGAAACTCAAGTAGCTCAGCTAGCAACCCCAATGCTGGAAAATTGCCTGGGCATCCAGAACCTCTCGCAAAGGAGAATGTTAGAATGGTAACTACGCTGGTTGGAAAGTTCACGTAGAATCCGCCTACTCCACAGGGTGTAGGTACACAATGGGAAAAAGTCACCGTCAGCATTACCGAACCAGAAGACAAAGGAGAGGTAGCCAAACCAACCAAAGTTGTCCAGATGGAAGCCGAGGAAGTCCCTAGGGTTTCTCGAGTCTATCATGATACTACCGCTCTACCGTTCCCAGAACAAAAAGGAAGCCGGTGACCGACAAATAATTTGAAAGGTTCGTCGAGGTAATCAGGAAGTTATATGTCAACATATCACTTCTTGATGTGATACAGGTACCGACATACACCAAGTATCTTAAGGATATCCAACAAGAGGACCCTGCCAACCACCGATGTAGTACAACTCACTGAAGAGTGTAGCGCTGCTATAGTCAACCCCCTCCCGGAAAGGAAGAAAGACCCGGGCTGCCCAACCATTACTTGCTCAATTCAGGCACAAACTTTTTAGCGATCACTTTGTGACTTGGGAGCCAGCGTCAGCATCATGCCCAAGGTAGTGTATGCCAAACTTAACCATCATGCCCTTGTGCCTACTTCTATGTGTTTGTAGCTAGTGGATCAATCGATGCGCTATCCATTGGGAGTAGTGGGAGACCTTCTGGTGAAAAACCAGGATTTCTTCGTCCCAGTTGACTTTATTGTCCTCGACATGGAAGTCGACGCCAAGACCCTTCTCTTCCTAGGGAGTCATTCTTGTGTATTGCCAATGCAAACATTGATGTTGGAGCCGAAGAAATTCAGCTAAACATCAATGGGTCCAAGGAGAAGTTCGCCTTCAGACCGATGGTGGAGCGCTTCACTCAAGTCAAAGCCATCGACTGTGAAGAACGCAAGAAGAAGCAAGAAAATCCATCTACATTAGCTATTAAAGCCCTCACCACAGCAATCGAAGCATTGCAGCTGCATGCAGGAGGAGATTAAGTGGCACAACTACCAAAATGCCAGGCGAAGAATCCATAGAAAGATAGTTATGAAAGCCAATCAGAAAAAGGTTTTAAAAGACTCTGCCGACAAAGAAAAATTGGTGGAAGAAAGCATCGCCATCAAACAACGCCAAACTACAAGCTATGAACAGTCCTGCTCAGGACACGAAACTCGAGCCCTCGCCATAAGCACTGGTTTGTATCTCTCATTGATTTGCATTCGCTTATAGGATAGTTTAATTATTTAATTTCCCTTATATTAAATTATGGCCTGTTTCAATTTCCCACTTCCCTTCACAGAAATTATTTTTTAGATTGCACTTTTCGTCATTTCCAATTGCATATAAAAAAATATATTTTGGCCACGACTGATGGCCGGTCAGCCCTACCACTAGCCTGCTGGACCCAGCAGCCGGCCGGCCCTACCTGTCAGCCGCTGCCCATATTCCTATTGCAAACAGCGCACAAGGGTGTAGAGGAAGAAAGGAGAGAAGAACGTGCATGAGCAGGGGACACACAGGGCCAGGTGGATCCACCGCCGGTTGGCCGGCCGCTCCCCTCCACTCGCGTCCCATCTTCACCAACCAACAACAGGTGCAGCAACAACCCTACGCCTAGGTTATCGACGTGGCTCAGCCGCCGCCGCTAGCCAGAAATGAGCAGCCCACGGCCGGCCACCTCCCTATCTGCCCTTATAAAAGCCAGCGTCGAGCGCCACTTCTCCTCACACCAAGGCCTCTGCTCGCTGAGACCCCTCTCCTTCCTGCTCATTTCCAGCTCTACCAATCATATCTTTGCTTAATTAGCCCCTAAGCATTGATTAGTAAATAAGATTAATAATTAATCTCCCCTCTCTGCTAGTAATTAAAGAAAATAATTGGAGGTTGTGCTGTCCAATGCTACTTAACCTCCAACACAAAAATATTTCCCTTTTCAATATAAGACTTCGCACGAGAACGAGAACGTTTGTGGAGGGTAACTCCCCACAAGAACGACTGACTTTTTGCTAACCCGCTAACCTGCATCGACTCCCTCGGGTATTTTGTGCACTAACCTTTTGCAGGGACCATGTTGGGCAAGGTTGTCGGCACCGCTAAGAGATTGGTCAACAAGGCAAGCCCAAGCCCATCGCGACACTCTCGTGATGAAGGATCATCCAGGAATGCCATGTCCTTGGACTCCTCTCAACACGAGGAAGTACCACAGGAACAAGTCACCCCTGTGCCGAGCCATCCATTTCGTATCCGCCTCATGGCCAGGATTGAAAGATCATGGTCAAAAACGCAGACGAGAGGAGTACCTTGGACATCCTCTAGACAAAATACTACACCCACATCAAGCGCTTCGAGCCGACCCTTCTTGCAAGGATGGGTTTGGGCCGAGATATGCAGCGTACATTCAAGCAAGCTGGATGGACTAACTTCTAGGAGATCGTCAAGCAAGGTTCACACTTTCTAACCATGGAACTTTTTATGACCCTTAACATTGAATGCAACGCAAATGAAACATCATAAGCTTTCGATTCATTAATGAGGAGTACACCTTAACTGCTTGTGATTTAGCCTGGCCCTTGGCTTTAATAAAAAGTGCTTTGTAAATCCCCAAATCTTGTCCACAGATCACAAGTTTGATAGGATGACCTAGTGGAATGAGATATCTACGGAACCATATAGGGCTAGAAATAACATTATTCATATATTCATAACCCTATACTTTGGTTCTTGGCAAAATGGATTGTTATGATAGTCCATTCTTGCCATGAGTTACGCCTCTGCTACTCTTATGAGCTGCAATGCCTCTATGTCATGACCCAAAAAATTAATACTCTCCTATCTTAAGCATGGTGACACACTGGAAAAACATGATAACAGCGCAAAGCCTGATCGACATTACCTCTCTGGTAATGTGCATCACCACACATGTCGGGGCTCTAGCCAATGCACAAGTGTCATATTTATCCATGACAGCAGAGTATAAAACTATTATTGGCCTAGAGCATTTTGTCCAAGGACATATGCTACAAGAGGCAATGGGTGGCTCTCTTTTCATGTGTTACCAAGGATATGAGGAAGAAGTCGAGCTTACATGCCCGACTCTTGCCCTCCACTCTGTGCGCAGCCTAACCTTGCAGCTTCACTAGAAGGAGCAAGCTCATCGCAGTGTCGCAACTTATGGACAACCTTGCCAAGACACTCCGCCGGAAGACAAAGGGGAAGAACCAGTAGAAATGCCCCTCATCGGGCCCAACCACCGCCACATGAACTTCGAGCAAACATACAACTACTTCAACCAAGGAGGCCCAAGTTCATTTGCAGGTGACCCTAGCTATGGGTTCAGTCAAGGGTACTACCATGCAAGAGGGTCCAGCTCACAGGGACCCTAGGTCGGACCATCCACGTCAGCAAGGTACGACTACGAGAACCCGATCCTTCGAGAGATCTCGCAGCTCAATGCCAGAATGGAGGCCATGGGTCTTGAGCAACAACGGATCAGTGATCAGATCGCCCACAACACAACGCTCACCCAAGACTGCTGGGGATGAGCACGTCAACACAACATGTCGTGTCATCCTTGTACCGATTCTTCGACCCCGACAACCCAAACCAAGACCAGTATTACTACTGAGTTTCAGCGAAGATTGGGGGAGAAGGCAGGTAATAGTAGATAAATAAATAATGACGGAGAGATATGCTCTGAAGTAAGATATACATGGGATATTTAGCAGAAATTCCATTTGGATATGATGAAAAGTTGCTCTGTTCATGCCCTAGAAATGCCTCATTCACAACCAATTACTCTCCTTATTATATGAGTTTGTTGGCATATATCGCTTACCATGATTTACCATAGTGGAGGCATGAGCTTTGAATTTTCAAGCCTAAGTTGTTCAGGGTATTTGATATGGTCCACACTAGAGAATGAAAGCATGATTATGAAGGAACCCCTTGGGGGAATTTTTTAAAATTTTTACCATGATAAGTTCTCCCCGATGATACATGGCCTACTAGAGCCATAATTGTTACACATTTTCTGGCCACCATATTGCTACTTTGAGTTATTTTGAGCTTAGCCGAATTGTGTGTCCACGTAAAGAAAGTGCTTGTCATCTGTCGGTCTTTCTCCTTGGCGTACCCATTGTTTTCTAGCCTTAATACACATCTAGCTTGTCATCTACCCACTCCGGGTAATGACATCCACATTCACCAGATGATCCCCCCCCACAACGAAACCAAGAATCTCCATAGTGAACCTATTATCATCCTGGTCACAAATGTCAAATCCATATGTCAAAAGATACTCACAAGCTCAATTCAGAAGAGGTGATCATCCTCTTAAAAAAAGGGTACTAAGCAAGTATTTGACAAAAGCAGAAATGATCCATACATCAGTTAGAGAGAGAGTATTACAAAAGACGCATGAAAAGACCAAAGCATTCCCTTGTGTGAGTCCATTCTCTCCCTCACCCCTGAAAAGCTGAAATTCTAAAGACCGGAATTTGATCAAAAGTACTACTTCATGTGAACCACTCTTCGGCTTCCCAACTCTTTTCCTTTGCTCTTTGTTAGTTGGTGAATATTGTTATAAAGGCTATCCATTCGTTTCTTCAATATTCTTTGACCATAGTGCTTTCCTGAGGAAATAAATACAAGACCCTAGAATACTCCAAGGTGATTTTCTACAATAGGTTATTATGTGCGGTTGCATAATCTATAGCCTAAGAAACACCAACAACAAACCTATTTCACCTTGACACAATAATAAAAAAACACAACCTTACTTATCATCTAATTGATGCACCGCAAGAGTTTTTTATTTAGTTCTCCAAACTCTTTGTTAGGAACTCCTCACTGCTGATAATATTTGACATACTCCATAAAATATTAAATATGACTATAATTCCTGAATATTCGAGTTTTGCAATGCAACTCAAAAGAAAATAGAGTGAAACGACCCGGATTTTCGATGACGAGAACCCGGATCCCTGTACCCTTGTGATAGTCCCTGGAACAGTAGCTATCACGTACAGAGCTCGAAACAGTAAAATATCATATCCGAACCAACGAAAACATAACAGAGTCATTAATTATTACACTCCCTTCAAGGGTTTGATTATTTTTCACGTAGGGCTAAAAAGCGACAAAGTGAAATCCTATCGATACAGAAGCTCGTAGACGATTCTCCATCTTCTGGGGGATCCATCTCCACAGGCTACACTTGAGCGTAGATCACCGCCTAGTCGTACCACCCGTCGAAGTTGTTGTCGAACTCAGCATCTCCACCTGTGCACTCAAGATCTATTCCCAAAGGATTGGAACAGGCTCACGTCACCGACTGTATGCAAGCTTTAAGTGGCCTATCATCTAAGAGGATAACAAATAATAACAAGGGAAGAGGCTGAGGGTTGCCTATACAAAGTGGCAAATATAAATATAACTTCATCCCACCATAACCCACATATCTGTCCCTGGGCTAGTCCCATCACATGACGGGTTCCCGGCGGCATCCACCTCATCACACACACACCTTCACTCTTCGTCTGTGTGTGCGTGCGCTAGGTGCTCGGCGAAATGCCGAAGAGGCAGGCCGAACGCCGGCGGCGCGCGTTCGCGAGCGCGAGCGAGCCTGAGAGGGTGTGCCCGTGTGCGTGTGCGTGTGCGCAAGCCGTTGCGCCGCGTGCAAGCATGTGTGCGTGTGTGGCGAGGCAAGGGCTGCACGTGCGCAGGCTCATGGCTGCCCATGGCCGCGGCACGACATTGCCGTTCGCAGATGTCCGGTGAAGCCGGTCTGCAGCGGCGGCGCAGCTGCTCAAGATCCAAGACGGTGACTTGAAGGGTCCCTATAGAAGAAAAGCTCGGCACGAAGGGCGGCGCAGAGATGGGATGGAAACCTACGCGGCGGCGCTCTACGGTTTGGCCGGCGACCCGCAGGAGCAGATCAAGGGCACGGAGGCTCACCTTGGGGCTTGAAGAAGAGCAAGACGGGGCAGGGAGGGCTTGGCACAGCGGTGAGGCAGAGCAGGCAGGCGTAGGGTAGGGGTAGTAGGCTCCGACGTCCTCTCGTGGCGTGGTGGTCGGCATTCTGCTTCTTCCTCTCTGGCTTGGTGGAGCTTGGCGTCGAGGAGGTAGACGAGCATCTCGCGGTAGACGGTGTCCTTGACGGCGAGGTGCTCCTCCTCGCCACGGTGTCCTCCTCTTTCTTCTCCTTCTTCCTCTGGCGGCGGCGGCGATGGATTGGGATGGGGAAAACCCCATTAGGGTTCGATTGGAAGTGGTCATAGCTTATATAGGGTGGAGGCTAGGGTTTGGGAGGTTGGTAGGGTGGCTTCAGTGATCCTCGGTGTCCGTGCAGTGGCGGGGACGTGTGGAGCGCATCGGACGGCACGGAACGCTAGGGTTCCAAGGGGAGTTGGTGGCTGGGGTCCATGGAGTGCGCGTGAGGCACACGCGAGCTGGTGGTGGCGGCGGCCTTTGTCGCGGAGCAGGGAAGTTAGTGAGCGGGGCGGTGCGGCCGATGTCGCGGCTCACGAGCATCGCGTGAGCGCGGCAAGAGGAAGGGGAAAGCTGGGCAGTAGGCCCAGCGCGACAGCGAGAGAAAGAGAGGCAGGCGCGGGGAAGGGCGGCGCTGACAGGCGGTTCCCACTCGTCGGTGGGAGAAAGAGAGGGATGGATAGGGCGAGCTGGGCTGGCGGAGGAGAAAAAAAAAGAAACGGGCCGACACACGGTCTGGGCCTTCACGGCCGGGAGAGAGAGATAGAGAAAGAAAAGGTGGGCTGGGCTGGTGTGCTGTGTGGGCTGGCCGAGTTAAGGGTAGTTAGAGCCTAGAGTTAGGTTGGGTTAGTTTTAGATTTGAATTTGAATCTGAGTTCAAATTCAAATCCCACTCAAATAAAATCTAAATGGCCACTCTATCTTAATTGTCCTTAACAAATTGAAATCAAATTTAATTGCCTCTAAGAATTTAGGAGAGAAAGAGGGCACTCTTATTAGTTTCAAGAGAGTTTTTCCTATTCACTCAAAAAGTTTTTGAAATTTGGATTTTTCAAACAACCAAAATTTCCGGACTGTTACATAGAGGGAGTAATAAATTTAGAAATCCTTATCTCTGAAGAGAGTATGAAGGGATCAATATGACTTCTTACTCTATCTCAGTTGGCTCTGGGTTGTTAGGCTATCAATGATGTGCGTATGTTCTTGGTGACCTTTTCCTCTACAAGTTTCAGTAGTGTTAGGTTGTGTTTAATTAATGTGTGTTGCCTTTCCGTTTTTGTTGTCTATGGTGATTCTGGTAAACGCCATGCTTTGGGGGTCCCTTATGAAGTTGCTCTTTTGTAACTCTCTCTTACTTATGAAATACGATACCCTTGAATACTCATGGGTAAAGTGCTGCAACAGCATCTCATACACTTGTGGATTTATCTATAGGAGTTAAGAAATACCAACAAGTATTTCCGATACCTTCATAAAATCACCATGCCGGAAGTTTGTTTTCTCTGGTCTTTACCTTCCGCATTTCATATTGCACTATTTTTTACATTTACCTTTTCTAGACTTGTCATGCTAGTATATGATTGAACCTATGGTGCAAATATTTGAAGCGGTAGATATAGCAACACACAGAAAACCTAGAGCACATCTAGATAGAAAGTGGAATAGGTTTTCATATTTGTAATTAGAGCCTTAGTTTTAGAACACCTAATTCAACACCCCTCTCTTAGGGTGTCACGGTCCCTACAACGTATATAATTATATGTATTCTTTTTCAAAAAAGTATGAAACCAACCATTTAAACACAATTTTAAAAGTCCAAACGGTAAACAAAGGGTGATATGTGATGGAGCTGGCGCCCCAATCATATTGGTCAGTGAAATGGAACACCGAGCTACATCACAACGGAGGCCAAAACTGTCGTAGTAAGCATGTGGAGTATTGTTTGGATAAGGGGCAATTTTGTAAGTTTATGCATAGCATTAGTGTGCGTGCCCGGTCCTAGAAGTGCAAATATTATGGGACGGAGGGAGTATATGTCGAATTGTATAAGTTCATTATATTTTCTAAAAATTTAGTTAAATGTAAGAAAGTTTGACTCATACTAAAACTAGAATCCCATGTTTTCTAGGATGGATGGGAGCATCAAGAATAGAATCTAGCAAGTTCGACTAAGTTCCGATATATATATTCAGATCTTTGCTACCATATTCGACACATTAGAATGCGAGAATTACATTTTTTTTAGATAAAGTGGGTATATCTTGATATGCTTTTATAATACAATATTGGACATAGTAGATATTAATACTCTTCCTGTAAATTTCGTGAACCTTATGTTAATTTGACTTATACTTCATTCTCTTTTGATAGACCTATTTCACTTGACACAATAACAAAAAAACAACTTATCATCTTATTGATGCAACACAAGATTTTTTTAGTTAGTTCTCCAATGTCTTTGCTTGGAACTCCACGTTACTGATACTGGCCCTGTTCGGCTGGCTGCAAGTCAGGGGCTGACGGGTGGGATCGGGCCCACCCGTCAGCCCCTAACTTGCAGCCAGCGCTGGTGGCTTCCAGCCAGCCGAATACCCCCACTATTTATTGACAAATGTCCATATCAATATTAAATATGACTATCATTCTTGAATATTTGAGTTTTACAAATGCAACTTCAAAACAAAATAGAGGGAGTAATAAATTTAGAAATCCTTATCTCTGAAGAGAGTATGAAAGGATCAATATGACTTCTTGCTCTATCTCCACTGGCCCTCGGTTGTTAGGCTATCGATGACGTGTGTATGTTCTTGGTGACCTTTTCCTCTGCAATAGTGTTAGGTTGTGTTTAATGTGTGTTGCCTTTTTGTTCTGGTTGTTAGTGGTGATTCTTGTAAACTCTGTGCTTTGCTGTCTCTCCTGAAGTTGCTCTTTTGTTACTCTCTTGTACTTATGAAATGTGTTATGCACTTATTAAAAAAATAAAAAAGAAATAAAAGCAAACAAACAAGATTTCAAGCTGATGTCAAACTTAAACTACTTGTAAAGGATTAATCAATTTTAAGATATTATATAGATTGTCATATGCTCAAGCTATTTTATTAGTTTCCAAACATTTTTTTATAAACTTTGCGGATGTGAAATTATGAAAGAAATTCAGTAATTTGTTTATCTTATACTCTCTTCATTCCAACTTATAAGTTGTTTGACTTTTTTTACCTCAACTTTGACCATTTGTTTTATTAAAAAATTTTGTGCAAACATAATTAAATTTAAGTCATTCTTGAAGAATATTAATTAATAAAGCAAGTCATAACAAAAAAATTGATATTTCCTATAATTTTTTGAATGTACGGATAGAGACGAGGATACTTCAATGATTAGATTCCTTGCAGTAGAATCTACTGGTGGAATCAACAAAACGTATGCCTCGATCGACTCAGCATGAATATTTGGGGAAAATGGTTAATTATTCTTTAAGGGCTCGTTTGATAGGGATTCTGATTATGCAAAAAACAGCTTTTATAGCAGATTCTAGTGTAAAATAGCTTCTTTAGCTTATTCTGGATTATCTGTCAAAACAGCTTATCCAATTAGAACGTTTGCAAAATAGCTTCTCCTGATTCTCTTAAACTAGATTATACATGTCAAATGTTGAAGCTCCACTTTGTCCGCACCTTGTATACTATATTGAAATCAAAATTGTTACAAAATATAATTTAGTTATTAAATATATTGCTAGTTTAAATTAATTTTTTTTTTGCAAAATATAGTCAAGTGTGGTCTAGTTATGAAAATCTCGTCGCAACGATCGCAGCAGTATAATCAGTTCGTAATTCGGACGATTAGTTTGTAAGCTACGGATTTTTTTTTCTAGAACCAACACTTCGTGGGACCGGTTGGTACATACAGAATCAGCAAAAAGCTCCGTTTTGCAGCTTGCGCTCAAATGGAAAACGGATTCTCAGTTGTTTTTACATATAATACGGTATGTTTTAGTATATTTTTTCACTATAGCTTTAGATTTACGCTTTTCTCTATAGTAGTAAAAAAATATATTAAAATATATCATATTATATGTTCAGTGTGTATATCAACTCATTTGGAGTCCAACACAATTGGAATTTTCATATGATTTTTTTGTGATTTACTATGATTTTTCATATTTGCTTTAGGGGGTAATTTGATCCGTTTTGAGAAGTTCAGAGGGTAATATAGACCTTTTCATAGGTTGGGGGTTATATAGTCCACTCTTCATAGGTTGGGGGTGATATAGACTTTTTCCTTTTATATTTGTCGTCGTAAGGAAATATCGAACTAAAAGAATGTGTTTTTTTTGGGCCTTTTGGCTGGAGACCGCGCGGAGAACCTGAAGTTACTGCCTGTAGCAACAATGACGTGGAACATCAAATGAAGATCATGTGGTCCTGGTTGAGAAATGTAGTGGCGGCAGCGACGCGCAGCATCTGATGAAGCCATATCCTATTGCCCCTGGTTCATTGGCAGGGCCGGGTCTAGCCCTATGCAGCAGAGGCGACGGCCGGAGGCCCACGGATGAAGGGGGCCAATAATTCATATATGTGTTCTGAATAAATATATCTTTATTCTAGATTTGATGGTGAAAATATACTCTAGTAGACCGTAGGCCCTCTACAAACAGTCCATTGTCACCCATATGCATCAAAGAGAGAATACTCGTGGGTACGACCAAGGAAGAACGGTGTCCAGTCCAAGTGAGCGAAACTCGTATGCTACAATACAACCAAGTAGGCTAGACAGGAGGGTAGGGACGCGACACGATCTAGGTAATAGCTGAATTCTCACTATGTGCCCGCAGTTGGACCTTGTCTGCTATGTGGTGCGTGTCCTCGTTGCTCGTTTGAATTTATAAAATAACTGTTGGTCAGTTTATTTTTCATGTTATTATGTTAAATCTTTAGTTCTTGGGCCTTCAATTTGGACCTTAGATAACTATTTATTTAGCATGTTAAATCTTCACTTGCTTCTTTTCCGCTTCCACTTACGTCTTAGATAATTGATTATTCATTAATCATTAGTTTTAGATGTTTCCAAAAATCACTTGTCACGTTCTTAGAAATGAAAAATATAGCATTGCTCTTCAAAAGTTACATAAATATCCTCATTAGTACTATTATCTTGTTTATTACATTATAAAAATATTCTAAAGAGGCCCATATTATTTGATTCGCTCAAGGGCCCTCAAAATCATAGAGCCGGCCCTGTTCATTGGTCAGCCAGAGTTCCGTTGATTTCAGTCTGACTGGGACCTAGCATCGATCTGATTGTCAACGGAGGCTTGTTTTTCTTTCAAACTCTGAAAAGCCACGTGCGGGAGGGCGTTTAAAACCTGCACGTGTAGTGCATTACAACAGTTTTTGCCCGTGACACTCCCACCAGCTTCTCGATCGTGGACTACTCGCCCAGTTGATCGTGTTGGGTCGCTCGGCACGGGGATCTGATGGGCCGCACCCCACGTGAGGCTTCCTCAGCTGGAAACACGAGTCATCCGTGGCGGCGTGCCCAAACCAGTTCACCAGGTCACGATCCAAGAACCATCAAATTAGGGTGCGTTTAGATAGGGGAAAGATTCCCCGAAAATACACTGTTCACCAAAAAACACTGTAGATGAATAGTGTTCTGTGAGTAGAAGGGATGGGATGAATAGTGAAAAGTTGGATGAATAGTGTATTTTTGTGGAACTAAACGGGGCCTTAACCTCCACAGTATACACCCTGTGGAACTAGGGAAGAGGAGTACACGCAGGGACCACCCTGGTCTGGCCAGGTGGCCGCTGGCCTTCCCCAGCCGGCACCGCATGTGGCATGGTCAATGGGCCGAACGCCGAGCAGAGGCTGACGACAAGTCGCAGAGCCGTGACCTCACGGCTTGCGTACGGGGCGGAGGCGCGGAGCCAGGCCAGAAGTTATTGTTTTCAGCTGACAACGATAGGTAGACTAGAAAATCAATAAGTAGAAATTAGTCATGTGTGTGTATTAATTTATGGAGTTGACAATAATCCGTAATAGAGCTGACATCGTGGCTGCGTCGGCTGGCTCCGCCCCTCTTACGCCCCGCCGAGATGCCACCGGCCGGATGTCAAACACGCGCCGAGCTTCCGGGAACCGCCGAGCTAGTTCCGGGAACGAAAAGTAGCCGCCATCCAGAGAGATTCCGACGAACGGGCACGACGACATGTCCGTCGTGTGTCGTCGCGTGCGACCTCAAAATCTTCTTCTTCTTCCTCCTAGCTCTCCGCAGTACGCCTGGTCTCCGGCGATTATTCTGCCTCAGACTCCCCAGTATATAAGCTCCCCATGTTCAGCGCACAATCATCAATTCATCATTCGAAAGCTCATTTCATTTGCTGATCGCAAAACCTCCGAGTCAAAAAAGATCGAGGAAGAATCAGCCAGCTAGTAAGCAGAGGCCGCTGATCTGATCGCAGTAGCTAGAAGCAGAGCAGGGCCGTTTCGGTTTGGTTGCCCCGTGGCGATGGCTGACAGGACCAACCTCGGCTTCAGCTTCGCGTCTCAAAGCAGCCACTTGGCGGCGATGACACGGCGGAGCCACGCACCTGACAGCATCTGGCGCCCCTCGACCTCGCTAGCTTTGGCTGCCCACGGCCATGGCGTTCCTTCGATCGTGGCCTCGGCTCCGGCCGAGAAGATCCAGAAGAACTTCGCCTCCGACCTTCTCCTCGGCGGAGCATCCTCAGCGGTGTCCAAAACCGTCGCCGCCCCGATCGAGCGCGTGAAGATGCTCCTCCAAAACCAGGACGAGCTCCTCCGGTCCGGACGCCTCACCAAGCCCTACGCTGGCATCGCCGACTGCTTCCGCCGCACCGTCCGCGACGAAGGCTTCCTCTCCCTCTGGCGCGGCAACAACACCAACGTCATCCGCTACTTCCCCACCCAGGCCCTCAACTTCGCCTTCAAGGACTACTTCAAGTCCCTCTTCGCCTTCCGCCGCGACCGCGACGGCTACTGGCGCTGGTTCGCCGGGAACATCGCCTCCGGCAGCGCCGCCGGCGCCACGTCGCAGCTCTTCGTCTACTCCCTCGACTACGCGCGCACCCGCCTCACCAACGACTACAAGGCCAGCAAGGGCGGAGGCGAGAGGCAGTTCAACGGGCTCCTCGACGTGTACCGCAAGACGCTGCGCTCAGATGGCGTCGCGGGGCTGTACAGAGGGTTCAACGTATCCGTCGTCGGGATCGTCGTCTACAGGGGGCTCTACTTCGGCATGTAAGACTCACTCAAGCCCGTGCTGCTCACCGGCAAGCTGCAGGACAACTTCTTCGCGAGCTTGGGGCTCGGGTGGATGATCACCAATGGCGCCAGCATGGCGTCGTACCCGCTCGACACCGTCAGGAGGAGGATGATGATGACGTCAGGGGAGGCCGTCAAGTACAAGAGCGCCATGGATTGCTTCGCCCAGATTGTGAAGAATGAGGGGCCCAGGTCGCTGTTCAAAGGCGCAGGGGCTAATGTTCTCCGCGCCATCGCTGGAGCTGGCGCGCTTGCGGGTTACGACCAGCTGCAGCTGGTGTTCTTTGGCAAGAAGTTGGGATCCGGTGGTAGCGCCTAAACACACAGGAATTATTCAGCGGACTATGGTACGTGAAAGATGATGACGACAAATGCATTTGGTTCCTATTGTTGATTTTTTATACAGGTTAGTATGATAGATTGAAAAGTAAGAAGCATTCAGTTCAGATTTCTTGACATATCTGCTTGTACGATTGGAGTGATGTAAGTACTTATCAGAATAAAAAGGGAACTGAAATAGCTCGGAACTATTCAGCGTTACGAATTTTACAGTGCCATCACCAGACTATGCAAGCATATTTCAGAGATCGAAACTCTTATCGGCACAAAGACAGCATACTAAACAGAGTAGCTATGTTGCAGGCAACAGCTTCCTAAAGCTGCTAGTCCTTTCAGGTTCTCAGAACTCAGGGCAGCGAGCCATAAGCTTGGCTTCTGCATCTGCCATTGTGAAACTAAACAGGGAATCGTTTTCATAAACGCAGCGCCTTTCTCTGCGCTTGTTTTTATAACTCCAGATGGAAAATTGTGACTCAGCAAGCTTGCTCTGCTGCGCATGCAGAGTCAGTGTGACTGCGGTCCACCGAAGATTGGCCTCATGAACTTGTCATCGAACTTCCTCCAGTAGATGTGGACTGTGTGGACAGGCCTCTCCAGCAGCATAGATATGCTCCGCTTCGCTTGCTCCAGGACGATACCGCTGCCAGACGCGTCTTCGTCGGTTGAGAAAAATGGCAGGGTGAAGTCATCCTTTGGGGAGTTGGTGCCTGTGCTGTGGCCTCTGGATGACGCCCTTGAATGACGTGGGAGCATCGCACTTATGAGAGGCCTAGTCAAGAAGCCAAACACCTGAAATCATGGGGACGTTTCAGCTCTCTGACGTCTTAAACTATGAACTTATATGAATTTATAAAATGTTGGATTTAGTAGGATACCGACCAGAGTGGTGAAAAATACTACAATAATTGTGCTGGTGATGATGGCGGCATGCACTGGATCTGATGTTTCGCCTGAAAACGTGAACTGCAGCAATGCAAAAAGTTTCACAAATCAAACATTCTAAAAACTTGCACAAATTAAATGTAATTACATAAAATAATTGCAGCACCTGGTTATATGCTAGTGCAATTGAAACAGCGCCTCTCATGAGCCCAGCCCACCAAATGACAACCTTTATGTGAGTAACAAAGAATTCATTTAACTCATCCTCTAGGCAATGTTGAGATATGCATTTGAGTCTAAAATTACTGAAGGAATGAAGAATTGTTGGTCTAGAAGCTACCTGATGCTTGAATGTGATTGGCGTTCTCTCAGAACTTCCACTCATGTTATTTGACAAAATGGATATAGGGCAAACAAATGCGGCTCGTCCTAGTAACACAAGCAAGATGATGATACCGAAGAGACTGATGGATGTTTTAAAGCTGAAAAAAAGTCCAAAACCATGTATTCGAGACACAATTTTAGATAAATGAATAGGAAATACCCACTCCGTCCCAAATTGTAAGTCGTTTGACTTTTCTTACCCTAACTTTGACCACTCGTCTTATTCAAAAAATTTGTGCAAATGTAGTCAAATTTAAGTCATTCTTGAAATTCTTTTATTACTAAAGCTAGCCAGAACAAAAGATATGATATTTTGCAAAAAAAAAAATTTTGAATAAGACGAACAGTCAAAGTTGAGGCCAAAAAAGTCAAACGACTTACAATTTGGGACGGATGGAGTAATAAATAAAAGCTACTTCAGGATAGCAAAAGATAGAGAAAAGCCATATACTCCCTCCATTCCAAATTATATTTCGTTTGACTTTGTGGATCTCAAGTTTGACCACTCGTTTTATTCAAAAATTTGTGCAAAATATCATTTTTCTATTATGTCTTGCTTTATTAATATAAGTATCTCATGAAACACCTAAATTTGACAATGTTTGCACAAAAAGTTTTAATAGGACGAGCGGTCAAACTTAGGTAAAAAAAAGTCAAAGGAACTATAGTTTGGAACATGTGTGTGCTGTTGCTCACCTTGCCTTTGATGTCTTCCACTTATCAATGTCAAGGGCATCCATACCAACATAAAGAAAGATGAACGTCTCGGCAATGAATGATAATGTTGCAAATATATGCCTGCATTTGCGTTAATCACCCAATAAATATATTATAACAATATAAACATCCCTAGAAAGTGGAAACATTGATCTCAAATAATGGCACCCAATCCCTGATAAATTTAGGAACAGTGTAATCTCACTTTGTCGTGATTCTTGAGCTTGCTGTCACATTGTGCCATGCATAATGGGACATGACAATGCCACAGAAGAACACGGTCAGAATCCCACCCAGCTCTAGCAACTGTCAAATGAGATGCATGCATCGCCTTCAGATAAATGTGGAAGAACTTATTGCAGTGCTAGTGGACATACTTGACAACCTTACCTCTGCCAGCATATATGATAAATAAGCCATGAGAGCCATCAGTGCTACTTCTCGGTCAGTTGAATGCCTGAAAATTAGGGGAAGAATTTCAAAGATAAGAACAGAAGGTGAATAGAAACCGGATATATTTCGCTGTCACTCACCTACCCAAATACAGAGCTTTGAGAACGTACGCGGTTGATAGACCGATCTGATAAATTATGGTAAATTTAATAAAAGCCAAAAGAAATGGAATTCTGCAATTCTGGAAGTTAAAACTATGCCACTACTGTTTATAGAGGATAATTCAGATGTGGAAGAAAATAGTGCCCTCACTGAGATTCCGAGGATAGTGCTGGTTGCGAACAGATAGAGAAAATCAGATATCACTTTAAGCACAAGCCCTCCCTTGAGCTGACTGATATTGAGATTCTTTATAGCATTGAAAAGAACAACTGCTGTTGCATCATTGACGACTCCTTCCCCAAACACTAAGCTGTACAATCTTGGTGTCTCATCTTGGTTTATGACCTGTGTTTTGCTCCATAATCCATATATTAGAAACAGATGGAAGAGGAACAAGTATTACTAAGGTGTGGCAATTCAGAATGCAGCTCATAGCAGACCTGCAATGTGCACACGGTATCTGTTGAAGAAAATATGGCTCCCAAGGCTGAAGTTGTTCAATGAGGTCAGCACATAGTGAAAAGGAGCACAAGGATTAGAAGCGAACAGGAGCACACAGTTAAAAAAAAAACACAAATAAGGAAGACAAACCTAGATAATCCACAGCGTCAAGATTTCCAAATCCGACTTTCGGGAAGAGCCAGTAGCAGCCTGTTATCGAAAAGTATGCCATAGGAAGTAGTAAATGACGAATTGCACACACAATTTTTCAATTTTATTTGTTATGTTATGAAGTCTGAGAAAACAAAAAAAAAAACCTATATGTGATCGGTTCAGTATTCAGAAGATGCTCTAAGAGTCGGTTATAACCTACCTGCGGAGACTATTGCCACTGAAATGAAGACACCAAATACCCCAAAAGACATGATGGTCATGAAATTGTGGAAGAACTGCTTCTTCTTGACCTGAAACCTGTACACACAAAAACAATGTCCACATTATCTTAAAAAACGTTCAGATCACTGGATCGAGCAGCTTATTTTGAACTTAAACCCCCAATTAGGCAGGCCAATATGAATTTATGATACTGCTGCAGTAGCGGAAGCATGCTTACCCGGCATTGAAGATTATGGGTGGAAGCACGTAGATGAAGAAAAGCTGCTCATCGAACCTCAGGATGTGTGAGTTCTTCCCTTTGGTGAGCAGAAATATGATTGCACCAATGATGCACCCCTGCAAAAAGAAATATAAGTGAAAATATATTACTCCTACAAATAGTTGTGATGAAAAAAAAAAAACTCTTGAGTGAGCTAGAATTTGGTTCGTACGATGATGAGGGCGGTGATGGACTCGTTGACCCACTTGTTCTCCTCCAGAAGGTGGCCGGCGACGAGGCACACGCACAGCACCGTCGTGAACACGCAGATTGACACCACCGTCGTGCTGCTCCCCGTCGCTCCCCCGTTAACCGCCGCCGCCGCCACGAGCGCCTCCCACCACGCCGCCGCCGTCGCCATGGATCCTCCTCCCTCTGCGTCTCGCGCATGTTCCTCTGTTTGCCTCTCTGTGTGTTTTGCTGCCGCCGCGTGACGGAGGAATTTGGCGCGTAGCCTGCGGCCTTGGAAACGGAGGAGCACGTCACGGGGGCACGCGTGTGTCGCGTTGGAGGCGACCTGCCTGCGTGGTACGAGAGGCCGGGAGCCACGTGTGCGCAGGGAGATGCTGATTTACTATGAATTTTAAACTTTAGCCAAAATAAATAAAAAAGGAAAAACACAAAACCACTATCAAAACCGCTTTTAACCCGACCAGGGAGGTAAAACGCACGGTTTTAAAAGTTGAGGGTGTGATTTACCCGGTTTTAGAGTTTAAGGTGGAAACGTAAACTCTGTTTATAGTTGAAAGGGGTAAATAGGACTTTTTTCTTCCTGCCGCGCATGTTTGTTGGGCCGTGTCGACGGCCTTCTCGTCTCTCGGCAAAGGAGGGGCTACAAAATTTTAAAGCATCGCCTTTTTTTTCCAGGAAATTAAAGCACCCTCATAGCTGGTTGTTTATTTTAGCTCTTTTTTTTTTTTGCCTTTCACAGGCCTCTTAGTATTTGGGCCGGTTTTAAACGCCAGGCCCATGATCCATTGCCCAGTGGCGCAACGAAATCCGCCAACGCGCGGGGATCTGAAAATTCGTCCAAAACTTTCCTGGAAACCGTTAATGACGATTCTTAATTTCATAAATATTAATAGAACATAATATATATAGTTTATTAATTTTGATAGTCAAATGACGCCCAAACTAAACAAACGAAACCACGGAGGGGTTATTTGTTTTGAAAGTGTTTGGATTATGATGGTTTAACATTAATATCACAAACATTATACAAAAATGTAACAATTCAAATGAACCATCCTACTGTATCAAGGATAAAACTTTTTTAGTAAATGACCAAGGATAAAATTGTGAGTGAGTCTTTGATATAAATATTCGAGTGTGCCCGTCCTTGGCATCCTGGCGAGGCTCCAGTTTTGATGGCCTCCATGACAACGGTTGTTCAGACCACACAGAGGTCAGTATGACATCGTTTTCTGCTAAATTAAGACTTCATATTAGTCTTTGTGATTTCAGTATGACTTGGTTGCATTCTTTTTTTTTTTGGACAAATTGGTAAGGGAACTCCAAGTTTCCTTGTAATTTTTTTTCCTTCCAGTTCTACCCTATCAATTCCAAAATGTAGGTCGTTTGACTTTTTCAGCCACAACTTTGACCACTCATCTTATTCAAATATTTTTGCAAAATATCATATTTTTTGTTATGGCTAGCTTTAATAATAAATGAATTTCAAGAATAACCTAAATTTGATTACATTTACATAATTTTTTAAATAAGACTAGTGGTCAAACTTGAGGTTTAAAAAATCAAACGACCTACATTTTGGAACGGAGGGAGTATTCATTTTATAGGGTCATTGGACATGCCATTTTTGTTGTCTTCTTTTCCAAAATTTGTTTCTAATTTGATTTTTCAGAGCTGGGATTACTTGGTGTTCCAGCATTTGGATTGAGTTTTGATATGAGCACAGTACGTGTCATATGTGTTCTAATAGTATGTCTCCTAAGATGGTATTAGTAACAACCCTACAACATTATGTCTGAGGATCCACACAAACACCTACTACCATGTTTGCCTCTCCTATTGTCTCAAAAAAAAAAATGTTTGCCTCTCCTACTCTCTAGAAAAAAAAATCCTTCTACCTGACGGTTAATTAATTTGAAGTATCTTGTAATTTTCTAGGAATAAAAAGAAGTAAGTTGACTAGCTTCCAGCCTATTGATATTGAACCAATTGCACAAAAGAATTTAATGATCGACCAGTTGATGAACCGAACATACAGCCTTTTGACTATGGAGTCATGGAGACAAAAAGAAGCACCATTTGCATGTTTCAAGAACACGATGGAGCTGGCACTACGATTGAGAAGGTAAAGCTCGTCCATTCTAGAAACTGGACCACCTAATTGGCTTTTTCTTTAGGAGACCTTGGCAGTATTAGCAGTTGACTGGAATGGCTTTGTGCGTAGGGTCTCTACGGATGAGAACCGTTTGTTTTCAAAAGTTTGGGAAGGCCTTTGCAGTTTGCACGCGTATCACTGTGTTTCGAACAAATTTTATCTGAACAGTATGCAGCAACGACGACCAACGAACAAATTTCGATTTAGAACGAGGCTTATCTCTTGCTACTAGTCGGTACCACGCGCAGGGACTACTGTACAGGCCATTTTGGATAGAGTTCGCGTCTCTTTCCTGAGAAATCTCCAGCAATTTTTGCAACTGAACTCTATATCTATCCTAGTAGTCTGCAAAAGTTCACTCCCCGCTCTGCAAAGGCATGCCGGTCACAACACGATGTTCGTGCCTTGGCATTTTGGCACTCCATCCTTTTTGGGCAGAGAGACTGAGAGAGAGGGAGAGAGACGCTTCACGTCACACGTCGACGACTAATGCATACGAGTAGGAGTTAAGTTTATACAACGAGCAGCCACCACCATCAACTCATTCATCATCATGAAGGGCTTAGCGCTAACGCGTGGCGATCTTTGCGCGAATTTCTCGCGTCGCGTTGGCGTCAAGAACGGAGAGAGAGGCAACTCACCCCCACCCTTCCCGCCACCATAACCGCGGCCTCAAGCGTGACCTGCTCTGCTTTACACATCCATCCCCTGCTTGCTCTAGTGCTCTGCTCTCATCCGGGACGCCGCCTGAAACGGCAGCGCGATGCCATTAGTGGCCGTCACGTTCTCCACGCCACCTGCAGGCTGCTGCTGCTTCTAGTCTATTCTCTTCTCTCCCTGCCCCCACTGACCCACCGGTCCCGACCAGACCTTCACCCTTCCTTCTCTTTTTAAATCCTTGCGCCCTTGTTCTCTCTCTGTCTGTCTCTTTGGAGCACAAGACCTTCCTGTAAAATTCGCAGAAACTCGCGATGTCGTCGGCCGCCGTCAGCGCAGCGTCTTCTTGCTCTCGCAAGCCCAACGAGGAGCCGCCGCAGCGGAGGGAGGTGGAGCAGGAGCGACGACGACGCGCGGATGAGGAGTGCAGCTCCGCCGCCGCCGCCGGAGCCATGGAGGAGGAGGAGGAGGAGCGCGTGGGCGAGGTAGACAGCAAGCTCAGCGAGGCGTCGCTCTGCGCCACCACCGAGGAGGAAGACGACGAGGAGGAAGAAGAGGCTGCGAAGGACGCCATCGAGCTCGGCCCCAGGGTCAGCATCAAGGAGCAGCTCGACAAGGACAAGGTGAAAACTGAAAGGGAAACGCCTCCATTCCATTGTTTAGCAGCTCGTTTCTTCATCCTACCTGTCTGCTTGATTGACTTTGTTTCAGGCCAATGCTTAATTGACTTTGTAGCAATAATGTACTAGTAGGAGTTAGCAATCCAAATAATTCCCTTGTCTCTTACTACTGCTCTGTTTGAGGCCTCTGCTCAATTATGCTGCAGTGTGCACAGTTAAGATTCTTAATCGCGGACTTATAACTGTTGTACAGGACGATGAGAGCCTGAGGCGATGGAAGGAGCAGCTACTTGGCAGCGTGGATCTGAGCTCCGTTGGAGGTAAGAACAGAAGCTCGCTGCACTGAACAAAAAAGCTCCGTTCAAAGTCCAAAACTACTCTTTGTCTGCTCGTTCGTGTTTGCTGCGTGATGCATTGCCGTCATCCGTAGACCATAATGCACAGGATGCACGTCAGTTTTCAACTAAAAATTTTGCACCCCGCGTTGCCTTTCCGTGCTCAGGTGAACTACTCTTCGTTGTCTTCTGGCGTTCGTCATCCCTCTATAGTACCTGTCTATCATTTTGCACTATCTTGCTGAGCATGGGCCGTCAGAGAGTCTTAGACTCTTAGTGTGACTGCTGCTTCATTTGTTGCCTCCCATTGTTCAAGTTAGGAAAAGAAACCAAGAGGACCTTATTAGCAACCGGGAACACATTCCTGATTTGATTTTCAAATAAAATTCAAGAGAAGGGAACGCCAATTGGATGTCTGCCATTATCTCAATATACAGCATGTTTGGATTTACGAACAAATGAATTTTGCGCAGAGTGCCACAAGCACACTGAATTTCTCATGAATTCTAAACCATCCCTTAATCGGCCTTAGGGTTCTTTTCTGATGGAGGTGGCTGGGAGCTGAGAAAAGTGAGGTTGCGTTGTGCCGGGTGCCACGGAAAAAGGCCGGCGTGCTTTGATGCCTTCCTTCCTGTTGCCTGCCAATCATTTGTGCTAACCAAAGGTTGTTGTGGCTGGAGGTTGTACAAATATAATGCCTCCCGGTGGGAACTTTGCTGCGGCATCTTTCATCCATTCCTGTCATGGTGCCTAGGTATCTCACGTTGTACTTTATCCACTACCATATGATACTCCCTAGTACTCCGTTGGTGCAGTGGTCAATGACAATGTCCTCAAAAGCTGCGAAGGACAATGATACTGGTGTCCCAACCGTCGAGGAACGAGCACGCAGCATAATTTGCGCGCTAAATTCCTCGGGACAATTCTTTCATGTGCCACTGAAGCAATTGCAATCCCAGATTTGCCATGATATTGGGCAAATTTGCAATGGCAGGAAAAAGGATTATTTCATACTCGTTCGATCTTGTTTACGAGTTCAACGAAACTGGTGCTAGTCACTTAGGATTCTTAGAAATACACACATTTTAGAGACATGTTGTACTGCGTTGCAAATCAAGCTCACGGTTTTGCGACGCACTGACCATGCTACAGAGACGCTGGAGCCAGACGTCAAGATCACTGGCCTCTCCATCCTGTCGCCCGCCCGGCCGGACATGGTGTTGCCACTGCCGCCGGAGCCCAAGAGCAAGGAGCCGTGGTTCACCCTCAAGGAGGGCAGCGCCTATAGGCTCAAGTTCACCTTCGCCGTCGCCGGCAACATCGTCTCCGGCCTCCGCTACACCAACACAGTCTGGAAGACCGGCATCAGGGGTACCTACATCACTAGCACATGAACACTCCTGCTATTCCTCTGCTTCTGCATTTTGCCTCCCATGGATACACCAAGGCATTTTGGGCTTTGTTTTTGACGAACTGCTCTTTGACAGTGGACAGCACCAAGGAGATGCTGGGGACGTTCAGCCCCCAGGCCGAGCCCTACACCTACCTGACGCCCGAGGAGACCACCCCGTCAGGCATCTTTGCCCGGGGATCATACTCTGCACGAACAAAGGTAAAAAAAAAGCCTTCCTGTAACCTATATTCAGACACCAACTCAGAAATGTTCACTTTATCTGCATAATTTGTATGCCAGTGGATGAGGATGTTCTGTTTTCACGCCCTTACAGTTTCTCGACGATGATCGCAAGTGCTACCTGGAGATGAACTACACCTTCGACATCCGCCGCGATTGGCCGTCAAGCTGATGAGCAGCGTGCCTTTTGATCCCTGACTGATTGGTCTGCTTGACGACATGGTTTGGTTTCGAGGTCAAGTTGTTGTCATTGCCCAAACTCCATGATACAACTCTGACGTGTGTTCGAGTACAGCTCTGCTTGTAGCTTTCTTCAGGTTGTTTCAGTATGTTTTGTTGCAGAAGTGTAGCCGGTTCTTCTACAAACGGTTCAGAAGTTATTTTCTCTACAAACAATCTGATGGTTTCAAACATTTCTGATATAGGCTCTGGTTCATCTATCCAATGCGCATCGAACAATAGAGAAAAATTCGCTCACTGATATACATTATTTATCTGATGGCCCAGAAGAAACAACTTTGCATTATTTTCCAATAGATGAAAAAAAGCAAGAATTTCAAGAAGTAGCCTTGCCAATATCGACAAATCAACCAAGCAAGATGACTCATGGGCAACACTTGAAGCAACCAAGCAATAATTTGCATTTTGGTGACTGCATGCAACCTGATTTTAAAATTTCAGTATAATCTAGGGCCTGTTTCAAATTGAGAGAACTGAGACAAGGTAAACTATTGATACTAACTTTGCTCTTTGGATATTAAATCTCGATCAAAACTGGTCTATTCGATGTTCATACAATAGAAGATAAACTTTTACTGACAAAACCTAAACCACTCTCCACTAATGACTTCAAAAAGAAAAGAAAAAAGAGAGCTCACGAGACACAAGTCGTCGCTGAACTCAGGCGTCTTCATCAGCTTCTTCCTCTGCAACAAGCATAAGTGTCTCCAGTCGCTTGTCAAATAGGGCTGCACTTTCATCCCTCTCGTCAAGCTCCTCGCCCTCGGCTTCTAACCACTTCTCACGCAAATCATCAAGAATGTTGCCTTGGTCACTGTAGCCTCCGGAACCAGGTGCACTGGGACGAGTTGTCCGCAATGAGTCATCTCCAGATGGCGGTGGGAGAGTCAAGAGCAGGGCCCGGAACTCCTGAGTGTTTGCGAACATCTCAAAGTTGCAGGCGATGATATCCAAGATATACTCCCTTATTTTCATGACACCGTATCTGTGTTCAGAAGCAAAAATCTGACATTAATAACACACTAAATAATATATTCATGACAAACACACAGAACAATGGGCACACACTTACATGTCTGAAAGCATCAACCAGTGGCACAATTCTGCAGGTGAGACATGTTCGAGATGTGGCAACAGCATATCAGCTACAACCCGCTTAAGGGGGAACAACAAGTACCTCGATGCAACATCAAATAGTTCTTCAGCCTGAAATAGTTGTACTTGAATTTAGTCTCATGAAAAAGATGTATCCATAATGCCTTTAGTACAAGAAGAGGTAGTAAACTTAAGTTTTGTATATCATACCTGATCAGGATCTAAATGCTCTAGCTTATCAGTATACCTAAAAGTTACACAAGAAAAAAGTAAGCAAAAGGGGAAAAAACAATAGCAACGAATTTGTGGCGAAGCATGTAAACTACAATAAAATCTTACATGTATTCCAGCATCTTTTCAAATGCTTCTGCACTCAAGTCATGCTCCTCAAGAAGTGGAAGTTTCTGAGCTGCTTGAAATTCACAGCTACCTTCAAGGAAATCAACAGTTCGAGACAGCCTGGTTCTAAAGTACTCTGACCTGGAGGCCAAAATGACCTTATGACAAGGGAAAATCTTATCTTCCACTCTTATATAAAGATCGGCAAGATCCTCCTTCGAGTTTTTGCACATCTCACTTGATTCCTCACTATAATAGCATTCTTCTCTTGAGTTAGCTAAACAAGTCTCCAGAATACGCTGCAAAGCTGATGGGAGTCGATCTTGCTCAGGCAAGGACGGTGCTTGCAAAATGAATCGCTTCTGTGAATTGTCCAAATCCAGTCTTGCCGACTTGTACTCTGCATACTGCTGATGCATAACTTCTTTATCCAAAATCTTTTGCAACTCCTCACACTTACAAACTTTGCACGCCCGCGCCAAATTTTCCATGTCATCCACAGCTACCTCGAGTCTATCAGAATAGAAGAAATGGATGAGGCTGTATAAGGCACCATAATACAACTTTTGGTTAGAAAATCTCACTTCCTTCTTGTCTTTCCAGTCTGCCTTGAACTTCTTTTCAAAGAAAGGAGATCGGGCACAAAGGATGACCCGATGAGCTTCAACAGGCTTTCCATCCACGTAGAATGTAATATCGGGAGGGAAAAGGCAAGCACTTGTTGGATCATCCTTTGGCACAAATCCTGCATATTCAGTATCTATGTTAACCCATCTTCTTTCCGTGATAAAGCAAGTTAGAATTAAAAATATTGAACATTGTTCTGAAGGAAATAGCTGAAGCAGACAACACATTTTAGTGGCATTTCCCATATAGTTAGATTGAACTGATTAAGCCTAATGCATTTCAATAGGAAATCACACATGATTCAGATCTTCTCATAATTTCAGAAATTGAGAAATCAAATCTTCCCTCATAATAATCTTAGACTGGCATTGGCGCATACATGAAATGAATCGCTAACAATTGGAACACTAAAGTAACTTAAAATCCTTACTATTATTATCAATGGAGTAGTGCCCAAATTGCTAATCCTATTTGAAGACAACTAAATACTAAATTCTGAACTGTATAAAGTTGTTATAATGAATGGACAATGAACCAATTATTAATACAATCCTTCCACTTGACATCAAGATATTGAAACAACAAGGAATCAAAGAGACACCAGTAAGAAGCACTCACCGGCGGCCGCGGCGAGGGCAGCAGCTTCGGCGCCGGCGCTCCCCTGGAGCATCTCGAGGAAGGCGGCGCGGTTGGCGGGGCAGGCGAGGAACGTCGCCCGGAGCGCGGCGGGCAGCGGCGCCAGGGGCGGCGGCCTGGCCTCGAACGACTTGAGCAACCAGCGGAGGCGCAAGTTGAGCGCGGCGTAGTGGCACCGGTCGCCATCGAAGGTGCGCTCAGCGCATACGGCGCCGGCCTCGAGCAGCATCCGGGCGGCCTTGGCGTGGCCCGCGAGGCAGGCGTAATAGAGCGCGACGGAGTCCCAGCGGTCGCGCGCGTTGACATTTGCGCCGGCCTCGAGGAGGAGGGCGAGGCGGTCGCAGTCCCCCGCCCGCGCCGCCTCAAAGAGGTCGCCGCCGGGGACCTTCTTGAGGGGCACCGAAGACTGGAGATCCTCCGGGTCGAGTTCGACATCGATGTCTAGGCCCTGGAGCTCGACGTCGGGCTCCGAGTCCATGGCTATCGGGATTGGCGGTGCGGCGGCCGGGGGCGAGGAAGAAAGGGACGGTAGGGGAAGAAGAGCCGACGGAACTGGTTCGCTCAAAATATCTGCGTTCAGGTCCGACGGAGGACGCGCGCCGGAGAACGGGAGGAGAGATTTCTTTCCGGTGGGAATTAATAAAAAAAACGCATTAAAGTCAATCGCGGCTGTTTGGAAATGGGAAATTTACGATTTGAAGAGTTTTGAAAGGTGCTATTTTGGTACAAAATATATTTTTCAAAAAAAAAAGTGTTGGCGCCTTTTCTTCCCAACACATGAATGCACTAGATCGTGCAACGTGCAAAGGAGCTCGCTGCGGCACCTCTGCGACGGGCGGTCAGACCCATGTTATAGGCGGTCAGACTCCCTGTCACATGCGGTCAGACCCCCTGTACAGGCGGTCAGACTCCCTGCGACAGCCCGGTAAGAAACCAACGAATGCTCACCCGGGAGAGACCCCGTCATGGTAGGCGCACCTTGGGTTGTTCTAGGATGGCATACCACCTAGAATGTCCTCGGTCGTCGTCGAGACGAAGGAAGAACAACAAATGAGATTGGAAAAGCTAGGGCAAAGGGATAAAAGAAAATGTACAAAATAGTAGATGTATTTGTGTTTGACGATTGGATAGAGGTCCTCAATCGGCCACGACGCTTCATAATATAGGGTGGAGAGGTCTTGCCCCGCAAGAAAGTCCCTTTACAGATCTAAACCGCGAGAATCCTTAATTCCACTCGGACTCGGGGACAAGCGTTCAGACCGCCTGGCACATTGCCAGACCGGCTACAGGGCACAGACCGGCTGTAGAGCCAGATTGGCATCTTGCCATTTTTGCCATCAACATATGCCCCCTGTTTTTTGTAAAGCAAAGCGTACCATAAAAGATTAATTCAGTCTAAGGGCGACCTTCTACTGTCGGTCATTTTTTTTCTAAGGGCGATAACATATTATCGGCCATGAAACTTGATTTGCTCAAGTTGATGCTACATTTACCCGCTTTGGCCTCCACTCCTTCCTGGTCCGTGTTGGCTTTGCTGGCTTTTCTTCAGTTTGTTGCTCCATTGTTACTCGCTTGCACATCCTTTGTAATCTTCTCTTTTGAGTACGAGATAAGCCTGAGGGAATGAGGGACACCACCTCGGCTGCATATCTTTAGTATGTTGCCTATTGTTGCCTTCACCTTGCTTAATAACTTCACTCTTGACCAGATTCCTATTGCTAGCAATCGGTCCTTGTGATGTATCACAATTTAGATATGGAGGAGAATATAAAATAACACAAGGTCGCATATATGAACTACCATAATTTAAAGGTGAATAATAGCAAGGATAGGACCAAGACCAAGGTGTAGTCTGTCTATCATAACAATAAGGTGCAAAAGCAAAATTATCTCGTTGTTCATGCATACCTTGTGCTCTATGCCTCGGTGGTGCTTTTTCCCCTCTAGTACCATTTGATTGTTTTCTTCGCTTCTGAGCAGCCCTTTCCTCTTATACTTGGCCAAGAGCTCTTCAAAACTTGGCCTTGCTTTAACTTTGGACTTAGAGGAATTTCCAGGCCTTTGAACGGCCGGTCACACCGGCTGGACGGCCGGTCAGACCGCCTGTCTTGCCGACAGACTTGATGCTCTTTTCTTGCCCCCCGAGCGTAGAAATTTCCGCTGTAGCTCGACATGTCTCCTTGTGTAGCACCTTCTTCTCGGGCCTCTCTTCACCAATGATCATATTCTTTCCTTTAGCCTTTTCGGCTTGATCCGGCCGAATGAGCACCTTAGGATTAGCCAACTCAATGGTATTCAATAAGGTATTTACAGGAAAAGGATTGTGATCAACCTGCGTATTATGAAACACTAACCGGTCTTCATTAACAGCCAATTGTATTTGCGGGCGAAACACATTGCAATCATTGGTTGCATGAGAAAAAGAGTGATGAAATTTACAATAAGCTCGTCTCTTCAACTCCTCAAGCGGTGGTATAACATGAGATATTTTGGTCTTTACCTTTTTCAGTAGCTCATCAAAAATTCTATCACATTTGGAAACATCAAAAGTAAACCTCATCTCCTCCTGCCGATTTTTATGAATCGGCTTAAGAGAAACACAAGTGTTTGTTTGTCATTAGATAACCATGTAAATTCAGCAGTATACACCTCTTTGCCCTCATCGTCCGAAGAATCATAACTCAACACATTAACATTAGGACGATGATGCTTAACTCGGCTTTCTACATCCAAAGCTTTTTGATGCACTTGATTCACAGTAAAGAAATCATAACTATCTAGTTTTTCTTTAATATGAGAACGTAAATCATCACGAGCTAGATTAGCTAAATCTTTTTCTGCAATATTCACACCAAAACATCGATTTTTCATATCACGGAATCTTCTAATATATTCATTCACAGATTCATCACGTGATTGCTTAACCGATGTAAGATCAGACAATTTGAGATCATTATTTCCACAAAAGAAATGATCATGAAATTTATGTTCTAATTGCTCCCATGAGCTAATAGAACCAGGTGCTAATGAGCTATACCAACAAAAAGTGTTTCCAGTCAAAGATAATGAAAATAAGCGCACTTTCAATTCGCTTATAGAACCAACTTCTCCTAATTGGGCAAGATATTGACTAATATACTCAAAAATACTTTTATTATCTTCCGCATCAAACTTAACAAAATCAGGCAATCTAAAACCAGCACGGTATTGAACCGAATCAAAGTGAACAGGATACAGTTTTTGATATCCACGAGTTTTGCCTCTAAAATCTACCCGAAGATTTTCTTTAAGAAAATTAGCCAAATCATTCTTATAATCAGCAAACATTCTATCAAATTGTGAAGAATAATTTGGCTATGTGGGTGCACTATGCTGGTTTGGATAGCAGGTCAGACCGACTGTGGGGGTCGGTCCAACCGCCGTGCCGGTCAGACCGCTTGTAGGGGTCGGTCCGACCGGCCGTGGCCTGTTCTGCCACCGTTGCAAGTATCGGTCATACGTTTCATTAAAAATAGGACCGATGGGTGCAACAGTACCTATGGATGGTATAGGTGGTGTAGTATATGCGAAGGTACTATATGGCGGAACAAAATTCACAAGCTCATTAGTTCGGCCAATGCGGCCAGAATTAGGGATGCTCATGATGGGTTCTGGGTATGAAGGCTGGGCTACCAATGCATTGGTAGTTGTCACCATCTGTTCACTATAAAAATTCAACGGCATGCCATATGGTGGTTGTTCCATGGTAGGATTTGCCGATAATTCAGGTGTAAGGACATTGGTAGTAACGCTAGTTGTAACTGGCAAATTATCAATAGGTATTTCAGGTTGTTATTTACTAGCAGATTTTTTCTCTCTACATAAAAGCCAATTAACTAGAAAAGCATCACGCTCAGCCATCATACTTTGAATTTGTTCGACTGTAACACCAGAAGATGAATCACTTACATTGGGTGTTACCTCAGGTGGAGTCTCATCAAAGACGACATCCTTGAGCTTTATAACCTTGGCTTGACGATCTCTGGAGTAGTGCGACAGGAATTGCTTCTTTGCTTCCTCCTTACGCCGTAGTACTTCCTGCGCTTGCTCCTCTTCGATCTTCTTGAATCTTTCATGAAGGATCTTACAGTTGTCGGCCTCAAACTGATCTAGGTTAGGCCTCACGATGTTGGATTGATCAACTTCGCCGTGTTTAGGATTTAGACCGGTCATGGTAACCGATTTATCTTTCTTCTTCCCCAGTGGAGTCGCCAAAATATGTTGGCGCCTTTTCTGGCCAACACACGAATGCACTAGATCGTGCAACGTGCAAAGGAGCTCACTGCAGCACCTCTGCGGGGGGCGGTCAGACCCCCTGTTACGGGTGGTCAGACCCCCTGTTACAGGCGGTCAGACCCCTGTACAGGCCGTCAGACTCCCAGCGACAACCCGATAAGAAACCAACGAACGCCCACCTGGGAGGGACCCCGTCAGGGTAGGCGCACCTTGGGTTGTTCTAGGGTTGGCAGGCCACCTAGAATGTCCTCGGTCGTCGTCGAGACGAAGGAAGAACAACAGATGAGATTGGAAAAGCTAGGCCAAAGGGATAAAAGAAAAGGTACAAAATAGTAGATGTATTTGTGTTTGACGATTCTATCTTGTTCACTAATTTGTGATGACTATTTTTTATCATTAAAAGCCTATAAAATATCATAAACGTAAGGGTCATTGTGGTGGAACCTTCTCACTTGGGTTCGAGTCTCCAACTCGGCACGAGGGCTCATATTTTTCTGAATTTATTTCAGGATTTAACCGATATTATTCTTTCAGTGTTAGGCGATGTCCTCATCGATTGCGAGGCGCCCGTGGTGACTTCATCAGTCTCGAGATCAGTCGGCTCAGTCTCTTAAAGGTGCTCATAGGTGTAGGGTTACATACATGTATTCATAGGGGAACTTGTATGCATATATGTGAGTGTCTTCGATTGTAATGATTCTCCAAAAAGATCATGACTGTGAATGGACTTATGATGAATTGATCTATTGTCACGAGGTATTCGTCACAAAAGGTCATTTTTCTTGTAGAGAAGTGGTTTTCTCCGGGCAACACCACCTCTTGTTTTAGTTTTCCGTGTTTTTTCATTTTGGATCTATTCCAGGGAAGGTTTTATCCCGTGCGCACAGGTGAGCACCGATTTTGCAGGCCACACACAAGCACACGCAGGAGTCACTGGTTCGTTGGGCTCATGGCATGATACAATATGGTTGGATATCAGGATTACAGAAGGTTCATCTTGTTTTTTTAGATAATGGAACATAAAAGGTCCCAGCCTCTACACCATCAGAGATAGTGTACACGGCAAAACGATACATCCAGGAGCACTTAGGCTCAAAAACAAACATTAAAGTTTCCTCGAAGACAAAAAGACGATTAAGCCGCTAATCTATTCGAGAAGTTCCAATCAAACTTGGCGAAAATTTCCATGACGACCGACTCCAGAAGACGACATCCATTCTGCAAATTTGCCTTTGCATCCTTGTCCTTAAGCAACAACGACCAAGTGCATGTCCAAAAAGTCGCCCTGAAAATAACCTGCATCACAGTGTTAGCTTTAGTGCGATTAAACACCATGTCATTTCTATTCAACCAAATAGCCCAGCAAATAGCAGATAAACCTACACACATTTGATTTCTAAGAGCTGACTGAATGCTAGCAATCCAAGAGCCAAACATGTTGGAGATGCTAGATGGGGGTTGAATTCCAAAGGTGATATAAATTGTATTCCATATGAAACGGGTGAAGTGACAATGAATGAACAGATGTTCAATAGTTTCTAGAGCACTACACGAGCAACAAGTAAGATGTCCTTTCCAATTCCGTTTTGCAAGGTTATCCTTAGTGAGAGTGACTCCCCTTTTATATAGTACCACAAGAAAATTTTAATTTTAAGTGGAATCTTAATCTTCCAAATTGGGCACTTGTGTGGAATAATACCATCACTAATCAATACCAAATAGAAAGAACATGTTCAGAACACCCCACTTCTATGCAGATTCCAAATGAAAGTGTCCCTTTTGCCTGTAAGTCTAGTGTTTATAACACTTACCACTAATCTGCACCAAGAGTCTAAATTGACTCCCGTTAGTGCCCTTCGAAAAGATACCCTCAAAGGCCTGGTGCTTAGCACCTCAGCGACTGTTGCTAACTTCTTTCATACTATCTGATAAAGATTAGGATAGACCATTTTGAGGGGTCTAGCCCCTATCCAGGTGTCCTCCCAAAATCTAGATCCCTTTACATTGTTAACTTTAAAATGTCCATACTGTAGGAAAAGGTCCTTCACCTTCATTAGTCCAGACCAGAAATGTGAATCTCCCGGCTATTTTTGGACTTGGGCAAGATTTTTATTTGACAAATATTTCCTTCTTAGGAGGTTTTGCCAAACTCCTTCCTCATTTATTAACTTGAATAGCCATTTACTCAAGAAAGATTTGTTTTGAGTTTCCAAATTCTGGATGCCTAGGCCTCCACACTGTTTAGGCCTACACAATATGCTCTACTTAGGGAGCCTGTATGTGACATCTCTGATGTCAAAAGAATTAAAAGTACATTTAAAATCAATGTAAAAGGGAATTATGGGTTGAAACTCAAAAATCCATCAAAAATTCAAATTTAAATCCAAAAACAAGGGTTGTTTGACACCCAACTGAAAACTCAAGATTTTTGTACTAAACTTGAAAATCTCCAAAAATGAAAGTTGTTTGGCATCACAAATAAGGCCTAGTCACTGTTTGGAACTTTTGAAAATTTTGCAGTTTAGTCCCTCAAAAACTCGAAATACAGTTCTGGGCACCTTTTTGTATTTGGGTTGTTTGAGCTCGAAAAACTTGGAATTTCAGGTTCATCCCAAAAAGAAAGTTGTGTCCCATCTCCCAAACTCCAACTTTTATTTTCACACTTTTTCAAGTTCAGTTCAAATTTTTGGAGAAAATTCGAAATGGAAAACGGAGCTCCACGGGCGCCAACAGTGGCCCTGGCGCGCCCCTGCGCTGGCCGGAGCTCGGCTGCCACGTGGCCGGCAAGCGGCGCAGGCAGCGCCTTGTCGCCTTGCACTTGTCCAGCCCCTCCAGAGCCATCACGTCGCCACCGTCGAGTCGCCTCGCCTCGCGCCGCGAAACGCCATCATGGCGGTCGAGCGCCGCCATGGCCACGCGCGCGCGCGCGTCACGCGAAGCCGCTCCGCGGCAGATTCTCGGCCCGCTCCGCGCCAAGAGCCCTGTAGAGGATCCCCCGACGTCACTCAAGGATCTCCTTCGCCCGGTCGCGTCGCTCGCGCGCTGCCCGAGCTCGCGCCGCATTCATGGCGGTCTGCTCGCGCCGCGTCGTGCGTGCGCACGCTCCCGAGGCAGCACAGTGCCTCCCTCGCGTGTTCGCACTTAGCCATTTGCACTTCCTCGCGCTCGCTCCGTCGTCTTCTTCCTCGCGCCGCACGGACCGAGCCGTGCTTCGCCGAGAAATTCGCCTTCCACACTCCACCATTCCCAAATTCATCGCGCACGAAGCTAGACCTCTACCCTAGCTCCAAATCCCCCCACTTCTCCCGAGCTATTGTCGCTTCTCCGGCGAGAAATCAAGATTTCCCCCAAATCGCGATTTTCGGCCGCCGGAGCACCCTCACGTCGAGACCCCACTCCGAGCCGTCCCCGAGGTCAACCGAGCACGCCAGTAGCTTCCTCGAGCTCCACTGGTGCTCTAGGACCCTTTAAACCTCGACGAACGCCCCCGACCTCACCGGCGTAGAAGCCGCGGCGGCCGCGCCGCCACTGCATCGTCGCCGGCGAAACTCCGAGCTTCCCCGGCCTCCCAACCGTCACCAATCAAGTCGTGGTGAGCCCCTAGTGCTTTTCCCCCACTTCCCCGACCCTAACTCGCCGTCGTTTGGCCGGCGTAGCAATGCCGACGAGCCAAGGGCATGAGTTCATCGTCTTCGTTTTTCTACGGTTCCCAGTGTAAAAGTCAGGGACTTGTTCGTGAAGTTTTTGAAAGTTCTAGGGTCTCTCGCGTAAAAAGATTCTTAAACCTAGATCTAATTTTCCCGAATCTTGTAAAATCCGTTAAAAATCGTACAAAAATCAGAAAAATGCACAAAAATACTCCCTGGATTCGTGAGATTGTAAACTCCAATCTCCTTTAAGCATGTATATACTTTTGGTGAACCGTTTTTGAACTAAAATTCAAACTGTGGAAATTGAAACTTGTGCACCATTTCAAATCCAGAGCTCCGCTAGGGTTGATCTTTGGATATGTTGTTTGTAGTGACTTTGGGCACCTTGTGTCCAAAGGGGACCTAAAAATATGCAGTGTAGCTTCAGTTATGAATTAAAATGTGTTTTCTGTCTTTTTGTAGTCCAGAAATTATTAAAAATAATCCATGCAGTGAAAAATCACCATTTTTCTCCAGAGGACTAGAAACTTGTTAGCACACCTGTTAAAAATGCAAAACTTAATTTTTCTCTGTATAGACCAGCAAATAAATAGATATGTGTTTTTGGATAGGAATTTATTGAGGACTGTCCAAGGGTTATTTTGAGCCACCACTTGGCCAGAGCCCTCCTCATGCTTACGACTAGCTTCGGTAGGAACATATCCTGAAATGGATGAATTTTCGATTTTATATGAATTTATTTCATTCTGCAGACAGCTGATTGATATATTTTTAATAAATTATGTGTAGCTCAGATTTAGCTAAATTTTGGAGTGAGCTTAGCTCTTATACTCCAGTAGCTGTCATAAAGTTTATAGATAAAAATAATGAACAGAAATGGAGAAACAAAAATGAGAAGTAATCTAGGTGGAAATTGATTTATATAAAGGAATAAACCTTTTTGTTAGTTAGTTAGAATAAAATAAAGGGAATCTGAAATCCCAGAACAGCACCCTAAATTGTGAGTAATAAATAAGAACTCTTTTATATATGTACACAATCACCATCGAAGTCAAATAAAAATCTTCCACACCTCTACTCTGTTTTTGTGAAGAAAATTAGTAGTACTTAAGTATGTCTAGGTGAATATGGCCTTCAAGGCCTTAGTCCTAGAATCAATAGGCAGCCACCTTAAGATATGCATCTCATGTAGAAGGCGCTATTCCGGACGGCAACTACCACCTCATCCCCGCTGACGAGGAAGGAATCCCGGAGGAAGGTGCCGGCGAAGGATCGACCAACCCGGAGGCTAACCCCCAGCTTGAGCAAGAAGGCAAGCCCCGGAGCATAACCTAACCTTTACCAATTATGCATCTATGAATTTCCTATGCTTGTGCATTTACGTTTCAAGGAGTTGATTGAATACCTTAGCTGCATGTTTCCTAGTACCTATGACTTGCAACACTAGTATGAAAGGATCGATAGGGCATTGCTTTAGGTCCGTTACAAGTCGAGTGATTTCCTGTCACTCGCGAGACATAGGAATTGCTTGTCTTTACTTATGTTGGAATCATAAGGATTGACGGGCGGGATGATAGATGTAGATCTCCCGTCCGTGTATGATAATGGATTTAAGGTCGAAATGTGTGGTTGAGTGTGTCAAGTTTTTGAACGTACCACATGCATGCCGATATATGGGAGTCGGTAAGCCCGGTACCAGATTGAAGCAGCTAGGGCCGATAGCCATCTCTCCTTGGAAACTTTGTTTTCCCCTGCCGTACACTTGTGGATATATGCGTGAGACTGTGAGTGAAGCAGTAAACCTTTATCCTAAGGAAATGGACCCGGTTCCGAATTGTGGATCGATGGGAAAGGTTGGGAAATGCTTGTACCTTTTATAACAAGCAGAGTATCCGTGTGTGTTGGGTTTCCCCTGGCCAGGTAGCAAAATTCGGTTCGAACTGTCCGCTTCTCGCGGTTAATGAGACTGCTTGACCGCCTTGCTACATTGAGTAACAAGTGAAACTTGAGATTGATGAACTTGTTGTATGAGATAAATTGTATTGCACCACTTGTATGCTTAGAGAGGATGCAAATCTAGAATGGTTAAATCTAATAGAATGTGATGCTAAAACTTGAAAGCAAGGACCTACTCTTAGTTGCTTTTTGGCAAACAAACCCACCAGCCAAAAGCCTCTCATTGTCTAGATGTCGGTGATGTAGTTTTCACCCGACGGGTAAGCCTTGCTGAGTATTAGTATACTCAGCCTTGCTTGTGGCATTGATTTACAGGTACCATGTTGGATGTGGCCGTCGATGCTTTGACTTGGCCTACCCAGGTTCCCCCTGGATGGCACATCGAATGGGTTCCGTCCTCTGCCGAGGAACGGGAGGAGTAGCACCGTGGCAGGCTTCAGCATGGTGTTATTTGTATCGTCGTTAGATTTTCGTCCGCTGCGATGAACCTTTTATTTCCGCTGCAATGAACTTTTATTTCCGCTGCAATGAACTTTATTTCCGCTGCAAGACTTTAATACTCTGATTTAAATCTGAACTCGGTTTGTAATAACTTGTGATACTTTTTGTGTATGTTAAATCTGTGGAATGTTGTAATCTCTGGAACTCACCTTCGTGTGGGCGTGCTGTTGTTTCGATCGAGAAAAGTACGTGGTTAATCGGGTTTAATCCGACGGCGCTCCAGCTTATTCCGGATTAAGTGCCTGACTACTCGGTTAGTGGTCCCGGGGTACTTAACTTGGAATAATTTCGGAGTGGTCCGCCACACTGTACTTCTCCTTGTGATCGTCATATTGCCAATAAAAATTTGAGCGATAGAAAACAACTTTTTTAAGAACACCTTTCGGTATCTCAAAGAACGATAACATATACATCGCAAGACTAGTAAGTACTGAGTTAATCAGAACTAGCCTGCCCCCCCACAGACAACAATTTTCCTTTTCAACTACTAACTATCTTTTGAAACTTTTCCTCAATTATTTTCGAGTCACTATTTGATAACTTCCTATGGTGCATGGGGATTCCAAGGTATTTAAAGGGAGCGCAACCTGTTTTACAACCAAACAGGTTCGCATATTCATGATTAAACTCATTTGCCTCACCATAACAGTACAACTCGCTCTTATGAAAGTTTATTTTTAGACCCGACAATAGCTCAAAAGTACTTAGCACTAGTTTAAGATTTTTGGCCTTGTCGATATCATGTTCCATGAAGAGAATTGTATCGTTTGCATATTGGAGTATAGATAAACCACCATCTACCAAGTACTTAACACTAGTTTAAGATTGCTGTAGCGTACCACGGCATCATATGCAAATATGATGGCGGCACAAAGTCAATACGCTATCTCATGAGCGTATGAAACTGTCAATATGTTGCCTTGGTGACATATGAACATTGCCCGTTCAATGTTAAACGTTCGGGTGCCACCTCTATAGTGGGTGGTAATGAATGGAGACGCTTTCGTGAGTGCTGGCACGAAAGGTTGATTATACATGCTCTGGAATGGAATTTTCTGCAGGTACACTAACCGCGAATCCGTATGTTGAAACGGTTAGAAAAGTCGGCTAGATAATATAGGGAGAGACGAATATTGCCTAGCCACCGGCACTAACTTCGTATGCCAAAAGTCATTGGCATGTGTGTTGGAGAGAACGAATAGGCCGCTCATGCTTTGCATCTCACTGAATTAATATTGAATTTTAATAAGTGACCAAATCGAACCGCCGTCGAGATTGAAATCACAGCCCAAACTTCCGCTGAGACCAATCTGTTTGCACCTTTAATTCGAAACTGAAAACGCTGTCAAATGAAAAAGTGTTCAACATGAAAGATGTCATAAATGTTATAAAGTTTATGCTGAAGAAATTTCAACAAAAATGGTTCAGTAGAACTGGAGTTATGCTAAAAATGGTAACCCCCCCTGTCTGCTGGGAATTTCTGGGGACAGTGAGATAACAATTGAATTTTTACACCATCTTAACGACAGTTTCTGCTCAAACCTCCAACATGAAACTTGTTTGGAATTACTTAAACAGTGTCCTGGCCAATCTTGAGAATTTTTGAGCCTGTAGGTTTTGAGTTTTGTAATTTTTACTAAACTGTCCAGAATCTGTTTTTGTTTTCTTTGGCGCTAACCGGTTCTCACCCTTGCCCTTTTTCTTTTGGTTCAGAATGGACGCTCACGCCGACTTGACCAGCTACCCCAACGACGTGTCCTTCTCAGATTGCTTGGGATGGGAAGGCTTCCCTAGCATTTTGTGGTCGGTTTTACAGGCGCTTGACTACCCTACACCGCCACAGTACGAGAGGACCATCATCCGGGACCGCGGTGTGACCCGTTCCCGTGTGCGTTTGGTGGTATATCGCCACCCACCGTGTCCTAGCTCCCCCACTTGGACGGTGGAAGTGCATGGACACCACATGGAGACGACGTGCGAGCTAGCTGCCTTGAATGGCATCAGCTCTTTTGTGTCTCAGAACCAGGAGTTGGTAGAGCACCAGTTGTTGGGTTTGTTCCCACCGACTCAGCCGGATGATCCCCATTGGATGGGACGCTACCTTAGCTCCCCTTTGAGGATGACGGAGAACCCCGTCGCTGCAGCGGCATTGATGATGAGGTGGATCCGAGCCTACCACCGTTTACAGACACTTCTTGGACGGTCGCAGAGCGAGATGCTCAATCTTGCTATGGACATGTCCGCCCGTGCCCGTGACATAGGGGTTGAGAGGACCTCCTTGTCCATTGAGGTGACCACTAGAGATGCCATGATTGCTGACTTGGAGAGGCAATTGAATGACCTCCACGTTGCGCACAACAACACCCAAAATGAGTTAGCACAAACAAGGGATGAGCTTGAGGAGGTACACGGTACCTTGGAGCATGCAAATGCTATGCTAGCCGCCCATGATGCTCAGCACCTTCTTGAGCAAGAAGGAGGGGATGGAGAAGGAGAGGCCCCCGATTCCGACATGGACACTGAGGATGACATGCCGCCCCTTCCAGCTCCACCTTCACCTATGGGCAGCGAGGCTACCGCTAACAACCTAGATGATTTTTAGAGTGGTAGTAGCAAGTTTACTCCTCCGCTAGGCCTAAATTTTGGCTTCATGTTGTAATAGGCTAGATGGAGTTGAGCTCCCCCTTTTATCTTTGGTGGCAATGTAATTTAATGATGTGGTTGTGTGGTCAAAACTTGATGAAGTTGTAATAGCTGTGTGAAAACTTTCTGCAGCTGACCTCGTTTTAATTATTGATGGGTTTTCCATTCATTTCTGGGCTGTGATGTGAACTACAAAGTTGTTTGGAATTTGTCAAGTAAAATGATCACCAAATTGCAACCCCATTGGTTAAGCGAAATAAAAATGGCAACCAAAACACTACAGCTCGGCCTGCTGGAAAACAGCAAACGCAGAGAGCTAAAGATTGAATTTTTCGGCTTAGTTCCAGTCCGAATTTGAATCTGAGCCCAACATGAAAGTTGTAGAGCATGAAATTTTCAAGCTACTGACCGAATTGGAGCATTTGACTTGGTTCCTGTTGGGAGATATGATTTTTCTTCCAAACTGCGTGCTGACGTGTCATTCTGCGCAGTACACTTCAATCTATTGTCACGTTCTATCTTGTCATTCATTATGCAAGCTTATGAAATGTGGCTAATACAAGTACCTACTGCAGATGGCAATCACCCGCAGCGGTCATGATGCTAGTGGCTCCAACGCTAACCAGCAGGGGCCAGAGGGGCAGCAACAGCCGCCACCTCCTCCTCCGCAGCAACCTCCGACTTGGCAGCAGTTGTATGCCACGCAGACGGAGATTCTCCGGAACCTGCAGCATCAGCAACAAATGATGCAGCAGCAGATGCTTCAGCAGGGAGGTCAACGGGCCCCTCAGCCTCAGGTGGCCAGATATGAGGATTTCCTGGCAACACACCCGCCGATGTTCTCACGAGCTGATGAGCCCTTGGAGGCCGATACCTGGATTCGAGCCATCGAGTCCAAGTTCACCATCCTGGCGACGCCTTGCACCTCCAACCGCAAGGTCGTGTTCGCGGCGCAGCAGCTCCGCGGCCCAGCTCTCTTATGGTGGGAGAACTACCTGGCCCTGGAGCAGGAGGGTCACGTGGTTGAATGGGATGAGTTCAAGGCTGCATTCAAGGCTCATCACATTCCGGCCGGTCTGGTAGAGCGGAAGTTGAATGAATTTCTGGCTCTGACCCAGGGTACTCGCACAGTGCTGCAGTACGCCCAGGCCTTCAATGGTCTGTGCCCTTATGCGGGTCATCACGCCGACTCTGACGAAAAGAAGCTAGAGAGGTTCCGACGTGGCCTTAACACCAAGTTGAAAGCTCAGTTGGCCACCACCCGTGCAGCCACGTATGGCGACCTTGTGAACCTCGCCATCGCCCAGGAAGACGCCAACATGGTGCACAAGGCGGAGAAGAAAAGGAAAGCTCCCGCTGGACCTTCGAGCGTGCAGCCGCCGAGATTCCGCTTGGTTCCCCCGGCTGCACCGCAAGGACAGTCCAGGGCACCTCAGGGAGGTGGATGGGTTGCTAGGCCACCACAGCCTAACGCGCCCCGTTTCCCTCCACCGCCGCAGCAGCAGCAAGCGCCAAGGCAGAATGCACAGCAGCCAGCTCGCCCTGGAGCCGGCTATCAGTGTTTCAAGTGTGGCAGTAACAGCCACTTTATCAAGGATTGCCCGCAGAACAAGCAGCAGAACCAGCGCCCGAGAAATCAGCAAGGCAAGGGCAAACAGCAGCAGCGCGTGCAGGTTCGGCAAGGACGGCTCAACTACACCACTTTGGCCGACCTACTCGAGAGAGCCCCAGACATGACTGGTACCTTCCCTATCTGCACTCAACCTGCTGTGATATTATTTGATTCCGGGGCAACACATAGTTTTATAAGCACAAGATTTCATGTGAAATGCGGACTAAAATCGTACCATACCAAATCATCATATGTGATATCAACTGCGGGAGGTAAAATTGCATCCAACCAAGTCACCCGAAAAGTTCCAATCAGGCTGGGAAGTAAAACATTTCCTACTGATTTAATTCTGCTTGGTATGGAAGGAATTGACATTGTGTTAGGAGCCAATTGGATGACTCAACATAAGGTTGTCCTAGATGTTGCGGAACGAGTTGTTGAAATAAACTCGCCTACGCATGGCCCTAGTGTGCTATATCTGCCACAACGGACTTGCGCCAATGCGTGTGCTTATACAATGGTAGAAACCCAACTAAAGGACATTCCGGTGGTATGTGAGTATGCCGATGTTTTTCCGGATGACTTACCTGGGATGCCGCCGGATAGGGACATTGAATTTGTGATTGAACTTCAACCTGGCACAGCACCCATATCAAAGAGACCATATAGAATGCCACCCAATGAACTGGCTGAATTAAAAATTCAACTCCAAGAACTGCTAGACAAGGGTTTCATTCGTCCCAGTGTATCACCTTGGGGATGTCCCGCTATCTTTGTGAAGAAGAAGGGCCATTCCTTGAGGTTGTGTATTGATTACCGACCTCTCAATGCAGTAACTATTAAGAACAAATACCCACTCCCCCGTATTGACATCCTGTTTGACCAACTAGCTGGCGCCAGAGTGTTCTCCAAGATTGACCTTCGCTCTGGCTATCACCAAATAAAAATCAGGCCTTGTGACATTCCAAAGACTGTCTTTTCCACACGTTACGGGTTTTATGAATTCTTGGTTATGTCTTTTGGACTCACCAATGCCCCAGCCTACTTCATGTACCTCATGAATTCGGTCTTCATGTCAGAACTAGACGAGTTTGTGGTGGTTTTCATTGACGACATTCTTATATATTCTAAGAATGAGGAAGAGCATGCCGAGCACCTTCGCATTGTTCTTCAAAGGTTGAGAGATCACCAGCTCTACGCCAAGTTCTCTAAGTGTGAATTCTGGTTAGAGAGCGTGAAGTTCTTAGGTCACACGGTATCCAAGGATGGTATATCCGTGGATCCAACCAAAGTGCAAGAAGTACTAGATTGGCAACCACCTACCTCTGTTCACGAGATTCGGAGTTTTCTGGGTTTAGCCGGTTATTATCGCCATTTTATTTCGGACTTCTCTCGGATTGCGAAGCCCATGACCGAACTCTTAAAGAAGGGAGTCAAATTTGAGTGGAATGACAAATGTGATGAAGCTTTCCACACTTTGAGAAGACATTTAACTTCAGCCCCAGTTTTAGCTCAGCCCGATTGCACCAAGCCCTATGATGTCTATTGCAATGCATCAGGCACCGGACTTGGCTGTGTCCTCATGCAAGAGAACCGAGTCATTGCTTATGCTTCTCGAGCACTTAGGCCTCATGAGCAAAACTACCCCACGCATGATCTTGAGTTAGCAGCGGTTATTCATGCTCTCAAGATGTGGAGACACTATTTGATGGGTGTTCCATGCAACATATACACAGACCACAAGAGCCTCAAATATGTTTTCACTCAGGCACATTTGAATATGAGGCAGCGAAGATGGTTGGAGTTAGCAAAGGACTATGACCTTAGCGTGCATTATCACCCCGGAAAGGCTAATGTAGTTGCGGATGCACTAAGCCGCAAGGCTCATTGTCATTGTCTTTCCGTGGAGTCCTACGCTGACACCCTGTGTCATGAAATGGCAAAGCTCAATTTAGAGATTGTTCCACACGGGTACTTCAGCCATATTGTAGTTGAACCAACCTTGCACGATCAGATTGTTGTAGCCCAATTAAATGACGCGAGCATTAAAATCCTTAAAAGGAAATTGTCAAAGGAGAAGGTGAAAGAGAAGTACAAGTGTTTCCGGCTAGATGGGCAGGGAGTAATGTGGTTTGGACATCGCCTCGTGGTGCCCAAAAACACGGAACTCCGGAGGAAGATTATGGATGAGGCCCATCTCTCTAAATTTTCCATCCATCCCGGCAGCACCAAAATGTACCAAGATTTGAAACAAAACTTTTGGTGGACTCGAATGAAGCGAGAAATTGCCACATATGTGTCGGAATGTGACACATGCCAGCGGGTTAAGGCTAGCCACTTGAAGGTAGCAGGCACGCTTCAACCTCTACCTATTCCCTCATGGAAGTGGGACGATATAAGCATGGATTTCATTGTTGGACTTCCCAGAACCCCGCAGGGGCATGACTCCATTTGGGTAATTGTGGATCGCCTTACCAAGACCGCACATTTTATTCCGGTCAATACCGTTTATACCGCTAAGAAGTACGCGGAGATTTATTTGGAGCGGATCGTTTGTCTACATGGGGTACCCAAGACGATAATTTCAGATCGTGGTGCTCCGTTCGTAGCACGCTTTTGGGAACAATTGCAATTGTCCCTAGGCACGAAGCTGATCCGTAGTTCAGCATATCACCCTCAAACAGATGGGCAGACGGAAAGGGTAAATCAAATACTTGAGGATATGCTTCGAGCTTGTGTTATCCATTATGGAAAGAATTGGGAGAAATGTTTATCTCTGGCCGAATTCTCCTATAACAACAGCTACCAGGCGAGTCTTAAAATGGCACCTTTCGAAGCCTTATATGGTAGAAGATGTCGGACCCCGTTGTGTTGGTCCCAGGCAGGCGAGAGGTATACCTATGGTCCTGACCTTGTAAAGGAAGCAGAAGAAAAGGTTAGGATCATTCGTGAAAATTTGAAGACCGCTCAGTCACGGCAAAAGAGTTACTTTGATCAACGGCGGAAACCACTTCAGTTTGAAGTTGGCGATCACGTGTATCTTAAGGTCTCCCCGACCAAGGGTGTGCAGAGATTTGGATTAAAAGGAAAGCTTGCACCTCGTTATATCGGCCCATATGAAATTACTCAACAATGTGGACCAGTGGCCTATCAAGTGAAGCTTCCCGAGAAGCTCTCAGCCGTACACGATGTATTTCATGTTTCTCAACTCAAGAGGTGTCTTCGTGTTCCGACCGAAGTTGTTGAACAAGAGGAACTCTCGGTGGAACCGGATCTCTCTTATGATGAGCATCCCGTTAAAATCCTCGATGAGAAAGAGAGACAAACCCGAAGGAAAGGAGTGAAAATGTACAAAATTCAGTGGAGTCATCACTCCGAGGATGAAGCCACGTGGGAAACCGAGGACTATCTTAAGAAAAATTACCCCGACATTCTTTCGTAAGCCAAGGTATTTCTTTCCCCTCTTTATTTCTGAGTTTAATCGAATCTCGGGACGAGATTCCTTTTAAGGCGGGTAGGCTGTGACATCTCTGATGTCAAAAGAATTAAAAGTACATTTAAAATCAATGTAAAAGGGAATTATGGGTTGAAACTCAAAAATCCATCAAAAATTCAAATTTAAATCCAAAAACAAGGGTTGTTTGACACCCAACTGAAAACTCAAGATTTTTGTACTAAACTTGAAAATCTCCAAAAATGAAAGTTGTTTGGCATCACAAATAAGGCCTAGCCACTATTTGGAACTTTTGAAAATTTTGCAGTTTAGTCCCTCAAAAACTCGAAATATAGTTCTGGGCACCTTTTTGTATTTGGGTTGTTTGAGCTCGAAAAACTTGGAATTTCAGGTTCATCCCAAAAAGAAAGTTGTGTCCCGTCTCCCAAACTCCAACTTTTATTTTCACACTTTTTCAAGTCCAGTTCAAATTTTTGGAGAAAATTCGAAATCGAAAACGGAGCTCCACGGGCGCCAACAGTGGCCCTGGCGCGCCCCTGCGCTGGCCGGAGCTCGGCCGCCACGTGGCCGGCGAGCAGCGCAGGCAGCGCCAAGCTGGCCGAGCCGCGGCGGATGCTGGTGCTTGTCGCCTTGCACTTGTCCAACCCCTCCAGAGCCATCACGTCGCCGCCGTCGAGTCGCCTCGCCTCGCGCCGCGAAACGCCATCATGGCGGTCGAGCGCCGCCGTGGCCACGCGCGCGCGCGTCGCGCGAAGCCGCTCCGCGGCAGATTCTCTGCCCGCTCCGCGCCAAGAGCCCTGTAGAGGATCCCCCGACGTCACTCAAGGATCTCCTTCGCCCGGTCGCGTCGCTCGCGCGCTGCCCGAGCTCGCGCCGCATTCATGGCGGTCTGCTCGCGCCGCGCCGTGCGTGCGCACGCTCCCGAGGCAGCACAGTGCCTCCCTCGCGTGCCCAAGCACTCCACCGAGCACTCACACCCCTTCCCCTCAGTTCGCACTTAGCCATTTGCACTTCCTCGCGCTCGCTCCGTCGTCTTCTTCCTCGCGCCGCACGGACCGAGCCGAGCTTCGCCGAGAAATTCGCCTTCCACACTCCACCATTCCCAAATTCATCGCGCACGAAGCTAGACCTCTACCCTAGCTCCAAATCCCCCCACTTCTCCCGAGCTATTGTCGCTTCTCCGGCGAGAAATCAAGATTTCCCCCAAATCGCGATTTTCGGCCGCCGGAGCACCCTCACGTCGAGACCCCACTCCGAGCCGTCCCCGAGGTCAACCGAGCACGCCAGTAGCTTCCTCGAGCTCCACTGGTGCTCTAGGACCCTTTAAACCTCGACGAACGCCCCCGACCTCACCGGCGTAGAAGCCGCGGCGGCCGCGCCGCCACTGCATCGTCGCCGGCGAAACTCCGAGCTTCCCCGGCCTCCCAACCGTCACCAATCAAGTCGTGGTGAGCCCCTAGTGCTTTTCCCCCACTTCCCCGACCCTAACTCGCCGTCGTTTGGCCGGCGTAGCAATGCCGACGAGCCAAGGGCATGAGTTCATCGTCTTCGTTTTTCTACGGTTCCCAGTGTAAAAGTCAGGGACTTGTTCGTGAAGTTTTTGAAAGTTCTAGGGTCTCTCGCGTAAAAAGATTCTTAAACCTAGATCTAATTTTCCCGAATCTTGTAAAATCCGTTAAAAATCATACAAAAATCAGAAAAATGCACAAAAATACTCCCTGGATTCGTGAGATTGTAAACTCCAATCTCCTTTAAGCATGTATATACTTTTGGTGAACCGTTTTTGAACTAAAATTCAAACTGTGGAAATTGAAACTTGTGCACCATTTCAAATCCAGAGCTCCGCTAGGGTTGATCTTTGGATATGTTGTTTGTAGTGACTTTGGGCACCTTGTGTCCAAAGGGGACCTAAAAATATGCAGTGTAGCTTCAGTTATGAATTAAAATGTGTTTTCTGTCTTTTTGTAGTCCAGAAATTATTAAAAATAATTCATGAAGTGAAAAATCACCATTTTTCTCCAGAGGACTAGAAACTTGTTAGCACACCTGTTAAAAATGCAAAACTTAATTTTTGCTCTGTATAGACCAGCAAATAAATAGATATGTGTTTTTGGATAGGAATTTATTGAGGACTGTCCAAGGGTTATTTTGAGCCACCACTTGGCCAGAGCCCTCCTCATGCTTACGACTAGCTTTGGTAGGAACATATCCTGAAATGGATGAATTTTCGATTTTATATGAATTTATTTCATTCTGCAGACAGCTGATTGATATATTTTTAATAAATTATGTGTAGCTCAGATTTAGCTAAATTTTGGAGTGAGCTTAGCTCTTATACTCCAGTAGCTGTCATAAAGTTTATAGATAAAAATAATGAACAGAAATGGAGAAACAAAAATGAGAAGTAATCTAGGTGGAAATTGATTTATATAAAGGAATAAACCTTTTTGTTAGTTAGTTAGAATAAAATAAAGGGAATCTGAAATCCCAGAACAGCACCCTAAATTGTGAGTAATAAATAAGAACTCTTTTATATATGTACACAATCACCATCGAAGTCAAATAAAAATCTTCCACACCTCTACTCTGTTTTTGTGAAGAAAATTAGTAGTACTTAAGTATGTCTAGGTGAATATGGCCTTCAAGGCCTTAGTCCTAGAATCAATAGGCAGCCACCTTAAGATATGCATCTCATGTAGAAGGCGCTATTCCGGACGGCAACTACCACCTCATCCCCGCTGACGAGGAAGGAATCCCGGAGGAAGGTGCCGGCGAAGGATCGACCAACCCGGAGGCTAACCCCCAGCTTGAGCAAGAAGGCAAGCCCCGGAGCATAACCTAACCTTTACCAATTATGCATCTATGAATTTCCTATGCTTGTGCATTTACGTTTCAAGGAGTTGATTGAATACCTTAGCTGCATGTTTCCTAGTACCTATGACTTGCAACACTAGTATGAAAGGATCGATAGGGCATTGCTTTAGGTCCGTTACAAGTCGAGTGATTTCCTGTCACTCGCGAGACATAGGAATTGCTTGTCTTTACTTATGTTGGAATCATAAGGATTGACGGGCGGGATGATAGATGTAGATCTCCCGTCCGTGTATGATAATGGATTTAAGGTCGAAATGTGTGGTTGAGTGTGTCAAGTTTTTGAACGTACCACATGCATGCCGATATATGGGAGTCGGTAAGCCCGGTACCAGATTGAAGCAGCTAGGGCCGATAGCCATCTCTCCTTGGAAACTTTGTTTTCCCCTGCCGTACACTTGTGGATATATGCGTGAGACTGTGAGTGAAGCAGTAAACCTTTATCCTAAGGAAATGGACCCGGTTCCGAATTGTGGATCGATGGGAAAGGTTGGGAAATGCTTGTACCTTTTATAACAAGCAGAGTATCCGTGTGTGTTGGGTTTCCCCTGGCCAGGTAGCAAAATTCGGTTCGAACTGTCCGCTTCTCGCGGTTAATGAGACTGCTTGACCGCCTTGCTACATTGAGTAACAAGTGAAACTTGAGATTGATGAACTTGTTGTATGAGATAAATTGTATTGCACCACTTGTATGCTTAGAGAGGATGCAAATCTAGAATGGTTAAATCTAATAGAATGTGATGCTAAAACTTGAAAGCAAGGACCTACTCTTAGTTGCTTTTTGGCAAACAAACCCACCAGCCAAAAGCCTCTCATTGTCTAGATGTCGGTGATGTAGTTTTCACCCGACGGGTAAGCCTTGCTGAGTATTAGTATACTCAGCCTTGCTTGTGGCATTGATTTACAGGTACCATGTTGGATGTGGCCGTCGATGCTTTGACTTGGCCTACCTAGGTTCCCCCTGGATGGCACATCGAATGGGTTCCGTCCTCTGCCGAGGAACGGGAGGAGTAGCACCGTGGCAGGCTTCAGCATGGTGTTATTTGTATCGTCGTTAGATTTTCGTCCGCTGCGATGAACCTTTTATTTCCGCTGCAATGAACTTTTATTTCCGCTGCAATGAACTTTATTTCCGCTGCAAGACTTTAATACTCTGATTTAAATCTGAACTCGGTTTGTAATAACTTGTGATACTTTTTGTGTATGTTAAATCTGTGGAATGTTGTAATCTCTGGAACTCACCTTCGTGTGGGCGTGCTGTTGTTTCGATCGAGAAAAGTACGTGGTTAATCGGGTTTAATCCGACGGCGCTCCAGCTTATTCCGGATTAAGTGCCTGACTACTCGGTTAGTGGTCCCGGGGTACTTAACTTGAAATAATTTCGGAGTGGTCCGCCACACTGTACTTCTTCTTGTGATCGTCATATTGCCAATAAAAATTTGAGCGATAGAAAACAAGTTTTTTAAGAACACCTTTCGGTATCTCAAAGAACGATAACATATACATCGCAAGACTAGTAAGTACTGAGTTAATCAGAACTAGCCTGCCCCCCCACAGACAACAATTTTCCTTTTCAACTACTAACTATCTTTTGAAACTTTTCCTCAATTATTTTCCAGTCACTATTTGATAACTTCCTATGGTGCATGGGGATTCCAAGGTATTTAAAGGGAGCGCAACCTGTTTTACAACCAAACAGGTTCGCATATTCATGATTAAACTCATTTGCCTCACCATAACAGTACAACTCGCTCTTATGAAAGTTTATTTTTAGACCCGACAATAGCTCAAAAGTACTTAACACTAGTTTAAGATTTTTGGCCTTGTCGATATCATGTTCCATGAAGAGAATTGTATCGTTTGCATATTGGAGTATAGATAAACCACCATCTACCAAGTGCGGCACTAAACCAACGAAGTCCCCACGAAGTCCCCATTATCCTTTGCTCTCTCAATGGGAATAGCCAACATGTCAGCAACAATGTTAAAAAGGATTGGGGACAAGGGGTCTCCTTGCCTAAGTCCTTTCTTGGTTTGGAAGTAGTGGCCTATATCATCGTTAACTTTTATGGCAACGCTACCCCCCTTGACAATTTGGTTAATCCAGTTACACCATTGGGAAGAAAAACATTTCATTTGCAATGCCTGTTGGAGAAAATACCAATTAACCTTGTCATAGGCCTTCTCAAAATCTAGTTTTAGAATGATGCCATTAAGCTTCTTTCTATGTAACTCATGCACGGTCTCATGCAAAAATAACCACTCCTTCCATAATGTTCCTCCGAGACATGAAAGCGGTTTGGGAGGGCTTAATGACCTTTTGTGCTACTAGAGCCACCCTATTTGTCATTACTTTGGTGAAGATCTTAAAGCTCACATTAAGCAAGCAAATAGGTCTAAATTGTTGTATTTGTTTGGCCTCCTTTTGTTTTGGAAGCAAAGTGATGATGCCAAAGTTGAGATTGAACAAAGGTAGATCTCCCTTATGGAATTCATGAAAGAGAGAAAGTAAGTCATCTTTGATGATATCCCAGAAGACTTGGTAAAATTAGGCTAGGAAGCCATCAGGGCCGGGGGCTTTATTGTGTTCCATCTCAAATATGGCTTTCTTGACCTCATCCATCGTAAATGGTGAAATAAGAATTTTGTTTTCCAGTTATGTTACTTGTGGTATATCATCTCTAATCAATTCAACCATGGAAAAATTGTTCGGTTCCAAAGCCCCAAATAAACCCTTATAATAGTTGGTGATAAAACGTTTTAGGTTGTCATCACCCTCAATGATGCAATCCTCTTGGTCTAGCCGGAAAATCCTTGTTTTCCTATGTTTGGTATTACAGTCGCCTTGTAACAACTTAGTTGTTTTGGCTCCTTGATACCAATTAATTTCCTCATCTCTTAGCAAATGGGCCAAACGTTGCTTGAGACATTGCTTTAAATCAAGTTCTTGAGAAGTAAGCGGCTGCGACTCAGCCAATTTGTCAAGTCCGTCCGCTTTCTTGATTATTTCCTCTTTCTCCATTTTATAAGTATTACTGGTATTTTTTGCCCAACCCCTTAGGAATTGGCGAAGTCGTTGAATTTTGAACTACCATTTTTGTAGCGGTGTGTGACCCCTATGCTCATTTTTCCAGACTTGTGCAACCAAATCCGAGAATCCCTCTCTCAAAAACCAGCCAAGCTCAAATTTAAAAGCCGGCTGTTTATTTGAGTGAGTTCCACTCCCCGTACTCAAGAGCAACGGGGTATGGTCGGAGATCTCCCTTGTCAAGGCTTGAACCGTTGACAAAGGGAACTTTTCCTCCCACTCGGTAGAAACCAAAATGTGACCAATTGTTTCAAAGGTGGGGACACTTGTAGAATTTGCCCATGTGAACTTTCGATTGGAGAGACATAATTCCCGGAGGTCCAAGCTGTCTATGATAGCGTTGAACAGGAAAGGCCATCGGTCATTGTAATTATCATTATTTTTTCCTGCGGGTTTCTAACGATATTAAAATCACCGCCTACAAGAAGCGACAAGTTTTCCTTGCCGCATGTTTGTACCAGTTCAGCCAGGAATGATTCCTTGAATTCGTTTTGAGCAGTCCCATAGACTGCCACCAACACCCAGCTAAAGCCATCATCTTTGTTTCAAAGGTGGAATTTTACATAGAAATCAACCTCGTCTATACTCCCAATGTCAAACACCTCCAAATTGACCCCTAGTAGGATGCCCCCGGATCTACCATGAGGCTCTTACCAGTGCCATAAGAAGTCTCACCAGCACAAATATTATTCAGTGTGCTTTGCGAAAAATCATTTTTCCCGGTTTCTAGTAGAGCAATGAAGTCTAGCTTCTCTTCTTTACTAGAGTCGGATAGTAACCTAAATTTAGCCAAGTCACTGTTGGCACTCCTTAGCCTATACGAGAATAACTCCGCAAGCGCACAGAGACCAATGTAGCCTTTCACCAGGGGAGTGATACCTGGGATATCGAATCCAAGGAACTGTAGACGCGACTAAGCCTAGAACTATTCAACCGGACCCACCAGGGGAGAAAAGGTACGTGGGTAGAGGGCCTAACTTCAGATAGCCAACTAATTACCCAGATAACTTGCTACTCACTAACTTGATCTGCATCGGCGGCTGGAAGAGGAACAGTCCAGACGGGGTAGAAGTGGGACCCAACGGCAACCTGCTACTACTGCTATGAAAACACCCGAACGTTATGGTCGCACAAAGGACGGACAAGGCTGTCACCACTTGCCGCCTACCACTCTCTTTCCATGGGGTGGAACACACCCGAGGTAACTATCAAGCACAGGTACCACACCTAAGCTATCAAACTACTGACTTCTGCCTTAGCCTCAGGCAAGAAGAAACCCCAAATGGACAGGTCAATGTCCACGCAGACAAGGGATCCCGCAGATCAAAGGAAGTAAATAACAAATTATTGAAAGTAAAGAGAAGTACTAGCGAGACACTGAAGAAAGACGAGGAACTTACTCAAAGAAGCTTTATTCCTCCGAGGTGGCTACAAAGTTGGAGAAGGACCGAGGGAACCCGGCTCCTCTCCTCCTAGCTTGACTCACACCCAAGCTCTCACCTCACACTCTCCATATTCTACAAATATAGTAGAGGAACTACATCTTGAATCTCTTCTTCTCTCCTTGGATGGTGTGTTGAAAGTGGAGGTGGAAGGCTCCTTTTATAGCCTCAAATGGTCGGTTGCAGGTGAAAGGATAAGGCAACCGATTTGGAGTAACCGCCACTCAAAGACGGTTGGAAACCGCCTCAGTGGCCGGCCGTTCGGCCAAGATTCGGCCGTTCGGCCAGGGATGTCGCCCGTTCGTGCACCGCCTTCTCGTGGACGATCCAGATCTCCTCTCAATGACGGTTGCATTGACGGTTATCCAAAATAGGTCGGTTAAGTCCCGAAGGTGGGCCCTTTGATCCATGTGATATGCACATCCTTCCCTCCATTTCTATCCAATGGTTGGTACTGCCTCTAGTTGTGTTTCCTTGCATGTTGGTGTAGGTTTCACCTTGTTTGGGTTGGGCCAACACCGATACGTCGGAGGCCCGTTGGAGGGGCATCTAAGACCTTTCGGCCTTAATCTTCACCATAGACTTGTATGAACGTGTTGGGGGTCCATTGGTGAGTCCCTAAGGCACATATGTGAAGGGGAGGCCATTTGGTGGAGTTGCCAGGCCGGTCGGCCAAGTCCTGGCCGGCCGGCCAAAGTCTGGCTGGCCGGTGGTGACGATCGCGCCGGTGATCTTCTCGGAGGCATAACTTTTCCGTCCGGTCTCCGAATTGGGTGATCCAAATGTCCATTTTGATCATCTCGGAGAGCACTTTAACATGATGCTGTCAAATTGGGCATTTCACAATGTTCATAATGATGCCATATTATGTCCATGCTTCACCATGCTTGCATTTGCTCCATTTTGTGTTGATTCTTGCATAATATGAGCATAGACCTACAGAAGATCGCAAACCACCAAAACTCAGGGAACTTGGTTAGAGTAAATGATTTTCACATGATTTTGACCATATGATTATGAAATTTGGAGAAATGTTGGCGGTAAAAGTCATGGATAACAAACGCCAACACCCCCCCACACCTCGACTTTGCTAGTCCCGAGCAAAGGGTAGAATTAGATCGAGAGGATCAAGCAAAGCCTAGGGTCATGAAATCAAAAGCATGCATAAAAATTATTTCAAAGCTTTCCCACATACCTTGGATTCCGGGTGGCTAACACCTTCACGTTCACCTATTGAACCTCAGAACAAATCAATGAAGAGCATAGTTCCAACTTCTTCTCAATACTTGGAGATTTTGTAGAATTTTCAAAACAGTGGAGGCATACTCTCAATCTCTCAAGCCACTCAGTCGCTCAAAGTGTTTAATCCTCACAAAAGGCTTTTTGTGAAGCCTCACCTACCTCTATAAGGCTGTATGTGGAGCTCAAGGTAAGGATAGATAAATTCATACCTTATCCATCTATGTTGCAAGATCAAATAACCTGTCCGTGAGAGATCATGTCAACCAAGAACTTTGGTCAAGTGCAAGTGAATGTGGATAATGAATGTACTTTATGTGGTACTTGGATTGTAGCTTCTTCCATCTTTCCCCTTCTTTTTTTTTTTGCTCGAGTAGGACTTCCCACTCAATTTTTTTTATCATTTTTTTTCAGGGGGATGAAGAGCTTCTTGAAAACCACTTTGATGGACTTTATTTGATGGGATGTGTACGTGAATGACTAAAGTGCTAGGAAGATCATGCATGTCTCAAAAGGCAAGATGCTTGATCAAGCTCAAAATGTACAAGATAGCTATGTGAGTTCAAAACTATATCATGTATACGTATGGCTCTGGATAGGACTTGGCAAGGTTGAGCATGAATGAGAGTTGCCTCACTTTTCTATTTTCAAAAGAAAATTCTCCAAGACTTCGAATTAGAAAAGAACAAGCCTCTCATGTCATTATATCATAAGGGTCAATACGCAAAAGATCAAGTGATCCTATCATAAAGTTCCAAAGGCATAACAGTACTTGCATAAGAAATAAAACTTAAGCACCCTTTGATAACATGGAAGAATTTTCATCTCTTTCATGGTGTTTCATTCAAATTTAAATTTTGATCAACTCAGATGTGAATTCAAATGAAAAACCAGGAAAGGAAGTGATAAAAGGGTCGCAAACCTCCGTGTGTAGTTGGATCCCAGGAAGTGGTTGCCAAGTGGGGTCGAATATGCTCATCTTCTTCCAGAGGTTCTCTGATGTGTTGCTCTTTCAATATATCTGCGCACTTAGTGTAGGATTAGAGCAGGGGTGTGATTGGCACACAAATGTGCGCCAACCACCAATAGCATGGAAAGAGCAAAGCAACTTTGTCTATTCAAGAAAAATGGAGGTGCTGCTGGAATCAAACATAGGAAAGCAAATGATTCAAAAGGGAAATAAAAGGCAGCACCAAGCCTACACTAATATAACGGCATGGTTTAGGTCCAGCCATGACCATGGACTGTGATTTTAGCTCAGATACTCAAAGATGTCCATTTCTTCAAGTTCCAGTGCATCAGACTCAAGGAATATTTTTAATATACCACTAACATTTAAAACATCCCTATCATTGTCTTGGAGGGTGAACACATTAAGAACGGTCCTTACCACATACCTATAAACTTCTCAAGATCAAAGAAATGAATTTGGAAATTAAAGTATAGTACCTTATGTCCAACCTTGGAGTGCGTGATCTTGATCCATTCATCTTTCCATTGCTTTGTATGATCCTTGTAGTGCCTGGAGATGTTGTGGTAGGTGTACTCCCTCTGTTCATCCAACTCAGCAATTTTGAACTTGTCTTCTTGAATCTTGCTGATTGGAGATCAAAGTTTCACCTCTTGATAGCCCCATGGGATTTCAATGTCCACTGGAAAATGGTAGACTTTACCATAGGCCAGCTGATAGCGGTGTTATTCCTATCAATTTCTTGATTCAATGTCCATAGCGCCTCAGGTAATTTTGCTTGTCCATCCATTCTCCATAGCTCTTGCAGAATGTTCTTGTTCTACTTGTCAGATTTCTCTGCTTGGCCAGTCAGATGGAGATGGTATAGAGAAACAGCCTGGTAATGGTACTATCAACCTGCTGGTACACTTCCCGAAGGTCTTGTGGAGTGTGGGACTCCATGACTAGTTCTTGACTCTTGGAATCACAAAGCTAGGAAATATGATTTCCTGAAGCATCATCCTTGAATTCCTTGAGTCAGCCGCAACATAGGAAGTGTGTCAACCTATTTGGATAGAAAGTCCATGATTGCCAAGATGTGTCAAAATCTCCAACTAAAAGTTCTTTTAGTGGGCATAGCTTCGGGCATTGATATTCCTGGATTTTGTCATCTTGAACAATATTGCAAAATTTTCTTAGTGCCTCCATACATGGTTGGCTAGAAGATGCTCTGCCAAACCTTAGCATGGTACCCAGAATACTCTGAGGTGTCTTCCATATGAGGAGTGGTAGTGACACTTAAGGATCTTGCGAATCTCACATTGGGTTCTAGCGGTGGAGTAAACCATTAGCAATGACTTCAAATTGATAGGGATCCCATAAGTGAAATCTTCAAGAGAGTGACTTATCATAGAGGATAGGATTTGTAATCTTGAGAGATGGTCTGCCACAAAATTCTCTGCTCTCTTTGTATCTCTGATTTCAAATTGAAACTCTTGAAGGAGCAGAATTCAACGGAAGAGTCGTGGCTTAAAATCCTTCTTGGCCAAATGGTGCTTTGTTGTAGCATGCTCCGTGTAGACTATCACTTTAACACCAACCAAGTAGGAATTGAACTTGTCAATGTCAATTTCCATTGGCAGCGGTTCCTTCTCCATTGTTATGAATTTCTGGTCAATCTATAGATGTTGCTATTTATCCTTGTATTGACACAGCACTGCGCCGATGGCATAGTCACTTGCATCACATCTGCTCCTGAAAGGAACGTTCCAATAAGGAACATATATGATGGGGCTAAAACGAGTGCCGAGAACGGCAGCTTCTCTGACCATGAAGTGACATTTCGTCAATTGAGGACCAAATGTGTCTCTTCGAATCTCTTGAGGATCATTGTTAGATTCCCAAGGCAATCTTCAAGCTTCTGCTATATACTGAGAAGTCATCCACGAATACTTCCATGATGTTCTCGATAAGGTCAGAGAAAAATCGCCATCATAAACCTTGGAAAGAAGCAGGTGCACTGCTAGACCAACTGGCATCCACCTAAAAGGCAAATGTGCCAAAGGGGCAGGTGAAGGTGGCCTTACTCTAATCATCCGGATGAATAGGGGTTGATGATAACCAGAGTAGCCATAAATGTAACAAACGAACAAGTGCTTGGCCAATTGTTCAAACATTTCATCAATGAAGGGTAGGAGGGTAGTGATCTTTCCTGACATCCTTGTTCAGCTGCCGGTACACATCCTCTAGCTGGTAATTGTCCTCTGAGGTAAACGCGCAATTCTCTCATTTTGGACGACTATCCTCCCTTCTTCGGAATCACTTGAACATGACTAACTAATTCACTGTCTTGCATGGGGTTGATGACTCCCGCATGCAAAAGTTTTGAATACATCTTACTTTACCACCTTCCTTATCACATGGATCCCGTCAATCTTGAGTGAATGGTCGGGCTTAGCTGATCTTGAGCGATGAGCTAGATAGAAGGTCTAGAATGACCAGTGACACTGAAAATTCAATGCCATAAAGATGTGATATGTGGATGTGTCGGGGATTGAACCCCTTCTAGTCCTGAAGAGGGTACCCAGAGATGGATCGATACTTCTCTTAGGACCGTCGAGAGATGCCAAGTCTCACTCTCTGATGATGACTGACATGCCTCAGTTGGAAGTAAGACAAACTTTACACTAGGAGGCAACGATTTCTACCTCAGGAGAAGAATGTTGTGGTTTTTCCTCCTCATTGAGATATCTGCCTGGTTCTATCTCTGAGTAAAGTGTTGAGCATCATCTTCAACGATTTGTTGAGTGGGATCTTCCAAAGTTATGCTCATTGCCTTATTCCAGCGGGTCTTGTTCTGGTCTTGCCTTAGCTATAGTGCTGATTGAACTGACTAGGCTGACCGAGATCTTTCCATTGCCAACTCTGAGCTGAAGAGTAGCTCGTGCTCCATCAATGTTGGCAAGTGGCTCTATTGACTGACCGACCAAGAAAATCTATCACCTTCATGGATATCGAAGATGTGAAACTAGGAAGAACTCCTTTGCTTTCCACAATCTGGCCGTCGATCCACTTCAGGTGCTTACGAGAGAAGGACAACCTTCGGATCGTAGATGATTCCTTGCGGTTCAACATCCCCAATAGTGCGGAGGAATATTTTGAGCTTGTGACTGCTTATTCCTCTATCCATTCCTTGCTCATAATCGCAGAAGGACCCTCAATCTACGGTGTGGCTTCCGGAATGAATGCCTCAGACCATGAGCACGTCCTCTCAGTTTCATCAGCGTGCTGAAAACATTGCTGAGTGATGGGATACTTCTCTTTTGTGGAGAGAGGTGATATGAACTGAGGTATATCTTTCGATAAGTGACTCATGATCAAAAGGTCTTGATTTGTTCGGTCATCTCCTCGATAATCGGTGGAGGTGGATGTGGTGTAGTTGTAAGGGTGCGAATCTGGTGCTTCGTCTTGGGTAGATCTGAGGAATCTTCAAAGGCTCGTGTGCTATCACAAACCTTGTCAAGATAGCTTGGACTTAATCCAAGGTCTTGTATGCGACCCCTCGGTGGCGATATGAAGAATGTCTTCAAACCGCCAATGAAATGCTGCATATGGTTTTTCTCTGGAATACCGTATGGTGAGCCAGAGGTTACCATCAGCATGAATCTTGCCCACTGTGTTCCAAGTAACTCGTCATGATACGAGTACCTTGGTAACAGGATAAAATGACCGGAATTCGTCCTTCAGCTTCAACAAATCTCCTCCCGCTCACTTGCGATCCGATCATACCATAACATAGCCCTCCCCATCAGAGAGAACGGGAAAGACTCCATTACAGTGTCTTGATTCCGGATATGATAAGAAGAGATCAATTCTCTTCAAAGTTCTATAGGTGAGTATAGAGATGTCTTCCTTCTTGCTAGAGAAGGATGATACACGAACCATGGCTACGAGACTGGTACTGGTCCCGTAACTAGCAGATAAAATGGGGGTGGTGATATGGTGGCAATTCCAAAACTCGCGGGATGGAACTACCGGATAACTAGGAGATAAACTCCTAGGGGTAAGGCAGAAATGTGTACAGCTAAAAAGCTCTAAACTAGTGTTGCTACCGTTCCCCGGCAACGGCGCCAGAAAAGCTTGTTGGCACTCCTTAGCCTATACGAGAATAACTCCGCAAGCGCACAGAGACCGATGTAGCCTTTCACCAGGGGAGTGATACCTGGGATATCGAATCTAAGGAACGGTAGACGCGACTAAGCCTAGAACTATTCAACCGGACCCACCAGGGGAGAAAAGGTACGTGGGTAGAGGGCCTAACTTCAGATAACCAACTAATTACCCAGAAAACTTGCTACTCACTAACTTGATCTGCATTGGCGGCTGGAAGAGGAAGGGTCCAGACGGGGTAGAAGTGGGACCCAACGGCAACCTGCTACTACTGCTATGAAAACACCCGAACGTTGTGGTCGCACAAAGGATGGACAAGGCAGTCACCACTTGCCGCCTACCATTCTCTTTCCGTGGGGTGGAACACACCCGAGGTAACTATCAAGCACAGGTACCACCTAAGCTATCAAACTACTGACTTCTGCCTTAGCCTCAGGCAAGAAGAAACTCCAAATGGACAGGTCAATGTCCACGCAGACAAGGGATCCCGCAGATCAAAGGAAGTAAATAACAAATTACTGAAAGTAAAGAGAAGTACTAGCAAGACACTGAAGAAAGACGAGGAACTTACTCAAAGAAGCTTTATTCCTCCGAGGTGGCTACAAAGTTGGAGAAGGACCGAGGGAACCCGGCTCCTCTCCTCCTAGCTTGACTCACACCCAAGCTCTCACTTCACACTCTCCATATTCTACAAATATAGTAGAGGAACTACATCTTGAATCTCTTCTTCTCTCCTTGGATGGTGTGTTGAAAGTGGAGGTGGAAGGCTCCTTTTATAGCCTCAAATGGTCGGTTGCAGGTGAAAGGATAAGGCAACCGATTTGGAGTAACCGCCACTCAAAGACGGTTGGAAACCGCCTCAGTGGCCGGCCGTTCGGCCAGGGATGTCGCCCGTTCGCGCACCGCCTTCTCGTGGACAATCCAGATCTCCTCTCAATGACGGTTGCATTGACGGTTATCCAAAATAGGTCGGTTAAGTCCCGAAGGTGGGCCCTTTGATCCATGTGATATGCACATCCTTCCCTCCATTTCTATCCAATGGTTGGTACTGCCTCTAGTTGTGTTTCCTTGCATGTTGGTGTAGGTTTCACCTTGTTTGGGTTGGGCCAACACCGATACGTCGGAGGCCCGTTGGAGAGGCATCTAAGACCTTTCGGCCTTAATCTTCACCATAGACTTGTATGGACGTGTTGGGGGTCCATTGGTGAGTCCCTAAGGCACATATGTCAAGGGGAGGCCATTTGGTGGAGTTGCCAGGCCGGCCGGCCAAGTCCTGGCCGGCCGGCCAAAGTCTGGCCGGCCGGCGGTGACGATCGCGCCGGTGATCTTCTCATAGGCATAACTTTTCCGTCCGGTCTCCGAATTGGGTGATCCAAATGTCCATTTTGATCATCTCGGAGAGCACTTTAACATGGTTGTGTCAAATTGGGCATTTCACAATGTTCATAATGATGCCATATTATATCCATGCTTCACCATGCTTGCATTTGCTCCATTTTGTGTTGATTCTTGCATAATATGAGCATAGACCTGCAGAAGATCGCAAACCACCAAAACTCGTGGAACTTGGTTAGAGTAAATGATTTTCACATGATTTTGACCATATGATTATGAAATTTGGAGAAATGTTGGCGGTAAAAGTCATGGATAACAAACGCCAACAGTCACCGAGACCTCTGCTATTCTAGAAGATTCCTTTCATTTTGCACTCTTTTTATGTTTCTTAACGATCCTAATTTTAGAACTACCCTTCTTTCTTGAGGAGCACTTTGATTTATTTTTCTTGAAGACAGTGTGAAAGTCACAGCTTAGGTGATCACTGTCTTCGTCGATAACTTCCTCCACAAAGTCACCACATAAGTGGCCGAGGGTGAGGTTTTCTAATTCATAGTTCTCCTCCTCATTATTCTCAAATAGTTCACATTCTGAATTGGAATTAATCAAGCTAAAATCAGTATGGGGCTCGACAGGGTGAAGCTCATTTCTATTTAAGAGAGAAACTGAATCTGAAATTTGTTTAGGATTAGAGCCTAGGGCTACACCTAAATTAGTAACAATAGCAGAAACAGAATGATTAAAAAAGATTTGGGTCGGTGAGCTGTTACCTGGATGATCATGGTTTCTCCATGCCGCTCGCGAAGTGGCCTTGTCCATCACATGCAATTCAACGGCCCCAGCTAGCCTTGGCCTTGAGCACGTAGGCGACAATATGGCCTCCTGGATTCCAGCCGCAGCCACCAACTTCCCTAGTGCAGCATGCCTCTGATTATGCAGCAGCAGCATCCCAGACCTTGCGCCAGGCGGCGCAGAGACAGCCAGGCGATGGATAAAGTTGTTGGCCTCGGTAGGACGCCTGCTTGCGCGCCCGACCCTAGCACCCAGCCCCACCAGATGATCTACCGCCATAGGCGCCCCAACAGGCAACCCTCCAGTGACCACACCACCATTAGACGCCTCCCCCCCCCACAACAACCTCCTTCTCATGAGAGCCCTCCAACACAGCCAGCTTAGGTGCAATCAGCAGAGGGTCATATCTCAGGACAAGAATCACCAGATACATCCACAATCTGATCAGCATTATCTTCCGCAAGAACCTTGTCCACACAAAAATTCAGAGTCATATCCACGTCCATATCCATAATTTCCGTCGCCATTCTTTTGATCTTTCCTTCCACATCCTCTCCATGCAACAGAGGCATAGCAAGGGCTGCATTACCAGGAGCAGCCCCTCCCTGTCCCAGTAAATTATCACCTCCATTTTGATCATCAGAGGAATCTTTCTTTAGCCTCTTCCCCTCTCTGTCTGGGCTGCCGTTGTCATTGGGATTGTCCTCGTCCATGTCCTGGTTATCACCGTCATTCCCATTACCAAAATTAAAATTTACTTCATTTCCATTGTCATCAAAACCCATCGACTCGACCTCAATTTTTAGTTCAAAGTAATGATCAGCAATGACAATGTCAAGTTTCGGCGGTAGCAGTTTGGGATCCAAAACTGCAACCATTACACGCCCAAAGTTGTTCTTGCGAATCATTTCCATGTCAACAGTTTGTGTAGAGCCAAATATGGAACCAATAGCCCACAAATTCAGAAACTGTCTCAGCTTCCTCCTGGTACCAGTCACTCGAATCCACACCTTAGGCAATAAAAGACCTTCGTCTTCCTTATGCCATTCCTCAAATTGCATCCTCATCCCCATGGGCACATCTTTGTCCCTAACATCAGCACCCCCAAAGGCGATAGCCTGCTGCAACTTGTTCTTGGATGGAAAAGGGACAACAAACGAGTTTTGCTCATGCACAACAGGCTCCCAATTCCACATGCTCGAGACAACACGCTGCAATTGTGCCACCAACTGCTCACTAGAGAGAGTGCCACCCACCACCGTGACTAGAGCAGTCTTGGAATCCTTTTTCCTAGACAAAGGTGGGTGCGGGATATGATAGAAACACAATCCCGTCATAGTGTATCCCACCGCATGTGCCACAGGTCTTGGCTGCTTAAGCAGAGGACAACGGTGATTGACATGATCATGTCTGTCGCAAGTAACACAATAAACCTTTGTGGTGCACTCGGTCAACACATGCCCCTTCAGGGTGCAACAACTGCAAGTTCTCTCCTTCTGCCTAGCCTTGTGAATCTCCTTCTCCTCCACATCAGCCACCTGATTCCAAGCACCCTCAACGGCAACATAACCGGCGCCAGGGGCCGGCATGGTGGAGGCAACGGCAGGAATATTCACCTGTCCCGGTTCTGCGATCAGCACAGGTCGACCACCGTGCGGAGGTGGCCGGGGGCCCCTGCCCACCATTGCTGAGCCCACCAAGTGGTCGCCATGACGACCGGCACGGCCACCACGGCACTGGCGTCCAACATGGCCTCCACGGCAAGGGACGAAGCCACGGTCACCATGCGGGCGGTGGCCACCGTGCTGCAAGCTGCGGGCATGGCCGCCCCGACTGCCGCCTTACCCCGGGTTGAACCCAAGGTCGCCTCCCTAAAAGTCGCCGCTGCCGGAGAACACGTGCTCCTCATCATCGCCGCGACCCGCGCCATGGCCGCGACCTCCGATGCCACGATGGTCCATAGTCCCACAAGAAAACAACGACTCGCCGGCCACCTCTACAGTCGCCGTGCAGGACGCCTTCGCCACCTGCTCGACAACCGGGTCAAGAGACGAGGGAACCGAACCTTCAATGCCCACGTCCACCGAAGCGTCAAATGCCGACGGCGCATGTGCACGGGACACAAAACCCCTTGGGCGCCCCACGTTGGCTAGCAGCGTGCAACACCCAACATGAAAGGAGAAACGGGTCCATCTCCCACCAGCATGTAGCGAAAGAGCCTGGCCCGGCCCACCAAAACCAACGCGCGACCGGGCACCAAGATCGCGCGCCATCGGTCGGCAAGGTTCGAGAGATGGGCGAGCCATCGGACCCTGCGCTGCCACGCCCGACGCCGCCGGTGGAGATGGTGAGGGTCGCAACGGAGAAGAGCCACGAGAAACGCCACAAGCATTGGGTCCATCCGAAGCATGAGCCCTGGCCAGGACATTGGCCAAGGTTAGCCTAGGGGAAACCCTAGCCGGTGGAAGAGGTTCGCGCCAAGGCCGCGGAGCTGCCGGACCAGAACAGCCGGCACCAGTCGGTGAGTTCAAGCAGATGTTATGCGTTAGGTCTGCCTCTGAGGACAGCGCTGCCTTGACCATGGACGATTTCGTGTTAAGTTCGGCACTAGGGCAATTCAACGAAGAACAGCCCGAGGAATGCCCATCTTCCCTTTCATCTACTTCCTCATCGTCGGAGCTCAGGTCCTCTGCCAGTGCCCAGAACCTGGAGCCATAGGAGCGAGTTCAGAGCCCAGCTAGTGGATCCCCCGAGCACTTTTCACCCATCCCTACCGGAGTCCAACAAGCGGCATCTGCTTCAAGAACCTCTGTCGCCACCGGGGTCGGTGCCAGCGTTAACCGACGGCCGGGCCCGCGGCGCCGCCACTTACCTGTGTTCAGACTTACCTTGGCATCCGGACAGCCACCCGAGCGAACTCCGGCAGTCGCCGAGGCACCGGCCGGCGAGGCGGCAGGAGTGCCACCAGCGGTCGCCTGCATCGCTCATTCAGTCCGCTCGGTCGATCTGATGACAGAGCTCCGGTTGATCTTGGTGTAGTAACTCATTTTCGCCATTTGTGTTGGATGCAGCAGTATCGATGGACCTTCATCCGTGTGGATTTTCTGTGGATCTGGGAAGTTGAGAGCGGATGGCATAAGCTAATTAAGATCAGTATTTAGTAGGAAGTGGATATGATATTGTTACGCATGCTTGTCAGAGTAACTCAGTAATGTATCTCTGGTTAGAACTTAGGAATACATGCAATTTAGGAAAAAGATGCACCGTTAAAATGTTATTATTTCCCACATATAGCTAACCAGTTGAGTAAATTGGAAGAATCTTACAGCTGCATCAGACGCAAGATCGAAGCCGTGCAGCCGTGCGTCTGGGCTCCACTTCACAGTCTGACAGTATTACAGTGGGATATTCAATGTAACAGCTCCTGATCTACCTATGTATTTATTTTAGAAATCTTGGACTCATCGTCGATGACCTGTGATACCAATTCCTGAGGCAATGAATTGTAGCAAAACCTGAACGATGGCAACCTTCCATGACCAAAGATAGGCGCTCTTTGAGCAGGTATATGCTGCAAGCTGAAGCAGGCCACAACCTCCAGAAGCTATCAAAATTCATTAGAACTTGTTTGGTTCCATCGGATTCAATCTGGGTCGAGAATGATAAATATGACAAGAAATTATGATAGATACAATAAGAGGCCGGGGTTCATTCCGGGTCAAGAACTAATTTACTCACAATAGTGACACTAAAAGACCGGAAATCAATCCGCTAGTCAAAAGGTCGGGAATCATTCCGAGTCTCTTATTATATCCATCATGAGTAAATTAGGTTTCAACACGGAATAAATCCCGGTCTCTAACTGTACCTTTCATGAATTTCTTCTTATATCTATCATTCCCGGCCCGGATTGAATCCGATGGAACCAAACAAGCCCTTAGCCAGCTGCAAGCTAGGCTAGTCTGATTTTGTTATAGCATTCGGTCCAGCACTGCGGTTAACTGCGGAAGCCTTAATCCGCCGGATCAATTCCTACACGAAACATTCATTAGACCCATGAGAGCAACGCGGAACAATATCTTTAATCTCTAACCACTTTGTTAGTTGAGCCTAACTACGGGGACAAGGAGCTCCAACTACCAGGCTTGAGCGATCTATCTGATCTGCCTAAACCCCGACGTCCAACTCCAACCACGTGACCGGCCAAGGCATTAACCAGTATATATAGGACATCACAGCGGTGCTGCACTCTCATCCTAATCCCTCTGAAGTGCTCATCTTGAAGTGCAGAGATGGCTTCCAAGTCTCTGCTTCTGCTTGGGGTCGTCCTGGCATGCCTCCTTGTCACCAAGGACGTGGCTGCTGCTAGAAATCAGTTCATCGAAGCTAATGGTTTGTTTCTCTCTTTGACTCTCTCAGATATGGTAAAAACCTGCCACAGCCAAATTTCATCGGCTCCATGCTACTTGAATATAGAAAACAATATTTTTTTTTATGGTTCATGGGAAAGCTAGGATGATAAATTGATATTATATATGTGTGGTCCATACACGTAAGATAATACACTCAGTATTTTTTGGGTGAGATCCATCTTTGATATTCTCGTAATGTGTCAACTAAAAAGTATATTCTGTGCAGAGCCTGAGGGAAAGAACATGAGGGACAACGCTAAAATCAAGGATGACAAAAAGAGTCATGGATACTACGGCGGCGGGTATGGTGGTGGATACCGTGGAGGTTATGGCGGCGGCTATGGTGGATATGTACCTGGGCATGGTTGGTACGGTGGTGGAGGTGGTGGCGGCGGCGGCGGATATGGTGGCGGTGGCAGCGGGTATGGTGGTGGATATGGCAACGGTGGTGGTGGTGGTTATGGCGGAGGTGGTGGATGGCATTAGGAGCTACATAGCCTTGTGCAACGATATTACCTAGTGAATTTCCATAAAATAACTACCGTTGTTCCCATGTTTAACGCACAATTTCATGTTGTTTGTGTGGTATTACATTTGTTTAGTACAATATTGTATTATCATGTTGAATGAAGACATATTTGAAATAAACGAAAGATCAGTAGCTTTCGTCAGGTCATTAAAATACATGGAATCTTAAGAGCACAATTCATTTTTTTGCGAAAAAAAAACAAATCCTCAGAATTTTAATTCCGCTATCTTTTGAAATGTTGTATAAACACACATTATATGTACATTCATCCCTATCGATGCATACAGTCCGAGCCGATGCCTCTATATGAGAAAATTTGATAGACTCGACAGACATATGTTAAAATTGTTTCAAGTTCTTTGTGTCTATTTTGAGTATTGTTGGTGCTTTTTTCGGGCCAACACACGAACGCACTCGAACGTGTGATGCGCGGAAGAGCTCGCTGCAGCACCTCTGCGACGGGCGGTCAGACCCCCTGTTATGGGCGGTCAGACTCCCTGTGACAGCCCGGCAAGAAACCAACAAGGGACCCCGTCAGAGTAGACGCACCTTGGGTTGCTCTAGGATTGGAAGGCCACCTAGAATGTCCTCGATCGTCGTCGGGACGAAGGAAGAACAACATATGGGATTGGAAAAGCTAGGGCAAAGGAATAAAAGAAAAGGTCTCAATCGGCTGTGGCCCTTTATATTTATAGGGTGGCGAGGTATTGCCCCGCAAGGAATTGAATTCCTAAAGAAAACCCATCAAAATACAACTCTAACTTGGTTTACATAGGCACAGCCGGTTTAACCTCCTGTACGGGCGGTCTAGCCGCCTGTCTCGGAGTGCAGAACTTCGCAAGGTCATAATTCTCTGGTCCGAAATCCAAATTGGACGTTCTACATATGGATTTTGATCTACTCGACGAGTGGAATCCATTGATGAAGTCCAAATTGCATTTTGATGACCTTGTCCAGCCGGTCATGACCGGTTTTCACGGGTGGTCAGACCTCCTGTCGCAAACCTGTCAATTTTGGTCGTCAACATATGCCCCCTGTTTTTGGTTAAGCTTACACACCAAAAAACAATCTTCTGAACCAAAATTGTCTTAGCTCGATGATGAACAATGCATCGGCCATATTTTGTATTTTCACTTTTTTTTCTAAGGGCGATAACATCTTATCGGCCATAAAGCTTGATTTGCTCAAGTCGAAGTTGCATTCACCTGCTTTGGCCTCCACTCCTTCCGTGTTAGCTTAGCTGGTTTCTCTTCAATTTGTTGCTCCATGGACTCCTCCTTGCACAATCTTTGTAATCTCCTCTTTTGAGTATGGGACAAGCCTGAGGGACACCACCTCGGTTGTACGTCCTTGGAACGTTGCTTGTTGCTACTTTCACCTTGCTCAAAAGCAGCACATACATCACTCTTGACCAGATTACTATTGCAAGCGATCGATCTTTGTAGTGCACTATAATTTGAATATAGCGGAGAATATTGAACAATACAAGATCACATGTATGAACTACCATAATCCACATGTGAATAATAGCAAGGATAAGACCAAGACCAAGGTGTAGTCGGTCCAACATAAGAGTAAGGTGCAAAAACAAAAGTATCTCGCTGTTCATGCATACCTTGCGCTCTATGTCTTGATGGTATCTTTTCCCCTCTAGCACTTTTTGGTTGATTTCTTCGCATCTGAGCAATACTTTTCCTCTTGTACTTGGCCAAGAGCTCTTCAAAACTCGGCCTTGCTCTATTCTTGGACTTGGAGGAATTTCCAGCCTTCCTAGAACGGCCAGTCAGACCGGCTGCACGCGGCCGGTTAGACCGCTTGTCTTGCCGACAGACTCGCCGCTCTTCTCTTGCCCCCAGCGTAGAAGTTTCTGCTACAGCTCGACATGTCTTCTTGTGTAGCACCTTCTTCTCGGGCCTCTCTTTACCAATGATCACATTCTTTCCTTAAGCTTTTTTGGCTTGATCCGGCCGAATGAGCACCTTAGGATTTGCCAACTCAATGGTGTTCAATAAGGCATTTACAGGAAAGGGATTGTGATCAACCTGCGTATTATGAAACACTAACCGGCCTTCATTAACAGCCGATTGTATTTGCCGGCGGAACACATTGCAATCATTGGTAGCATGAGAAAAAGAATGATAAAATTTACAATAAGCTCGCTTCTTCAACTACTCAAGTGGTGGTACAACATGAGATATTTTGATCTTTCCCTTCTTCAATAGCTCATAAAAACTTCTATCACATTTGGAAACATCAAAAGTAAATCTCATCTCCTCCTGCCGATTTTTATGAATCGGCTTAAGAGAAACACAAGTGTTTGCTGTGTCATTAGATGACCATGTAAATTCAGCAGCAAACACTTCTTTGCCCTCATCGTCCGAAGAATCATAACTCAACATATGACCATTAGGACCATGATGCTTGTGTCTATCTAATGAATATTTACTTCGGCTTTCTATAGCCATAGCTTTTTGATGCATTTGATTCACAGTAAAGAAATCATGACCATCTAGCCTTTCTTTAATATGAGAACTTAAAACCGTCACGAGCTAGATTGGCTAAATCTTTTTCTGCAATATTCACACCAAAAAATCAGTTTTTCGTATAACAGAATCTTGTAATATAATCATTCATAGGTTCATGACGTGATTGCTTAACTGATGTAAGATCAGACAATTTAAGCTCATTATTTCCATAAATGAAATGATCATGAAATTTCTGTTCTAATTGCTCCCATGAGCTAATAGAATCAGGAGCTAATGAGCTAAACCAAGAAAAAACGATTCCAATCAAAGATAGTGAGAATAAGCGCACTTTCAATTCACTTATAGAACTAGCTTCTCCTAATTGGGCACGATATTGACTAATATGCTCAAAAGTACTTTTATTATCTTTCCCATCAAAGTGAGCAGGATACGGTTTTTGATATGCCTCTAAAATCTACCCCAAGATTTTCTTTATGCAAATTAGTCAAATCATTCTTATAATCTGCAAGCATTTTGTCAAATTGTGAAGATGAATTTGGCTGCGTGGGTGCATTGTGCTGGCTCGGATAGCTGGTCAGACCGACTGTGGGGGTCGGTCCAACCGATCGTGGCCTGTTTTGCCACCGTTGCAAGTATCGGTCATGCGTTTCATTAGAAATAGGACCGACGGGTGCAACAATACCTATGGATGATATAGGTGGTCTAGTATATGCAAAGGTACTATATAGCGGAACAAAATTCACAAGCTCATTAGTCCGGCCAATGCGGCCAGAATTAGGGATGCTCATGATGGGTTTTGGGTACGAAGGCTGAGCTACCAATGCATTGGTAGGTGTCACCATCTGTCCACTATAAAAATTCAACGGTAATGCCATATGGTGGTTGTTCTATTGTAGGATTTGCTGATGATTAAGATGTAAGGACATTGGTAGTAACACTAGTTGTAACTGGCAAATTATCAATAGGTATTTCAGGTTGTTTACTAGCAGATTTTTTTCTCTCTAGATAAAAGGCAATTAACTAAAAAAGCATCACGCTCAGCCATCATACTTTGAATTTGTTCCATGGTAACACCAGAAGATGAATACATTGGGTGTTACCTCAGGTGGAGACTCATCAAAGACGACATCCTTGATCTTTATGATCTTGCCTTGACAATCATCGGAGTAGGGTGATAGGAAGTGTTCCTTCGCTTCCTCCTTAAGATATTGTACCTTTTGCGCTTGCTCCTCTTCGATCTTTCGGAATCTTTCATCACGGATCTTACAGTCGTCGGCCTCAAACTTATCTAAGTCAGGCCTAACGATGTTGGATTGATCAACTTCGCCGTGTATAGAATTTGAACCGGTCATATTAACCGATTTATGCTTCTTCTTCCCCAGTGGAGTCGCCAAAATATGTTGGCGCCTCTTCGGGCCAACACATCAACGCACTCGACCGTGCGATGCGCGGAGGAGCTCGCTTCAGCACCTCTGCGACGTGCGGTCAGACTCCCTGTGACAGGCGGTCAGACCCCCTGTACAGGCAGTCAGACTCCCTGTGACAGCCTGGCAAGAAACCAACGAACGCCCACCCTGGAGGGACCCCGTCAGGATAGGCGCACCTTGGGTTGTTCGAGGATCGGCAGGCCACCTAGAACGTCCTCAGTCGTCATCGAGATGAAGGAAGAACAACAGATGAGATTGAAAAAGCTAGGGAAAAGGAATAAAAGAAAGGAAAAAGTCCATATTACTCCCGTGAACTATAAGCAAAGTCTATATAACTTCTTAAACTATCGTTTGGTTCATTTTACACCCTAAACTATGTAACTTGGTCTATTCTACCCCCTAATACAAATTATCTTTTTTATTTCTCCATACACAAGTTGAATTTTAATTTCAAATTTTGCCTGATTGTAGTAAACATCATAGTGTATATAAAAAGATATATTATGAATTTTTTGTTATTATTTTTTGTATAATTTAACATCTTAAGGATTAATTAATTATTAAATATATTATCCTATCAAAATAATGAACAAAAAATCATTTTATATTTTTCTACCATGCATTATGATGTCTACTATCATCTCAAAAAATTTGAACGTAATATGACACTTCTACATGGAAAAATAAAAAAGACAAATTGTGTTAGAGGGTAAAATAGGCTAAATGACATAGTTTAGGAGGTAAAACAAACCAAAAGATAGTTTAGAGGGTTATGTAAACTTTGCGTATAGTTTAGGGTAGTAATTTGAACTTTTCCTAAAAGAAAAGGTACAAAGTAATAGATGTATTTGTGTTTTTTGACGATTGGGTGTCTCAATCAGCCGTGGCCTTTTATATTTATAAGGTGGGGAGGTCTTGCCCCATAAGGAATCAAATTCCTAAAGAAGTCCCGTCAAAATACAACTCTAACTCGGTTTACACATGCACAACCAGTCTAACCTCCTGTACTGGCGGTCTAACCGTCTGTCTCGGAGTATGGACTTTTACAACGTCATAACTCTCTCGTCCGAACTCCAAATCGGACATTCTACATATGAATTTTGATCTACTCAACGAGTGGAATTTATTGATGAAGTCCAAATTGCATTTTGATGACCTTGTGCATCCGGTCATGACCGGTTGTCACAGGCGGTCTGACCAGCTGTCGCAAACCTGTCAATTTTTGTCGTCAACAAGTATAATGAAACTTTCTTTATTCAGAAAACATATTAAGGTGGGCAGAGTAACCACATGCTCCGATACTCATTAGGTAACACTATTTTTTATACATTTCCATCCTCTATTTTCATACACTAATGACATTCAATATATTTCACACACTACAACACTGAAAACCCATACTACTGCCTATATAATAGACCATATATCACGAGCAAATCAACATTCCACAAACAATTGTGTAATTATCTCATCTTTGCGAAAGAAAACGTTGTCCGCCCAGGGTCAGCCCTGAGCCAGTACGAAGGGTGCGACATCACCGGGCCTCCGAAAATTTGGGGCCTCCAACTTGAGATACAAGAAGTATACATGTTTGGTCTGCTGCTAGTTATTTTTAGCTGTCCAACCAACATGCCTGTCGAGTGCCAAGAAAGCCCAAAATAATGAAGTGCCACATAGGCCACCGGCTGTCCTCTTTTCCAACTCTGACATGTTTGCTTTGCTGTTAGGTTTTTTAGTTGTCCAATGAACAGGCCTGTCAAGTGCCAAGAAAGCCCAAAATAATCAAGTGGCATGCAGGCACCCGATTGGTCTCTTTTCCAACTCGACAGCTCCTCTTCTCCTTGTCTCCTCCACCGTATGTTTGCATCGTCGTCTTCTTGACTTCTCATCTTCTCTCAAGATGCCACCACGGACAGCCGATTGCTGCTTGCTTGTCTAGCCCGGTTGCCAATTTTTGATCAAGGATTCATGGTTGAAAATCTTCCTCAACCGCATTCGCTTGTCTATTTTTTCTAGACAATATGACAATTTTCTTTTCATTTTGTATACAGGATTCTTCTCACCCAATCGAATCACATGTCTTCCAGAAAAAGTTTGCACCCGACAGTGAGAAAAAGAAGAAAAAGAAAAATCAAGATGAGTTGATTGAATTTACAAAAAGGTGCTATGGATCTAGAGACAATTGTGATTTGTCTTCGTATTTTAAACTTATTAGATTGAGATTTGTTAATGGCAATGAGTTTTTTAAAATATAATTTGAATTAATATATATTATCTTGTATTGTTATGGTAAATGGGGGCCTCCATTTGTTTCCGCACCTGGCCACCAAAAAGTCAGGACCGACCCTATGTCCGCCATAGTGCCAGCTACGGTTTGATATGCTACTGCTTGTTTGAATAACGCCCTAAGAACATACAAAAAAAGATCTAGAATTTTAATGTTGTCTTTAATTTCCATGGATATTTATTAATGATAGGGCAACATTATGGATCATTGTCAAATAGAGATTTTTAACTTGGGACTGTCCATTGGGATGCTAGTCCAGCGAAACTCATTTCTTTCTAATTCAGTATGATATTGGTGGTACTTGGAAGTAAATTATTTCAACACCACTTGTTGGATTTTGATGTCCAGCGATCCGTAAGGGGATACGCGAGCAGTAGATTTGTCAGTCCTAGACGATCATGGAACTAGGAACTTGATGGGTGGAAGCATATCAAGTGCAGCAGTGAACAAGGCCGGCTAGGGCGGGGGGCAGCCAATGCGACCGCCAGTTGGAGCTGGGGGCTGCCAGATTAAGTAGGTAATTAGGTAATTAGAGCAAGCAATGACCCCTACTTAAGACTCATCTGTCAATTTCTAATTGTTTTTTTTCTTTTATGACACATAGGGCTCACTGCCAGTCTCCCACCATCCTCTCTTCTCTCCTGTTCCTAGACATCTACATGGGCAAACGATTAGAACTAGGCGGCATGCCGCACTCGTGGGGTGATGGGTGGCAAGACGCGCTCATCGGCGAGCAGCGCTCAAGGGACGGCAGGCTGTGCGCGACGGCAAGCAATGCTGGAGACGTCGGGCGGTAGGCCACTGAAGGATCTAGGCCCCTAGCATTGTGCTATGATGAGTTTTGGTGATTAATCACAACCGGATGTGTGGGACTAACTATTTTCATGAGATTGTGTGGTAGGTTGAGTTCTGGCATCAAGATGAAAATGTTGATACTTCATTTATTGAGGACCAATAATTTGAAGATGTGAATGAAATAAACATTATGAGTTGATGAAGATCAAAATAAAGAACATGATTTTTTGGGGATTAACAACCATGGAGAATGAAGATGTTGAGTTAGTGATCAACAACCATGATGACCAAAATAAGAAAGTGAATATATTGATGATGCGTGAGACAAAATGGTTTTGTGTGGCAAGATGGTAAAGCGTAAGCAAAGGGCTTGGTGTCGATGGACCAAGGCAATGGTGAAGAGCGAGTAATAGCTTAGCGCCGATGGACCATGAGAGGTCATATGAAGCTATAAGTAATCTATGTCAATTATATGAAGAATGAAGGAAGATATGGATTAAAAGTAAATGATATACTTTAGGTGGTTAAGGATATCGTATTGTTTAGAGAAATCAAAATGGAATTCTATCATGTGTTGATGAGTGTCATCAAGTGAGAAGATGGGAATAATATGTTGATCAAATTCATGCGTATGAATGGAAGAATGGACTTCATATGTTGATGAACATCAAGTGCCTTGAATAAATAATGGTTATGTATATTCTATGTATATGGGCATCAAAAGAGACCCAATGAAAATGGATTTGCGCAAGGTAAAGATATGAAATGTGCGACATTTCATTTTGCCGGTCTAGTTGATTAGTGGAGAAAAGACCAGATTGATAAGATAGAGTATCGTACTAATAAGAGCAATCTTGATGATGCTTGAGTCTTTGTTAGTTGTTGAAATCTCAATCTTGCACCTGCATACGAACCTTGGCAAGGAAATTGTACTTTGCAAAGTTGCTCAACAAATAGTTGATGGTGATGGTTGTGGTGAATCTTGGATTGCAATTCTACTTTCATTCAATGGGTTTTGGGTCAAGTATTCAGTTGAGATGTGTGCTCCTCTGAATAAGCTTTCCATAGAGTCCAAGATCACCTAATTTGGACATCGGAGCCAAAAGCTATGAGCGTTTTACGAAGTGTCGGTTGTGCTAAAAATTGACATGCAGACGGTCCGCCAAAGGGGGGCAGACAATCCACCGTTAACTCGTTTGAGACCAAACAGAATCGTTTTTGGTACTGGACGGAGTTCCAAAATAAACTGCGGATGGTCCGGCCAAGACGGGCATACAGTCCGCCTCCTAACTCCGATTTTGGGACAGAAACTTGGTGTTTATGTGTGGGAATTCGAAATGAATGGCGGACAGTCTGCCACTTATGAGGCAAACAGTCCGTGAAGCACAATGGTTGACTCCAAGGAGCGTTTGTTGGCAATATAGCTGTTGATTTTGAAATGGCGGACAATATGGGCTTATGAGGCGGGCAGTCCGTGAAAACAGAGTGTTTCGGGCTATTTTTATGTAACAGCTAGTTTTGGAGGAGTGGACTATATATAGCTAGTTTCCTGTGGCTTTGAGTAAGCTAAGGCAACCATTTGAGCATGCTTGAGCATGGGAAGGTCCCCCCACGAGTTTGTGCATGTGTTGCATATAAGAGAGGGTGTGAGGCAAGATTTGAGTGCATTTGCAATGAAGCGTGAGGTCTTTCAACCGCTCAAAGCTAGGTTTCTTATGTGCATGACAACATGGAAAGAAAATGACCCGTCAGTGCGAAGGAGGTTTTGATCAAATCTGTGGCCCAAGTGCTACCCAAATATATTAATTATGAGTGTTTCTAAGCTCACGGGTGGACTATGTGAGGACTTAATGAAGAGAATATGTGCGTACTGGTGGGGATCAGAGAAAGGTAGGAGGAAGGTCCAACGGATCTCCTGGCCAACTTTGATTAATCCCAAGGCGGCGGGAGGTCTGGGGTTTAAGGATATGAGATTGTTTAACCACGTACTGCTTGCGAAACAAGCACGGTGACTTGTTGGATACAGTTACTGCAGCATCAGCATCTCAAACATGGAGGGCAATTGAGTATAGGCTCGAGCTACTGAGGAAAGGGGTTGTCTGGCGCGTGGGTGACGGTTCATTGATAAGGATCTGGTGTGATAACTGCCTAGGCCTTTTGGGATGAGGCCGATTGGGAAGTATGAGGCAATGCAGGGTGAGGAGAGTCTCACACCTTATTGAACAGGACTAGAAGTCATGGGACGAGGCGCTGTTTCGATGCTTTTTCTATCCCTATGATGAGCCAGAAATTATGAAGATCAAGATCTCTGTGTTGGGTAGTGAGGATTGGATTGTGTGGAACTTTGAGAAAACAAGGATTTTCTCTGTAAGAAGTGCATATAGGCTAGGGCTGCAGTTGGAAACTGGGCCGGATAATGCGAGCTCTAGCTCTAGGCCAGATGGTGAGAGGAGTATGTGGAAGAAATTATGGTCAGCTCATATCCGGTCAAAGATATGAGTTTTTTCATGGAAGTTGATAGGGAATGGTTTGCCTACAAGAGCAAACAAGTTTCATAGACATTTGGATGATCACAGGACATGCGAGCTGTGTAGACTTGAACCTGAGAATGGTTTTCATGTGGTCGTCACATGCCCGCATGCCAAGGCGCTTAGGGAGGCCATGCGCGACATCTGGGAGTTGCCAAAGGAAGCAGATTTGGCCCATTCAGGACCTGATTGGCTTCTACTCCTCCTAGACAGGTTTGATAGCCAAACTTGTGCAAATTTTCTTATGCTTTTATGGCGTTGCTGGCATGTCAGGAATGGTGTACTGATGGCGGGTGAAAAATATATTGATTGAAGACCCCGTTATCTTCCTATCGCCGATATAAGCTCTCAGTGTTGCAGATCTGACAACGGGAACTGCCATCGGACGGTAGAGGAAAGCAGAAGGTCCGCGGAGCCAGCCTTGAAGCCAGGGCACTGAGCAGGAAATGGCCACTGCCTAAGGATGCTGCACTGAAGATTAATGTGGATGGTGCTGCAGCCTTGGGCGTTGTGATCAGAGACATGAGCGGATCGCCGCTCCTGATGGCTTGTCGCACGGTGGCTTATTGCAGCTATGCTGAATGCGTGGAGGCCATGCCACCATGGCGTGCTTGGAAGGAATTAGGATGTGAGCGAAGTGGCCAGATCGTGATTTTATCCTAGAATCTGATAATGCCTCGTTGATCGATAAGTTGAGGATGGGAGATATAAACAAATCTTTGGTGGCTCCAGTCATTCAGAATACCTTGTTAGAGGTTATCATTCACAATATATTGTAGTTTTAATAAAAAAATTAGTTAAACAGGCCTTTATTTTCATGCTTGCCAAGGGCCCTTATAGCCGGCCGGGCAGTGAGCCGCTTGTTGAGTTGTGATCTAATTTCATCACAAGTCAAAGGTCCATTAGGCCCAGATCGCTACTGGGGGGTGTCCACCTAGTATTCTATTTTATTCTTGTAAGCCGCCGCTACAGCGTTGTAACCCTGACTCCTCCACATAGTGAAGTTCTTGCTGGGTGGCGCCCGTGGTTTTTCCCGCAAGGGTTTTTCACGTTAAAATCGTGTCTCGTGTTCGATCTTGTTTTCGCATTATTTGCTAACAAGTGGTATCAGAGCCTGTTACAAGATTCGATTGTTGAAAAAAAATTAGGGTTTGGTCCCTGTTCATCGCGCCGCCGCCGTCCTCCGTCCGCTGCTTCGTTGCCGGTTGGAGCAATTCTCGCCGAGACGGAACCGAATTTTCATCGCTGGTTGCAGAGTCCGGATCGAGTTCGACAGCCCTATCCTGCGCTGCTGACCCTGCTGTGCGTTGCTGCTACCTGTCGCACGCGAATCAAGGTGCAAGCACAGCACTTGATTGCGTCTGCCGATTCGTCTCCGTCAGAACCTTGGCTGAAATCAATTTCGTGGGTTTCTGCTACATCCACCCATTGAACTTACCAGGAGATTCAGTCAGTTCGTCCGTGAGATCAATTTTCAGGAGATCTTGCTACGGCCATACGGAGATCTGCCAGGAGGTTTTCAGTTCTTCGCTGAACGTACACGAAGGTGTACACAGGCTACAGGTTTTGCTAGGGTTACACAGTAACGTACCTAGATTTATTACTGCAAATTATTTTCTTCTGGTTATTCTTTGCAATGGCTTCGATTAAGTTTGACCTACCACTGCTGGATCATAGCACGAGGTTCTCGTTGTGGCAAGTGAAGATGCGGGCCGTTCTGGCGCAATCGAATGATCTCGATGAGGCGCTGGAAAGTTTCGGCAAGGAGGATCAGAAGAAGACTCTGTGGACTCCTGAGGAGAAGCGCAAGGACCATAAGGCTCTGTCCCTAATTCAGCTTCATCTTTCTAATGATATCTTGCAAGAGTGTCTACAAGAAAAGACCGCTGCAGATTTATGGCTCAAACTGGAATCGATCTGTATGTCGAAGGATCTAACCAGTAAGATGCATATGAAGATGAATTTGTTCACGCTCAAGATGCAGGAGGGTGGTTCAGTGTTGAACCACATATCTGTTTTCAAGGAGATCGTTGCCGATCTAGTGTCGATGGAGGTTAAGTATGAGGATGAAGATTTAGGCCTCTTACTGTTATGCTCTCTGCCAAATTTATTTGCCAATTTTCGTGACACCATACTGTTAAGCCGTGATGAACTAACCATATCGGATGTTTATGAGGCACTCCAATCTAGGGAGAAGATGAAAGGCATGGTGCACAATGATGGGTCCTCGTCCTCCAAGGGCGATGCACTCCATGTTAGGGGCAGACCTGAGCAGAGATACTCCAATAATGGCAACGAGCGTGATAAGAGTAGAAGTCGCTCCAAGTCCAGAAAACCCACCACCAAGAAGTTTTGTAAGTATTGTAAGAAGAAGACTCATTTTATTGAGGATTGCTTTCAGCTTCAGAATAAGGAGAAGAGGAAGAATAATCCTGATGGTAAGGCATCTGTTGTCTCTACTGGTGAGGATTCTGATTCTGGAGATTGTCTGGCTGTTGCTGCTTGTGTTTCTGATCGTGATGAATGGATTCTGGATTCTACATGTTCATTTCATATCTGCACTAACAGAAATTGGTTTAGTTCTTATAAACCTGTGAAAAAGGGAGATATTGTGCGTATGGGTGATGATAATCCGTGTCAGATTGTGGGCATTGGCTCTGTTCAGATCAAGGCTCATGATGGGATGATTCGCACTCTGGAGAATGTGAGGTTCATACCAACAATGACCAGAAATCTTATTTCGATCAGCACACTTGATGAAGAGGTTTCAAATACTCCGGTTGTGATGGAGTTTTAAAGGTATCAAATGGTTCTCTTGTTTGGCTTATTGGTGATAAGAATTCTGCAAATTTATATGTTCTTAGAGGTAAAACTTTGCTTGGTGGTTCTGTTTCCGCTGCTGTTGCTGACACTAATGCAGAGACTGACCTTTGGCATATGCGTCTTGGACACATGAGTGAACTTGGCATGGCAGATTTGATGAAGAGAGACCTCCTCCCTGGCTATACTCTGAGTGGCAGAAAGTTCTGCGAGCATTGTGTTTTTGGGAAGCATAAGAGGGTAAAATTCAATACCTCTGTTCACACCACCAAAGGTACTCTTGATTATGTACATGCTGATGTTTGGGGTCCTTCCCGTAAACCTTCTCTTGGTGGTGCTCGTTACATGCTTACCATTATTGATGATTACTCTAGAAGAGTATGGCCTTACTTTATGAAAAATAAAGATGATACCTTTGCTGCATTTAAAGAGTGGAAGACCATGATAGAAAGACAAACTGAGAAGAAGGTAAAAGTGCTTCGTACTGATAATGGTGGAGAATTTTGTTCGGATGTTTTTGATGATTATTGCAGGCAAGAAGGCATTGTTAGGCATCACACCATCCCGTACACACCTCAGCAGAATGGTGTGGCTGAGCGTATGAACAGAACCATTATCTCGAAGGCTCGTTGTATGCTGTAACACCCAGATTTCCAAGAAATCCGAATGCTTTCATATGTGTGTCCAGGATGTCCACAGAACACATATAGATTACAAATATTGAATCACAGAGAACACAATGCTCGAATAAAATAGTTTACATCAGAGTTTAACACAAGACATAGTCTTAAACAAAGAACACAGTGGAAGTCTTAATATTATTAAACGTCTTAACTAGGTAGAGCCTCAAGTCCACAGGGACACCGACTGGTTGAACACAGCTAGAAGTACGGCAGATCCTCCGGAAACTCAGCAAGCGACTGATCATTCAATGCTCCATTTGTTACCCATCCGGGATTTTGTTGAATAGTTGCAAGTGTAAGTAAACCATCTTACTTAACAAGTATAACACGGGTTATGCAAGAACAAAAGGCTTGACAAGGTTATACTGCATTAGCACTTTTAGTTGTTTCATTTTGTTCTCATCCAATTTACTACAAATGAATAGAACCCAAGTATAAACCCATAAATAAGGTATAAGTGATTATAGAACAAACCAACATCAACCACTAATATCATCTTCTAATAAAAAAGGATCCAGGCCGCTCGTATCCGTGAGAACGGCTATCATGATAGATCAACACTCTGCAGAGGTTTCGCCCTTTACCCGCGGTCACATAAATCCAAAAGAATTTATGTTACGAGGACTTTCACAAAACACCCTAACAAGCACAGTAGCCGTTTTGGTTCAACATAGGCAGCATAACCCAAGGCATCGAGATTAACGTACGCTCAGGGCGCAACGTGAGGGGGTCAATGGCGTCCAGAGCGAGAGCACAATCATCGCAACGTGTGAAGCTGCCGTACATCGGGCGCTTACATCACGGGACTTTGCCTAACGAGACATAGCCAACGGATAAATCCATCCTCGATGGATCAAACTATACTCTCACCCATGCTCCCCACATACGCCTTTCGGTAACTACTGGCGAGCTAGAGACGTACAAGCTAATTATCCAAGACCAGAGCCATTATAGTTCCAACGGCGGCGAACAGGTTCTTGGGTTGCCGCTTTAAGAACCGGACCTTATGGAGAGACATTAGAACAAAGCATGAAGCACATGCTCTAATTCCCTAGACCAAACCTTATAGAGACACTAAAACAAAGCACAAAGCACATGCTCTAGTTCCCCGAACCATGTTGCTAAAAAGCATCTTTTAGTCATCATTGAAGTGAACCATTAATTCAATATTAACATAAAAATAAATGTTGGTTGCAGCGCGTAGCAAATACTAACCATAATGCACATAACCCGGGTAAACAAGGAATAAGGTAAAGACTAGGAATATCCTTAATGTTCAACAATATTAGACACATGCATATGAATTGTATGATTAAATGGTGTATAGGTAACAAGGATTTTCCGTGTTATACTTAACTTCCTCAGTGAACTGCTGCTGCACCTGCTCTTCGGGAACGGGATCGTCAGCGAACTCGAACGGCTCGTCAACTACTCACACCGATCACCCCACAAGCATCCACACATACATGCAAACAAAGTATTTAATTAGAACAGTACACCAAACATAAACAAAAGATGAAAAGAAGACTTTAGAGTTACTGTACGCTTCACTAAAAACACGTGAGCGCAAAATCACTCAAATCGGAGTTAAAACGGAGAAACTACGCTTAAAACGGACTCTAGGGGCTTGCTGGCGAAAGTTTTTCCAGGGGTGTTTTTGAAAGAAACCAGGGACCTAAAACATAATTTCATATAAAAACCCAAGGGCTAACGAGCAAAACAGCCATCCAGGACGGCGGGCACTATTTTTCAAAAGAGCAGGGGCTAAACCGAAAGAAAAAGGACTTAGTTGTAAATACTTTTGTATAGAGGTGGACCGTGGGTTGATTTTCAAAAACTGCAGGGGCTCTTTTGTAAAATTGCCACGGCAGCGGCTGAATGCTGACGTCGACTGACGTCACGGTGGACCGGACTGTAGACCGGCCATGAACCGCGGTTCACGGGTTCACAGTGAACCGGCTCGGTTTAGATCGGTTTTTAGATCTGGCCGTCGGTTTTGAATCCTGCGGCTGGGAATAGATCGGGGCGTTCGGCTTGCCGGGGACGGCGGCTCGCGGCGCGTGCGGCGGCGCATGGCCGGAAACTCGCCGGAATCGAGCGTTGCCGGCGCTGTGGAGCTCCAAAGCTCGCCGCGATAGGTCCTAGAGGAAGAGGGAACAAAGGCAAACTCGTTTTGGGGGTTCTACTCGAGGATTAAGCGACGGTGAGGGCTAGCGACGCGCGGCGGCGGAGCGGGCACTCCGGCGAGGTCGTGCGCGCGCGAGAGAGTGAGAGGAAGAGGGGAAGCACGCTTGGCGAGTTCCTCACCTTGCGGCGGAGCTCCGGGACTAGTCTTTGGCTGCAATGCGGCGGCGAGACGGGCTCGAGACGACGGCGGCGCTCCGGCTAGGGTTGCGGCGGCGCTAGGGTTTGGGGTTCACGAGGAGGGGGGTTGGCGGTGGTTTTATAGGAGCGGTGGAGACCCCCTTGGCGTCCGCGCCAAGCCGAGGAGTCCGGCCGCGGCATGGCGGCGCGGCGGCACGGACTCGAGCTCGACCCTGGCTCGGTCTGTCAGCGGCGCGAGGTGGGAGAGGGCGCTGACGTGTGGGCCCGGGGTGTCAGCGGCAGAGAGCGGAGGCGCGCGGCCGCGGGAGGAAAGGAGTGCCGACAGGTGGGACTGGCTGTCAGCCGCAGCGGAGGAGAGAGCGCGAGCGCGGCTGGGCTGCGCAGTGGAGCTGGGCCGCGGGAAAGAAAGAAAAGTAGCTGGGCTGAAATGGAGAAGGGAAAAAGAGAGAGAAAAGAAAAGGTTTTTCTTTTATTCAAACACTCATTTGAATTCAAATTCAAATTCAAATTTGAATTCAACAATCAAAAATAAATGCACCAACATGAATGCAACAATAAAGTTTCTATACCCTATATTTGCTTTTAATTTATTCAAAAATTTTATTTTTCCTACATTATTTATGAGTACTTGAATATAAAAAGTTAATTAATTACTAAATTTTAGATAGGGCATTTTTAGGGTGTTACATATGCTGTCCAACGCCAAGATGAATAAGCGTTTTTGGGCAGAGGCTGCGAACACTGCTTGTTACCTAATAAACAGGCCGCCTTCTATTCCACTCAATAAGAAAACACCTATTGAGGTATGGTCTGGTACACCTACAGATTATTCACAGTTGAAAGTTTTTGGCTGCACTGCTTATGCTCATGTTGCCAATGGTAAATTAGAGCCTAGAGCTATTAAATGTCTGTTTCTTGGTTATGGTTCGGGACTTAAATGCTACAAATTGTGGAATCCCGAAACAGGAAAGACTTTCATGAGCAGGAGTATTGTTTTCAATGAATCTGTGATGTTTATTGATAAATTGTCCTCAGATCATGTTCCAGAAAATTCAGCAAGAGAATTGCAGCATGTCAGTGTGCAGGTGGAGCATGTTATTGATGAGGAACCAGTGCAGGTGGAGACCGTGGTTGATGTTGTTGATGATGAAGCTCATAGTGATGATGTTCAGCAATCACCTCCTGTTTTGCAGCTAGAGTAGGATGTCCCTATTGCTCATCGCAGGCAAAAGAGGGGTTGTGGACCTAAACCCTGTCTTATTGAAGAATGCAATATGACTTATTATGCTTTGAGTTGTGCTGAACAGGTTGATAGCACTTTTGAGCCAGCAACATATAGAGAAGCTATTGATTGTGGTGATCGTGAGAAGTGGATTTCAGCTATGCAGTAGGAGATGCAATCTCTCGAGAAGAATTGTACTTGGGAGGTTGTTCCATTGCCAAAGGGGAAGAAGACTGTCCGTTGCAAATGGCTTTACAAGAGAAAGGAGGGTTTGTCTCCTAGTGAGCCTCCTAGATTCAAGTCAAGGTTAGTAGCAAAAGGGTACAGTCAAATTCCTGGCGTTGATTATAATGAGGTATTCTCTCCCGTTGTGAAGCATAGCTCTATTCGCACTTTCCTCAGTATTGTTGCATCACATGATCTTGAGCTTGAGCAGTTAGATGTAAAGACTGCATTTTTGCACAGTGAGCTTGAGGAGGAGATATACATGGACCAACCTGAGGGGTTCATAGTACCAGGCAAGGAGAATTATGTGTGCAAGTTGAAAAGGTCCTTGTATGGTTTGAAGCAATCTCCCCGTCAGTGGTATAAAAGGTTTGATTCATTTATGTTGTCACATGGCTTTAAAAGGTCTCAATATGATAGCTGTGTTTACATGAAGACTGTTAATGGATCACCTATATACTTGCTGTTATATGTTGATGACATGCTAATTGCTGCCAAGAGCAGCAGAGAGATCACTGCGTTGAAGAAATTGTTGAGCAGTGAGTTTGATATGAAGAACCTTGGTGCTGCTAAGAAAATTCTTGGTATGGAAATTACTAGAGACCGTTCTGCTGGTTCGTTGTTTCTTAGTCAGCATAGTTACATTGAGAAGGTCCTTCAGCGTTTCAACATGCATGATGCTAAGCCGGTTAGTACACCTATTGCACCGCATTTTAAGTTGTCAGCTAAGCAGTGTGCTAGTTCAGCTGAAGATGTTGAATACATGTCAAGAGTTCCGTATTCTAGTGCTGTTGGTTCTCTGATGTATGCTATGGTTTGCTCTCGCCCAGATTTATCATATGCTATGAGTTTGGTTAGTAGATACATGGCTAATCCTGGTAAAGAACACTGGAAGGCTGTTCAGTGGATTTTCAGGTACCTCAAAGGCACGTCAGATTTTTGTCTGAAGTTTGAGAGGACAGATAAGGGGCTCATTGGATATGTTGATTCAGACTATGCTGGTGATTTGGACAAGCGCAGATCACTCACAGGTTATGTCTTTACTGTTGGCAGTTGTGCTGTGAGTTGGAAGGCTACTTTGCAGTCTGTTGTTGCTTTGTCTACTACTGAGGCTGAGTACATGGCTATTTGTGAAGCATGCAAAGAGTTGATTTGGCTAAAGGGTTTGTTTGCTGAGTTTTGTGGAGTTAAATCTTGTGTTAACATGTTTTCTGAAAAGTTGTGTCCAGCGAAAATAATAAGCAACTATGTGTGAATTTGCAACAATGAGTTCAGCACTTGCAAAGATAAGAGTGCGCCCAGATACAATTGCACTGTAGTTCCTCCTATTTTCTTCTTAGCATAATTATACAGTTCTTACGTGTGTTCCAGAGAAAAATATAGCTCCTCGTATATCAACATAAACATAAAACATGTGTATCTTCAACCATATAGTCTGCATATGATTTGCAAAAACGAAAAAGAAAATCATAGTCTGCATTTTCTAGTGTACTCTACAAAACTAACAGACAGCAGTTTCTCTTGAGATGATTTTGAAGTGTAAGAATGCATAAATGACAAAATATGGTTGCAATTTATTTGAGAGGCAATTCAGAACCATAAGTACATGGAACCATGACATCACACTTTTATACAAAACGTTACTGGAGCAGTATTTATTTATATGTATATATAAGTCCATAAGTGATGATCATACAAGTTCTAAAAGGTAGCTGTGCACACTGCCATGTGTGACTAGCTGCCTCGCTCTCACGCAACACAATAGTCCATCTACCACGTTCTATACCGTGTAATCGTGTATACATGATTTGTATTACCAAACTGTCATTATTCAAAGTTCAAACCCATCATCAACACACGAGACATATTACTTATTCGACATAGAGAAACATGTGTAGTTGCGCCGCTTAATTCCATCCACCATGGTATCCTCCACCCCTAGGGTAGCCGCCACCACCATATCCCCCTCCATAGCCCCCACCTCCACCATACCCGCCGCCGTTACCATATCCTCCTCCGTAACCACCACCATATCCACCGCCATATCCTCCACCGTATCCTCCGCCATACCCAGGCTGACCATACCCACCTCCATATCCAGGGCCACCATGCCCGCCACCATGCCCATATCCTCCATATCCAAACCCATAGCCTCCTCCGCGACCATGGTGGTATCCTCCATATCCAGGCCCGTAGCCATTACCATACCCACCACCATAGCCAGGTTGGCCATACCCTCCACCATAACCACCGCCATTTCCATTGTATCCACCTCCCCACTTCTCATCCTTGACTCCAGGCACTCCTCCAGGTTTCACATTTTTCCCTTCAGACTCTGCATTCAAAAGCTACCATTGTCATTAAATATAATCATTTTTTTAACAAACATAGTATCAATGCATACAAGGTGTATAGCCTTTCCAAAACTATAAATACAAGTTAGTGGTTATTGCCTATCCAACTAACATTTTTAGAAAGACAAAAGTCTCCACCCTGAACCGTGCACAACTAAATTTGTACAATTAACATTCGCAATACAAAAGCTGATCGCAAATAACAGAAGCACGAGCACACAAAAATGAATGGGAAAAATGATATGCAATCTCTATGTTTTACAAGCGTGCAAGAGAGCCACTTATTAGAGAAAGGAGGTGCAAACCATTTGCTTCAGCGAGCTCTCTAGCATATGCCAAATTCTGGGAGACGATGAGAAAGGCCAGGGCCACACTGAGAATAACTACAAACTTGGTCGCCATTTCTAAACCCCTCTCTGAACTGCTAAACTCTCTTAGGATGAGGAAATGGCACATCTCCTGCACCGTATTTATAGACGCATCAAAGGAACGCATGCATGGACGTTGCACGCACCTTATCTTTGAGCGGGCCAAAGTTTCCACACTCAATAATTGCACCGGTACAGTTAGCTGTTCGCTCTCCAATTGGATTGAGCAGAGCTGGGTACGTTTCGTTGTCGATTCAATTACTAATCGTCTGCCCCCCGGCATTGACATTCAAGTACTATCAATTTGGCTTTTCTGTGGTTGTGATTGCAGAAAAAAGTTGAAACTTAAGGTCAACTAACAAAGTAGGGACCATTGTCCCCCTATCCTTGTGTCGTCGACGATCGATATATAATGAGGCTAACTAGATGTGTATGACATGAGTTTTCTTTGATGTTTATCTGGGTATGGTTTTTTCAGTAAAAAATCCAAATAGAGCATTTTAAATTTATTTTTTATGACACAATTGTGTAAAGAAAACTTGAAGATAAATGAACATGGTGATTAAAAACATACGTCAACGTCCACACACACACTGACACAGGGACAACCCCATTTTCTTGATGTCCAGAACCGGATATACAACAGTGAGACTACAGATACCTGCAAGTCCAAGGGCTGGAACTCCCACACAATTCTCGTTATTCAACAGAAAAAATGACTAAATATCCAGATTTAATTAGTGGCTCTTGAATACCCCCATTTGATTTAGAAAATAACAAGCAAAACCCCTTAGAGTTCTTGACACGTGTGTTTCCTGGTGCAATTGGCGTCTGATAAGGAGATTCAACTGTCAACCGACCTCCATTATGTTTCGGGCAATCTCATAAAAAATGTCAAATCATGGATTCATGCAGCGGAAGTAAGACAAGCTTACTGTAATGATGACGGATGATCCGTTTGCCGCCAAATGAATAAGTTCATGCAGTGCAGCACGCTGCGATTGACTCGGTATGTAGTCTCTTTCAGTCATTATTCTGGTGGACATTTTGGAGAGCTAACGGAGTTAAGCGTCCGGCAACTTGCTACATACTCCATGGCAAATAGCCACTGGATGCTACCATTTAATCAATCTTTCTGACTAATTTAATCAAATAAAAAAATTTAATGTACGGTTCGACTTCAGATGATCACTCGATTCTTTGCGGATGTAATGGGACCTTATCGTGCATTTTCCCTTCATTTCAGTTAGAACATATATTCATAATTTAAGGCTAAGTGGATGTAGGGATCGAGTGCGACATCCAAACAGCTTAATTTAATTACCTAATAATCTATTCTCGAAATGCCTCGTAAATATGAAGCATTCCAACTATTCACTTGAATATGCTGCACATTTTTCCTAATAAATTCTATGATGGGATAATCAGGGTCACTGTACTTTTTGAATCAGTGCTATAGAAATATAGCATTTTTTCATGATTTAGTTATTATTTTTTTCTGAAAATATATTGTCAATACGCTACTTATAGCTAGCATGGCATGTATCTTATTGGCCAAAAAATAGTGCAACCGTGTTTTACATCAGGAGCTGAAATTACATCATTAATCGAAGAAAAAATTGATTTTGCGTGGAACCAGCAACTTATAATGATGAAAATTCCATTGGTAATATGTAATTTGAAGAGAATGGTGAATGAAAGGGAAGCAACCATGAGTGCGCTAGATCGCGCGGTCATCAAAATTCTTCTCATCCGATCCTCCTACACTCAACCGATTAGACCGGCCGAAAGTAGCCGGTCAGATCCTCCTACACTCAACCGATTAGACCGGCCGAAAGTAGCCGGTCAGACCGGTCTCCACATAGGCTCCGTTAAAACCTAAGTTGATGACCTCGGGACACAACCTGTCAGGAATGGAAAGCCTAGGTTGCTCTGAGATCGGTAAGCCACTCAGAACTCCCTTAAAAGCCATCGATACCAAGAAGGAAAATAAAGAGCTTAAAAAAAAGCTAGGGATTGAAAAATAAAAAAGATAAAAGTATTTAATCGATTGGATTATTAGCCTCAACCAGGCCCAACTCTTTATATTTATAGGGTGATAAGATCTTACCCTACAAAGAAATCCCTTTACAAATCTAAATCTATACAAGATTCCCTAACAATTCTCACACTCAGGAGCAACCAGTGTGACTGGTCGAGGCCACCGGTTTGTGAAGGGACCCTAGGGGAGTGGATTAGGTGTTCTAAAACCTAGATGTGCTCTAAGTTTTCTTTATATGTTGCTATCTCTATTGCTACAAAGTTTTGCACCCTAGGTCCAATCCTGTACTAGCACGACAAGACTAGGAAAGGTAAATGCAAAAAGTAGTGCAAGTGTGAAATACGGAATATAAAAGGTAGGGAAGAGCAAACTCCCAGCGTGACGATTTTTACCGAGGTATCGGAAAGCTCACGAGCTTTCCCCTAGTCCTTGTTGTTGGAGCCCCTCTAATGCCCGCACAAGGGCACAAACTCCTTAATCGAGGAACTCCGTGGGTGGCCACGAGACCTCCCCACGCGCAAGTGGGTCTCTACTTGCCCCTCCCCGGATTGGTAGAGCTTCTCCTCGGTAAAGAGCCTCTCCTCCCTTGCACAACCATCGACGTCAACTCTAAAAACTCGGCTGGAGGGTCTCACAAGACTACAAGCCCCCGATTACAACACTTGGTGCACGCAAGTACCAGGTAAGGCAAGAGGTATGCAAACCATGCTAAACTCCTTGTTATTAGCACATAAGAGACGTGCTAAGCGGCCTAGACTAGCCCTAAGCACTTTTCTAATCGCCTAGATCTTCTTATTAGCACTTTGGTGGATTGGGCACTTAAAAAATGTGTAAAACACTTGTGAATATTTTCACTGAGCTCAATGCAAGCACACTTGAAATGGACGTGGGATGGGGTATTTATAGCCCCAACCGAAGGAACTAATCATTGCATAGCTATTGCAACTTTCTATGTACCACCGACTAAATGGATGGGTGCATAAGAGGGACCATCAAATTAGTCCATGGTGCCACCTCAGCTAGCCGTTGAGTCTCTTATGCCCGGGCCCTTCATACCCCAACTATTTCATTATCTCCTTTTCACCATCAAATTGATTGGTGTTCAATGCACAGAGAGGTAGCACCGACCATTTTGATGTGCATATATGTCACAATCAAAATAATCGTCGCCTTCCAGAGAAGAAACGTCCCGCTGTCTTTAGTAGCATTGATTGATTCGATGGCCTACCCCATCGACTGATTCGATGGTCTTGTATAGAGCACCGAAATAGGCGGTGCCTATGTGTTTTGAATTCTTTCTGTTCAACATTTCGATTCTAGTGATAAAACATTTTGTAACATCGGTTTAAACATTGCTTCTGCGCAGTCTCAGCAACTCACCTTCCCAGAGCCTCGATTATTGCACATGACCAAGAAAATGTTGAGCATCTGATACCAAGATGTTGGGAGAAATAACTATATAATTTGGATGACCATCATTTGGATATTGATCACTTGGATGTTGAATATTGTTGAGCATTTGGGTAGCTACCAAATTATCTTTGGGATCTAAAATGTCTACAAGAGTGCATCTCAACAAACATATTAGTCCCAACGATTATGTTATCAATCAATCGAAAAAATGACAAACAATGGCCTAGGGCCATTTTCCTTACAATCTGGCCTCTGCCAAATATGCTACACAGTCCAATCTAGACCAGTCTCTATCTTGCATCTTTAGCAGGAAATCCCCTGTAAGCCGAGACCAAGATGAGCCCGTTTTCAATCTTAACCCTTAGTTTTTATCCATTAACGAGCACTATTTCTATGTGCCTTGCAACCTTCCTCTAAAGATATGTGTAACACCCCAGAATCCACCAACACTCTATAATGCTAGTAAAACATACCAACAACAGTTGAACTTCAATAGGTATAAAATCCGGCAACATCTCATTTGTGTATACAAGCAACACGGAAGCAATAGGATATAAATCCTTTAAGTACCAAACTCACATAAACAACATCCTAGATAATATGAGTCAACTAGAATAAGAGTTTGACAACCACACTACGCTTTAAGCATAAGCCTCGAGTCTCCCAATAACAAAACATTTGCTTGAATTAAAACAAAAGGGGTCTACAAATGATGAGTTGTGACGTGCAACTAACCCCTCTTTCCCCTTCTACCAATCATCAAGAACCTGGAATGAGTAAAACAAAGGTGAGATAAAAATCTTAGGAAGAAAATTTGTTTTGACAAACCATTTCAACCATAAGTTCAATTAAACATCAGTTTAAAATACAAAGAAATAGAGCATATACAATCCTACATATAAGACCACTTAACCTCCAATATAACAAGTCATGTTATTCACTTCCATGCAAAATAATGCATATGGATGCAATACCATGACCACTTTTACGTCGCACCCCTTCATGGGATAAGAGAAAAACACCTCCACATCATAACTTCATTTATAATAGAGATATGACAATAAATATAAGTGAGTAAATAAGGAACAAAATATAAATATCCTCCATTTAGCACAAGTATTCATATTATAATTAAAGTGGTATGATTCTGAATATCAAAGTTTAGGTGATAAAAATAGCAACCCCAAACGGTAGCAAACCGCCTCTACATTCACTAGCCTTCAACGAAGATCAAGGCAACACGAGGCAATCACAATCCGAAGGTACACCACCTGTTTAGCATCGTGAACTCAGTACAAACATTCATATAAGCATACACGAGTACGAAACAAAACAGTACTGCTCCCCCACCGCATCATACAAAACAAAAGAACGTGCCACACGATTCGAGTCACTACAGTAGGGCTCTTGTCATTTTCATATAATTAAATCTACCAAAGCCATGCTGGCAAATAAATAAAATTTTCAAATCTTTATAACAATTCCTACAACATAGGAAATTCATACTATTTTTATTCAGAGACTAATTGCAATAATCTTTACTCCACTTCAGGTTATGAAATCAGCTTGTGATCCTGACAGTCATTGGAAAAAAATATTTATAACTACTAAACCACTCCTCTAAAAATTATGACACTTCACCAGATTATGTATAATTATATACTCCACAACTTTATACTATTCATCTTTACAATAAAGTGCAACATTCAGACAGAAAAGTCTTAACATTCAGATTAGGAAGACAGTATCTGGAGGTATATCCAACCAAAAATTATGTTGCATATCATTATGGAAAGCTTGATAAAACACTACAACTTCTATATTCATTGATGGAACAGATTCAGCCATTAAGGTAGTCAAAAACTGAATGATCTACTGCTGTCCAGAATCTCGTCAGAACAAAAATGTCATCTTTGTACTGAAATATATCCTAAATCATATGGCCAAAAATTATGATATACTGCAAAAATTTCTATACGTGTGAAAATTAATTTGGCCTCTATCATGACAAAATCTGACGAGGAACCTAAACTGCCAGATCTGTCTTTCAGTAGATACTAATTGCGAGATCAATCTCTAATTACCCCACTAATCCAACATAAAAGGACCTTTCCAGACCCTAAATCTCATCCAAATCGTGGGAATTAGATCAGAAAGACACCTCACCCTTGTCTCCCTAAAGCCTAGGGTTTATGCTGGCCTCCCCGTTGTGTCCCTCCTTCGTTTCTTCTTCTCTCCCTCCTTGATCTATGCTCTCAGCGGCAGATCAGCAGGAAGACAAAGTCTAGGGCAGGAGGGGAGTGATTGGCCAGTGTGAGGAAGAAAGAGACACAGGGCAATGGAGGAGGAAAAGAAACGATGCCTGTGGTCAGGTCACACAAGAGGAAATAAAAGGGTGGAGCACCTGCGATTGCTGGCCAGGATAGGTTGATCTCGTGCTCTTTTTTTTCTTTTCTTAAAAACATAACTGAACTTTCTCATGTTTCCAATTGTCCATCCGACATCAAAATGTGACAAAAGAAGAGTAAAATGGATTCGTCTCTTCGGGCTCTACGCATCCCTGGTCTCGGATCATCCATACAAGCTATGGTTCAAAAAGTCATATTTTGCCATCTTTCTACAAAGTGCCCGGTCCACGGCTATACGCAAGAATTTCTCGGGTGTTACACTAGTACACAAAATGTTTTACAAGACACTACAAAATATTTTCTGAGATGGTTACAAAAAATAACCGCCTCTGTTAATGCAAGTGATTAACAGAGGCGGTTACATTTATTTTAGGAGGTGGTTACATTTTGACCGCCTCCTAAAATCGATTAACTGAGGCGGTTATTGTAGCACAACCACCTATGTTAATTATCCATTTTCAGAGACGGTAGTGTTACAATAATTGCCTCTGTTAATCGATTTTAGGAGGCGGTCAAATGTAACTGCCTCCTAAAATGAATGTAACCGCCTCTGTTAATTCATTCTCAAATTTCAAATTTGAGTTTTTCCAAACGACCTCGGATGGATAAATGACTAATATGAAAGTTGTAGATCTCAAAAAGTTAACAAAATTTGTAGTTGGTAACTTTTTCATTTGAAATCATCATGTCCACGAAAAGTATGTTTGAATGTTCTCAAATTTGAAGTTCACATTTCGCAAATGACCACAGATGGAGAAATGACCAATATAAAAGTTGTAGATCTCAAAAAGTTATGAAACTCAGTAGCTGACAACTGTTTCATTTGACTATGTTTAGGCTGTCAAAAACGCAATTTACACTCAGTTTGGTATAATATGGTAGGAATCAAAATAGAGTTTAGACACAAGAGAGAGTGTGGTGTAGTAGTAAATTGTGACACGCGTGAGGGAGAGGTCGCGGCTCGATTCCCATTGGCCACGAAGTGCTCAAATTTTCGTGATAAAGCATGGCTGGGAGAAGTCCATTGGTGGATGGCTAGTGGGGGCCTTTCCCCAATTAAAATTTTTTGTTTGCTTTTTTTTTGACATTTTTTGTTTTCGGCAGGAACGATTAACTAAGGCGATTATTGTAATAGAACCGCCTCAGTAAATCTTCTATTAAGGCCCTAGCTCAGAGGCGGTTGGCCTCTGTTAATCCATTTTAACCGCCTCAGCTAATAAAATCTATAGTTGTGTTACAACAAGTTTTTAATCGTTCATAGGTGCCTGCAACCTTCTTTAACATATGGATTCTTTTAGCTCTATTTGAATATCATTCTCGAAGTGTTACACTTAAATGTAACATTTAATTTTATAGTGATGTTTTCTAATGACTTCAAATAAAATAAAATATTAATTTCATTAAGTTATGTTCACACTAGCCTTTCATAATTAAAAGCTATTTAGAGTATACCATGATCTTTTATAATAAATTTTTAAAATGATTAACGCAAACACATATGTGCTTTTAATATAACTTGCAATTTTTTTTAAATGGATTGGTTTGCACATTCTACAGAGAGGAACCCTCTCCTATCAATGGAAAATCTAAAATGGCATTGTAACACCCAGAATTTCATCACAAGGTTTAAATAGCAATCTCTTAAATTTTTATGGAATTTATTTGGAATCCAAATGTAAATAGTAGGAACATTGTTTTGACTAGGCATTTAAATTCTTTTTATGAATAAGAATTTAAAATTAAATATAGGACCACATTTGTTTGAGTGCATTTCATGCTGGAGCATTTTATCTGAGTGTAGAATTCAAATTGGTTCGAATTCAAATTTGGTTGCTTGTTTGAATTTCTAAAATAAAAATAAAAACCATTTAAACCTTTCTCCTAATCCTATCCAACTGGCCCTCTTTCTCGCAGCCCAACTCCCCTTCTCCTCTCTTTCGGCCCAGCCCGGCAGCTCCTCTTCCTTTCCCTCTCCCTGCGTCGGCCCAGCCCGGCTCTCTCCCTCTCCTCCACCTTCCTCCGTCCCATGCCTGTGCTTGAGCCCGACTCGAGTCCGAGCCGAGCCTGCCGCGCCGACGCGTTCCTCTTGGCGCGCACGCCAAGGGCCCTCCCTCGGCCTATTTAATGTGTTGCCACCCCCTCCTCGAGTCCCTTCGCCGCGACGCCCAAACCCTAGCTCCCAGCTCCCTTGCGCCGCCGCCATCGACCCATCGCTCCACCGCCTCTCCTTCATCGATAACTTGCTTTGGACCTTCGGGGTAAGGTGAGAAACACGCCGAGCTCCTTTCCCCTTCCTCTCTCGCTCTGTATCGCCCGCGCTACGCCGCCGTGAATCCAGAGTTACTGCCGCACGTCGCTAGCCTCCTCTGTCGCCCAAACCTCTGCATGAACTGCGTAGATGAGATCTACGTCTTCCCAGGTTTCTCCAGAGGCAAGAATCGCACGAAACCATCAAACCTAGCCTCGAATTAGCCAAGCTCCGGCGACCCTCCACTGTGCGCCGCAAAGCGGCGTCATCTCCGGCGACCAGTGCCGCCCCGTGAAACCTCAACCGTCCGATCGTAGATCAGTGGCCCAGAATAGATCCAATCCAAGTCAAACCGGCAGCTTTGGATGTTTTGCATAAAAGCCCCTGTAGTTGTTGCTAATAAACCCGTAATCCAGGTCAGTTCAAAAGTAATTAGATATAGGTCCTTTTCTTTCCGGTTTAAGCCTTGACGTTCGGCAGAATCAAACCCGCAGTCCATAGTCACCTCTTTTACATGCTATCCCTTTGGTTTACATCGGAAATTAGGTTTTAACCCCTGGTTTCCTCTGTTTAAGCCCCTGGAAGCCCTGTTTTCTCGTAGTTAAGCCCCTAGAGCCTTGTTTTATCCCTAGATTCCACGTTTCATCTTTGTTCAAACCTGTTCTTGATGCATTAACTTCATAAAAGCGTAAAGTTTAGTTTAACAATGTAGTTTACCAAGTTTCATGTTTTTAAAATAAATAAATATTAATTTGCCTAATTCTAATTTAACTAGCTTTTTAATTTAAAAGCAAATCATAGTTCTACCTTCATAGATTATAATGAAAGTTAATTTGATTAATCATTATTGAACTAGCCTTCTATAATTAAAATATGGTTAGAGTTATATCCTGTCGTTTCAGAAACAAAGATGTTAATTGGGTTAATGTTTGTTTCATATGATTTTCCAAATAAAATCTAATTATCTTATATAGTGTTTTTGTTTAGTAATATTTTATCTGCTTAATGCTCATTATTAAATCTAGTTTTCTGAACAAAACTTTACTAGGTTTATGCACCGGTTTTCTTAAATAAATGTTAACTTGATATGGTTAACCGTTAATGATCATTCAATTTGTTTTGTGAATAAAAGCTACATAGGTTGAAACCGAGTTTTCATAATTACATGTTAACTTGACTAATATGAATATAAATGTATTTATGAATTATAAATGACTAGTTGAACACGAATAATAAAGTTATTCGATTAGATGTGTTTATATACAATCCTTTTCTAAAGTTAATTGTTTAATTGGTATAATTTGTATATAAACCTTTGCAAATAAAATAGGCTAAGATGTAAACCATGTTTTCATTGAAATTATACTTTGAATTAATTTAAATACTGAAATATTCTTTTCATGTATTTTATTAATTAAAATAAACGAAGCATATAGTATTTGCTTTATTTTATAATACTAATCTTCCGATAGTTGTATCTTCTCGACCTTAGCTCTGATCTTAGTGTTTCTCATGTCCTCTCAATCCTTTCTGAGACCTCGACCCGTTTCTATGCTAGCTCAATATTGTTGCCCATGTTTGGTGCACTATTTTTTTTATTTGTGCATTTGTTTGCTTGTATGTGCTAGTGTGACGATAGACATTGTTCAAGCCGAGTTGAAGATCAAGCTGTGAGGAGTTCGTTGAAGATCAAGTATGAAGGACTTGAGCTTTAGCAGATATTATTATGATTTAAGGCAAGTGGATTTCCCCCTCTGCATACTCTTTTTTGTCCTATGAAATGTCATGTTAATTAAAGTTTACTTTATGTTATGTATTGCATTAATTTGATAGGTCCTATTTAAGGATGAATAGTCTTTTCCCCTTAGCCTTGTTACAGCAGGTTTACTTTATGTTGGGTAGCTTTGCTTAGCTGCTATACTTGGGAATGGTTCATACTAAATGTGAAGATAATAATTTTGTGCTGCAATTTATCAAGATATTTATATCCATGTTCCGATGATGAAGTTAAACTAGATCACTTATGTTAATTGGAACATGGAGCGGTAAGCTGGGATTTTCCAGTACAACCATTATACTATATTGGCTCCGGTCTTGCCTAAGTAACTAGATGAACTATGTGTTGTGTTTGCACTACTAGTAGTGGAATGTGGGGGCATTATCGGCATGGCAGGTGCGGGGATCGGAAGGCGAGCGAGGCCTTGCCGTTGTAGCCGTTGTCTTTGAGAGCAAACACATACATTAGGAATTCTTTTGAAATGCCTCGTAGCGTCCCTATGCAGTCACACCTCGGAAGTGTGGTACGTGCCTGGCCCGCACTACATGGTTGGGTCTAAAGTTCTTCGGAGCTATTACGTTAATTGTGGTGAAAGTGTACAACCTCTGCAGAGTGTAAAACTGTTATAACAGCCGTGTTCGCGGTTATGAATGAACCGGATCCTCACATGATAATTGAACTTGAAGATGAAAATAAATTATGGTTCCTGGTTATTGAATGAGTGCTTTGGCACTGATAATGTGAGATGTTAGATATCTCTTATGCTTAATTGGGTTGGTATATACTTATATCATAGTAATCAGGTGCTTGCTAATAAAACTTGACCAAGTAAAATGCTGACCTCTACAAAACTCTTAGCTTTTCCTTAAAAGCTTTGCATATTCCCGCACTTGTTGAGTACCAACTATAAGTGTACTCACCCTTGCTAAATATTAGATCAGAAAAAGAATGTGTGGAGTTCTTCATGATTTCAGTGAAGATTGCTAGGCGTACGCAACCCCCAGTCAATTGCCTGTGGTGAAGAGTTGAAGATTCCGCTGCTATAGAAAACGTTTGTAATATATTTATTTTAGTCTTTCGGCTGTAACTTTGTGTTATGTATTCATGGAGTCTATTATATGTGTGAAACTTAATCCTGGCGCACAGATGAGATGCACTCGGTTTGTCTTTCTAAAACCGGGTGTGACAGGCATATCCCAGAAATTTCTTTATGGGAGTTATAATCATCATGAGCTGGAGCATCTGGGTAATGCAGTGATTTTTGACAAGCAACCATTTGTCATTGAACAATTGAAATCAACATTTAGAAAGGAATTTGCCTTAGTTATCCATAGAGCAAAGAGTAAAATATCTTCCTAGCTATAGAAATATGGCAAAGTTTTGTGGAATTTTCTTTTTTTCCTTTTCTATGAACATGTACAAACTTTGATCTTAAATTTTTAATATATATAACCAGTAGGGGCTCCCAACCCCTCCTGCTCCATAGAAAAAAATCTGATCAGGTCGTCCCGCTCATTCGACACTGGCAAGAGGACTGACTCAGATTCAGTAACATTGCTTCTTGATGTCAAAATGTAACATTAGCTCAATCTCCACCTTCCATTCGAATTCTAACGGCTGTGGGAACTCAGATTCATTTTGTTTGTCACTTAGCCATTTTCAAATTGCTATAGAGACAAGCATTTTCAAAACCATTTAGACATTTTGATGCCAAATAAATTAGCACGCACATTACATAAACAAAGCTTGCATTTTGCATAATTCAAAATTATCAAAGTATCAATACATGGCCATTTCACCCATACAGTTAGGCCATTTTATTTGTTGTTGCAGGCTTGCAGCCATCACTTTCCACCTCTTTTGAAGACTTATGTTTCTTCTATTTTTCCTTTTGTTGCTCTCAATAAAGGTGTACTCATTTTTGTACCTGTGGCATGACTTCGTAATTGATGGGCAGCTGGATTTGATTTCTCGACCCGTCAAGAAATTAAACTATCATTCACAACCAATGAGCTGATTACGATCGATGAGAAATATTCAGCTCCTTACCTCCTTTTTCTTTTGCTGCACACTGAGATCGAAAACAAGCACCATTGGATGAAGATATACCCTAAACCTCACTAAATGGCTTCTCTTCAATCTTTGGTTTGATCTTACTGAGCTTAATCTAGAAGCAACAGAAGTGGAGCAAGGCCATGCCTAACAGCCCAAGCAACGAACGGGAGTGAGGGTGCTGAAAAAACTAAGTGCTATAAGTTTTGCCTACGAGCTCTAGGAGCCATTGGATCAGATATACACGTCGGATGGGGGGGGGGGGATGTTACAACGTGACATTGCAGAGCAATGTTACTGAATCTCGCTCCGGCAAGGATGCCGGAAGTGAGGCAGGGCCGAACCGGTAGAGGATATCACCTGTATCAAGGGCAATAAACACTTTCAAAGGGAATTTCCTCGAGCATTCACAAGCAACAGAGGCCACCAAGACAACATAATGTGCATGTGTCCAAAGAAAAAAAAATCCCAAAACGAGCGATGGAACTGATGGACAAAATAGCCCACGCGATGTAAGTGCACACTACTATATATAGAGTATGTACATTCTAGTTCTATGGAATGTCTAAAGGCAAGTTACAGGATTTGAGAATTTGTGCTTCCAATACTCATATGACGTTTCAAAAAATATCCAGTGTTACCACAAGTGCAGTTTCACTAATTACTGCAATCCTGAAAACACAGAGCAATAGAAGGGAAAGCAGAGCATGTACAAATAACAAAATTTAACACTGCTTTAATTGCTACAGCTTTCATGCGTTGTTGTACGGGCATCATAGTTATATGGAACAGATATAAATGTATAGCCTATCGCACATCAATACATAATCCCAAAAGAAGGCCGGTAATGCAGACCTCAAATAAATTGCAGGCCTATCGGATTGGTATTTGAGCATATGGCAAAACATAATAGTTTGAGTACAAAGCAAAGTTTGCAAGAATGAACTTATGTTTGGAATGTCAGGGAGACAGGGACATGTTCTACGGCATATGGTGCCGGCCGGGATGGGATTTTCATCCCTAGGGACAACCTGCAGGCATTAGGGTATCATACCATGCCTGAGACGACTTTGTCGGTCAGATAACAGATAACTGAAAAGAAGAAAACACTCTGGTTCAAGAAATGTAACGGAAACGTGAATGAAATAAAAAACTAGCGGTAATGTTAACGAGGGAACAAGTCACATGCTTTGTTTGGTTCGCGTCTGTAATGGAAACGCATACCTGCATGCGTGCCACTGGTGCAGATGACGACGAACAGATTTTGCTAGAGTAGGAGTGTCCCAGGCGGTGGGTGGTATTGTTTTCTGATTGCAGAGCAAAAGCAGCGGTATCGGATATGTATAGGGTGGAATCTGATTACACTGTTAAGTGATTACAAGTTCTTGGAAACAAACGTCCGGAGCTGTATCGCTTAACAGGTGTAAAGGAATAACGTTACATTTGGACAAACCAAACACTTCCATAGTGCTCTCAGTTTAAATCAGAGAGGTAAGCTTGATATAAAAAACAGAGAAAGATTAGGATTCTTTAATCAATGTATCTTATCAGACTAAAATAAATTCTGCTACAATGCGACCACTCTAGTATGTTGCTGACAAAAATGCCCTGCCATACCGACACACTAGTTAAGTTGGCATGGTATCACTAATCGGTTCATAATACGGCTATCTTTTTATACTGATCTGATTCTGTGAACTGTAGGTGCAAATTTTTTCATCAAAATAGTACAATTATCATATAAGTCCCATCACATAAGAGCCGAAGATAGACCAAATGCTTCATCTTTCAATCCGAGAGACAGAGGTGGGCCTAGGACATGGAGGTTTGGTATTTAAAAGTTCAAAAGCTAAAGTAAATGGCTGTTTTGAACCTATTTTTGACACATATGAGTGTCGTTATACCTTTGAATATGTTTACTTAGCAAAAATGGTGTGTATTCAATGAATATCATGTGGGCCCACCCCTTCGAGTGAAGATTGAAGGCTTGAAGCAATCAACAACGGGAAATTATTGTGAGATTCAAATTCTGCATGTGGTAGGAAGCTGAGAAAAAAGGTAAGAAACTATAACAAAATGCTCGAGGCTATAAGAAACTATAACAAAATGCTCGAGGCTATGCATAGTTCTGGATCACAATTGCTTGGATTGACAGGCTGTGTGTCGACTGCCCCAAGCATGCAGATGCCACTCTTGTGTTGATCTGTTGAATTTAGGGCCATATATAAGCTATCAAGATTGGTTCTTCCATCTTACATCATATTGAACAAACAGTACATCTATCCATGTTGAAATGCTGTCTAAAATGATTATGTAATCATACAAGGAATCGAGGATAAGTTATAAACAATGTATTCAACGTCCTACAAATAATCCTACGAGAACTGTTTCTAACGACCGTGCACATATGTCCAGTTCATCTGAATTACTGGTTTTCAGGCTGAAACTAAGATCAGTGCGCAAAAGACTATCAGCAATCAACCTCATCGCAAATGGTAAAATCAACTGCATTTAATACTCAGTTGTAGTACAAGGATGATGATATGTGACAAGAGAAAGTTCTCTTCTGATTGGTCCGTACATGACGAGGAACAAGATTCAAAAGACAGCTAAAACACCCGATAACACACAAATGCTAGCTTTTATTCCGGCAATTCAATAAAGGAAACACTCATGTTTTGCCACACGGACATTTTCCCATGGATAAATTGTTCAGACACCAACACACCATCATGCATGAGTTACTTGACATAAGCTACCACAGATACCTGTGGTTTAGGAGCATCCATCGTCGTCCCTTTGGCACTGTGTGCCACAGCATCTATACCTCATGGAGAAGTACTGCTGCTACCGTATCCACCTCCATAGCTCCCACCACCACTACCGCCGTATCCTGCACCATTGCCACCACCACCATAGCCCCCTCCTCCATACCCATTGCCACCGCCATAGCCCCCTCCTCCATACCCAGGACTACCATAACCACCTCCGCATGGAGGGCAACCGTTCCCACCTCCATAACCTGGATTGTAGCCTCCACCATATCCAGGCCCAAAGCCTCCACCATGGCCATGGTGCTTGTATCCTCCACCAAATCCAGGCCCATATCCTCCGCCATATCCAGGCCCATATCCACCACCGTAGCTAGGTGGATCATTTCCTCCACCATACCCACCAGTGTTTCCATACCCTCCACCGTGCTTGAACCCACCTAGCAGCCACTTGGCATCCTTGAATCCAGGTCCTCCAGCAGGCTTCAGGCTCTTCCCCTCAGGCTCTGCAGCATGTCGAAACATTCAATCAGTGACCATTATTTTTCACAGGATTCCAAATGTATAATTGTTATATAAGGTAGCGTACAACAGATCGTCAAATTCAAAGTAGCTATGGTGATTCAGTTTGCTTTATAAATGTTCAACATATAAGCGACATGCACACAGAGAGACACAGAGAGGAAAAGAGCAAACCCTTGGCTTCAGTGAGCTCCCTGGCGTACGTCGCATCCTGGAAGGTGACCACCAGAGAGGCCAAGACAACACAGAGAAGAACTATTGACCTGATCGCCATCTCTACACACCTTGGGATGAACTATCCTGGCACTGCTGCATGCCGCACGCTTTATATAGAGCCAGCAACGCATGCATCCACGTTACGCGCGCGTCCAGGTCTATCACGCAGAGGTACAGGAGACGAGATCAAGAAGAAGTAATTCAACCTCCAATAAGTGCCATGATACGGTTGGCAGTTAGCTGGTATATATTGGATCGAGCAGAGCTTTGGTTACATCAGTGAACAAATGTAGCCGAGCAATGAGATTCAAGTATCACTGGAGCTACTGCATGTGTGGTTGAGGGGTGCACGGCATGTTCATAATTCCTCTTCCCCGGCCTTTCCTACCCAACAGTTTCATTATCTCGAACAGAATAGAGTTAGTACAAGCGAAGCATATAGTTACCTAGATGCCATATATAGATGTATTCCTTCAAATCGGATGTGTCCGTTTGAAGTACGTAGCTAGGCTGCCAATATATGTTGTGCTATAAATTGCACTTTGTCCCCACACCAGTACACCACTGGTATAAGTGAGTACAAATGGACAGTTGGACACAATGCAATAAAAGATTGGGTATCCTTCACAACAGGGACGGAAGCACGATCTATGAAAAGCATGCAGGTAATGCTGAGTAGGCCGTGCATGATTAAATTCACTAGAGTTGATCTAAATGCGCCGTTGAGGTGAAACCGGTCAAAATTGCTTCTAGTATACTGTGTATTACAAAATGTCAACTCAACAACCTATAACTACAATTTGCGTTTTGAACCTGCAAATATAAAGCCATCTTAAACATAGTACTTGCATATCAAAAGCAATATCACATAATGAGTAAGTACATGACCTTGTCTAACAATTCAGGAAAGTAAGTAAAATGGGCCAACACATTTTAGACACTAGTTGCTTTCTACCTACTTGCTTCTGGGAGTTAGATATTCGTGCTTCTCTAACACTCAAGCCTTGCTTTTCGAGTGCTAATCCTAAGTGCAGACATGCTTGCATATATATGTTGATCTATGCTGCACAATGAGTATTTTTCATTTGAGGACAATATGATGTCCAAATACTAATATAAATTTCACCATTAATAAGCTCTAACCTAAAAAACCATGTATAGGCTCGTATGCGATGCTAATTCACCATATATAAGCTCAGATGCGATGGTAAGGATTTTATATGTTTCAGGGTTTTAATCAAATATAAATGGAGCGTGCATATTTTTTAGAAAACACATGGCATTGCATCATTGCCTCATCTTTAACTAAAAAAAATTATTTCATGCATGCACCTGACATAGTAGTGTTATATATAGTCGCTTTTGTACTCAATGTTTTTATGTAATTAATATAAACCCTAAAAGGTGATCATCCTCAGTTTATTTACACATGTAATTCAATATAAAGAATGCACCAATGGTGCCCCGAGGTATGGTAGGGCAGCATATGATGCAGTTGTTAGCTGTGATGCTGTTTGCTCTCGTGGGCATGGCGGCATGACAGCTGGTGCAGTACAAGGAAGCAGACAACATATCAATTCAAGCATAACTCGAGGGGAAACAAAAGACTCTCAGGCATCCTTCTCACATATTTTTTTGAAACGAACAGCCTTCTTCACACTGTTGGTTGCATATGATTAGAAAACGACTGAAAGCAATATGCAACAAGTAGCCGATTTGTGGAACCAGTAACTTGGGTATAACTTTGTGAAAACTCTATATTATTTATAACAGTGGACAAATCAATCCAAATGTGCACGAGATAATCCTATGTAGAGAATTTTACTATGTAAGTTATTCATCGTCTTTTACAAGAAAAAAGTATCATGACAAAAAAAGTTAGACGGATCCATAATTTCCAGGGGAACCATTTCTCGCACTTCCAATAGAATGCAAATACCACTTCGGCATGTAAAACCCCATACTAGCTACAGAACACGGTATCCCTATATAATTTTTGACAAAACCTTTCAAAATATCTTAAATTAAACAGCAGTAGATGGCTTATTTGAAACAGTAGTAGATGGCATGCATGTGGAATCAAGTGAGACCTAGCTGTTTTTTTTTTACAGGCTATAAAATGAGCCACAACCACTCAGTATCCCGCCTCCCTTTGATCAAAATAATTGTGTGGACAGCACATATTGTCCGTATTATTATCACCAAAATGACCCATGCTTCTTTGCTACAATATAGACTAACAGACCCTATTGGATTGCACAGATGGTTAACGAACCCACCATGAACCATGAATTTATTCCATCAATAGCCCTATTTGCAATTCACGGGAGCATATGTTTAAAATCATTATCAAGTCCATAATATGGATTCAAACTCTAAATACGACAATCAATGTTAAGCAGCATGGTATAGGGTCTAGACAAAGTATTATTCTGTTTGATTATTTAAGTAAATGATCAATAAATTCAACCCACTTAGTATTATTTTATTCAGTTTAGCTTGAATATGCTTCAAAAATCCATTATTAGAATGAATAACGAACTCCTTACATCATAAATAATGATTTCACATCTCCAAAGGTGGAACGAGAGCATATAATTCTTTATCATACAGGGAAAAGTCCACTTAACCCCCCAACTATGGAGGGTGGAACACATCACCCCAAGAACTATGAAAGTGGCTTTTTACCCCCTGAACTTTTCAAAACCGGGCAAATCACCTCCTAAAGCGGTTTTGGGCGGGTGTTTCCCACAGTAACGATGGTTTTGCCTTTTTTTCTATTTTATTGTTTCAGCTAAAACTTTAAAACTCGTAATAAATCATAGAAAATTGTAAAATAGAAAATCTAATTCTTTTGAACTCCACATGAGTAGATTTACACAGTAAATATATAATATTGTAAGTCTTAGAACATTTTTTCTATAGATTTAGATCTATGCTTTTCTATAATTATTTTATAGCTGTAAAAAATATTCTAAAGCATACTATATTATATGTTCAATGTGTAGATATACTCATGTCGAGTAAAAAAAATTAGCCAGTGTTCAGTTACAAAAAGTACTTTTTACTTTCTGTTCATCCTCCTCACATAACATGCTTCTCAAAAAATTCTTTTTCTACCTTTCCTATTCATCCCCCTCACATAACACGTCTCCCAGAAAAAAAAGTACTTTTTCTCCACCATATCTAAACACAGGCAATCTATTTTATAATTTTTCAATGATTTACTATGATTTTTCAAGTATTCAACCGAATAACAAAAAAAAGGAAAAGACAAAACTGTCATTATTGTAGCAAACCACCGTCCAAAACTGCTTGAGGGGGTGATTTGCCCAGTTTTGGAAAGTTCATGGGGTAAAAAAGGCCACTTGCATAGTTTCGGGTGATGTGTTCCACCCTCTATAGTTGGGGGGAGGGGGTGGGGGGGTTAAGTAGACTTTTCCTTATCAACATGAAAAAATTCAGCATTGGGCACTATAATTTCTAACTTAAATTAGCAATAGGTTTACCTTCTTACATCAAAACACCATGAATCCCTACTATGCTAGAATCATATTCAAGCCCAAAAGTCATAGCGTAATAAAAAAGTTGGAGTATGCATTGTAAACTTCTCTTTCAACATAGCAAAGGCTTGTTCTTGTGGGGACCCCAATGGACATAAATGCATTTTTTGTCAAATCATTAAGGCTTGTTCTTATGGCGCTGAAATCCCCCACAATACGCCTATAAAACCTTGCGATACCATAAATACTTCTCACCTGTGAAATAGTTCAGGGGTCGGCTAGATCTTGATGGCTTCAATTTTTGCTCCACCCACTTCCATTCCATATGGGGTAACAACATATCCAATAACTCTTTGTGCTACCGCATCATCTTAGCGTTTTTCTTGCTTCTAAACAAAAGCTTCAAACATGGTATTATAGGAAAATATAACATCACCTTAACGGGAACTCTCTTCTTGGTAAGCTCTCTGTCAACCTCTCCATGTCATCTCTCCTAATCTTATATCGTGATGCGCCACAAATAGAGCAAGAATTCAGGTTCTCATATTCCTCATCGTGGTACATGTGGGACCGAACTGGGCGACCAGAGGGGGGGGTGAATGGGAGCCCTTAAAAATTTCTTCCGATGAAGAACTAGGCCTATGTCCCGATTACCACCCTAAGCACCTCTCTTCTGATCGCCAAGGTGACACAAGTCAACTAGTGTCAAGCCAACCTAGAAACGACTAGGAAATCTCACAACAAAGCGAATTCTCAAATTACTGTGGAAGCGAGTCAATTAGACAAAAGAGACCAACTCACAAAAACACCGAGGTAAAACACTTGCTCTAATCAAGCTTTCTTAATTAAACAATTAAATCAAATGCTAACCGAGAGAAATAAGAAGTACCAAACTTGCCATGCTAAATAATTAAATACATGAGCTCAAATTCATTTAACAAGCAAGCTAAACAAATTCTCAAGAGGTCGGCAAGAGCAAGCAAGTTGTGATTAAACAATTGACCAAACAAATGTAACACTATAGCACGAAAGTGACAGCTCACAGAAATTCAATCTTGCTAATGCTCTGAACAAATTGAATTGCTGCTGCTCACCTGCGTAGACCGATCAAGCAGTCAAGCCTGCTCCTGGGCTGCAAGCGATGGCCTGCTTGCTGTTGTACGTGCGCGTGAGCTGCCAGCCTGCCTTGCGCTGGGCCGCGTGCACCTGAGCGGTAAGCTGCGCTGCTCACGAGTGTGCCGCCAAGCAAGCCGTCCGAGCTCGCACCCCACGCAAGGCCGCTGCCCCGCGTGTGCTGTGTTGGGCTTGGGCCTCCGCGCGCGCCTGAGCTGAGACGAGCACGCGAGGGAGCGAGAGCAGGCGAGCAGCAGCGAGCGCACGTGCTGCCCCCGACGGCCCCTTCGTTCGAACTGATGCCTGCACGAACAGGAAGAGCAGAGAAAAAGAACAAGAGCACCACGCGAACTTCAATCCCCAAATCCTCTCACGACACACAATGATTCGAAGTGAAACTGCAGCTAAAGAAGCACAACAACAAGAGCTAACAGATCTATGAAAAGGATTTAAAAAAACTCAAATAAATCTTGCGGATTTGGGATGAACTCGAAACCCTAACATGAAGAACAATTATGGGGAAAACTCAAATTAGAGCCAAATCCGTGAGGGATTCGAAGGAGGATCACATCAAGATTGCTCACAAGGATCCTAGCAACAAAGACCTCCAACAAATTTCACGAATTTCGCAGCCAAATTGCACTAACGAAAAATCCCCAAAAATAGCTCCGAAAATACACCGAAAATGATAAATTCGGGATGAAAAGATTAGACACGAGATAAATGATTTGATTCACTTCAAAGGTTTGGTTACAAGCCAATCCTTTCACAAGAATGGCTAAAAGCTCAACACAAAGAGCCACTCATCTCACCCTCTCCCTTCTCTCCCAAAGGCTCTCCCCAAAGGCTCTCACAAAACAAATGAGAAGCCCACCTCCACTCTAGCCAAAGAGATATGGCTGAAATATCAACCCTCTCATATATATAGGCATTTGACCTAACTACCAAAATGTCCCTGCATGAAGCATACAGCACAAATACCCCTGAGGGGTAAAATCGTCCAACTCTTTATCGGTATATCGGACGGACCCGACATCTTCACGACTTCGCTTCGCCTCGACGCAAGCTTCGCGATGATGCCACGCGTCCTCCGATCCAACGCCGCCCGGCCGCACCGGACTCGCCCCCGGTTTTGAGGCCCAAACCGGAAAACCCGCCGCCTCGGTGGTTTTGTGGTCAAACCACCTAAACCCTTCCATCCGACGCCGCACGCCGCGATGAAGCCCCGGTTTTGAGGCCCAAACCGGTCAAACCAGCCTCCGTGGTGGTTTTTTGGAAAACCCCCCGAAACCCCTCAGCTAGACGCCGCACGACTTGCCGAAGCCCCGGTTTTGAGGCGAAACCAGTCAAACCCTCGGTGTAGATGCGTGTCCGGCCTCCGCCGAGTGCCACGACGCCTTCGAGCTCTTTCACGCCTCCGCCGAAACGGCAAGCCTACTCGACACTCGCCATCGCCATCCTTCTTAACTTGACCGACGCCATCTTCACCATGTACTCTTGCTCGTCCGTACACCATGCGAGCCGCCCGTGACTCCGCCCGGTATGCTCGGGTCCCTCGACCCAAGCCTACTCGTGTCACCCTTCACCGTCTCGGTCCTTCGGCCTGAACCTTTCGCTTGTCCTCCATGGCCCAAGCCTACTCACGCTCAGCCTTCACCACGGTCCATCGCACGTGACCTTTCGCGCCTGACTTTCACCACGCACCGTCGACCGCCACATCGCACCCTACACCCGCACATCAAAGGCAAGAGCACATCACACACGACGGTTGTCAATCACTCATCATCTCAGGGTGACCACCACTGGTCCTTAGTACAGGATACAATCGTTGTAGCATGCGTAGATCTTCTGGACCTCCAGTCCCAGAGGGAAAACGACATTTTTCGCCTCGTATGTTGTGATGGTAGAACATTATCCTCGGGAAGTAGATTCTTTACAATTTTCAATAGCTCCTCAAATCCTTTGTCGAAAATGCCACTTATTGCTTTCCACTGTATCGATCAATTCCAGTATGTTGCGCAGTTTCTTGTGACTCTTTTTGTAGTCTGGGCACAACAACTTCTAGTAATACTCCAACATCTTCTCAAACTTCTTTGAGTCCAATGTAGTTGCACTTTCTGTGTGGGCATCTAGCAACACTTGACCTAGCTCATCGAGTGGTTGCTCTTCTGGGACATTTTCATCAGCCTCGTTCATTGGTTTATCTTCAAATGCGCTGACTTCATGTACGTGAACCTAGTCTGGACTGTCTTCTTCTTCATCTTCATCAAATCCCATCGAAACTCTAGGTTCACCGTGTTTGGTTCAAAGATAATAGTTGGATGTGAAACCTTCAGTATAAATATGGTAGTGCATAGTGTTTTGCTTTGAGTATTCTTTGCCATTCTAGCTAATTCTACAAGGACAACACATGAAACTCTTTGCCAACATGTTTGCAAAAATGTTGGCCTAAAGACCTTTCTTGATACTACAAACATGTTGGCCTCTGTAGTAGTATCAAGAAAGGTCTTTATGCCATTAATCCACGCCGTGGAGCAATGATCATCACATCCATTGTCTATCCATTTGCAACAAAATCATAATTTTTCACCTTTTCAAGAGAAAGAAATATAGAATATTCTTTTAACAATCAACATAAAGTCATTAACATTCTGTATATATGTCTCCATGACCCACACAAATTCCAAACCCTGCTACATTAAACAACCACCACGACTGCACTGTCCGAAAAATTAAACAACCAAAAGGAAAAAAAACTCTCTTCAACCATCCTTTGGTGGGATAGTCGACTACTCTGTCTAATTTTCTTTGTTGGCACAGAAGAAGATGATGGAGTTGTAGCTGGTGGGAACTTCTCCGCTGCAACAAATTCTTCATTGCTTTCAGATAGCGAAGTTGTGCTCTCAACCAAGCTTTAGAAAGTTTATACTCCTCTTTAGGCTCTATACTCGAGTTTTGCCCTTGGCACGAGACAAACGATCACGATCCCTACCACCACCACAACCTCCAGCACTAGAAGTCATTTTATTTCGACAATACTAAGATTATTCTATACAAAACAAAAATTCTCTATCTTTATTCTATTTTGCCAAAAAAACTAATGCTAAGAAAAATATTTTGTATTTCCAAACAAAATATTACTCCCAACCCAGATATCTCTCCTAATGTGTATCCTAAGAATGGATCATTCTAAGAATTATATAATGCTATATCTACATGTATTCTAAGAATTGAATGATAAACAAGTTCCTAACGTACTGAACACACTAGCATTAGAGAATGCATGTGAGAAAATTATGGATAAACAAGTTCCTAATCTATTCATCCTGTAGTATGTAAGAAAAATCACAAATTTCTCAGGGTACAAAGTATAGAACAAAGCATAATAACCAGTAAAGAGATTGGAGTTACCAACCATTAGAACACTTCAATGAGCAAAAAACCCCCACAAATTGTTGAATAAATTGGCAGCAGCTCCCTCAGGGCACCATGGGAGTGAAGACACCTTGCTCTCCGTAGGGTTGGAAATAGGGGCGAAGCCACATTAGGCTTCCCGAGTGCACGTGCACCAGGGAAAATTCTTAACTTAAGTTATTAGCTTCTCACTTTGACCATTTGTGCACTCCCTAATCTCCAATTATGTGCACAACCTTTCGGCCCACCAGCTGCCATGCAGCCCATAATCTACGGCCTGCTTACACAAGAAGTCCAAGCCTGATTACAACCCTGGCAATTATCTCGTACTGGTGCCGTGCGTCACGCGGGACAGCAGGGAGGGGGCCGGGAAATCGAAACGTCACCCGCGAAACAACTACCTCGGCCGGACGCCCGCCTAGTCGGCAGTCCGCCCAAAGCCCCAAACGCAAGAACTCATCGTCATCTCCCAGGCCGCGCGGAAGAGAGGAGGCCGGACTGCTGGAGGCGTCTCTCGCGTCACCCCACGTCTCCGACTTGTCAGGTGGCCAATCGGCCATCGCCAATCAGCCGCATCCTCCAGTACGCACGGCGGTAGGCGGCGGCCCCAGTAGGCAGCTCCTCTTTGATAGACTTACAGATCGCTAGGAGTAGACTGTCGGTGCTCGTCGATGCTGGTAGACGAGTCGTTGGTGGCACGAGTTGGGGAAGGTCTCGATGATGGCGTGGCAGTTGATGCAAAGGCCGGTAGCCGGCAGTGTGAGGTCGACGAGGTCCTGGAGCGACGACCTAGAGGGGCGGCAGAGCTTCCCGTAGCTTTAGTGCTCCCTCTCAGATCGGATTAGGGTTTAGGTGGTGGGGACTGGCGGCTGCAGTGAACCTCGTGTTTAGTGACTACGGCCCCCACCTCCTCTATATAGCGTTGCACGACAGGGGCCCGCAACCCTAGATGGGTTGGACTCCCCCGATCAGGGAGCAAGACAAGGCCCGGCCCATTCGTTTGATTGGGCCGGAGGAGATCAATACTAACATTCTCCCCTTTGATCTCATCTTACTTCCTGTACTAATCTTTAGTACTTAACATATTCCATCACAGACATATGCATAGAGCATGCCTCGTCATGACAGTTAGAACCGTTAGATTAACAACCACAATACGCACGTCTGTTTTGAAACATATCCTTTTCCTAGGCCCTTTGTAATCCAGAAATCATAGGCTCTACCATAGACCCATGTCGACTACGTGTTCTCTAAACACTTTGGGCGGTAAGCCTTTAGTAAACAGATCCATAAACACTTGCTTAGTTCTAGTTCCTTGAACACTTTCAATACTTTCATATGATTCTGGATTATTCTCTTTGACAATGTATATCTTAATGTCAATTTGTTTGGCAGCATACTTGATCTCTTGTCACAGAGGTAAAGTACTTAATTCCGGTATAACTTTATTCACTTTGAGTGCCTGCTCAGTTGCCTCATATCATGCTATACAATTGGTATATTTTACTGATGATACCACAACTTTCTATTTTCTTGGAGCTTTTCCACATTAAAACTCCAACTGCAGATGTTATGAACTACTGTGGATTTATCTACACATCTTACATAGTTACTGTCTTTGTACCCATAACTATTTGAGAGTACTTGTTCCTTCAAACTTAGCATGAGGCCTGTGACATCTCTGATGTCAAAAGAATTAAAAAGTGCAATTAAGATCAATGCAACAGGGAATTGGGTTGAAATTCAAAAATTCATCAAAAATTCAATTTTAATTCAAAAACAAGGGTTGTTTGGTACCCAACTGAAAACTCGAGATTTTTGTACTAAACTTGAAAATCTCCAAAAATAAAAGTTGTTTGTAATCACAAATAAACCCTAGTCACTGTTTGGAACGTTTGAAAATTTTGCAGTTTAGTCCCTCAAAAACTCAAATTACCGGTCTGGGCACCTTTTTGTTTTTGGGTTGTTTGAGCTTGAAAAACTTGGAATTTCAAGTTCATCCCAAAAAGAAAGTTGTGTCCCATCTTCCAAACTCCAACTTTTATTTTTACACTTTTTCAAGTTCAGTTCAAATTTTTGGAGAAAATTCGAATTTGAAATCGGAGCTCCACGGGCTTGCTACAGTGCCCCTGGCGCGCGCTGCGCTGGCCGGAGCTCGGCCGCCACGTGGCCGGCGAGCGGCGCAGGCGGCACTGAGCTGGCCAAGCCGCGGCGGACGCTGGCGCTTGTCGCCTAGCTCTTGTCCGGCCACTCCCGAGCCATCGCTTCGCCGCCGTCGCCTCGCCTCGCCTCGCGCCGCGGTGCGCCATCATGCGGTCGCGCGCCGCCGTGGTCGCGCGCGCGCGCGCGTCGCGCTGAGCGCCCTGCAGGCCGCGATTCCCCTCCGCTACGCTCCAACACGCCCTGTAGACGATCCTACAGCAGCACGCAACGATCTCCCTCGCCGACCGAGCCGCTCGCGCTCAGTCCAAGCTCTCTGAGCATCAATGGCGCGTCGCGTCGGCCTTTACTCCGCGCGCACGCTCCCGAGGCCGCACTGTGCCACTCTCGCGTGCCCAAGCCTCCCACCGAACCCCTCTCACACTCCACTCACTTGCTCGACCCACCAGTTCAGCTCCTCGCGCGTTCCCCCATCTTCTTCTTCCTCGCGCCGCGCGAACCGAGCCGAGCTTCTCCGAGAAATTCGCCTTCCAGACTCCACCATTCCCAAATTCGTCCTGCACGAAGCTAGCCCTCTACTCCAGCTCCATTTCCCCCCACTTTCCCCAAGCTATTGTCCCTTCTCCGGCGAGAATTTGAGATTTCCCCCAAATCACGAATTCCGGCCACCGGAGCACCCGGACGTCGAGCCCCTACTCCGAGCCGTCCCCGAGGTCAACCGAGCACGCCATTGGCTTCCTCGAGCTCCACTGGTGCTCTAGGACCCCTCGAACCTCGGCGAACGACCCCGAGCTCACCGGCGTAGAAGCCGCAGCGGCCGCGCCGCCACCACCTCGTCGCCGGCGCAACCCCGACCATCCCCGGCCTCCAAACCGTCCCCAAACGACTCGTGGTGAGCCCAGGATCCTTTTCCCCCACTTCCCCGTGCCTAGTTCGCCGTCGTTTGGCCGGCGCAACTCCGGCGAGGTCCCAGGGACCGAACTTCATCTTCTTCGTTTGTCTAGGGGTCTCTGTGCAAAAGTCCAGGGAATTGTTCGTGAAGTTTTGAAAGTTCTAGGGTTCCCCGCGAAAATAGATTCTTAAACCTAGATTTGATTTTCCCGAATCTTGTAAAATCCATTAAAAATCGTACAAAAATCAGAAAAATGAACAAAAATACTCCCTGGATTCGTGAGAGTCTAAACTACAATCTCTATTAGACATGTTTATACTTTTGATGAACTGTTTTTGAACTAAAATTCAAACTATGAAAGTTGAAAGTTGTGCACCATTTCAAATCCAGAGCTCCGCTAGGGTTGATCTTTGGATATGTTGTGTGTAGTGACTTTGGACAGCTTGTGTCCAAAGGGGACCTAAAAATATGCAGAGTAGCTCCAGTTATGAATTAAAATGTATTTCCTGTCTTTTTGCAGTGCAGAAATCATTAAAAATAATCTGTGCAGTGAAAAATCACCATTTTGCTCCAGAGGACTAAAATCTTGTTAGCACACATGTTAAAAATGAAAAACTTAATTTTTGCTCTGTTTAGGATAGCAAATAAATAAATATGTGTTTTTGGTTAGAAATTTATTGAGGATTACCCAAGGGTTATTTTGAGCCACCACTTGGCCAGAGCCCTCCTCATGCCTATGCTTAGCTTTGGTAGGAAAATCTCCTGAAATGGATAAATTTTTAATTTTATATGAATTTATTTCACTTCTGCAGTTAGCTGTTTGTTATATTTTTAATAAATTGTGTGTAGCTCAAAATTAGCTCAATTTTGGAGTGAGCTTAGCTCTTATACTCCAGTAGCTGCCATAAAGTTTATAGCTAAAAATGATGAACAAAAATGGAGAAACAAAAATGGGAAGGAATCTAGGTGGAAATTGATAAATATAAAAGAATAAACCTTTTTGGGTAATTAGTTAGAATAAAAATGGTTACAGTCTGAAATTCCAGAGCAGCACCCAAATTGTGAAGAAATAAATAGAATTCTTTTATATATGTACACAATCACCATCGAAAACAATAAAACTTTTTCCACACCTACACCTTGTTTTTGTGAAGAGCATAGTAATGCTTAAGCATGTCTAGGTGAATATGGCCTTCAAAGGCCTTAATCTTAGAATCTATAGGCAGCCTCCTTAAACTATGCATCTCATGTAGAAGGCGTCATCCCGGACGGCAACTACCACCTCATTCCCGCAGACGAGGAAGAAGTCCCGGAGGAAGGTGCCGATGCAGGAAGAAGCCAAAACTTCCTGGATTTATTACCTATGTCAGGGTGAACTCTTACTCTAGTAATCTTTAAGCTTGAGCTGTCGAAGCATATAAAACTAACTTTATTTGATCGATCATTTCCTAGTTTGTGGGACCTTCAAATTTCCCAAAACTATCACCCTCAATTATAAGATCAGGCGTAGGTTTATTCGCATCCATACCATATTTCTTTTCAAAGTATGCCTCTTGCGATAGTCCTAATACCCATTTCTATCTCAACGAACTTCTTCTTAAATCGAATGATCACTGACATCCTTTATATTCAATTTGAGAACAAAACTTCTTCCCCAATAGTAGACTCAAATCACTAAGATGATATCCACATAATGGGTGAGGAAACTGAATTTCTCATTCTTATGCTTTTCATTGAACACTATTCTCCTCCTTACTCTTTGAAACCCAAACTTCTTCCTTCAACCACCTCTGTTAGGAGGTTCTCAGAATCCATAAATGGATTTCTTCATGCGACATCTCGCACGTTCTCTTTCTTCCATGACAAAACCGTTGGTTGTGCCATGTTAACCTTTCCATACATATCCCCGTTGAGAGATGCCATCTATTTACATCCATTTGATGTAACTTTAATCATAATGCTAATCATAATGCGTCACTGATGCCATTTTGATTCTAAAAGAATCCTTGCATCAGACTATAGATAATGTCTCATAATATATTCGTTCTTTTGCATAAAGCATTTCGCCACAAGTTGCGCTTTAATCTTTCTACATCCCTGTAGAGTCACATTCAATTTTGTAGACCCATTACAGCCTACTGTCTTGACTCCTTTAGGAATAATTCTAAGTTCCAAACTATGTTGGTACTCAATGATCTCATATGGCCTAAGCCATTTCTGTGAATGAGCGATTCTCGTGGCTTCTTCAATCGAGGCGGGATCACCCTCAACCTCTAACAATTCTATTTGGGGCTATGATAGCTCTTCCTTATATGCAACAACAATGTCTATCGGCTCCTGAAGGACAGGTTCCTGGTTTGTAGCCGCAGGAGAACTGACAACTCATGAGTCCTCGAAGTAGGCGCGTACACCCGCTTCTCCTCAAGGTCGTTTCCTCAGGGTGCCTTGCTCCCCTTAAATCCCCCTAACCTTTAACTTATCTAGATAGCCAATTGAATGGTAACTTAGTGACTTAGGGTGGCTTGCTAGCTCCCCTACATTTGGGTTAAATTCTTTGGCCTCAGTTGAACAGTCCCACACCTCAACAATCTTTTTGTGGGAGTCCTCTTTTCTGGTCACATCTTACGACGGTGTTTAGGCACCGACTTACTTGGTACTCCATTAAAGAATATGAACCTTTCATCCACAAACTTAATGGTAATCTAGAGTAACTTATTCACACCATATCCATCAGAGTATTGTTGGATCTTTCAGCTACTCCCTTACTGAGGCTCATCCAGTATTATTACTGGCCAACTGCGCTATCTTCTTCTTGGAATTTAGCTAGTTCTTCTTTGCATCGGGGTATCTTCATTATGACCGTTGTACTCTCTTGACGATCATAATCTTTTATAGATCATTTTTGTATAGGGGAATGGAGAATAACTTTAACTTGTTGGGAATGGAGAATAACTTTAACTTGTTGCATAACTTTAACTTTCTTAGTTAACTCACATGGAGAGTACATTTCTTTATCTCACATTTCTCCCCCTCGAAATATGGCATAAACTTTACTGCCATAATTTCAAAAAACTATTTGAAAGTAATCATGAACGAGGGAAATCTTTTCTTACTCACTTCATTCATACTCTTTCCTCATACTCATGAACAAATTATGTTCACATGTTCTTACTCCATTTGGATACAACTTATGTCCTGAAATTCATGTTAACTCAACATGATCCTACAAGAAAGGAACAATAACTGATTCTATTATTGATATGCTCAACTTGGTTGATAGATTCAACCTTTTCAGCCTTAATATATCTCTTTCTTTGTCTAATGACACAATCTTAGCTGCCATATCTCACATTAGAATGTGCTTTCCACCATTACTAGATAGCTTTGCAACGAGAAACTCAGTTAAAGTGCTCGCATACACTTGTGAGGAGACAATAAATTGATTCTTCACCTTATTAAGACTTAGTAATAGTGCAATTTTAGGATTGCTCCCCCTATGGCCTTAACCTTGCTTAATAACCATGTCACTATAGAAGTGCATGATTCATTCTAGGATAGCGTTAGAGCTGCCCCAAACTTCTCTCGACGTACGAGATACATCTTAATATGAGTCATCACAAAGTTCTCCTGCCGTGCAGGATATGTACAAAATAAGTACAATGCTCAACCTCTCCCGCATGCAGGATAATTCCCCATAAGGGGCTTAAATCTCAGAATGAACTCTGAGGGCACATGAAGTAAATATATCAAAACATACATGTTTAATTCAACGTCGGTCGAATTAGACACACAACTAACTTATTACAATAAACTTGGTCACAATGACAGAAAACTCAATTCCATATACATCATTTTTCTGATAAAATCTTCTCGTTGGTTCCAATTTCATCAGAAACAGACTAACAACAGTGGAAACTATGCCTAAAAGGCCTTTCCCCAGCTAAAACCGCCCTTGCTGCAGCTGAGTGATCTCATGTGTTGATAAAATCAACGATCTTCTGTCATCTTTCTCTTTAGCAAGACATGCAATGTCCTTCTACATCAATTCTATATCACCATTGGGCAGAAATAGAACTAATGCATGGAAAACTCAGATATAAAACTCATAATATTCTTGTACATCAATTCTACATCACCGTTGGGCAAAAATAGAACAAATATATGGAAATTTATCAATAAACTTACAATTCTCTTTCACATTAGTTCTACATCACCATTGGGCAGAAATAGAAGTAATGTACAAAACTTATGAACTGGACATTAAAATATTGCTATCATCAACTTTGATCACAAAGATAACAATATCATAATTAACTTAAAACTCAACTACTCTTCCAATTAAATTTTCCCATTGGTTCCAATTTAATTGAGAGATAAAACTTGCAGTGAAACTTGACAAAATTATTCTATTTAGAAGCAAAATAACCTCATCTACTCTCTAAAACATTTATCCCGTTGGTTCAAAATGAAATAGAGATAAAACTAGACATAAAACTTCAAATATTGCTTCTAAAAGTAATAAAACTAAATGAAAAAAACTTCACTGTGTATGCGGGCCGGAAGATTTCTAGCCCAGCTCGCGCCTCTGCACTGCCCTGCTGCGCGCGCCATGGGCTAGCAGCTCTCCAGCGGCCCAGCTAGCTCCTGTGCCCGTGAACGAGGCCTGCTCGGCCCGCCCTCGCGTTACTCACCCGCGCACCAGGCCGTATATGGGCCTAGGCCGGGAAAGTGGCGCCCCACCTGGGCTCAAACTAGCCCAACACGGTGCCTCCCTCCCACACAAGGATCTGGAGCGTTGGCTCTCATCCGACGGCTGCGCATGCGTTTCAGGAGGAATAAATTGCCACGTTCCCCTCCAAACCCTAACCCTAGCCCTTCTCCTCTTGCGGCCGCAGCCCCTGGCGGCGGCACCGCCGGCTTTCTCTCACCGCTGCGCCAGCCCAGCTCGTCGCCGTGCCGTGGCATCGCCAAGGCTGGCCAACTCTTCTCCCTTCTTCTTCTTCTTTCACGGCCACCAGCACACGCGCCGGAGATCCCCGTGCGACCTTCTGGTGCTGGCAGCGTCGCCGGCATTCACTTGCCGCCGCGCCGCCCAGCTCGTCGCCGTGCCAAGGTTTCACCATGGCTAGCCGACCCTTCTCTCTCTCTTCTCTATTTTCTCTTTCCCCCCACTCCGGCGAGCACGCCACGGTCGAACGGCGTCGTCACACCGCCTCCGTTGCCTCCCTTTCTGGTACGCCCTTGCGGGCCTCCTCGCCGGCGCCACGTGCGTCTCGCACGTGACACCGTCGAGGAGCTTTGCCGGGGTGTGGAAGTGCAGCGCCACTGCATGGACGACGCACACAGTTGGAGTTGTGATTGTGAGCTAGGGTTTTGGTTTGGATCTTTTGATTCAATTCGAATCCTTCGTTCTTTGGAACTTGAGATCGAAATCTCCCTTCTCCTTTACTCTTCTCCCCCACCCCCCCATTCGAATATTTTTCTTTTCTTCCTCCCGATTCGAATCGGAATAGAGACTTTCTTAATTTTCTTCTTTCCGCAACTCGATCTACTCGCTAGATCGGTGTCTGATACCATTGATAGACTTACAGGTCGCTAGAAGTAGACTGTCGGTGCTCGTCGATGCCGGTTGACGAGTCATCGGTGGCACGAGTTGGGGAAGGTCTCGATGACGGCGTGGCAGTTGATGCAGAGGCCGCCAGTGTGATGTCGACGAGGTCCTGGAGCGACGACCTGCAGGGGCGGCAGAGCTTCCCATCGCTTCAGCGCTCCCTCTCAGATCGAATTAGGGTTTAGGTGGTGGGGACTGGCAGCTGCAGTGAACCTCGTGTTTAGTGACTGCGGCCCCCACCTCCTCTATATAGCGTTGCGCGACAGGGGCCCGCACCCCTAGATGGGTTGGGCTCCCCCCCTCAGGGAGCGAGACAAGGCCCGGCCCATTCGTTTGATTGGTGCAGAGGAGATCAATACTAACACTCTTTTGCTCCACTCCTATCCAATGGTATTACAATTTGTCTTGCTCATATGTGTTTTTATTTTGTGGCAGCCATTTTTTTTGGAAGTAATAAGTTAGTGTTTCAATTTCATCATCACGATTCTCCTTATTCAATTGATTTGTAGGGTTAGGGTTTTTCCAATTGAGGTTGTACTTGCCAATTTCAACAAAAGAGCAAGGGGAAGGAAGTCCGTAAGGATTCATTGAGATCATAGACTCAACTAATATACAAAATCATGTCTGGTAAGTTTAGGGGTGGCTGGTCAATTATTTGTTTAATTTTTCTCCTTTGATTCTTCATTAGAAGTACATGGGGAATATGTAATTGAGATTTTAGAATGTGCTGCAGGTGCATTTATGGATAAATGGTTAAAAAGAAAATCACCAAATGATGCTAACAATGTTGATAATTATCACCAGCAAGGCAACAACAATGTTCCTGTTCGCAGGGATCCAATGCCACCAGCTCCTGAAGATATCAATCGGGAGGAGGAGATCCAATTTGATCCAGGAAAAAGAAAAGAAATAAGTGCTTATCATCCACCTGGCTGGCACATCGAATGGGTTCCGTCCTCTGCCGAGGATCGGGAGGAGTAGCATCGTGGCAGGCTTCAGCACGGTGTTATTGTATCGTCGTTAGATTATCTTCCGCTGCAATGAAACTTTTATTTCCGCTGCAAGACTTTGTACTCTGATTTAAATTTGAACTTGGTTTGTAATAACTTGTGATACCTATTTGTGTAAGTTAATTTGTGGAATGTTGTAATCTCTGGAACTCACCTTCGTGTGGGCGTGCTGTTGTTTCGATCGAGAAAAGAACGTGGTTAATCGGGTTTAATCCGACGGCGCTCCAGCTTATTCCGGATTAAGTGCCTGACTACTCGGTTAGTGGTCCCGGGGTACTTAACTTGGAATAATTTCGGAGTGGTCCGCCACAGCTGGCATCAGAGCCGAAGCAGCGCACCGGAGAGAGCAACAAACCTTTAATAAACATTTTTGAATAAAATTTGCCAACTCGTACTTCCGACGCGTTTCGCGAAGGAAGGTTATTATTAGGACCGTTAAGGATGTTACCTAGAACGTGAAGCCTATGTGGGTTAAGGGATCACGATATGATAGGTGGCAAATAGTATATTATACTGACTTCCAGCACATTTCATTCTGTCATTTACTTTACGCAATGGTGGGCGCAAGGTACGGCGATTGCGGTAACGTACCACGGCACTATATGAAAATATAGTGGCGGCACATAGTCAATACGCTGTGATGGCGTATGAAAATAGAATAGGATGGTGGGCGCAAGGTACGGCGATTGCTGTAGCGTACCACGGCATCATATGCAAATATGATGGCGGCACAAAGTCAATACGCTATTTCAGTAGCGTATGAAACTGTCAATATGTTGCTCTGGTGACATATGAACATTGCCCGTTCAATGTTAAACGTTCGGGTGCCACCTCTATAGTGGGTGGTAATGAATGGAGACGCTTTCGTGAGTGCTGGCATGAAAGGTTGATTATACATGCTCTGGGATGAAATTTTCTGCAGGTACACTAACCGCGAATCCGTATGTTGAGACGGTTAGAAAAGTTCGGCTAGATAATATAGGGAGAGACGGATACTGCCTAGCCACCGGCACTAACTTTGTAAGCCAAAAGTTTATTGGCATTTGTGGTTGTGAGAACGAATAGGTCGCTCATGCATTGCATCTCGCTGAATTAATATCGATTTTAACACATGACCAAATCGAACCGTCGTCAAAGAAATTGAAATCACAACCCAAAAATCCTGCTGAGAACAATCTGTTGCACCCTTAATTCCAAACAGAAAACTCTGTCAAATGAAAAAGTGTTCAACATGAAAGTTGTCATAAATATTATGAAGTATATGCTGAAGAAATTTCAACGAAAATGGTCCAGTAAAACTGGAGTTATGCTAAAAATGGTAACCCCCTGCCTGCTGGAAATTTCTGGGGACAGTGAGATAAAAATTGAATTTTTACACCATCTTAACGACAGTTTCTGCTCAAACCTCCAAAATGAAACTTGTTACGAATTACTTAAAAAATGTTCTGGCCAAATTTGGGAATTTTTGAGCTTGTAGATTTCGAGTTTTGTAATTTTTACTACCCTGCCCAGAATCTGTTTTTGTTCTTTGGCGCTACCCGGTGCTCACCCTTGCCCCTTTTTCTTTTGGTTCAGATGGACGCCCTCGCTGACCTGGCTAGCTACCCCAACGACGTGTCCTTCTCTGATTGCTTAGGATGGGAAGGCTTCCCTAGCATCTTGTGGTCGGTTTTACAGGCGCTTGGCTACCCTACACCGCCACAGTATGAGAGGACTATCATCCGAGACCGCGGTGTGACTCGTTCCCGTGTGCGTTTGGTGGTCTATCGCCACCCGCCGTGTCCTAGCTCCCCCACCTGGGCGGTGGAAGTTCACGGACACCACATGGAGACGACATGTGAGCTAGCTGCCTTGAATGGCATTAGCTCCTTTGTGGCTCAGAACCAAGAGTTGGTTGAGCACCAGTTACTTGGATTGTTCCCACCGACTCAGCCGGATGATCCCCACTGGATGAGGCGCTACCTTAGCTCTCCTTTGAGGATGGCGGAGAACCCCGTCGCTGCAGCCTCTTTGATGATGAGGTGGATACGGGCGTATCACCGTTTGCAGGCACTTCTTGGACGGTCGCAGAGCGAGATGCTCAACATTGCTATGGACATGTCCGCTCGTGCCCGTGACATAGGGGTTGAGAGGACCTCCTTGTCCATTGAGGTGACCACTAGAGATGCCATGATTGCTGACTTGGAGAGGCAATTGAATGACCTCCACATTGCGCACAACAACACCCAAAATGAGTTAGCACAAACTAGAGATGAGCTTGAGGAGGTACATGGTACCTTGGAGCATGCCAATGCTATGCTTGCCGCCCATGACGCTCAGCACCTTCTTGAGCAAGAAGGAGGGGATGGTGAAGGAGAGGCCCCCGATTCCGATATGGACACCGAGGATGACATGCCGCCCCTTCCAGCTCCACCTTCACCTATGGGCAGCGAGGCTACCGCTAACAACCTAGATGATTTTTAGAGTGGTAGTAGCAAGTTACTCCTCCGCTAGGCCTAGATTTTGGCTTCGTGTTGTAATAGGCTAGATGGAGTTGAGCTCCCCCTTTTTATCTTTTGGTGGCAATGTAAATTAATGATGTGGTTGTGGGATCAAAACTTGATGATGTTGTTACAGCTGTGTTGAAAACATTCTGCAGCTGACCTTGTTTAATTATTGATGGGTTTTCCAATCCTTTCTGGGCTGTGATGTGAACTACAAAGTTGTTTGGAATTTGTCAAACAAAATGATCACCAAATTGCAACCCCATTGGTTAAGCGAAAAAAAAATGGCAACCAAAACACTACAGCTCGGTCTGCTGAAAAACAGCAAATGCAGAGAGCTAAAGATTGAATTTTTCGGCTTAGTTCCAGTCCGAATTTGATTCCGAGCCCAACATGAAAGTTGTAGAGCATAAAATTTCCGAGCTACTGACCGAATGGGAGAATTTGACTTGTTTCCTGTTGGGAGATATGATTTTTCTTCCGAACTGCGTGCTGATTTGTCATTCTGCGCAGTACACTTAATATATTGTCACGTTCTATCTTGTCATTCATTATGCAAGCTTATGGAATGTGGCTAATACAAGTACCTACTGCAGATGGCAATCACCCGCAGCGGTCACGACGCTAGTGGCTCCAACGCTAACCAGCAGGGGCCAGAGGGGCAGCAACAGCCACCGCCACCTCCTCCTCCGCAGCAACCTCCGACGTGGCAGCAGCTGTATGCCACGCAAACGGAGATTCTCCGGAACCTGCAGCATCAGCAGCAGATGATGCAGCAGCAGATGCTTCAGCAGGGAGGTCAACGGGCCCCTCAGCCTCAGGTGGCCAGATACGAGGATTTTCTGGCAACACACCCGCCGATATTCTCACGAGCTGATGAGCCCTTGGAGGCCGACACCTGGATTCGAGCTATCGAGTCCAAGTTCACCATCCTGGCGACACCTTGCACCCCTAACCGCAAGGTCGTGTTCGCGGCGCAGCAGCTCCGCGGCCCAGCTCTCCTATGGTGGGAGAACTACCTGGCCCTGCAGCAGGAGGGTCATGTGGTTGAGTGGGATGAGTTCAAGGCTGCATTCAAGGCTCATCACATTCCGGCCGGTCTGGTGGAGCGAAAGCTGAATGAGTTTTTGGCGCTGACCCAGGGTAACCGCACAGTGCTTCAGTACGCCCAGGCCTTCAATGGTCTGTGCCCTTACGCGGGTCATCACGTTGACTCTGACGAGAAGAAGCTAGAGAGGTTCCGACGTGGCCTTAACACCAAGTTGAAAGCCCAGTTGGCCACCACCCGTGCTGCCACGTACGGCGATCTCGTGAACCTTGCCATCGCCCAGGAAGACGCCAATATGGTGCACAAGGCGGAGAAGAAGAGGAAGACTCCCGCTGGACCGTCAAGCGCGCAGCCACAGAGGTTCCGCTTGGTTCCCCCGGCTGCACCGCAGGGACAGTCCAGGGCACCTCAGGGAGGTGGATGGGTTGCTAGGCCGCCACAGCCTAACGCGCCTCGTTTCCCTCCACCGCCGCAGCAGCAGCAAGCACCAAGGCAAAATGCACAGCAGCCAGCTCGCCCTGGAGCCGGCTATCAGTGTTTCAAGTGTGGGAGTAAAGATCACTTTATCAAGGATTGCCCGCAGAACAAGCAGCAAAACCAGCGCCCGGGAAATCAGCAAGGCAAGGGCAAGCAGCAGCAGCGTGTGCAAGTTCGGCAAGGACGGCTCAACTACACCACGTTGGCCGACCTACCCGAGGGAGCCCCAGACATGACTGGTACCTTCCCTATCTGCACTCTACCTGCTGTGATATTGTTTGATTCCGGGGCAACACATAGTTCTATAAGCACAAGATTTCATGTGAAATGCGGATTAAAATCTTACCATACCAAATCATCATACGTGATATCAACTGCGGGAGGTAAAATTGCGTCCAACCAAGTCACCCGAAAAGTTCCGATCAGGCTGGGAAGTAAAACATTTCCTACTGATTTGATTCTGCTTGGTATGGAAGGAATTGACATCGTGTTAGGAGCCAATTGGATGACTCAACATAAGGTTGTCCTAGATGTTGCGGAACGAGTTGTTGAGATAAACTCGCCTACGCATGGCCCGAGTGTGCTATATCTGCCACAACGGACTTGCGTCGATGCGTGTGCTTATGCAATGGTAGAAACCCAACTAAAGGACATTCCGGTGGTATGTGAGTATGCCGATGTATTTCCGGATGACTTACCTGGGATGCCGCCGGACAGGGACATTGAATTTGTGATTGAACTACAATCTGGCACAGCACCTATATCAAAGAGACCATATAGAATGCCGCCCAATGAATTGGCAGAATTAAAAATTCAACTCCAAGAATTGCTAGATAAAGGTTTCATTCGTCCAAGTGTATCACCTTGGGGATGTCCCGCTATCTTTGTGAAGAAGAAGGACCATTCCTTGAGGTTGTGTATTGATTACCGGCCTCTCAATGCGGTAACTATTAAGAACAAGTACCCACTCCCCCGTATTGACATCTTGTTTGACCAACTAGCTGGCGCCAGAGTGTTCTCCAAGTTTGACCTTCGCTCTGGCTATCACCAAATCAAAATTAGGCCTTGTGACATTCCAAAGACTGCCTTTTCCACACGTTATGGACTTTATGAATTCTTGGTTATGTCTTTTGGACTCACCAATGCCCCGGCCTACTTCATGTATCTCATGAATTCGGTCTTCATGTTAGAACTAGACAAGTTTGTGGTGGTTTTCATTGACGACATTCTTATCTATTCTAAGAGTGAGGAAGAGCATGCTGAACACCTTCGCATTGTTCTTCAAAGTTTGAGAGATCACCAGCTCTACGCCAAGTTCTCCAAGTGTGAATTCTGGCTAGAGAGCGTGAAGTTCTTAGGTCACACGGTTTCCAAGGATGGTATATCCGTGGATCCAACCAAAGTGCAAGAGGTGTTGGATTGGCAACCACCTACCTCTGTCCACGAGATTCGGAGTTTTCTGGGTTTAGCCGGTTATTACCGCCGTTTTATTCCGGACTTCTCTCGGATTGCGAAGCCCATGACCGAACTCTTAAAGAAGGGAGTCAAATTCGAGTGGAATGACAAATGTGAGGAAGCTTTTCACACTTTGCGAAGACATTTAACTTCAGCCCCAGTTTTGGCTCAGCCCGATTGCACCAAGCCTTATGATGTCTATTGCGATGCATCAGGCACCGGTCTTGGCTGTGTTCTCATGCAAGAGAACCGAGTCATTGCTTACGCTTCTCGAGCACTTCGGCCTCATGAGCAAAACTACCCCACGCATGATCTTGAGTTAGCAGCGGTTATTCATGCTCTCAAGATGTGGAGACACTATTTGATGGGTGTTCCCTGCAACATATACACAGACCACAAGAGCCTCAAATATGTCTTCACTCAGGCACATTTGAACATGAGACAGCGAAGATGGTTGGAGTTAGCAAAGGACTATGACCTTAGTGTGCATTATCACCCCGGGAAGGCTAATGCAGTTGCGGATGCACTAAGCCACAAGGCTCATTGTCATTGTCTTTCCGTGGAGTCCTACGCCGACACCCTGTGTCATGAAATGGCTAAGCTCAATTTAGAGATTGTTCCACACGGGTACTTCAGCCATATTGCGGTGGAACCAACCTTGCACGATCAGATTGTTGTAGCCCAATTAAATGACGCGAGCATTAAAATCCTTAAAAGGAAATTGTCTAAGGAGAAGGTGAAAGAGAAGTACAAGTGTTTCCGGTTTGATGGGCAGGGAGTGATGTGGTTTGGACATCGCCTCGTGGTGCCCAAAAACACGGAACTCCGGAGGAAGATTATGGATGAGGCTCATCTCTCTAAATTTTCTATCCATCCCGGCAGCACCAAAATGTACCAAGATTTGAAACAAGACTTTTGGTGGACTCGAATGAAGCGAGAAATTGCCACGTATGTGTCGGAATGTGACACATGCCAGCGGGTTAAGGCCAGCCACTTGAAGGTAGCAGGCACGCTTCAACCTCTACCTATTCCCTCCTGGAAGTGGGAAGATATAAGCATGGATTTCATTGTTGGACTTCCCAGAACCCCTCAGGGGCATGACTCCATTTGGGTAATTGTGGATCGCCTTACCAAGACCGCCCATTTTATTCCAGTCAATACCATTTATGCTGCTAAGAAGTACGCGGAGATTTATTTGGAGCGGATCGTTTGTCTACATGGGGTACCCAAGACGATAATTTCAGATCGTGGTGCTCCGTTCGTAGCACGCTTTTGGGAACAATTGCAAATGTCCCTGGGCACCAAACTGATCCGTAGTTCAGCATATCACCCACAGACCGATGGGCAGACGGAAAGGGTAAATCAAATACTTGAGGATATGCTTCGAGCCTGTGTTATCCATTATGGGAAGAATTGGGAGAAGTGTTTATCTCTGGCCGAATTCTCCTATAACAACAGCTACCAAGCGAGTCTTAAAATGGCACCTTTCGAAGCCTTATATGGTAGAAGATGTCGGACCCCGTTGTGTTGGTCCCAGGCAGGCGAGAGATATACTTATGGCCCTGACCTTGTGAAGGAAGCAGAAGAAAAGGTTAGGATCATTCGGGAGAATTTGAAGACCGCCCAGTCACGGCAAAAGAGCTACTTTGATCAGCGGCGGAAGCCACTTCAGTTTGAAGTTGGTGATCATGTGTATCTTAAAGTCTCCCCGACCAAGGGTGTGCAAAGATTTGGACTAAAAGGAAAGCTTGCACCTCGTTATATCGGCCCGTATGAAATTACTCAGCAATGTGGACCGGTAGCCTATCAAGTGAAGCTTCCCGAGAAACTTTCAGCTGTACACAATGTATTTCATGTTTCTCAACTCAAGAGGTGTCTTCGTGTTCCGACCGAGGTCGTTGAACAAGAGGAACTCTCGGTTGAACCGGATCTCTCTTATGATGAGCATCCTGTCAAGATCCTCGACGAGAAAGAGCGACAAACACGAAGGAAGGGAATTAAAATGTACAAAATCCAGTGGAGTCATCACTCCGAAGATGAAGCCACGTGGGAAACCGAGGACTATCTTAGGAAGAATTTCCCCGACATACTTTCATAAGCCGAGGTATTTCTTTTCCCCTCTCTATCTCTAGGTTTAATCGAATCTCGGGACGAGATTCCTTTTAAGGGGGGTAGGCTGTGACATCTCTGATGTCAAAAGAATTAAAAAGTGCAATTAAGATCAATGCAACAGGGAATTGGGTTGAAATTCAAAAAATCATCAAAAATTCAATTTTAATTCAAAAACAAGGGTTGTTTGGTACCCAACTGAAAACTCGAGATTTTTGTACTAAACATGAAAATCTCCAAAAATAAGAGTTGTTTGTCATCACAAATAAACCCTAGTCACTGTTTGGAACTTTTGAAAATTTTGCAGTTTAGTCCCTCAAAAACTCAAATTACCGGTCTGGGCACCTTTTTGTTTTTGGGTTGTTTGAGCTTGAAAAAATTGGAATTTCAAGTTCATCCCAAAAAGAAAGTTGTGTCCCATTTTCCAAGAGCCAACTTTTATTTTTACACTTTTTCAAGTTCAGTTCAAATTTTTGGAGAAAATTCGAATTTGAAATCAGAGCTCCACGGGCTTGCTACAGTGCCCCTGGCGCGCGCTGCGCTGGCCGGAGCTCGGCCGCCACGTGGCCGGCGAGCGGCGAAGGCGGCGCTGAGCTGGCCAAGCCGCGGCGGACGCTGGCGCTTGTCGCCTAGCTCTTGTCCGGCCACTCCCGAGCCATCACTTCGCCGCCGTCGCCTCGCCTCGCCTCGCGCCGCGGTGCGCCATCATGCGGTCGCGCGCCGCCGTGGTCGCGCGCGCTCGCGTCGCGCTGAGCGCCCTGCAGGCCGCGATTCCCCTCCGCTACGCTCCAACACGCCCTGTAGACGATCCTACAGCAGCACGCAACGATCTCCCTCGCCGACCGAGCCGTTCGCGCTCAGTCCAAGCTCTCTGAGCATCAATGGCGCGTCGCGTCGGCCTTTACTCCGCGCGCACGCTCCCGAGGCCACACTGTGCCACTCTCGCGTGCCCAAGCCTCCCACCGAACCCCTCTCACACTCCACTCACTTGCTCGACCCACCAGTTCAGCTCCTCGCGCGTTCCCCCATCTTCTTCTTCCTCGCGCCGCGCGAACCGAGCCGAGCTTCTCCGAGAAATTCGCCTTCCACACTCCACCATTCCCAAATTCGTCCCGCACGAAGCTAGCCCTCTACTCCAGCTCCATTTCCCCCCACTTTCCCCAAGCTATTGTCCCTTCTCCGGCGAGAATTTGAGATTTCCCCCAAATCGCGAATTCCGGCCACCGGAGCACCCGCACGTCGAGCCCCTACTCTGAGCCGTCCCCGAGGTCAACCGAGCACGCCATTGGCTTCCTCGAGCTCCACTGGTGCTCTAGGACCCCTCGAACCTCGGCGAACGACCCCGAGCTCACCGGCGTAGAAGCCGCAGCGGCCGCGCCGCCACCACCTCGTCACCGGCGCAACCCCGACCATCCCCGGCCTCCAAACCGTCCCCAAACGACTCGTGGTGAGCCCAGGATCCTTTTCCCCCACTTCCCCGTGCCTAGTTCGCCGTCGTTTGGCCGGCGCAACTCCGGCGAGGTCCCAGGGACCGAACTTCATCTTCTTCGTTTGTCTAGGGGTCTCTGTGCAAAAGTCCAGGGACTTGTTCGTGAAGTTTTGAAAGTTCTAGGGTTCCCCGCGAAAATAGATTCTTAAACCTAGATTTGATTTTCCCGAATCTTGTAAAATCCTTTAAAAATCGTACAAAAATCAGAAAAATGAACAAAAATACTCCCTAGATTCGTGAGAGTCTAAAATACAATCTCTATTAGACATGTTTACACTTTTGATGAACTGTTTTTGAATTAAAATTCAAACAATGAAAGTTGAAAGTTGTGCACCATTTCAAATCCAGAGCTCCGCTAGGGTTGATCTTTGGATATGTTGTGTGTAGTGACTTTGGACAGCTTGTGTCCAAAGGGGACCTAACAATATGCAGAGTAGCTCCAGTTATAAATTAAAATGTATTTCCTGTCTTTTTGCAGTGCAGAAATCATTAAAAATAATCTGTGCAGTGAAAAATCACCATTTTGCTCCAGAGGACTAAAAACTTGTTAGCACACATGTTAAAAATGAAAAACTTAATTTTTGCTCTGTTTAGGATAGCAAATAAATAAATATGTGTTTTTGGTTAGAAATTTATTGAGGATTACCCAAGGGTTATTTTGAGCCACCACTTGGCCAGAGCCCTCCTCATGCCTATGCTTAGCTTTGGTAGGAAAATCTCCTGAAATGGATAAATTTTTAATTTTATATGAATTTATTTCACTTCTGCAGTTAGCTGTTTGTTATATTTTTAATAAATTGTGTGTAGCTCAAAATTAGCTCAATTTTGGAGTGAGCTTAGCTCTTATACTCCAGTAGCTGCCATAAAGTTTATAGCTAAAAATGATGAACAAAAATGGAGAAACAAAAATGGGAAGGAATCTAGGTGGAAATTGATAAATATAAAAGAATAAACCTTTTTGGGTAATTAGTTAGAATAAAAATGGTTACAGTCTGAAATTCCAGAGCAGCACCCAAATTGTGAAGAAATAAATAGAATTCTTTTATATATGTACACAATCACCATAGAAAACAATAAAACTTTTTCCACACCTACACCTTGTTTTTGTGAAGAGCATAGTAATGCTTAAGCATGTCTAGGTGAATATGGCCTTCAAAGGCCTTAATCTTAGAATCTATAGGCAGCCTCCTTAAACTATGCATCTCATGTAGAAGGCGTCATCCCGGACGGCAACTACCACCTCATTCCCGCAGACGAGGAAGAAGTCCCGGAGGAAGGTGCCGGTGCAGGATCGACCAACCCGGAGGCTAACCCCCAGTCCGAGCAAGAAGGCAAGCCCCGGAGCATAACCTAACCTTTACCAATTATGCATTATGACTTCTCTATGTTTGTGCATTTACGTTCAAGGAGTTGATTGAATACCTTAGCTGCACATTTCCTAGTACCTATGACTTGCAATACTAGCATGAAAGGATCGATAGGGCATTGCTTTAGGTCCGTTCCAAGTCGAGTGATTTCCTGTCACTCGCGAGACATAGGAATTGCTTGTCTTTACTTATGTTGGAATCATAAGGATTGACGGGCGGGATGATAGATGTAGATCTCCCGTCCGTGTATGATAATTGATTAAGGTCGAAATGTGTGGATGAGTGTGTCAAGTTTTTGAACGTACCACATGCATGCCGGTATATGGGAGCCGGTAAGCCCGGTACCAGATTGAAGCAGCTAGGGCCGATAGCCATCTCTCCTTGGAAACTTTGTTTTCCCCTGCCGTACACTTGTGGATATATGCGTGAGACTGTGAGTGAAGCAGTAAACCTTTATCCTAAGGAAATGGACCCGGTTCCGAATTGTGGATCGATGGGAAAGGTTGGGAAATGCTTGTACCTTTTATAGCAAGCAGAGTATTCGTATGTGTTGGGTTTCCCCTGGCCAGGTAGCAGAAATTCGGTTCGAACTGTCCGCTTCTCGCGGTTAATGAGACTGCTTGACCGCCATGCTACATTGAGTAACAAGTGTAACTTTGAGATTGATAAACTTGTTGTCTGAATTAAATTGTATTGCACCACTTGTATGCTTAGGGAGGATGCTAATCTAGAATGGTTAAATTACTAGAATATGATGCTAAAACTTGAAAGCAAGGACCTACCCTTAGTTGCTTTTTGGCAAACAAACCCACCAGCCAAAAGCCCCTCATTGTCTAGATGTCGGTGATGTAGTTTTCACCCGACGGGTAAGCCTTGCTGAGTATTAGTATACTCAGCCTTGCTTGTGGCAATGATTTACAGGTACACCTTTGGATGTCGATGCTTTGTCTTGGCCTACCTAGGTTCCACCTGGCTGGCACATCGAATGGGTTCCGTCCTCTGCCGAGGATCGGGAGGAGTAGCATCGTGGCAGGCTTCAGCACGGTGTTATTGTATCGTCGTTAGATTATCTTCCGCTGCAATGAAACTTTTATTTCCGCTGCAAGACTTTGTACTCTGATTTAAATTTGAACTTGGTTTGTAATAACTTGTGATACCTATTTGTGTAAGTTAATTTGTGGAATGTTGTAATCTCTGGAACTCACCTTTCGTGTGGGCGTGCTGTTGTTTCGATCGAGAAAAGAACGTGGTTAATCGGGTTTAATCCGACGGCGCTCCAGCTTATTCCGGATTAAGTGCCTGACTACTCGGTTAGTGGTCCCGGGGTACTTAACTTGGAATAATTTCGGAGTGGTCCGCCACAAGGCCTATAAAACTTTGCAAAATTGCAAGATATTCTTTGCTCCAATTCCAGTGATCTATGTATGGATTGGACTTTTGCCAAAACTTCCTGGATTTATTACCTATGTCAGGGTGAACTCTTACTCTAGTAATCTTTAAGCTTGAGCTGTCGAAGCATATAAAACTAACTTTATTTGATCGATCATTTCCTAGTTTGTGGGACCTTCAAATTTCCCAAAACTATCACCCTCAATTATAAGATCAGGCGTAGGTTTATTCGCATCCATACCATATTTCTTTTCAAAGTATGCCTCTTGCGATAGTCCTAATACCCATTTCTATCTCAGCGAACTTCTTCTTAAATCGAATGATCACTGACATCCTTTATATTCAATTTGAGAACAAAACTTCTTCCCCAATAGTAGACTCAAATCACTAAGATGATATCCACATAATGGGTGAGGAAACTGAATTTCTCATTCTTATGCTTTTCATTGAACACTATTGTCCTCCTTACTCTTTGAAACCCAAACTTCTTCCTTCAACCACCTCTGTTAGGAGGTTCTCAGAATCCATAAATGGATTTCTTCATGCGACATCTCGCACGTTCTCTTTCTTCCATGACAAAACCGTTGGTTGTGCCATGTTAACCTTTCCATACATATCCCCGTTGAGAGATGCCATCTATTTACATCCATTTGATGTAACTTTAATCATAATGCTAATCATAATGCGTCACTGATGCCATTTTGATTCTAAAAGAATCCTTGCATCAGACTATAGATAATGTCTCATAATATATTCGTTCTTTTGCATAAAGCATTTCGCCACAAGTTGCGCTTTAATCTTTCTACATCCCTGTAGAGTCACATTCAATTTTGTAGACCCATTACAGCCTACTGTCTTGACTCCTTTAGGAATAATTCTAAGTTCCAAACTATGTTGGTACTCAATGATCTCATATGGCCTAAGCCATTTCTGTGAATGAGCGATTCTCGTGGCTTCTTCAATCGAGGCGGGATCACCCTCAACCTCTAACAATTCTATTTGGGGCTATGATAGCTCTTCCTTATATGCAACAACAATGTCTATCGGCTCCTGAAGGACAGGTTCCTGGTTTGTAGCCGCAGGAGAACTGACAACTCATGAGTCCTCGAAGTAGGCGCGTACACCCGCTTCTCCTCAAGGTCGTTTCCTCAGGGTGCCTTGCTCCCCTTAAATCCCCCTAACCTTTAACTTATCTAGATAGCCAATTGAATGGTAACTTAGTGACTTAGGGTGGCTTGCTAGCTCCCCTACATTTGGGTTAAATTCTTTGGCCTCAGTTGAACAGTCCCACACCTCAACAATCTTTTTGTGGGAGTCCTCTTTTCTGGTCACATCTTACGACGGTGTTTAGGCACCGACTTACTTGGTACTCCATTAAAGAATATGAACCTTTCATCCACAAACTTAATGGTAATCTAGAGTAACTTATTCACACCATATCCATCAGAGTATTGTTGGATCTTTCAGCTACTCCCTTACTGAGGCTCATCCAGTATTATTACTGGCCAACTGCGCTATCTTCTTCTTGGAATTTAGCTAGTTCTTCTTTGCACCGGGGTATCTTCATTATGACCGTTGTACTCTCTTGACGATCATAATCTTTTATAGATCATTTTTGTATAGGGGAATGGAGAATAACTTTAACTTGTTGGGAATGGAGAATAACTTTAACTTGTTGCATAACTTTAACTTTCTTAGTTAACTCACATGGAGAGTACATTTCTTTATCTCACATTTCTCCCCCTCGAAATATGGCATAAACTTTACTGCCATAATTTCAAAAAACTATTTGAAAGTAATCATGAACGAGGGAAATCTTTTCTTACTCACTTCATTCATACTCTTTCCTCATACTCATGAACAAATTATGTTCACATGTTCTTACTCCATTTGGATACAACTTATGTCCTGAAATTCATGTTAACTCAACATGATCCTACAAGAAAGGAACAATAACTGATTCTATTATTGATATGCTCAACTTGGTTGATAGATTCAACCTTTTCAGCCTTAATATATCTCTTTCTTTGTCTAATGACACAATCTTAGCTGCCATATCTCACATTAGAATGTGCTTTCCACCATTACTAGATAGCTTTGCAACGAGAAACTTAGTTAAAGAAGTGCTCGCATACACTTGTGAGGAGACAATAAATTGATTCTTCACCTTATTAAGACTTAGTAATAGTGCAATTTTAGGATTGCTCCCCCTATGGCCTTAACCTTGCTTAATAACCATGTCACTATAGAAGTGCATGATTCATTCTAGGATAGCGTTAGAGCTGCCCCAAACTTCTCTCGACGTACGAGATACATCTTAATATGAGTCATCACAAAGTTCTCCTGCCGTGCAGGATATGTACAAAATAAGTACAATGCTCAACCTCTCCCGCATGCAGGATAATTCCCCATAAGGGGCTTAAATCTCAGAATGAACTCTGAGGGCACATGAAGTAAATATATCAAAACATACATGTTTAATTCAACGTCGGTCGAATTAGACACACAACTAACTTATTACAATAAACTTGGTCACAATGACAGAAAACTCAATTCCATATACATCATTTTTCTGATAAAATCTTCTCGTTGGTTCCAATTTCATCAGAAACAGACTAACAACAGTGGAAACTATGCCTAAAAGGCCTTTCCCCAGCTAAAACCGCCCTTGCTGCAGCTGAGTGATCTCATGTGTTGATAAAATCAACGATCTTCTGTCATCTTTCTCTTTAGCAAGACATGCAATGTCCTTCTACATCAATTCTATATCACCATTGGGCAGAAATAGAACTAATGCATGGAAAACTCAGATATAAAACTCATAATATTCTTGTACATCAATTCTACATCACCGTTGGGCAAAAATAGAACAAATATATGGAAATTTATCAATAAACTTACAATTCTCTTTCACATTAGTTCTACATCACCATTGGGCAGAAATAGAAGTAATGTACAAAACTTATGAACTGGACATTAAAATATTGCTATCATCAACTTTGATCACAAAGATAACAATATCATAATTAACTTAAAACTCAACTACTCTTCCAATTAAATTTTCCCATTGGTTCCAATTTAATTGAGAGATAAAACTTGCAGTGAAACTTGACAAAATTATTCTATTTAGAAGCAAAATAACCTCATCTACTCTCTAAAACATTTATCCCGTTGGTTCAAAATGAAATAGAGATAAAACTAGACATAAAACTTCAAATATTGCTTCTAAAAGTAATAAAACTAAATGAAAAAAACTTCACTGTGTATGCGGGCCGGAAGATTTCTAGCCCAGCTCGCGCCTCTGCACTGCCCTGCTGCGCGCGCCATGGGCTAGCAGCTCTCCAGCGGCCCAGCTAGCTCCTGTGCCCGTGAACGAGGCCTGCTCGGCCCGCCCTCGCGTTACTCACCCGCGCACCAGGCCGTATATGGGCCTAGGCCGGGAAAGTGGCGCCCCACCTGGGCTCAAACTAGCCCAACACGGTGCCTCCCTCCCACACAAGGATCTGGAGCGTTGGCTCTCATCCGACGGCTGCGCATGCGTTTCAGGAGGAATAAATTGCCACGTTCCCCTCCAAACCCTAACCCTAGCCCTTCTCCTCTTGCGGCCGCAGCCCCTGGCGGCGGCACCGCCGGCTTTCTCTCACCGCTGCGCCAGCCCAGCTCGTCGCCGTGCCGTGGCATCGCCAAGGCTGGCCAACTCTTCTCCCTTCTTCTTCTTCTTTCACGGCCACCAGCACACGCGCCGGAGATCCCCGTGCGACCTTCTGGTGCTGGCAGCGTCGCCGGCATTCACTTGCCGCCGCGCCGCCCAGCTCGTCGCCGTGCCAAGGTTTCACCATGGCTAGCCGACCCTTCTCTCTCTCTTCTCTATTTTCTCTTTCCCCCCACTCCGGCGAGCACGCCACGGTCGAACGGCGTCGTCACACCGCCTCCGTTGCCTCCCTTTCTGGTACGCCCTTGCGGGCCTCCTCGCCGGCGCCACGTGCGTCTCGCACGTGACACCGTCGAGGAGCTTTGCCGGGGTGTGGAAGTGCAGCGCCACTGCATGGACGACGCACACAGTTGGAGTTGTGATTGTGAGCTAGGGTTTTGGTTTGGATCTTTTGATTCAATTCGAATCCTTCGTTCTTTGGAACTTGAGATCGAAATCTCCCTTCTCCTTTACTCTTCTCCCCCACCCCCCCATTCGAATATTTTTCTTTTCTTCCTCCCGATTCGAATCGGAATAGAGACTTTCTTAATTTTCTTCTTTCCGCAACTCGATCTACTCGCTAGATCGGTGTCTGATACCATTGATAGACTTACAGGTCGCTAGAAGTAGACTGTCGGTGCTCGTCGATGCTGGTTGACGAGTCATCGGTGGCACGAGTTGGGGAAGGTCTCGATGACGGCGTGGCAGTTGATGCAGAGGCCGCCAGTGTGATGTCGACGAGGTCCTGGAGCGACGACCTGCAGGGGCGGCAGAGCTTCCCATCGCTTCAGCGCTCCCTCTCAGATCGAATTAGGGTTTAGGTGGTGGGGACTGGCAGCTGCAGTGAACCTCGTGTTTAGTGACTGCGGCCCCCACCTCCTCTATATAGCGTTGCGCGACAGGGGCCCGCACCCCTAGATGGGTTGGGCTCCCCCCCTCAGGGAGCGAGACAAGGCCCGGCCCATTCGTTTGATTGGTGCAGAGGAGATCAATACTAACACTCTTTTGCTCCACTCCTATCCAATGGTATTACAATTTGTCTTGCTCATATGTGTTTTTATTTTGTGGCAGCCATTTTTTTTGGAAGTAATAAGTTAGTGTTTCAATTTCATCATCACGATTCTCCTTATTCAATTGATTTGTAGGGTTAGGGTTTTTCCAATTGAGGTTGTACTTGCCAATTTCAACAAAAGAGCAAGGGGAAGGAAGTCCGTAAGGATTCATTGAGATCATAGACTCAACTAATATACAAAATCATGTCTGGTAAGTTTAGGGGTGGCTGGTCAATTATTTGTTTAATTTTTCTCCTTTGATTCTTCAATAGAAGTACATGGGGAATATGTAATTGAGATTTTAGAATGTGCTGCAGGTGCATTTATGGATAAATGGTTAAAAAGAAAATCACCAAATGATGCTAACAATGTTGATAATTATCACCAGCAAGGCAACAACAATGTTCCTGTTCGCAGGGATCCAATGCCACCAGCTCCTGAAGATATCAATCGGGAGGAGGAGATCCAATTTGATCCAGGAAAAAGAAAAGAAATAAGTGCTTATCATCCAAATATTACAGAATCAATAAGAAGGAAGTATTTGGTAAATGGACCTTGTCAGCCTCGCACTCTTAATTTTCCATCAACTCGGATTGGAGATAGAAATAGAAGGTTCAACCCTGAATGGTTTGACGAATTTGGAAATTGGCTTGAGTACAGTGAGTCCACTGATAGAGCTTATTGTTTTAATTGTTTCTTGTTCAGAGATCCCACTAAAAAGGGGGCTAGATACAAGTCGTTTGTTTTAGGTGGTTGCTATAACAAAGAAAGATTAAAGGAGCATGTTGGTGGTGTTGGCAGCCCTCACAATGTAGCAAAGAATAAATGTGAGGATCTGTTGAAAAGAAAACAACACATTGATGTTGCTTTACACAAACAACATGAGGCTTCTAAGAATGCATACTTTATTCGACTTAATGGTACAATTGATACAGCCAGATTGCTACTCAAGCAAGGATTGGCTTTTAGGGTACATGATGAATCAAAGATATCCTACAACAGAGGGAATTACAGGGAAGTTTATGATCTCTTAGCTATGCACGATGCAGCTTTAGCCAAGGCAGTGACCATTGATGCTGCAGATAATAGTCTTTTGGTTCTGCTGACATACAAAAAGACATCATCAAGTGCTTTGCAGATGAGATTTTACATTTTATTATTGAAGACATTGGGCAAGATGTATTCTCCTTGCTAGTTGATGAGTCTAGAGATGTCTCATGCAAGAAGCAAATGGCAGTGGTCCTGAGATATGTTGATAAATGTGGACTTGTGAAAGAGAGCTTTGTTGGAACTCTTCATGTGAAGGACACGACTTCTGCCAACCTCAAATCATGTATTGATTCTTTGTTTGCTAGATTGAAGTTGAGCATGAAACAAGTAAGGGGCCAAGGATATGATGGTGCTAGTAATATGTGTGGTGAGTTCAATGGCTTAAAATCACTAGTTATGAGAGAAAACAGTAGTGCATATTACGTCCATTGCTTTGCTCATCATCTCTAACTTGTAGTTGTTGCTGTTGCTAGACAGCATACAGGCATTGCAGAATTTTTCAATAAGATTTCTACCTTGCTGAATGTGGTGGGTGGATTGTCAAAGAGAAGGGACATGATTCGAGATATTAATCTCAAAGAAGTTAGTAAGGCTTTAGGTTGTGGGTTACTTCAAACTGGGAGAGGTTTGAATCAAGAACAATGTCTTCAGAGGCCCGAATATACACGCTGGAGCTCTCACTATAAAACCTTAGAAGTCTAGTTAATCTGTTCCAAACTATTATCAAAGTCCTTGAATTTGTGGAAAAGGAAGACAGGGATGGAAAGGCAAGGGGTGTACTTGGGTACTTCTAGTCCTTTGAGTTTGTGTTCTATTTGCATCTCATGCTAACCATTTTAACCATCACAAATACATTGTCAGTGGCATTGCAACGGAAAGATCAAGATATTGTGAATGCTGTTAATTGGGTGAGAACAACTAGAAATAATTTGGATATGATTAGAAGAGATGGGTGGCAGAAAATACTTGATGAAGTGTATTAGTTTTGTGATAAACATGATATTTCCAAGTTGGAAATGGATGAGGCTTATGTTGATCCAATTAAGCCAAGGAAAAAATCATTTTTAGGTTGATTGTTTTAATGAAGTTCTTGATTGGTTGCTACAAGAGCTTGATAGCCACTTTGATGAGACTTCCTCTCAGTTGCTTGTATGTTCAGCTGCATTCAATCCAAGAGATTTATTTGAGGATTTAAGGTGGACAGTTTGATAAGCCTAGCTAAATTATATCCTGCTGATTTTCATCATGTGAAGTTGAGGGACCTTAATGCTGAACTTCTTCTTTATATTGATGATGTGCGCCATGATGATAGATTTGCCAACATACAAAGCATTGTGGAACTTTCACAGAAAAAATGGTAGGGACAAGGAAACATCTTACCTATCCTTTGGTTTATCATCTTTTGAAGCTAGTACTTGTACTACCCGTCGCCACTGCTACAGTCGAGAGGTGTTTTTCAGCCATGAAAATTGTGAAAACACAATTGCGCAATCGTATGGGTGATGAGTACATGAATAACAGTCTCATTTGCTATGTGGAAAAAAATGTTGAAAGTTACAAATGAGGTTGTAGTGGATCGCTTCAAGAAGATGGGAAATCGTAAATACTAAGAGGTAATATACTGATTTATTACCTTTTTTAACATTTGTCAATTTGATTTGTTTTCGTATAAATTGGATCATCTAATTAATACTTTTTGTAGGTAATCTCACCCAGTACTCAATTTAATGGTATATTTTGCCCATTCCTTTGCAAACCATATAATATTTTGGTGGTATATTGGTATTTATTAATATTAGCTATCAATGCTACAAGACGGTCCAAACTCCCTATTTTGTTAAGCATTTTATTTGCCTTTGTATATCTTTGGACGACTTTTTGTTACATGCTTATATGGAAGTGTGCACTCGGGTCCTCGATGCTCTAGCTTCGCCCCTGGTTGGAAATGGGGTGGTTGGCAGCGCGGGGAGGAAGAAGGGGACGATGCTTGCGCTTGGCAGACCCATTTTGTTGATGCATGTGAGGGAAAGAGACACGTTGAGAGATGCTGACCTTTGTGAAGAATTGATTCAGCTTTTCATATTCCCCACCCCCAATCAGATTGCATAGAAATTATTTTATGCCCAAGAGATCTTTCAGCAAGGTTTTGAAATTCCTGGAATTTTTTAAAAAAACTTCATACTTGTGTTTAAGTAAATAGATCCAGGTAAAACATACTGAAATCATCAATAAAGCTAACAAAAAAGTTCTTTCTGCCTACCCAATGAGGAGCAGGACCCCATACATTGGAATAAACAAGATCGAGAGGGGCAGAACATTTATTTTGCGACCTGGAATAAGGAAGTTGATGACTCTTCGCTTGTTGACAAGCATCACACACTGACTCATGACTACCTAAACTAGACACGCATGGCAATTTATTCTGACTAATGACCTGACAAACCATGGGAGCAGCCGAATGGCCAAGACGACAACGTCATGTGTCCATAGAAACCTTGGTGGAGCTGCACACAACCTTCCTTGTAGGATCCGAAGAGGATGGGAAGGGATAGAGGCCACCGGTGCACTTGCCTCTAAGGATTCTTTTCTTCGTGTCCTGATCCTTAACAAGAAAAAATAGAGGATAAAACTCAAGGTAGACATTGTTGTCAGTGGTGAAATGATGTACAGATACGAGATTCTTTTTAGCATCAGGAATGTGGAGGACATTGTTTAGGAAAAAAGTTCGATCAGGAGTATGCAAAACACTATGACCAACATGGCAAATACTCATACCTGATCCACTGGCAGTGTGATTCTGCTCACCGCCATGGTATTTCCCACGCATGGAGAGCTTGGTGGCACCCGTGTCGGTGTACCACACGTTGTCGATGTTGTAGGCGTCATGGGCAGTATTGACGTTCCTGTCATCAGGAATGTAATTCTCATCTAGGCCGTGCCAGCACTCAATGGCGGTGTGGCACACCTTGAAGCACACCTGGTAGCGAGGGCGCTTGGAGGAAGTGCCGCCACTGGAGGTGTTGTTGAACCGAGGGGTGTTGTTGTTGTAGCCCCTGGGTTCCTGCTGCCGCCGCCGCCACTTCCACGGCCGCGCTGAGGAGCACGACCAAGGCGCTGCTCAAAACTGAGAAGCTGGGACAGGAGGTCAGCAAACAAAGTCTCGCCCGGTTGGGTAAGGACAATAGTGAGAACGGGGTTGTACTCCAGATCCAGTCCGGTAAGGATATACTGGACAAGTTCATCTTCTTCAATGGGCTTTCCAGCACAGGCAAGCTCATTGGCAAATGACTTCATCTTGGAAGTGTATTATGTAATAGACATAGTACCTTTTTGTGTGGTCACAAGCGCAATGCGCGTGTTCACCGCCCTGGAACACGTCTTGGCAGAATAGATCTTCTCCAAAGCGCTCGAAACTATAGCCGCAGATATTTACAACGCCACTTGGGAGAGGATGTCGCGGCTGAGGGAGGAAAAAGGTAGGAGAACACCTGCTGATCTTGTGCCAATGACCTTGCATACTCCGCGTTCGGCTTGGTGATGTCCTTGCTAGTAGCATCCTTTTCTTGGATGGTCTTGGGTGGGGCGACCGCGGTTCCATCTAGGAACCCTTCAAGCTGTGCTCCACGCACAGCTGGCAGGATCTGAACTTGCCAAAAAGCATAGTTCGACTTGGTGAGTTTCCCATCGGTTGAGCGGAGAGGGTTGGGGGCGCCGACGCAGAGAAGGAAGAGGTCGACATGGGAGGGCTGGGATGGATAGATGCAAATTTGGTGGATGTGGTTTTGGAGATTAGGCTCTGATACCTATTAGGAATCTTTTAACCCCTTTCAGGGGCCGCATCTTTGGTAATATATGGTATCAGGGCCATAGGTTCCAAGATCGAATCCTTGCGGGCGTGATTAAATAAAATAATGGCCGCCGACTCCTAAATTCCACGTTTGAGACCTAAGAGAGCCTGCACGTGAGGGGGAGTGTTGAAGTATAAGTTAATTGCCCATATTTCCCATCAGATTAAGCTTTTGTGTTGAATTGATTGGAGCATGAGCTCGGGCCAGCTAGCGCCCTGCAGGCTGCGGCGGCTGCGAAAGTGGGCACGACGAGCGGCGCCCGTGACGGCCACCCGCGCTGACCAGCGCGCAGCGGCAACGGCGAAGGCGAGCGGTGCCCGCGACAGCCCGTGCTGGCTAGCGACCTGCGGGGTGCAGCGGTGGCGATGGCAAGAGCGATGACGCCGACGAGCGGCGCCCGCGACGGCCGACGGATTGCGGCGACCATCCGCGAGGAGCTGTGCGCGTCTCCTCCTCCTCGACGTCCAAACCTCCAGTCCCTGGCCACGATGGTGACGACGTCGGGGAGGGTGAGCGCGACAGCGGGAGGGCGAGACACCGAGACCTGGGAGCGCGCAGGTGGGACCGCAGGAGGCGTGTGGATGAGATGTAGAGTCCGAGCGGCTCGGTAAAGAAAACGAGCGTGGAAGGTGGGATGCCAATCCGGATAGCGAGGGGAGGTATATAGAGAGTCTGTTGGATGCTGATTTTAGGAGAGATTATGTATTTTTACCTATACATTACTTTTTGAGAGTCTGTGGAAGATGCTCTAAATAGATGGAGATATGTTAACGGTTAAAATCCGTGCTGTGCATGTGTGGAGAGCAAAACTCAAAAGGTCATCCATCCCAAATACAGTCGTCTAGATGGAGATAAGTTAACGGTTAAAATCCGTGCTGTGCATGTGTGGAGAGCAAAACTCAAAAGGTCATCCATCCCAAACACAGTGAGACGACGGGGAAGCAGCTGCAAATACAAAATGTCACCCACCGGTCCATTTCATTTCCATCCTAGGTGTCTCTGGAAACGCCACGCGCGTGTCTTGGCGATGGATGGCACCGTGCTATGCGCCGCCAACCACGTTCCGCTCACGCCCATCAGCTTCCTCCAGCGCGCCGCTCTCGTCTACCCCGACCGCCCGGCCATCGTTGCATCGTCTGGCTCTGGTCCCGGCAGCTCGCCGCGCACTTGGCATGAGACATGGGCGCGCTGCATGCGCCTCGCCGCCGCACTCGCTGGACTCGGCGTCGCGCGCCACGATGTGGTAATTTGAATCCTCCCTGCCGTCTGTAAATCTGAATCCAGTAAACTTAGCCAGTTCTTTCTTTTTTCCCTCCGAGAATTTACTTATATAGTCTTGTACCCGTAGCAAGTAGAATTGGTTTCAGCAGAATTATGCATACGTAGTCGTTATGCACAGCCTGCTGGATCAAGAAATAAACTGCTTTTGCCACTGGAACTACTGGTAGCTGGATTTTAGGCATCATCAGCCTTTTTGCGACGACTGACTGTGGTAACTTGTTTTGTTTGCAGGTCGCCGTGTTCGCACAAAACATTCCTGCGATGTGCGAGCTCCACTTTGGCATCCCCATGGCCGGCGCCGTAATCTGCGCGCTCAACTCTCGCCTGGACGCCGCCATGGCGTCAGTCCTGCTGCAGCACTCGGACGCCAAGGTCATCTTCGTCGACTTGGTTCTGCTTGAAGTTGCAGAAGAAGCGCTCAGCCTCGTCGGTAAGGCCGGAGGTCGGCGTCCCCATGTGGTGTTAATCAAAGAGCTTGTCGACGAATCGCCGCCTGAAACATTTGTTCAAGCTTGTCACCACGACGAATACGAGGATCTCATCGGCAGCGGCGGCGGCGCGCCGGACTTGAGAATCCAGTGGCCGGGCGACGAGAACGAGCCGATAGCCCTCAACTACACGTCAGGGACGACGTCGAGGCCCAAGGGCGTCGTGTACAGCCACCGTGGCGCTTACCTGAACAGCATCGCGACCGTGCTCATGACCGGCATGGTGGGCACGCCGGTGGTGCACCTGTGGACCGTGCCCATGTTCCACTGCAACGGCTGGTGCCTCGTGTGGGGCGTTGCGGCCACGTGCGGCACCAACGTCTGCCTCCGCAAGGTCACCGCCGCGGCCATCTTCGACAGCGTCGCCCGGCACGGCGTGACCCACATGGGCGGCGCGCCGACGGTGCTGAGCATGATCGCCGACGCCGCCGCGGAGGACCGGAGGCCCCTGCCCGGCGGGAGGCCGCCGGTGACCGTTAAGGCCGGCGGAGCGCCGCCGCCGCCGCGCGTGCTGCTAAGGATGGAGGCGCTTGGGTTCCACGTCATCCACGGGTACGGCATGACGGAGACGTACGGCCCGGCCACGGTGTGCGCGTGGAAGCCCGAGTGGGACGCGCTGCCGCCGGAGCAGCGGGCGAGCGTCAGGGCCCGGCAGGGGCTCCACCACCTGGGGCTCCAGGAGGTTGACGTCAAGCACCCCGTGACGATGCGGAGCGTGCCGCCGGACGGGCGCACCATGGGGGAGCTCATGCTCCGTGGCAACACGGTGATGCGCGGGTACTACAAGGACGCGGCGGCGACGGCGGAGGCTCTGGCCGGCGGGTGGCTGAGGTCGGGCGACCTGGCAGTCCGGCACGGCGACGGGTACGTGAAGATCGTGGACCGGTGCAAGGACATCATCATCTCGGGCGGGGAGAACATCAGCACGATCGAGGTGGAGGCGGCGCTGTTCGCGCACCCTGCGGTGGCGGATGCGGCGGTGGTTGGGCGGCCGGATGAGTACTGGGGCGAGACGCCATGCGCGTTCGTCAAGCTCAGGGATCAGTACGGCGCCGAGGGGGTGGACGCCGAGGACGTGATTGCCTTCTGCCGGGCACGGCTGCCGCGCTACATGGCGCCGCGAACGGTGGTGTTCGTCGCGGATCTGCCAAAGACCGCGACGGGGAAGGTGCAGAAGGTCGCTCTGCGGGAGCGGGCCAAGGCCATGGGCAGCGCCTCCGGCTCCATCTCCCATAAGCCAGGAATTACAAGGAGCAAGCTCTGATTGTCGCTTCTCGGTACCTCGCTCCTGCAGCGGCAGTGCGCTGCTATAGTGCGATATACCTCCTCAGCACACATTACCGATTCTACAATAATGCCTCTAATTAGCGTGGCAACAAATGATTCATGCATATCCAAAGTGCTTGCCTATTGGTGTACTCGTGTTATATTGTTTTCTTGTTTCGTAGCCAACAGCCATAGGTTTTTTTTTTTCGGCCTAATTCTTTTGCCTGTCGCTAGTGGGCTACTTGATCTCATTGCTAGAGGCCCATAACCTGATTGCATGTCAAGGGCTGTCACTGGACTGCAACCCTGACGTGAGGCATCATTGGGCCAAGGAAAGTTGGCAAGCCCACTTCTAAACCTTGTTGGGCTGAGAAATTGGGCTAAAAGATTGGCCCAGCTGAAAAAAAGTAGAAAAAAATCCATACGGAACCATGCTGGCAGTAGGACCCCTCCTTTTCTTCTAGAAATTTGTGACGTGTAAGTATTAGCCTTAATGAAAAGAACAAAATACATTACGATTTTGGCATTGAACTAGTTTATACTAGTTTCTAGTTAGTCTTAGTTACGAGAACCTCATTTTTGTCATTACATTGTAATGAATCATATAGAACACGGAACACCACGAATAGATCTAATGTTATGAGATATTTGTCACAAAATTTGGTATTTATTGCCGTGGCCGATAACCTCTGCATTTCGCCACGGTAGACAGAAATAGGGTACACAAATGGGGAAGGAGCTAGCAGAGTGGACCAAGAAATGCATCACTGCTCGGCATATAGGGAAATATGAAAATATGGCACTCCGCAGGGTTCGGCTAAGATTAGAATTGTAATGGGACTAAATAGGTGATGGTTAGTGGTAAAACTCCAAACTTTTATATTCGTAATTATAGGAAACAAATTAACTTATACTTTTACTGCGTCAAGCTCGTTAACTCTATAATAGGTACTTATGAGCAACTAGAGTGGATAACTGCCACAGGAAACTCAGGCCGGCCTCATATAGGCATGAATACATATGGAAGTAGGCACAAATTATTTTCTAAGGCCATGTTCGGTTTGCATCGTATTGGAGGGGTGGGGAAGGATTAAATCCCCAACACATTAAAAATCTCCTCAATCCTTTATAATACTATACGAACTAAAGAAACCCTAGGGGATTTCGCCCTATTTCCCATGACGAGGGGCATGTTTGGTTATGGGGGGCTAAAATTTAGCCCCAGCTATTTAGCCCCAAATTAGCACTTTGCAACCAAACAGGGGGGCTAAATGAGATTAGCACCCCTTTGACCTTTAGATAGGTGGGAGGCTCTATTTGGGGCTAAATGGCCTTTAGTGCAACTTTAGCACCTATCCAAACAGGAGGGCTAAAGATATGAGTGCTAAATCCACAGTTTGCTGAGCTACGGTTATTAATTTTAGCCCCTATGCATTGGCTTCCAAACACGGCCGAGGTCGCAAGGAGTCTCCTCCTATTGTTTATCTTTTTTTTTCGGGCATACACTTATTGTTTATCAATTGGTGATGCAGTTGCGGGTTGTTGCTTATCAACATCTGAAGAAATGGAGTTGATAACACATTGCAGCCACATATGTTTATCAAATTGGCATATCTTTCCGCATCCTATACGAAATTGACTCTCTAACCAGCGTTTACTAAACTGTTTAAACAATGCGATGTTATTTTAAAATGGAAAGGGAATATTTCATGATGGATTAAAAATTCCAAGTCGGAAACAATCACCGGTACAAATGGGGCCATGGCCTCCATTGTGTTGACTTTTAGCAAATCCAATATGAGGATATAGCAGACTAGCATGTAGCTTGCCTGATTGCTTCTATCAGAACAAACGCAAAAGCTTCAAGGGAACCATGGATTCCAAGCAGTCTCTGCACATGAACACAGGAGAAGGAGAAGCAAGCTATGCCCAAAACTCCCATATTCAGGTACCCTTTTGAAATCCTGTTGTGTTACATCGGCATTCCTTTCATTTGATTATTCTTATGTATCATTTGTATCTTCCTTTGAATTATTGATCCAGAAGTAACGAAGGAATTGAAAAATTAAACACTACTTGCATAGTTGAGTTGATAGTATTGAGGTCCTTCATATTTTCCTCATTCATCAGATGCACCATGGGGGATTTGTGTAACCGTTGGGGAAAAATACGCAGCATAAATCATTATTTGTAACAAAATTATTTGTAGCATATGTTTCTTCCTTCCTTACTTCCGCTTGGTAATGTAACAGCAGAGTTCGCCTACTCTGTATCTTCTTTTTCAAGGTAAACAAATAGTATATATATACCGGCCTCTACGAAATGTCGAAATGTATCTGGCGATTACTACAAGAACAAAACACCACTTGTTGTGCTCCAAAACAGCGAGTGAACAGTTACAGATTAATAGCAAATTCTATTACTAAACTGCCACCCGTTGTGTGGCAGGATTTTCATGGCTGCAGATTCTAGATGTCCATGCTCTGTATTTTATATTTTTCAAGTATATTAACAAGCATGTTATCAATGTAGAGGGCTGTGCAAAAGAAGATCAATCACATTGTAGAGGACGCTGCGACTGACTTGATGAGGAAATTTACCAATGCCATCAGCAGCATTGTGATAGCTGACCTGGGCTGCTCATCCGGTCCCAATGCTGTGGCTCTTATATCAGTAGCTGTCGAGGCTATTTTTCGTTACTGTGCGCTCGAACAGAAGGTACCCCCGGAGCTATGCGTGCTACTGAACGACCTTCCAGACAATGACTTCAATAATGTTGCAAAACACTTGGTTGCATTCCAAAAAGATGCAGAATGTTTTGGCCCCGTTCTGACTGCTATTGTACCTGGTTCATTCTATAAGAGGCTCTTTAGCAGTAGTTCCGTGCATCTAGCTTTTGCATCAAACAGTGTGCATTGGCTTTCGGAGGTAAGCACTAGAGTCATTCTGTCCATTCGCTGGACATGTTTCAGTAATTTTACACATTTGCATTAACAGGCACCTGAAGATCTAATGAAGGGTGGAATCCCCATGTATGACGCCGATGACGATCTCAGGCAAGAAAGGCGGCCATTAGTCCTCGAAGCTTATGCTCGGAAGTTCAGGAAGGATTTCACGCTCTTCCTGAACTTGAGGGCTCAAGAATTAGTCCCTGGGGGACAGATGGTGATTTCCTTACCAGGCTACTGTTCCAGTGAAAGTGCAGGCCAGTCAAATCTACCATGGGACGGTATAGCTTTTATGCTAAACGACATGGTGTCAAGGGTGTGTTAGTTTTCGATCTCTTCTATACGCATGCCTTTTCTGTTCTGATAAAAGAGAAATTTGCATTTGCTTTCCACTAATGCTTTATTTTCATTCTTTAGCAGGGTGTCGTCGAGAGAGAAAAGTTAGATTCGTTTTACATACCGATGTATGGCCCATCTGATAAGGAATTAAGAAAGATCATCGAAGATGAGAGCTCCTTCACGATCAACAACATACTGGCACATGAAGTCATGAACGACATGGACAGAAGCTCCATTACGCCAAAGATGATGGCTCTCGCGGCAAGAGCTGCGTATGAACCCATAATCGTGCAGCACTTTGGGGCAACAGTTGTGGAAGAGTTCGAGAGAACTGTAGAGTTACACGTGAGGGCAGGAACCCCGCAACTTGCTGCTGCGGGCTTAGTTTTCCTGAGTGTGTCTCTTACAAAGAAGGTTTAATTTGTGAGTGCTTTTATTCTTTCTGTATACCTACTAATAAGAATATTTTGGATGTAAGGCTTACAATATGCACAAAAAAGCTGCTCCATGGATGCATTATTGTTTTGTTGGATATATATATGTTCTTCTTCATTTGTTCTCAATTCCACACACAAACTTAATGGCGCTATTACTAATAATCTACGAAAAATCTACTCCCATGGGTGCAACCAGAGCTTGTTTTTAATTTTAATTTTCAGTTTACATATAGTTCTCTGACCTCTCAAACTCGTTAGTAGCCATCAAATTCTAGTCCATCGAGTCTTCCACCGTACCCTACGGATAGACAAGTAAAAAACTAGAACGATCCGAGAGCACACCAAACCACTACAATATATAGCATGGATTTCTAATCTAACCATAAGAATAACATAACTTGATAATATATACTACCAAGATAGCATATGAACCATGAATTAACTCTAAATATAAGGTAGAATACTAACAAATCGAATACAAATCCATACTAAAGGCCAAAGATTGCTCTTTGACCTCGATAAGACTTGAACTCGCTAAGAAAACTACTTGGCCTAGCCACCCTGGCACCTCCCTCACTTGGTGGATTGTAGGTGGGTCCATGCCCTGATCCTTTGTGATTTGAGTGGAATTGAGGCTGTTTGCTCTGCTATGTGCCACCTCCCAACCTTGGCTATCTGCAGGATGGTCTTTTCTGTGCACTTTGTGAATGTTTGTCTGCAGTTGCAGACTTGAGTTTCTGAAATCACTTAATTTCCACTACAAGTGGAACTAGGTTATTACAAATAAAATATGCAAGTAATAAGTGTGGTCTTTCTTGAGTAAAGTTGACGATCAAATATGGTACTTAAGCACCATAAGAAAAACATAGTTGTCCGATCGTCATCTGAGTTACGGTTCGAAAACGCATCTTTTTGTGTGCACTACAATATCATGTCAATATTCTTGATTATATTTATTTGGGATATTACATGTCTCTGGTCCGAGAACAACACTACTCCCTCCCATTTCAAATCTATTGATGATACCATTTTTTCCAACCACCTCATCACCATCGGTTTTAAACAAATAGACGGTCATAATTTACCACAGTTGGTTCGTAACCAAACCAGTGTAATTATCTATCACCGCCGGTTCTAACCATGAACCAGCTGTTACAATTGAAATGCATTTCATTATCGGGCTGTAAAACAACCCATCAGGGAAAGGGTAGTGTACGGACCCAAAATCTTTCTCTCCTGTTCTGGACTCCCCGTTCTGGACTCCCCTTTTTCTCCTGTCTCCCGCATGCCATTTCCAGTTCTCTAGAAACAACGGTGGTGATAGGTGGTGGGAGCAGCAGCGGGGTAGACGACGACCTGCGGTGGGGAGGGGGGGTGATGATGAGCTACAACGGGGCTCCTATTCATCTCCGGAAGATGGTTACACCACCCATCTTTAAGACCCCCTAAGGCACAACTCAGCTTACTTTGGCCTAGCTAAGCTCTGGATAAGTACAAACAACCAAAACACCCAACAATTTGGTAAGGCCGATTCAATATTTCCATAGCTCAACATCAATATTTCTATTGTACAGTTTCAATATTTGAGGTCCGAAAACGTCAAATTTGTTGAAGCTGCACAGAGTAATTATTGAAGTATGCAATAACGAATATTTAATATGGAGAATCAAACTATTGAACAGAAGAATCGAAGAGATCTTCTCCAGTGATAAGGGCTTATTGTCTGACGAGGCCTTGGACATGGCGGTGCAGTGGAGCGCGGGCGGTGCAGTGGAGCGCGGGCAGAGGCGGGCATGACAGTGCATAGCGATGCTCGGCATTGGTGGCCTTGGTGGTGTGCTCGCGCGGGGCAGCCATGTGACCGCACGTGCACGGGCAGTGGGCCACAGCGGTGGTGGCCATGGTGGCTCGCGGCTGCGCCGAAGCAGCGAGCGGGCGTCACAGGGGCGTTGCGATGCTGGTGGCAGGACCCATGGCGGTGGCGCGGGGCCTTGCGGGCGGTGGCCACTGCCGATGGGAGGGAACAACACGTGGGAGCAAGGGGAGGGCGGAGGCAAGGGAGAGAAGGTGGGATTAGGGTTGGGTGGGATCCAACGGTGAGGAAGATTCGAATCTCAAACATTGAAAGGTGTGGATGTTAAGTTCTTTCGAAAAATGGATAGAAAATTCGAGCAGCGCGAACAATGGCCCATTGGGACGAGGTGTGTCGGTAGAGGCGAGGAGCGGGGGCAGCCCATGGGGATGACGTGCAGGGGGGGCAAGAAGCACCGGAGGCCCATGGGGGCAATACGCGACAAGGGCCGATGGTGGCGTGCGTTTTTTTTATGGGCATCACTGGCTAGTTAGAATCCCTTAGTTTTAACTCGTATACTCAGTACATGTTTTTTTTCCTGAGAAGGGGACTTTCACATCTAAACTGAGATCTCAATATAAAATAAAATTACATTGAAGCATATCACTAGATCTTTATACTTCATCTTCCTCGCATCTGGTGGCGTACACCCATTCAGGAAGCTCCATCGCGACCATGGAAGTACACCAAATCTGGACCTGAGAACCACAGTCCCAATCAACAGCAGACTCCATGAACATGCAAGCAAACCGTCAACAATCCCATAGATAGAGAAAAGTAGATCCAATCCCTACTCAAGGAGGACTAGGCCAACATACCTCGATCTTTTCGAGAAGAGCATACCATCTTTGAAGACCTCGGCGCATCCACCAGAGATTCAGTATAAAAGAGAAAGTCGAATCGAAACCGTCAACCAAACCCTAGCCCAAATTAGAATATAGGAAAGAAAAAACCTAAAAAAATTATAGAACTGCTAAAACGGGTGAACTCCCGTTCATCTTCACCTCTGGCAAGGAGGGCGGAGGCAAGAGGAACGAGCCTGCATGTTCTCGGAGGAGGGCGGACAGACGGGGGCAGGGGCAAAAGTGTTACAATATAATACTAGTACATGTGTTGAGAAGAACGTGGAATACTGGCATGGAGATGAACATGCAAACAAACCGGCATTCCAGTGGCCAAGCTTCGTTCCACACGACTATTCAATTTACTTCGCCACCTTCGCCGCTCGTTGGTTGTTAAATGCTCCAAAGCTTTGCCAGTTAGCATTCGGAGTTGTGTCCAAACCGTGTGAAAAGTTTTCCGGTCTGAAATACTCCCTCTGTTCTTTTTTATTTGACACTCCTTAGGTCAAATTTGAGCTAGCAGGCGTCATCTAAATGAGAACAGATTGTTGCGGGTCTCGCCTTACTTAGGGCACCAGGAATGGTAAAGTAAGTCTGCTCTCTGTAATCATGTCCAACTCATCTATAGATAGCATTAATCAATCTATCTTTTGGCACAATTTTCAAACTTTTGTGGGACCCACACCCACAAATATTCTATTATCCACACGCAAAAAAGAATTATATTATCCAACTCTTCTTCCTTTCTCCTCAGTCGTCTCTACTCTCTACATTTGCATCTTCTCGTGTCACATGCGGGCCCACTCAGCACGGGGGTGCGCACTAGCGACCCTCGTAAGCTCTGGGGACACTTTCTTTTCTCTCTCCTAAATTATCTTTCCTATGTGGGCTCTTGTATGTAGAGAGCCTAACGGCACCCATTGATGGTGGCCTTATAGCGTTGCGATCTCCTGAGAATCATGCTCCCGATGACTTGCATCCGCCAACAAGTCGGCCATTTAAGAAATCTGATGATCGCCGACCACAAGCGTAGCATCACCGGAGACTTGAGCACACGGTACAAACACCGGTAACATATCATGTTTCGTGTTTTTCGAAGGATGGATAGGGTATCGTTGTGACATCCCTGATGCTTGAACCTTTAAAAATACACTAAAAACAGGGAAAAAGGGCAGCAATGGTAAAAACACATCAAAATGGCTTTCAAATTTAAAGTTTGAACTTCAATAGGGCTAACTTGACACCCAACTGAGATCTCAAATATTTCTTACTAAACATGAAAATCTCCAAAAATAAAAGTTGTTTGTCATCACAAATAAATCCTAGTAACTGTTGGGAACTTTTCCAAATTTTGCAGTTAAGGCCCTCAAAAACCCTAAAAACCATGCAGAACACCTTTTCAAATATGGCTTGTTTGAACTTGAAAAATTCGTAATTTCAGGTTCACCCCAAAAAGAAAGTTGTGTCCCAGCTTTCAAATTCCAACTTTTGTGTTTGCACTTTTTGAAGTTTAGTTCAAATTTTCGGAGATTTGCACAGTCGACCCAGGGAGCTCCACGGGCGCCCGACAGCCAGCTCAGCTAGCTCTACCCCAGGCCGCCAGCGGCCGCCACGTGGCCGGCGAGCGGCGTCAGGCCGGCCAAAGCCGCGGCAGCCGCGCCTCTCTTCCCCGCAAGCACACCAGCGCCCCTGTTCAGTCACTTCACGCGCTGCAGCACCCAGGCGAGCCGAGCTCCACCATTGGCCACGCCGCGCACACCGAGCAGAGCACCCCCGCGGCCGGATTCGCGCCCGCTACGCGCCAAGCAGCGCTGCAACGTATCTTCCCTCGCCCATGCTACAATCCTCGACGCCCAAAACCATCGCGCGCCCTGCCGAAGCTCACAGGCCATCAATGGCGCTGCCCCGTCGCCCAACCACCCCGCGTGCGTTCCCAAGGCTGCTCGGCCCTCTCTAGCTTGCCCCAACACTCCACCGAGCGACCTCACACCCTTTCCCGGCCAGCGCCCTGCCATTTCCCTCTCCTCCGCGCTCCCGCACGCCTTCTTCCACTTCCGGCCGCGAAGAGCAGAACCCGAGCTCTTGCCGCCGCAAACCAAATCCACCGCCCATCCCTCCATGGTTTCCCAATCCCCCGCACAAGAAGCTCGCTCATCCACCTAGCTAGCTCCTCGAGCCATCCCCAACCGAAGCCGAGCACCACTCGACGGGAATCGACGATTTTTTCCCACCGCTCGGCCATTCCCGCCACGAGCTCCACCTCCACGTCGAGCTCTACCCTCCGGTCATCCCCGTCGCCGCCAAGCCCCTGGACGAGCTCCGCCTCCTCCCGGTGAAGCTCTCAAGCCAAGCCGCGCGCCGCCTCGACCCCCACAGCCGGCTGCCGACGTCGCCGGAGCAAGCCGCTCCACCGCTCACCGTCGACGAGCCGTGCAGTTTCACCTCCATCCACAAGACCTACCCCAACCGACTCGTGATGAGCCCCTCGTCTTTTTCCCCCACTTCCCCCGCACTGTTTCGCCGTCTCCTCGCCGGACTCACCTTCGTGTGGGCGCGCGTGTTGTTTCGATCGTGAAAGTACATGGTTAATCGGGTATAATCCGACGGCGCTCCAGCTTATTCCAGATTAAGTGCCTGACTACTTGATTAGTGGTCCGTGGGTACTTAACTTGGAATAATTTCGGAGTGGTCCGCCACAATCGTCCATGTAAGTCGCAATAACAAGCCTCCACGGTGATCACCATACAATCTCTAAATCCAATCCAACCATGGCTCTGATATCACTTGTTAGATAATTAGCGCGCAGAAGCAAATACCGATCTACCGAGGTGATGATCACAGCCGACACTAGAGGCACGATATTTGTTAACGAGGTTTAGTCGAAGCCTACATCCCCGGGGCATGTCTACGGGCGCTCCACCCCGATACGCAACACAGGTCGCTCTGGGGTCCCGGCAATGCGCCTCCTCCCCCTGCACACCTGTAACTATATCATCATGGTTACAACAGCGGTCCTCCTCTCATGTTTATGAGGAGCCCGGGTTACAAGAGTCTGATACGTACTCTACACTCTACCGTTAATACAACTCCAAGTCCAAACGTAACCCACTAGTCCACAATATTTGACACAACTCTAACATGGTCTGCCATTAGATTCAGTATTGGAGCCCGCGACCGTGTACGTGTGCCCACGGGATGTTGTTGTTTCTTAGCCGCGCATCCTTCAACGGCCCATGCGGGTACAGTTAGAGCTAGACAAAAATGCTCGATGCTCTCGCTCGACTCGCGACAAGCTCGGCTCGGCTCGGCTCGTTACCAAAACGAGCCGAGCCGAGCAGCAGTCTTGGCTCGTAAAAATTAACGAGCGAGCCAAGCTGGTCGCGAGCAGCTCGCGAGCCTAACGAGTTCCACTAAGCCTACTATAGCAGCCCGTATAGCCCAGGTTCCCACCCCCGCGGCCCACTCCACCCCACGAAACCCTAGCTGCGGAGCCACCCCTCACGCTCACACGTCGTCGCCTCCGCCCACTCACCCGCACGGACGCACGCGCGCCTCCACCCTCTACGACTCGAGCTCGACCGCCAACGCCGCACTCGCACGGCCGCACGTGTGCCTCCACCCTCCGTCGCTCCTCCCTCGTTCCAAGCAAAGGCTCCGATCCATCCTCCTCCCTCGATCTATCCTCACGCCAGCGCTGGCTTCCCCCAGCCATAGATTGGACAAGCACGAGAGCTGGTGTGACGAGAGAAGAAGGGAAGGGAATGTCATACTTGGAGGGTGCTCGTCGCCGGCGACAGATCCAACAAAGACCTGGCTTGTTCTTGCTCCTCGCTTGCGACTTGGATCCATCTCCGTGCTCTTGGATTTTTCCCTCTGATTCGGTTTCTTGTTTTTTTCTATTTCTTTTTTATATATAACAAGAATGCATAGATCCTTTTCCGTGCTCTTGGATCTATAATCTATCCGGAAAAACTATAGTGGATTTTAGAGGTTAGTTGATTCATAGTTGAGGATTTGGCGTTAATTTTTAGAACTTAGATTCTAGTGAGGACGAACATCGGCTCGCGAGCTCGACCGAGCCGAGCCAGCTTTTCTGCTCGTTCTAAAAACGAGCCGAGCCGAGCCAGCTCGTTATATAAACGAGCTGCACAGAGCCGAGCCGAGCCGAGCTCGTTAGCAGGGACGGCCCTTCAGATCGACGGCACGCTCGTCGCGCCGTCGGGCTACAACGCAGGGGGGGGCGGGTTCGTACGTGTTCTACTGCTACCACGTCGACGGCTCACACTGTCGGGCACGGCACCGTCGACGTCCGTGCGCGGCACGCCAGGGCGTGCAAGGCGGCACGAGTATTTTTTTTCATATGGAAACTTAACGCACGGATCACAACTATGTAACACCGTGCCGCTAGTTGCGGACATATTGGCAGTCGTTGACGGTGCCTGATGATCAGAGCGGCCTGAAATCACTCAACAGCGAGATGTGTCCCAATCCCACGTCGTGATCAACTTACGGCGTGACGATTAGCGACGTCAGCATCACGGGCGGCGCCAGGAAGCAGCCCCACCCAACACGGACGTACGACATCCACCTAGGCCGGCTCTAGGGGCGACAGAGGCAATGGCCGGGGGCCCACGAGACAACGGGGCTCATAATCTCATTCGTATATACAGCAGTACGTGTACAAGTACAACAGTACGATGTATTGAACAAGATTGAGCTTTATTAATGATTTCTGCATAAAAAGAATACCCGAATGAATTTTTTAAGGAAAGCATTATTGTTGATGGAGTCAGGTTGTTTAATTATTATTTGAGGCAATCACATTATTTTTATTTTCACGGCTCTTTTAGATTGTGTTTTTAACTTTTATCGACAATGCTCCTAAATACATGTTAGTATTATTATTTATTTTATATACTATCATAAATGATAAAGTTACGACCTTTTTGGATGGTCTAAACCAGCCATGGCTAATGTTTAACCCAAAATACTTAGGCTGTGTTTAGATTGAGGTAAAAATCACTGTAGCTCAAGAAAAACACTGAGCACTTGCTGGAAGCGTGTTCTGTGAGAGGGTGAACAGTGAAAAGTTGAGATTAATAGTGTTTTTTAGGAATCTGAACAGGCCTAAAAGTAAATTTCTTCCTTGTTCCCAACGTGGGAGCAAGAGATAATGTTTTGATGGGATGGCAATTTTGACTTTTGGTATTCATGTCTAAAATGAGTGCGTTTGAAGGACTAATAAAAACATTAAATTGGAGTTACCTAATATTTAATTTAGCCTATCTTTATCCATGATTGGGATCACCCATTACTAAATTTTAGCTGACTACAGTTTAGCCCTTAGGTCCAAATGATCTAAAGGGCTCATAATGTCAATTTCGCTCAAAGGCCCTCGAAATTATAGGGCTGAGGGCTGCCCTGCTTGAAACAAGCATAAAGTCACTGCGTCTTGAACAGTTCACATACTTCGTTAAAAAGTTTACACCAACGGAAGATTTGATAACTATGCTCTAGCTGTAATCTTGACAGTTGACACATTTTTTTTTTAATTTTGGATATACTAAGCGGCATCCTTCACTAGATATTATTCCGGTAATAACGAAGCACGAAGGGAATGCCCAGCTCAAATTCCAAACAGCTTATAACTAACATAACAACATGCAAATTAATTCATTATTACACCGACAGGTACAAACAAACATTCCAGTCTTATCAGCATGCACAAGCACAACAAGAGGCCTATTACAAAACTAACATCTGTACACACACTTCTACAGAAAGTACGTCAGCTGTTCCTTCTTCCTTGACCCGCCTTTGCCATAGAGCTCGTTCCACTGCTTGATCTCATTCATGACAATACCTTCACTAGCCAAGCTTGGGCCGACCTGCATAGTGTCAAATGCGCAATGGTTTAGGTAGAGTAATGGCAAAAAGCGACGCACGAACTGAGTCACCAGCTACTTACTTGTTCCTTTGCCTGCTTCAAGTCCTCCATGGTTAACGGCCTGAGGGCAATGGTCTCTTCAGTGTCGCTCTTTGTGCCTTTCTCTGATTTCCCTTTACCGGTCCCTTGTTTTGAGGGCTTCCCAGATTTCTCGCCCTTCACTGCGTCTTTGTCACCTTTTTGGGAACTCTTAGCTTGCTCATCCTTCACTGCCACTTGTTTGTCCTTCTTATCCTGGGTCTGTTTTTCCTTCTTATCCTGGGTCTGTTTTTCCTTCTTATCCTGGCTCTGTTTGTCCTTATCCTGAGGCAAGATACATCAACAAAAAATTTCAAGTACTGTAATTATGATATCAATTGCTCTGATATTTCAAGTTAATTCTATCAGAAGCCGTACAGGCTGTTTGTTTCCCCTTGACCTTACCTTTTTAGTTTCGATTTCTTTCTGAAGAATCTCTCTCATAGGACGATAAGCGGCCGTCACACAAAGATTCTGCAAAATACAAGTCAGTCAAAGAGTGACTATTAGATTGACAATAAGACATTCAAACTAGTTCACAAACCTTCAGATCACTGCCACTGTATCCTTCAGTCAATCTTGCAAGTTCCTTGAAGTCAATATTTTCAACCTTCTCTTTTGACAACAACTTGTTTAAAATAAGCTCCCTACTTTCAAGAGTTGGCAAGCCGACCATGATTCTGTTTTGTAGAACAGGAAACATCAGAAACTCCGACTCTTATTAATTAAACATGATTATCAAGCAGACTAAGAACAATTTCAAACGCACCTGTGCTCGAACCGCCTGATGATCGCTTCATCAAGGTCAAATGGTCTGTTCGTTGCAGCAAGCACAAGAATCTTTACACTGGACTTGGACAGAAGTCCATCCCAATGTGTCATGAATTCAGTCTTGATTCTCCTTGACACCTCATGTTCATTTGACTGTTTTCGTGTCCCTAACATGCTGTCCACCTCGTCCAAGAAAATAATGGCTGGTGCAATTTTTGCAGCAAGACTGAATAGTGCCCGAATACTCTTCTCAGCATCCCCATACCATTTCGATGCGAAGGAGGAAAACGAGATGTTTATGAAGCTAGCACCAGCTTCATCAGCTATAGCTTTGGCAAGCATAGTTTTCCCGGTTCCTGGTGGTCCAAAGAGTAGAATTCCTCTACATGGCTTCAAAAGACCACCAGTGAAGAGATCAGGCCGTTGAAGTGGCAACATGACAAGCTCCTGAATTGACTCTTTGATATCATCCAGTGCCCCAATATCATCAAATGTCACTCCTATTTCACCGGCAGGTATAACCGTTTCTCTGATCCTTTTTTCATATTCGTTGTCTTTGACCTGTAAGTAAGAAAATGACAAAAGCTAAATACCACATCTGTGGATATACGATTTCATGTTTCTTCACATATGAAAATTACTAATGAAAACTATTTATTGAACAGAAACATGGATACCTTCTTTGGCTCATCTGTTTTTACCACAGTATCTTTCCCAAGGTTGCTCTCTTGGAAAATTCTTAATCCATGAGATAAGCTGTCCAAAAATAAAAATCATGTTGTTAACAAAAAAGTTGGGCACCGAACTAACAATGGATGGCTGAAATGTTGACTAACCTTTTTGAAGAGATAATGAGCTTCCCATTCTTATATTCAGGGTCCTTTTGATTCATCAAATGGTAAGAGACCGATGGGGCAATGATGTCAAAAAGGTGAGTTTGAATTGGTCCCATTTCATCTAGTGATAGAGAACTCAAATCATCACACTCCAGTTTGTTCGCTGACAGCACATCGGTAATCAACTTTATAAATATATCAGTCTTAATTTTTGCCGCATCAGTTTCCATTTGCGTCTTCCATTTCTCATATTGAGCCTTTTCTTTGGGAGGTTTCGTCTCCAGAATATAAGGGAATAGATCACTCACATCCTTATCAACATAGTTATCTGTATCACCAGTAAGCAAATATGAACCAATTATCAACACTCGGCCTGATAGTTTGTTCAGCATTTTCTGGAACATAGAATATGTTCTCTCCGAGTTCTGAAGGACCATGTCAACATCCCTGATATAAAGTATAACCGGACTGCATTCAGAAACAGAGACTATGACCTGCAGACATGATTATATTATCAGCTCCAGTAAAACTCACGTTAAACATGATCATGCAAGTGCAGACTGACTTACTTTATAAAGGGACCGCATGAGAATTTTCTCATCTACATTCCAGCTTGGGTGCACGGTTTCTGCATCAGAAGAGGAGCAGTTAGTATCCCGTGCATGCAGAATTATTGCTTTCTACCTGCACTATGCTCCAAGCAAAATAAGAAACATGGTTCATCTATAAATATCTAGATAGCTTAGTCAAAGACTTGAGATTGACAACCTCAGTTGGATGAAACAATATATGGCCATTTGAATTTATGTGAAGATTACAGTAGTGAATCTGAACTGGCAGCTATGCTTCCTTTACGCTTCTGTCAGTTGTTGCACAAACGGATGAGATGACCTAAACAACAGTTAACTTACCGTATTCTTCTGTAGATTCCGAGTCGTCATGGTCCTTTGCACCAGGTAATAGAGATACCTGCACCCGAACTGATGATGCGTTCTTAGAACGACAATCGGTGGTCCTCAAATCCAGAATCCCCCTTTCACGACGAGATGATCCTGCATTATATCGTTTCGTAACAACTCAATCAGAATATCACAAAAACTGCAACATGAAAGGATAAACTTTGCAAAGCCAAAAGGAGCAAGCATCCTCCTGAAAAATTTTGCGTCACCCAAAAAGAGCTAAGAGAATCCTTCCCAACTTAAAGATTGTCTGATAAAAAGGAATAAAAGACTCAATAGGCTATGAAGGAACTGATCAATTTGATACCTGTTGGTTCAGCCTTCGTACTCTGACATTTGAAAGATTCAATCCAACCATACAACCTACCCAAGGTAGACTCAGTTGTTGATTTTCCAAGAATCTGCACCACCAAGCAGAATTGGTTAAGAAATTATGAGTAGTCTTGTGCCAGTCCCAGTTTTACGAAATAACAAACACCAGAAGGCAGAAATGCTGCTATGCTGTAAAAAATGAGTTCACTTTTTCAACAGCGTGGTTTCTTGTACTTATCCGAGGATACCGTGGTCTTACATGAGGACAAATCAAACTCACTTTCTGTATAATCTTTCCTTTTTTTACCCCAACTTTGACCGCTCGTCACTCAAAAGAATTTGTACAAATATAGCCAAATTTAAGTCACTCGAAGAACATTTAATAAAAAAATTATGATATTTTGCAAAAAAAAATTGAATAAGATAAATGGTCAAACTTGAAGTCAAACGAATTATGATTTGAAACGGATAGACTATTTTATTAAGAAGAAGAAGTTACGAACATTGCTTGGTGTAGGCCAAAAAGAGATTGACCTCTCCAAGTGCACAGAAGCCATGAATCATTAAAGAAAAACATATGGTTATAGTGTTCTACACAATCAATCGATAAGCTATACTCAAAATCCAGAGTTTTTACTGCCATTAACATGTCAAATAGATGTACATCAAGATTAAGATCTCATTTATGCGCATGGATATGAAGATGAATTATGGTACTGACCACAGCGCCTGCATTCTCCGGGCAGCCGTACTTGTGCTTGATCTGCAATGGCATTCAAAAGTTTAGCGTGTTACTATTAGGAGAACACTACAACATGGTTACATTTACAATGCTCAAACAGTTTCGGACTGACCCGTTTTGCGAGCTCCAGGACATCCAGTTCCAGAAGGCGGGCATTGAATTGGTGAGCGACGGCCTTCACCACCGAGCTCAGGCAGTACTCTGCAACAAGGACCCGAGACTGTCAAAGCATGATCTTTGCAACCAAAAAATGTGGTGGTGGTGTGGTCTTGTGGTGCCAAACCTGACTGGCTGCAGAGGAGTATTGTGCGGCTAACGTCTGTGTGAACATTGATATATTTTGGCAGGGCCTCCTGATTCAGGTAAGGGTACGCGGCGGTCGTGAGCGCAAGCCGCATTTCCTCGCTGCAAATGCAAAGAAAGGGAAGACAGGCCTGGTCAGTCAAGGCTCACCAAACATTCACTGCAAAAAAAAATTCCTTTGACTCCCGTTGACTGACACGATATACTAAAGAAGCAGACTTGATCCTAGCCATGATTTACACGAAGAGGAACCGCAAACAAATTGCACCGGATCGCGCGTGCTTTCCGAAAAATCAAAAGAGGGCTTCCTTTTCCGTGTCGGGATTTGGGTAGTAGAACCGAACCCTACACGTACCTGATGTAGTAGGGGAAGTCGTCGAAGGTGACGCCGCTATCGCGCCCCTCGACGACCAGCCGCCGGAGCTCCGCCTCGACCTCCGCCGGCGTGGGGCCGACGGTGGGGCCCCGGCTGCGGCCGGCCGCCGAGAACCGCGCCGACGCGAGGCCGAGGCCGACGCCCACGCCGATGCCCACCGCCGAGGCGATAATGCTGCTGCTGTGCTCCTCCATCGCGGCCGCCGCCGCCGCCGCCTCACGCGCGGCGCGCTCGAACAGAGGCATGCAATGCAAACCCGGGCGCCGGGCGGTTTCGGAGGCTTCAACCCCCTTGGCTGTGGCTGCAGAGCAGAGCAGAGCAGAGCAGAGCAGGGTTGGTGGGGAACGGGCGCGGCGGCTGCTATTTATAGGCGAAACGGAGAGGAGAGTCGAGGCCGGCTCCGTCAAGTCTACGGGGTCCAACGGCAAGTCGGTGTTACGGCGCGGCGGCGTATCCCGTTGGGACTCGGGGTGGGCTTTTCTCCCACGCGGATTCGGCGGCAACAGTGAAATTGCAGGTGGTGGCCTCACTCGTGGGCAACAGTGAAATTGCAATGCCAACTGCCAATCAATGCTAGCTGCTTGGACCATCTGTGGTTACCCAAGACCTACATGTAAATTTTTCACACCTGTAATGGACGGAGGTAATTCAAAGTATGGGCTCTACTAACACACAAAGGAATCGTGATTAAAGTTTTAGCAGGGAGCACTATCAAACACACTCACGCAAGAGAACACAGACGGAAAGTTAACGGAAAGCCGGCCGTTACAAAACTAGCGTACAATAGCGACCACATGTCAATACTGCTCACAATATAAAAACACAGCTAGCACCCATGTAGTGACAGCCGCACAAGCTTCTTTCTCCGTCTTTTTTCCCCTCTTTAGTAACGGTTTCGTGGTGAAATTTGGAACCCCAGTAAGAGGATGCAACACTTTTTTCTTTGGAAGCACTATTGTTATGATGTAATAATTCACAATCAATTTCAAGTTGGAACCATCCATATCTATCACCAAACAAGTAACTTCTCAATTAGCATTGTTGATTCAGTTTTTAGTACAACCAACCAACCGCCTTGGCCAAAACCAGGCAGTCAGCCCCAAGCTCGCCTAAGCTCATGATCACGACCTCATCATCCCACCGTTATAAAAGGGGAGCAACCCCCCGGCCATTGTTGCTCGCACACCGAGCACCCACCTCAATCTCTTTCCTCGTCCGACAGGCTACCAAACCTCCTTCCTCACATCCCACCCAAGCTCCCGAGCCCAACCACCCACCACCATTCCCACCATACTTCGCTGAAGCCGAAGCCAAAGGCCGAGCGTCCCCACTCTGCCACCCCATATTTGTACCCAATTTCACCCCCAATCGAAGCCGCGGTGAGTCCCTCAATGTTTTCCCCTAACTTTCCTCCTTCAACCTTGTCATAAGATCCCGGTTTTTTGCTAGTTTGCTACCGTGCTTGCCGGCGAGACTAGGGGTCCACTTGCTTTGATTTCAATCCTTGCAAAGGGTCTGAATGAAAGAACCGAGGACCTGCACAAAAAGAACTAAAAACTACTTAGGGGTTGAACCTAAAAGATGAACTTCTGATCTAATCTTCAAACCTGAGACCTTGTAAAATCCTTTTGAAAAAACATAGAACAATGTGAAAAATGCAATCTAAAATTCTATGAACCCACGAGGATTAATAATATAACTTTGTAATCATGTATATCCTTTTTTTCCGGATGGTTTTTTTAAATAAAATTAAAAGTTAGTTTGAACTGTTTATAGTTTAAAATCTAGAGCTCAAATAATGATGAACTTTGGATATGATGTGGCCATGGTAATGCCTAGTCTTGTTTAGAAATATTGCACATAGATCTTCAATGTAACTCCAGTTATGATTTATTTCTTGCCATCGACACTAGAGTCGTGTTTGATTTTTCATAAACGCTATACTAGTCAAATGGAGCTAGTCGTTTTACAGTAGCTGAGAAGTATCATGAACGTTCTGTGGTATAAATGAGAACCTCATTGCTATCTGTTTAAGTGCATGATCATCTCACGGTGGTTTAGTGTAACTTAACCTGGGTTAACTTCAGGAGGTTTCCTCGCATTGATGTTGGTCTGTCTCTGGAGAAAAATAGCTTGAGATGAGATGATGATTGGCATTTACGGCTAGACCTCTGAATCTGAAGTGCAGAAAGCAGCCTTTGCAGCAGGGTACGATGTCGATCCTGAGCCCTTTTGACCGGGCCACGTAGGAGAGCAGCGTGGTCCTGCCGTGGCTTTCGGGAAGCGGGCAGAGACCTTTTATTCCTTTGCCATGGAATCCTCCTCTGGGCCATGGACCACGGGCCTAGTCGCGACGACCGGCACGGCGGCATGTGCTGTCCACGCGGTCACTGCAATGCTGCTGCTGCCACTGCCGCTGCCACGGGAGCTGCAACGGCACGACGCGCTTTGCGCCGCAGGCATCTCGCTCGGTCGCACGCCCCGTTGCGTGGCGCGCGCGCGGTCGTGAAACGGGCCGTGGCATCGACGCCGATGTTGCTGTCCTGATTCCAGACGCGTGCTACGGCGAGGGGAAACGTGCTACGGCGGCTTGCACCGTTTCAGTTTCAGCGGCAAGGTGCGCGCCTCTGCACCGAAAGTGGGCGGGACCGAGTTACGAGTATGCCTGAATTAGCTGGGCGGAATCGAGCTTTCATCCAGCGAAATGGGTTGGGCCTCCAATAAAAAAAAAGAGATGGGTTGGGCCTAATCGACTCATGCTCACATAATGCAAAACGGCTAATGCGGCAGAATTGGAAGCTGCGACAGTGAGGTGAGTGACGTCCGAGGCTCGAACAATGTGGGTCGTTGTTCTAAGTATATTTGGTTAGATTAGATATTAATGTTATGTATCTTAAGTTATCATGTCTTCGGAGATACTTACTTTCCAAGTCTCATGTACTCATATATACCGGTCAAGAGGTACAATACAATCATGGCATATTTTGTTCGGGCATCTCGCTTAGACAAATGTGATGTGCGTGACGTTACTGCCTAACTCAGACGTAAATATCGTCTAAAACCAAACTAGCCCTCAATCCATCACATTATACCCAATTTATTCTCTCTTAAATAATATAAATAGCATCGAGACAACGGTCTGACTCTTGAGTTCAAGTTCCGGTAACAACATATTCCAGTACGCCGCTGCTATTTCCACTGGCGAGAGCATATTCCACTGCGCCGCTCCTATTCCGGACGCTGGCGCCGCTCCTATTCCGGACGCTGGCGCCGCCGTCCTGATTCCGGACGCCGGTAACACATTGCACGCCTGCACTAGCACCTCCTATCTGTAAAATATGTCGACGCAAGTTTTTGGTAGAAAGGAGGGGTGAGAGGCACGACGACGAACCACCGATTCCCATTTCTATGTTTATTAGTAAAGATAAAGGATTAACAGCATGTGTATTCTGTATTGGCTCATAAAATTCGTTCAATGGTCAACTGGTTTGAGAACTTTTAAGACAAGGGATCCAAAGAGCATCTGAAATTAGTCATTCATATGTAGCCCCTATGAGATATAATGACTTTCTATTTCCATGCTTATCTACGCTCTTGAAATCTAGGTGGCACCATGTGCGGAATGCAGATTTAACAACACATGAGAATCAACGCTCTTGAAATATAAAAAAAAATATAAAAAAAGAAATAGAAAAAAGAAGTATCACATTGTATTGATCACACCACGTCTCACAGAGTAATAATCAGAAAACATCACTATCGAGAGCCTGTGATGTCCGCATTGTTCCTCGTAGCAGCTTGGGTAGCTGCCGCCACCCCCTCCCTCCGCTCCAAGGCCTCACCGCTGCCTGAGCAAATCGACGGAAGCCCACCGGCTGCAAGGAAAGTGACGATGAGGCCTTTTCTTCCTCGTGCCATTGGTGCCCACGACGTTGCTGGCCGACTACTAACCACACCGACGGTCTCATCGGAGCATGCTCATTGGGGCTAGATCCATGGTCCCCATGACCTGATCTACTGCTCACGAGTGTAGATTTGGTGGTTCATGGCTAGAGAGGGTTGAGGCGCATGGGTTCGGCAGCAGCCATGGCGCGGCTGGGCTACAAGGCACGAAAGTGGTGGCCAAGATGACGTGGGGCAAGCTGTGGCAAGGCACGAGGAGGACGAGGCGCGTGAGGTTGCTGCGCTAGGATGGCCTGTCGGTGCAGCGTGTGCTACGACCGGTGCGTGAAGCGAGGACAACATGCACGCCGGTCAGCGGCTATGCCGCATGGTGACGAGGATGGTGTGCTAGTGTCGCGGAAGTGAAGCATGGCGGCGCGGTAGATGTGCCCGCGTGCGTGGTGGTCCTGCGTGATAAGCACTTCTGGGTGGCAAGCGTAGCGAAGGAGAAGGTCGGTGGCATAGTGTGTGGTGGCATGGTGACAGTGCCGCCATGAGCTACCATGGTCATGTTTCAAGAGTACAAAACCATGGGCCCTACAGCAAGAGGTAGGCGCTCCGGGTGAAGCCCTTACCGGCATTCTTGTTGGTAGAGATGACGACGACGCTCCTACAGGGATGTTTTTCACATTGGGACGTCAACAGGGAGCCGTAGACTTGTGTTGCATGGGGTTCTATAGGTGAAAACCCTGTCCAAATCTTGGCCTCCACCTAGGCTTAAGGCTTGTGCTATTCTAGATCCATTTGTCATGGGCGGTGGCAAACTGTATTGGTGTTCTGCTATGTGGCAAGCTTAATGGGTGTTGCCGACCCATCGTGGGGCTGTTTGCAGCTATGGTGGTGGCCAGATGTTGTCAGATGTCTATCAGGTGTGGCTGTTTGCAGCGGATCATGGCAGTGTTGCTTGGCACCCATCAGTTTGGTGTGGGACTGTATCAAGGATGGAGCTTGCGACATCGGCATCATGGGACAAATTGCCTTGCAACAGACTGGAACGAGATGCTCAGCTTAGCTGGGCTTTCCAATGTGGTACAACAACGGAAGATGGTGCATGTGACTTCTTTGGCTTGCTGGCACGATGTGGAGGTTATGTGTGTGGGTGAAGCAAGGAGATGAAGTCATCCTACAAGTGGCCCCTCGACGTTGATAGAGATCTGGGGACATGGGGCAACCTTTCTCCCCACCTTGACGGTGACAAAAGAAACAGAACCGTGGCTTGGAGTACTATGGCGGGCATGGCAAGGCCCCAGCGTGTTGGTGATTCCCTAAGACGATGAGAGTGAGGTCCAACGATTGAAGATGTGAGGTCCCCGTGTGTTGTGTTATTATGGTGGCTATTGCGAGACAATCTTCGAGAGGCCCAGTTTTTGGTGGTATCACTCTGTCAAGTGGAGGGTGGTGTTGCAGCAGTATGGCGATGGAGTCCCGCATGGCGGTGGTCTTCCCGGTGCGGTATATTTGTATCTTTTGGTTCCCTGTCGACACACAGTCACACCTAGAGGTTCTCGGCGACTATATTGGTATGGATGTTCGGTGGGTGCTACGGTGATCTTCGGTTTGACTGCGTGTGTTGTGTGAAGTGCTTTTTGATCAGGCAGAGTAGTCTCCTAGAGACGAGTTCTGTAGCTTGCGTCAGTGTTCCAATTCGACCGGCTTGCGTTGTTGAGTTCGACGTGTGGTGATGCCCAATCTAACCCGCTGGTGTTGTTTTCATGGGTTTTTTTTCTTTCTTTTTGTTGTCTAGTTATAGTCTCCCTGGGCTATAACCTTGTATTTTTCTGCTATATCAATAGAAACGCACTGGTCGAGTGTTGTTCATTAAAAAAGAAAACATCATCTTCTCATATAGTCTATCCATGCATTATTTTGCCTTAACCATATAGGCCTTTCAGCACATGAGAATCAATGCTCCAAAAAAGAAGTAACATAGTGTACTAACCACATAGTATCTCAAAGAGTAACATATTCTTCGGTTATACTAAGGCTACTTAGCAAAAAACAAAAATTCTATTGTACTAGTGCTACTTAGCCACTGTTTGGGGTAGCTTATTTCATCTTGTGCTTCCCACTACAAAAAAACACTCACATTCATCCATGCGTGTTCAATATTGGTTGTTGAATAATTGGTATTAAGGCATCTTTTAATACTAATTTTACAACACAATGGCAGACGAGAATCATTTAGTATTGGCCGATACCACTAATCAATACTAAATTCTGCCACCAAGGCACCAACTGGTACGAGACATTTAGTACCATATGGGCGCTCTATCCGTACTAAAATTGCTCATTTAGTACCAGCTAAGCTGATACTATTATTCATACTATAGAATCCACTTCTCCTCCCCGAGCTGCCAAGCACCCCATTTCCCATGTCTCCTTAAGGGAGGTGCTATCTATTTTTTCAACAATTTGTGGAGAATTTAGCCCATCGAATGTTCTAAAGATTGGTAACTTCAATCTCTCTTCTCTAATTGTTACTATGCTTTGTATAGTGTGAAACTTTTGATTGGATATAAAATCAATTTTATTAATTTCAAGGCCCAAATTTTTTGACATATCTAATAATATTTATGAATCTTAAAATCAATATCCCATGTTATGATTGCCCGTTAATGCATATTATTATGAGGTAGCTAGCTCGCAAATCTACAATAGACTTGTTGGTACAACTGACATGTCTAAGTTGTGTTTGGCTCGCAAGGGCTTATCATAAGCTCATAAGTCTTCCATGAAGCCTCTTATAATCATAAGCACAAATGGATATTTGGTTGCATAGGCTTAGCACTACTAAAAGATCTTCATGCTCCTAGTAAATGCACCTTTTCTCTCTTTGTAGATGGGGAGGGGTAGTGGATGGAAATGATTGATTTTTTGTAGGGGACCACACAAAATAAGCCCATAAGCACACCTTCCAGGGGCCTATGGCTTATGCCCTAGTTGTTTGGCTCCATAAGTGCTTATTTCGGGCTTACTTTGGGGGGGGTTGGTGGTTATGATAAGCCCTCAATACTAAATACCCCTTTTACAGCCGGTTGTGGGTAAACCGGCAGTAAAAGTTTATCACAAAAGGTTCCAACGGGAACCGACTATGATGCAATTCATCACAACTAGTTTGTTTAATGAACCAGCTGTGATGCAACTCATCACAGCTGGTTTGTTTCACCAATCGAGTGCATAGAGCATCATAGCCGGGTCCAACCACCAATCGACTGAAAAGGTGTTATGAATCGGCTGGAAATAGGTTTGTGTAGTAGTGCCCTATGAATCAAACAAGGTTTAAGTCAAAGAGAACTTCCCGCTTTGGGTAGTAGTGTCCTGTGAATCAAACAAGGTCTAAGTGAAAGTGAACTTCCCGCTCTCCTCTTTCTCTTACGACAACAACAACATAGCCTTTAGTTCCAAGCAAATTGGGGTAGAGATGAAACCAAGGAAACAAAGTTGTTGACGCTTTTTATGGACAACACACCGAAAGCGCTAGATCGCGCGGGTCGCAAACGGACCAGAACAGACCAGATCAAGGTCAGCCTGCGAAACAGGCCAAACCGGTTTCGTCGGGTTTCATTGCAATCGGTTGTTCGATAGGATAATCTCCACACTTATGTGATGGAGGACGGCTAGGTTTACAAGCAAACCAACAAAAGATAACCAACGCACTTACGTGGCTAAGAACGACTGGTTTACGAGAAAACTAGCAAAGGCCGTCGATGCGCACGCTCGGAGGGACCCCATCAGGGCATGGACGTCGTCGGACGTGTCCTAGACCAGAGAGCCTAGAACGCCATCAATGGCCGTGGAGATCATGATGGTTTTGTGGAGAAGGCTTTAAGGCTGAGCAAACGAATGGTTCAGATTCCTCATTGATCCATTCGGTTGTACCTTTCTTTGCGTTTCTCATAGCCGACGTTATAGAATTAATCACTATATTAGCATCGGCTTTCACAATGGCTTTTGTTTTTGGTTTCTTGTTTTTAATTCCAGAATGACCACAATTAAACCCAGTATAGAAAAACTTTGACAATGATGATGTAAAAAATTTAAATGCCTAAGTATTACTATTGTCAGCCTTCCTAGTTTTCACAATGCATTGGCTAACATAATCTGAAATTATTGTTTTGTTAGCAAGTAAAGTATTTTCTTCAATCGATCATTCAGAATTATTTATCATAATATTGCTAATAGATGTACTAGCTGAAGCCATATGATCGGATTGAGAATTAAATAAATTACTTGCATGCCATACCTTGTCAAATATATTGGAGAGGCGAGGAACCTTAATGTGGATGATGTCATATTTGTTCTCTCGATAGGAGCCCATAGTATACAATGTTTTCTCCTTACTTCCTGACTTAGGATGATTAATGTCATTGGTGGGTCCTTGTTTAGCCTGAAGTTGTTGCTTATTTGTGATGTGAGAACCAATAAATAAATGCACAACACCTTCGGCTTTAGAAAAATCAAGAATAGTTGTTTTCTTACCCTTGTCATCATTTTGTACAGCCAAATTTGTTTCTTTTGGTAGAACAAATCTAGACCACTCGGTTGTTGTAATAACCGAACAATTATTCAAATATGAATTATTCTCTTTTTCTTTCTTCATTCGGAACTCCAGTAACAAAGCCTTTATATATATTTGTGCAACCAAATGAAAATCAGAATAATCTATTCTATCTCTTATAGATAACGTTAAACCTTTTAGAAATACATCAGTAAGATCCATATCAGAAATTGACAGATTAATGCAACGGTTTTTCATTTTAGTGAATCGTCAGAAACCGATTCATTTCCACCTTGTTGAATATTATAGAAGTTGGTAACACGTGATGTCTGAGAATAACTGGCCACATGACTAGAATTAGCACGGCTAATCTTCTCATTGATCGGCATCTTTTGTGCCGCAATTACATATTATGAATTTACTGCCGACGAACAGACATGTGACACACCTTGCTGAATAATCTGAGAATTACTAACATGTGATGCTTCATAAGAATTGGCCAAATTCTCCATGTTAATTAGGCCTTGATAATTGCACATCGGCATGTGAACTTGTTCCTCTGCCGATGTATAAAAAGGTTTATGTTGTATGTTGCTAGTATAATTTTTTAAATTCAAACCATGTATACTATTTGACATTGGCATTTGCATATAATTTTCAGAATTATAATTTGCATAATTAAAACCATCATCTGAATAATGACTAGCCGATGCAATATGAATACTATCGTTATATCTAGCAACACCAATATGAGAATTTATGGTACTAGCAAAATAATCAGTAGAAACATGTGATGTATTTGCATGTTGTACCTCAGGTGTGACATAGTAATATTGTTGTGGAGTGTACTGATAGTCCGCCATAATAAGTCTTGATGCTCCTGGTCTTGTGATATAGAAATCCAAATATTCTTGATGACCCAAGCAATCAATGACTAATAATTTGCTTCTCTTTTAATCTTCAATATGCAATAGGAAGCAAAGAAGGATGCAACGGTTTGAATAAACAGATGCACGCATGAACAGATGAAACGGTCTTCAAAGACCCGATGCAATATCGATGGCGTGTCAAAATAATATATTAATGAGGTATTTGGCTAGGGTTGAGTAGAACGGTTATAAAAAACTAGATCTTCTTCCCCAACGGAGTCGCCAAAAATGTGTTGACACTTTTTACGGACAACACAACAAAAGCGCTAGATCGCGCGGGTCGCAAACGGACCAGAACAGACCAGATCAAAGTCAGCCTGCGAAACAGGCCAGGCCGGTTTCGTCGGGTTTCACTGCAATCGGTTGTTCGATAGTATAATCTCCACGCTTACGTGATGGAGGATGGCTAGGTTTATAAGCAAACCAGCAAAGGACAACCAACGCGCTTACGTGGCGAAGAACTAGTTTACGAGCAAACTAGCAAAAGGCCGTCGATGCTCACGCCTGGGAGGGGTCAGGGCATGGACGTCGTCGGACGTGCCCTAGGTCGACCAGCGAGCCTAGAACGCCATCAATAGCCATGGAGATCATAATGGACAGCAAGAAAGGCCGAAAAAGATTAGGGTTTGGAAGTAGAAAAGGTAAATGTGTGTTTCAATTGGATTGGATGTCTCTCAATCGGCCTTATCCCTTCATACTTATAAGGTGGGGAGGTCTGTACCTGCATAAAGTCAAATATTCAATAAAATCCCATCAAAATACAAATCTTACTCGGTTTGCCCACTCAAACCGGCCTGGCCTGTTTCCTCGGGGGCAGTCTTTTCCGAGCCCATAACTCCATCGTCCAAATTCCGATTTGGACGTTTCATATATGCATTTCGATCGTCTCGACGAGAGGTACGCAATGATTAAGTCCAATTTGTATTTTGATGACTTTGTTTGTGCAACTTGTCAGGCCGGTTTTCCTAAACTGGCAGCAAAACTCAATCAATGCCAATTTTGGTTATCAACAAAAGCTCAAGGTTCAGTGGTATCCACTCTCCTCTTTCCGTTCCTAAAAAAATATCTCTTCTATTTCCGTCGCTTTCAGGAGCTCAGTGGTATGACTGTATTCTCATGGATGACTGAACAAATTAGATAGCTTGATTTATTCCTAGAAGACAATCACTGCAAATAATAAACATTCTGTTGGCATCTCCCGATCAACTGGCCTGGTTCATGATGGATTTATTGCCATGTCTGAGGCAGAAAGTCTTGAGCCTCTCCAGACCATCTTCAAGCAGCAGAGGATCAACAGCAAAGGTTATACGGAGCCAATTCTTCATTCCCAATCCGCTCCCTGCATGTGTACCATTAAGTATTTCCAGTTAAAAAAATTAAACGTGCATATGATGCAGCACGAAATATAGGACAAATGCTTCGTTGGTTCAGACAGTTTAAACTGTGCTGGTTTATTGTTCCGTAACTGCACCACTTCTTTACTCCTTTCATTAGCTAAAGATGACTGCGACATGTTTGATTGACATTATACATGCCAATGCACCTATATGAAACTGCATGCAGAATAAACCCGCAGCCATTGTATCGAACTCCATTACTTCCACTGTCCTTAAATATAAGATGTTTAGGATAAATAAGTTAGTTTATAAATGAACTAGGTTACTTGTCCTAAACTTTATATATTTAAGAATCAGTGGGTACATTATTATATCTATATCCTTCATCTTTAGATATGTCAAACTATTAAATTTGTTTTGGCAAGTTGGCTGAAAATGCATTGTGATTCCTTTCCTATTTATCATGAGAAGTTGAGAACATAATAATAGATTGGAAACATAATAATAGATTGGCTCAATTTTAATTTCTCTTTCAGGTTGTTGTTCCCTCGTGTTATCAGCAATTAAAGCTGAGGTGCCAAAACTTGTAATAATTGGGCTGTGTACACTTGTAGAGGCCGGATTTTTTCCTTTATCTAAAAAAATGAGAAGTTGAGAACACACAGACGACCATCACATCCTTTAGACGATTTTTAAAATATTTATTATTGAAATTTTTAGATGTGAGTAGGTTTATTTCTTTAAAATCTCAACAACTTGCTGCTAGCTAGCAAAGCATGAACAATATATGGTTTAACTCTTAAATCCTACTAGTTAGTTTCACCTGGGCTTATCACCACGGACTCCTCTTTGGCCAAATTGCAGCAAAAGTTGATGTCATCATATATGCCATCAAAACATGGCATTTCCAGTTTCACCTGTAGGCACATCAAAATACATGTCCACACACCAAACTTTGATAATAAAACATTTTAGCCGACACAGAAACACCTGAAATGGACGGCGGAACTGGTTTATTTTGCACTCACCATGACAAACATGGACCCCTCTGGTTTGTGAGGGCAAGTGATGCCCTCAATGTCCTTTAGCTTCTGGTAGCATATCTCCGCTGTCTCTCTCATGACGTTCATGACATTTCTGAAGAATGTTTCATCCGTGTTTGCAATAATTTGGGGTATAGCTCCCTGCATATATTTTTAGTGGCCCTAGTAATTACAAGTAGTAATGGACGTGGTCTGCTCCAAATGAAATGGTCAATTCTCAAGAATTCTCGGTGCTAACTTGAACAATTGCCGCAGGGTCTACCGAGATTCCACGGTAGATTATGATCGAATCAAAAATCTATATATTTGAGAAATTAACTCTTTAAAAATCATGAGATACATGGAATAAATAAGATGGAATAACAAAGCACATGCATGTCTAATATTGACTAGGCATGGGGATACCTTCTTTCTCCTGAGGATTCCCATTGGGTCAGTCAATGCGATCCATCCGAGCTTCCAACCAGGCACCATCCACCTCTTGGATATGCCTCCCAGCGTCACCACAGGAGCGATCTCCCCAAACACGCCCATCGGCACGAACGGCTTGCTTCCAAAAACAAAATGTTCATAGACTTCATCACTGATTACCATTATCCCGAGCTTTCTCGCGGTTTCTGCGATCTAGTGAACATTGACAGGCCACATTAATACCAAATTACAAGAACATTATCAACTAATACTGTACTTAAAAAATGCTATAGGATGTACCTTGGCCAAGTGCTGATAAGAGTACACGGCACCGGAAGGATTATTGGGGTTGACAACAACCATGGCAACGGTGTTTGCATTCGCAAGGGCCTCCACACCTTGAATGTCAACCTCCCATCCTTTCTCTGGTAGAAGATTGTAGTGCTGGAACTCAAGTCGGCTCAATGAGGCTCTTGCTTCATATAGTGGGTACCCCGGCCGCGGCAGCAGCACATTGGCACCCGGTGCCATCATGATCTCGATACCGTGGTTGCAGCCAGCAGTGAGGACGACGTCCCCTGTTGAGAGCTCGTATGGGAGGTATTGCGACAGGTACCTAGCCACCGCACTGAATGTATTCACAGGAAATATATTATCTATTCTATTTACATATATGATAAAGAGAATATTGATTGTCAACATTCAATTGAAATAGGGGAATTTCATTGATACTTTTAATGGTTCCGTTAGGGGTTTGCGATAGTGGAAACTTTGAACCTATGGAGAACTGGAGATTGATGGCATGCGCACCAACGGCTTGAACAAGCCTGAGATAGTTAAGACTGTTAGAGAAAGCGTCCAATATCTATATGATATCGAAGGCACGCGTTAGGAGGCCTCTTTTTGCTAAACAGGCCTCTATGCAGGCAACCAAACAGGTAGGGACATGCATTACATAAACCTAGCGAAGCCCTTAGCCACCCATCCAAATATAACCTATATGATTGTTATCCTAAGCGTGTGTTTGGCTTGGACGAGGAGGCATATGATGTGATCCTGTCCTATGTTTTGGAATAGGATTGTTCCTCCTGGTAGTGTCTAGATGGCGAGAATGAATCAATCCTTGTTTCTTCCTTGGTAGAACGGGTAACATAAAAAACTTGACATGACCAATTACTTGTGACCCATGACAGACCTCACCGGCTTTAAATTGTTTTGGATGAAATAAACTTTAGTATCGGTTGGTATTTTCAATCCTATAAAGAGGCTTTAGTACTCGGTGATTGACCTTGTACTAAACTCTGAGACATTTAGTCTCGGTTTCCTAGTATATATGGGGTCTAAACCAAGACTAAATCTAAAGGAGCATTCAGTAGTAGACCTAAACTCAGTACAATTATCTCCAAATTAATGTGGGGTGGCAAAATCCCATAGCCAAAGACATGCTATGGTCGCTGCTATTGTTTGACTAAGGTCTCCCAAACATGACTAACAACTAGAACTTGACTAATTAAGGTTATTTGTCTCTTTGTCCAGACTAGAATAATCTTGCCCCATTCTTCCCAAACATGACTATGGTTATTTCGTTAAATAGCATGCTTTATTGACACGTGGAACCAAACTGAAAAAAATATATTCGCTAATAAGCTGAAACAAAAAATGGATCATACAGTATATACTTTGGCTTGCCATGTCCTAATCGATACGGCGTCCACGTCTATTATTCAACCGGATCGATCTACGCAGATCTCGTTATGATATTATTTTAATACTTCAGAAGGAATTTACAGCCATATATTAATTTAAAGTGTCTCCCAGATTCACATGAACATCTGCTTTTGAATTGTAAGTCAGGTCAGTATTTACTATGTGTCCACGACGGTAGAAGTCACCCGTAAATCACCTGGAGGCCGAGTGCACAACAAAACCAACCGGACGGCTAGTGAGTACCTGCACGCCTCGGTGACGCCGGTGGCCGACGGGTAGCCATTGTGCTGGCCGGAGGCGACGGCTGCGGTGACCGCCTCCTCAGCCGCGGGCGCCGTGCGGAAGCACCCGAACGGCGTCGGGTCGCCGCTGGCCAGCGGCACGAGCGGCCTCGGATCACTCTTGTCGACGCAGCCATAGATCCGGCCAACCAGCGCCCGCATCCTTATCTGCGCGTCGGCGGCCGCTAGCTCCGGCTTCGCGGCGCCGAAGCGCCACGCCACCAGCTCGCCGTCGTCGTTGCAGTTGTCCATCGACGGCGCAGTTGAGCGACCTTGGACTTGGAAGCCTGCTCGATCGGAGGCTTGTTGGCGCTCTTCCAGCAAAGAGAGGATACAACAAGAGCCCCACACGGCACTACTGGGGATCTTTGCCAAATACTCCCTCTGTCTTAAATTGTAAGTCATTCCAAGATTCTTGGAGAGTCAAAATTTTTTTTATGTTTGACTAAAATTATAGAGCGAATCACAAAATTTTATGGAACTAAATAGATATAATCTAAAAATATACTTAATGAAGAAGCTAATGATACTTATTTGGTATCATAAATGTTCGTACTTTGTTATATAAATTTAGTCAAACTTGAGATAGTTTGACTCTCTAAGAATCTTGGAATGACTTGCAATTTCGAACGGAGGGAGTAGCTAGCAACCCGACGTGATTGAAAGCGCAACGTGAGGGGTCATGTGAAGGCAAAAATTTGGCGACGGTAGAATTTGCATTATTTTACCATAGGAGAATGAAAGGGCATGTCCGCATGCATGTGGTGTGATGCGAGTAAGAATATTTGGGGCACGCCACACACACAGAGACTCGTCCAGCCATCGTCCTCGCTAGGCAAGTTGTCTTGTTGCTGCTGTTGCTTTTCAGCAGCCGCATCCTTGCATCACTTCATAACTAACGACATTTGCTAATACCAACATGGCATTGTCTGTGTAGCAACAATACGTTGCCGGTTGCTACTGCAAGGTGTCACTATGTAACAAACTTACAAATGTGACATCATTATAGCAGACACAGATGAAAACAGCTTCACATCCATAACTTGAGGGACACGTAATAAACAGCTGTGTCAATCATTTCAGCCAAGGCAAAAAGCGTCTGGTATACACCACTATAGTTGACGCTGAGTTCAAAAAGCGGTTTGGAAACAAGGGTCACCTTTATGTGGAGGTACTCGAGATGCGGTTTTGAAATCCGCCTCAACTGTAAAAACCAACATCACATATATTACCTTTGTTGGTGACGCGAGTTGTTATACCGCGTCAACAATACGTTGCCGGTTGCTAATGGAAGATGTAACGCACATTAATATGCTTTGATCTTGAGTGACAACTTGATTTTTTACTCAAGTGGATGGAACTTTGGTTGTCACAGAAAATCACACACTTGTCTTGATCAAACCCAAGTTCCCTAACAAACTTCTTCAGCCACAGTAGCTCTTTAATTTGTTCACCTCTATTGCTGCACTGAATTCAGCTGTAGACAATGGAACACATTTTTGCGACTTGCTTTGCCATGAGCCCATGACACAACTCTCCCTGCATAGGTAACCAAATACAATAAAGTAGACTTCGTGCTATCAACATCCACAGCCATATCTGTGGGACCGAAATAGACGATCGGAGGGGGAATAAATGGGAGCCGATAATTTTTTTTCTGATAAAGAACTTGGTATATGTCCTAAAGGAAAACCCAAACACCTATCTTCTAACAAGTTCAAAATTACACAGCAATTGTTGCTACTAATCCTAGGAACCAAGTTAGGAAAGCAAAGGAAGCAATCGAGAACAAATCCGAGACAAGACAGACAAAATAGCAAAAGTCAGGCAGGATAGACTAATTTGATGGTGGAAGTAGTTCACGCCGAATCCGTTGGTTGGGGTGTCTGGTGTCACACCATTCCGCACGGGACAATCTTAGGTACAAATCTTTTTGGAATTGGGCACCTACAAATTATTTACTAAAAATTATATAAACATATACATTTTAATTATTTGTTGCTTTTATGCTCGTGGCACATACATCTCAACTAGTTAAGCAAAGGTAAGAGGAACGCACCTGATTCATGTACTTTTCCTTCGCAATTCATTCGATCTGAATGGGACTAAAATAATTGAACTACTAGTGAGATTTGCATTAGTTTTAGTTCTAGGGAGATTTGCATAATCGCTTTGGCTTGCAAACTGAGCTGAATATCTTTGTTAAAACAGAATGGTTCACATATTAATACTGGACTTTAGAGTTGTGCTATTAGAGCGTCTATAAAGATAACTTGCTAGGAAAATATTTTTGCAAAATTTCACTACTTAATGAAAACGAAACTAAAAACCCTAGTCATGTAAACCTCTCTGTCATGATGCAGTACTCCCTCTGGGTCAAACAGGAGTCAAACAATTTCAAGTTTGACCAAATTTGTATACTAAATTATGTACATTTATATGTTTATAAAAATTTATTATGAAAATATATTCCATGGTTGATCTAGTGATACTTATTTGTACCATTATAATAATACTATTTTTTATAAATTTAGTTAAACTTGAAAATATTTTACTTAGAAAAAAGTCTAAATTACTCACATCAACTATAATCAAAGTCTTACCAACCTCTTAAAGCATTTCTTGGTTCAGTTTACATATATCATTTGTTTCCATTTATCCTTTAATACAATTTTTCTTTTTTTGTTTCTTAATGCATAAGTGGACTTTTAAGTTGAATTTTTGCAAGATGGTTGCTAGAATCAAAAGAAAGGTCAAAATATATATCATGAATTTTTGTCATTATTTTGATATGGATGAATTATAATAAAATTTATCCATGAGACACAAAATTATATAAATTTTTCCATGCCACTAATTTATATATATATATGTTATTTTATATATAGATTTATGAATATGCTAGATATGAATACATGAACAAATGTACTAATGCGCGTATAAACAAGTATGAATAAAAAATAAAAAAAACAAAGGAACAATAAAAGCAAAAAAACAAAGAAATAGAAAAAAATGAAAATAAAAAAATGGCCCGACTACCACTCTGCAAAGTCTCAAATTATATTATGATAGGGAAAATAATAATATAATTTATTCATGAGATACAAATTTTTATAAGTAATAATGATGAAAAATCCATACAATATTTTTAATATAGACTATGATGTCTACTACCACTCTGCAAAGTCTGAAATTAAAATGTACCTTGTGTATGGAGGAATAGAAATAACAAATTACATTATGGGGTAAATAAAACCAAATTGCATAGCTTACGGGTATAATGAACCAAAGCATAGTTTAGGAGGTTATATGGACTTCCACTATGCTACTTGAAGGGAGTAACTTAAACTTCTTCCTTTTACTTGTGTGGCGAGAGTTACAATTTTTTTTTTGGAGGGAGGAAGTTTGTTACACTTTGATGCTGGGCTAAGTGCAAGAAACTAACGTGGACGGCTGAAGGGAAGCAACGACATACATACAGATACACGGGCATCTTCTGCTTCCCTTCCAGTCCTAGAAGTAGTGACGTTTGGGGTGCTCCTTTTTTATTAGGACAACTACAGCAGGCTACAGCCGGTCTGAATTTTGTATCAATGATGCAAGGAGTTTGCATACATGATGTTTGAAGAGGGAATCAAAACTTAAGTAACTATCTGATTACAAGTCTGTCAGTGAAGGAACGAAGCAAAGCTTGAGAAGTAGTAGACAGACAGTGGGCCCAAAGGTGGAGGTCCTCGACAACGGCTCGGATGACCAGCTCCGGAGAATGGAAGACCTTGTTAAATTGCAGGTCTTTCCGAGTATTCCACGTCACTACTGGAGAAAGCACTTCCTATCCCAGGGCTATAGTCCCGGTTGGACTTGGACCCTGGACTAAAGCTCTCCGTTAGTCCCGGGTCCAAATTGCACCAACGACGGGCACCGACGGACAAACCGGGACCAAAGGCCCTCCTTTAGTCTCAGTTATAACGGTCATAAAGAAAGATTCCATGTTGGCCTCTTTAGTCCCAGTTGGTATCATAAATTGGGACTAAAGGTACATGATTTAGTTCCGATTGGTGTCTCAAATCACGACTAAATAGTTAGTCCCGGTTGGAGCCACGGGCCAGGACTAAAAGTCCATCTTTAGACCTAGCTGCAGCCTTCAACCGTGACTAAAAGACCAGCGGCGATAAAGTGCGCATTGTTCATCCACGAGCTCACACGGCCAACCATAACACTCAGCTCGAACCGAGAGCTAGCTGGTGCTTCCTGGTTTGTTGGAATTTTAAATAAATATAATTCATCTGGACCAAGGACAGTTGTGTTGCCTCACATCCAGTGGTTGTGGTATTAAGGAAACTTTATTTTGCAGTCTATTTTCGCATTACAAATTCCTAAGACTAGAGTTGACATTCAACGTGCTTTTCCTGTGATAAGTGATGGAGCTATTTTGTTAGATGGTGGTATACTGAAACTCAATGGCTCATTATTTCTTGGCAATGTAATGATTTATTCAACTTAACTTCAATATTTTTCGAGTTTACTGCAACTGAAGTTAAACTGTATGAATCATGACAACTCTAATGAATTAGAGAAAACTTTAAACATTTTGATAACAAAGTTGCTAACTACCCCGTAGATGGATGCACCAGGTTCAATACTTATTTGTGAGTACTGACAAGTCTAAGACCTGAGAAACATGTTACTCAATACAACGTAGACAGATGTACAAGGGTGTTCATTGATGGCTTACATTCTTTTCTTGAAGTTGCCAAAGCCAACAAGATAGAGAGAGGATTCATACCTTGCTCATGTGTCCAATGCAGTGACAAGAAGAGATACACTATATTACAGACTCTGTATAGCCATTTGCTTTGTTATGGATTCATGCCTAACTATTTTGTTTGGACCGAGCACGGAAAAATAGGAGTTATGAGAAGGTGAAGAGGAGCAGGACCTTCCAGACTTTGCTGCGGGACGCCTCTGTAGATACTACAATGGGATACACTGATGAAGATGAGATGGCACAAGAAGCATGTCCAACTGCTGAACTTGGTCAGAAGCTACAGGATGCACGGAAAAATTGTGAAACTATGAAGGAATCTAAAGTGTGGCAACATATGTTAGATGACCATGAGAAATTCTTGTACTTTGATTGGAAGGAGGGTCTCAGAAAGCTCGGTGCCACATTGGAAATGCTACAGTAGAAGACAAAACATTAGAATGAACAACAATAGGTACACCTTCTACAGCGGGTGCAGGCCTAATATAGGTTACACAATTGTTGTTCCTGCACGTATTATATGAGCATGTATAATACAAAAGAGTTTTAAGTCCCATTCTAACCATTTTTCTCCAATATGAAGTACTTACTTTTAGCCATGTGATATATGGTAATTTCATAAATATCATCTAACATACTGATAAGTTTTATAAAAAAAAGAGCTTCATCATCTTGAATATCCCAGATGTTCATGTACTTCAAAACAAGGTCCCAACTTGCTTTTCATATAAGTACAAAATAAAAACTAAGGTTGGTTATTCATATAAAAATTTATGAATATTTGCATGCCGTCCCTAGCAGCTACAGTCTATGCGATGGCACAGGGCCCTCACCTTCAAGGGCCACTAATAATCACAATTTGGTTTCTACATAATTGGACTGGCAGAGCGCTCAGCCAACCACATGTTGCTCTACCTCTCTCGTCTTCTTATGTGTTTATTGCAACTGGATAGGTAACGACAGACCCGAATGGAAATCGGGGTAGCCGTCTTTGCACCAATCCCTAACCAACCTTTGACTGGGCCTCTATGTCACACTACTACTAACAAAATTGTGAACCACCTTAGTTAATGCCTCCGATTAAGTAGGGCGGTCATTTTTTATTAACAAAGACAATATAAAAGAACCTCCTCCTAAAATCAATTTACTAAGGTGAACAACCTAACACAAACATCTCGGTGAACAACTTTAAACGAGGCAGTCATTGTAACAAAAATAGGCCACTAACTGAGGTGGTCATTATATTGAAAATGCCTCGGTAAACAACTAACAGAGGCAATTACGTTATACGGTCCGCCTCCTAAAACCTAGCCTAATCGGTTACTATTTCCTAGCCCAAACGTGGCCTGATAGTCAGCTACCATAAATATCAAAACTTAGGGTTTTAGCCCTCCTCTTCTTGGTGGTGTACCTCCCCTTTGGCGGTGTAGGTGGGTGGTCTGGATGGTGACTGAAGCGGAGGCTGGCGAGGCGGCGCGCGGGTGAGGCGGAGGCGGCATGCGGAAGCGATGATGCATAGGTTAATTATTTTTGTTCGTCTGTGAATGTGCTTTCTGTAGTAGTATTACACCATCGATTCGATTTGCATCTGAACTCCAATGCTCGACGCGACACTTCTATTATTTTACCTCATTTATTAGTGCATGATTGTATCACTTAACACCATATATATTGTCATTAGTGAGGGACCCTAATTTCTATAGGGAATTATTATCACACATCGATTTAGGTATAAGACTACTGATTACTATGGTGTAGCACAAGTGTATGGTCCATTAAATTAATCAATAAAAAATTTAATAATGTTGAGAATACGCATTGCATACTTGAAATATTCTAGAATGTTTTGAAAGAGACGAAAACTTTGACATGCACGAGGATAAAGATCATGGTAAAGTAGGAAGCTTCTTAAAGATTGGAGAGCATGGGTGAGCCATACTTGCCATGCTTCATGGTGATATATGTAATACTTTTGAAGCATGATATTTTTCTATGGTAGAAATATAAAGAAAGTAGAGAGAGATGAAGAGAATTTCTAGAGTTAGATATTTCGTGTAGAATAATGTAGAAGGTGGACATATTGCACCACTACATGAACCATTATCTACTACAAATAGGGGTGCCCTTCACCCCCTCATAAAAATCCATGCCAAGTAGAAGACACATAGAGGTGGTATAGATAGCCACCGTGAATAGTGACATGACATGGTAGTATAACATGAGAAATGTATCTAGTAGGATAGCCACATAAAGAGTGTAAGAGTCCTCTTGTGTTGCATCAGGTTTACACTATTTTTGTTATTAGACTCTCATTCTGAGTTCGGCATGGGGCCCCAAAATTCTCTGTGATGGCACTGCATATTTGGATTACATGAACACATCAATCACTTCCTGAACTAGCTCATTAGTCAAAGGATAAAAGAACTAAACTATTTTTCATGTCCACCATAACGATTCTACTACTAGCATCTAGGAGCACCCATCACATTAAAAAATGTCTTCCCTCACCAAGATCGAATAAAGTTTTGTATGCCATGAATAGTCTCATAGTAATCAAATCCTCAAACATATTTCAATGTTCAATGACAGTTAGTTCATTATTTGAAACCAACAACCTAATATGAAACCCAAGATTGAATACATATTGGAGGAAAATTTAATTGAATTTATCGCATGCGTGATAAAAAATACTCGAAAACAAAGAATATGCAAAACACTACGAAGAACACCCAAACCAATCAAAACTCGAGAACCAAAAACATGCAGAACACTTCAAAAAAGAATAATGCTCTGCATATCATGCTGCTCATTGGGAATGGGGCAAGACCTCACAGTAGGGGACAACACAATGTCTGAAACGCGGGTAGCTTCATAGACACCAGTGTCACCACGGGTAGGGAGCATGGAGATTGGCCCTCTCTAGAACATGGCGGCCTACTCTAGGAGTCTAGCTCTAACACCGGGACTAGGAGCCAAAGAGGAAGCTGGGCCCCTACCCATGAAGATAGCTCGGTCAAGGAACCGACCCCCTAGTGTCGCGGCTCGAAGACAACTGTGAAGTCGACAAGGTGGCACGCTGGTGTCACTAGGGACGCTCTGTGCAGACTTGGATGAAGGCCGACATCAAATGACGCGGTGCACTACAAGAGCAGACGAGACCAAGTGGCCATTGAGCTTGGTGGAGCGTGTGCGGTAGTGTGGATGGCTTGCCTTCCTGTGTGGAGACGGCCTTCCTTTCTCTGCAGAATGGGCGTCGGGGTAGGATCTGGTTTAGAGAGGGCCTTGAGATAGTAAATGACTTGCCTCTCTCATATGCTACGGATGTGCCCCAACTGCGTGTCCATGGCTGCAGCAAGATAGAAAGTCAACAACCTTCCACGATAGGATAAATAGCCCAACCCAATCAGTTATCAGGCCCACGTACGTTCTCCAGCCTGTTGTGTTGTGTGTAACCTTGCTCGAGGTTGTAGTCATTTTTTCAGGAAGAAGTCATGTTTGCCTCCACTATAATACTCGGTATTCAGACTCCTTGACATTTTCAAATCGTTTATTTTTCTTCCCTTGAGGGTTTCAAGGATGGTTTTGTGTTGATGGTCTTTTAAGTGCTAAATATTCTCGTCAACATCTTAAGAAAAAAATACTACTTTAATAGTATATTTTTGTTTATGGTGACTTGGTTTCACTTGTATTATATCTTTGTATGATTTCAGGAACTCAGGGTGATAATTAAGAGTAACGAGCATAAAATAATAAAATAATATTCTGTTAAAGAAAATGCTCACTTGCTGAAGAGGCCTACAAAATAAGTCCAACCAAAGCTTTCGTCAAGGTAGAACTGATTGGGCCTTCACAAAGGCCACTATGCAATGGCGGTGCATGAGAGGCGCCAGTGAGGGACTGACTGGCCCACCACTGAGGCGGTTTGGTCTCCCCTTTAGCATGGTAGTTGTATGATGGTTTTTAATGTTTGTTATGTTGACTACCATATTTAGAGACCCTCGAACCGACCTTTGAGCCCTATATAAGCATGGGTACCCCCTTCCTCATCTGGGAGATGACAGACACAGAAAACACGATTAAAGCCTCTACAACTCTCTCATTGTAACCGTAGTTCTTAGGATTAGATGAGCCAGTTCTAGTTCATCATTGTTATCAAGAAGATCTAAAGATTGGAGTTCATCTTTGTTCTTGGGTATGATTTTGTATCTTCTTAGTCAAATCTTTATCAAGTGTTCATAGTTGTTATGTTAAGTTTATGTTATGTTTATATTATCTTAATTCATATATAGTGCTATCATGAGAAATATATGTTCTATGAATAGATTAATTTTTTTTAAACTAAAACTATAGGGGAGGTCCCACACCACTCCATTTCAAAGCTCATATGTACAAGGAAGAGTTAGAAATACTTACAAAAGAGAAAGAGAATAAGAATGTACAAACAGAGTTACAAGATTGTGTCTAGCCATTGTAAAACTATTGTTTTTAAATCATCGTTAACTCTATGAAGATGCCAGATGATTTGCTCTTTGAACTTCACCGTCCAAAGACTCAGAGAAGCGTTACGTCCATCAAATATTTTCTGATTTCTTAATTTCCACAACTCCCATGCTGCAATAATAAAGATTTCCATGAAATATGATATTTGTAGAGAGTCCTTCATCCTTCTCAAAGTATCATGGATGTCATCAGTTCTGTGGCAGTTAAAACCTACCTTCTGCCAGCAAGAAACCGCAAAAGGATAGTCAAAGAATAGGTGTGGAATATCCTCATCTATCTGATCATTACAGAGTACACAGTATAGGCTGCACTTCAAAGTTGCGGCGATGCAACATCGATTTGGTGTTTAATCGATCAACCAAAACCAGCCAAGCAAAGAACTTCAGCCTAGGGATGCATTTTGATTTCCACATCCATTTAAAAGTAGGAGGCACATTCATATGACTAAACCCAAGCAAACAAAATCTTTTGGAGGTAGTGCTATTACCCCCAAATAAAAGTCCAATTGTCTGATGCCAATCCATCATAATGAATGTCCTGCAATTTAGTTTGTAGCAATTGGTACTCTTGAAAGGCTTCAATGGAAAGGAGGAGACTGAATAAATCATCCAGATTTTCAAATTCCATGCTGCATTTAACAGAGATAGATTGATCTAAAGCAAATGAGTGGAGTCTTGGGAATTCTTGCGAAAGAACAGTGCCTGACCACAAATCATCCCAAAACATCACCGTTGAACCATCACCAATAGAGCATACTGCAATACCTCGATAAAGTACATTTAGCCTTAGAATATCCTTCCACCAGAAGGAACCAACTTCTCTTGATCCTTGTGGAACTTTACTGGTGTAGTACTTTGCCCATATTAATTTCACCCCAGGGATGTCTCTATGCTGATAAAATTTATGTAGTTGCTTCATCAACAAAGCATCATTCTGCAATCTAAGATAACCACACCAAGTCCTCCTTTATCTTTAGGTTCCAAAACCATTGGTCATGCAGGAAGATTACCTCCTTTTTTTGTTTGATCATTTACTCTCTATATGCATTGTTTCATTGCACGATCAATATTTTCAATGAAACCCACTGAGAGCTTGATTGTGCACATTGCATAAGTGGCCGAAGGGGAAATCACTAAATCTACCATTTGTAATCATCCAGAATATGTGAGCAGGGAATATGTGGAAATTTATGAATAGATTAATTGTCAATGCTAGTATGAAGGTCTAGGGTGTTTTATGCTTGTTTCTAGCCTCTTACTTTTCTATTCGCAGGGTAAGAGCCTTGGGGAGGTTAGAACAGTTTTCATGTACAGAAACATGACGCTTGGGTATTATGCATTTCCTTGGATATCCGATTTCTACCAGATTTGAGAGGTAGACGACAAGTAGTGACAGACTTGTTCGTCTAACTTATTTATATGTTTTGCGTCATCTTCCCTGCTAGAGTTTGGAGTAGGAGTTTCATAAATATTTGGGCCATAGATTTGAGTATTCTCCACTTTATATTAGGCTTGAAACATTAATTTAACATATAACTAATATAACTTATATTCCCTCCATTCCAAGTTGTAAGTCATTCCAAGATTTTTGGGGAGGAAACTATATACTAATTTTTTATAACAAAGTACTAATATTTATGATACCAAATTAGTATCATTAGTTTCTTCATTAAGTATATTTTTAGACTATATCTATTTGGTTCCATAAATTGTTGTGATATATTCTATAATTTTGGTCAAACAAAAAAATAATTTGATTCTCCAAGAATCTTGAAATGACTTACAATATAAAATGGAGGGAGTACTAATTTGGTTAATATATTTAAGTACAGTATTCCTATACTGCTCCAACAATCTTTAAGTTCTAATTTATCATTTATATGAGATGACTTAGTTAAGCCATCCATATTTTGTGACATTTATTTATCATGACTTATCCCTGTCTTCAATACGTTGAATCACATGTAATTGCTATGCTTAGTAGTAATATCTTTTAAGTTGTCCCTTGGCCGGTTGAAATGCTACAGTGTTATATATATCTGTGAGCTTGTCGATCCTTATTTAATAGAGTTTTGATGTATATCTAAAGTGGTTTATTAACATTCGTTACTACAATTGTAGTTACTTATAAGGTGTTGCGTAAGGGTTAATTAGTAATGATTTTGAAAACATATGTGTTTATTAACTTTATTATTAGGCTACCATAGAAGCACCGCCTATGAGTATCTTATTACTGACCGTCTGACCATACAAGTATTTTCATGCCATTACCGGCGAAATCTAGCAATAATGGTGTTAAAAAAACGTTAGCATTTTGTCCAATGTGGTGTTGTGGGTCCCACCAGTCTGATGACACATCATCTCTTCTTTCTCCTGGGCCTACTCTTCCGTTGTTAACCACCCAACGTCGCCGCTATCGGCTGGGCGAGGTGGCCATAACGGCGATCAATGCTGTTTTTTTTTAGTCAGGGCGTACATGAGCCCCCTAAAAGGACGGTATCGATAGCTTTGAGATTCCTACTGCGCCAAACATCTGTTCTGACGTGGCCGATATTAACAAAGTCATTTACATTTGGAATCCTCAGTCCGTCAACAGAGCCGTCTCCGTCCGTCAGGCGATGGTTCGGGGCAGCGGCGCTGCGAGCTAGGCGGTGGTGGACCACGAGCGATGGCTAGCTGCGAGTTTCTCTCTGTCCGCTCTCTCCTCTCTCTCTCTCTCTCTGCAGAAGCAGCTTTTGCGGAGGCCGCTGTGATTCCCCAGGCGGCAGCGGAGCGCGGCGGGATGCTGCGGTGTGGGACATCAAAATGGAACATCCATGAACGCCAAATTGAGAACGGGATTTTGAGGATGGGACGATGGGCAAGATCCTCACCGAAGAGTCGTGCGTAAGCTCGGGGAGCCTCCCTTCCACCACGGTCTGCAACGAAACGACGAGGTCGCTGCAGCGCGCCGCTGCCTCTGACACACCTCCCACACCTCAACGTTCCGTCGCGCTCCGCTGCCGCCTGGGAATCACAGTGGTACCGTCCATTTTAGGGGGCTCACGTGCGCCCTGTCTCACACTCAACACATCATTTTCGGCGATAACGACTTCACTTGTTCCCTGTTTCTTGAGCATGCGGCGATCCAGGCGACCAGGTGTGTCTAGGCAAGGCGCGTGCATCTAGACGGCAAGCTCAGCAAGGTGGGCACTAGGGGTGGGCATTCGGTACTAAGTGAACCGAACCGAAATTACCGAGGAGGATCGGTTCCTAAGAAATAGGTACCGATCGGTTCTTTTCAGAACTGGGTACCGAGGAATTTCGGTTAGTTCGGTTCGGTTCTGATTCCTACCGAACTAACCGAACCACTGGAGAAAGGGGGAAAAGAAATCTCGAAATCACACAAATTCAATAGAAATCCAAGCAAGATTTGAAGGCTTGAATCACAAGATCAACATCAGAAGACAATCACACAAATCCAATACATATCCAAGCGAGATTGGAAGAACACGCGGAGCAGTAGGGGCATGGAGCAGCCTAGGTGAGCGCCGCTGAGCCTGACCGCGCTTGCCTTCGCTGCCGCCCCTGGCCTGCCTTTGCTGCCGCGCCTGACCTTCGTCGCCGCCCACTTGCGGCTTGCCGGCGTCGCGCCTGCCTGCGCTGCCAGGCCTGGCTTCCGCCGCCGCCCACTTACCGGCTCCGCGCCTGGCATCCGCCACCGCCACTTGCCGGCGCCGCCTGGCCTCCGCTGCCACCACTTGCCAGCGCCGCGCCTAGCCTCCGCCGGGCCTGGCCTCCGCCGCCGCCTAGCCTGGCCTGTGGCCTCGCGGTCGTGGGCATGCGGTAGCCTGGGCTCCGGCGGCTGCCACCAGGCAAGGTGGGGTGGACGGGTGGGATGTGGGGTGAGGAGTGAGAGAGGAGTTTATATATCTAGGGTTGGAATCGATGATGGGCTGGGCTCAAAGTATTATTGGGCTGGTCGGCTGGTTTGGAAGTGAGGTCGGTTCCTTCGGTTAACCGAGAACTGAGCCGAACCGAACCGAGAATTTTGGTTCCCTAAGAACCAGTACCGAGAGCCGAACCGAATTTCTCGGTTCCGTACTTTCGGTACCGGTTCCAGGTAAAATCGGTTTGGTTCTCGGTTTTTTATACCTAGCTCTAGTGGGCTCGCCGGCTCCCCCTGTTCCCCAAGCAGGCGGCAGTGAGCCAAGCAGTTGGTGTGACCTTGGCCCCTGCTCGTCCATATAGAAATTCTGGCTGCGCCCCTGCACGTGTGCGCACCCGTCCGCGGTTATGGCACGGTTGTCACAAGTTCTTCTGCGATAGTTTTAAGAGTTAAAGTTAATTGGATCATGGTCATTTAGTGAGGAAGGAAACGGTTCCTAGAGGGGCAGTCGTGCCTATATTAGACCCTGGAAACGTACGACCAGGTTTTTGGACACACAAAAATGAAATGAAATTCCCTTTTGTTGGATCTTCCTTTCATTTGATGGAGGTGTGCCATGGGTTGGAGCTGCTTCAATCTCGTCGCTCTTATTCTTCGGCGTGCACCGAGGAATGGTGATCGGGGATCTCCAAACCAATGTCGCCGTGAAGCCTGGTGCGACAATAAAGTTTCTGGGTAGCATATTTGTGTGACGGCTCGAAGCTCATCTGCGACGACAGTTTGTGCTGCTTCATCTATGATCTACCACGTCGTCATCAACAGTGTGCTTCGTCTACTATTTAAGCGTTGGCAAACCCGACGTGAGTCTATGTCTCTGCTTCATCGATGATCTACCACGTTGTTGTTTTGATCTACCTGCTACTACTGTTAGTTTGCACCTTGAGTTTAAATATTAATGAAATATGCCTTAAATTAAAATATGAATTTAGAATAATTCACGTATTTTAAAAACACGTCGATCTCTTTATCTCAATGACTGCGCCTCCTGTTTCCTTTCAAACACTTTTACTCTCTTTGACATTTATTTCTGCATTTAGTTCGAAGAACCTTTTGACATCTCTCAATTGAATAGCACATACGGCCCTGCGCAGGTCATCTCATTCGTGCCTCGTACGGGAGGTGCAAAAAAATGTTGCATCACGCAAAAGAACCTAGATGGAAAGATCTTCTCCAACTTACATAGCAACACAGGCGTCAATCTCTCCATGTCTACAATCACGGTCCGTGATATCTCCTTAGCACAAATCTGGTGGAAGAAATAGCTCAACTTGGCAGCACCTGCCATATACGGTCAAGGACATAGCCTCGAATCATAACGAGAAGAAGGCATTCAAGTCATATGTGGTAACCATGACTCTTGAGCCCGTTGATTCTCATAGTGGCAAGATTCACCCCTGTCCTCAGATTTGTTGCATACCCATCAGTGAACATTAACGTTTGAAAACATTATAGGACTTCCCTCCTTTTTGCCCTCGTCAGGACATAGTCGTCCTTAGATTTCTTCCAGTTCTTCCTGGTTTTTGGAGCCAGCATAGCCATCTTCGGTCTATCGTATATCGTTGTTTGATCCACTCTAGACTTAACGTTATCCTTGGTCTTACCATTAGTATGCATCATTGTTCCCTAAAGTGCCTCGCTTCAATTCTGTTCAGTGTGCATTAAATCAATGTTACGTGGAAGGAGAAGGTCTGACACATAGGTAGCCTCCACAAACCCTACTTATGAATCCAAAAATGCACCTCCCCAGGACCCACAAAACCACATTCTTCGTTGACCTGAATGTCTTTCATATAGGTAATCGGCTATTAAACAACTAACTAGAAAAAACTGGATCCGCCTCGAGACCTTGTTTCTGGCTACCATGGATGCCACATTCTCTCGCAGGTTCACTGCGTTCGCATGGATCTCGGCTAGTAGCTTCTGCTTCAGCCTTTCCGACGAAGCCACGTTGCGCGCTCTGGCGGTGACGAGGCTGCTCTGCTTGCCGCGGCTCTTCGCAGCACCATGAACAGTACTGGCAACAAACCTCCGTCCAGCGTTGGAGCTCCCCGTCGCCGCCGCGCGTGCGCTGCGAGCAACCGCCCGTGCCAGGCACTGCATCTCTCTCTGACCTCTGGAGTTCGTTGGCACGGTTTTCTGATCAACAATATTTCCTGCAATCGTCGGGTCCTTGGGAGTTGGGTCGAGCCGTGGGCTTATAGAGATCGAAGAGAGAATTGCATCTCACACGGAATCGGAGCCATATATCAATCCGTGTTGGACCCTTGGTAGTGAATTCGCGTAGGAATCGGACTCGGACATGTAGCCTCCGATCCGTCTCCCGCACCACGTACACTACAAAAAAAAAACTCGTTGTTTCAAACAAGTTCTTTCGTGTACGCGAAGGAAAAATTAGATCGCGTCCCTTCAAGTGAGTCCCCCCGACGTGGTGCGGTACGCCCAACTCCCGCTCGTGTCCGTCATCTACCTTCTCAGTTCATGTTCTTGTTCGAGGCAGTGAGCGCGAGTTGTACAACCAGCTCCTTGCCGCGCTAGCTAGAACGCGCGCGTGCCTAGTAGTGGTGGTGCAGAGCCCACCGGGCCCCACACGCGCTGACACCGGCGGTCATGACGTGGCAACGTAGGGATCGAAGTAATCCTTGTGCTTCCGGTTCTCGCCGGCCGGCGCATTCATCGCGATAGATGCTATGCGCGCGGGCGGCGGACGCTCACGGTCTCGGTGTTCAGTTCACCACAGTCACCGCCGTCGGCCTGGCTGCTGCTGGTTACCGACATACCGTGTTCCATGCCTTCGTGGGAAGGGACGTCTTCCCCAACGACGCGTGTGCTCGTCTAGGCATCTACAAGACCTGCTTTCTGAACTTGGGCTTTCTTACGGACCTGCTTTCTGAACCTGGGCTTCCGCGCGCCGCGTGACGCCTTCAACTTTCTTACGGACCTGCTTTCTGAACCTCTGCAAGATCAGTATGGGTACTTCAATCTTTGTAATTTGATTCTCGTTTAGCCATTCTTTTGAAACTATTATAAGGTGGGCTTCGACTTCAATTTGGAACCATCTTTTTTCCTCTCGTTTATCTTTTTTTCAAATTTTTTGACTGCCATTAACTAGTGATGACGTTTAACATTAGGCCCGTACGGTATCAATGTGAGTTTCATGGGCATTAAATTAAAGTGACGCATCAGCAATTTTGTTGCCATAGAATTATAATTATAAAAAGAGAGGGGGGGATGAGAGTGTCATCACCACGAAACCCCAAGTATATGAAACACAATGAATTTGCATTGAGAAATGTTATAGTTTTATTTATAAAACATTCAACCACACACCATGCAAGAATTAGATGCTGCAGTTTGTATACAAAATTATGCCATAAAACTATGCTGTGAGAGAAGGGTTCATTTCTTGTAAATGTGACATGACCATCTTGGTTATTATGTGATCAAACTGTGCATTTGGGACTAGCCTTAGAGGTTGTGATGAAACTGTACATTAAAGACTGGCCTTAGATGTTGTGATAAAATTGTTTATTGATGTGCATTGATCTAGCAGGATTATGACCTTATTGGGATCTAGTAGACTAAAGTTTAGCGCTATCACTTCGTATGTTTAGATCTAATTAGTAATATTAAATTTACTTTAACGACAACAAAACCAATCACATAGTCCCTAGTCTAATTCATGAGATGAATCTATTGAGCATAATTAATCCGAGTTTTGCTAAAGTACTCCCAAATAACTTAAAAAAGGAAAATCTAAGGACATTACATCTTGAGGTAATAGGTTTAATGTTTATTATTTATATTTTTAAACCCCCCAAAATAGAAAAGATATCTTCTTTATTAGATCTAACATGATTGAGTTAGATTTAACTTTTCTTTCTTTCCTTTTTATCTCTTGGATTTAGAGCATCTCCAGCGGATGGGCCAAAAATGACTCTCCATATCTTCATTTGGTTATCCACTCTAAAAGATTCCCTCTCCATATTACTCAACAGATCAGCAGACTAGCCAAATCCCACCCTCCAAATCTCATTACCCTATATTTTATTGGAGTTCAAATCATTTGAAATTGGTAGATTATAACAACTACTTTTTGTAACAGATTTTTTACAACAACTCTAATTCGAACGACTTATACTGTTGTAAGGAAAATGACCCTAGGCCATTGTTTGTGATTTTGGCGATTGATTGACAACATAATCATTGGGACTAACAAGTTGTCTAGATCATATTTGTAGATATTTCTAGGTCCCAAGGATACTTTGGAAGCCATCCAAATGCTTATATAATCAGTATCCAAATATTGGTTATCCAAATTGAAGTAATCCAATTCACGTAGAAAAGTGTGGCAATGAAGATAGAAGAAAAGACCCGCAAAGAAGCAAAGAAGACAGTAGAAAACGCAGAGGCACCGACTCATTCGGTGCTTTGTGCAGTAGCCCACCGAATCAATCAGTGGTGGCGGGAACAGAAGCCCTGTGAAGCCCAGTCAGAAGGACCACCGACTCATTCGGTGGTATTATCAAGGGGCACCGAATCAATCGATCAATATGCCCAGAAATACCAGTTCGGTACTGTATAGATTTGGAGGGGCACCGATTCATTCGGTGGGTAGCACCGAACCAGTCGGTCATTCAGCCTGGAAAGAGCTGTTCGGTTCTGGTGAGCACCGATTTATTTGTTGGTACAAGAAGAAGGGGCACCAAACCAGTCGGTGCTGAAGAAGACCGAAGATGAAGATCAACTCAGAGACCACCGACTCATTCGGTGGTAAAGGAGGAACGGGCACCGAATCACTCGGTGGTTGGACCAGCCCCACATGTCATTGACACAGTGGATCAACGGCTAGTTCAACGGCTAGCTGAGGTGGCACCACCGACTAATTCGGTGGTACCCCTCCTGCACCCACCGAATCAGTCGGTGGCACGCAGAAAGGTTGCAACGGCTTGCAATGGCTAGCTCCTTTGGTTGGGGCTACAAATATAGGTTGCCTCGGCCATTTGAAGAGTGCTTGAGCTCAGGGAAGATATTGGCAAGTGTTCTACACATTCTTAAGTGCTCAACTCACCAAAGTGCTAAATAGAAGATCTAGGTGATTAGCTAAGTGCTTAGTGCTAGTTAAGACCATTTAGCGCATCTCTTAGGTGTTTAGCCTAGAGTTCAGTGAGGTTTGCATACCTCTTTGCTTACCGGTGTTTGCACGCACCAAGTGTTGTAATCCGGGACTTGTAGTCTTGCGAGACCCTCCAACCGAGTTTGTGGAGAGGCCGCCGGTGCTTGTGCAAGGGAGGAGAGGCCCTTGGCGTTTTGGCCGAAGCTCTACCAACTGAAGACGGCGAGGAGCATCCGGGGAGGGACGAGCGGAGTTACTCGACCGTGAGACCCACTTGCGCATGGGGAAGTCCCGTGGTCACCCACGGAGTTACTCGACCGGGGAGTTTATGCCGCTGCGCGGGCATTCCCTTTGAGAGGGGCTCCAACAACGAGGATTAGTGGAAAGCTCGTGAGCTTTCCGATACCTCGGTAAAAATCACCATGCCGGGAGTTTGCTCTTCTCTACCCTTTAGCTTTCGCATTTTATACTTGCACTACTTTCCGCATTTACCTTTCCTAGACTTGCCATGCTAGTGTAGGAATGGACTTAGCGGTAGAGATAGCAACACATAGAGAAAAGTTAGAGCACATTTAGATAGAAATTAAAAAAGGGTTTTATATGTGCAATTGGAGCCTTAGTTTTTAGAGACACCTAATTCAGCCCCCCTCTTAGGGTGTCACGGTCCCTCAACTGTCTTACATGCATAAAAAGTAAACATTATAAAAAGTAAACATTAAAATGTCGTTTCTTCCTTTCTGGAATGAAGGACCTGACGTACCAATCCCTAGCTACAGTATCATGCTTTTCCCTCATAGAGCCAAGCAAGAACATAAGCTTTACTCCAACCAGATCAACACAAATCCCCGTTTTTTCTTTCTCCCATTGCGAATCGATGGAAACCTACACCCTAATCTCACTTTCCCGTTTTCCTGTACAGACCCACGCAACGTGTATCTTTGATTTCTGGGCTTGCGGACAGTTCTGCGGGCGGGGGGAGGTGCGCGGGAACAGACCTGAAACACGTGGGAAGACCGGATGGCCAGTCTCCACAGCCCGCTAGATTTGCCGGGTCTGAACCTTGCGATGGCAAGTGAACAGGGAAAGCCAGTCGTTTGGAGTAGCCGCTGGAGCTTCGCTTTTTTGCGTTCCAGCCAAATATAACCATGGCAAGTGAGATGGAGTAGCTCCTGAAGATGATCTTACACGGATCTATCTAGAAAAAAGAACGTGCCATGGTCATGACGTTGCTGACGTGACTAGCGCATGCGTGACTTGATCAAATGCATGGTAGTAGAACAAGACAAGTTTGAAAAAGATCGCTGCATACAACTAATCCTAACCTGGTATGATAATTTTCATAACATGGTATAACTTGAGATGTGCATGACGGAGTGAAAAAAGATCGTTTCAAACAAGAGAGATCGATAGACGTGTAACGAATACGTGCCTAAGTTCCAGCGTGTAACGTGTTGGATAATTATATGTAATAGGCCATATTTTAATTCTAAAGGTTATAATTAAATTTATAAATATTTGCATGACTATAGTGAGTGAAACAATCCATGTGCACGTGTTCAGATTTAACACAGATATAAAAAAGAACACAAATAAAATAAAGGATAGCAGTTCGGACATTGAAATGTACCCGGGGCGGGACCTTTGCCGGAGGCATCGGTTGCGCCGTTACCAGCTGCAAAAATACCATCCGAACTCATGTTGTTCCTCGACTGGCTTTGCTCGAAGGAGTCGTACAGATTTGATGCAGGAAGATCCGTTGATGCAGTGCAGTCCGTGCGCCGGAGCCGTACAGGAAGGAGATGTGGCGCGATGTAGTCGTTCGACGGCGGCGGAGTGTCCAGGATGGTGAACCGTACGCCGGTGAAGACGCAGCGGTTCTAGGCGAGCAGTCGCGTGAACACGCTCCCCATAAACCTGATTGCCCCGGTATCCCGAGCAGGATCTCGAAGAGGCAACGGTGTTGAAGGCACCTGCTCTCACCGGTGATGTGCGCGCAACGCCGGCGATGGGGAAGCAGAGTTGCAGCAGAGAAAGGAGGAGGAGTAGTGTCTCAGATCTGAATCTCGAAGGAGAGGGTGTCCCTGTTTATATAGCCCTCGGAGGGAGACGAGAGAATGAACCTGGACGGGAGAGAATCAGGAAGGCTCAATTATGGTATCATTGATTGTCATAACCAGCCCTTCCAATTACCGCGTCTTCAATTGTCATAACCAGGAAAAGAGAGACCCCTCCCGCACGCCAGGCTCAGGCTCAGGCTCAGGCACAGGCTCGGCTCGGCTCGGCTCGGCTCGGCACGGCACGCCACGCCACGCCACGCCCATGGCCCGGCCCGGCGAGGCGAGCGAGCGCGCACACGTGTGGCTCGCCAATCTCCCCTTACCGGCTTCACAAGAGGTGCACCAAAAGTTGACCCTTTAAGTCGGTTGAGATTTTTTTTACTACCAATATGGTTTTAACCATAATAACTATAACATTAAAAGTAGGCTATAATCCTTTTAGAATAAATAGAATAATGGGCCGGGCCCAAATATTCTAACAATCCCCACCAAGGATTCTAAGCCGTACTTGAAATGTTCTCAGATCCTCTTTGATATACCAGTATTTGATGGAGACTGTTAAGTTGAACTTCCATCTAGAACTAGGGCTATATTCGTTCACAATTGAACAATGGACTATGCCTTGAATTGTCAGTTTTGTGTAAACAAATTTCACCAGAGCTCTACTGATACTAGGCTGCAGGAGCATCCCCGCTGTTTTGGAGCTTATGGGTCATACTCCATGCCTTTCATGAGTTTCTAGAGAGCACCCAAATCTTATACACTATGACCAGTAGTCAGGCTCATATAGGTGTGTTCCTTAAAGATGTTCAGTAGGACAACATCTCTGATTCAATGAAACAACTGCCTTGTTCCATGAAACCATTTGGAACGCATTAAGGTATAAACCATCCTACCTTACAGGTTTGAAGAGAAATACATCTTCTTATGGAATGAGCCTTTATTAAAGGTTCTCTTCTCTCAGTTACACTATAGCTTGTTGCACCATCCTGCTTCACGGGATCTCCGATCACACAGAATAGGTTTCAACCATAGAATAACCCACGTGGGTCTCAAGCCCAATTCCAAAGATGCATAGTCTATCACATTACGCGAAAGACCCTTTGTGAATTGATCTGCCAGGTTCTTAGCCATCTGAATATAACCCAAGGATATAAGTCCGGAGTTTCTCAGTTTCCTAACAGACTTTAACTGCCTTTTCACATGCCTGGATGACTTCATGTTGTCCTTAAAATTGTTCACCTTGATAATCATAGTTTGATTATCACAGTTCATCAGAATTGCCGGTATCGGTTTTTCAACTATCGGCAGGTCAGTAAGGAGTTCACGAAGCCATTCGGCCTCAACTGTGGCGGTATCCAGTGCTGTGAGTTCTGCTTCCATTGTTGACCTCGTTAAGATGGTCTGCTTGCAAGACTTCTAGGAAACAGCGCCACCTCCGAGTGTGAACACATAACCACTCGTGGCCTTGAGCTCATCAGCATCTGATATCCAATTGGAATCACTATACCCTTCTAGAATCTTAGGGTCCCCGGTATAATGAATTTCATAGTCCATTGTTCCTACTAGATAGCGCATTACTCTTTCAAGAGCTCTCCAATGATCATGGCCCGGGTTTGAAACAAACCGATTCATTTTTCTCACAGCATATGCGCTGGCTCGATACATCAATGAACCAATTATTTGAGAGTATCTCAGCTGATCTCTCGTTATCCTTTTATTCTTCTTCAATATTAGACTGGCATCATAAGGAGTTGAGACAGACTTGTAATCGTTGTAACCAAAGCGACTCAACATCTTTTCGACATAGTGAGTCTGTGACAGAGTCACCCCACCATTTCCATCCTTTACCAGCTTGATATTGAGGATAACATCGGCCTCTCCCAGATCTTTCATCTCAAAGCTCTGTGAGATAAATTCCTTGACTTCCTTAATCACATTAAGGTTAGTCCCGAAGATCAGTATGTTATCCACATACAGACACAAAATCACTCCATCACCTCCACCAAAGCGATAGTACACACATTTGTCGGCTTCGTTTGAAACAAAACCAACAGAGGTTAGAGTTCTGTCAAACTTCTCATGCCACTGCTTAGGTGCTTGCTTGAGACCATATAGAGCCTTCAACAGCAGCTTGCACACCTTTCCCTCTTGAACATTCGCCACAAACCCATCAGGCTGATCCATATAGATCTCCTCTTCCAACTCCCCATTTAGGAAAGTTGTCTTCACGTCCATTTGATGAACGAGAAGCCCATAGGAGGCTGCCAGTGAGAGTAGCACTCGGATAGTGGTCAATCGAGCAACAGGTGAGTAAGTGTCAAAATAGTCCTCTCCTTCTTCTGGGTATAACCCTTGGCCACAAGCCTAGCCTTGTACTTGTCAATAGTACCATCAGGCCTAAGCTTTTCCTTGAACACCCATTTGCAGCCCACAGGCTTGCATCCATATGGGCGATCAACAATCTCCCAGGTACCATTAGTCATGATAGAGTCTATTTCATTTCTGGCAGCTTCCTTCCAATAGTCAGCGTCAGGAGTTGAATATGCCTCTTTAATGGTCTTAGGCGTGTCATCCACGAGGTATACAATGAAATCATCACTAAAAGACTTAGCAGTCTTCTGTCTCTTGCTCTTTCTGGGAGCTTCATTGTTATCCACCTCAGGATGTCTCACATGAGAAAGTTCATTGTGTACAATCGGTTCGGCGAAGATATCATCCTCGATAATCTCTTGCCTAGATGAACTTGTTCCATCTTTCATTGAAAAAATATTCTCAAAGAATGTAGCATCTCTGGTCTCAAAAATTGTACCGACCCGCCATGTTAGGTACTCCAGAGTTCACTACCAAAAATGTATAGCCAACACTATGAATAGCATAACCAAAAAAAACACAATCTACACGCCTCGCCTCGCCACGCCACGTCCCGGCGAGGCGAGCGAGCACGCGTGTGGCTCGTCAATCTCCCCTTACCGGCTTCACAAGAGGTGCACCAAAGGTTGAAACTTTAAGTCGGTCGAGATTATTTCCCACTACCAATATGGTTTTAACCATAATAACTATAACATTAAAAGTAGGCTATAATCTTTTTAGAATAAATAGAATAATGGGCCAGGCCCAAATATTCTAACATAACGAGCATGTAAAATCCAAGGAAAAGCAGCCTGCGGTGTTTAGGATAGATGGAAAAATCAAAATCGGCCCATGACAACTTATTTGACGAGGACGCTAGATAAGGAATGGTGGACACTGGACAGGGGCTGATGTGAGGATTATGAAGATCTTAGTTTTCCTTTTTTTCTTTAAAATATAATTATCAAAATGTTTATCTTTTTTAAAATGCATGGCAGTCGTTATTCATCTGAAGTCAGCATGTGCTACCATAACCATGTGTAAATAATAGATTAATTGGCTTTAATAGATTTGTCTCGCCAATTAGCCGAAGAGTTATGCAATTAATTTTATAATAATTAACTCGTGTTTACTTCTCTTAATTGTCATCAAAGCATTCCATGTGACAGAGAACTTTAGCCTGCCAGATCCATACAGAGACAACGGTTTCATGAACAGCAAACCTAATTATGAGACTTGTTACCCAAGTCAGTACTTATGGCAGCAAAGAAAAACATCTGTTTATCTAGGCATTCCTGTTGACGTTTCTAGTAGGAAAAGTGGCAGCAAAATAAAACATTTGGATGGTGCAGTACATGTGCCAAGGTCTCATTATGAGACATTCAGGTAATGTAAAGACATGCAAAAAGGAAAAAGCATAATAATAGCGTGCAGAATGATAGAAGCTAATGGGTTGTTTGATGATGAAAAATTGATGGTTCTATCAGATTATAAAATCATAGAAATATTATTTACTTTCTGATGAAGATGTGCCCATAAGAACATGTACAAGTAAGAATGTCCTCGTCTGACAGCATCACCAAGATTTGATGAGAATGAAGTACTATGTTTTTTTTACGGAAAGATTGACTACTTGCCGTCAGTTACCTCTGAGGGTGCTTAGAGCTGGTACAATTAATAGAGGTGAAGACAATTCAGTCAGTTATAGGAGATGTAAAAGGACCGTGACACCATAGGGGGGTGAATTAGATGTTCTAAAAACTAAGACTTCAATTGCACATATCAAAACCTATTTTCAATTCTATCTAAATATGTTCTAAGTTTTCTCTATGTGTTACTATCTCTACAGCTACAATTTTTCACCCTAGGTCCAATCCTATACTAGCATGACAAATCTAGAAAAGTTAAATGCGGAATGTAGTGCAAGTATGAAATGCCGAAGGTAAAGGGTAGAGAGAAGAGCAAACTCCCCACATGGCGAGTTTTACCGAGGTATCGGAAAGCTCATAAGCTTTCCACTAGTTCTCGTTGTTGGAGCCCCTCTCAGATGGAATGCCGGCGCAAGGGCATAAACTCCCCGGTCGAGTAACTCCTTGGCTGACCACAGGACTTCTCCACGCACAAGTGGGTCTCCGCTCGTCCCTCCCCTGATGCTCCTCACTGCTCCTCACTGCCTTCACTAAAGCTTCGGCCAAATGCTAAGTGCGTCTCGTCCCTTGCACAACCACCAGCGGCTAGTCCAGAAAATCAGTTAGAGTGTCTCGCAAGACTAGAAGCCATGGATTACAGCACTTGGTGCGCGCAAGTACCAGGTAAAACAAGAGGTATGCAAACCTCGCTAAACTCTAGGCTAAACACCTAAGAGATGCGCTAATAGGCCTAGACTAGCACTAATCACTTTGCTAGTCACCTAGATATTCTAATTAGCATTTTAGTGGATTGAGCACTTAAAAATGTATGAAACACTTGTCTCTATCTTCCCCGCATACTTGAAATGACCATGGGATGGGTATTTATAGCCTCAACCAAGGAACTAGCCATTATATAATTAACCGTTGCACACTTAATGGGTAAGACCGACCGATTCGGTGCCCCTCTTTGCTACCACCGAATCAATTGGTGAAACTTCAACATTTTGATTTCACTGATTCAACATTTCATAACTTTTTTTCAACATTTCGTCTGCGCGGTCTCAACTATTCACCGACTGATTCGGTGCCCCTTTCATGCCACTACCGAATGAATCGGTCCTCCCCAAAGTTATACGGTACCAAACTGCATTTGCTGGACATTTGGATGACTTGCAAAGTATCCTTTGGACCTAAATTATCTACAAGAGTGCATCTCAACAAACATGTTAGTCTCAATGGTTTTGTTGCCAATCAATCATCAAAATCACAAACAATGACCTAGGGCCATTTTCCTTACAAAGGCCTAAAAAAAACTTCGCTAACACAAAATCAAAGAGAAGTCTCTCCCTCTGGTCAAGTTCTTTTTTCCGGGTGTCCAGTGATTCATCCGAGTTATCTAAAAATATAACACGCCGAGATAAGGTTCATTCATTGAAAATACTTTTTTTATAATAAAGGTAGTCAATAATAGATAATAAAAATTTGGAAATAAAATAGTAATATGAAAGTAATTTGCATCAATAAATATTTTAGTTTCATACTATGTCAAAATAATATATTTATTACACAATTCAGGGATGAATTTATGCTATAAAAATGGATAATATAGGGTTTGTATATATCCACATCCACAGTTGGTCTGAATATTAATTCGGAAAGATCAAACACAATATCCATTTAGGTACCATATTAGAAACCAATGTAGATATGCCATATTTCACGTTTTAGCATCATGGCAACATTGGCCTTCACAGTAATTAAGGTGCCCCCTTGGTCGCTGAAGAGTCTGCCTTGTATTATTTCCAAACGTTATATCTGCACATACGTTTTGATACGAAAGGAAGAGATTCATATGCTCAAACAAATAAGTACATGTGAAATTCGGAACATGTAAACTTTGGGAGGCATTAAACTTTTGAATTGAATCAGTTATTTATTTAGTCATACCTCTATCTTTGATTAAGGAAGGAGCATATTGATGTCCAGGGTGTGGATACAACTCAAAACATGTGGTGATTTGCTTTAATATTTAAGACATTAGTTAGCTGGAATAATCCAGTGCAGAGTTGGGCGGCTTGTCTGTTTGTGGCAGATTCCTATCACTGATGAGCAAGAGTATATCCCAAGCGGTCGAGTACCTCGGTTTACGTGACGGTCCAGAGTAGGTGGTCAATTTCTGGTCCAATAGAAAATTATAGGCAACCTGCATAGAAAATTAGCCAACCTTCATATATACAACGAAAAAGGGACTACAAAGGTGCTGGCTCCTCAATTCGTCAGCAGATTCTACGTCAGCAACCTCTTGCCTCTTGGTGGACATCAAGAGGAATTAAGGAATCTAGTATATTTTTAGTTATTCGAAGATGGAAATAACATGGCGACTAATCAGCTTAGCCCCACGACACAGTCCATGGTCCAAAATAATTGAACAATTTAACAGTAGCATGGGATGCGTGTTCTAAGGCTAGTAATCTGATCCCTGCATCCACAACGTAGAGATTTCTGGTTCTAATAATTCACACGATCGAATAGACATGAATTAATACTGTCATTTGTGTCGTTAGTTACCTAAATAGACATAAGCTAATTTCATTATTGTGATCTATTTGATGGCTGATTGAGGATAAATGTTTCTCTTTCCTGCATATGCTTAAATTGTCCTAACAATTTCAAAAATCTTATCGCATTTGTGTATGCAAATATCATAACACGAAATATTTGTGGCGTGGTGGTCACTCAAATTAGACTGGAAGTTCGGTTTTGGGTGAACAGATTTTTGGACCAAGTTCACAGACCTATGCAGACTCCTCACTTGCAAGATCAGATTAAATCGTGTCTTAGGCCCAATTTTATGGATCAAATTTGTTATTTCCCTAAATGTTAAGCTTTGGTCTTCATTTGAGTATTGGTCAATCTAACTAAACTCGTGGTTCGATATCAAATGACTGAGATGCTGACATGGTACGGTGCTGATATCATTGCTTGTTCATTAGCTCGATTTACTTCTAATTTAGTATTAGATCGGTGTGTCACTGGAAGAATCATCGAAGTTGCATTCATATGCGATGTATCTTGCAACGATTGCCTATGAATTTTTCAAAAGTTAAGTATTTCACACCCCAAAGCACGACAGAGAAATAAGTAATAGATTGTAAAATTTATAATATTGATTTTTTTTTCAAAATAATGCTCTTACATTGATGGACGGAAGGAATAGTTATGACTACATTGAGGTCAAAATCTAATTGCGCATGATGACTTCATTAACCAATAAATTAATTGAAACACAACTGATTTAGATGTAAAGGTTCTTAACCGATCAAATTTAAGCATGTGTCGCTATACATTGTCACAATGCATACTTCATTATTAACAATTCAAAGGGTTCATACAAGTCTTCATTACTTAGATGGCAGGTAACTAATGATTAATATATATGCCATTTGAAGAACGCTGGATGTAATTATTTAGCAACAGGGGGGGAGGAAGGGGGGTATGTATGCATGTTCAGGTCCCCTGGGTGCACATGTATAGCATCCTTAAGTCTGGCTGGTGATACGACCAACTTGACTGAACAAGTTGCAGTCGCTCTTTACAATATATATGATGCGCACAAAATCTAGCGTCTTGTCACACGATGACACAGGATGACCTAAATGTTACATCTACCACACAGCATCGTCTACTATTGTTTCGCGTTCCAGAAGTTAGTATCGATCACCATTTAGAGATGATAATTGCCGTGATATATATCTTAATTCTTAACTCCTTATAGTGGCTGTCGATGTTAATAGCTTACTACATACACTGCACATAGAGGTATTGTTTATCAGCACACAAATTGTCAACAGCAGATCCAACTAGGCAACAACATATGCTATTTTGTATTATGCGTGAGGTATACTAATGATGTCAAATGGATGAATGGTACCGTTGCGAGACTTGTTTAGATGCTCGAATTAAATAACACGCCGCGCCCACAAGCGACATAGGGGTCTTGCGCCATCGCCGCCGGGCCACCGCCCTCGCTACTCTCCTCCTTGCCGTCACCTGAGCGAGAGACCGGAAGCCCAATGCCCACACGTTGCCGGTGGGTTTCCTTCGACAACTTGACGGTCAGATCCACCGTGCCCATGGCCGGATCTCTCACCACCATGGGTGGATCTGTGGCCATGGTGGGACAACTACGAGGAGGCCCGCACTGTTCACCGCTTGTGTGTGGGCCTGTTTGTGGCAGTGGCGTAACCGCTATGGGTTGTGGTGCTGGAGTAGTAGGTGTCGTGGCGTCCCGGTTAGGAGACGACAGCGCCAACACATGGGCCTTGGTTGGCATCGTGCTCGGTGACCCGATAATTCTGAAGGAGTGGAAACTACAGAAGGTGAGGCGAGGGCGGGTGCACACCGGGGCCGCAGGTGGCGGCCAACCTTGCGAGTAGGCGTGGCGGCCCCTTCGTCAGCTTCAGGGTACCATGGGCGAAGCGCAGCCATGGCACGGTATATATGTCCGTGTGTATGGAGATCCAGCGTGGCAAGCGCTTCTAGGTGGCGAGCACAGCAAAGGTGAAGGTCGGCGGCATGGTATGTGGTGGCGCCATGGCAACACCGCCACGAGCTACCTGCCATGGCCATGTTTCGAGAGTGAAACGAGGGGTCGGCGCTACGGGGAAAGCCCTTACCGGCACCCTTGCTGGTAGAGATGACGATAGTGTCCTAGGACATCATTTTTCCTCTAAGGGCATCATCTGAGAGCCACAACATTGTTGCACGTTGTTATCTAGATGAAACCCAGTCCAGATCTTGGATGTACAACAGCGGTGCCTTTTGCCATCATGTCCTCCTTGGTGGCGTCGTCTCTAGAGACCCACCTAGGCTTGTGCTATTTTTGGTCCATTGGTCATGGATGATGGCGGTGTCCACGAATCCACTGTGTGGTGGTGGCGTTTACAGCTAGGTGGCAGTCGGAGGTTGTTGCATGTCTATCATGTGTGGATGCTTTGTGGCGGTCGATTTGCTTGGCAACCATCTGTTCGGTGTGGGACTACATTGAGGATAGCGCTTGTTGCATCTCAACATCATGGGACGACTTGTCTTGCAACGGACCACTGCTGGATGCTCAGCTTAGCTTAGCTTTCCGGGGCAATACATCGTCGTAAGATGGCCCAAGCAACTTCAGCTTTTTGGCATGGCGGCGGAGGTTATGTGCTTGGGTGATACAAGGATATGAGGTCGGCCTGCAAACAACAGCTTGATATTGATAAAGAGCTGGGGACGTGGGGCAATATATTGCTCTCCACCCTTATAGCGACAAAAGAAACGGGACCATAGCATAGAGTACTGTGGCATGGCGAGGTCGTGAAGTGTGGTGTTTCCATGAGGTGACGAGAGCGAGGTCGAACGGTGGAAGTGGCTAGGCCCCTGCTCATGGAGTTATTGAGGGTGGCGACCGAGGCAGCCTTTGAGAGGCCTGGTTTTCGGTGGTATCACTTCGTTGGGTGGAGGGTGGTGTTGCATCAACACGGCGGCTAAGGGTCTCGCATGAAGGTGGTCTTTTCGGTGTGGTGATGTGTGCGTCTTTCGGTTTCTTGTCCACGCACTGTCACACCTTGATGTTCTCGGTGACTACATTGGTGTGGATGTTTGGTGGGTGCTGCGACAGTGTTGGATTCGTCTGCAGGTGTCGTGTCGAGTGCTTTCCAACCAGGCAAAGTTCTCTCCTAGAGATGCTTATGTCAATGTACCAATCTGACCGGCCTGCGTTATTGAATTAGGCGTGTGTTGATGCCCCAGTCCGACCCACTGGTGTTGTATTTGTGCTTTTCTTTTTTTTTTTGTGTTGTCTAGCTATAGCCTCCCAGATATTAACCTTGTTATTTTTCTGTTATATCAATAAAAATACACTCGTCCAGTGTTGTTCGGTTAAGAAATTAAATAGCACGTGAGGATGATTCGCTAACAATGCTGACACATCAAATACTAGCCAGAAATATCTACTCTCGACAAGACTTTGCTCGTAGCAGTCAAAAGAGGCTATTTATATTTTATAGTGATGTGCGTTTCTAGTGCCAGTGAGCATGCTAAACAGTATAACTAATGGTATGTATAACAGAATGAAATAGAAGATTGAGGGCACGTAGTGGCGAGTCCAGGCTGGGCTGCTGCAGCCCGTTTCGGGTCCATAAAACATGTAGTATTTCCATGTGCTATGTTGGTTAAGGCTAGTGTGGGGTTTCATGAGCAATAAACAGAGTGGCATATAGATATTTTTTATAATGTAGCAATATATTAATGAAGAGATATAAAATGAGTTTCATGAGGATAAAACCCTTCATACATGGTTACCTAGACAACTTGTGTCTTACATGTAACTTAGGAAACAACAATAGATGAAACTATGCATTGAGAGAGGGGTGTTTCATTCTAGTTTCAAACAATTATGACATGTCACTCTAGGTAATCTAGGTAAGTTCGTAAAACTTCCATTGAAAAAGACTTAAAAGCATGCGAGCAAGATCAATTTATAGTAGGCCTTATTGATTTCCCATGTGGGAACTTTTCGTGATTTTTTAGATAAAGGAATAGAAATTCCTGCCTCTACACCACTTGGGTGTACACAGCATGGTTTGGAACAACTCAAGCACTTAGGCTCCCACTACAACTCACTCCTTTCAGATCTCTAACACGCAGGAAAGATATATGCAAAAGGAGAAGAGTGAACACAGGAAGCATCCCGGATGAACGATAAAAGATTATGACTAGAGGAACTAGGCCTCAATCCTGCTAGCATCACGCCAACCAAACTTGGAGAGGATGTCCTTTGCAATGTCACATCAAAAGTTTAAACACTAATTGTGAGTATTAAAGTGACTAATTACAAAACTAATTATATAAATAGAGTGCAATTCAGACGAATTTACTAAGTCTAATTAATCCGCCATTATTACCATATGTTTATTGTAGTACAACGTTATCAAATCATGATCTAATTAGGCTCTATAGTTTTGGCTCCTAATTACACTTCATCTCTATAATTTTAGTTTCATAATTAGTTTGTATTTATTACTTTAATTAGTGTCTAAACATTCTAACAAGACATTACATTGATCTAGACGTGGCCCAGCTGGCATTCTGGGTCCCCTAGTGCATTCATTTTGGATTGAGATCCCTGTTGGATGTTGCATTCATTTGAGCGTTCAAGTGATGCCTTCCACATACTTTCAAAATAAAAATAAAAATGATGATTTCCATATCACTTTCCCAGCAAAAGATGAAATATTTTGAACTGGCCCTTCTGTCGGCATGGATGGAGATCTACGCCAACTGATCATGCCCCTAGCCTAGTGAGTTTTACTCCCATGGTCCTCTTAAACCAAATATGCTAATTGTGAAAGCTTGTGAAAGCATGTAGGAACTACCGGGTCGTAAGCTTGTGACCTGATACTAAGACTAGAAAATGACTAAAACTTCCTCACTCCTCTGTTTTCCTCTCTCTCCAACACGAGAACAATGGCTGTTGGCGTGTTAAACATTCACATGTTGAAGTACAGAATTTTTTATTTATTCATCACGTGTCCGGCCTCACAAATGCCTAGACCTGCTCCTTGTTTCTTACTCAGTCAAGATACATTGCGCTTGCCCTAGTCGGTTCACTCCTATTCATGTAAATAAATTGAAACGAGCTGGCATCTCTACCGTCCAGCAATTTGCCATTTTACAACCCATTATCCCAGTCATAGTGGCTCTATAAAAGACTGGCCTCACAAATGTCCTAATGCACTGCATGGTGCGGCGAGCTAACACATACAACCAAAACCAAGCAAACAACCATCCCAGCCCCTACCTCGTGAAGCAGCCAACGAGAGCATCCATGAAGCTAGAGCTAGACCTTCGAATGGCCACCGGTGGCGGCGAGAACAGCTATGCCTCCAATTCTAGGCTACAAGTTCGTGCTCATCTAGCAGCAGATCCGCTTATCTGAACTGCAGCTGCAGTAATTAATCATTGACTGTTTTTTACAATAATCATTGACTGTTTTGTTATTGCAGAAGAAGGCCATTCTAGAGACCTGGCCATTGCTGCAGAAAGCCATTGAAGAGCTATACATGTGGCTTCCCTCTCGAAGCACGATGGTGGTGGCCGACCTTGGCTGTTCGTCGGGGCCAAACACGCTGCTCCTTGTCTCCGAGGTGACGAGCACCATCCGTGACCTTGTGCAGGAGACGGGCGGCCACCGCGGGTTGGAGTTGCAGTTCTTCCTGAACGACCTGCCGGGCAATGACTTCAACCTCGTATTCCGCTCGCTGGAGCAGCTCCAGAACCGCGACGCCATGGCGAAGACGGCAGCGCCTCCATGCTACATCGCTGGGTTGCCTGGATCCTTCTACACCAGGCTCTTCCCACGGCAGAGCGTCCATCTCTTCCACTCGTCCTACTGCCTCATGTGGCGCTCTAAGGTAAGGGCATACATATTGGGAAACGTATAATGCATAACTTGAAATGGTGTGACGAACAGGTCAGCTAAAGCTTAATATGTTTTAGATCAATGTTTTATATATACTAGCAAAGACGCACGTGCGACACGCACGTGGTAGAAAAAGTATATGCGATGGATAAATAACTAAAGTGATGATTAAAAAAATAGTATTTTGCACAAATATTCTTCAACTTGCAATTTTGATGAGTTTGCATCCTTCCCACCTCCCTCGGCCCTTATAAGAGAATCCAACGTAAAGGTACGGTGTATCCTATTTGGGTGATAAACCTTTTTAATTCTACTCGTTCTTTATAATTCTATATATATACTCGTCTTTGTAATCGGTAGTATGATTGTTATTATATTTTTATACTCACTTGGTCAAAACTTCATATGTTTGACTTAGAAAAATCTAATTTAACATGAAAAACCTGAGAAAGTAGTAGTGAAATAACCAACATTAGAAATAGAGTTACGTTCCATGCTCCTTTTATATATATAAAAAAAACTTCTACTTAAAACAACAGTCGGACGTGATGGTTTTCTGCCTCCCCCACTCCGAACTGATTAAGAGCAACGGCTTTGTTTTTTAGAATCGTTTGATTGAAAAAACAATATCGAGCCCACAGCAAGAATTCATGTCGGCCCATAAAGCAAGGATGGGTCATGTAGGGCGTGGGTTATGAGAAGCCAGCCCATGGGCTGACTGGTCAAAACAAAACCAGGATACGCAAAGGAGGCAACATGCTCGGGACGACTTCTGTTATGAATCACGGAGGGTAGGACATGTTACGGTGGAAAAAAACAATCCGTTTTTAGCAGAAACATTCTTTAACATGCGATTTTGGTGGGTTTGACCCCCTTCCTATCTCCGTTGACCCTTACATGTGGGTCCAATGTGAGGGGTAAGGTGGACCCAATTTGAGTGAGAAACGTTTTCAATTCTACTCGTTCTTTTATAGATAGATATGAGCTCCAAAACCACAACGTGTAAATGTAACAGATAGAAAAAAAACAGATATATGCAGTGCCAGAAGAAACCGCTAATATTGGGGGTCTACTGCTATCTTTATATTTATTTCATATGGAACTATGAACAGGAAGAACTTCTGGATATAATTTTATTAACACAAGATAATATTTTTGACGTAGGTTTTTATGCTACTACTGTTGTGTCTAATCTTATTGTATATATCATATATAAACATTTTTCTCAACTCAAAATGTGCAACTTATCAATTTAATGCATTAGACCAATTATACCCCAGGAACCATGAACAGAAACAAAGAATTACTGCTTCCTGGAAAATTGATGTTGTGCTTACCTCTATTAAACAGAAACTTATTAACTATTCAACATGTTGCAAATACCACATATACAGCTAATTTTACCACCAAAATAAATGAGTACAAACTTGAAATAAAAAACAAGAAACTTGCAGAGAATAATTCCTAAACCTATGAATCTTACAAATTGAAATCGCAACAGGTCAGAAAACAAATCCTTAACAACATTTCCTTTTATTCGTGTATGTATGCTACTAGGTCCCTGAGGATCTATCAAGTGGAAAACATCTGAATGAAGGCAACATCTACATTGGCAAGACTACTCCGCCAGTTGTTGCAGAACTTTTCCAAGGACAGTTCAGAAAGGACTTCGAGTTGTTTCTTAGACTTCGCTACAGAGAACTTGTATCTGGCGGCCGTATGGTGCTAACATTTCTTGGTCGTAAAAGTGAAGACATACTGAATCACGGGGATGTAGCAACTATGTGGGAATTGCTTGCTGAAGCTCTCCAGATTATAGCCCGGAAGGTACTATAAGCATAACCTGAAAGAACCTTTGGAATTTGTATAACAAGATATCGAATATATTGAACCTGATCCTAGTAACTGCACTAGTTATCAAATAAGAACTTAACGCATCCAAACTCAACTCCCAAATACGTAACCATGTATGGTGCAAATATAGGGGCGAATGGAACGGGAAAAATTGACCTCCTTCAACATTCCATTTTATGCACCATCGCTGGATGAGGTGAGAGCACTGATCAAGCAGACGGAGCTCTTCGATATTGAATATATTGGACTCTTTGAGTCCAACTGGGACCCCCAAGATGATTCAGGCAGTGATATGGTGCATGATTGTGTCACCAGCGGGGAAAATGTCGCCAAGTGCATAAGGGCAGTGATTGGACCACTGATCATGGACCACTTCAGTGAGGCTATCCTTGATGAACTGTTCCTGATATATGCCTCCAGCATTGCAAAGCACCTCAAGAAAGGGAAGGCCAAGTACCCTATCATTGTGGTCTCATTAAAGAGGGGTGTGTGCAATACTATAGCCATATAAATGGCTATCTGGTGTTACCCTACCTAAATAATTGTAACTGGACCACTTATACCCGATCAAATGTGTAATCTTAGGCTCCAAATTAAAAGGAAATTGGAAGAAGTTTCAAATTCTTAAGTAATACAGTGCCATTGAAGACAAAAAAAAATTCACTTCTCACGAATGCCTCTTCAAATAAATGAACACAAAGCTCTTGGTATTCCTAGTTTACCAGTTTTCATCATATAACTCATGTTGAACATAGAGATACTGTCACTGCAATACTTTTCATTGTCAATCACCTTTCATGGAGAAACAGTGACTAATGGAAGGTTTACAATGTGGAATTAATTCTATGTTCTTGTTTGATGATCAATCCAGAGAGTTCACGTCAACATCGATCTCTTGTTGCATCGTCCGTGTATGCACTGTGGAATGCTCTGCAACCTTCTTCGTTTAATTCACTACCACAAACTAGCTCTATGGGCAAAGATTATGTCACATCCCATGCTCCAAAATCTGCTAATGGTCTAGTTCCTCACTTTGACAGTCCCATGTACACATAGAACCCTTGTAATAGTTTTATCCTCGGTTCGTGTAAAAAGATTGACCCAGAGGTGCTATGCCTGAAGTGATGAGCATTATAAGCTGTCCCTCATTATTCAAAAAAAAAAAACAAGCTGTCCCTCACCCTCTAAACTATAAATGTGACACTCGACCAACCAACTACAGCCACAATTTGGTAACGTGTCAACAACTTCCACTACAGGTATACTGAGTTGGAGTATTACAATCACCCTACCTAAGAGTTGATGCCCGGCAGCTCACCACATACGTAGCTGCTGACTTCGTGAAACATCCCTTCATACTACCCTACCGCCAAAGGCCCACATGCTAATATGCAGGGAGGGTGAAAGTGCATATAGGCTCCAAAGTGGGTTTTGGTGGACTGTATAACAAAATGATAACTAGTTTGTCCAAGTTTGTGAGCAGGTTTTTATTCTTAAATTCATAATGTAATATTGCCTCATATGTTGGCTATGTGTTGCATGGATCACAATAAAGAAAAGCAAGTATGTGATCCCATGACGCAATAATGTGATCAATGACAAGCAAAGGTTAAGTAAAAGTTGGAGGTGCGTTTATGATCAATGAATAAATCTCCATACCACGTGATGGGTTGTTTGACAAGTGAAGGATGAATAAGAAGAAAATATGGATATTATCAAAGAACACATTACAAGTCTTCATGGGTTTATAATGTAAGGGGTTAAGGACATATGCTTATGTGTTATACATTGGTCTTATTCTTGGAAGCTTACAATTCATGGATATTCTTATCAATCAAGAACAAGCATTTGAAGAGGTCAAAAAATCAATGAAGTAATAGCGTGAGGGACTAAGCAAGCTTTGGTTAAGCGACGGCTTGGACCATGTGCGAATTGCTAAAGTGAAGTTACCAGTACTCGAGAGATTTTGATGAATCATATATAAGCCTTACAGAGAGAAGCAATGCAATGCATCAAGCCTATTGTGAAATGGAGTGACTTAATGATTCAAGCATATCTCAATATGGATGATGGAAGGTTTTAAGTCACTAGATCAAGATTAAAACATTAAAAATAGGCTTTAATCTTTTAAATTAAAAGAATAATAGGCCAAGACCAAATATTCTAACATCAAGAACTTAATTTCTATTCATCGGCTTAGACGCAATAACTCTGTTTCCGTTGAATTTGACCATTTTGACTTCTCCACCAAAGAACTTGCACACTAGGGTGGTTCTTCTTTGCACTAACGATTTGGGATCTGTACCCGCTGCATTCTCCCGTCAGGTCTACATCTCATGGCTTCCACATCTCCGTCAACATTTGACATGCGCGGCAGGACATCCATGGCAGCCAGCTCTTTCCCGCATTTTGAATTCACTTGTAAGCCCATGAATAAACATTCATGTACTGCCTACCGAATCGGTAAACATGTTCAATAACCCTCTAATGAATCTTTTTAACAGGGAAATTGGTCTGTGGCACATCCTCAAACACATGGTTTGGTGCCCAGGACACTATTTTTTAATTTTGCCCTAGGACACTCGTAGTGGTTTATTTTGTACATAGCACATTGCTCCAATTAAACAAGTCTTTTGCTGCCTAGGAGGTGAGAAAACAGTAGGTAGAGTGACTAAAATGCCCCTACCTTTCTAATAGGAGCCATTGGAGAACTTCATCTACCGCGCCAAGCTCGTCCTCTTGCAAGCTCAGCCTCTCTGCTTCAGCTGAGCTGCACCCTGGCTGCACAACCACATTCCCCACCAAAGGCCATCGCGTCCCCGCCGGATAGGATGAGGTGTCGTCGGGCCCCTACACCTGAGCACCTCCACGTGAAACCTCCACATGGACCTGTCAGCAGGTGGTGATGAGACATTGGAGAGGGAGCGTAGATTGAGGGTGAGTTTAGTACCAAGTAGTGTTACAAACCGGTACTAAATGGTCCACCATAGGTTACTTCAAAACGATAGCATTCATCACTTAGTTACATGTATTGTATGGGTGGGATGGTAGTGGGTGCTATGCGTGAGGCTAGGGATTGCAAGTTCAAGACCCTGTAGGCGCACAGGGCCTCCTGGATTGTTTAGTTGGTGCATATTTAGTAACAGCTTTTACAACCAGTACAAAATGGAAAATGTGGTACCTATCGCTACTGCTACAACCAGTATTGACGGGGTTTTCTAGCCCAAACCCCTCCCAAACCCCCGGTACTAATGCTCTGTTCGGTTCAAGCAAACACCGATGGGTGTGGCGGCCATGCAGACTTGAGGATTCGCACACCATGCTCCATTGGATCCAGACTTGTATTGGTGCTTCTTTCATTTCAGGCTCACTTCGACCTCAAGGCTCCATATTAATTTACAATGTAGATCATCTGGCACTTTAGGCAGCGAACAGCCTATGCTTCAGAAACTACTTCGACTACGTCACTGCGTGTATGACATAAGTTTGCTATTAAGATTACATAAGCACCTAAGGTAAAATGTATAAAAATCTTTTGGCCCTAGCTGACATCCACCACCAATCGTGGACGATCAAGAATCTGACTAGGCCACCACCAGACCCAAGCTTCAACCACCGGAAAATATCCACATGTTCGTTGTCAAAAATGGATTCTTCACTCGCAGTCGAGCTCTTTGGCTATAAACAAGCTGTACCATAAAGACCTGTTCACATTTGCATCAGCCATGTCCATCTTCAAGAATGCTCCAGATATCCAGTTTCTATTTGAGGACTGGGATGCTTGAGTGGATAAAAATCCCTAGGACAGTAATGAACATTGCCAACCAGGGTCACTCTTTTCCATATAATCTTTGAAGTCGACATGACTGTTCTGCTATCAACTTATATGTTGAGGGACGATCACGTGCCACCATGGAGAAGCCATCATGGTACATCTGACTCCCTTCAACCATCAACTGCCAAATAAGAGCACCACCTCCTGCCTGCAGCTTTTGTGCTGAATTGTATATTTTATCATAAACAAGCTTTAGAACAGTGTCTCCATTGACTGTGTTGTTCACTTCTGGATGCTGGAGATACCCTACTTCTGAGAACAGGACAGGCTTTTTTAAGATGTATTCACTGTCATTCAAGTGCGAATCAACCCAATTAGAAAGGTAGTTGACTTTTTCTTCCATGCTTGCCTTCGGTAGCCTGTAAAACAATGCATCAACATCATGACACAGCGTGCAATTAGATATACTAAGAAAAATGAAATGATACAGACCAGCTATCAGGATAGGCATGAACCGAAGCAAAATCAATGTCTTTGACAGCTGAGTTCTGTATGAAGTCCGAGCAGAGTAAAGCTGCCCAGTCTCCAGGATTGACATCCAGCCTCTCAGATCTCCCAGGGCCATAAAATCCTTCACTACCAACTGTGACAAGATGCACTGTGTCCAAACTCTTAACATATGCTGCCATTTCTTCTATCCAAGCCTGCAAATAAACTCTAAATTAACCAATGCGGATTTCATCTTTCGACTTTATTTGAAGGGAAGGGGTTGTTCAAATAGTAGGCTACCTGGATATGAGGAGCAGATGAATTGGAAACACATCTGGGCTCATTCATGAGTTCCCAAGCAAATATAGCAGGTTCATCACTGTATTTGATACCACTGTAAGAGTTTCTTCGTGTCAATATCGCCTGTCAATAACATCCATATGGTGTTATGAAATGATAAGGTTTTTTTCTCCAGAAATAATCAAATAGCTAAAGTTACCTCAAAAGGTAGATTGGAGAAAAATACCTCTTTAATAGTAGCAGCAACAATAAAGCAAAAAAAGTTGTTTGTATATTGGTGAAAAATACTGTTCTCTTTAATAGTGGCAACAGCAATAAAGCAAAAAAAAGTTGTTTACATAGTAGATAGCATATAGCAACACTAGGACACAACATGCTAAGCTATATTCATTGTACTTTCCCAAATTATGTGCATAACAGCACCACAAAAGGTCGATTAAACAAGTAAAAGGTTTTAAGGCATTAACCTAAATGGATATATTAAAAAAATCAGACATGTATGCACCTGAAGCCTGAGGGTAGTAATTCGTCAATTTGGACGGTACCATAGCAAAGTTCTTGGAAAATAATGTTGACTCTAATGGCTAGAGGATTAAGTGAAAGGGAATATAAAAGATGCCACGGCTTGTTTTACTACCCTTGGTCCGTTACTATTCACTGACATGGAATTAGCAAGGAAATACATTTTTAAGATGATGGAGTATGCAGACACAAAGAAACGTAGAAAAATATTTGTGCACCCTCTATATGCTCTTTCACTACAATGATTGCTGTAACTTGTTCTAAACCAAGAACTGCTATGCTCCATAGACATATACCATCACAGCACACACTTCACTGTGGACCACAACTCAGGTTCCACTAAACCAATGCCCAATGCTGAAATCTGAGAAAATCAGATACATTGGTCTAATAAGCTCATGAGTTGACAATTTGAATATTAAATAAATATGGTGTACTTGTTTAACCAAAACAACACTGCTTCTTGTATGAAACACATTTACATGATATATAATTAGAATAATGACTTGCAAAAAATCAGTATCAAATAACAGAAACCACGACTCATTGCAAGAACTGTCAGTCTGAAAACTATCAGCTTAGTAATGATGTTTTTATGTGTATCACATAAGCCCATTAATCAAGTAAACCTACAAGAATGCAGTGAATATATAAGTAACCTATACATGTTGACACCAAGGAAAAAAAACATTTCAGACATGATGATTACCTTTACATAATTCTTATAGTAACCTCTAATAGTTGGGTGAGAGAAAAAGGAATCTGCAGAATTTGTAACATTAGCACCAGCTGCTTGTGCCCACTGAACATACTGAACCTTCCCTCCAAAGTTATCAAGGTTGTTGACAAGGCAAAGAATCAATCTAATATGATTTCTTCGGGCTTCATATATCATATAATCCAGCATCTACAATGCAAAAATTCCAGATTAATAAATTCCCATGATATGCTTCTATGAGCCAGCTTGCTGAGGGGTTCAGAGTGATCCTTTAAAGTGCATTCCTCCAAAAATAAAAAATAAAAAAGATAATACTTCAAAGATGCCTAAAACCATTCAGAAAGAACTGTGCATTTGTGAAAGGGTACATATAGAAACGGAATAGGAATGCAAGTTATATGTATTTTGGGTCGTAGGGTTAACACAAAAACTTGATAAATGAACTAGGATGATATTATACGTAATTAATTTAGGAGAAATAAATTATAGTGGCATGCCATCATAATTATTTAGTTTGTGCCAAAAAAAACACCATTGGGTGCCCACTAAGGAATTATAACTAACCATGATGCAAAAAAACGAAGGGCCTGTTTGGAACAAACGAATGCAAAACAGAGACAGAAAAAAAAAACACGAATAGGATGAAGTGAAAAGTTAACAATTACAGGATTTCATAAGTAAGGAATGGAAATTCTCGAATATGCAAGAGAGCTGCATATCATTTGTATTAGTAGAAGAAGAATTTGGCCAAAATAGCCTTACACCACACATCAACCAAGACACAAACTCACACACTCACACACTCCCAGAGAAACACCAATCCTAATCTCATGCCTAGAAATTAGACACCATGACCAGTTAGGCTCTCATTCCAGCAGTTAGCCGGGGAGCCTAGTAGCGAGCAGGGCGCTAAGCCCTTTTGCCCCTGCAAGCATCCAGAATTCAGCCTCCTCCTGTGCAATAAGGAATGGAAACATTGGGCTGTTTTTTAACATAGCCATGCATGATAAAATAATTTGGGTAACATATGAATAGAACACTAATTGTATTAAAAATGTAATTGAATGGTGCTTTCCACCTCTAGTAACACTCCTACATGTGGGGCCGATGGTCCATAGACCGAACTAAGTCACCCACAGCTCCAACCTTATCCTCCCATCCTCGATGGGGCATGGCGAGCGCTTGCCGCTACCCCCACAGCCACATTGCTAGACACCTTTCCTCCAGCCTTTGTCTTTTTTTCCTTTTAATTTTATTTCTTGCTATGTTTCTTTTCTTCCCCTCTTCTTAGGTAAAGGCAAATCAGTGCCACAATGAGGAAGAACACAGCTAAGTATGCTTAGCACCCGAGCTTATGTGCAACTGCTGAGCCCGTGTACATATATAGGCAATGATGTCCTAGGGTTTGGATCATAGGAACAACACCAATTGAGGAGATCCTTGCCTAATACAAATCCATCTACCTACACCCATCCAGGGGATGGAGCCAGGAAGGCCTGTGCGGCACGGTACCCATGGTCTAAGGGGCCTGCCTATTATACCCTTGCTCAGAGCTCATTTTTTGCTTCATCCAAAAGTACACGCCTGCATGGTGTGTGCCTCCAGAAAGGTCTAGCGACTTCTTTTGTTCCAAAATCTAGACATGCATATGCCATTCTTTCTGGAGGAAAGGAGAACTCCACTTGTCCTACGATTTTCCCAAGTTCCAAATGGGCCCTAAGGGCTAAGGACATGCATTAAGGGCTTGTTTGGATGCTGCCAGGCAGGCAGCAATGGCAGCCGCAGGTGTCCAAAATCAGACACCTGGGATCCCTGCTTGCGCCAGGCACGTTTGCCAGGGCTCAAAGAAAACAGGTCCTAAAGTCAGCTCAGTTATTCTTTCTTTCTCTTTTTGTAAATCTAGTTTGTAGGACTAAAAATGTGCAGCAACTGGCAATTAACTGTGTTCCAGACAGATCCCAAATATTGTGGATACCGTCCCCCCCCCCCCCCCCCCGCAGTGCCGCCCAGAAAAAAAATAATTTTTGGAAACCACCATTTAATAATACGGCATTTGTTGCAGTATATCCATCCATGCAAAAGATATCCACTATTGAAATATCGAATCCATTAACTACTTAGATTTTTGCCTCTTGGCATGTGTGCATAGCAAAGTTGGTGACGTTGTGAGAGGGCAGGAGCAGTGGCAACATTAAAAAATTAATAAGAACTTTACAGATGATAGACAGTGTGTATTTGGAGGCAATTCAAACCATTTGGGCCTCATATACATATTAGGTGCATTTTCTTCAAAATTGTGGAGGTTTATCTCATAGCGAATAAGAGTGTCAATACAATTTGTACAATTGCCATCTACAAGATAATCTAATGGCTGTAACGGTTTTTTTTTAGCCGGTTGTTGGTCCAGGTTCCATAGATTGGATTTGTTATACAGGTTATAGAAAAGGCCTCTCCAGTCAGTTTGTGCGTTTTATTATCAGGGTACCAAAGGATTCCTGTAAGTCACAACGTTCTCGTGGCAACTCCCACATGCTTGCACATGCACCTGTTTGTTAGCTGCATTGCTTGGAATCACCATTCACCGCATGACGCTCGTTAGTTAGATTCAGGTATTTAAGGAATCAATCATAATGGAATTCCAGTCAATACTAAATAGCGCCGTCCCAACCCAATAGCTATCATATCGGGAGAATAGAGAAGGGGAATGAAGAGGTAGCGATCCGTACCTGAAAGACAGGCTCGCTGAACCGGCCGGGCGAGATCTGGAGCGCGCCGGGCCCGCCGTCGCTGAACGCCCACGTGCGGCAGACCGTCAGTCCCATGCGCCGGCCGCGGCGCAGCATCTCGGCGGCCAGCGCGGGCGACCGCGACGAGAGGAGCCAGTAGGAGTTCCAGCCGTTGACGTAGAGCGGCGCGCCGGTTTCGGCGTCGACGAAGTGGGTGCCGGCGCGGCCCGCGAAGGACAACCGCGGCTGCAGCCACGGCACGGGGAGCTTCAACCCGCCGGGGCCGCCGCCGCCGCCGGAGGGGCCGCTGTCCGGGAGCGAGAGGTAGGCGAGGGCCAGGAGGAGGAGGAGGCCCAGGAGGCTGTAGAGCCGTGTTCCCCGCCGCAATGGCATCGCCGCCGGCGCTGCCGGACCGACGCGGCGTGGTTTGGGGCGCGTTTGCGGCCGTCTCGGACGAGACAGCGCACGTGAGAAAGTGAAGCGAGTTGACTAGCTAGCTGACTGTTCAGGGCAAGCGTCGGTGACGCGGAGTCAGTCCTACACGCAGGACGACCCGCCGTGTGGCCGCACCGCGACCCCGTGTCTTCAAGAATTCTAGAGAACTTTTTTTTTTTTGCGTTTTGTCCATATTTTACATTTGAAGGTTTCGAAAATGAATTCTTTTAGTATGTTTGGTAAGCTCAAGATTCTACCATAAACATTTCTCTTTTTGGCATTACCATAAACATTTCTGGTTTATAATTTTTTACTACGAAGATATTTCTCCTAAAATTACAATCACTTGTAAAATATTTGGCTAGATCATTGCATTATGACTCGTTAATGGTACCAATAGTTAAATTTCCTTTTGTACCATTGCTTAAGGATCTCAATCGACTTAAACAGTAGACCATCGTACACCTTATGTAAAGCCGATAAAACAGATTGGTGAACTACACGCACGCGCACGTGCTCATTGAGCCGAGCCAAGGCTGTGGGCGAGCCTAGCCTTTCATGATGTGCATGCGACGGGGACAAGTTGATTGTTTTCTTTTGGGACGACTGATTGTTTCCATATGAGGCCTCTCCTTCGCTTGTCGTACTGAACACCACCAACCTTTGCCACATTCCCATCATCGGTGTTGCGTGCACACCTCAGGCGAAAGTAGGTGCCTCTGATCCGTTGCCTCTGCGAAATCATGCTCGGGATAGCGGGGCAATCAGGTTTCTAGGGACTAGAGAACGTCTTCAGGTGACTGCTCGCTCATAATCTAATCGTGCTGTTCTCATCGTTCACTTCACCGTCGACTCCCTGGACAACACTCCACCGTCATCGTATGACTACTCCGAACCTTATCTTCTTCCTATACGATTCCAGCAGAACGACCTCAACCTGTACGACTCCATAATCGGCACTGCGTCAAGTAGTCTTCTTGCATCGAATTCGTACGACTACTTCGAGCAAGGTCAGTCGAGTAGTAGCATGAGTACTCCTCTAACTATTAATGGTGCACCCGTTGCCCTGGCAGTGGTCCCATCCCATGGTATAATTTATACCCCTCCTTCTAGTTTTAGTGTTGTTCGTATTCATCTTTAAATCTGAGTTAAATACACATACACTGCTCATAATTATCATAATAATATTACTGAATTTTCTGTTAAATTTAGGAATTAAAATATAGCTGAAAATACATAATTATCCAACAGTTAACAAACGATGTTTTGCATCCACGCCTTTGCCTGTTTCTATTAACATGCCCGAACCAGTTTATATGTATCGTGATGATTCTATGATTTAATAGAGTAAAAATTTGGCACCCATGATTCGATCCGGGGACAAACAATGACACATTGACCACTTGCAAATTATTAACCAAAGTCCATTCAATTCAAGAATCTTTCTTGAGGCATACCGGCGACTCGAGCGAGGTTGAGCCAGAATTGCGCGTTTCATTCCATTTCTGGCCTCGAGATTGGTTAAGCTTGTTGGAGTATTTGACCAACATATAATTGCCCTGCCTCATGGAAACTAGTGCAGCCTTGCAAGCTTCCCTTCCGTCGAAAACGGAAGCGTGCAAGCCTCGCTAAGCATGGATAACAACACATCTCTGTGCTTTGGTACTGCTACGGCACCTCAGCTCAACGGTATACCTTGGAGCTAGTTGACCTGGATTTCATCTGACGTAGAGAGAGAAGACAGAAAATATTATCGCTAGCAACGGAAGCCACGCTAATTTTATTTGTCCACACAAGGTACCGTGGCCCAAACACAACTCGATCTGGATCAGGTTTCAGATCCACTCTGAAGCCAACAAGGGCATACTCCTAGCTTAACAAACGATTGACATTGAAGGCGTCCTAAGGATTAAGGAATTAGAAAAATAATATATAACTTGAGGCATTTGTACCAACTAAACACGGTATAGCTATTAATATTGTCAGTTGAAATCATGCATCTACAATTCCATCACTGATGGGGTGATTGGCTGATTGCGCTTTTATGTAGATAAAGTATTTAATTGTTTTATTTTTTACGGTTCAAAATGATCAACTTTATATGTTGGCAGAAGCTAAAATTATCCCCACCGATCTAAGATATTATATGTATTTTAGACAAACTCATTACCACGATTTGAGAAAATAAATTATTTTAGACAATAGCCTAGTTCGTGTCAAACTCAAGATTTTCAAATATGACAAACAAGCAACACAGGAAAATACATAGATAAACATAAGTAAGTAGGTCAAAATTCTCTATTTTTTTTAAAAAAATATATGCTATCATCATGTTATACATTGATTTTGTTGAATCCATCGTGAATGTGTAACATCAGAAGATTTATTTGATGTTGTATTAAGTCCATTAAAGTTAAAAAAATCTTTGGATTTGAGATAAAAGCGATTTATACGTCAGAACGGAGAGAGTATGCCTGGCATGCCGGCAAACAAATACCGAATACAGCACATAACAGAAGTTTACAAATACCAAATACAGTACATAACAGAAGTTTACAGAATTCAGATTTCAGAGTCGTCGTCTCCACTCAATCAGCATTACCAGCCTTCCCTCCCTTGCTTCCTTCCGCCGTCGGCCCCCACCCACCTATGGCTCAACTCCATCGCCTTCCCCTCCTCCTTTTCCTCTTCGCCGCCGCCGCCGCGGTGTCCGCAGGCGGCGCGGACAAGGCCCACGTCTCCGCGGTAGTCGCAGAGAAGGGCCTAGCCTTCGCCAAGGACGTGCTGATCGGGAAGGCGGTGCGGTCGCTGACCCCGCTCCGCCTCCCCGGGGTGGAGAAGGCGGTGCGAGTGCCTTTCCTCGGCGGCGTCCGCGTCGTTGCTTCCAATATCACGCTCTTCCACCTCGATGTTGGGGATAACTCCACCGTCTACCCCGGGCACTCGGGCCTTGTCGTCGTGGCTTCCGGCGTCACGGCAAACATCAGTATGCACTGGAGCTATCGTTACGACTCGTGGTTGTTCCCGATAGAGATCGCCGACAGCGGCACAGCCTCGATCCTGGTAATGGAGGAGATTAGGTTGCCTTTGTTTTGACTGATTGCGGGCTGATTGCGCTGGATTTTGATGTAAATTGTGCTAGATTTGGCCTTGTATAGTCGTATATTCGTAGAAAGCTGAGTTCGTAGAGTTAACTTTTGTGAAAATCTTCTCCTGATGAACTTTCCTTTTTAACAAATTCTAGCAATTGCTTTATGAGCTGCTCAAGACTTGCATACTGACAGAGTTTTGGGCTTCAGGAGGACAGTTATCTCCTTAAATCCTTTAGGTCAATGCCTTAAATAATGGGAAATATGCAGAACTTTTGTCATTTAGTGCTAATGTACATTGGATAGAAATTGCGTCCATCTGGTTTCCATGCTTCTATAAAATCAGGGTGCTAGCCTTTCGTTCGTACTGTACTTCCTATTTAATTTCCATATTTAGTTAAATTGCTGTAGTTTTCTGTATTTCTGAAAAAATAGCCTTTCGATGAGGTAGTAACACAAATGGTAAATGAATAAATGGTATGTCCTATTTCAAGTCAGAATGGTGGTTCATGCTGCAAAATCTTCAAGTATTTGATTTATTCAAGATATGGATCATTAACTGCTTGTGTGCTCAAACATTTTTTTATCTACCATGTAAAGAAATATTTTATATAATCATGAATTCATGGGATACAACAACCTCTAAGCATTGTTTGTATATCGTTACTTGTCTGGTTACTATTGGATACTATTAGTTGTCTGCTTACTATGACACATTGGGAACCAACTGACAACATCAATAACTTGTCAGTTCTGATCTATCTATGGCTATTTCAATCTTTATTTTTTTCCCTTAAATGGCACTTCTTCTAGCTAAGTTCTGTGAGCTTGGTTGGGCCATGCTCTCTATGAATCACTGGCATGTCTTTTGTTGAGTTTGTAAGGGGTGGTTTGGCTGTTGTATTTGTTACTCGTTCATCTTTGATTAAATGAAATAACTCTCCTTAATATTTGAGAAAAAAATGGCATTTGACAGTTTAATCATACATGGGTGGGAAAAAAAATCTGGTCCTTTTGTGTCCAAACATTCATGCGCTGTTAGAATGAACTCCTGATGGATAGTCTTCATTATTGAAGATTTTATCTAGCTATGAATCATGTATCCTAATATGAATGCACTATTTTAGGATGCTTGGTATTCTACCTTTGAGTTTTTATATTTTTTTGTTATGCTTACTGAGAGAAAAAAAAATATCCTTCTATATTTGTAAGGTTAAAGGAATGGAAGTTGGGATAACAATGGTCATAAAGAACATCAATGGTAGTTTGGCGCTCTCTGTTTTACAATGTGGCTGCTACGTGAAGGACCTAGTGATATCGCTGGATGGCGGTGCATCTTGGTTTTATCAAGGGTATGTTTTCCCTTTGCATCTTTGTTGATGAATTCATGCATTGCTTTTTAAAATATGTCGAGATGAAATCATATTAGTATCTGATGATTCAGAATTTAGCACTGAAGGTAATCTCTGTTTTACAAACATTCGTGTGAGATCTGGTTTACCCCATATTATATGTACCTCTTGACTCTTGTCATGTGCAACAAAGCAAACAATACATATGTCATTTCTCAATATCCTGGACAAAAATTGTGGTGTATTTCTTTTGCATAAAATTTTTTACCACTGTAGTAAATTCAGAAGGGTTTGCATATTAACCAAACCAAGGATAATATATTGAGTAAAGACAATCTCTTCTCCTGTGGGTTTATGTTTAGTTTAAGCCCTTTCCTTAGATGCTGTCACTTAAGAGTATTTTTTTCCAAGAGATGTACAAGTATGCTACTTATGTATATTGTGAACTATGATATGTTCTCACACTTGTATATATTCATGTAAATAATATATAATTTTACTAGAATTCTCTGGATTTTATAATTGGACACATCAAGAAGTAAAGGCTCATACTTGATTCACTATGTTGACTTGACTACTTGTCTTAAGGTTTATAAATGCTTTTGAAGATCACATTAAAGCTGCAGTTGAGAAGGCAGTACCTGAAAATATTGTTGAAGGTGCTGGGAAACTGGACTCATTTCTGCAGGGTCTTCCTAGAACTGTCAGTCTAGATGACATTGCTGCCTTGAACATGACTTTCGTTAATGATCCGCACTATGGCAATTCCTCAATTCAGTTTGGTATCAATGGTTTGATTACGAAAGCAGTTGCTAAGACAACCAATCTGCAGAAGCATCCTCAGCTTTCTTTATCTTGCGGTGGTGCATCCAAAATGCTTTTGCTTTCAATTGATGAAGATGTAATCAATTCGGCATCAGAAGTTTATTTTAAGGTAAGAGCAATACAGTTTATATGCAGGGCGGAGCCAGGACCAAGAGAGGTCCTGGGCTGAACATGTATATTTTTCAGCTATGTTAAACATTTTTTTTTATCTATGTTTGGTCTAATATGCCATTGAAATCTAAGCTCAAGCCCCGGTCTGCAGCACAGGCAGGGGGGTGGGGGGGGGCTGTATATAGGATACCTTTTTTGCTTCGACAATGTCTTCCTTTGTATTGTACAATTATTTGTTGCCTGCTTTTACATGAATATCTTTTTGGCTCCAGGCAGGTTCAATGCACTGGGTTGTTGACAAAGTCCCTGATCAATCTCTACTGAACACAGCTAGTTGGAAATTTATCATTCCTCGCTTATACTGGAATTACCCAAATGATGATATGCGGCTAAATATTTCTATGGCCTCATCCCCAGTGATAAGAATTACGTCTGAAAAAATTGGTGCTACCATTAATGCAGACATGATAATTGATATTATAGATGGCAAGGAGACAGTTCCAGTAGCATGCATCTCAGTGGTAAGAGGGATTAAATGCTAAAGTTAGTACATGTCATTTTGTTTTTTTTTTCCCATTGCTCCAGAGAGCAAAGAAGATTTTTCTTTTTCACCAATACGTACATTTAGCAGACTTTTATTTCAACTTGTGTTACTTCTTTAATCAATCATTTTTCTTACTTCCTGCTCATATATTTCTTTGTAGCTTCCATCCAGTATAATTTAATCATACAATTCGTTGCAGGTTGTAAGTGCTTCTGGTGTTGTTGAGACATCAGGCAATAAAGTTTATGGTAGAGTTGGATTAGATGACTTTTCCCTTGCTCTGAAGTGGAGTAAAATCGGAAACATCTATATGTCTTTGATTCAGGTACTCAATCTCACAACTTTGTGCCTTTTTTCTCTTGTTTATTTTTGCTTGTTTTAGTTTCATGATTGTTCTAGTGAGCTGCAAGACATAGAATGTTTTGTTCTAATCATTTACTGTTTCAGTGAATTGGGTCATAACATGATGATACCTTTGCAGGGAGTGATTCGTGTTCTCTTGAACACGGTATGCATGCCCTACTTGAACTCACGGCTAGGGAGCGGATTCATCCTGCCTGTGGTCCACGGTTTCACACTTCAAGGCGTCTACATTCAAACTTCAGCTGAGCAGTTGACGCTTTGTTCTGATGTCGTCCTCGCTAACGCAAGCAGCTTGGCAAGTTTAGCACATTTGTGATACAGAGGAAGTCCGTATACCTTATAATGTCTGGGGCGCAAAGCAGGCCTTGGGCATTTTAGAGTTGCAAGTACAACACTTACACATATTTGTACATTATTGTACATATGATCTATTTATCAAAATCATTCACGTTCATTTGCACCAATTCATGAACGGTGTGCATATGAATTCAGAAATTTTGTGCAGATTATCGTACATAATCTGCTCTTTCCCAAAGTTACCCACGACTTAAAATCTTTTACATCTTTGAAATTGAGGTGGGATAAGATGTACAGCTTTTATATTAGTTCTTTGAAACCAGAAACCAAGGAACCTTGTAGAAGAAAAAAATGAAGTGTCTGAATTCTGAAACACAACGCAAATGCATACGCATGGTCTATTCTTTAATCTTTCTATCAAAGCATAAGGCGTGAATGTAAACTAAATTCTATCCGGTTGAGTGTGGTGTTGGGTGTTGTACTGGGTTCTCTACCCGTATTCTTCTTATTGTAATGAAATCGCAGCCCTCCTATGTTTTTTCGAGAAAAAAAATTCTTGAAGTTCCTCATGAGCAAGGCGGATTCTTCATCGATGCTTTCTTCTTTGCTTCGGATGCCATGATTTTGTCTCATCTACAACACTAGCACTAGCATAATCCCTTTGTTTGCTTCGTCACAAAGTGATGTAAGAATATCCTTCTCAATTACTCTTTTTTTTCCAAATTATTAGTGATCTTAAGTGTCATTATCTAAATTCATGGCATTTAGTATGAATGTAGACATATAGTTGTCTAGATTTATAGTATTTTCAATGGATCTATTAAAAAGCTAGGATGACTAAGTAATTTGGAACCAAGAGAGTAGATAACTGTTGTGGCCCTCGAGTCACGCACAGTCCAGCCATCACTGTGCCCCGTTCGGCCGTTCCCGTACTCTACTAGTCTAGTGTTTCCCTCTCCTCGCGCGTCGGCATCACTGTTCACTGCTGCTGCTGTTGGTCTCTCTCACCCTCAAGTTCCCGTCATCCTTCTCGTGATCTCGTCCCTTCTAAGCAGGCGTCACGCACGCCAAGCAAAGCTTTCGAAACTCCGCGCCTCAGCTCCGGAACCTTCCAAAACCCCTCCTCGCCCTCCCTCCCCACTCCTCCACCTAGGGTTTTGCCTCCGCCTTCACGCGATGGGGATCGGGCGGAAGCGGCGGCGCGGGGGCGGGGAGCTCTGTCGGGCGGCGGAGATCGTGATGGTGCTCGCGGCCGCCGGGCAAGCGCGGGGCGGGCGTGCTCCGACGGCGGCGGAGCGCGCGCTGACGGCCGAGGCGCGTGGGGCGCTGGCCGCCGTGGTGGCGGGTCAGGTGTCGCTGCGACCCAGGGAGCTGTTCGCGACGGAGGCAATTCGCGCGCTCGTCGAGGACCTTGGGCTCGCCTGGGCCAGGGACCCCGCCGCCGTGGGGTTCTGCAAGCGAAGGGCCTCCATCGCCGACAAGGTGCTCCTCACCAAGCGCAAGGTCTGGTGCTGGCGCCTTTTGTCTGATCATTTATTCAGCACCTATTCTATTCCCTTGAAGCTTTGTTTGTCCTTGATTGGGATAGTTTCCTTAGCTTGTAAATAGCCATTTTTTTTTTTTGCGGGCGTTGTTTTTGGCTAGATAATTCTATACGGTGAAGCAGTAATTGTGCTGCCACGCCACCAGGGCACGGTTTATGTTCACGAGTGCATATATTGGGCCTTGATTCTGTTATGTGGGTTCAACTTGCACCATTTCTGATATAATGCAATAAGTCACAATGACAGCTAGTTGTTATTATCTACATATGGTAATGCCACGGCGCTATACTACAACCGCGTCACTGTATAGCTTGTGTTACACTACAACAGGTGATGACTTGATGCACATGGACATTATGCCAGAACCTTGTATCTGTGATATGCTAAAACTGACAAGTGTTTCCTTTTTCGTTTATTATGCATTGTATGCTAAACCGAGAATGAGCAAGCATTCATTCACTGACTAGAGGCTAGATATAGTATTTCAATTCAATATGTTATACTATGACTTTGCACGTTGGGAGCATGAAAGCTACAAAAAGAACCGTCTACAAAGCTTAGTTATATGTGCATCAGATAACAAAAAGGTATAATGTAAAGCATGGATTTTTCCCTGAATTTGCTAATGTTATTGAGTTTTTTGGGTTCCATATGATTCCCTTGTTTGTTATGTTAGAGCTTCAAGTAAGGAAGTATATTATTGCATTGCAGTAGTTCAAACATACTAATGTGTTGTTTAAATAGTGGGCTATAACATTTAGCAGCCACTATAGCCTGCTATTTAGCACACAGCTGATGTGGCTGAGTTTTGTGCATCTTTCTTGATCTTTTGTTCTCCTTTTCTTTCCCATAAGTAGATGGAAGGGAGGAGGGAAGTTCTTGTCCCTACTGTGCCTAAAATGACAGCCGCAAGTGCCAAAATTGGATTCCAGCATGGAGCTTCTAAGGTCACCACTGGATTACCCAGGAATCAGTCAAACCCGATGTCATCCTCAATGATCTCAAAGCAGCCCCCGCTAAATGGAGCAGTTGCAGGAGCATCTTCTATAGAATCACGTCACATTCCCTCAGCTGTTTCACTGCCAGCTGTTTGCTCTGCAAATGCCAAAATGGAAGTTGTTGTTAATGGTTCTAATTTCACACAAAATGGAGGTACTAACATGTTTTTCTACCCCACTATCCATGCTACAACAGATCTGCCCTTAAGACTATCCAGCTTGATGTCAATCTATGAGATGGATCAAGATCTACATCTACTTGCAATTTGGTAAACATGACTGATTGTGAATGAGTTTTAAGTTTAAGGATGGATTTATTTGTAGGAAAAAATGTAAAATCCTGATAGACTACAAATTAACAAAATAAAGAAAAAGGCAAGAGGTCACAGTGAATTTATTTCTTCCTTTCAATTTTTAGCTAACTGGAAGTAGAAGACTGAGATAACACAGTATAACATCTTCTCAGGTGTTCTTAGAACAGTTTGTGTTAATAGTGCTCCAAAAAATTATTACAATTGTATATAGCTCTTGTTTAGCACTTGATATGTCCACACAAAAATATGGCAGTGCACAAAGATAAGCATTTCTTTGAAGAGATATTCTTATAGGAATAATTCCTTCCACTTTTTATTCTGCATCATGACATCACGCAAATTGGCATCTCATGTACCTCTATAGTCTGCATATTTTGCTACATATAAAATAAATTAAAAAATGGGCATCCGATATCAGAACATGTGTCTTTTGAGTTGTATAAAAGTATGTCACACCCAAGGGCGTTGCTAAGGTATTCTGGAGTAATTGTGGACCGTCTATTTAGGTAGATCTAGATAGCTGCTATCACATATTAGGTAATAGGAGATCTAAAAACTTATATTTAGATCTATTAGGCAAAATATTTTGAAACACCCATGACTGATAGGATAGATCATGCCTGTGATCGTTGATTATTGTTTACTTGTTTTGAAAATTATCTAGCATGACATGATTAGTTGGCGTGTTGATTTATGTTTCATGACATGGTTGCTTGCAATGCTAGTTTTTCTTTTTCTTTTTTTTAAGTGTAGCATGCTGTGCATTAAGAAAAAATTTGACATGCTAAGAGTCATGTTAGATTAAGTAAAAAATTTGAAATCTTGGCATGCTTTGTAAATTTTTTGGGTCACATTTTTTAAACAAATAAAAGATCCGTGGCATTTTTTTTGGAAGATTAAAGATGTACGTGTTGTGGAATCAATCTACTGGATTTTACTTCAGGCCTCCAACTTAGATGAGGGACCGAACTCAATTGTGGCATGCTTGTGCTTTCTTTATTCTTACATGACCAGGGGCGGACCTAAAGATCGGACTAGGCCCCAGGCTAAGCTAGTTACAACATGTTGCAACTCAACTTTATGTCTAACATTTCTTTAGTTTTTTTAAGTTGGCTATCTATATAGAAAAATAAAAGGCCTAGATTTGTTTGAGCTCTTACCTCCTAGGAGGTAAATGGAGTACCATAGCAAGGCCCGACACTCAAATATATTTACCCATGTTTATTGGCCTACAGGGATATTATTTCCTGCTTGCTTATTGGTTATTCAGAATCTATGAGGAAATCAAATAACAGCAATGTTTTTGACAAGGAATGCCTGCTAATCTCCGAATGGCACACAACATTCATATTTTTAAATCCATATAACCCCTTGTATCCTAAATATTAGTTTCATTATGATACCATTGTTATTTTCTTTGAAAAGTTGGGGAAGATATAGAATTTTGTAGTTTATGTAAAAAAAAATCCTACGTAGGCATTCCTATACATTTAATTCTGAATGTGGCTTATTCTTCTGAATCTCCTATACTCCAGCAACAAGTTTTTTGTATGAAATCAAGTTTGGGTAGGTTAGATACCCAACAAGAGGACTAAACCTAGATAATGAAAAAGATAGCAGTAAAATAAATGTTAACTGTTTCTAGTGAAGGACTTTGAAACTGCGGTATCTGAAGATATTCTCTATTTCACCTGTAGGTGAAGGAACTATTGAAGAGTCAAATAAATCAGGTCATCACACTGCTAATAGTTCCAGTCAGAGTTCCTTACGAATTTCCAGTCAAGCAGAGAAGTCTGTGGATGAAAAGCGAGCTGATATTTACCCTGTGTCAGGAGGCAGTGTGATGGGATATGAAGCTCCAAAGGGGGCGCTCTTTATTCAAAAACAAATAATCTTATCCAATCACAAGGCAATAACAGGAAATGTTCAATGGATTCTGCACCAACCTGCTGATCACTCTAGCTGGAATGTGCCTTCAACTGAGTATATGAATACCAGGCTCGACTGTCAGATATGTAAAGTTCCTATCACCGATATGGAAAGTTTGCTTGTTTGCGATGCTTGTGAGAGGGGCATGCACGTAAAATGCCTTCAACATTATGGGAATCAAGATATGGTGAAACCTGAGTGGTATTGTCCAAGATGTGTGGCATTTAGTAAGGGCAAACCTCTCCCTCCAAAATATGGGAAGGTTACAAGAACTATTGTTGTACCAAAGGCTTGTATGACTAGTGTTGCACTGCCTTCTCAGGTAGCAGTGGAAAACCCAACTGAAAAGGATGGCAGTAGTAATAAAAATGTAGCAGCAGATGGACATCTTATCAATCAAAACACAAACAAAGTTGGCATCGCTGTGTGCAAGAGTGGTACGTTGGCTTTATATGCTACTGATTCAAAGGCACCATCTGTTGCTGAACCTCAAAAGGAAGATGTTAAACATGATGAAACCTCATCTATAGGAAACGAAGGAAATGGTCTGCCTTGTGGTGGCATACCTACAGAAACTGCAACATTCTGCGATGAAGTTCAAAGTACTGGGGCATCAACATATGGTTCTGGCAATCTGTCAGGGGGGCCTCAAATGCATGTCAAGAGCAGTTCTGCGAGTCCAACAAATTATTTTGCCCTGCAGTCTACAGAACTTTCTGCCATAAATCATGCAAACCATTCTTCTATTGTTTCATCTGTAGAGAATTGTGAGAGAACAAGAGCATCAGCTGATGAATTATACCAAGCAGATGGAGTCACTAACGATGGGATAGGCAAGCCACATAAACGCGAAATTATGGCAGATGATGCCATCTCAGATCATGTCAATGCTCATCAGGTGACTCTAAACAGACACTGTTGTTCTGACCCTGAAACTATAGGGGATTGTAATCGATATTTAGGTTCCAGCACAGATAGTGTTGTTGTTTGGGTTGGTGATGGCCTCAAATCTATTGGCAACAAGACTTTCTATAACTCCTGTAATATTGATGGCATAGTATACAATCTTCATGATCATATATTGATTGCCTCTGAAGGTAGCAAGTCCAGTCCATGTAAGCTGCAGGTATATTTCTTTCTTATTACTCATTAATTACATTGTATTGCATGCCATGATGTTGAAAGGCTACCTTTTCTTTCTTGAGTTTACCAGGGTTTAGAGTGTATGTTAATATATTCTCTCTAAAACTAAGGCAGGTTTACTAATTGTGTTACCATTTACAGTCCCTGTGGGAAGATCATGACTCTGGTTCTAGAGTGGCTATGGTTAATCCCTATTTCTTTGGCTCCGACATTCCAGAATCTATTAGCAAACCATGTATTTATGAAGAGGAGGTGAGCCAAGAGACTATTGTGATGAAACTGCAAACTTGATTGGAATGTTTACTTTGGGTATGATAAGTATTGTGGAATCTTACATGTGTTCATAGTTTTAGGTGACATAAGGAACCTATATAATACTGTATGAACATGCAATTATTAAATCAACAAGAAATCAATCAAAGTAACTCTTAATGCTAGTGTGGAAATCTTCTTCCAGTTATCGAGATGTGAGATTTCCCATACTTTTCTCTTCAGGTAGTATGTTTTAAAGCTTTGCTTGCAGGAGGATAGCTCCTATTGTGTTAGTTATAAATGCACAACTTTCTTGATTTGCTATTTCTGTTATCTTCTTGCAGGTATATGGTTCAAACGATGAAAAAACTGTATTGGTTTCTGCTATTCGTGGCCCTTGTGAGGTACTTCATGTTGACAAGCTTAGCGAAGAGACCATGAGAAGATGTCAGTTAGACAGTTCAGGTCATAGGTTGCATCCGATTTTCTTCTGCAGGTCTGTTTCTTACTTTCTTATCATTTTATATTTCCGATTATGTTGGTTCGTGAACATATGTATTTATTTGCAGAACTAGTTGTTATTAATAAATTATACCCATTTATCTATGAAGTCATTTTGTTTTCTATGGACTGTGGATAGGTCATTGCTCAGTGCCTGGTTTGGATGGTTTTGTTAGTTAGGATTTTCTCCTTGGATAGTATCACATCAATGAAGCAATGGCAGATACGGGAATGGTGATTGAAAACTCAAGGACATATCACTGTGAATTAATACCTCAATCCAAATCTGTCAATGCTTGGGTTTGGTTTATTCCTTCCTCTAGGCTCTAACTCTAATACACTGATTTAGTCTGTAGCTGTATCTTTAAAGAAGAGAACTGAAATACATCCAAACCTTAATTTTTTTTCCTTTTAATGGGGAGCGTTGGGACCCACCAGCTAGCATGTTATCTTTACTGTCTCATCATGCTTCCTAGCGTCACTCAAGAGTTTTATTGCAACCCAGTCAACCTACACATCATGAAAGAGAAGACTTCACTGACCTTTTATTATTGGCATTTTATTGTCAAAGATTGTGTGGTGTTGCTCTTGGGTTTAGTGTCAATCAATGCTGGCACCAACGTCATTTCCCTTCTTGTTGCCACCCATTTATGCTTCCTATGCCAAAGGCATTAGCATCACGAGCATTTCCATCTTCCATTCTTCCCTGTTACTTCCTATGGAGTCACTTCTGGTGTCTCTTTGGTGTTACCCTTGATATACTATGACATGCATAACATATGCTTCAGTAGCTTCTACCATCAGAAAAAGAAACTAATCGTTATGCTGAAACAATCCAAGGGATTTCATTGCTTCTAAATTATCTGTTTAATTAAAAAGAAACTAATCGCTATGCTGCAACATTCCAAGGATCGTTGCTGCCATGACTAATTCTGGTTGGCCTTAATTGCTTAATTAGATTGACTCCATTGGATGCTTACCTCAGAAGCTCTTAATCTTGCGCCGTAGTTATCGTCCCCTCAGTCTTAAACTAGTCTGTTTCACCTAAAAAATATTGGTCCATAAATTTGAAGTATAAGTCACTTCAATAGTTCCACTGGCTATTTTACTTAAGTGTTTTTTACTTAAGTGTCGAATATGTTAGTTTGAATCTTTACAACAGGCAAGCATTGCAAATTTTGTTTAATACACGGTATTTATATGCCTTTGATGCAAAGATTCTTCATTTTTATCCTTTTTTCAAATTTTTGGCAACCATATTCATTACAAAAGTTAACAGCTTAGTACAATTAGTTACAGTAGTTGAAAGGGTTGACATAATTTTATTTAATTATTTGCAGGTGGAACTATGATGACTCAACAAGCAGTTTCTATAAAGATTACAATGGTGACTAGATGGGTTCCTGGCATTCTGTGTGGACTGTACATCACGGTATCTAGCTGTTTTCCTAATGTCAAACCTAGGGAGAATCTGAAATAGCAGGTTGCTTATACATCACCTTAATCTCAAACTTTAGTTCCTGAGAGAATCACACGCATGCCTCAATTTCTACGTTACTACTACAATGCATGTCAGTTTATAGGCCCAGTTTATAAGAGGCTTTCTATTTCTGTTTTGCAGGTGCTGTAAAGTTTTTTGGAAGAGGTGCGGACAGAATATGTTCCTTTTTTGTACCATAATATGTGCTCCTTCCTGTAATTAGGTTGAGCCTAGTTTGGAAGTTCTCTGGTTGCTTGATATAGCTATGTCGTTGCTGGCTGACAAATCTGGCTGACTGATAGAGTAAAAAGAAAAACCTACAGCCGGGGGGAAGAGCCCGCCGATTTCTCATTAAGAAAAAGAGATCTAGAAAAAACCCTCAAACTTTGGTTATACCAGTGAGTTTTTTTTTCCTAAACCAGCCCTATAAATCTGCTCGCATGCTACTCAGCCTTTGGTACAGAGTAAGATGTTTATGGAAAATGCAGGTGGGTTTATGAAGGGAGGGTGATTCAGAGTTTGGTTACATGGCCTGCATTTCCATGTATAACATGAGTCAAAGATGTTGAGCCGATGGGAAGCAGGGGCGGCGCCAGGGGGTATGCCCCTGTATTCCAGAGCATACACAAGATTTTGGGGGGAAAAAATAATATGTATACATACAATCCTCTGGTGCACAGACCAAGGAAGTAGTTAAGGACTGCTTATAATTGGTTGCTGGATCGAAGATCAGACCATTATGCGACATGGTTTCTCACCATTTTCCAAAAAAACGTGTGACATTTTTTTTAGACATCCAAACTTTATCGTGCAGTGTGAGCATACTGCACATGGCCTGTGTGGTTGTGTTGTGCCAGCCGTCGGGGTCCAATGCGGTCTGCGATTACAACCAGAACACAAGGCCTTCTGTTTGGAGGTGGAAATCACTACATGAATTACTGTCAGCCTGTCACGATGAGTAAATGCATATATCATAATCAGTTTGTTTACAACTTTATTAACTTTGGACATAAGCTAACCATGCATGCATGTATCGACGTACGTATCGTGACATGCATGTATCGACGTATCGTGACTATTGTATCCTATTCAGAAGGCGCGTATCACGTACGCCTTATATATTGTAACAAGAGTAGTATATAGGAAATCACAATGTGCATTCCTTGCATTTCAATTCCTAGGAAATTGTTCCCATTTTCCGTTGGTGCGGGGCCTCACCCAGTCACCCAACGCATGACCCTTTGCTAGCTTGAAGGCAACCCTTTGCACCTAAGAGAGCCCCTTGCCTTCATGCCGGCCATGGCAGCGGAGTCTCTCTCAAGTCTCACACGGCGGCCCCGTTCTTGCTCGCAGCATTATTGGCGCTCTACATCCTGTTCGAGCAACTGTCCTACCAACGCAGAAAGGGGCCCCTCCCAGGCCCCCCGCTCGTCGTGCCATTCCTCGGCAGCGTCACGCACCTGATACGCGACCAGACGGGGTTCTGGGACGCCCAGGCGGCTCGCGCCAGGGACTCCGGCGTGGGCCTCGCCGCGGACTCCTTGGCCGGGCGGTTCATACTCTTCGTGCGCGACACCGAGCTGTCCCACCGCGTCTTGGCCAACGTCCGCCCCGACGCGTTCCAGCTCATCGCCCACCCATGGGGCGACAAGATCTTCGCCGAGTGCGCGCGCAAGAGCAAGGCCCGCGTGCGCGCCGGGGGCACCCAGCCCGAGTGCCTCGTGGACTTCTGGATGGAGGAGACGGTGCGTGAGATCGACGAGGCCGCGGCGGCCGGGCTTCCCCGGCCGCCGCACAGCAGCGACGAGGAGATCGGTGGGTTCCTGCTCGACATCCTCTTCGCGGCGCAGGACGCGTCCACGTCCTCCCTCGTGTGGGCGATCTCCATGCTCGGCTCCCACCCCGACGTGTTAGCTCGCGTGCGTGCCGAGGTGGCTGAAACGAACCGGACTTTTACGGACAAAGTCCGACTCCTGTACCATTGCGATAGTCCCAGGAATAGTGCTACCGCGTACAGAACTCATCTCAGAAGTATATCACAAACATCCATTCGAATTACATCACATGTCATAAATATAGTAACCAGTACATGTCTCTGGAATAAGTACATAAGCCTCATGGGCTAAATGCAACATAAAGGAAATGTAGCGCGGCGAAAACTATCAAGCGTCCTCCAAGTGGTCTCCTCTCCACGGGCAATCTCCTGAGCGTAGTTGCAGCTTAGTCGTACCACCCATCATGGTTGAACTCATGCTCGGACTCGTACCCTGCGAACTCACAGAATATTCCCAAGGAGTGGAACAGTTTCACGTCACCATCTGTATGCAAGCTTTAGGTGGCCTAATTCTAAGGGGAAAGAAAATAGCAATAAAAAGGGTATAGGTTTTCCTAAGCAGCAGCAGCATATAGTATCATCATTCCCATATCCCTCTTTTACCACAACTCGGGCCGTCCTGGGTCACCAGGTCCCGTCTCAACACAACACCTCCATCTCTCGGGCAATGCGCGGGCTCCCATCCCCGGCATCTCAAGAGGTACGGACGGATCACAAGGGAAACGGAGCTCAACCTCCCTCTCCCCGCCCGCACCAACGACCTCACACACTCTCCTATAGGGGAAGAGAAAGCATATCCCAAAACAATAGACGACCGAGACATAAACACTGCGCTTTCCGAGACCGAGGTCACGGCTATACGTATAGATCATAAGACTCTGCAGAGCTTGTACGCCTGTACCCAACTCGGGCTGCAAACCGGGGTTCAACCGGTTGAGACACAACCCACAACTAATAACTCCTAACCGGAAACGGCATCCTCCTGCATCCCTCGGGTCTGAACGCCTAGGCACGCTAACCTTGGCCCCAAGAGTTGTAAAGACGTTCCCCGTGGGCCAAACGGGGAATAGCTCGCCAATCGGGGGTGTAAGGACGCATCCAGTCCCCCTGACACAAATACCACACTGTGGTCGCCAACAGTCCAGATGCCGCTCCGAGAAAGGCTAGCTGGTACTCCTCCCACAAAAGCAAGCTGGTGCGTACGGTACAGTGATCACGAGGTCGGTCAACAAGGTTTAATGCGCCGGTACGGGTGTCATCGTCCCAAAAGCGTATCCACCGCAGTGGTCCGCAACCGTTACCATCTCAGGTAACCGCCATACTCCTAGCTCCCAATCACAATCACAAGTCACAACCGTGCCCGCCACAGGCACAACACAGGGCTTACTCAGAAGCTTGCCTCTGGCTCCCCGAAAGCCTAAGTCGGGTAATTATAAATACCCGCACCGACAAGGACCTACTAAGGTCAAAATTTCCATACTCCTTCCCAGTTTTCCCCACACACACCCACACAGAGAATATCTACCAATCCCACACATAGCATGCACAGCAATAGCAACATCTCAAGTATTTAGTAAGTGGTAGGTCATCAAGGGGTAAAGGCAATAAAGAGCTATGCATGGCTAATCATCATATAATCATCACGTGCAAGCACTAGCAGACTAACAGCATATGCCTAATGGGCATTCAAAGATGGGATGGGCGTGAACCTGGAGAGAGCGGGTAGTTGTCGAAGTCCTCGGCCGGATCCTCAATCAGCTGCTCTCTGTCGTCGTCTCCTGAACACGGAAGGTACGGTAAATCCTACGGTAAATGGTAAGAAATCCAAAGAACAGCAATATAGAAGATCCAAATAACTCCAAATACCCTCCCAAACTGTTATTCATATTTTTAGAAAATTATAGAAACTGGTTTCATAATTTTCTGACTTAATTTGAATTAGTTATGAATTTTCTAAGTTTAAATCATTTTCTGAAAAAGATAAACGAATTCCCGAAAAGATTAAATCCGGAAAAAAAAAACAGAGCGCGACACGTGGCAGCGCCAGGGCGCGCCACGCGGCCCTGCTGACGTCAGCATGACGTAAGCCTGACGTCAGCCGAGGGGTCCGGTAATGATGACGTCAGCGTGGGCCCGGCTGACGTCATCACGACCGAGTCATCTTGATAGGTGGGCCCTCTGGGCAGTGGGCCCCGCCTGTCAGCGACTCGGCTCGGTGCGACAGCGCGCGTGGGCGCAGTCCACCGTGAGCCGTGAGTGCTGCTCACGTGGGTCGCGTCCACCGGATCTGGTGCGCCTGCGCGCCGATCCGGTGCGGCCGCGCCCGTGTGGCCCAGCGTGCGTGAAATCAGATTTGAAATCAAATGGGGAAAAGTTCACGCGCGCGACGTGTTCGACGAAATGCCGCAACGGCGTTCGCGACGCGCACGACGCGACGGCTCGGCGTGCGTGCGCGTTCGCTCGCCAGCGCGCGTGCGCGAACTCGTGCGTCGTTCGTGCGTGAGCGGTGGAGCCAGATGTGCCCGTGCATGCGCGTATGCGTGCTCGCGAACGTGCCAGTGCGGCTCGTCGCGCGGCGGCGCGTGCGGTGGCCGCGGCGAGCATGCCGGCCGTGCGAGGCAGCGCCTCGTGGCCGGGGCTGCGCGCGAGCGTGCGTGGCGTGCGTGTTGGTGCGCGTGCGTGAGCAAGTGCACGTGTGTGCGGGTGAGTGCGCGCGCGCGCGCCATGGCTGCGCCATGGCCGCGGCATGGCCTCGCCGCTCGCGGGTGCTCGGCAGCCCGGTTCCGCGGCGGCTGGCGCGTGTGTGCGTGCGCGAGGGTGCGTGAAGGCTCCTGCAGAAGAGAGCGGCACGAAGGCCGGGCAGATGGGAGGATGGCCCTAGCGGCGGCGCTACGGCTTGCGGCGGAACGTCGGTGAGCGACGGCGACGGGAATCAAGGAGGGTCGAGGGGAATTGTCTCACCTAAGGGCTCGAGAAGAATTCGGCGAGGCAGGGAGACCGTTGAGGCAGCGATGAGGCGACGCGGTGCCGGCTCGGAGCAGCGGTCGTCATCGACGTCGGTGTTCGCGGCGGCGTTCACGGTGGCGCACGGCTCGGCGTCGTCGAGGTACGGCTTGGCTCGTCCTCCGTGCTCCCTTGGCGGCTGCGGAGCTCCTCCTCGCGATGGTGCTCCTCCTCCTCCCTTCTTCTTCCTCCTTTGCCCCTCCTCTTCCTCTCTCCCCCTTCTCCTCCTCTGCTTTTCGTTCGCGGCGGTGGCAAAAAGGGGATGAACCCCGTGAGAGCTTGGGCTTCGTCTCCAGGGCGTGGGCAGCTACTTGTAGGCATGGGCAAGGGGTAGAGGTGGCCTAGAGGGTTCGGATGCCGTTCAATCGGGCGCTCGGGGAGGAATTGGAAATCGGGCGGTGGTGAACGCGTGCGCGCGTTCCGCGGCCGGGAGACGTGGTCGCCAAGGCTTCTAGAGGATCCCGGGGCTTGGCTTGGGCGAGGGGTAGATGTTCAGCGAGGCGCGGCGTGATCCTAGGCGCGAACGCGCGCGGGCGCGGCGCGGGCTCACGCGATCCGCGTGACCGCGGCGAGCAGAGGCGTGAGGAGGAAGATGAACTGTGCGGGTGAGGCTGACCGGTGGGCCCGGCTTGTCAGCGCGGCGCGGCGAGGAAGAAGCGCGTTGCTGGGCTGGGCCGGCGCGCGTGCGAGAGAGAGAGTGGGCCGAGCGCGCGCGAGAGAAGAAAAGAGAAAGAGAGTCGGCCCGCGCGGAGGGAAAGGAGAGAAAGAGAGAGAGAATGGGCCGGGAGTCGGCCCTTCAGCAGTTTCAGCCCATAGATTTGAATTTGAATTTATAATTCAAATTCAAAAGTGCATTTATATTTCAAATAAAATCCAAACAAATCCCAATAAAATCCAAATGACACTCTAGATATATTATCCTTAAATAAAATATTATTTTGCTAGGATTTAGATGAGAAGTGAACTCGACCTTAGGCAAATTTAAATTGTTGCACATTTCATTCAAAATTTTTAAATCCATATTTTTAAACATGCAAATTTTAGGAATGTTACAGTGGCGGAGCTCTGGTCGCCGGAGTCGGGGGAGCCGATCACGCCGGAGCAGGTGAATCAGATGAGGTACACCCAGGCCGTGGCACGGGAGGTGATACGGTACAGGCCACCGGCGTCGATGGTGCCGCACGAGGCGCGGGAGGCGTTCCGGCTGACGGAGCGGTACACGGTGCCGAAGGGTGCCGGAGGCGTTCGACCCGGAGCGGTTCTTGTCGGAGGCGCGAAGGGAGGACGTGGCGTGCAGGAGGAACTTCTTGGCGTTCGGGGCCGGCGCGCACCAGTGCGTCAGGCAGCGGTACGCGATGAACCACCTGGTGATGTTCGTGGCGCTGCTCGTGTCTGTGGTGGACTTCCGGCGGGACAGGACCGAGGGGTGCGACGACCTGGTGTACATGCCGACCATCATGCCCAAGGATGGCTGCGCCACGTTCCTTAGGCAGCGTTGCAACAAGGTCCCGTCGTTCTGACCTGGTTCTCTCTCGCACCGTTGAAATAGATCACTTGGGTATTATTGGCCCTAGCTACTATAGCAACCCCATTTTGCAATATTATGTATTATCCTTCTCTTGGTATGGAGCATATGGATAGATGATCAGATTTTCAATAATCACAATCAGAAGAGGAACAATAACTAACGTTCGCCACTAATGGAGCAAGCATGGCTAATTGTGGAGACAGGAGATTTCAAGCATCGATTTTGCCGCTGCAGCGGAATACTATATCATTATTTGTTAGCAGGTTGCTCTTGCCTAAGGCCTCTTGTAACGAGACCAAATTAGCAAGTCATCTTATCATTTTGCTTACATAGAAGAGATAGTATTGTCTCCTTCAAGAGCTAGCTAATAGTCATTGAGAAAATGTGTGGGTTGTAGGACCTAAACATACTTTGAGTAATGTCACTGTAGTGACTAGTTCAAATCAACATGTCACTTATTACAAGGAAATCCAAGTACAAATTTTATCTCGATTATACAATCTATTTTTAAAAAAAAGATATTATGGTGGCCAATTCATCATGAAAGACATCCATGAGACGCCGATAATGAAATAACATATTTGTTGTAGATTTTATGCCTAGTATGAATGTAGGATCACGATCCACTAGGTAGAGAGGGGTTATCAGTCCAGGTCCCTCCCCACCCCTTCGCCCACCTCACCCCACCCCACCCCAAAAAAAAATCTCGGTTTTGAAACCGAGACTAAAGATCGGATCATTAACCTCGATTCCCACAACACGGACTTAAGGTCTATGAAACAAAAAGAATTGTTCCAAACTTGGGACTCAAAACCAAGACTTTGTGGCTTCGCGAATAGATTCCTTGCCACCGCACCTACACAGAACATATAACCCTAGCTGAGGTGCTATCTTTTGAAACTAACCCGCGGAGTATCCCCTTAGTCCAGGTTTGGTAACAGGTTCCTTTAGTCATGTTGCTAACAACAATTGGGACTAATGTGCGCCTTTTCACCGGGACTAAAAATGCCTTGAAAAGTCCCCGCTTCTAGAACCGGGACTAAAGCTCTAGCCTTGGGTGATAACATCAACTAGGACTAATGTTGACATGTTAGTCCCAGTTGGTAGGCCTTGAGAGATCCCCCACTTTTAGAACCGAGACTATGTCTTATTAGTCCCGGTTCTATTCCTATCGAGACTAATGGTGCCGAGACTATTGAGCTCGTTTCTAGTAGAGATCAAACCAGAAAAAGTTTGTGCCCCCACCTCCATTCTCACAAATGAAATTATGAAGGACCATGGTTGTCACAATTATCTTTTGCTTAACATAGGATAAGTTGCAATTCATAGGGAATTTGTCATTTCATTTTTTAGTAGTTCAAATAATCGCTGAATGATATTCTTGATCGATGAGTGAACACGGTTAATATTTTCCAATCTATGATTGTAGTGTTCATGTCATTCCAATCTTTTGCATCACTCTGACCATGATATTACAATTAGAGAACCTGCGGTACTGATTCATATCATTTATTTTTCCTAGCATGTGCTGTCGAAGACATCGAAAAAAGCAATAAGTATTTGAGTTAATTGCATCGTTAGTACATAAACTTGGCAAGTGGGTGCACTTAGATACATCATCTTTCAAATTATTTATTTAGAAACAACAACTTGGTATGTTGGTTCATATAGGTACATCATCTTCCAATTGTTTATTTAGAAACAACAACTTGGCATGTGGGTGCATATAGGTCACCTGGATGGCATGTGGAAAAAAAGATCATTGGAGGATTACATGTTCTCTGGTACTTTATCGAAAAAGTCCTTGCATATCCTCCAATTTATCATAAAAAAATCAGCTTATCCTCTCCTAATCATTTTCTTCTCAGGCTTGAGATATCGATTCTACTCTTCATTCCATTCTTTTTAGTTTATATTTAACCATGGCACACTCGTACACTGCTTCATTTTCATTAGAGAAAAATTAGATAACTTTTATCTCAATTAGTGGAAAGAAAATGAGATATTACAGCTAGTGACCTAACCCTAAACCAAATCTTCTTTTATAAACAACGCTAAAAGAAATCTGCAAAATCCTAATTAACGGAGTGTGAAGAGAATCGAGAACTCAATGTAATCGTGATTATTATACATATAAGCACTAAATGTACACATAAGCATCCATATGGCTTTTTTCTCATATGTCATCCAGGTGACCTATATGCACCCATATGTCAAGTTGTTGTTCCTAAATGAGCAATTTAAAAGATGACGTACCTAAATGCACCCACTCGCCAAGTTTATGTATTAACGACGCAATTAACTCTAAGTATTTTTATGCATACCATATTTCTAGCTTTCCTTTTGCATATACTCTTCTTGGCTACTACCACTGCCGGCACCTAGGCCACGGCCGGCCTGCTGGTTCGCTGGCTGGCTGCTGGCCGTTGGTTCCCAAGCCACGGCCGGCCTGCTGGCTGCTGGTGCCCAGGCCATGGCTGGCCAGCAGAGTGCCTGCCTGCTGGCTGTTGGAGCCTAGGCCACGGCCAGCTTGCTGGCCGCTGGTGCCCAGGCCACGGCCGGCCAGCAGAGTGCCTGCCTACTGGCTGTTGGCGCCCAGGGCACGGCCGGCTAGCAGGGTTCCTGCCTGTTGGCCACGGCCGCTGCCAGCTTGATCACTCGGGCTCTATCAGGGCATGCGGCGCGGACGAAGGATAAGAGGCTGCCTGCCATGAATTTGGAGATTGAGAGGATGAAAAAAATTGAGAGAAGATTCAACGAAAAACAACAAAATACCTCGTCATCCATGGAGGGGAGGCGGCTTCTTTTTTTTTAGCCAAGGGGTATAGTGCCCACCTCTACATGTTTAGGATTGTATAATTGGTTTTTGAAGCACCCCTTAGCTTTAGGAAAAACATGGAGTGTAACTGAAAAGCTTAAAGTGAGGCTGTGCACATCCTTAGTCCACACAATATTATTCTTTAAGGGTGTGTTTGGTTGTATGCACCACATGATGCATGAAGGGATGATCCTGGATGGGATGGTTCTACCAATTTGCTTGAACCATTTGGTTCACTCTAACTAGTACAACAATGTATTAAGTGGGATGGTCTCATCCTGGATGAGTTGGTACTGTTCACCCAACCAAACAAGGAAATCATTATTATTTTGTATCATATCATACATGAATGAGTTGGTTCAACCAACCAAACACACCCTAAAACTCTGAACCAGAATAATAATTGAACTAAAACCTACAAGCTGAAAGCCCATTCCGGCGTGGTGACATGGCAAACCTTAATTGAGGGATAACAAGACCAGGCATTACATCAACCATCCATACCCAAAAGACAACCATACAAGACCTCAAGAATATGTAAATGAATACAATGGGTTATATTGCCTCAAAACTCTGATTAAAAAAATAATAATTCAATTTTACACAAGGTTTACTGCAAACAGCGACATTGCTTCAAAAGCCCACACCGAACGGCTCCATTATTATCTCCAAGATTTGTGTGATAACCCCTGTATCTTACATGTATGCAGCCCTTTATCTCCATTATACCAATCTTGTATATGTACAGAAGATGCTTTTGAGAAATGTGTGGTGAAGCCAAAAGAGCTAATGAGTTTCAGCAGAAGGATTTGTCAGAAGGTCCAGCGCACGTTTCAGGTGATCCACGGCAACGGACACATCATCAAATGCAAGAGCGCCGACCGCAAATCTTGCTGACTTGTGGGCCTCGGCAATCTTCTCAACTGCTGGCTGGTAACTGCTATCATAATTAAATTGGCTAGCTGGTGGCACGGCTGGAGGAGTAACTTGGGGTGCTTGGGGTTCAGATTCAGCGTTGGAGTGATAACGTGTTGGGGCAGTAGGATTCGACGCAGGAGAGTATGATGGAGCTGCAGGACCATCACTTGCAGGATAGAAAGCAGATTGGTGAGTTTGGACAGAAGGCGATGTGCTATCCTGGAAACTTGGATATGATTGGAAGTTAGGGTAGTTATATGGGGCAGCTGGGGCTTCAGTGGAATAGTAATTTTGAGAGGTGTGCTGAGGTTCAATTGTGTAAGGTGGGGGCTGGTATGTCTGTGGATAAGCCGAAACATCTGGTTTATCATTGCTAGGAGGATTGTAGCCATCATTGGAAGGGTAGTCTGTCCTGGTGTAAGGGGGTGGGGAAAAATTGGAGGGTTTGTGGACCTCATTGGTAGGGTAGTCTGTGCTTGTGTAGGGGGGAGGTGAAAAATTGGGTGGTTGTTTGTGGAAATCGGAAGAATGGTAATCTGAGGGAGAGGAATAAGATTGAGATGGAGAAGGATGCTGGGATTGTGAAGGTGGTGGCGGTGAATAGGGTGACTGAGTAGAGGGCTGATCATTGAACTCTGTACTTTGTCGATGCACATTATTTCCTGGCTGCACAGCAGAAAAGCTATCCCGCCTACTAAAATCCTGTGAACACAAAGATAAATCAAGAAAATTGAAGCTATACTACATTAAAATAAACAATCTAACCATGTCAACAATAACGTGAGATGCAATTACTCAATAAAAGGTTGGAAATAACCTTGTCTAGATGTGGAGGTTGTGCCTCAGTGCCATGCTGCATACCGCTGAAGGACTGGCTTCGCCCCATATCCTGATCAATGGACCAAACAATACAAATAGCTGAGAAGAGTTGAATTTCAAATCTGCACAAAATATTGAAGCATAGCTTGTGTTTGCTTTCCAGTTTAAGATATCCCCCAAACATAACTAAACAGCATGTTGAATCATTAAAGAAAGGACTGAAAGGTTAGTGGAAATCCTGAGTTCCTGACTGATGCAAGTTATAACTAAAAGTTCAATGAGGAAAGAAGGTTTTATGCCCACTCTGGCTGCTCATTTGAAACTGAAAACATAGAGGCAAAAGGATTAAAGAACTCTCCAGAACTCAGAATGTTAGAAAAATGCCTTTGGAAGTGGGGACGGATACTTAACATTTAAGAAGCGGGAGTGATAAATATACGTAATCTAACACGCTAGATTCAAACTTTCAGCAAGGAGCATTAGGATTGGTGCTAGCACCATGGAAGCAAATTGAACTCGTATCATAGATACAAGAAAAGGAGGCAATTTCATACTAGTTGCGAGTGAGGAGCATGGCAATGGTCATTATGGAACCACTGCTTGTTAGGAAATTACCTGAGAAATTGTGGTGGTACTGCCAGGTGCTTCATCTTTATCCCCACCAGGAGGACCAGCTTCAGGCTTCCGTCCTTCTTTGAGAGCTTTCCTTATATCAGCAGCCTTCCAGATGGCATATTTCTGCTTCTGCTCAATCTGCTCATGTAGCCATATAATGAAATATAAAAACATGGATACATACAGTGATACAGATATATTTTCTGAACCATTCAGCACAGGCCAAAGAGTTAATGCAGTAATGGATATAAACATAAACTGGCATACACATAATAGCGCACGTCATCAAGATTATAAAGTGATAGCTGTACTGATAGGAAATAAAATGGTATTATGGTAAACTTACATCAGGTTGGAGCTCGCCAAACTGGTTAAGGATCTCAAAGAAGATGCTCGCAGCATAGAAGGTTTTAGCAGTGTTTCTACAAAATTAATTTGCCATGCATTAGCAAGGGTTTGTAAATAGATGATACCACAATGACAAAAGCAGAATTAGAATTGTGCAAGATGTGATACATGTCAGCTCGTCCAGCACGGTCCTGTTTATCTGCTTTAGCAAAGACATTTAACGCGAATCCCTCCAAATGAAGGTGGTCGTCAGGCCCCAAAGTCAAGGTTTTCTTGTCCTGGAGGATAACATATTTAGGCGTGGGAAATAACTGTCCTGGGTGTAAATGAAATAGTTATGCAGCTCTAAAACTCAGAAATATCTGTTCTGTGGTGAGGATAAAGAAGAAAGACAATTAATCAATCTAACTGTTTTGGTAAAAAAAAGCTTCAAATATGTGAAACAAAGCGCATGCCAAAACTCATTTGTATTTGGCACGAGTAGGCAAAATGTGATACTTCAGTACTTTGTCCTTGTTTTAATATACATACCACTGCCAATGTAGTATTAAACCTATAGGGCTATTGCGTATTTACCCCCCCCCCCTGATATGTAATTGTGATTTTGCCCTCATTTTCTTAACTATGTGAATTTGCCCTTATTTGGTACAAATCACTGTGGTTTTGCCCCCAGTCAACGGTCAAAACAGGGTTAAATTCACAACGACCACTTGACCAGGGGCAAATTCACAACAAATTGTGAATAATATGGGCAACTTCACAAAGTTAAAAAAATGTAAGGGAAAAATTACAATTGCACTTCACACTAAGGGTAAAAGCACAATAATATACCCAAATAAGCCCTTTTTTCCAAGTTAAGACACATATATTGCTTCAACAAGACTGCTAAAGGTTTAGGAAACTGCTGGATTCGCAATGCAATCATTTATAACAATGATAAGAAATTACAAGGTCAATCAGCATCTAGCCATAAACATCTTGGAGACACAAGGTTACAATTACAAACAGCCAGATACTACTTTATAATTACATACAAATATCCTAGCCACATGCATGCCAATGCAACATAGAAATTACCATCTTCCCATCACAGAGCAAAAGCTATCTATGAGTTGATATATGTTTCCTCAAGGTATAGTCAAGAACCCGCAAGTAATATGCAAATATGATAATATGCCCAACCCACACATGGACAAAGTTTTCGAATTGCTAGAAGTTAGATGTATTATAGACTGCATAGAATTTCTCCTTTTGATTCTTCAAATGCTAAGCAAAGGTGTATTTCTATATTAATGGCACAGCATAGTACTACAAATAGCTGTTATCTATAGAAAGTTCGAAACGTTTTACTAAGAATCGGGCACACAGCATCAAAATAATACTACTACTTTTTATGGCTCCTGCCACAAGCGTATCATGAATGGATCTAAAACGAAAAAAATTAACTACCGCAACTCCTTACTCCAACTGAACATGCGAAAAGGTATCCAGATGTAAGCACAGACCTTCTCGAGCTGGTTCATGAGGGAGATAAGGATTGAGTTGGTGGTCTTGGTGCGCTCCTTCTGCGGGATCCTCAGCCCCTTCTCCATCGCGAAGAGCCGACCTGTCCGGAGCCGCAACGAATCCAAATCGGATCAAAACCCTAGCCAATCGGCCTGCGACTAGGAAGGAACCCCCGGAGGAGGGTGGAGCAGCGAGCACTCACAGTAGTAGGCGACGAGGGGCTCGTGCTTCTGCAGCTCGTCGGCGCGCTGCAGGTAGGGGAGCAGCCCCTTGGCGGGCTCCGCGTCGCTCCCCATCGAGGCGGGAGGTTCCGAAGCGCGGCTGCCGGCACGGATCGCCGGGGGAGGGATGTCGCGGCGGCGGTGCGGGGGCGGCGGGAGGTGGGGGGATTCAGAGGCGGCGGATTGGTTTTGGTTTGATATGGGTGAGGAGTCGTTGCGGCAGCTGCTTCGTCGGGAAGGAAACAGGGGAGAAGCGAAGAAGCTTCTTCCGATCGTGGGTAATTTGCGGTGGAGATACCTGAGGTTTCTGTGCTTTTGCAACGAACTCCTCTCCCGCGGTGGAAGGTGGTGGCCGAGCGCCGTCCGATCCCACGATGAGCGGTCCGCGCAAGACGGCGATAAAATAGAACCGCCCGCTGTTTCCTTATCGCAGCGAGCAGCGTTTGAACCTCGGCTCGACGAGTGCGTCTACACCGCTACGCGTCATCTCGCCAGTTCGCCCGCGTCCGGCTTATATGCGGTTGTTTAGACGGGGGAGAAGTAGAAAAAGTAACATAGCAAATGTGTTGGGAAGCGTGTTTTGTGAGAAATAATGAATATCTAATAAATAGTGAATATCTGGAGAAATTATCTGCGAACTAAACTGGTCCATTTGAAAAATTTGTGTAGGCCATGTTCAGATTCCCCAACTTTCTATTATTTATTCTAACTTTTACTATTTATTTCAACTTTTTACTATTTCTCCATCACAAAACACGTTTCCCAGCAAATGCTACAGTGTTTTCTGATGCTACAGTGTTTTTTCCTACCATCTAAACACACCCTTATTCATTTTTTTAATTACACAGTATATTATAGATGCTCACACGTACGCACACTCACCCCTATGAACACATACGCAAACTCTACCCCTATGAGCACCTCTGAATGACTGAGCCGGCAGATCTTGAGATTCACGAAGTCACCATAGGTGTCTCGCCATCGACGGGAACGCCGCCTACCACCGAATGCATAACGCCGGTAAATCCCGAAATAAATCCAGAAAAATAAATTTGTTTATTCATCTTCACAAGCAAAAGTGTTATTAGTCCTTTTGATGAATTTTACATGCACTTGTTTAGATGCTACCATGTTTGGTAACATTGCAACACTTGTAACACCAGAGATAGACTTTAAAACACCCCTGTTGGTAAGTAACAAAGTCCACCATATAAAATGCCACCTCGTTAAATCTGTTAACAATATATTATTTATTTATTTGCATGTAACTTGGTTGTATAAATTATTCAAATGTAAATTAAATGTGTGCTTATTTCATATTATTTTCAGTTTAGTTGGGTAACTTTTTTTAGTAGCAATTTTTCCAAATCTTGCCGCAGAAATACTGTCAAAAACATTAGTGATTGACTCAATTTTTGGCCAATACAGTCCCTAATGCCAATACTCTGGTTGAATTTGGAAAATACCTATTACTAATAATATGATGGTAAAGGCATGGGATAGAAATCACATTCATACCCATGGAATATGTGAATCGTAAGTGTGTACGCAGTACCCGTGCAGTGTATCAGTGTGGACGACGTAGAGGTGCACGTTAGGCTTCTAAATTAACAATCCTTGCTGGATCTGCATGGTTGCTACAGAGAAAACTTCTTGATCATAGATACTGAGTAGTGAGATACATCATACATGCGGATGCATGGTTCTCTGCCTCTTTCAGCTCGAAGTTGGTAGGGCGTATAATAATCCGTACAGTGATAAATCATAAAAAAAAGGTAGTAAACGGCAAGAGCCTGTCACTAGAGCATTTGGGAGGGTAATCAATAAATGGAGGGAGTTGTTCTAAAAAGAAGAACGTTTGGGAGAACTTTTAAAAAGAGTACGTCAGCAAGTAGTAAACATGCAAATAGGCATATGAAGTTGTTAAATGGGTGCATGAACGGTCATATGTACTACACATAGATGTATTTTGCCATTGTGGCATGTAATATGAACGATTTTATATAGATAACTCCTTATATTTCTATCCCTTATCATCTATGTCAAAAATATATGTCCAACTCCTTTCTTTTAACATGTGAAAAATAAAAATAAAAATTATATGTCACCAAGATACCAATTATACCATTTTTTTTCCTAAATCCAATTTTGCTCATATGTTAATCTAACTTTAACCTCGTAAATTATGTGTGTGTAATATATTTGAAACACCAAGTCAATTTTATAATTCCTCTGAGTTTATATAGTTGATTATTTTAATAAGATTAAACTTAATTACCATACTTTTAAGCTTTTTTAAAAAAATCTTTTTGTAATGTCGATAGTAATATTTTTTACTTAAGTCTATATTATATCAGTCATCAAAATTTAAAATTTGGAGTGAAGATGAGGTCACGTGCATAAATTTGTCTATATTACGTGTGTTGATGGCAAAATACATGCATACATTTGATAAGTTTATGGATCCATTTGCATGTTTGCTACTTGTTGAATCAAAATGATATAACGTCACAAGTTGTTGTATGGTGGACATAGTTTACTCTTTAAAAATTACTCGATTTTGAAACGTTTCTTAAGGATAGGGCGACTTCTGATCATTTTGTTGTTGTTCTAGAAAAACGATGAGTAGTTTTGAGAATACCAAGGAAATGGAAAAATCAGGATCTTGAAGAATATGGGTTGGGCGCTCTCGAAATGGGGACTCAACGGGGGACATTTCGGCTTGGAAAAAGTCCTATTTACCCCCGTCAACTATAGGCAGAGTTCACGTTTCCACCTTGAATTCCAAAACCGGGTAAATCACACCCTCAACTTTTAAAACCGTGCGTTTTACCTCCCTGGTCAGCTTAAAAGAGGTTTTGATGGCGGTTTTTGTATTTTTCTTTTTTATTTATTTTGGCTGAAGCTTTAAAAATTCATAGTAAATCAAAAAAAAATCATAAAATAGAAAATTTATTTTTGTTGGACTCCGCATGAGTATGTAAACATAACAAATATATAATATGGTATACTTTAGTACAAAATTTCAACTGTAAATTTAGATCTATTCATTTTTGTGATTAATCAGAATAATTTATAACGGTTGTTTCTATGATCCAATTGTGGTGAAATTTTTATGGAGGTCTTATTATTGTATGAATCAACTATAGTAAAAACATTTATACTCATTGGATTAGGTATAAATTAGTTATAGAAAGTAAGTTATAGTGACATAAATAAATATATAACTAAGTTATACATGATCAAATGAGTATAATTTTTTTAATAAAAATCCATCATAAAATAATTAGGCCACTATAAAAATTTAGCCACAATTGAACATAAAAACTGGAGTTATGAATTATTTCTTTTAATTACAGAAATGAATATATCTAAACCTACAATAAAACTATTATGCTAAAATATATTATATTATATTATATATTTACTGTGTATATATAATCATGTGGAGTCCAACAAAAATGAGTTTTCTATTTTATGAATTTTCTATGATTTACTATGAATTTTTAAAGCTTCAGCCAAAATAAATAAAAAAGAAAAAACACAAAACCACCATCAAAACCGCTTTTAACCCGACCAGGGAGGTAAAACGCACGGTTTTAAAAGTTGAGGGTGTGATTTACCCGGTTTTAGAGTTTAAGGTGGAAACATGAACTCTGTCTATAGTTAAAGGAGGTAAATAGGACTTTTTCTTTTCGGCTTTACACCGTAGGCCCATGAGCGGGCCGTTTAGTTTTTTTGGGCCTATTTCAGTCGTCACGTTTGGTGTCGCTGATGGAGCAGAAGATTACGGTCAGTGTGACGCTGTGAGACTAGTATTTGCGTGCAATCTTTACGCTTCACCTCTGCTTCTCTGACGACCCACGTCCCTTCCCTTTCCCCGGATCCTACCATGGGTAAACAAGGCGCCGTACTGGTACTGCCGCAGAAACCAAACCCATGGGCGAAGCGAAGCAAAGCAAAGCAAAGCCGCGCCACCAGCCGAGCAGCCGATCCGACACGAGCACGCATGAATGCAGCAGGCTCTCGCGTCAGTCAGGCACCGTCCCGTCCGGCCCCACGCAACGCAAAGCCGACGACAGGCAGGCGCTGCCAAGCGAAAAGGCCGAAGCCCCATGGCAACGGACGCGCACCCACCCCGCGCTCGGCGTTTGGCCAGCGGCCACCAACAGCCGCTCCGCTCGGCCTCGCCGGCCGGCCCGGCCGTCCCTCTCCCCACCCCATGGCTGCTCCTGGCCTCCTGCGATGGCAAATTGCCAACGGCTCGTACGGTCGTGCCGTGGCATCCAGGGGATGGGTCGTGACGTGCACGCGTATGATTGGAGCGGGCGCGGGCTCGGTCGGGGGTCGCGACGCGACGCGCGCGGGGTTGCGGAGTCCGAGGCCGGGTTTAGATCGGAAAGTAAAAAGTATTGTTTTATAGGAGCAGTGCACTGGAAACGTGTTCTGTGAGTGAAATTAATATAAAAAACTTGTTGGAGAAGTATTTTTCCCTGAATCTGAATACAACCCGGACTCGAGAGACCTTCTAGGCAGCACGTGGACAGCCATGTGCTCCGCCCCCTCCTCCCGCGGCCCCCGCGGGCCCCGCCACGCGCCGCCTCTCGTTCCCCCCGCGCGCAAGAGGACAAAAGCGGGACGCAACCCGCCTTACGCACTGACGCACACCACCACATCTTCTCTTTCGTCTTTCCCGTTTCCATGCAACCGGTGAATCGGACTGGGACGGTAAAAACGCATGCCACCCGGGACCGAGCCGGAGCGCGCGCTCGCCGCTGGCTGCGCGGCTCGAAACGACCACATGGCGTGGTGGTCCGGACTCCGGACTCCCGGAGCGCCTGAACGTCGTGGCATTGGCCGGAGGCAATCACCTTTTCGATCACATGCGATTAAACAACGAACAAAGGGCTGCCTCTGCCGTTGATCTCGTGCATAGGGAAAATAAAAAAGGCTACCGATCTGATCGTCCGGCCCGGATTCTTTACGTACACGAGCAGTGCTGCCTGTGACAGCTAATCCTTCATGGGTTTTCAAATGGTTTCCCCGTCCCTGGCCGTCGAGGCTACATACATTGATCTCTCCGCTCGAGAGGGAAAATGCGTGGCTTTTCCTCTTTTCGCACGAAGGATGTCTGCGGCGGACACTCCAATTCCACGACTGCTCACTGTCCTCGCTCGACGGACCTCGCGTTTTCTGAGACCTCAGCAACGAAATCGCATCATTGTATATATGCACCCGAGGTGTTCAAAAATAAATTGTTGTGGGAATGTTTGTTCTTGACTTCTTGTATCCAGAATTTTGACTTTTCACGCTGCCAGATGACCGAAAACACACCTACTTATAGTGATGCAAGTGTTGGTACAAGATGCATGGAAGAGACAAGGAGCTCATACACATATAACCATAGACATACAAGAAGATAGATGAGACAGGGAGCCCGTTTGAGGGAGAACATAGCCAGTACACGAAGAAAAAACTGAGAAGTACGACTTTCGGATTGGTAGATATAACTGTCCCATAGGTCCACTACTGGGTATGTACAATTTATATTGCTATATAGTACATGAACTACCTTTTTCTTCCTTCTTTGAAAGCATTACAAACCATATATAAATATAATGTTTCCTTTGCTTTAGTGACGTTATATAATATACACCAAGCATAGTAATATTGTCCCACCAGATTATTTCTCTCACAACCACGACATATTCTGAGCTATCCTACTTATATCTCCTAACAAAAGAGAACATGGCCCACAAAAAAATTGTTACTCTACTATAAACACCAGAATACAAGTGATTCTCTGGTACTCCCTCCGTCCCAGAAAACATGCAATTCTCGCTTCCCAATAAATTCTAGAATCTTGACTTTGATCAATTATAAAGAAAAAATATAAATATTGATCAGATAAGATATATGTCGTTAGATTTGTTTTTAAATGTAGTTTTTTAACAAATTTATTTAGAGCCATAAATACGAATAGAATTTTCTAGAAATTTGGTCAAACATGAACTACTTTAACTGGCACGCATCCCAAACGTGCATGTTTTTTGGGACGGACCAAGTAGCACTCATGTACCATTATTTTCTTTACAATTAAGCACTTTAATAGCACAAGATCTGATACCTTTTTTTCTTCATTTAGTCCTCTGCCACTCAAAACCACGCATCAAATTGTCCACACCCAACACACTTATTTATCCTTTTCCTATGTAGCGAGGCGAACCTTGACTCCTCGATGATTATAGACTTACATGGAATCTCTAAGATGAGATCGTCAGTTTCTTTTTAGTAAGTTAGCATAAACAACGTTGTTTAGATCTAATATACATGAGAGAGAGAGGGCAACCGTCAGTCTCGGTGGAGGAAGAGTCCATGGCGATGAAAGGTAAGGTGGGCGGGCGACCACGGTGAGCATAGCGACGAGTGCCAGTGTAGAAGCGACAGTGGTTTCGTAGCTATAGTGTCAGTGTGTCACATAGATAGAATACGAGGGGTTGTCAGTGGGTTTAGTGAGCACGACAAACCTTGGACTACGTGTCCTGATCTCCATGCTATAGAACTGTGCGACGGGCCTGCGCCCATGAGTTGGTTGCAAGCCCATGATACAAGGTGCATGGAAGTGTTGGAACTGGTCGTTGGACAGAGCCGATAGAGATCAACTCGTTCAACTTAACATCTAGCCTTTTTACAATCCTCTATTATAGTTGCTCTAATCAATGACCTTGAAACACGAACAGTTATAGAGCCAGCTTCAAAAAGGGCTTTTCAACTAGCTTCATATGAAGCTCTACAAACGTTGCTTTGCAAAATGGCTTTAAGGATGAAATAGGAGACGAAGCCCCCAAACAACTTTCACTGGAAAGATAAAGTCAAAATTTATGACTTATCTGGTTTCTCCTTACATCGCACATGTTAGCTGGAGAAAAAAATATTAATGCCTCCAACTGATAAAAAAGACACTTCACCAAATAAACCAGAGCTAAAATCGTTTTGACAAAAGTCCGAGCCAACCAGGCCCTTAGGCTAGTTTCATTAGGGGTTTCATGAACACAGTTACCTAACTGTGCCACAGGAGTTTCATGGGGATGGAACTCCCCCACATCCCATGAAACTCTCCCTATTAATTACCCTGCCATATCAGCAAAACTGCTGATGTGGCAGCGAATTTAATGCTCATGAAACTATCATGAAACTCCCCATTGAGTCTTAGGCCATTCTCAATGGGAGTTTTATGGACACGACTAACTATAATGTCACATAATCTAAAAATGTTTGAAACTAGGATGAAACACCCCAATCTCAATGCATGATTTCATCTATTGTTGTTCCCTAGGTTATATGAAAGGCACAAGCCATTTAGAGCAAGGTTAATAATACAGCCAGCTGCTGGCTGAATGGATGCTTATAGCCCACCTATATAGTGGTTGCACCTTTACAATAAATACATGGCCCACCTGTCACTCACACATACTTTCTTGGTTCTTGTGTCCAAGCGTTATGTAAACTTACAGCCCACCTCCCTTCTCTCTCCTCCCATTTAGCTTTCTTGCAGCCCACCATAATACTTGCTCTTAGAAAACTGTGTATGGAGAGTTTCATCACCATGAAACTCATTTCACCTCTCTTCATTAATACACTGTCACACCACCAAAACTGCATATGTGACACTTTATTTATTGCTCATAAAACTTTCACAGACCTAAAACGCGCACTGACCTTAGACTATCTCTAACCCTCCATGTATGATAGTTTCTATAGCATTAATTAGGCTACCACATAGGACACTTTGCTTATGTGTCACTCTAATAAATGAGAGAGAAAATGAGAAAATGAAGAAACTGGGTCTTGCATGAGACCCAGTGTCTACACGAGAACCTATGCAGTAGACACTACCCATTTATGCATTGGGGGAGTATGGTGTCTTCATAATAAATAATAAGCAATTTTGATTGGTGGAGATAATAGAGAGTTGATTTATTAGGGACCCACACTAAGAAATCATGGGTTGGAGAGTATAGTGTCTATAGTAGTGTGTTGATGATATGGCAATATGGACACCACCCATAGACACTATGGGTTGGGGACAGCCTTACTACTCCATGACAAGTCGACTTGAGGAGGGCAGTTTATGCCGCTTCCAATCCCCTAACCTCGGAAACCAAATTAAAATAACAAATCACATTAAAACACCAGAGGATAGCAAACCCAGAATGCAAGGAGACATGTTTGACTGGTCAACACCCGGTTGTTAACATGGCTTGATGTATAGTTGGCCATGCAGCCCGAGGCCCGCCGGCCCGGCCCACGGCACGGGGTTTTGGCCCGGCCCATGGCACGGCACGGCACGACACGGCGGCAGCGGGCCCGGGCCGGCACGGCCCGAGCCGTCGTGCGGGCCATGGGCCGCCACCTCGGCCCGTGGCACGGCACGGGCACGGCCCGGTAAAATGGGCGGCCCGGTGCCTCCCAATGTGATTATGTGAATATCAGAATATGTGATACTATGAATGTCTGAGTGTGAATATGTGATTCTAAAATCTTACATTCTTGCTTGAAATCTTGAATGTTGAATATTTGAATGGAACTTTTATGTGATTGTGTAGTTGTAATTTGTGAATCTTTGAAAGTTTGAATGTTAATGGGTCATGGGCTGGCACGGCACGAGAAAAGCCCGCCGTGCCAACGGGCGGCACAGCACGGTCAATCGCCCATGGGCCGGGCCGTGGGCCGAGACCGCGGCACGAGGCATGGTGGTGGCACGGCACGGCCGGCACGACGGCACGGCCAGGCACGGCGGGCTGCGGCCCGGCCCGGCACGATGGGCCGTCTTGCCGGCCGGCACGGCCGTTGGACATATATAGCTTGATGGCACCAAGCACAAAATTATTAACACGCAGAAACTTATAATTACAGTCCCTGGTTACGTGGGCCCGAGTTGTATATTCTAATCCCCGCACTTTTTCACCGACATCCGCGGTAAATCCATTGGACGATCTGCACCGTCAATCCCCCGACTGGTCGCATCCAGCGGCCCCGCCGCTTGCGCATCCGCCCCACCCGCCCCAATTAATTGGCTGCCCCGAGGTGAGGCTAAGCTACAGCAGCAGTACTGCCCTCCACTCCAGTCCCAGCAGACCCAGCTCATCAGCTGAGCTCAGAGCCCGAACCCTCTCGCCGCTGCTCGCGCTCCCGGCGACCGGCGAGGCGAGCTCCTTCGGCCACGAGTCCCGTGGAGCGGAGCGCTGAAGCCGGCAGCGGCAGGGCTCCTGCATTCTGCCCAGTGGTTTCCTTCGTCTTCTACGCGTGATCTGGTAAGGGCGCCTGGCTGCTTCATCTCTCTGTTTTCCGCAGGGTAATTAGCGGTGGGGGGTCGCTGGTGGATGGGATCTGGCCAGTTGGGCGGTAATGTTGTGGCGCGAGCCAGTGTTTCTCCGGATGGTGTGGGTTTTGGGCAATTTTGTTGGGCGTTTATGAGGTGGATTTGGCACTTGACAGTGAGGGATCTGCTTCCGTTTGTGTTCTGGCGTTAGGATTTGGTCTGGGAAAGGAAAGGTGAGAGCGACATGCTCAGATCGCGATCTCTTTGGGCGCTCTCGTGCTTGGTTTTGTTAGTTCGCATGTTTCTGTGTGGGATTTGGGGGGGGGGGGGGTTAGGAGAGTTTTTTTGCTGGGTTTAAGGTGAATATTGTTAGCTGTATAACCCCCTAAAGTTGAGGTCTCTAAGATTATTTAATATTGGCAATGATTGCGGGGGGATAGAGTGTTAGTAGGACCATTAGATGTGTGTTTAGTGTCAGTAGGGTCATTAGCCGTGTGCTTAAATGCATAAATTTGTACTCCTCATTTGGGGATGAATTAGTTAACGAGGCTATGAATGCCAGCAATGGTGAGTGGCGGATTTAATGCCTACTTTAGACCGACATGCTTGTTGGGGCACTTTGACTTGATGAAGTATTGTGCTGTCAAGTTTGGAAGTGCATTCCGTGTTAGACCTATAGTAGTACTTCTAGTTGGTAAGCTATAGTTTTCAGAAGTAATGTTGCCCCTTACGTGCAGGTTGCCCTAGTCAACGATGGCAGGTGACATTACATGCGGATCCTTACTGCAAAAATTGCAGGTATGGTCTTGTACCTGTTCTTTGCAAATCACAGCAATTCAGTACATCTCTTGCCCCAACCAGTGCAAATGACGTTGCCTTGCTTCTGTGTCAACTGTAGTTGATATGGGATGAAGTTGGTGAGAGTGAGGAGGACCGCGATAAGGTTCTGTATCAACTGGATCAGGAGTGCCTGGATGTCTACAAAAGGAAAGTTGACCAAGCCACTAACTCGAGAGATCTGCTGATCCAGGCGCTTGATGATTCAAAGATAGAGCTTGCCAGACTTCTTTCCGCCCTCGGGGAAAAAGCTATTGCAAGAACCGTAAGTGAATATGAACTTATGCTTGGGTAATTCTTAGCCTGATTTCTACATTCAGTAATTCTGATGCAAACCATGATTTGCATTTTTTTTGTACTGGCATGATTTGTATTAATCCTCAGTGCTGAATATTAGTATACATCTCTATGCACGATGCGATATATTATTCTTGGCATGTCCTTACCTACTTAATGGAATTAGGTTCCTTCTTATATAGAGTACACGCTTTTTTATTTCAAAATTGTGCACTTATGAACTTTCTCATCAAATTATATGCCACATAGGAATTTTTGTGCCTACTTACGAAACCTGTCTAAATTCTCTACCTGCATTACATTCTTTGCCTGGTAAATCTCTTGTGTGGGAAGTCACATGAAGTTTTGATTTATCACTGGATGTTCAATTGAGAATACTCAATCCATGCAGCCTGAGAAGACAACGGGAACAATCAAGCAGCAGCTAGCTGCTATAGCGCCAACACTCGAGCAGTTGACTAAACAGAAAAATGAAAGAAAAAGAGAGTTTGTTAATGTACAATCACAAATTGATCAAATATGTGGTGAAATCGCTGGCACCATAGAAGTGGGTGAGCAGGTGGCAACACCCCAAGTCAATGAGGATGACTTGACACTTGAGAGGCTTGAAGATTTTAGGTCTCAGCTCCAGGAACTCGAGAAAGAGAAGGTAATTTTATATTTTTTACTCTTCTTATTGCTTATGATGCCTCATTGTTTATACTTGGCCGTTGATTTATTATGAGTTATCAATGACAGTATTGCTTGATCTTGAAATTTTATTCGCAGAGCAATAGGTTGGAGAAGGTTCTTGAGTATGTAAGCATGGTACATGATTATTGTACTGTCTTGGGGATGGATTTTCTCAGCACAGTAACTGAAGTTCATCCCAGTTTAGATGACTCCATTGGTGATGACTCTAAGAGCATTAGTAATGACACATTGTCAAAACTTGACAAGACAGTAGCCACACTGAAGGAAGATAAGAAGTTGCGTCTAAGCAAGGTAAAAACACATCTCCTAGTTTTTTAAATGTGAACTGCATTCTTACCATTGGCTGACTTAACTTTTGCAGCTTCAAGAGCTTGCGGGTCAGCTATATGATCTCTGGGATCTCATGGATGCCCCCAAGGAAGAAAGGCGCATGTTTGATCATGTCACCTGCAACAGATCAGCATCTGTGGATGAAGTCACTGCACCTGGATCTCTTGCCCTAGATTTAATTGAACAAGTGGGTTTAAGTTAATCATTTTGTTTTGATCACTGTCTGTGAGTGGTTCTTTCTGTCCTGTTTAACATTTACTTTACCAATTGTTCAGGCTGAGGTTGAGGTTCAAAGGCTGGACCAGCTAAAATACAGCAAGATGAAAGAGATAGCTTTCAAGAAGCAAACTGAGCTGGAAGATATATATGCTGGTGCCCATATAGTGATAGACACAGCTGCTGCCCATGAGAAAATACTCGCGCTGATTGAGGCAGGAAACATAGAACCATCAGAACTAATTGCGGATATGGATAGCCAGATAGCAAAAGCAAAGGAAGAAGCATTGAGTAGAAAAGACATACTTGATAAAGTTGAAAGATGGATGTCTGCATGTGAAGAAGAGAGCTGGCTTGAAGATTATAATAGGGTATGATAATATTAGTTCTACCAAGTCAAAATTGCTGCTGTATCTATCATATGATAATTTATAATGATACTAGCAGACTACTGAATAGCTTCTCATAACAAAATAAAACATCTACTGCAGGATGATAACAGGTATAACTCAAGCCGAGGTGCCCACTTGAATCTAAAGCGTGCAGAAAAAGCTCGGATTCTTGTTAACAAGATCCCAGGTATCTGTTGAAATTGTTACAGAATTCAGTATCCTTTGCTTTTGCTCTTATTCTGTTTGTGCCTTGCAAGATTAATTTTGTGTACATATGGGCCTTATTTCCTAACTGCTAGCTATACATTATGTTCTATTAATTGCTGATTTAGTGTTTTCTTTCATTCTAGCTCTTGTTGAAACTCTGGTGGCGAAGACCAGGACATGGGAGGAGAATCGCGGCCTATCCTTTATGTATGATGGCGTGCCTCTTCTAGCTATGTTGGATGAGTATGTTATGCTCAGGCAGGAAAGGGAAGAAGAGAAGAAAAGAATGCGGGTAAGTATGACATGCTCTATAAATTAAAAAGCCACTGCTTCCTGATTGCAGAATGTCTCTCATTTATTGCCCATTTAATTTTGTTTGTTGGTTTTTTTTATCTGACTGATGTGGTCATAACTGCATTTTGCCATATTTCCACATGGCTTCTCCACCGATTTGGCTTTTTCCTATTATGCTATTCTTCAAATCCAATTCATTCTGTATGGTGTTGCTTCCAATTAATATCTCCGAAATGGCAATCAAGATAAAATACAAGTCTTTTTTCGTAGGAAGAGTAATCGATAGTAGTTATATACTTATATCATGGTTTATCTATTTGTCCATCTGAATAATATCTGTAATGTGATTCTTTCCCTTGCTTTTGGATTATGAACAAATTGAGCAGCAAAAATGCTTTCAGGATAACACGTCTTTTTGTCTCTGGTGTTTCATCATCTCAGGAACAAAAGCGCTACATCGAGCAGCAACTCAACACTGATCATGAAGGGCCATTCGGATCACGAGTGAGCCCGAACCGACCTGCTAGTTCAAAGAAGGCCATTGGTCCAAAGTTGAATGGCAGTGTCTCAAACGGTACTCCTCCGAACAGAAGGCTATCAATCAGTGGTCAGCAGAATGGAGGTGGCCACGGTGTGAGGTCTGGAGGGAAGGATAGCAAGAAAGACGCTGTGAAGACAGCATCTCCAGGGAACAACAATGCAGCGGTAGCTGCCCCTGCGCCTGCTGCAGCCAAGGAAGACGTTGCCTCCCTCAACTCTGGCACTGATCCTGTTCCGAGCACACCATGATCTTTGTAACCTAGCATCGTATATTAGATATAAGGGACTCGTTTTCTGATGTTTTCCATTGTTTTGTGGTAATATATTGTAATGGCTCTGTTGAGAAGAGTGATTATGACGTCACTCCTTTCAGCTGTTTACCCAGGATTGTTCACTTTCTGGTGTAAGCAGTGTTCTTGTTTTGATTAGTTCGCTCGGCAGCAGTATTTAGACTACCAGACGGTGTAGCATAGTCTACTGAGATGTACTGTATTGTTATTAACCATTGTGCCAGACGTATAAGCTGTTGAAATGTTTTTTGGTGAGCTTGTACCTTACCTCTGAAGTCTGGACACAGCATACGTCGCATGTTTGGATTAACAATGGTGCATTTGCTTCCAGCTGGTATCCAAAGATGCGTACACTGTACACCTGCACCGTGAAATGATAACCTACATGAGGCTGCTTTGCTTGTGATTTTGCAAGTCTTGAACGACTCTACTGGGGATTTGAAAAAGCCTCTTGGACGATATATTATGGAAACAATTTTTGAACGACTCTACTGGGGATTCGTCACATACTTACACTTAGCCATTTAGGACCAATCAGGCGCACGCTTGGTAAATCTGTATGAGTCCATGGTCGACAACCAGTCTCGGCATGTTATAAAAAGAAACGAGAGTATAGGCCTTGTCATCCACATTTTCCGAAGGGAAAAACTGAAAGTTGATGGCCTTCTTTTTGCGACCTACATTAGGGAATGGCATGGTGAAGAGTGGAGACGTTGCACAAAGTGAGAATACGAGGGTTAACTGTTTCTAGTCTTCTCACAGTACATACACATCAGATTTCATTAGAAAAATAGTGGATAAAGAGATTAAGGCATAGCTACCAATAAAATTAGTTTTAGTTTCTAACTACTTGGCCCATCCAATAATCTTACCATTCTATTTGATCTATTGTGAAATATATCTTCGTAGTTTGTTTATTTGATGCAGATGTTAATACTCGTTTCTATAAATTTGATTAAACTTATTATAATTTGACTTAGAAGTTAAAACACGCTTAAAACTAAATTATATTTTAGGACTAAGGAGCAGCAAACGGTTTTTTCTTATCTTGTTTTGATTCATACAATGTGTCAATACGTTATATTAAAGAGGTTCTCTCGCATTGCATTAGATTTTAAGAGCGGTTTTCACAAAACATAAAAACATAAATTGTTAAGTCCAAATCTTCTCATGTCAAACTATTTTAAAGAAAATACTGATCTAGCACAAGAAAATAAAACATACTTTAAAGAATCTAGAGAAAGTTTGCTCAAACCTGATGGAGTCTAGTGCATTCAAGGTGAATAACTCTATCAAGTTTGATCTTCAAAATTTATAATTTCATTTCACTACTTAGATTAGTTTTTTTATGGGTTGAATCGGTCTATTTGCTAGGCTATAGAGTATGTTTGGCTACCCATGTGAGATTCTATGGAGCTGTCTCGTGCATCCTAGATATATCCTAAATGAAATAAAGAAACCTAATGAAGCCATACAAACAAAACACTTTTTCCACAACAAATGCAGAGAGATGGGTATATCGTAAATGAAAGAAAGCAACCTAATGAAGCCATACAAACAAAACACTTTTTTCATGGATATGTGGATGAACAAATGCAGAGAGACCGATGTACAAGAACATCTTGAGTGCTACCATGCTTTTACGTGTTACTGTGTTACGGTTGCATCTAAACCGATTTATTTAAAATCTATCAACAAATATGAATGGATGGAGCAAGAAACAAAACATAATTCAAAATTGGTATTGAACAAACATTTATATAAACTAAAAAGAGAAACACTTAGGCCTTGTTTAGTTCACCAATTTGGTGTGCCAACTTGGTGCCAAGTTGGTACCAAGTTGATGACCTTGTCACATCGACCATTTAGACACTAATCAATAGTATAAAATGTAGATTAATTACAAAATTAATTACACGGCTGGACTCTAAAGCATGAGACAAATCTTTTGAGACTAATATTGACCGTCATTAGCACATTTTTAATGACGGAGTTACAGTGTCTAATGATGGATTAATTAGACTTAATAGATTTATCTCGTGATTTATAATCTATTTGTGCAATTAGTTTTATTTTTAGATTATATTTAATACTCTTAATTAATGGTCAAACATTGATGTGACAAGTTCACCAAGTTAGCATTTGCCAACTTGATGAACTAAACAAGCCCTTAGAAAAGAAAATAAACACTGAATAACTTTTACTGTGTATCGAAGTATAAGTATATATTTAGTGCATAGTATATTATACAAAACTAAAATAAATAGAATATTATTACATACGTTGGCCGCGTGACCTCGTCCTCATTGTCCGCATGCCCATCCGCTGCCAATGATTCGGATTTCGCCACGGACTCCGTGCTTTGACCCGCCTCCTGCGCCTGCGTGCGTCACGCTCCCCTCCTCCCTCCTCCCCTCCACCGCCTCTTCCCGTGGGCGCTCGCCCCAACCCAACCGATCCGATCTGTCCCAGTTCTCCATTAAAAATATCCCAATCTCTCTATCCCTCTCGTTTCTCCTTGAAAAATAAAGGAAAACCACCTCCTCTTCCTTCCATTTTTGCTCCTCCGAGCGAGGTCCCGATTCGATCGGCCGCGTTGGCCAATCTCCTCTGATTCGATCGGCGGGGCGCGGAGGCGGAGGGAGATTGAGGGGGAGGGATGAGGAAGCGTGAGAGGGAGAACCCGTGCGGGATCTGCGGGCACTACCACAAGTACGAGGAGGGGGAGGTGTGCGGCGTCTGCGGCCACCGCCCGCCCGCGGCGCCGGCGGCGGGGGCGAGGCAGCAGGACTCGGCGTTCCCGTCCGAGATCCTCAAGGAGTTCCTCTTCCTCGGCAGCTACGACAACGCCTCCCGCTCCGAGCTCCTCAAGACCATAGGCGTCTCGCACATCCTCAATGTATGCTCTGCAGCGCACCCTCCCCGTTACATGCGTGGATAGGGGATGGCTTTCTTCTTCTTGTTTGCTTTTAATGCAATCGTGCTTGATCCTGTGATGATTGATATTTGGGCTTTGGTAGTGCTAGGGTTTGCTTGACGCTGAGTTTAAGCGAATGTTATTCTGTTTTCGCTATTTAATGTATTGGTAATCAGATCGATAGAAGGTGTTTTACCGCAAAAATAAGGTGTTCTAGTGCACCTATGATTCAATGGAAGACTATGCCAGTTGCAACCATGCCTGGATTTTAAAATTGAGTTTAGACAAATAATTTAAGTAAAAAAAATGATTGAACAGACAGAGAAATGTTTTATTGAGAATGGTCAGTGACCAGGTTAAATACAACAAACCACTTAAATTATACTATCTGTAATCATCAGAAACACATTATGATGGCACATCATCTGCTGAACTCTATCGATGGATGTTTACTCTTGCTGACAACTTGTTAATAATTATCTACATTTCATTGGAATAGAAGCTTTGGTTGAAGGAAGCCTAAAATGGTGCGATATTACCATTTCATCCACTTCAATGATGCCATGCTTTAAATTTCCAGTTGCATTTCAACATTTTCATATTTGTACCATAACCATGTATACCATCTCAGTATTATCTCGTAGCATATCTGGAATAAACAAGTCCTTTTTTGGGAAAGAACGTTGAGTCAGCAATAATCTCAGTTACAAACGGACTTGGAGGTTGTTGGTCCAATTTCTGTGAATATTTCATGTGGAAAAACAAAGATGTAGTATTCACATGGCAATCTTGCACAAAAAAAAGAGACATTATCAAATATGGATCTTGCTCCGTGGTATTGCATAAATAACCTCCGGTACATTGCAATGTAGCTGATTAGGTGGAAAAAGCTAATATATTTTTTGAACTAACCAAAATATAACTGATGGGAACCAGGTTTCTTACAAAATCATTTAGAAACAAGGAAAAAAATGGAAGATGGCATGCTAGAAGTCGTCCCTTCAGCCTTCTGGTATGGTTGCAATTGCACGATTTCATCCTATATAATAGGTCAAATGTAGAATTAACTTATGCATTGCAAACAAAGTAGAAGTGGCCTAAGGATTTTTGGTGTTCATACTTGTGTTGAAAAGTACATTTGGATGTCTCACTTCTGGCAGTTGCAAGTGAACGTGACTAGGCATAGTGTGGCCAGCTAGCCAATATCTTATCTTTTACTGATGCTTTATTTTTAGACGTTTCATATGGAGCATCAATGCTTGCTATGTCTGAATGTGGAGTGACCTTCTATATGTCCCCTTACCTGCAGACTGTACCGTTGTGCCAAAACCTTTACCGGAATTCATTCACTTATCACTGCCTTCAAGAGGATAAAGTTCTGCAGTTTGATAATGCAATCCAGTTTCTAGGTATACATGCACTCTCTCCCTACCTGTTGAAATCACAGGTTAATCTATTTCAATGTAAGACCATCCACACCTAACTGTTATGTTCTTTTGAACTTCAGAACAATGTGAAAGGGAGAAAGCACGTGTCCTTGTCCATTGCATGTCAGGGAAAAGTAGGTGCGTACATATAGATAAATTTTCATTGGGAGTTATTATCTTTTCATATTACTGGCACTGATCTGACTAATTTTATCGAAACACTTAACCAGGTCAGCAGCATTTGTAATAGCCTTCTTGATGAAGTCAAGAGGTTGGAGACTGGCACAATCTTATCAGTGGGTGAAAGAGCGGAGACCACAAGTGCAACTGTCTGATGGTAACTTCATAACTTGCATACCTTTTCTGATGTCTTTGTTCTCGGAAAAATTTTGAAGTAAAAAGATTGATATGCAAGTTGGGTTTATACTTCCGTACATGCCTACAGGAATGTGTGTGTGATTACAGAGTAAGATCAGGCCACACCTAACCTGTATGCATATCAATGTAGTACAATACATAACCCTTTTTTTGAAGCATAGAGTTTATCATATGGATTTGATCTGATGCTAGTGTTATTAGTGCATTGGATGACAAGTGGGATCTCTACCCTGATTAGACTTGTCAATTTATGATATTAGTAGCAGATTAATGTGTAGCATAAAACATTTTCATGTAACCTATAAATCGAGGTGAAGTTATTTGTTCTTATCGGGGATTCCTGTTGGTATAACAAGTCAGTTATGACTAGTTTAGTTAGCTTGCTAGCAAATGCATGAAGGGACAACCAGCAAATAGTTGTACTAGGATCAATAACAAAGCCTAGTAGTTCAACTAATGCAAATTTTCCATTTCAAAGTTGGACAATCTACACCTGCATACACAGATACTAATGCACTTGTAATGAGCTGACAGTTGTGATGAACTTGCTTTCTACAGGAGCGCAGCAGCAGTTGATTGAGTATGAAACAAAGCTTTTTGGTTCTAATGTCAGCATGCCCGCTCCATCGTTCGCTCCTGCAGACTCTTTCCCTTCTCTTGGATTTGGTTTTCCTAAACCAGCAGGCGACATCCAAGTGCCTGCCTTTACCCAGCAGGCTCCAGCATCCATCTTTGAGCGTGTCAGCCCAAACAACTTCCCTAGCAATTTCACATTCGGAGCTGAAAGAACTAAGGAAGCGAAACTTCCAGACAGCAGTAACTTAGGTGTGATAAACTCGTCTGGAGGCGATAGCATGATGGACAGCTCCTAGAATTGTTTTGCTTGTGCCACTGTGCCAGTGGCATTGATACATGAAAGGAACAGAATCAATTGCAAATTTAGTCAGGTTTCTCGGGATGTTTTTGTATCTGAGAAGGAAATGCAGTTTTGTAAAAGGATGTTGCTATGTCTGTCAGCACTCTGACAATTGCTACATGTGCGTTTTAACAAACATCTCTGTGCTTGTTAAAATGTACAGATTTGTGCCATGATAGTATACTTCAAAATCTATACCCAGTGATTATGCCCGGAGAGTACTTCAAAACCTGTACCCAGTATGTTGTTATCCATGGGTAATTAGCATCCAGTATGATTTTACTAAATGGCTGCAAACTTCCCCGTGGAATATTTTAAAATAAACACAGATTCATGTTTTAAGGACTGTTAGTAACCTCTTGCCGAGCTGCTTTTCGTTGTGCCGTGTGTATTGAACTACTTGTATTATACGGCATGACTCAGGTTTGATTCCTGAGTTACTGCTTTGATTCCTGACGAAAAGGAACAGCTCATGTCGCCCATGCTTCAGGATTGCCTAAATCATACAGACAGCCCGTGACTCGGTATTGCCTTCTCTTCCAAAATTGACCTGCAACAAGCCAAGACCCTAGTTTAACTCAGGTTCTGTGGACTACACCGAAGAAACTACACATGACATTAACGGAGAACGGGAGGAGACATAGTGCATAGCCTCGCAAATCGTGGCCGAAAAAAGGGGGCGGCACAATGGAGCTGAATTAGAAGTTTATTAGAACTCATGATGATGATAGCATTTTGTATGTAACAATGATCTATTGCACTGTAGATTACAGCCTCGTAAAATGAATAGAGAGCGAGCCCACATTCTACATACAAAACGTGCTTCTTTGGGGAATTTGTACATATGCTATATACGAAGCAACTCATTATCTTCGCAAAACCCTTCATTTGATGGGTTTGGGTTGGTTGGCAAGGACCAAGGGTAACTGAAATTTGCCCACCCGCTGCAACAGAGCCATCTCTTTCAAAATTTAGAGAGCCTGGTCGCCTGGACCTGACTAGGCTCCTTGTCTGACGTACTCAATCGTGCAGTTCTCCTTGAGCCATTCAAGCACCTTCGCTGCCTCTAGAACATCTTGGACCTGCATCATTGAGTGAATCCCACATAAAGTGAGGCCTCCGTTTCATTAATGGGGGAAAAAAGGTTGGACACATAAATCCTCACACATAGGACCCACGAGGTATACCAACTAGTGTGTATATACTCCAGTAGATAAAAAGCTATCAAAACATTATCAAGAAAATTCAAATTGCACTTAAATCTGGAAGATTAGCAAGACTGCAGTTTAGTGAAGCTGTGAAGGAAATAACAAGCAGAAATACCAGAATCAATGCAACTAAATACCTGCTGCTTGATGTTGTCTTCATTATAATCTTGATTGTACTGTTTGAACTCTGCCACACAGTTCTCAACTTCCTTGACGAGCTGTTCAGTAGAGTACTGCATGATGGTTTGTTGTTATTAGTAACAGATATTGCAACCAAAGGCACTAGAATCTTGTAATGCTTATCACCTGAACCAAAGCATCAACCTCAGGCTTTTTTTACCTGTAAATTTTCGGACTTGAAAATATCAGCAACAGCCATCATTTGTTTAATGATTCTGGTGATGTTCTCCTTCTCATCTTCTAGGTACGCCTGAACTGACCTCTGGCTCGATAGGGATGCTAGCTGGTCTTTATCTAGCTTCCTTTCTGCCTGCAGGAATTAATAAACGTACATTCACAAAGGAACAGTTAGAAATTAAAACTGATTGCTAGCCTGTGAATTTAGCACCTGAAGTTGCAGAAGTTTGGCTCCGTAAAGTTGTTGCCCTTGTTCTTGAAATAAGGCACGGGGAACATCAACTTCAACCAACTAAGCAAACCAAGGGTAAATTAGTGAAAACTTCAAGGATCTTGGAGAGCAGTGCAAAAGGATTTAAATAATTCAACAAAGCATATCATGCTAGTGATGCACCAGCAACAATCCTTCAGAACTGAAGGCTGTTTCAAAAGTAAGAGCACCACCTTTCCGAGCTGATCAAGGATTGCGTTATCTGTTGCTTGTTCTATGGCTGTTTTTTCCACTTCTTTACATCTTTCCAATATACGTTCTCGGACCTGAATAGTCAGGAGGGCTGATCACTGAGATTGAGGCCAAAAAAAAAAAAGAACAGCTATACAGATAATATTCACACTACAACAAAAGGCACAAACTTCCAAAAAAAGCAGGTTTACTGGCACATTCCAAAAAGGTTGATATTAAAACCCCGAAGCAAGCACCTATACCAACAGAATACAAACCTCATCTATGGTTTTGCATCCTGGAAGGAGCCTTCCCGCAAGTGAATCATCCATTTCTGGCAACTCTCTGTAGAAGAGCTCTTTACAGACAACCTACACAGTCCATTGAAAGTGGGAGCTATAGTGATTAGAACTGAGGGGCTACACCCGTTGCTGATACTAATTGAACTTGCAATGCGGGTGTGATACAAGTACAAAGCGATGTGATCAGTGACATTGACAAGCACGGAGTACACAAATATTTAAGTGTGCTCTTTTATAAGTAACACTCACAGTAAATTGTGCACGGACACCTCGTAGGCTTTCTTGCTCAAATGACTCAGGGAACTGAATAGGAAATGATCTGGTCTCACCAGGACGAATCCCAATCAATGAACCAAGAAATCCAGGAACAAGATTATTGTTTTCCTCAGTGTCCAAGTGGAAACCTGGAAATCACAGTAGGTATGTAGTATAGCCCTTTGATTTCAAACAAGATATGACAGCAGTTGTCTCATTTAGCAAACCAACTGGTGTCTAAAGAAAATTGAGGGCAAGTATAATTAATAGCCAGTCACATCACTTCATAAGGTAATGGGAAACAAAATGCATGAGATGTAACAAGTATGGCATGGCAGCAAGACAGTGTTTGTTTAATAAGTGGTAGCCTTAAGGTGAGGTTATGAAAATAGCATGCAAGTCAGATGTGTGAAAAATTGACAAACCTGTACTCTCAGCAGATGAAATTTTTTCACCTTTAGATCCATCACTATTAATAGTTTCTGCAAATATATCTAGTACCACCAGATCACCAATCTACATATATCCAGAAAATGAATTATGTTATATATACAATATTGGTTATGCAAGCCATGATAGTAAATTTAATCAAACATTCCAAATTTGTTGAAGCAAGACGTTTTTTTTTTTTAAAAAAAGAGGCCTGACTATTGCAAGGAAACATCTGAAGTGGCAAGGGAAAAATAAATTCTTGACTTTACAGTTGCATCTTGCGCAGCCAAATGCTAAAACTATCTGTTAAACAAATGTATATAGCCCAAAAAGGTGTACTGACACCAATGTTAGATCAAAATCGTAACAAAGGATATTTACTATCAAATGAAATAATGCACAATTGGTGAAATGCCAGGAAAATGCTGTATCTGGTTGATACAGGCAGAAGAGTCAGGGCCCACATTTCCATTGAGAGGTAGCCAGTCACAGGTCCTACTGGTCCTTTATTTACTGTACTGCCTATTATTACAAGTATTTACAATGGACTAGAAATAATACAAGATTTACGGGATACAAAAAAGGGTTAATTGGACATATACCATTGCAAATGTTCGAGTTCAGAGATATACCACTACAATTCGTCTATTTGTAACCATGCCATTACAATTCTTTCTCCCCCTCGTATTTGCCATTTTATACGTATTTTGTTCTCTTAGGTCCACCTGCAGACCCTGTTATTTCTATATAGACAAGAATGCCCCTGCCACTACTCCTCTCTCCACTCGCTGACGTGTGGGACCTACCCGTCATCTTCCTCCTTCTCCTTTCTTCTCTGACTGTCTTCCCTATCCATACGTTTGCCGTTGCAGTTCTCGAGCCTGGTCACGCGACGCTGCAGTACTCGCCGGCGGCGGCGCTGCCTCAGCCCCCCTAGATACTGGAGCGTATGGCCTTCAATGGTGCCTGGGCAGCCGCTGCCATCGCAGCAGCAAGGATGAACGCCACCATCCCACGTCGGCGCCGGCCATGGGACGCATCACATGAGAGGGATGTGTGTATTTGTGTACGCGTGCAGCAGGTCATGGATTTGAATTGAACTCGTGCTCTAGCAGCCCCAACTTGCGTTGCGGGGAAATTGCAGGATGCAAGATGTTGGTTGGGGATGGATAGACGAAGGGATGCGCAGTCGCTGCTCTCTCCAGCTCGGCCACGCGCGTGCTCGCTACCGCGCCCACTTGACCTCGAGGCTGCTGCTTCCAAGTGCGGCCTTGCCTACTCGCCGTCGCCGACTTGCCGTCGCACACCCATCCTACCCCACACCGCCGCGCATAGCTCGGCCTCGTGCTCACTCAGCTCGTCACACGGAAGCTTGGCGGCGCCGTATGTGAGGGGCCACCAATTTGAAGAAGCTACTGGGAGGAGGAAGACGAGTTGGGGAAGAAGAGCAAGATGACGTATGGGTCCCACACGTTAGTGAGTGGAGGGAGTAGTGAAAGGGGTATTTTTGTCCATACAAAAATAGCAAGGTCTGCAGGTGGGCCAAAGATAATAAAATACGTATAAAATGGCAAATATGAGAGGGAGAAAGAATTGTAATGGCATGATTACAAATAGACGAATTATAATGGTATATCTCCAAACTCGAACATGCAAAAAATATATGAGATGAACACAAACAATACGGTAATAAAGTGATATTTGGCTGAAACTGCCTAGTTTCACGGAAAACGTGTGGGTTTGGGGATTTGTTTCTAAATGAAAAATACGGTGCCTGGTTACAAGAATAACTAACTGATGCTGATAGTGTCATTAGTTTATTGTATTCTGGAGTAACTACAGAATTACCTGGAGGCCTCTGTCAGCCACTATTCTAAGCAAGCCCAATGCTTTATGACGACGCTGAAGCTCTTTTTGTGCTGCCTTTTCTGCATCAACAGCATCATCTATTTCAACGACGACTTTGAGGTTCTTATATTTGTCTTCTGATAACCACCGGACTTCAGGGGCAACATTCACAGCAACATCATATCTGACCATGTTGACAAGGCATGAGCTCAAAATGGGACATGACAGTATATTACAGACGAACTATTTTCTTGGAAACAGACAATTTTCTTTAGAGAAGTTTGAACAATGAAACAAGTAGGACATCTAGAAGGAAATACTGTCTACCTAAACACACCATCGAGTGAGAAAGAACTTCTCATATCATCAAACTGAGTCAGAATGCGAACAGAATCTTCTAATGCTCTGTCCTCTACCTTAAATCAAAACAAGAAAGATATTAGTTGGATACATGTATTAGGAAGCGCATATCTTGAATTATCTCTCTATGGGGGATGTTATGGAAGTGCACCCGAATTTTATAAATGAAGGAAGGCAAAATCATGGGTTCAGCAAGAGGTTTATAATGCTGAAGAGATCTAGAGATGCCTGGAGTCAGAAAATGTGTATAGTGATTTTCTAACAAAAGATTTAAAACAGTTGTCAGTTCAGTACACATGAAGTCATTTTGTCTTTTGGTACAAATTCATCACATGACGATATAACAAAAATATAGGCTTTCGCTTGTCATGATTGCTTTAAAATCAAGTGTTCATCATGATAAATATCAGAGCAGCGCTCCCCCAAAATAGGACTCAGAGTTCATACTGAGGACAATGCTTGAGGTAGTGTATGTTTTAGGATAGCTTCAATTGTGGCATCCTGTACGTGTTGCGGTCCTACATAGTTTATAAGAAGGTTCTCTGGGATGATCTTCCCAGGCCGAAATCCAGGAACCTAATAAGAAGCAACAGCAGGTACATCAGAACAGACTGTAGAATATATAGCTTCCTTCCTTTAAGAAACACTGCCAGTATATCTCTGCTGCACTTTATAATTCTGTTTTTATTTGAGTGGTGCACTAGTGTAGCTATGAATATGATAAACCCATATGAAAACTTTGTACAAATGGACAAAATCTGATAAATCCAAATTTCAGAAGTACTTCATAAATACAAAAGATCAGGCTCAATTGAAAACTAGGTTGCAAATCCACAAAAGTAAAAGACTACATACGGATAAGGTTTGCTAAACAATGCGCCAAGGACGACTCAAATTCAGTACAGATTTGCAGAAACAATACCTATTAAATTTGATGTAAAGCCTAAATGTCTTACTGAACGTTGTAAACTTTGTAATAATCAAACCTTATTAACGGGTAGGAATATGCTTCGAAATTTAATCTGGGTGCAAGTGTTTGCAGTTTGCCGCAAATGGTACCTTGAAACGCTTTGCGTACTCATGTAGCGTGGATTGGTAGCACTCGTGAATGATCGATTTAGGAACCTCAATGCTGAACTTAACCTGCGAAGAACCACACAGGTGGACGTCAAGCACGGACTTCCCACTTTTACTCACACCTCCCAGCAGCCTCCGGAATTCGCAATTAGAAAGGCAACGAAGGCGGGGGGCTCACACTGGACCCAGGCTGAGGCGTCTTGGTGACGCGGACAGAGTCCCCGCCACCGGCCGCGGCCTCGCGGAGCTCCACGGCGGCCGAGGCGACGGGGTGCCATTGCCGCCGTCGTCGCGAGGTGGAGGCGGAGGACGTGGAGACGGAGCGGGAGGTGGAGGCGAGCGAGCGCGTGTTCCAGGAGGCCGATGCCGCCGGAGGGGAGAAGAAGCGGCTATGGGGACGTGCGGCCGAGGCTGCTGCGGCGGCGGCGGTGGTGGCTAGCTCCATGGAGTGGAGTGAAGCAGCTCGCGTGTGGCAGTTTGTGTGGGGAGACGAGGCGAGGGGATTAGGGAGTTGGCAGGAAGATAAGACGATCTTGTTTTTGGTTTGATCGCTACCGGCTCTAGAGACGAAGGCCCCGTGGCCCCCATTCGCAACAATACGACACCGAGATTTCTTGCTCATCATGGTATTGCTCTAGATTAGAAACAACCACACTTTTACTTAAAAAAAAGAAACAACTACACTAATTTTAGCAAAGGTGTTTTAGATGCACGGAGTTCCAAATTAATATATGGTAACAATAGTTTTTTTTTAAAACATAGGTTTTTTGGTATTTGTTTGTGACTCGTTATATTTATTGTTTTCTATGTTAAATACCATTGGATGGATTACTTTTTAATGGTACTAGCAAAGATGCACGCACGTGACAAAGAAATTTAAACAACCATCGATGTGCTGTAACAAGTCATACCATCTTTCTTGTTTCTTGTAAAATAGTTTAGTCGGATTCACAAATAAAATAAAAATATATCGACAAACGAAGTATTTTTACTGACATAGCAACGCCCTATCTTCAACAAATGCCTACATAGCACATTTCTTAGTTTTGTATTCACACTTAGATCTTTGGTTGTGATAATAAGCTGTACTTTACAATGAGCCGTAAAAAGCAAAGATTTGGGAGAATGTCCAAGGTCCAAAAGGTCAAGTGGAACATGTATATGTGCCTCAATGATGCTTCCTCTTTTCTAAATTGTAAGTCGTTTGACTTTTTTAACCACAACTTTGACCACTCGTCTTATTCAAAACATTTGTACAAATGTAGTCAAATATAAGTCATTCTTGAATTTCTTTTATTACTAAAGCTAGCTACAACAAAAAAATATGATAGTTTGCAAATTTGTTTTGAATAATACGAGTGGTCAAAGTTGTAAAAAAAGTCAAACGACTTACAATTTGAGACAGAATGAGTAATTTTTAGAAGGCCTGATTTCCACGATGATGATTACCGAGAGGGCCGTTCCAGGAGGCCATTATGTGTGAAGAGCAGTGTTGACATTTCTTAACGTCGCTACTTGGTATAGACATAAAATCTATCCCTAGAAACATCATTAGAAATGCATATTGTCATATCTTAACATTATTTCTAAACTACCTATTGGCTTTCAAGGCTTTAGCAAATAACATCAAAATACAATCATAGTTAAATGATATAGCTTACTGTATTAAACACGGCGACTAGAAATTTATCGGCAAGCGCACACATACACCATTGTAGCATTACAACCAGGAGTAAATCATGTTATCATTATTTATTTTTATCTAATGGGAACTTATATTATTTAATAAAACTAGCCTCTACATATACAAATTATTCAACTCATAGATCATAGTCAACTGCTCATAGAAATTGGAATAAATATTGTCACAAAAAATAAGGTAATAATGTTAGTTAGGATAGTGATAAGACAAAGATAAAGATATAATATTAATAATCATTAAAACCATAGCCTAAACCATCTCATAAAAGAATATGATAAACTAGAACTGGGATTCTCATGGAGCAAATCTAGAATGTCCTTAGAAATTATCAATGTCGAAAAGGTTAAATAATCATATGGGTTAAATAAGTGTTTAAAGCCATATCATAAAGGGAAAATATCCTGTCCATATTCATAGCCCAAATATTTATAGAGCTCCTATTTAAAAATCTACTAGGGAGAAAATGTGCTAGTACAACTAAGTCTGTCACAACCTCTTATTTTCTTCTTATAATTGGTAGATAATGTAAATATCTGAAAAAATTCTTATATCCAGGCACCACGTCTGCATATTGGAAAACTGTTCTAATCCCACCGACTACTCTCACCCTACAGATGGTCAAGTTCAAGAATAGAAACAAATATAAAGCACTCATGAGCAATATAATAGCATAGATGGCTGATCTAAGCATATAGCAAATATAACTCATAATAGCATAAAATATGAAGATAGATACTATAAATATAGCACAAACTTCATATAACATCTTAGAAGAATTGATAACGATCTGACAAAAATGATACAAAGTTATTACCCAAGATCGATGATGATCCTAAAGAACCACTAGACTTGGCTCCTCTAATCCTATAATTAGAGCTAATTAGAACTAGAGAGGTGTCTGCCTAGCTCTGGATATCTAAATGTCTCGATTGATGAAGCAGACAGGGGTCTGCCTCTGCTTATATAGACCTCCAAGGTCGGTTCGGGTGCCTCCAAAGACATAAACAACCTCCATTCTATTGCCTCGCCAAAGGGGACCTCGTGCCGCCTTACTGGTGGCCGATCGAGCCTAGCGAACCTACCGGTCCACTAACATTGCCGCCCGGCCACCGCCTTCGCATGGTGGGCCATGGGTTGGATTCTTGGGCCTTCTATGTTGATGCTAGTATCTATTGGACTTCAATTGAGAGCCTCTCTATTAAATTGAGCATTTCCAGGACGGAATATTATTTATTACATTATGCTCTTTTTCATCAGTTTTCACTCTAAGTTCCTAAAATCATGCAATGACAAAATACAAGTGAAACCAAGTCATACCAGAAAAATATAATAGTGAAGTAGTATTTTTCTTAAGATATTGATGAGAATATTTAGCATTTAAGGACCGTTAACAAGCAGTCAAACAATCATCATCAACTAGAGTTCTCAGAGACGGTACTGGCTTCTGGAGCAGGCCAGGGAAGTGGCCCGGGAAGATATGGGGATGAACCACAGTGCAACGGCTCTGTCCTCTTGGTGGTGGAAGAATTCGAAGTCGAGCGGTCCGGCGAACCTTCTGAGCGGACGCCGAGGTGTGCGGCAGGTGAACGTGGCTTCGGTGGACACCAGGTGGTGCCAGCATCAGTAGGAGGCGGTGCAATGGATGAGGTCGGCGATGTCGAGTACACCGGCAAAGATGACTAGGAGCAGCTCATTGATGAGCCGCGTGCCGTCGTTGTCGGCCCGGCGCTGCCGATCAGAGAGGTCATGATGGAGGGTAGACAACCATCCTCTCTCGCTGCGGTGGCTCGCGAAGAGGATGACGCCCGCGACGAGACACGAGGATGCCACACTTGTGATATTGTCCTCTCCTGCCCATGTTGCCCCCGCCCGCGGTTGAAAATACATCACATTTTACATAAAAAATACATCAAGTATAACAGGCTAACACTTCATAATTTAATGACCTCTCCACTTATTTGATTTGATGGTTAAGAGCATTGTTAGCCTAAATGGTAAATAGTCTGCCATGTACTATTTATCTCTTCATTCGGGCTCATAAACAGGCACATTGAAAGGAAAATGGCCATAGGCTTTTTTTGTGATTTTGATGAGTGATTGACAGCTCTTGACGCTTATGAAGTGCATCAATTAAGAACCACAAGTGCACGGGTCGCTTGTAGCTTTTCCCTTAGAGATTCCCTAATGTTTTATCAATCCGTGGAACAAGTGAGTTGCTACGCTTAACTAAGCACTAATGTTGTTGAGCAAAGGCTCTTTTAAGGTGATGATGAATATGAGTAAAAACTTAATCTAATCTAATCTAATCTAATCTAATCTAATCTAATCTAATCTAATCTAATCTAATCTAATCTAATCTAATCTAATCAAAGTTAAAGAGAACAAAGTAAAGATCAATGTTGTGGAGTGAGCAAGATATGGAGAAATATTTGTCCATATGGTTTAGGATCACTTAAAGATGCAACCACCAAGATAAATCACCAAACTAATCTCATCAAGGTAATATGCTCCAGACAAGGTCTGGCGATTACAACTTAAGATCTCCTTACAACCCCATGAACAAATGATGACTTGATGCCATGAAGCTAGGCATAGCGTTGAGGTTCATGGTGAAGAAGACTCCGGTGAAGGATGAATCCTCACTGTTCTCCAACTTGCCGCGGCTGTCGGCTTCCTCCGGTGTGTATCCCTCGATTCGGCAGCTCTCTAATCAGAATTAGCTAAGGGTTTGTATAAGGCATAATCTTTTAATATCCCGAGGAAACCCTATCCAAAAGGGGAGGCCAAGATGATGTAAAAACATAGTAGGCTGGCCGACCTAGGGCCCATTAGGCTGGCCGTCCTAGCCTATTTTTTTGGCCTATCTCTGTTTCATCTTTCGCGTGTAAACTCCTTACAAATTTATTCACTTATTTCCTTCACATGTGTGGGCCTTTTGACATCGTTTGCTTCGGGATAAGATTGATTCTTTGATATTTTTTCCAAATGTCAGCTGGATTTGTCTTGATCCCCAAGTTATCCGAGTATGTTCTTCAAGCCTTTACCCTTTCTCATCCTTGGAGGTTGGTGATGATAATTGGTCTTTGTCCAAAAGTGCTCATTTATAGCTCAAAATCCTCCAAAAATATATGGATATGCGAAAACGTGGTTATTTTACGTGCCAAGTGACGTGTTAGTATAATATTTAGTCCAAAAACTCCACCTAAATGGCACTAAAAGTATGTCGCTAAGGTGCGCCAGCAACAACATAGCAATTGGGGCTAACAAATTATGTAGATGAATATTTGTTGATATTTCTAAGTCTTAAGGATACTTTGGAAGCCATCGAAATGCTTTGGGATATCTAAATGATGGTTGTCCAAATTGAAGCCATCCAAGATCATCCAAATTGGTGGCAAAGAAAATGGATCAAAACCCTATGAAGAAACAAGCCAATTAGTGTCACAGAGTGACCACCGACTATTTCGGTGGTGGTCTAGAAGATCACTGAATTAATCAATGACAAAGGGCAGAGGAAGAAGAAGGTCAACATGACCACTAACTATTTTGGTGGTGTTCAAAAGTTGGCAACAAATTAGTCGGTGATGACGTCCAAAACATGGTATGACTCTGGAATGCATCGATCAATTCAATGGTGTAAAAAAGGATGGCACCAAACGAGTCGGTGCCCATGGCAAAGATCGAAGACCTCTCCATGTGGACACCAATGACTATTTCGGTGGTACTAGAGAGAAGGCACCAAATCAATTGGTGGTGGGTGGCCTAGAAGTTAGAGACTCAACAACTAGCAGAGGTGGCGCCACTGACTATTTAGGAGGTACCTCTTCTATGTGCTCCGAATTACTCGATGGTACACCAAAAGTTGTAACGACTAGTTCCTTTGGCTGGGTCTATAAATAGCCATCCCACCGTCATTTCAAGTGTGCTTGAGCTCATGGAAGATAAGTGTTTCACACTTTTAAGTGCTCAATCCGCCAAAGTGCTTATTAGAACATCAAGAAGATTAGCAAAGTGCATAGTTCTAGTTTAAGTATTTTAGAACATTTCTTAGGTATTTAGCATGGTTCTTGTGGCGGTAAGGCGAGACGTGTCGACCTACCCGCTTCTAGATGCCTAGGTGAGTATGGCGTGTGGCGAGGCGGCGCCGTACACATACCAATCCAGATGGAGTGACACAAATATACTTCCTTGCTGCATATATACACAGCTATGAAAGTGATATTGGGCCATAAGCTTTGTTTCATTAATTAAAAAATAGCCCAAATAGTCATTCTAACGCACCAAATGCAGCAAATCAGTCCTCCCATAGGCCCACGACCACAAGCTCGCTTGGCCACTCGCACCACGAATCGACCAGTTTCTATCCTTAAAAAATAATGAGAATCTCGGCTGCCTGGTAGACTCGCACGTCGCAGGGGCCTGTAGGCTCGCCGCTGCACCCGAGCAAGAGGCAGAACGGCCAGTCTCAAATCGAATCGGCGGGACGGAAGGAGCAGGAGCAGATGGATCGAGGCGGCGCACCGCCGTCCTCTTTTCTCCCCCCTCTCCTCTCTTTCCTCCACTCTCTAATTTGCCGCGCACATGGTTGGGGGCGCACACGCGGGGTATAAGCGACGTGATTTGACGCACACGCATCGCCTGCACCGTTCTTTTGTTTTCCCGCATGCCTCCGCTTTCGTGCGTTCGGCGTCCGCCTCGCCGTATCAAGGAAAAGGAAGTGGAATGTGAGAGCAAGGAACAACCTCCTCAAGATAACTATCCCAAGATGGTGAATAAGCTTAAGAGGGTGCAACCGTGACTTGCTACTCATGCCAACAAGGCCACAAGTCGTATGAATGCAAGAACAAAAAGAACAAGGAAGAAAAAGAGAAGAAAAAAGAAAAAAGTCACTCCGAACACCAAGCCCTATTTGAAGGTTGACAAGGTAAAGAGCACACTATACCTTCATGTTCATGTGAATTTTGCATGCATGTCATGTTATAGTGAACTTGAACTCCATGTTGCTGAGAACTCAATGTTGCTGTAAATTATACTGTTGTCGTGAACTGATTTTCAGCTTGATGTTGTTGTGCAATGTATCGTTGTGAACTATTTAAAAATTGAAGCTTCATCATGCTACAGTATTGTTGTGAAAAATAATCTACATAATGGGACAATAGAGGCAAAAAAATGAAGGAAAAAATAAATCGTCTTTTCAAACACACACCCTAAACAAATGATGCAGGTGAACTAGTTGGAGGAGTGGGGCAAAAATGTCTTTTCCGGTCAAAGTTAACACTGTTAGTGGATAGAACTCATGGCAATGTCATATTGGGAATAGAACATAAAATTAGGGCCACGTAGGGAACCAAAATTTTTTTAGGGACAAGGAAGGAATGGGTCATTATTTTAGGGCCAAGGAAGGAATTTTCTTATGAGAAAAGGTGAAGCAAAATCTAGGTTATATTGAAAATATTGCATCAAATCATAGGAGTTAGTCAGCATGTTTGATTGTCAATATGTTATTTACTTCACAATCAAATTAACATTTGAGTTTGTGTATAATTTACTTTTAGGTGGATGGTGATTTCTATGTGGTCATTGGCCATCGTGCCGTTGTATGTGGTTGTATGCCGGTTGCATTTGAATGTGATTGTTGGCCATCGTGCCATTGATTTGTTGGTGGTATTGCAAACTTCACCATGCATGGGAGGTGTTACCAAAATTTTCAACTGACACTATTATTTTTTCTAGGAGACGCTAGTGTACCGTCCATGACTCGTCGCTTTCGAGGACAACAAGGTGAGGCATAAAACATCCATATCTTTGTATCATGTTTGGTCACATAAACTAGTTAGGCATACCCCGTTTGGAGAGATACGGTTGGAAATATGCAAATCTTCGCATATCTATGATCGTATCTGTTTCGAATTGTCCATGTTTTTTGGATAGCCTGAGGATGCGTAGCTAAAGTTAGTTTCCATGGTCTACTCCGATCTGAGATAGAGTTTCACCAGCATCTCTCCATTGTTCTCTATATAAACATTCTCCATGTTGGGATGTGTATTTGGAGAACACGTCCAGGCGGCCATCGTCACATACAAAGGCATATACAAACATGTGAGAGTCATGAAGGCTGATGCAAGAAACATGCGGCTGACCAAGGAACAATTCATGATGGTAAATATAGAATACATACTTTTTCTTAGATTAAGTACACTCAGTTTTTCTTCTTATACGTCATGTACCTGATGATGTCACTACTACAAGGCACATATATTGTAACACACTCTTGTAACATATTAATCAATGTGTTACGAAGAAGTTTTATAGGAACACAAAATCATGTGTTACAGAATAAGTTAGTAACACATAATGCTAGTCTATAAATTTGTGTTACAAATAGAAGTTATAGTAACACAAAATTAATGTTACACCTTAAATGTTACAAAATGGTGTTATATTGTAACACATATAAAAAATTGTTACAACTAAAGTGTTACAATGTAAAATATTGTAACCTCAACGATGGAGAGTAGCCATGAAGAAAAACACAAGTCTGAACAAACAATTAACAAGCATTCGCCTAGTAGTCCCTTTTGTCTTTTTAGACACAACTTTTCAATAAATGACACGATGGTTATTTCTTGATTTCAACAAAGAGACAGTAACTATTTTTCTAGATCTTCAGAAGTTATACAACTTTGTATTTGAACTCCGTTTAATTTGGATTAATTTCGGCAATGAGAAGTACGCTTGAATTCCTCAAATTCAAAATTTGAGTTTTTCAAATGATAACGGTTAGAGCAACGGACAAAATGAGAGTTATAGATCACAATAAGTTACAAAAGTTTGTAGATAACATTTTTATTTGAAATTTAAAATTCAAATTTTATAAACGACATCAAATTGAGAAACTACCAAAATAAAAATTGTACAACTCAGAAAATTATGAAACTTTGTAGTTGACAACTTTTTAATTTCAATTCATTTAGGGCCTCAAATAAGTAATTTACACTCGACCTGGTATAATATGTGAGGGTCCAAAACATAACTTCGACACAAGTGACATTGTGGTGTAGTGGTAGAGGAGGTTACAAGTGAGGAAGAGGTCATAGGTTCGAATCTTGCCAGCCATGTAGTGTATAAGGTTTTTTGCTATTTATTCTGATGTTTTCTGTTCACAAAGTGTTACTGCAAAAATGTTAAAGTGTTACTAGAGCTAAAAAAAATATGTTACAAAGGAGATTTTTGTAACACTTGATAAGCGTTCCACTTTATGAGTAATTGTGTTACAAAGTAGTAACACAATTTTTATGTAAAAGCAATATAATTTTTGTGTTCCAATATATCACACCATAGTAACATTGAACTTAGCAACACTAATAAAATGTGTTACTAGATGGCATTGTAACACTTTTATGGACCTATTGTAATATAAATTGGTGTTACAATATGCATGTTCTGTACTAGTGTGTGCAGGTGATTCCTTGGCGGTGCACAATGCACACTTAGTGCTGGGAAAGAATGATGTACAAGTGGCTCGTGGAGGGTTGGGTGGACACCCACAGTGCTTGCCGGGAGCAACCTTGACCTCAACACGTACGCTGCTAGATGGGTACGTGAATTCATTTATTTAGTCTAATGCTCAGTTCTGAATAATTTCTAACCATCTTTCTAGTTTTTTCTCAGTCGGCAGCACATGGTATCCAACCTTGCTCCCAGCTCCATAGATGGGCCACAAGGGCAAGGCATTGTTTGACATCACCTACAACCCAGACGATCCCCTGAGGCACACAACAATCAAACCATCCACAACGCCTAAGTGAGTACACATCAACGACACAACAGGTCCATGGGTCGGAGTACAATCCGAGTGCTGAGGACATTGATGGAGAAACCGTCATGAGGGTGGGAGGAGGCAAGAAGCATGATCAGTCTGGATTGACAACAACACACTCGACATGATGAGTACTCCCACTCTGTCTCAGATTCGAGCAAGGAGCAAGAGCATGACCCCGCCCATACGCCCAAGACCGAGCACTACATAGGCCCAGATGGACACACTCCAGGTTATTTATGTTTTATCCATCATTCATTGATTATTACTTAAGTTTGCTTTGTATTGTAACATTGGAATGAAATATTGTAGGACCGGATGGAAGCAGAAATGAAAGCACGGGAGGAAAAGATGGAGAGGAGGTGGCAGGTCGAGCGAGCGAGGATTCATCAGAAGATGGAGAGGAGGCAGGAGGCCGACCGGCGAAGGATGGAAGCGATGGCTCAGTACGCGCAGAGTCTTGGTGTGACGGTAGGTCAAGCATCGCCACCATCGGTCATATGGTATCCACTACTTCTTGCACATGCTACTCCTGTGAGTCACTTGAAAACTTTGAAGTTTTATTTCTCATAGTGTCTTAGAGCTTTATAATGATGGATAAAGCCAGAATGACTTAGAACTATTGACTTGGGACATTGTAGACTAAGAACTTAGAGTTTAATAACTTAGTTTGAATGTTCCTGGCGTAGATCTTGTCTTAGACATGCAATGTCTTATCCTTTGTGCATTATCGGTGGACGATAGAATCAAATGATGGGCCCTCAAACCAGACTTTTGGCTACCTTTGCCTCAGCTGTCTCAAGCCTCAGCATACATGCCTTAGCCACCTCACAGCTAGCCGTAGTGGCTGCAGATGTAGTACCAGTCTCAGCTGCCTCCTAGCTCGTCGTGCCCACCTCTTGGCTACCCGTAGACGATGCCGTGGGCGCTGCTGCCACAACGCAATGAGTTTTATGGTCTTGTTTATTCGAACCAGTATTTGGAGAATGTGTGACTTGTATGGACTAGTAGTGGTTGCGGATGAACGATACTTTAGTTTATTTGCACAAGTTATGGTTATTAGGATATATGAACTGCCTGTTCTTGTTATTGTGATATATGAACGGTTGTGCGTGTAGCTGTGATATATGAACTATTTGGGGGTGGGTGGCGGGATGGGGTACCATTTAAAATAAAAAATAGGAGGGAGGCACCTTTGCCGTGTGCAATGACCAAGGCACATGGCAAGGTGCCAGATCCTGACCACCTAATTCCCTCCTTTGCCGTGTGCCTTAACGACCAAGGTACACGACAAAGAGTAGACATTTGCTGGGTGTCTGGTCCACTAGGGCACACGACAAAGGCTCCATCACCATCATCCATAGTGTGTCTCATTTGTTTGGTGCTTGGCTCTGGGGTATTCGGAAAATAATTGAAACCACTGGTCCTGCTAGGTGCGACTGCTACTTGTTGGTCACTATGGTTATGTAGGAATGATATAGTTTTTGACAGGAAACAAAATTTTTCTCCTTTGCAGGTTATTTACTCGATTATTCATTGGTTCCGTACTTGGGCCATTCTACAGAAGCTAGCTTTGCGGAATTTTGTTGCAGCGGCATCTCAACAGTTAGCCTGAGTGGCCAAGGATTTTTTTACCTACGCACATGGGTGGTGGTCAAGTCTTCGGATTGATAGTCATTAATGTGGCTGTACTACTTGTTTTTTTTGTTGGCTGTGTGCGTCCTAGTTATACAGATGTTGGGAATACTTTTCCAAGGTCTTGTATCAACTCGATATAAACACCATGGAAATTAATAAACTTTTACTTATCGAGAAAAATGACTAGGTCTGGCACACAGCAAAGCTCTGCCATGTAGCTGACATAAGGCCCACAACAAAGGCCCTCTTTAACGGCCAATCTTTACCGTGGACGACCCACAACAAAGCCTTTGCCGTATTTATAAAGGGTTTTTCCGTGGGTACATGGCACATGGCAAAGAATCTGAATGCCATAGCGCATGGGCGGGTCCAGCACAACAGGTGAAGTTGGGGTAGAAGATAGAAATGATAGGTTGGCCCCTGCCACCCTGGCTTGCCACCATTCAATAGATTTTGAGCATATGTGGTCAACTGGTGATATTTTGGGGACTATACTGAATGTTTTCTAGTAAAATAAAAATATATATGAGTTATTCTATTACAAGATTTCCAAAGATATTTGGTCTATATCGATATATACAGTTCACAGGATCTTCTAAATGCATGCGTATCAGGTCAGGTCAGTCTACACTATTCAACCAATTTTAGTAGTTTATGAATAAAAGGCCAATATTTAATGTGTGTACATCCTGCTCTTTTCTGGCCAATAAATGTTAGAGAGTAAGAAAATCATTCCCACCTAGATATGCAATATGGTATACAAATTCACACCTATATATATTTGTATTGCTTATAATAGATCCAAGTCATAATGATGACCATTTATGAATCCTCTTTGTCTTCTCTATTGAGAAGATCTATCAATGGAAGGAATTTATTGGTTCAATAGAAAAATACTATTGTGGGAAGAAATTAATTTCACGCCATCTCATATATAGCTAATCGTGGCTGGTTTCAAATCTATATCCCTCGAAAGTGCAGAACACGTGTTGTTTCATTCATATAGGGTTGCTTATATGTAGCACCACCCTTGTTTCCCTAGCATAACATTTCCTCTCTTCCTCTCATTCCCAAAACCAAACCAGCCCCGAAAGAGAAATGGAAGAGACCCCTTCATCAGGTCGCCAATATCTCACCCCCCAAAACCAAAGTGATAGCTCAAGCCACGATAGTAAGAAATCTGCTCGTGCAAACTTTGTGATCCCAAGTGGTGGTTACCATGACCAACAAGAAGTAGATTCTGGTAGGGTTGTTTGTCCTGTAGTTGAGGAAGAAGGAACCACTGATAGTGAAAGAACTGTTAGTATTGGGGGCATCCCAAGTGATGGAAATGGTGATGTCATGGAGGCAGATTCTGGACATTGCAAAGCGGGAGATAAAGATTCAAGATCTGAAGACGCAGAGGTCACTTCGTTACTAATTTTATTTTATGAAGTACTATTGTTGCTAATTCTGTGAACTTTGTTTTGAGCCTTTTGCTTCACTGGTATATGTTATGCTGCAATCAACAAGTACAAATATACGTTTCTTTGGTTTCTACAGGAAGACGAAAAGCAAACAGGAGATCTGAAAACTTACAAGGGCAAATCAGTTAACCCTGCAGGTCACGGCCAGCAGGTTATATTTTTGCAACAGAAAAGAGGCCTTTTAAAGATCCTACCAGAGAAGATCAAGGTGGCGAGGGGTAAGGAAGAGAGCAGCATGCTGTCGAATAACTCTAAGATGGATGGGGAAACTGGGGATGGCAAGATTCTGCTGACAGACATAACGGTTCACCCACTATCTCGTGTTTATGTACCATGCTTATATATTGAATGTCCATAAAATACCTTACATATCATGACTAGCTAGAATGGTTCTTACGTTTGAATATTTCCTGTCCAGTTTCCATCGATCATATAAAATGTTTACTTCGAGGTAGTGACGTCTAAGATTGCACCTTTTGTGTACATTTGATTTCCCCAGTGATGTAGGGACTGAGATTGAACCTTTAATCCATTTTTGAAAACTGGCTGTCCATTTCCTTCATATTGTTTTGATTATATTGTTATCAAGTAATTTAGTCACCTTGTATCCATATTATATTACTACAGTGCTAAATTATCCTTGCATATACTGACCACAAATTGACCTTCTGTACATAGGCGGAGGTACCTCTACCTCAGGCACAGAACCGAAGGGAAATGTTACCTACCCCCCAATGGCTCAAGGAGTGCAAATCAGAAGTAGCCGATTTAGATGGGTGGCAGCATTGGCAAGTACGTCGATACTATCCTACTATGAGGAAAGACAAGGTCGGTACACTAGTGTTTATTGTTGATGTCTGTTAAAAAGAAGCTATTATTATTGTTGATGACTGTTAAAAAGAAGCTAATCATGTTACACAGCCCTTTTTCAATGCATATACATTACTGTAAGTTACATTAATATTGTTGATGTCTGTTAAAAAGAAACTATTATTATTGTTGTTGTCTGTTAAAAAGAAGCTTTTATTATTGTTGACGTCTGTTAAAAAGAAGCTATTATTATTGTTCAATGCGTTTACATTACTGTAAGTTAAACTAAAGCTAGAGTGGTTATTATAACATATTTTTGATAGAAGTACTATTGCATTCAACCATGTAATTTGTTCACTTCCCCTAGGATGCCAAATAATGATTATATATATGATCCAGCTTATTTGAGCATTTATTTCATAACGTAACTAGTTTCGTTGAAAGTCACACAAGCATATACCTAGGGATGGCAGCGGGTCGGGTAAGGTGAGGGTAAGGACTTTACCTGCCCGTGACCCTGCCCGCAGCTCCAACCTTTGCCGACCCAGAACCTGCGCGCGGGTTAAAACTTCTGCCCGCACCCGCCGGATATCCACGGATATACATCGGACAACCCGTTAACCGCGAGCAACCCTCCTGCCGCCATGGTGCCGCGGCCACCTGCCTACGTGAGGCCACACCCAACTTTTGCCATGCCGCCACCCCACTGCCTGGTGCCGTGTGTAGCCCCGCCGTCGCATGTAGATGGGCCGCCTGCTGCCGCCGCGAGAAGCCGCTCCACCTGCTGCTGCTGCACGTAGATGCACCACCTGCTGGGCTGCTGCTGAGTGCAGACCGAGAAAGATAGATAGGAGAGAACGGGGGTGGGGTGGGGTGGCTGGCGGCCTGGCCGGTGGATAAGGAGAGACCGAGAGAAGAGAACAGGGCAGCGGCGGGCCACGGGGAGTCGGGGTCTCGAGGACGGGGGTAGGGTGGAAGAGTTGTTTGGGGGTGCTAGGGATTGTTTGGGCTGGGATGAATGTACAATGAGCTCTATATTTTGATGGGCTACTATAGGATGCGGGTAAAGGGTAATATCTACGGACAAGTTTTTTTTTGCCCGCCCACTTCCTGCGGGTGAGGTTTCCTGCATGTGCCCGTGCCCACGGGCGAGTTTTCCTGTCCGTGCCCGTCGGGTCAGATATATGTGGATATCCGCGTCCGCCATCCCTACATGTACCTAATAATAGAACCACTTTTTACTAATTTTCGGTGCAAAGCAACACTGCTTATCATCATAACTGTTTTGGCAATGTTTCCTCAGTATAGTACAATGAAATTATTGTTTGATGCAATGTTCTGTTGTAGCAACAAGACATCATAAAAAATCCCTGCAATGCATAGTTGATATAAGTAGCTTCAAATTTCCATGCGCTTTATAAATATTTCCTCTCAAATAATTATATTTGTGAAGATATTCGGCCCAACTCGAAGACATTATTTGTGCTACTAAATATTAACTTTGTTTCATGCTTTCTTGTACTGTATACATTGAGTTGGGTATATTAAAGTTTCATGGCTGCCATGTTCCAAGACTTCCTGTTCCACTAACGGTTACAACTGAATATCTCTTTGAGCATATATGCTATATCACTATCATATATTAATAGGACAGCCGTTTCTGCTTTTCAGTTTTACCGTCACAGGGATTATGCACATACCTTCCGCTCGAAAGCTGATGTTAAACACTTTTTGGACACTGGAGAAGCAAGAGGCAAAGGACTTCTGCAGAAGGTGCTTATATGCGTTATAAACTTCTTTCGTCACTTCCAGATAAGTATATTTATAACTTGATATCAGAGTATGATATTCTCATATTTATTATGTTGTCTTATTCAAACAGATATCAAGTGATCCTGGTGTGCAGAGCTCTGGTAATCCCGAATCCTTGAGTCTATTAACTTCACCAAAAAGTGTTAATCATAATGATTATTTTTATTTCAAAATTTTCATGACCCTTAATGGATGCTAAACCTTTGGGTGTACTATGTGTATGTGGGCTGGATAGTAGGGGTAGGATAGGGTGGGGTTAGTAGCCTACTCTTTAATTAACTCTTTAGCCGAGTTTATTTTGGTGCAATCTTTTATCCCACTTTAATAAGGTCACTGTGATGCATTTTCATAAAAATTTACATTACAACAATTATTGAGTTATTTGAACATGTTTACAATAGAAAAGAGGTTAATAAATAATATTTCTATATACGTTGCAGGTCCAAGGCGTTCAACGAAAAGAAGGATGGAACTGCTTGCAATTGATCCTGATAAAAAATCACAAGGTTTTTCTTTTCGAACTATTATTCATTGACTATAGAAACCATCTTTGCGACCATCCACTTGTCTCCGACCTGGGTTCCCCTAGTTATCTCAGATTAAATTTTAGGTGTCTAGACCTACTTGAAATCACTCTTTGGCATCATATGGCTTCAATATTTTCTGGGAAGGATGCAATCTTTGATCATCTTTGATACACATCTAATAATGTTCGAACATAGGCCTCTAGATAATGTTATTCCTTAAACCATAATGGATATATAGCAAAGACAAATTAAAGGTGGTGGAAATCAAATCAATGCTTTATGCAAGTTTGATGTCCACAGTTTCATAGTTGAGAAAACCAAATAAAGAGAAATATTGCAACTATTTTTTAGTATTTGTTCACAGTAATGTACTTCTTACTTATATTCAATTCGAGCGTAGGGAATTCAAAGAAAATTCAGTTTTGTTATTAGGAATCAGGCAGCACCCATGTTTCGTATATATAGACCTTGCTCATAGATTTTACCGTCTGGTAATCATGTTTATAAGATTTAGTAGCGTACCATTTCTTTCACTAAGTCCTTTTACAACATATGCAGGTCATGGATCGTCCACTAGAGGAGATAAGGTGCCAAGTTCAAGTAAACTTCCACATGGATTTGTGTAATCCCACCTGGAAGATGAATTCAATAACCTGTTGAATACAGGGCACAATAGTTGAACTATGTGAATGGTGTGATATGCAACTGCGTCAAGAGCTACTCTTATCTCCTTCAACTATACAAGTTTCTACTATCAGTACCAAAGTTCTATTTTAATAGTGGACAATCGTACTTTTGGCATGTTTTATCTTTATGGGGGTGTAATACAACTTGTGCCGTTATATTGTTCATCATGAATATGTTTTGCTTTTTTGTTGGTGCATGGATTAACTAGCTAAATATGTTGTTGAAATCGCATCAGTTTTACATAAAGTTGACATCTATTTGTTTAATAATTGTGAAGTCTGGTAGGTTGGTTTTAGTCTCATCTGCAAAGAGATATGTGGAAAAGAATTTACGTACACCCAAGAAAATCCAATGTCAGCATCATAGCTTATTGAACTACAAATGTTTGACTAGCTAACTGCTTCTTTTAGGGAGGTATACACCTAAAAAAGAAAACTACAGACAACATGTGATGAGCATATATAGACTAGATGAACGTGAACTCTCACTGGCATCTTCTTTATACCTTATTTTACATCTAACCACCTAACACTTGTATGTTTATGAGTCCAGATTGTAGCTAAAAAGATATGCATATGTAGATCTTGTATAAATTAGTTTGTTTGACTGCTCACCTATCATATACCAAAAGAACTCCTAATTGCATGCTCTAGAAAATCTACAGAGAAAACAGGAAATAAACACGCCATGATATTTAAATTGGTTATATGCTAATGCATGTGGCTTAGCTTAACCTCGGTAGCCACGTTGGCACACCCCTGAAAACCTCTACACTTGCAACCATAACTATTTTTAGGTCACACCAAAGTCTCTGTTACATTGAAATTTTGAAAGGTTACATCGAAACTTCAATCTGGAGGGCTACCACTTTGCTGCCTCTCCATGGCCCGCACTTCTGCAGAGAAGATGCCATAGTTAAGGAAGTTGGATAAAGGAGAAGGATTGAATAAGCAGAAATGATAATGGGGACTCCAAAGGCGGGATTTGACATTGAATAAGCAGAAGGGATAATCTGTGTGTGTTTTGCTGTAAGGGTGACCTCTGAGTCCAACGATGCTGATAGCTCCTCATGTGCAGGGGTGTCGAACTGTCGACCCACATTCATATGCATGCACATGAAGATGAATGAGCTGACGTCCGCGAAATTTACTAGGGTAGCTCAGGCCATCTTCCGACTAATGTGATCACTGTTGGATAACTATGCGATTTAGGACATATTTTAATTTCAAAGATTATAATAAAATTCACAAATATTTACATAACTATTGTGATTGAGACAAAAACCAAGTGCATGTGTTCAGATTTAACACATATTTCAATAGGAACACACATAAAGGTAAGGATAGCAGTTCGGACATCGAAATGTACCCTGAGGCGGGACCTTTGCCAGAGGCATCGGTTGCGCCGTTATTAACTGGAGGAGTAGTCATGCTACTGCTCGGTTGACCTGCTTGAAGTAGTCTTACAAATTGATGCAGGAAGACGGTGGTGCAGTGCAGTCCCACGAACCGAGGATGTACTACAGGGGTGAACGTGAATCGAAGATGTACTGCAGAGGTGAACGACGCACCGGTGAAGATGTTGCAGATCTGGGTGAGCAGTCGCGTAGAGAGACGCTCCCCGGAAACCTGATTGCCCTGGTATCCCGAGCAGGATCTCGTTGGAAGCAACCGGAACAGAGGCACCTGCTCTCGCCGGATCTGTGCACACAACGCCGGCGATGGGAATGCGAGAGATAACAGAGGTGGATGTATATCTAGTACGGGTAGAGGAGATGGAGCCCTATTTATATAGCCGCGAGAGGAGAAAGGGGGATGCACCTCCACAGGGACTCCGGATGGAAGGCTCTCAAATGGAATCAATCAAACGCCATAAGGAATCATTAAATCGCTCCACTACCTTCCAACGGTGGAAAACCTTTCCTCCCGCATGCGCTAGCACTCAGGCGCAGGCGCATGCACGGCACGCTCGCCACGCCACGCCCTCAGCCCGGCGAGGCGAGCGAGCGCGCACGTGTGGCATGCCAATCTCCTCTTACCAACTTCATAAGCGGTGTACCCCAGGTCCACCCTATTAGTTGGTTGAGATTCTCTTTAAGTACTCATATGGGATTCAACATAATATCTATTAATATTTATCGGTAGGCTTTAATTCTTAATTGGAATAAATAATGGGCCAAGCCCAAATATTCTAACAATCACCAGGTGAGATCGATGGTGTCTCATGATGGCGATACTGTGATATACATTTTGGGTGGTTATAGGACCTAAATGAGTATTTTAGAACGCTATAGCCCAAGAGATGCTCTAAGCATTAAATGAGAAGCACTAAGCATGAAAATTAAAGATGGTTAAAAAGTATCTCCCCTGTCTAAGGTCTGTATTTTTATAGGCTTGAAGGACGACCAAGGATCCACCTATTTAAAATTTGTTTACCGGTGTATACTAGTATTTGAAAAGGACTAGTACAGAAACATCCGACGGTCAAAATTAATTGCATACTACTAAAAGCTCGACTAGTGATATGGGTAGTATACATGAGTAGTATAGGTAATGCAAGGGTATTATGGGAAAGAACAAAAATGACATAGTGATAATATATTTTTTACACTAAAAAATTCAATCCTTTTAAGAGTCAATTAATGCATATGTAATTATTACTAAATTTCCCTTGATCTGCTCTATACTACATACTACCGAATAGTAGTATAAGTCACCGTAAAAGAGCTCTTGTTGCCCGACAACAGTTTGTCCATATGCCTTATTAGAAGCGTTTTGCCTCTATAGAACGTCCTTGGGTGCTATAGTGTGTTTGGTTGTATGCACCACATGATGCATAGGTGGATGATCTTGGATGGGGTGGTTCAGTCTAATTAATAGAGTAGACTATTAAGTGGGATGTTGTTGGTGTTTTTTTAGGCTCTAGAATTATATTATGCAAGTGCACAGAATAACCCTTTGTAGCATTTCATCTTGTGTCGGGTGTACTACCTAATAGGCACAAGAACCCCGTCTGGTTTTTCCGGGCAGGCAGGCCTACCCATAGTTAGCCCTACCCAGTTGGGGGTACCAGAAGAACACTGACCTGGTCATCCTCCAGGTTGGTTGACTTACTTAGCGCCCAAGAAGAAGATCCCCAAGATCAGGCGATAAGATCAAGATATCCCGAAGGTTTAGGAAAGTTAGGATTTTACTTGTAAAGCAATCCTTATCCTTCCTTCCCTCGGTTTGTAACCCTACCCCCTCGGTGTATATAAGGGGCGGTAGGTACCCTCTCCAAATCATCTCATCCCGATACATAATACACATATAGCATGCAGCTACCTATATCCCGCGTCCGGGTTGCAAAGAAGCTTTTGCCGATGTCAGGCCTGTACAAGCTCTCGGCTGACGGTCGGGGGAAGGAAGCGTTGGCCGCACGATTCCTCCCCTAGCGGGCCCAGCCCTCGTCGGGCCTTGACCTAGTTCCGCGATCATCCGCCCGGCCGCGGGGTTGGGCGGGGCAGAAGTCTTGGTCGTTGGTTTTGACCCTGGTAGTGACGGGGTCCCCGGGTCAGTTGAGACAGAAGTCCCCGACCCTGGGGTCTGCTGGGCCTGCCCGGGGTCGGGCGAGATGGAAGTCCCCGACCCCGGAGTCTAACGAACCTACCCGGGGTTGGGCGGGACGGAAACGGCTGACCCCTGACGGACCGTGCCAATCCCGGTTCTCTATAACTCCCGCGGGGTTCGGACGTTGTCAGTTGACTCAGTATCAGCGGAGGTTCCTAATCTATGACCGCCAGAATTGCCAAGGACTAGGAGGGGCCAGGATAGCATTTTTGTTGTGGTGGATCGGTTTTCCAAAATGACACACTTTATACCATGTGTTGATCCTTTTAAAATAGTCGAGAAAATTAATGATAATGCATACAAACTCGAATTGCCTCTCGAGCTCGGGGTTAGTTCCAGCTTTAACATTGCAGATTTGAAACGTTACGTGGGCGAAGAAGATGTGCTTGAGTCAAGAACGACTCCGATTCAAGAGGGGGGGATGATGAGGACATCACTACTATTGATATACAAGAGGTGCCTCCACTGAACATTCAACCCACTCATGGTCCGATCACAAGAGCTCGCGTGCAGCAATTAAATTTAGAGGTGAGCTCGCTGCTAAGTGTTTCTAGTAACAACTTTGAGAATGGTTTGCAACCTAATGATTATATTCTGATTAGGAACCAAGGAGTGAACCAGAGGATACAAGGAGAGACGCATGGAGACGTGGAGGCAAGCCCAAGCTATGCAGAGGTCCAATACTACTCAGTTTCATGTCCACCGTGCAGTTCAGGAGCAGCCTGAATTAAATTGGATGCCCAGGACACATCCGGAGTCCGATTTCGACGACCCACGTATGGTTGGAAATCTAATACCATAGAGCTTATAATGGCGTTGATCTTAGGCCCAAATTTGTTCTCAGTCCTCTGGAATCGTCTGAGGAAGTTGGTGTCTAGAACGTGTCCTGGTGTTGCGACACCGCTTTTCAGCCTTTGGGCCGTGTATCTCGTAGAGCCCAATTAGGGGCACGTCCAGGGGGGATCATGTCACCAAACCTTATAAATCATCCGCCACCCCCCTCTAGGATTTGGGTTTTGCCTTAGCTCTTTCTGTCTTTGAAAAGTCGTCGTTCTGAAGTGCGTCAATTATGAACCGCAAGTGCACGTGTCGCTTGTAGCTTTTCCCTTAGAGATTTCCTAATGTTTTATCAATCCGTGGAACAAGTGAGTTGCTACGCTTAACTAAGACTAATATTGTTGAGCAAAGGCTCTTTTCAGGTGATGACCAATATGAGTAAAAACTTAATCTAATCTAATCTAATCTAATCTAGTCTAATCAAAGTTAAAGAGAACAAAGTAAATATCAATGTTGTGGAGTGAGCAAGATATGGAGAAATATTTTTCCATACGGTTTAGGATCACTTAAAGATGCAACCACCGAGATAAAACACCAAACTAACCTTATCAAGGTAATGCGCTCCAGACTCAACCTTGTCCCCCCCGCATACTGTCACTACACGTAGTTGGCCCATGATCGAGCAACAAGAACATAAAAATATTATAGCATAAAGATCCAAAACAAGGTCCGGCGATTACAACTTAACATCTCCTTACAACCCCATGAACAAATGATGACTTGATGCCATGAAGCTAGGCATAGCGTTGAGGTTCATGGTGAAGAAGACTCTAGTGAAGGATGAATCCTCGTTGTTCTCCAACTTGCTGTGGCTGTCGGCTTCCTCCGGTGTGTATCCCTCGATTCGGCAGCTCTCTAATCAGAATTAGCTAAGGGTTTGTATAAGGCATAATCTTTTGATATCCCGAGGAAAACCTAGCCAAGAGGGGAGGCCAAGACGATGGATAAACATAGTAGGCTGGCCGACCTAGGGCCCATTAGGCTGGCCGTCCTAGCCTATTTTTTTGGCCTATCTCTGTTTCATCTTTCGCGTGTAAACTCCTTACAAATTTATTCACTTATTTCCTTCACATGTGTGGGCCTTTCGACATCGTTTGCTTCGGGATAAGATTGATTCTTTGATATTTTTTCCAAATGTCAGCTGGATTTGTCTTGATCCCCAAGTTATCCGAGTATGTTCTTCAAGCCTTTACCCTTTCTCATCCTTGGAGGTTGGTGATGATAATTGGTCTTTGTCCAAAAGTGCTCATTTATAGCTCAAAATCCTCCAAAAATATATGGATATGCGAAAACGTGGTTATTTTACGTGCCAAGTGACGTGTTAGTATAATATTTAGTCCAAAAACTCCACCTAAATGGCACTAAAAGTATGTCGCTAAGGTGCGCCAGCAACAACATAGCAATTGGGGCTAACAAATTATGTAGATGAATATTTGTTGATATTTCTAAGTCTTAAGGATACTTTGGAAGCCATCGAAATGCTTTGGGATATCTAAATGATGGTTGTCCAAATTGAAGCCATCCAAGATCATCCAAATTGGTGGCAAAGAAAATGGATCAAAACCCTATGAAGAAACAAGCCAATTAGTGTCATAGAGTGACCACCGACTATTTCGGTGGTGGTCTAGAAGATCACTGAATTAATCAATGACAAAGGGCAGAGGAAGAAGAAGGTCAACATGACCACTAACTATTTTGGTGGTGTTCAAAAGTTGGCAACAAATTAGTCGGTGATGACGTCCAAAACATGGTATGACTCTGGAATGCATCGATCAATTCAATGGTGTAAAAAAGGATGGCACCAAACGAGTCGGTGCCCATGGCAAAGATCGAAGACCTCTCCATGTGGACACCAATGACTATTTCGGTGGTACTAGAGAGAAGGCACCAAATCAATTGGTGGTGGGTGGCCTAGAAGTTAGAGACTCAACAACTAGCAGAGGTGGCGCCACTGACTATTTAGGAGGTACCTCTTCTATGTGCTCCGAATTACTCGATGGTACACCAAAAGTTGTAACGACTAGTTCCTTTGGCTGGGTCTATAAATAGCCATCCCACCGTCATTTCAAGTGTGCTTGAGCTTATGGAAGATAAGTGTTTCACACTTTTAAGTGCTCAATCCGCCAAAGTGCTTATTAGAACATCAAGAAGATTAGCAAAGTGCATAGTTCTAGTTTAAGTATTTTAGCACCTATCTTAGGTATTTAGCATGGTTCTTATGGCGGTAAGGCGAGACGTGTCGACCTACCCGCTTCTAGATGCCTAGGTGAGTATGGCGTCTGGCGAGGCGGCGCCGTACACATACCAATCCAGATGGAGTGACACAAATATACTTCCTTGCTGCAAATATACACAGCTATGAAAGTGATATTGTGCCATAAGCTTTGTTTCATTAATTAAAAAATAGCCCAAATAGTCATTCTAACCCACCAAATGCAGCAAATCAGTCCTCCCATAGGCCCACGACCACAAGCTCGCTCGGCCACTCGCACCACAAATTGACCAGTTTCTATCCTCAAAAAAATAATGAGAATCTTGGCTGCTCGGTAGACTCGCACGTTGCAGGGGCCTGTAGGCTCGCCGCTGCACCCGAGCAGGAGGCAGAACAGCCAGCCACAAATCGAAGGGTGGGTGGGGGGGGGTCTGAGCTGCCGTGGTTGGAGGTACGGACCTTGAATCCGCAGAGGGAAGGTTGGAGGCGTGGGCTGCAGCGACTCGAATTGTAGGGGAAGTCAGAGGTGCAGCTGCGAACTACAGCATAGGGCGTGGAGCAGCAACAGGGGGCTCGAATCGGCGGGGCGGAAGGAGCAGGAGCAGATGGATCGAAGCGGCGCACCGCTGTCCTCTTTTCTCCCCCCTCTCCTCTCTTTCCTCCACTCTCTAATTTGCTGCGCACATGGTTGGGGGCGCACGCGCGGGGTATAAGCGACGTGATTTGACGCGCACGCATCGCCTGCACCGTTCTTTTCTTTTCCCGCATGCCTCCGCTTTCGTGCGTTCGGCGTCCGCCTCGCCGTATCCGACGCCTTGGCGATGACTTTCAGCCTGAGGCCACGCCATATCCAGAAGGGGCATGGCAGGCGAGACGCCACCCTTTGGATCTCGCCTGGATGCTTTGGCGACGTCATAAGAACCATGGTGTTTAGCCTAGAGTTTGGCAATATTTGTATATCTCTTGCTCTATCCGGTGCTCACATGCACCAAGTGTTGTATTTCGGGGCTTATAGTCTGACGAGACCCTCCAACTGCGTTTGTGGAGTGGCCACTGGTGATTGTGAGAGGGACGAGAGGCCCTCAACTAGTTGGCCGAAGCTCTACCAAGTTAAGGCGATGAAGAGTATCCGAGAGTGGTGAGCAGAGGCCCACTTGTGCATGGGGAGTCTCGTGGCCATCCACAGAGTTACTTGACCAGGAGGCTAGGCCCTTGCACAGATATTCTCTTGAGAGGGGCTCCAACAATGAGGACTAGTGGAAAGTTTGCGAGCTTTTTGATATCTCGGTAAAAATTTTAGTGCTGGAAGTTTGTATTCTTTACCCTTTATCTTTCGCATTTACCTTTCCTATATTTACCATGCTAGTATAGGACTGAACCTAGGGTGCAGTAGTTTGAAGCGGTAGAAATAGCAACACATAGAAAAACCTAGAGCACATTAGGTAGAAACCGATAGTTTTTACATATGTAATTGGAGTATTAGTTTTTAGAAAACCCAATTCAGCCCCTCTTAGGGTGTTACGATCCCTTCAAGTGGTATCCTAGCCGGAGGCTTGTACTTGGCTCTTTAGCTTCACCACTAAATGCGCAAAATAACATCCGAAGAGGGTAGGAGTGATATTGGTAGACCTCCATACTTTGAAAGCATGAACTACTCCTATTGGTATATTTGTATGTCATCTTTTCTAGAAGCAAAAGGGTTAGGTGTTTGGACAGTGACTAAAGATGGAATGAAACATCTCACTTGGCCCGAAAAACCCACCAAGGCCAATGAGAAGGAGTTGCAACTCAATGTCATTGCACGGAATTCACTTCTTGAATCTCTTAGCATTGATGTTTTTAATCAAGTCCGTAAGCAAAGAAGGAAGGAGAAAGAGGAGAGGAAAAAACAAGCACTCACTAGCATTGGCAAGTGGAGTGATTTGGATGAAAAGCCCAAGAAGCCCTAATTAAGAAACGCTTCATCAAGCTCATCGCACATATGCCTCATGGACAAAGGTAATGTTGCTAGTGATAGCGATGTAAGTGATGATGAGTCCTCTCCTTCCATTCAAGATCTTGTTGATATGGTTCGCTCTCAAGATGATGCAATTAAAAAGCTCTTAATTCAAAACAAGGATCTTAAGGAAAAATTGGCTAACTCATCATCCAATTATGAAGAATTGGTTGAAAAGTTTGAAATTGTGGTAAAGCACAGTGATGACCTAACAAACAAAATTAAGGTCCTTGAAGAAGATAAAAGATCATCCAATAATGCATTCACTCCACCTATTAGTGAAAAATCTTAAGTGAATGCATCTATTTCTTGCATTGATTTTATTGATGAATCTTGCTCACCATCTTGCAATGAGACTTGTATTGAGAATGTGATTGTAGAACAAATTGATGAACTCATTGTGTAAGAAATTGAAGAGCTTAAACAAGAGGTAGAAAATCTCAAGAAGGACTTGGCTAGGCTCAAGGAAAAGGAAGTGGAATGTGAGAGCAAGAAATAACCTCCTCAAGATAACTGTCCCAAGATGGTGAAGAAGCTTAACAGTGTGCAACCGTAACTTGCTACCCATGCCAACAAGAAGGCCACAAGTCGTATGAATGGAAGAACAAGAAGAACAAGGAAGAAAAAGAGAAGAAAAAGAAAAAAGTCACTCCGAACACCAAGCCCTATTTGAAGGTTGACAAGGTAAAGAGTACACTGTACCTTCATGTTCATG